>CM063741.1:372500-2772500 GCA_032441825.1 Chaetogeoica ovagalla
CGCATTATTATTGTCGAAAAGGAATTTTTCACTTTAAATTAAATATATATTATTTATATTGGAGGTAATTTTTTTTTTTTATTCTTTTCATCACGCGCCATATCGATTATAATTCTTAAACAAATATTCTGTTTCTGACCTTGTCTTTTTTTTTCGCTTTTCATTATTAAATCGTTTAAGGACAATTTACAGACCGTATTGTATTTGATTGTTTATTTATATTAAACAAATCGCTTTTCTATACATTTTGCAATTTATATTTTATTTAAAAAAAAAAAACAAAAATCCGAATTTTACTATAAAATCGTACTGTTTGTCATTATTATAATATGTCAAATGTCAAAAGTCGGTTTAATTTCGCTATTTTTATTACAAACGAAATTATATTATGTCTTATAGGTTAATGATTTTCTTCGTATTTCGCTCTACGGCTCATCATACAGCCATTGCGACCGTCACAAATCCCTATATTTTCACCGCATTCTCTCCAATTTTTTTGCTGCTCCTATTTGTTACACGCCTAATTTTGTTTCTCACTTTATTTCTCCGTCGTTTAGCTAAGTCTATCTTTTGACATCTTTCGATTTTTTTTTTTTTTGGTGTTCTCCCTTTGAATTGCCTAACGGCTATACCGTTTAATTCTTTGGCTTTTTATGAAGTCTGTAGTTCACGGCACTCCCGTTTCTTCTCGCAGTTCTATATTGTATTATCATATTCCTTTATGTATCAAAGATGAGATCACGCATATTTTTTTTTTTTGGGAATCTCGTCTTTGTTCAATTTTCTTTTCGTTATGCTATTCGTTCGCGTCGAAAATTACTTGGAATTAACGTACTTCAACAAGACGTGGTATGCTTTTTCTTTGACTTTTCTAAAATTAAACAAAAAAAAATGTTTATATTTAAATAAATAAAATTATTTAAAAAAAAAAAAGATGTAAATTGATTTTCTAACAATGCGAGTGCTACTCTATTTTAAAGTATGCGAATTAATGAAGCGCTTCGCGAATATTAGATCTCATTCAGAAATATTCCGTGTAATATCGAAATTTATATATGTACATTTTTTTTTATCGTACAAAACGGTGATATTTTTATCATTCGCGATATAAATCTACGGATCGTTTGAAATGCACGGAATACGAGAGTAAAAATTTCGTGTATATTATCGATTTCAATTATTCGAATGATCAATATTTACCTCGCGGGAATTATTCGATTATTATGGCGCGAACGTTCGCATTCGAACGTGATTATTATTATTATAATTATTATTATTATTATAACCTAACACGCGTGTTTTGGTGCTGGAGACGATTTGAAAACGACCTTCTGAAAATATTATTTCACCTACCTATTTATTTTCCGGCGGCCTCATATGTATGCACGTATGTGATATTTTACCGTATTTAACGCGTAATTCGTATATATTATTACACGCGCGTCGTTATTGTACAGTGAAAAATACGCTGTACACGAGTGGTTAACTACTATAGAAAATATTATGATCAATTACGATGGAGATACTATATAGACAATCTCATCCATTTGCAGAATTATTAACGACCGTGTATAATATTGTATAAGAGCATGGTAACGAATCCGCGCGTATAAGCCGATAATTGTTCGTCTATTTTTCTTTTTTTTTTTTAAACGACGCCCGAAATCAATTGCTATTAACGATCATAACAAGAAAATTAATATATATATACACACACACACACAAGGTTAGGTCAGGTTATACGGTATTGGCATCTTAAACCGTGTGTAACAATTCAGTTGGGTTTCGAGAGCAGCCTGTAGACGACATTAATTCAAACGAAACAGTTACATTTACGAAATGATAGAGATTCTGACGTCATTTAAATTGTTTACAATATTTTTTTGTTTCATTCTCTTTAAAGCGACGAGTATATTCTCAACGAGAACGCTGTTGAGACGAACGTGTGTGGGTGGGTGGTTTACTACAACTGCAAAATTGGACTGCAGACTCCGTTTGTACGGGGGATAAAGGCGAAGAGGAAGATGAAAAATGTAACGTGTGTTCAATCAAGCCAATTTTTACACATCCTTGAGTTCTACTTCTCCCAGCAATTATTTTCGAACGATTCTAATTTGTTCGTGTCCGGTCGAAGAACCGCGCGGCAGTGTATCTCGTATTTGTTAAACGTCCTTTGGCGGTTCATCGAATGCGTCTTAAATTTTGACTGGTAACGTTTGCGTAGCTACAAATTGCTATACGAATTCGACCTTATTACGCACTATTATTGTCTACGATAATTTCATGACTGCGATTTTACATCTCTTCTTATATGCGATTTTCACACATTCTTCTCTCGACCTACTTGTAAAAATCTTAAAGGAAATTAATACCTCTAAATAAATCAATACGTTCTACATACTTGTTTTATAATATTTTAAATTATGCAGACGCAAAAAAAAATAAATAAAATTCTATATGTTTTACATTATAAAATCAAAAATTGTTATTCAATAACGTTGTACACGATATTTGTACCGACATTCCCCCTCCCCAAAACGTTTCCAATCAAACTTTTTTAAACAGTTGTCACACACAATCGTATTACAAAAAATGTAATATTATCCTTATCGAACGATGTATATAGTACAAAAACGTCCGACACACTGCTCGTCTAACTCTCCGATGTAAGTCGAATTTCGTATTATTTTATTATTATTTCGGATTTTTAAGTGTAAGTTATATTATAATAATCACAATAAATTGCGATATCGTTTCCGAGAATCGATTCTGAGTAAAACTCGGTTTATCTAAAACCATTATTTTCTTTTTCTGTCTTCACGAATTTTATTCACAATGGTTTAACGAAATTGCCGATTTTGATACATTATTCTTACGTGTACGTTATATTATAGCTAATAAAATCAAAGACAATTTAAAATTTAAGTAATACATAAAAATAAGTTTTTATTAGTTTTAGTATTTGGTTTTTTTTTTTTTATAATTATTATTATTCATTCTCCCAATTACTACTTTATAATATGGTTTTAATACATACTAAACATTTTTATACCATTTGTTTTAAACGAAAACGTTAATAAGTGTTTAGGGAATAATAGAATAAAACGACTATATTATATTAATTCATTTATACACTATTGCATTTATGATGATACTATTTTTATTCGATCGTTAAACGTAAAGTTATTTATGATTATGATTCGACGCTTTATAGCCAGTGTTGTAATTCGACAAATTTTACAGTTTTTTTTTTCGAAGCAACTAAATTCGAGCAAAATATTTTTATAGAGAAAATACACTACTTTATTATTACTACCTATACTTCAAAAGTATGACGATCATACATTTTTCATATTTCGATACACTACAACGTTATGTGTTAAATGTTTGACATTCAATATTTGAAATATAAATTTAAAAAAAATAAATGTATATATGAAAGAAAAATATTGATTTTAAGTACGGTTATCTCATTTTAATTATAAGTCGAATTTCGTTTCGTTTAAAATGAATGTCTCAAGTTTCTCCAAAAAAAAAAAAAAAATTGTAGTTCATAATATTTACGTTTTTGAATTTTTAAAATATATTTTTAAGCGTTTATATAATATTTTTGCGATAAAGGAGAATTTTATAAGAAAAATCTATTAATATAGTTTTGTTTATTTTAATAATATTGGCGTGTTATAATCAACAGGTATATTATATATATATATATATATATATATATATATATATATATATATATATATATATTATTATCAGCTACTCGTTTCATTGTCGACTGTCCTCTTTTTTTTCTGATGTTTTTACAAATGTTTCTTTTTTTTTAATGATTTTCAAAATATTTAAAAGCGAATATTTTTCTATATAAAAAAACCAATTGAGAAATTATATATATATATGTATTTATAATTTTTATGTTGACGGATGCGTCTTATTTTATTTAGGAAAGTACGAAATGTATATAGCCCTTTATAATAATAATAAAAGAGCTTTTTTTTATTTATGTAAAAATAACGCACTTATTGCAAATGATCATTAAAATGTGTGCGGTGTCATTATTTGAATATCCCAATTATTTTTGAAAACTATACCGCGGGCGAATAAAAAAAAATGACTTCTTTTTCTTATAAAGGCAAAGCCGACGAGCATTTATTTCGATAATTTCTACAATAATATGATTGCAGTCCGATATTGTTACAGAAATCTTATGTCTGTTCGGCGCTAGGCGAATTATAATATTGTTAAACGTTGACGAATCGTCTTTAAAACGATTTTTACTACAATAAAATTGTAAAATGTTCAAACGTAATAATCACCGGTTATTGTTATTAAGAAAAAAAAAAATTGCACTTGTTCTACATTTTTTTTTAATACGCCAAAAATATAATTTTATAACGAATGAATCCATTGTATCTATGTGATAAACGAAACAAACGCGTCGTTTACTCGTATGTGTTAATATGAATACTGATTTACACGTCTCGTCCGCGATTGTTTTTCAAATCTATTAACGCGGATGATTTTTGGAAAACACTATTTCGTTTAACAGGACGTCTGTTTTCTGGGGGTAAAAAAAATACGACGAAAAAGCGGAAAATTAAGTACTCTTCCGATTGATAATTCATTATAAGAACGATAGAAAACACAATATTTCGTAAAGAACCTCGCAAATGGATTGCGGTGTTTTTTTTTTAAATATCAATCAGAAAGTTATAGTTACGAAAATGAAAAAAAAAAAGAATGCGAAAAACGCGTTTTTTGTACGGTTATTTTTGTTAAAATTCCATTGAAATATTGTTCCCTCATATAATTCAGAACCCGTCGAAAATCAACGGCGAATGAACTTCGTGTTAAAAGCCCCGGAGTTTAAAAATTATTTATTTGCTCGGGTCCTGTCCGAGACAAGTCATGTTTCGATTGACCGTTATCGGTCTGCGAAAGAACGGACACAAGCAGAGATCTAGTGGGCACGCGCGCACATACAGAACGCGAATTGGAAAAACAAAAACCACTGGTCCACAAATTTAAACTCTTCTTAATCATCATAGTTGAATGTAGACTGTTCTAAACCGATTTTTCGCGCTGATTTCAAATCTGCTATTATGGATTTTGTTCGATCACTTCCGATCCCGTTACTTTTTCGCCATTCAACTTTCGTGAGTAAAACGATAAAAAATTATTAATTTTACAACGCGTACCAATGTGATATCGTAAACGGACATCCGTACGGATAATGAAATGGGTGTGATTAGATTTTGGAACACGTCCGAGTATAAAGCGATATCGTGAATTCGTGTACAATTCGCGGCGGTATATTACGCATTCAAAGGGGCAAATTCGAATCGGTTTCGTATAAAAAAAAAACCGTGCGTGCTAGATGAAAACGGATAACGGTTTTGAAATCGTCATAAAACAAATCTAAACATTTCGGTTTAAATTATCACCGATGAAATTCTATCGTCGTAGACCGATCACGGGAACAAGAACGAATAGCGCGCAAAACTCGTACAATATTTACGCGCAGTGGTCGGGAGTATAAGTAATATTATACAGATTTCGATACTCGGCGCGGTGGCGCAGTTCCGTTATCAATGATCCCATATTAAATATTACGAGGTCCCGCCGACAGTCGTACACTGTAGAACTGGTGAATTATTCATTTTTTTTCCCTCCTCCTTTTGTGTGATACAATACACAGATTCTCCCGCGGGATCAAGGGTTAAAGGGAATACGTGATTCGTTCCACACCGGATGGTGTTTCTATTATTTCCCGTCCATATCCAGTCCATATCCAGTCCGTCTTAGGTGAAATTTTCAAAATTACTTTAGATCCGCGATCCGCGTGCGCTCGGTGCGTCCGTTGACCGTACACGCACACACACACAGGTCAGGTGATATGTCCGTAGAAAATATACTTTTTGTTTTTAGTTTGCACATTTTCGCCGGCGTATTGGAAAAGTTTTTTTTTCGGAATATTGTATATTAAAATCTTTGTTGTTGTTGTTGTTGTTGTTTTTACCTTGGAAATATTACCGCGGCCGTCGGATAATAAATGTATAAAAATATACCGTAGCGGGGGCGAAACAGATTAATTCGTCGACGAATGGAATGTTTTCGTCGTAATCCCGTTTGATTTTCACGTAATATTATTATGGAACAAAAAAAGAAAAAAGAAAGAAAAAAAGAAATCCACTTGTGTGGTGTGGCGTGCAGAAGAAAAATTACGCCTCGTTAAAAATTTCGTGAGAACGTGAGAGAGACGGTTTGACGCGATGAAGTCACGATGACACGAGAATTAAACGTTCGACGCGTACTCGGACGAGCGGTAAATGATCCGTTTAATGAGCCGTCCGCGAAGAAAATAGAGTTTAAAAAAAAAAACGAACCCTCCGCCCTTTCGAACAACGACACGCGCGGTAAGTGACGGCACACGTCTGGATTAGAAGATTATTGAGTCATTGATTACCAGCGGTGCGTAATCACGGGTGGGAGATATGAGTTTCGCTCTTAGCCTTTTTATTGTTTTTAGTGCGATAGACTTTTGAGATAAAGCATAATTGTGTTTCTGATCGAATTTATATAATCAGACGGTCAAAGTGTACAGCGCTCAATCTGTTCGGAAAAACGGAAAACGTTTTCGTATGTCAACAGACGGCGAATGTACCGTGAGAGAACGAGTGACGGTTGTTTCGGAGACCGACACCGAGGCTTGGACCATTAACTATTATTTAGAATAATAATAATAATAATCGATTGAATCTGTATCGAGACTACGCAGGCAGTTCACAAAAATGTGCCGCCGACATGCCATCTCGACGAAACGACGGCTAGAACATAATATAGATCCGAAATGGGAATTGGATTTTTTTTTTGTTTCTATTATAATTTTATTATTTAAACAGATTTACTTAAAAAAAAAAAAAAATTTATATTTGTTCTTACGAAAAAATAAATAAAAATGTCGATTACCTTCTCCGTGAGCCGGGCGTAATTACGCCACTGCGTACTATACGCGATGTACGTGTGTACAAGAAAATTCGAATTTTAAAATCCGATAGTAGTACGTATCGCAGAGTATGGATATATACTTTGATTAAATTTCGAGGAATATTCGTTAAAAAAAAATAATAATAATACGTTATAATAATAGAGAGTTTTTGCACGGCACCGGTTAAACGCTACGGTAAAAATAACGTTCGGTTAAATCGTACGTTAATATATTTATCGTAACACATGAAACTTTAGTTTTTGCATTACGGGATTTACCGGTAAAAGCCTTTTATCGTATTATCAAGTTTTATCAAGTGTTATCGTATCGACACGGCACGACCAACCTTGCGACAGCAGACGAAGTCGGTTCGCGCCACTGTGCTGTTATACACCACAGACTTTTAATACATCATAATTCAAAAATAAAATTATTTGTCGAGTTCAAAACTCAATTTTAAAATAAGTATTCATCTACCTAATCTATTCAAAATGGAAGAAATATTGGAATTAGTCTGTTTGGATGAAATGTCAATTGATGATGTTGAACATCTATTATTAAATGAGTTACTGTTATTTCGTAATGAAATACGTATTAGGTCTACGTCGTATGGTAATTTCGATTTTCAACAATTAAGTGATGAAGAAGAGTGTAGGCAACTTTTTAGATTCGAAAAAATAGATATGGATAAACTTAGGTTAAATTTACGTATCCCAGATATAATTAAAACTAGCCAAAGGTACAATGTGTCAGGTAATCAAAAATAATTTTTTAATTTAATTTTTTTTTCTTTTAAAATGTATTATTATTATTATTTTGCTATTGTATTACTATTAATAAGATATATTGAAAATATTGAGGTATAAATTGTTTGGTATAAACTGTTTGGCCAAAGCTCTATTTTTTTCTCAAAAAAAAAAAAAAAAATAATAATAATAATGCACCTTTGAAGTTATACTAATTCCGAGTTGTAAACAAAAATATAAATTCTATATTTAATGAATATATTTTACGTATAACCATATTTAACCGATTTACGTATCCGTTAAATGATTGAAAATAACCGATAACGATAATAGAATAACCGTACCGATATTCAGTGCGCATGCGTACAGACGTATTTTGGGAAATAACGTTAACGGAACATTACGTTATTTTTAACCGTTGTTGTGCAAAAACTCTCTAATAAAAAATATCGTACGTTATTATTATTATTTTTTTTTCACCCCCCGTTTATTTCTTTGTATAATACTATATGTATAAACTCGGTTTCGTTCGGAACGCTGTATTTTAAACGTGATATATAACCGCGGCGGAGTTTTGTGGTAATATAATATAACCGTTTTGTCGCGGCGACAAAAAAAAAACACTCCGTTACAAACTAAAAGTTTGAAAAGAAGAAGAAGAAAAAGAAGAACAGAAAACGCTAAGTAAATATTCTTCTCTCGTACCGAAAACGAAACGGTGTGTACCGTGAACGTTTTTAAGTAATTCTCGTTTTTCACTTTTTGTTTAAATTACACACGTAATATTATACTCGTACAATACGCGGTTACAATATATCTATTTATTTATTTTTATTTCCCAACGTGTCACAATCGTCGCGAGACTGTTATTAAATTAATTAAACGATATTTACGGAAGCGAACGGGTAACGCAAACCTGAGCTGTAACTCGAATCATCGACCTAATCCAAGCGCGCCGGACTCGACAATATTTCAACGTGCTCGGCGCGCGGGAACAATAATATGAGAAAAAAACCGCGTGAAGGGGAGAAACGTCGTTTACGAAAACGAGAAATATTATTGTTTTTTATTTCGAGCTCTATACAGCCCGTCGTAATAATGGTTCAAACCAGTGGAGATCACTGGGCGATGGAAAAAAAAACGAGCGCGCACAATAGTCGCAGCGATTAATCCGAATTGTCATACATTATATTATGACTGCGACGCAATAAGCAATATAACAGGGATGGCCGCCACTAGCCTTAATTTTGGGAGCCGCAAATTTATAAAGCCAATTCGAGGCGAGCCACATTGCGAAGCGATGTCTGTAAGACGAAGAGACGTTTTTCATTTTAAATCCAACGAAGGAACACTAATTTTTTACACTACGCAAAACATTAATATTAATATTATTATTGTTTTACTCACCACAAGTGATTTTTCGAGTGTTCGTGCTTGGTTCATCAAGAGCAGCACGAAAATGATTTAAGAGCCGCGTGAGGCTCGCGGGCCTCGTTGTGGCCATCCCCGTAATACAATATAGTTTAGACGCCCCTTCCCCCGTGGACGCGTTTAGTCGTGTGAAAAACAACGTTCGTACGGTTAAACGCACAATAATAATAATAATAATAATAATTGGTATCCCTGTAGAGATTTCGTTGTTACATTATTCAGTCGTTGCGTGTACACAACGCGCGGCAAAGAGAACGCGGTTTAAAAACGCCGAACGTCGACAAAAACCGCGTAGTGTTTCGCCCCGCGTCCTTCTTAACCTACAGAGACTCGTTTTGTCGAATTGCTTTGGGGGTTTTTACTACACTTACCGTTTTGACGTTTAATGAAAAACTCCAGACAGAGAGAGAGAGAGAGAGATGAGCAACGAAAATCCCCCTCGAACGACGAGACACTTTTCCTTATCACTCGCTAACACGGATATTTTTATTTTTATCCGACAATCGTTATCATCAAATTTCGCAAAATACTTTTTTTTTTTTTGTTTTTTGCAAAACCCCCCCCCCCCCATCACTAAAATAACTGTCTTAGAATCTTGAAACTTTCACCGGATTTTACATTGCATATACGTAAAAAAAAAAAAAAATGTCTTTCAATTTTTGGCTATTTCATAGCAATTGTTATATCATCGAGCTACTCATATAAAATCGGCGATTTTCGGTTTTTAAATTTTTACACCACCTTCACGTACGAGATACAAATGTTGAATAATTCAAAAAAAAACATTTTTTTTTGAATTGAATTCAAAAAATGTTGAAATGCCCATCAAAAAAAAAATTTTTTTTTCTTGTAATTTTACACGTTTCTGATAACGTTGTTCGCGTTTTGTTGTCTCCGATACAGAGATCGATGTGGACGTGGATCGAACGGACGTTGGTCGTGACGATAGCGTTCGCGTGCACGGCGGCCGACGGGCACGCGAACGTGACGGCGATTCGTCCGCCGCCGGAACCGGACGTTCGGCCGATGGCCGGAGCCGCCGCCGCCGCGGTGGACAACGTGACGACCGAGTACGACGAGATGGCCAACATGACGGACCAAGAGTACGAGAATTACGTGGTCGAGTACATAACGCCGCAAAAGTCCGAATGGGTGTTGATCGTGTTGCACTCGCTGGTATTCGTCGTCGGACTCATCGGAAACGCGTTGGTCTGCGTGGCCGTTTACAGGTGAGAGATAGGAAACCTGCGCGGGCGACACAAATCGGGTATTTCAACAATTTTCGCACGCATTCGCAATTCGTCCCGAGCGAAACGAAAATATTATTATTTTTGTAGGTTTTTTTTTTAAAAAAAAAATACAACGTTCGAAACGATGTGTTTCGGCGCGAAATCAATTATGTCTTACCGCTGGTCGGGTATAACACGGTTACCGTACTGCAGGTAAGGGAAACACGGCATTGTTATTATTATTTACAGCTGATCGAATCAGTGGTCTCTTTTCAAAACGGTTACTGCCGTCCACTCTCGTACGAATTGAAATCGTCGTCGACGACGAGACAAACATGTATACGTGGGCGCGACCGGCGATGGAGACACGATTTTTTCCTCCGAGGATGAACGTTCTTGGCTAAAGATGTGTTTGACAAACGCGATCGATCGACGTTAGGTTATAGGTACAACCTCGGCAAATCCGGAGAACACACCGGAGTCCGCCTCTATGAGAGTCATCGAAACTCCAAACGTCACGCATCTCGGGTTCACCAATTCCCGTTAAATATACGTCTTCGTATAGGCTGCTCCGTTTTTCGCAGCCCGTATACGGCGGTGCACGTGGACATCATGAGCTCACATTCCGAGCTCTTTTGAAGAAGCGGGTTCGCCGTCGTCCCGTACGGATTTATAATTCTATCTATCCGAGGATGCTGTTCAATTTACAGTTCTCTTATCTAATATTATTCCGTTTGTTTTTCTTTCTGTTCGGTTCGTATTTGCCATTCGCTTACACGCCGACGTTTTTAATTCTCGTATTTGGTCAACGTCCACGTTTTACAACCATATATATATGTATATATACGAGTATATGTGTTAGAAGACTGCAAGAAAAAGTTTTAATAAAAGTTTTTCTGAAATCTTTTACTAATAAAGTGTCGGACGGTCAGTGTATATATATATATAGGTTTTTTTCTACTTTTCAAAAGCTTGTTTCGCCATCGCAATTCTTCTTTTTACACCGCACACACACACACACCTTTGGTCGATTCGTATTTGTCACGCGATGCTGCTCGTCCAGAATAACGAAACTTTTTCATTTGCTCAATTACGGCGTTTCTTTGGTTTATATTTATAATTACGTATGCAGTGTTTTAATAAAAATATCGCGAGCGACACCACGCGCAACTAGACGCGGGGGGGGGAGGGGTTTGTTGTAAATTATGAAAAAATAAACTGCCTCGCAGCCGCGGTAAACAAAAAAAAATTGTATTTCATTGAAAATTTCGTTCGAGTTTCGCGTGTAATTTAATGATTTCGTAAATCGTATATATCGGGAGGTGGTTTTCAATTCTCGCGCTATGTGAAAATGCGGAAAATCGCGCGTCGTGTTTGCCATCTCTTCTGCGTGAAGTTCGTTCAACTTCGACGACTCGTTCAAACTTTAAACGCACGCACATTTTATATAAATATTACGCGGCGTTGGTTTCGGATAACGGAGCGAGAATACCTCTACACAATATCGGTGTATGCACAGCCGGGTCGTTGAGGGATGCGTGACGCCGCTCGCGTACGGGGAAAAGTAATCTGAAAATTGTATTTTTAATCCCTTTATCGACCGGAAAAATAAGAAGGTTTACACGGGGACGGAGTGTTGTTCACCGTGTGTAAAGTCGTAGTTTTAGACTTGTTCCGCGTTGTTTAAACGACGGGGAACGGTTACGAATAACCGAAAACGAATTCGACCGTTTCGTTTCCCCGACCACGTCTTCTTTGTCTTCGAACGTTTAACGAAGCGGAATTCAAATCATTTATGCGATCCCGTCCTACATTTAACATCAGCAACGATATATATATATTATGTACTCGGGTACGACGGAACGGCGTTTAAATAAATCCGAGAGTCGGTTTTACAAGTCGCTAAAACGTATTTTTTTTTTCTTTTACAATTTCCTCTAGGAATTGCGACGATCGTTAAAATATTATTTAGATAAATGGGCGAAAAGCAAAAAAAAAAAAAAATTCCTCGCGATTCACTAAAACTTCTAGAAAGCGGTTTTAAAATCGTGTACAACGACGCGTTGTTTCGAGTTCATAAACGATGACGACGAATCGTCGGAGAAACGATTTTCATACTTGCGACTCCCTGTTGACTATCGTTTTTTTTTCCCTTCTATCGTTCGGTGTTTTCGACGAAGAAAATTATTCTTTCAAATAATCAATTATTATTATTATTATTATTATTTTTGCAATTCTTTTAACGAGCAAGTGTGTGTGCAACTAAAGCTATAAGTCTATTTCTTCTTTCTCTTCTGGCACCACACAGCTCCTATCGGAGATAGGGCTAGCTCAGTCGGTAGAGCACGAGACTCTTAATCTCGGGGTCGTGGGTCCGAGCCCCACGTCGGCCGCCACTTTGTAATAATACAAATTTAAAAAGAAGAAAAAAAAAGATGATGGAGTAGTGGTGAGGTTCCTCTCTCTTTTCCTTATTTGTATTTAATCGTATTACTCCTGTTGACGGAAAGGAGTATTCCGGGGTCGTGAATACGAGAACTGTTAGGAGTGTCTTATTTTAATAAAAAATAGAAAAAAGAACAAAGCGAGGAAAATAAGCAACAAACGGGTTAATACAAAATGCCTTACCTTTATCGAGGTGTCTGAGAGTCTGAGACTTAAAGTGAATAAATGAAATGGTCGGATTCTCGCAGATCGAAGTCGTCGCCAATGATATTATAATAAAATAAATGTGAAAACTCAAGAAAATATTTTAGAAAAGAGCATACGTAATTAATATGGTTGGGACGCCGCCTTCGTGTAAATCGAAGTCGTCGCCAGTGGAAAGGGCGCAGGAAAATGACTCGAACACAGAATTCAGCTCGGTGACAGTGAAGTGCCCGCGCGTACCAGAAGACCTGTGCTGGAGAAGTCCTTCGCCCGTGCAGTGTGGTAATAACGCCGGCCAGGCGCTGACTGAGTGCGACAAGAGTCTGAGACCCAAGAATTCAGGGTTGTTAAATCTGATTGGATAAAAATCATCAAACGGATGGCCGGTCGGTCGGCGACAACATTGTCGCCTGCTATTCCAATGATGAAGCCGACACGACGTTCCTTTCTTTATGACCTGTATTGATCGATCAAGACCGTTATTTTAGGGGTTTTCTATTAACTTTCTAAATCCTTTGGTTTATATCTGACGTCTTCCCTTTTTTCTGTTATCAGACATATTTCGGTCCAAGGACCAAGGAACGTCGATCACAAATGATGTCGGCGAGCCTTTGGTCCCTCCGGTCCGGTATTGCCTATATTGCGGATAGTGTTAACGGATCGTGTCTGTTGTCTTCAAAGGTATTCCTATAATTTATGTTTTTGAATTGATGTTTTTTCCCTTTTTTTATTTTAGTGGAAAAAGTGCGTTTTATTCAATGATATTTTAAAGAGATGCCGATTTCTTTGACGTGTCTTTGGAGTGACGGGTTTGCCGCTATCCTCGGGTTATATCTATTATTTCAGGGATGTTTGTCGTGTGGCGACCTCCCAATTGCATAATCGTGATTTTATATATTATATATATTTTTTTTATGGCCTATATATGTATTCCAGGTGTTATGGCACGCGGTCGCGCTTTAATAATTTTATTTCGTAAAATATAGTGTACGTATTATATAAGATGTAATTAAATGATAATTTAAATTAATGATATGAGTGCATATCATTACACCACTGTCAACACAAAGCGCTTCTCTATCTCTGTCTCTGACTATGTCCCACCAAGATTCATTCGACTACATCAATCCGAATTCTTCTCGGTCTAACGCGCACCAGCCTCCTTTCCACTGGTCCCCTGTGTTCAAGCGCTGCTCTTTTACAGTGTCGCCTTCTCGTAACGCTAGACCCGTGTGCATTTTAGCCTGATAAATATTTATTAACCCATACCGCAGTTACATTAACGTCAAAATACGTATTATTTAAGTTTCTGTATTTTCGAAAACGTCTACTAACCGTTGCACTAGCAACAGACTTACAACTTATACGCACAAAAACACGTTAACCGAAACAACGTTTTTCTTTCAGCTTTTCTATTTCAAAAAAAAAAGAGAAAAATAATACTATCGGTTATTTTAAACACGGGTTTATCGTTTTTTATACGCGTAATTTTATAATAAAATAGTAAAGAAGCGTATTACTTATAGTTTTTTTTTTTTATATTTTATTATATCGATATAAAATATTATTTTTACCGTCCGTTTTTTTTTTTTTTTTTTTGAAATATAATTTTAATAGATTTCGCGCGCTTTTCAGGAATCGAACAATGCGAACGGTGACGAACTATTTCATCGTCAACTTGGCAGTGGCCGATTTTTTAGTAATCCTCATCTGCTTACCGCCGACCGTGTTGTGGGACGTCACGGAGACGTGGTTCATGGGCACTTTGGCGTGCAAAATCGTTTTGTACTTTCAGGTAACCGCAGTTTTTATTATCGCCGCGAAATCACGTGTATTTTAACGTTTTTTTTTTGTTTTTCAACGGTCTCTCGGCCGTTTTAATAAACATTACACGCGTCGCGCACAGCAGATATCTATCGTTTTGCTCCGGCGAAAAGTGACCGAACAAAAAAAAAAGAAATATAAAAACGGATTACACAAATCGATTTCGTAGCCAAAAAAATCCAACGAACTCCCACGCGTTTTCGTTTTAACGGAAAAGGGTTTTTATTATCGTTTCTCTTCCCCCTGTCCGAACTCGAAAACGTCATTTAAACGATATTATTCATAAAGTTATTCAACGACCGCATTTAATTGTTCGCATTAATATAGCCGCGTTTTCAATATTATCTTTTGCGCCACCGTCGTAATATCGACTCACCGGATTTGTACATTTGTATACGTTTTAACGTTCGACACGTTTGTCGAAACGATGATTTCGTTTTTTGTTCTTTTTCGATCTACTCAAAATTTAACCTTAGCGTTTTCGGAATTCCGAATAATTTTCATTCGATTTCAAAACGTCATAATTCCGTCGCGTTTATCGTACTTACTACACATGACTTCGGTTTATCTAAAAAGAAAAAAGAAAAAATGTTGTTTTTTTTTTTTGACATTTTTTTACGTCTCGTAAGTTACGACTCGCAATTAAGAATTCCGAAAATTCGTCCGACACCGAAAATGTTGCCACGGATGAAATCACGAACGAGACGCGACGATTTTAACCAAATCGAATTATTACTTTTAATTATTCGATTAATAATAAAATTAATAATCGTGAGATTAGAAGTTGTATAACTCATAATATAAATACAAGTCTTCGTACCTATGTAATATAGTATAATAGTGAACAATAAACTGCGCAATATCGATCGACGTCGATTACTGCCGTGTAATATCAATACTGATATTCAACAGCCGTACACGACACTTTGATTGAATTTTTACTTAAATAAAAACATTAAAAACATTTATCTCAAACGCGTTTGTGTATTATTTCGGATATAACAAATCCGAAATGACCGACAATATTATTATGTATTACGCGTACGATTGACTTCTCGATGAATTCCCATTCGGATATTTGTCGCTGCGTTAGAATAATGTATTACTAGTATAGTGATTCGTACCGAATAGGAATTCTGAACGGTATCGTTTGAAGCCGATGGAATTCTATACGAATATTATTATAATAATAAAAGAGAAAAGAGTCAAAAAGAGAATATAATAATACCATTCGTCCGGCGTAGTATTATTATTTCGTGTACGACTATTTACATTATCACGGGTACGTGAAAAAGAAAAAATTGTTTATTTAACGGATCCGGTGAAAAACTCGGAGTGCGAAAACTAATAAAAATGTTGGACTCTGTGTCGAGTACCGGGTGAAAGGGAACGCATCTTCACGATAATAATGCGACACGAAAAAGATTTAAAATGCGCGTCATTATTACAATCGAATATTCGCTGCTGCGGGTGGATAAAAAAAAAAAAAATATATATAAAATATTTATTGTATTGTACCGTGGCCGCCGTGTGAGGACCGAAAAAAAAGAACGACGCGAAATGTAAACGAATTCTTCTCGAAACGCCAAAATACATTGCGTGAACGAAATATACGCGCCGGTATTTTCAAGAGATATTTACTATACGTATAATACGTCATTTCCAACACTCGTCGTGACCATCTCGCACAATAATATATTGTAACGTGTGTCCGAGAGATCTCAATACGAATGTACACATGTTTTGAAAAACGTTTAGGCTCTATTCGATTGTCGATTAAAAGAAAAAAACGAACGTGTTTCGAATGACGAGATCCAGCGATATATATTTTTTTTTCGAGAAAACCAAAAAAAAACTGTTTTTATTAACGCATTTACGTAGAAGATTTTCAAAATCCTATAATAGTCATACGATTAGCATCGTAACAAAATGAACGTGGCGTGGTCGTAACCGATTGGAAAAACTAATATTTTACTGATCCAAACGCAACTGGAAATTAAAAAAAAAAAATAAGTCGATAATAATAATTGAAATGAAATCGTATATACGTATATATTATAATCTCAACGTGCGCAGCGATATATTGATAACAAAAAAAAAAAAAGTAATTTTGACAAAACAATTTTTCCAATCATCGACCTACCAACGAGTTTTCGCCAATAAAACCTACGAGTTTTCGAATTTTCGACAGCCATTTTCGTTATAACGCTATCGACAACCATAAAAATATTATAATATAACGACGTTGATAAGATTAATTTCGCTCGTGTCTCGCGATGATATTATTAAACGGTGTTTAAAAATATACGACTTATCTAAATAGATCGAAATGAATTTCCTAAAAAAAAAAAATAAACCTTTTAAAAAATTGGTAAAAAAAAAATTATATTTTTTTCCCCATATATACGTACTAAATATTTGAATTAAAAAAAAAATATATATATGAATAAATAACAACGATAATTAATATTATTATATAATCCTGTCTCTACAATAATTTAGAGTAAAAAAAAAAAAAAAAAAAATACGGAATTTACTACAAAATTTAATAAATCTACACTCTGCGACAGTGTTCGACAATAATATTATAATGTTCGTATATTGAAATGATTTGAAAACTGCGTACGATATTTATTTACATACGCCCAAGAGGATAATCGATATAATGTATAAGTAATAATGATAAGAAACATAAAAAAGAAAACATAATAACAAGATAAAAATTTATAATTTAAGGCCATAGAACTGAGAACTATTGAGTCGACGCAGCGTGCGATGTAAATGATGATTATCGCTGCTGTAGGATGAAAATGAACGTGAAAAAGAGAGTGGTTTTTTGTGGAGTGGGAAGGAACACGGAAATGCATAGAGGAAAATAGGTCAGGAGCATCCGATTAGGACTTAGGAGGGAGACGATAAAGGATTGATCGGCAAGAATACGGCGAGAGGAAAGTGCTTCGATGGTTAAGAGTAGTGCTCATAGTCGAATAATCATGAGATGGGTACGTTATTTTTAGTATACAAGCAGCATACGTCAGAAATCTGTTTTGGACCCGTTCAATAGGTAATTGGTCTTTAGCCAGATGGGGGTGCCCCGAACAACCATCTCGAAATTCAAGAACGGGACGGACTAGTGTACGAAGGCAAGAGCCAGGTGTAAAAAGTTGCGTACTTCGCTTTATGCATCCAACAAGAACTTTTAGCGCCCTTCCAACAGTGATGTCAATGTGATGCTCAATGCTTAAAGTTGGGATATAACGGATACCAATGATACCTTATTAATAACCGAAAACCCGCTGAAGTAATGTAACGTTTAGGAATTAAAGAGTGTGTGATAGGAGTTCGGCTCCGGCGGGAGGACACAATACTACGACATTTATTAATATGACATTCTCGTTCTTTTGAAAATCCGTCGTGGGATTTTCAACACAGCGTCAGAGTAGTTTACGCACACAGTTACGAACGGGTTAAACAAACGACCGGGGAAAAGTCGGAAAAACTGTTCAGTTTTTCCACGTTATTATCGAAATTTTTGGTAAACAAACTCTCGTCAAAGTTTCGTATTTTCATACGCGGGGGCGTAATACCCTCTTTCGTCCCCGTTCAAACCACATATTGTAACAAAATATTCGGTCCGGTTTATATCATTATAATAACATGTCATTATAAAAGTCGTGGTGTACGCGTACACTGTAAAGTACTGAGAAACGCGTTGTTCACGAAAGTTTTAAAATCGAAATTTTCACGTGCATGTATTTGCATAATACTATTTTATATAATATTTAACCGTTGAAAATACACGAGAGTTTCTCGCACACGAGCCTGTTTATTAGAATGCAACGCGTTAGGTTATTTTAATATACTCGCATACGCAGAGATGAACGGGAATAAAATAATTTTTATTTACTAATTAATAATATATGCAAATGGTATCACCCACACGCCGTAGACGAATACACATGAGATCACTCGTGATGTAAAAAAAGAACAAAAAAAAAAAAACGAGACGCCATTTGGCAGATTCGAATTCAAACGTATTCCATTACCGTGGATACACTACGTATGGGAAATAATCGGATGAAAAATATACGCCTAACACGATAGAAGAGAAAACTTTAAAAAAAACTATTTTGATTTCTTAAATTGATGATATATATGTTCTTGTAATTACTAATTGTTTTTCCGTTATAAATCAACTACTGCGGTCGTGCGAATTCAATTATCAGGGGAAAAAAATAATAATACGATTTGTTTTTATTATTCTTAAAATAATTTACGCGGATCGTTTTAGTCTGAAAAGTATCCGGCGCGCCAGCGCGATCGGATTAGGATTGAATTTACTCGTAAAAGTATTTCGCACGAAAAAACAGGCCGTCGATTTTCGTCGATTTTTCATAGGAAATATTCGCACAAAGTCGTTGAATTCGTTAGAAACAAAAAAGAACAATTTTTTTTTATCTTTTTCGACAAAACGAACGCGCACAAAAACACAATGCAAAATTCCAATCACAACGTGTACTTTTAACTTTCAGTTTTTTCTTTTCTCTGCACACACACATACATACACACACACACGCGTGCGAGAACAATAAGCCCTTTTTCAATAAAAGTCTCATTTTACTCCGCGTCCATCGCGGAATATTCAGAATTCTACGATACGACGAACGCGTAATAATATCCCGATTTTCCCGTTCCACGTTTTGTTAATTTCTTCGTTTCACATAGAAAAAAAAAACCGTAACGTCGTATTGTTCGTTTTTCTATTTGTTTGTTGAATTGTCAAATCGTAACGCGCGAAAATAAATCGCGTACAGACTCTTTTCGTTTCTGGCAAACAAATAAATTATTTAGATTTTTCGAAATATCGCGTTTCAAGAAAAAAAAAAATAGCTTTAAAAACGCGCCCCTGGTCTAAACAGTAATCATAAAACAACGCTATTTTTCGTATTGATTTCTAAACCGGAGACATTTGTACAGCGGTACACTTCCGTACATTATAATACACACTTGACGTCGTGCAATTTACTCGTATTATGTTCATTCATCTGACCCGTTTTCATTATTCGTTCAATTTCAGTATTTAAAAAAAAACGGCTTTGGAAAATATTAATTTTTTTTCTTCGCTACAATCGTCGTTTACACAAAACGAATGTCCAACAGTTCTTAACAAAACTTTTTTAAAAAAATAAATAAATAACTTAAAAGCGGACAAGGGGCGTTTTTTCTCACTATTTCACACGTTATTCGTTCTTTTAAGCCAAAATAATAATAAAACTCCCTCTTATCTCTTCCGCAGGCAAAAAAAAAGAAAAAAAAGAAAAAAGAAACGTAAAAAAAAAAAGCTACGCGGTTTATAGTGTTATTCGGGTGGAAGTATTCGGAAACGACTTTATTTTTTCAAAAACATTCATGGAGTTTCGCCATAAACTCCAAGACTCCTCACGTTCTTTATTATACATAATATTTTGTAGACCGGTTGCTTTTCTGGGATTTTAAAAACGTTATTTTCGTGTCATTATTTGTATTCAATGCTCGTACACGATCGCATTTTAATCGGAACACGAATGAGGAGAGGTGTCGTACATACACGAAATATTGTAAATTACGCGCCGCCCGTTATTATTATGTTGTTTTACAAAGCGTTCAAAAAAAAAAAAAAAAAAACCGAATAAAAGTATTCAAATCTCTCCTCCCACGGTTGGACGAAAAACGTGGAAAAAAAACCCGGTACAGTGACACTCGCGAAAATTTATTTATCGAATGCGATTTTATAAAATAAATTCGGCGGGGGAAAAGAACAGGATTAAAACATAATTTATCCATAACGAACTCTTTCATTTAAAACGCTTATGTTGATCTACGCCTAAGTTGAAAATAAAATAGAAATTTCGACAATAATCCGAAAAGTCATCTAATGATGGCGTGTGAACGTGATTATTATATTTGTGGCGATAATACTTTTTTTTCTTCTTCCTGAATCGCGCGGACCCGATCATATTATTAATTTTTTTTTTTTTTGCGAACAGAATCTCGTATTTCTCCGCGTTTTTCCACGTTTATTATTTCCATTCTTTTTTATATAATATATAAGAGCGCATTTTATAATATACGGTTTATATAGCCAACACACGCAGTTGCTGCTATATCATGAGGACGAGCAGCAGCGACATATAATAATAATAATAATAATAAATCGAGCATCTTTTATAACGCACACGTTTTCCCGGCCACAGTGTAAAACGTTTTTCATTTATATTTTCTTCAAATATAATAAATTCGGTATAATAATATATATTTTTATGTATTTTATAATGTAGACTTCGGAGAACACGTATACCCGTTATTTTTTTTATAAATTTTAAAATATTTATACGCGCCTTATCATTATTGTATACGTAATATAATATATACGCACCACGATATCGATTTCACACATCGTTGTTACACCAGCGTTTCCCAACCGGTGTGCCGAGAAATTTCGTCAATATTAAGAAATTTCATTACTAAATAAACATTTTACGATTTTCCATATCGCGGCAATCGCCGGGACTCTTATTATTTTGACAAATAGCGTAATAAAAATGATTATAAATGAAGACTAACTATTTTAGAAGAAGACATGTAATGAGGGGATTCTTGTGTCAGTCGTCAACTATTCGACGCCAGAGGAAACGTATAACGAAAGGGAAATCGCGTGGCAAAGTGAGTCGTTCGATTTGTATAACGTTATTGTAATGTGCAGTAATTTCCGTATAAATACATTGAACGTTTGTAATAAATTAAAATATGATTCTACATGAGTTTTCCTAAACTAAATTATTGAATACACCGTTTAGTTATTTACTGATGTACGATATTTGCTTTAGCGTATTTAATACGATAAAAACCTATTATTATTAATAATAAAAATAAATAAATAAATATTAATCCGGTGTAAAGTGCGTCACGACTAAATATACGAGTAGGTTGGAATTAGTGTGCCGTGAAGTGAAATAGATCGGGAACCGCTGGTTTACACGTTTATTTTATATATATATATATATATCTATATATATATATATATATATTACGTGATTTTATTAAATTATTTTGTATTTTATTGAAATATGTGAATGCAGTTAATTAATTAGGCGAATCGTATTATTAACACAGAATAATAATAATAATAATAATAATAATTAGTCTTATTATTATTATTAGTGTTATTCTTATTATTATTATTATTATATTCGCGCGAGACAACGGAGACGAATCGAATTCAGTAGAGTGACGATAAAATATATGATAAATTATACGGGAAATTATATTTCATAATATATATATTTTTATAAAATATATATATTTTGTATAGGCGTGTTTGGTGTTTTGGATACGACGGAAATTCTATCGAAAAACAATCCGTGTACATGTAGAGAGAAAAAAAGGTTTTTCGAGATAATAGACAATATTTTTTTTATACTGCGTTGGATTTAAATTTCCTATAAATATTTTATTGTTGTCACATTACTTATATAAAAAAACCGCATAACGTGAATAAAATAGTGTTTTGATAAAAAAAGAAATTCCGATTATTTATGTGTTATGATGAATGGGAGTGGAAGCGGAGATTTCGATTTAAAATAGAATTAAAATATTATAACTCCCGCGGAGCGATTTATATACTATATAATAAAATACACGACATAAATAATAATTAAAAATACATTATACGTCTCTTGAATTCTTTATATATATATATATATATATATTTTAAGGAAAACGAAAACGTAATAAATTATTATGATTTGAATATTTATTTATTTTTTTCAAATTATATTCGCTTATAAATATTGATATGATTGTGTTCTATCGTTTAAAAGGATATAATATTATATAGCGGCCATATGATGCTAAAACATTTGTTCCGTTAGAGAATTGAAAATTTTTTTTTATAATAAGAATAATAATAGAATTTCGGGGCTTCGATTTATATACTATTATGTATTTTAATTTTTTACAATATGAAAACAATTTGCAAAATTTTATATATAAAATAATTATTTCTTTTAAAAACAAAATTTCGGTTTTAGAAATTATTCATTTACAGTTTATACAATATATTACATAAAATTATCGTCAATTTTCTATACACGGCGTTCTGTTCGGGGGTTTTGTATAGTAAACGGAATCGACTTTGTTTATACTGCGGCGTCAATTAACGGATTTGTCAAAATTTAATGGATTTAAGAGACTCGAACTATTGTTAAAACGACATTTATTGTTGTTTTTGGTTTAGATTTTATTTGATCGCACGGCATACGCCGCGAAAACGTGTGTCGATAAAAATCCATTTCTTTACAGATAGACAGGCATTCTATTTACCATGGGAACAAACTGCAAATAAAATTGGAAGATTTCGATAAATAGTTTTATATTGCAAACGTACACACATAAGCACTCAAAGTGATTAGAGAAAATTTCGAGTTCACTTTGTGGCCAAAAACAGGAGCGTGACAACATGCAAGTTGTCACGCTCTCTGTCAACAAACAACAATTCTATTTGTTCCCGGTTTTTTTTTACAATCCAAAATGTGTTGATCTATAACATAACACTGTTTAACGCGTTATGTTCTACAAAACAAACGCACGATGAAAATAATAATAATAATATATTCTATAATTTTTCGTAATTGGAAAAATCCAAATTATATTTCTTCGTCGATTTTTCAAATTTCGTTATATTTTTGAGCTCTTTCGTGAAACGCTTGAAGAATTAAAAATATATCAAGAATAAAAATACGTATCGAATTAAGTGTTTTAAACGATCGAATTATATTGAAATTTCGCAGTAATCAAGAGAACTTATCGAACTTTGATGTCCGATTAAAGTTTTTTTTTTTTGTTGGTCTTGTACGCCAAATTATTTTTCGAATTTTAAACATATTATTTCGATAAAAAGAAAAACGCCGCGATACCGGCCCAAAGCGAATAATATCACGTAATAAAGTATTACCGAACACCGGTAATTCTCACTTTATAGAGAAATATTTTAATAGATTTTTAAACGGATGCGTTTAGCGGATTCGATATTAAGTAAATTTCTTCGCAGAATGCTTCTCGAAGGAGTTTTTTTTTCTTTTACTCGTTCGGACTCTTTTTTTTTTATTATACTTTTCGCGTTGGATTCCATTGCAGATCTAGACGACTTAGCGGCGTATATTTATTGGAGGGACACGTGATACGGTGCGCCGCGGAGTAATAACATTATAATAATATAATTTGAAAAGTTTTTTTTATATATAAAAAAAATGTATATAAATATGTATACTTAAGAGTCGAAAAACGTTTTTTTTTTCTTTTTGTCGAAAATCCCTGTAGACGATTTCGCGGCGAGTAAATGAGCATATTATTATTATTTAGTCATATTACGATTATGGAACGCTCCGCCGGGAGCAGTTGAACAACAACGCGCTTATGTTTTCTTTTCTTTTTTTGTACATAAATATCGTGTGTTTCGTGATATTGCTCCATTTACGTCGGGCGGTATACTACGTTGTTATTATAGTCAAAAAAAAAAACAAAAAAATTGAATAAATAAAAAAAACGAGAAGGTAATACGTGGAAAAAAAAAGAAGAGAGACGAATAAAACTTATAATTAATACACTTGTATATGTGAAAATTTGTATGTATATACTCGAGTCAATACAGCTGTTTTTTTTTCGCTTAAATACCTGCGCAGATGATAATTTTTTTTTTTTTTGTTTAGTAAATAGACAAATTTAATACAACTCCTACGTCTTCTTGTGATTTATCGTAATACTCTTTGGATTTTATTGTATTTTCACATAAATTTCCATTGTTTTTTCTTCTATATAATACACTCGCATGTACAAATTTATTATTTATTTTAAATATATTTATTTTTTTGTAGATACGTGATACGTACAATAAATATTTTCATTATACGCGTATGACTCGTTTAATTTAACTTTTTGTCCGCTCTCGTCGTCATTAATCGTTATTTTTTTGTTTCACTCATTCACTGTTCTCTCTACCGCACCGCACAGAACGCAGAACCGTTATTAAATGGAAAAAAACCATAAGAAAATATAATTATATAGTAAATTCACTTACGTATTCCAGTACTCCAGTAAAGAGAAATTGGAACGCTCCAAAAGAACTGTTATTAATCACACGCATTTTAAGAAGACAATTTAACAATTTAGTAATGCGGTTGCAGCCAAGTGTGGGCTATTCCACACAGACAAAAGACAATAATATGTAAATAATTCAGAAAAAAACAAAATGTCTTAGAATAACACTAAAAGTCCTCCTCCCCGGGTTCGTGCGTAACGAACGATTCCACAACGGCATTAGCGTAAAGCACTCAGCAGTCTGAACGATTAATATAAATTCCATACAAAACTCAACCCGAAATTGATTTAAGTTAATGTTGTGAAATTTGAATGGGAGGGGAGAAAAAAAACGGAAAGCGGCCTCGTACCACAGGATATTCTACTTTCATCGTGATCCGGATCAGACTACTAAAAACAAAAAAGTCGTGTCGTTTGAAACAATTTGTATAGATAAATGAATAATAAAAACGCTATGCACGCGAAATCGATGGAAATTATATGAAAATAATGTTTCCCACCCCCTCCCCCCGTAATAACTGCGTATAAAGACTCAATGAAAATTGCTAAAATTGTACGAACAGTATAAAAATCCACGCGAAACAACAACCACCTCATACTCCTCTAAAGATAAATGTAATAATGTTTATATATATATATATACAACTCCTATTCAATATTACCTACTATTATGATTATATAAAAAGTTATGTCTACTGCTGTCACACAATTAAAAGTCCAATACTTGCTCTCTGATCATTGCTATTATACGTGTAATGCTTTAGAACGATTAAATTATTGTTGACTCAAATGAACAGTTGATTTAACGACTTAAGTACATTTTGATTGTCGCTAATAAGGGGACAGAACTAGTATTTTCAAAATTATTTTAAAAATTAAATTTGTATAAAATCTTGATCGGTTTTTCAATTAAATTTAATGCGATTTTTTCCTGTAAAACATATATATATATACGTATATAATAGAGGTTCGAATCGCTGTAGAAACGTGTTCGAATTAATAATTATGACGGACGCGAGAAGTCGTTGCGTTAACATCACGTAACATAATGTAACTTATGTCGAACATATCATTATTATCATTATTATTATTATCATTATTATTATTATTATTATTATTATTATTATTATTATTATTATTATTATTATTATTACGTAACAACACTGCTGTTTGAAATACATTATTAAAATATTAAATTTTGTACATTTGAGATTATTTCCGGAATATTACAAAACTAACAGCAAAGAACGAAATTCAATTATATTTTTCACAATATCCGACGACCAAATATTTTTCTTTCTCTAATTGTAATTGTTCAAAATTCAAACACTTGTAGGAGATAACTTAAATTACTGGAGAACGGTTTTTATCCGTCGTCGCAGCGTAAAACACACAACGAGTGAAAATTTCCGACACGGTGCAATTCCCCGCGTAAGTCATCAATAATGTGGCAAGCGTACGCCGTGTACTACCACACACTTTTGGTCGTTCGGCGAAATACGCGCGGGAGCAATTTCGTGTTTTCTTTCGAATTCACCACCGCGTCGTGTTATATTTATATAAACGACAATTTGTTTTCGAAAATCGTTTTTAAACCGCACGAGTATCGCGCACCGTTTTAAAAACGGTTTCTCGCACGCATATATTTGTTTTTCGTTTTTCGACGCTCGTTATACACACGCCGTTGACAGACACACCGCGAATTTAATAGGCCCCGTTTTCAAAAAAAAAAAAAATTCTTTTTATTTACTCGTGTAAATTTGTCTTTCGACGGTTTGCTGGCACTGCGTCCAACAAAACGAAAAAAAGGATCGCTAAATTTCAAATTTTTTGGTAAAAAAGAAAAAAACCCTCCCGATATTTAACGCGTATGAATTCGATCTGATTGAAGCCCGATCTCGTCGGATGGTTTCTTTATGTTATATTTTTTTTCTTATCCATGTGCTAACAATTCGTATCGTCCATAACTCGGTATCAATATTATTTGATTTTTTCTATAATACATTTTATTGTTTATCGTACTAAGTATATATTTTATATTTTAATAGTATACGTTATATATATATATATTGTTTTATTGTACACATATACAAATAATTATTGCGTTCCGAGAGTTTTTATTATAAAAAAATAAATAAATAAAAACTCGGGATTATTATGTAGTTAGTAACATCATTGACTACAGATACGTCTGAAAGAGAAAAAAAACGAAGGGGGGCCTAAAAAGTGGCTCCTCGAACGAAAAAAATTCGTTATACTTACGACTTCATTCAGAGATAATAATGACGACGACTTCCGCGACTGTTTAAGAACGGGGTCCATGATAGTTTCGTTGAACTACTAAATTCAATAATTTTAATAATCCATTAATATCGATTAAAAACGTCGAATAATAATTTAATTTACATATAACCGGTAACCGACTCGTGATTTTCAACAGCGTTGCGCGTGATGGCACAAACATTTGCCGAACGACAAGCGATGATAAAAAATCTATCGGAAATTTGATGAACCTTTGGCTGAATCAGGCGGACAACGATACACGCGTTCCGCGATTCGGTCAGGTGTTATTTTGCGCGGCCACCTGACGGGATTTTAATCCGATGACACGTTTTACACACGACCTGATAATATTATCACACTCGGCCTGACCATCAAATCATATCGCGTGTAGCCCGCATTACTTACCACCGACGACGACGTCATCCCTGTGAGACAACAGCTTAGGGGATTTATCGACTCTCTTCGAAAGCTCCCGTTTACGCAAAGAGCTGATGTCTATCGACACCGCCGGCCGCTACAAACCCGCAACGTATATTACTATGCGAGGAATTATTACACATTGTGCATCTATATAATGTATAATGAACATATAATATCAAAAAAAAAAAAAAGTAATAATAATAAGAAGATTATTTTACATGTATTTTGTAATACGTTTTCACGTGACGATAATAGAAAAAGAGGAAAAAAGAAGAGGTGACGGAGACCGGTAATTTATAATATTTAAACATTACAAATCACACGGGTTTGTGGATATAATAAATAACACACTTTACGCGTTTTAATTTTTTTTACAAAACGATACACAACTTATCCAACTGGTCGTCGTTAATTAATTAATTATTATTATTATTACGTGAATTCAAGTGAGATAGCCAAATAATGTAATGAGTCTATGACAACTGTACGCGTTACGCGAGAATATAAATTTATAATTAAATATTTTATTCCGATTGCGAGATTAAGAAGAAGAAAAAAATCGAGATTAAATTAATATAAGACAATATTAAAAAAAAAAAAAAAACTAATAAAAATCGCATTTTTTTTTTTTGTTTCTCGCGCGTCTTCCTATTAAATATTGTTATATACGCTCCAATAAACTCCCGATACTGGTACTTGCGCTGTTTTTCGCGTTCTTTACCGAGAAGAGGAAATATTTTCTCAATTTGCATTTTCATTAAGGACGCGACCTCGTTTCCGATTGGAGATCATATACACATAATATACTCTATCGTATCTCATTGAAATAACGGATTTTCAGTATATTTTATATACGGGCGTGACACACACAGTACGTCGGCCGAATATACTGCTCTGTCCCTGCACACCGTTACTCGGAAATGTTTTCCACGGAATATAATAATACGGACCAAAGAAAAAACATCTTCCAAATGCGTAGCAATCGACGACATCCGTAAATTTCTCGGTATCCATCGCCGTTCCGAAATCATTATCATTCTGCTTAGACAGTTTTTTTTTATGTATTTATGAATTCCGACGTATAATGATCGGACATACGATAATATTTCGAATATAAAATAATAATAATAATAATTATACGTTTTCGTAGTGAATTCTCAAAGGTTTGAACGTGTAAAATCTCCTCTTCTTCTTTAAAATCAAGTCCATCAATTTTTTTTTTTTTTTTTTTGACACACCGTCATTTTAATAACGATATGCAATTGAGACGATTCGCGTGCGCGAAAATTATTAAAGCGCATTAATAATAATTTCACTACTGTTCGCATATTACGCGCGTCTGTCGACCGTTTCAAAAATATTCGCGAACAGACGCGTAAAACAATAATTTTATACGAAAAAAACAGAAGAAAAAAAAAATTACAGACTGACGTCAGAGTTTCTATTTTCTATTTTTTTTTTTTATTGTAATCGACTGCCAATGATCACAAATACTTTTGTTAAATATACGGGAAAAAAAGAAGACCAATGGGACAGTGCTTTTTTTTTTCGCTGCTTTCTTTACTGAATCGAGTAAAGTTAAAACAACTCTACGGAGACAAAATCCGACGGCTCCGTCGATTTCCCATGACATTTTCGCGTTTTTCAGGTTTTCACGCTCGTGGATGAAAAAAAAAAAATTTTTTTTTTTGTTTAAATCGTAATGAATTCTTTTTTTTATAGAATACAAGCGTGTGTGTTTGTAAAACGATTTGTCCGTAATAAAAGCGGAACGATAGAACCGACCGGTAATCGCCGCCGTCCAACGGGCTCGTATCGTCTCGACGGACTACACGGGTTCCGGGTCGCGACGTGCTGACGTTATTCGGCGCCGTCGAGTCGTATACGGTGACGGCGGACGTCCGTCTTTCACGTCTGAACAACGGTCGATTTTCTTATTTTCACCGGCGTACGTCGCGCTAAGGCGATTTTCACGAAAACCATTTGGTAGTTTTCCGTTTGGCGAACGGTCGTTTAACCGTGACGGCCAACGATGGAGTACGGGCGTCAGTGGCGACGACCGGCGACGATTTCGCGGTTTCTGTCGAGCCGACTTTGGACTTCGTTGTGGTAATTACCACCACGGGTTTCGTCGCCGTCACGGTCAGATACGGTTCGGTTACCACGGTTCGGTTACCGCCGTTCAGTCGTCCCGTCGACACTTCGCTCGCCGCCGCCCTCGCGACGGTGCCGCGTCCACGGCGCGTCCGTGGAGTCTTGTCGTCGGCCCGGGCGGGTGACGATTTCTTCTCGGACGACCACAACGTTTTCCAAAAAGGACGTCTCGCTAACGTCGGCTTCGGTTCGCTTTTGGCCGTCGAACTCCGTATTCCGTTCTCCGTCGACTCAATCGGCCCGGTAACGACTGGAAATCAAAAAAAAAAAAAAAAAAAAAATGTAGACAAACGGGTGATTTTTTTCTTTAAATTTCTATATTTCAATCGCCACGTACTCTCGGCTATAAATAAGTGTAGAACAACACGTCACGCGTACTTATATTATTAACGAAACGAGAAATACTTGCATTCGATCACTCGCCGTTGAAACGGTTTGCCGTTGTCGTTTATCATAACGATTTTCGACGTGACCGCACTGCCTTTGATCAGAATGTTGTACAACAGTTTGCGCTGGTCGACGGCGTACCGTTTTTCGCCAATCGGAAACGAGCGCGCCTCGCCGAGCACAGCGAGTAGTAACAGTGCACACGCCGAGTAGGCGACGGGCGACATTTTGGAACGTTTTTTTCGCGCCTTATAGTGACGACGACGGTTAAACGGCTCTTTTAACGCAAAACGTGAACGCTGCGCGTAGCCATAACGAAATAACGGAAACGTCATTCCGCTATACTGTCGTATACGATACACGTATTGCAATATACAGCTGACGAATAATAAACGTAAATAAAACGGCTGCCCAGTAACCGCGGTGCGGTTGTTGAATTTACTTTTTATAACGACGAGAGCGTCGGAGAGAGAGAGAGAGAGAGCACACGCAGCGGCGGACGAAAGAGCGCGCGTATCTAACCTAACCCAACCGCCGCGGCCGAAAATTCGCTCACGTGTAACGGAACGCGAAAAAAAAAATTATATTGTGTACACATCGTAAAATGTATACTACACCACATATATATATATATTATTTGGTGTGGTAATATATTTATATTATAATATAATTTAAGAGGCGAGGGGACGACGCTAGCGAGCCCTCCGACGATGGAATTACGAAACCGTGCATTCGCGTGTGACGTTTATAAGAAACGTTCTTGATATCCGAATTCAAGAACGGCGCGTGTTCTATCGTGTGGCGAAAACCGATTTCGGATATGGTGGAAATTCAATTCGTAACAGAGGTTTATTTGTTCGGACGAAGCCGTACGAGTGCAAAAGGGAAAAAAGTTCATACGGCAGCATATAAATCGGAATAAAGTGGCCGCTGCGGGACATCAAATATTTATATAATCGACACGCAAGTAGTCGGATAAATGCGTAATATTTCCGATACGAGTAAAACGTACGATTACAGGTGTGTTATCGCGAGGTTTACGTTCGCTATACCGACTCGAAATAAAATATTGTGATTGTTTCCTCGATATCGAATACACAAATATTGTTTCGAATTTAACATAATATTATCGGGGAATACTCGTTGATCGTCTGACTCTCTTTTAAAGAATAGCGTAAAAAAAAAAAAAAAAAATTACACCGTAAATGTAACCGATCGAACTGAACATCACAAGACGCTATCAGTGTTCTACGCAAACGCGTATTTTTTTTATTTTTTTTTAACTTTAATTATTCGCCGTGTATAAACGTCGTTATTTATCTCTTAAAAAATATATATATATATAAAAGAGTCTAAGAGAATTTCTATTAAAAAAAAAAAAAACCGATTTTCCGCAAATATAGAACTTTTCAATCACATTTATTATTAATAATAATATAATAACGTATATATTGCAGTGTCGTCGTGAGACGCGTCTTGTATTCTTTTTACAGATGTTTTCCATTACGACCGCGGGCAAATGCGTAGAGAAATAAATTAGTTTTCGCTATAAAGTCGCGTATTATTATTATTATATCATATCGAAAGCATTTCGCGAAATATATATGTATACATACCGCGTTCAATTCTCGTTTACGACGCGTAGAACAATATACGTTTTGAAAGTTTGTTTTTTAGCTAATTTTTTTATTTTTTTTTATTAAGATAACATAAACTCGAGAGTGTCTCTTTATACTGTTACACTTGACGTTTGGAACGCGTTATTTATGTTTACTATCGTACAAATGCAATGACGCCGTGCGCCTGCGCGTAGAAATAGTTTCAATTGATACGAAACGAGAATTCTTTGACGTATGTGTATTTATCACTGTGGCGTAAAATGTCTCTTGTGTAAACTGAAGAGAATACCGTTGAAAAAAACACGATTTTATGTCGAATAAGTAGAAGAAGTGGGCTAAACCGCATTCGTTTCAACGCATACGCGACTGAAAATTAAAGTTTGAAAATGCGAAAAAAAAATTCCCCGTTTTGTATAAATCGAAAAGCGTTGCCTTTATGTTTTTATCCTAATTTGAAATATCTCGTGCGAATGGCCGAAAATTATCGATACCGACATCGGAGAACTACAAACGTTTTTTTTTTTTAAAAAAAAAAAAAATTAACTCTAAAAAGAAAAATTTAAACTCACAGTACAACGCTTTCAACGTGTCTCGTGTGTATACGTATTTTATACTGACTCTCACGTAAAATCGCCTGTAACGTCTTAAAAGAATTTATAATATTGGAATCAAAACGTTTAAATATCAAAAAGTCGACGATACGTATACAGGGAATATGAGAGACGGGAATGCAAGACATTAAGTAGAACGAATACGATTTTCCCGAATGAATTAAAATTATTATAATATTTATATTTCACGAGACGATTGTTATTGGCTCGCGGTTTAAAAAAAAAAAAATCACTCCGTGTGCCGAGAATGCCGAGTGCTATTGAAACGCGCACGTATTATGTACACTCGGAAGAGATTCCAAACGGATTGAAGTGCGCTTATTTTGCATACGGTCGGTTCTACGTATTTTCGATAAACATTTTTTTCTCTCTCGAATAAATAATATAATATTTACGTGATAACACTCGGACGTTGGTATACGTATTATATAGTGTATCGCACCGCACACGCGCCGGTAGAAATCGCGTTGAATCATTCGTATTATGCGAGAGGCTGTATATACGGATTAAAACAATATTCGGAAACGTAACGCGTGCGCGGATTATCGTTCGATCGGAAATCGACGGACGATTCATATATTACATCATAAAATTATATATTAATTATACATATACACTGCGCGTGTATTCGCGACCATTTAACCGAACCGTTATCCTCATAATATCGTGTAATGTCACGTGTTAAAACACGAAAATTAACGTTTTTCGTATTTTTCCGACACATTAACAAAAAAGTGACAAAGAAATAAAACAATATCCGAAGTTTTAAATCCGATTTTGTAAAAATCCGTACGAAATAACGGTGAGAGCCGCTACAGAATTTGGAGTTTAGACATCACTGTGAAAGCAACGATAATATATTTTTATTCCATATATAAAAACGAAATTCTGAACGGATATTCAAGATTTTTTTTTTCAATATAGTCGAGGTAATCCGTTATCGTAAAAAATGTTCAATTCTTAAAACGAAAAATTAGCACTTTTGTCAATCGAACGGTTCGACGTTTAATAATTATTACAAATAGCGCAAATTTTTAAAAACGTTTTCGCGTATATACACTTGTGCAAAGTAATTTTTATTAAAATATTTCAACACTCGCGCAGGACCATATTATTATTATTATTATTATTATTATTGTTTTGGTGTCGCGTTTTAAAAAGAAAATAAGCTATCGAGAAAATAGTTTTTCTTCCGGTTTTTTTCCTTTTTCCTTTTTTGAATGAATTGCTCAGGCATGTAAGGAGACTATACTGAGAAAAACGTTTCGAACAAAAAGTGCGCCGACAACGCGATTTGCTGCTATCGGAACGTATAAATGAGGGACGCGGGACGAGAACGTTTCCGAGCACTCTTTCCACTCGGAACATTTGTACGCAGAAAAATGTAAAAATGAAAAAAAAAATGATGATGATGATGATGAAAAACAAACATCATTGTAAAACCAATAATATGACTTCGCTCAGAAGAATCTAAAACTATGTGTATATATATATATTATATTAAATTACTTTTTGTGAAAATCGGTTAAATACGGCAATAATATATTATATTTAATCGGTTATGAATTATTCAACGGCGTCTCCTCTTCAGCTCTCGTGTATGCACGGAATACCGACGTCGTCGAATCGAAATGTATAAAATATTTTATACGTACGTTATTCGCGCGACGCGAATCGACTTCTTTTTTTTCATTTTTTTTTTTTTTTTAAGACGCTCGCAATTATTTGCACACGCGAATAAAAATAGTTATCGCGGCCGAACTCTCTCGGCTTTCTTCATAGGCTTCGTCATCATTTGCCAATACGCTGCTCGCCTATGAGAAACGACGAACGAGAAAGGAAATGCGTTAGCCCCGTACAATACGCGTGTATTTAAAATATTTGCCAGACGAATTTTACCGTTTCGCGTTACCCGGCATTACAACAACGTTCAACCGTGCTGGAGAATTTTTCCAAATTCACGAAGTTGACTTTGATTATATTGTAATTCACGGTTTTGCGAGATCGTCCAATAAAACCATATGAATTTGTTTCGTGACACGATAAAGTACTACTGTTTTTCACCAAATTCAAATACCGAACTCCTCGTAATTTCGACGTCGTAGTCCGTTATTGAAGACACTACAATATCGAGATACGGATGGTTTCGATTATTCTGTTCAGATTTTCAATGATAATAAAATCGATAAAACGACTCCGTTTAAATTCTTCCTGACCGTTTAGAAATATACACTCGGCTGCTCCCCCGATGTCTCTATAATGTATCAATATACGTCAAATCAATTTTACTCGGGTAACTGTAATGTCCATTATCGCGTAAAGAGTGATTGCACGTGTATACCTACCGTTTTAGTTTTTATAAATGGCTACACTACTGCGGCAGCTCGTTTAGCGAGGCCCTTAAAATTGTACACATCAATCAAATTCCGATATGCGGACATATACATTGTCAAGCTCGCGTGTTATAATAGCACAGAAATATTCTGCATCATCGACATTTCGGGGAACGCGTGATTATTATTATTATTATTATTATTAAGTCATTCACATTATAATGCACGTCAATACTCGTTATTATATATATATATAAATCTCACTGTAATTCATCACTGTACTACGCAAAAGGAGAAGAAAAAAACCAAGCTCTCTTTATATTGCGATTTGGTACGAAATCATACCAGTGCGGATTTTTTATACGTTGCCCGGGTAACATTTTTGCCGTTCAGTGACGGTTTATAATAATCGTGACGGTTTAACAGTTTATATACGTTAATTCAGATCCGCTGTAGTTCGATTCAAGTGTTTCGGTTCAAATTTTAACTCAATATTTAAAAAAAAAAATATTTTATAATTCTAAGTCGGTACTTCCGACACCGAACCGTGTTGAGAAAGTAGTCGCTATTATAAATAGCGGTTCGAAACCGTTGGACTGCACAGTGTAGACGCGGCGGTCAACTATTTTGAGTCTATAAGGATAGGTGTAATTAAGATTTCTTAGTTTAGAGTACTTTTTTTTTTTTTTTTACTATTATCTATAGAGAAAACGCGTTACCAAAACGTAACAGGACGCGTTATAAATATTATAAATTATAAAACAAATAAACACAATGACAAAAAAAGGGTCCTGAGGGATGATATATCATCCACATCATCCTCGCTCAGGACGTGTTTTTTACAGGATTTTTGTAGAATTCGGCATTTTGTCATAAAGTTGACACATCGAAAACACTAAAAATTACCTGTATAATTACGTAAAAAAGTTACTTTAAAAACAAACAAAAAAAAGTAATTCAATTAAAATTAATTTTAAATGTCATAGAAACGCGTGAAATAATATAATCACAATATAATAATAATAATAATAATAATAAATAATAATAGTATGATTATAACGGTTATATTATATACATATACATAAATATTGGTACGTTGTAAATCTTTCGTGGGGTAAAAAGGAAAAACAAATTTCGCCTCTGCCACCTACTCAATCTGTCACGTACGCGTATCATGTCTACACTATGTATTATAATATTTCGCACTCTGTTTGACGGAGTGATAATAATTTATGACTAATGGCCTATATTTACACATAATATATTTATGTACGGCCTTTACAACGTGTAGCGTATAAATATCTTCAGTATATATTTATATTTCAAACTAGGGTTGAAATATTTTTTTTCATACGATCCTTTCCGCACTCTCTTGACATGTTCTATCATATTATGCGACTAAACGCGTGACAGGCTCTCATCATTAACGTAGAGCGGATCTTATCAACGGCGAGTGTTTAAAAAAAAAGAAATTTTTTATTTTTAACAAATCCCGCGCATGAAAACAGTGAAAACAAAAAGAAAGATAAGTAAAAGAATATAAAATGGATAAGTGAAAGAATTGGAGATAAGAATAAAAAATTAACGTGAATATACGCACAACCGAGTCAAAGATTATTATGAGAAATAGAGAAACGTGTATAATTGTTTGTTGTGCCAATGGTTTCGTTTAAATATTTTGCTACAGAACGATTTCGACAAAAATGTCATTACGTGTGCGTGCGTATTAAGCGAAAAATTACTATACCACATCGGTAGAAAAAGTGAAAACGAACGGAAAAAATTATGAAAATTACTATAAAGAAAAAAGGACGCGGAGTTTAAAAAAAGTAAAAAAAAAAAAAAAACAGCAAATGAATTCTACTGAATATTGTTAGAAACCGACTACTACGGCGTATTACAATTTTCTGTATATTTCAACTATTTTTTCATAAATAGTTTAAGCCTAATTCCTTTATACGTACGTAATTGCACTAATATGACTTTTCATATTATATTTTAAAGTTTCATTATTTACTTGTAAAAAAAAAAGTTTATTAGATTGAAAAGATGTTTAGAACAGAACGAGATAATTTGAATCCGCGGAAATTATCTCATTTGAATTTCAGAAACGCGAGTGTTTTGTTTCGAAATCCCTGATGTATTCGTTTAAACGATATAATGTCTATTACGAACTCCGTTTTAAGTTTGTAAATCCCAGGATAATAAATTCGCTAAAATTATCGCTCGGAATTCAATCATTTATTTTGGAAGTTATTAATTTTAAAATTATTGTTTTGGTTTACATACTTATCATTCGTATAATTAAATATTGTTATCAATAGTGTATAGTACGATTTTAATTATTTAATTAAAATATTATTTTTATTACGTTATTTAATACATATTATTTGCGAATTTTTTTCTCGATAATTCGCACCAGGATAATTGTATTGTTTAATCGCTTAGGTTATTCTTTCGTAAATATATTTTCTTTGATTTGTCCATGTATTTATACTGTTTTTATTTCATAAAATAAAAACGACGAATAACGCGCATATGTTCATATGCGCGTTATTCGTCGATTGTTTTTTAACGTCAAAAAAAAAAAAAACACGTATCGTTTGTACGTATACTCTCACTTGAGTATAGTCCACACAAGATATTCGTTATTAGGTTCGACGGAAAATATTTGCGATTTCGCCAGACGACTTCACTTACAACAATTTTGGTTTATTCTTTGTCTTTGATTCGGTCCCACTCTCGTTGATTAGACGAGACGCTCTCGCGTTTCCCGCCGGCGTAAATAAAAATATAGAAACAAAAAACGCAGTCGAACTCGAAAGATTTTCGGAAAAAAAAAACCGAGAAAATGACAATGGATTTGACAGAGAGAAAGAGAGAGAGAGAGATATTATACTACCGAAGTTTTACCGAACATTAAAAAGCGGATACCGGCGGCGATATTTGCCTCGCCCATAGGTATACAATATATACGAGACACATCAATTATTCGGAATAATCATTGAATGGAAAAACAAACTATATTTCTTACGACAATACACAAATATTTTGCTACTGTAATGTGTACGTCGAAAAAAACCGATATTATACGAATGTCTTTGCGGATTTTTCGTTACGAATTTTCTCTGTACATAACATTAACAATAATAATAATAATAATAACAATAATAATAACAATAATTTAACACTTTATTACGAGTCGCAGAGTTTTGAACACGTCTTGAGACACGATAAGGCGTATTTAATAGCCGGGCACATCGAAATTCCGTGTCACACGATAGAAAACAGTTTTGTATTACAACGCGATAGAGGAGTTCTGCTGTGTATTGCAATCAATTAGTTATAGAAATAACTAATATATAACAATTACGAGAATAGAATTTTTTTTTTGTAAACGTTACAACGGAGATTATTATTTGGTAAATTTGGTGCGTGACGTTATCGAAGATGATAGATATTTTACGTTATCGTGATTTAAATTATATTTTGTTATAATTCAATTTCGTGAATTTTAATATCGTCTACGTGTCATATAAAATATTATATGAGAAAAAAAGAAAAGCGGGAGAAGAAAATAAAATTTATGAATTAATTGATTTTTCGCTATGACAAACTTTTATAAGGAGGGGGGGGGTGAATGGAAACCATATAAAAAACAGCGTTGCAAATTTTACAGGATCTATAACTTATACGGATTTATTTGATTCAATCAGTATTACGCAAAACGGTTTTTAAAAAATTTCGCGGAATCGATAAAACACATCGGTTTTGTGAGTATTAATGCGACCCAGAAACAGACCACTTTAAATTTATAGTGCACTCAAACGATTGTTTTATGTAAAAAAGTTTAAACTCTGAGTAAACAACATTTTACATATGTATATATATATACTCGTATATACGTATAGCGTACAAATTAATTACGAATAGCGGACTTTATATTGCGCACAACTTTTTTGGACGTAGACAGCGCAAGACATTTCGTATTAATAATATATATGAGAAACGATTTGTTTTCGTTATTTAAATCTCCAATGCAATATTCCTAACGAGAAGAAAAAAATATTTCCAATACTCGTTTCTTACATCGATTTGTACAGCCGTCGATGACGTCGTCCGTCGTATGTTTTTTTTTCTTTTTTTTTTTACATAACGCGCGCGGGACTTTTAAAAGTAAATATTATAATTTATACGTAAATATTCGAAAATTTCAACAATATTTCGGACTCTCGCAAACAATTTTATTATGCGAACAATGTTTCACAGATTGTGTGCATGTTGCCACACGCACATAATATAATATTTTATAACTTTTAACAATGTTTTACCGTGGTGAAAAAAAAAGTATAAAAACGCTCACAGTAGAATATGTGTTTAGAATAAGAAAGACGTTAAACATTTTTTTTTTTAAATTTCAAGTCGTACTCGACTCTACTCGATGGACCGTTATTTATTTTTTATTTATTATCAGTGATCGATCACGTAAACAACGATAAAAATCATTACACGTATTACGAATAATAAAAATTCTGATGAAATCTACAAACAACGGTGCGTGTTTAACGTAAATACCCGGACGAGTTTATAAATCACACGAAAACAATATATTTACAAAAAAAAAAAAAATAATGCGATTATTCGTTTGAAATGTTGTTTGATTACGTTCACGTGATATAAATAATTGTTGTAACGATACATATTATATATACTCTATACTATATGGTATTAGCTGAGTGTTCCCGTGCACTAAAAAAAACGAGAAACCACCTCTTATACGATTCGAATTTTTTCTCCGTTCTTAACGGTCTATAAAACCTTCCTAGACAATTGGGCTATCATAAGCGAGAAGAATTTTTCAAATCTGACTCATAGTTTCAGAAATTAGTGCGATCAAACAAATAAAACAAGAAAAAACGCTTCGGCTTTATTAAATATGTATTTGATAATCGCATTTATATGCATATATTCGCATAAATTGTACGATATTAATTATTGTGCACGCGACAGTGTCGTTCAACCGATAATACTTATATAAACGCGCGAAACGCGAATTTGATCAAAAAAAGAAACATTTTTCGGTGTTTTAAAAACTCGATCAATTTTTTTATTATTTTTTTTTTTTTATCGCGCTTTACACAACATTATCGCCTTCTCCGTTTACACAACACGCATTCAAATTTAATAACAAATTGTGTAGGTTTTTATTGTACGTATATTATTATCCAGGATACTGTGCATATTTTAAATACACGTGTATATAACTCGAGCAGTTTAAATGAATAAATGCTTTGTTTTTTTTTCTTTAACCGTACGGCTCTTTTATCCTTTAGTGCTTAAACGTGTTACGGCGGTTTCGGTTAAAAAAGAAAATATATTATTGTACGCGTACATAAATATCCTGCGAAATGCGCAACGACTTCTTTGGAAACTCTGTAGAAACGTCGATAAAATCGTAACGAAAACGATATTTTAACTCGGTAAATTGTACGAGATACGCAACATATTCCCTCTCGCGGAAATTCGTTTTATTATATTATCAAGAATCGCGAATCCCGATGATTTCACCACACCACAAGTGTGAAATAATTGATTTTAACATCGAAACATGGATTTAAATCCAGGCACTTGAAATGCTCGTGATTACGATGAAGTCGCGTGAATTTTCCTCTGGTGGTGCGTTACTGATCAAATATTGTACTCTAACACACCACAATAATACGTAGAGATTATTATATTATATAATACATATTACAAACCCTATTAAAGAGCGTATAACGATGTCACGGTGCTTAAAACCGTAACACAATTACGCGTTTCGAGTAGCAAATATTGGAAATTGCTATCTACTCTTAAACGCAATACATTAATGAACAAATGACTGCAGAATCAAAAAAAAAAAAAAAAAATGTCTACAAATTTCCGTGAATATAAAAATCGATATTTTCATTAAATAATAATAATAATTAAAACCGGTCGAAAACATATGATTAGTTATACGTTTTAATGTTAAACGGAATATATTAAAATAACGTAAACGTTTTAGTTTCATCAAAAAAAAAAAAAAAAAACACGCGTAATAATCGAACGATATTTTTGAGCTTATCACGATCAAGCGTATTACATTTAAAAAAAAAAAAAAAACCGAAATTTCTCCGTACACATTTGAGGAACGTAAAGCGATTTTCGCTCTTCCAAAGTTATATTATACGTGTATCCGAATTTCGAAATTCCTCGCGACACAACAACTGTATATAATACAGTTACGATAAATATAGAATTTATTCAAATCATTCGTAAAACGTCCGTTAACGCGGAGTCGAAAACGCATGAGAATGTATTGAATACACCGCTAGTATTTACGCGTGTAAAAGAAAATATTATTTTGAATATTTCGAAATCGCGTGTAAAATATTCGTTATCGACGCGTGGGGCGTAAATCAAATCGGAAAAATCTACATTGCACGTATGTAATAATGAAAAGAAACGGATTTTCGATCGAAATTATTCCTGCAATATCACCCACCCACTCTCCCCCTAACAAGAGTGATGTACTCGAAATGATATCTCATTCGCTATACATTTTCCAAAAAAAAAAAAATGAAAAAAACAAATTTTTCGACGTGTTCAGAAGACGTTTACGGGAAAATGCATTTTCTTTTCCTTCGATACATAATATTAATATTAAATTAGTCGTCAGTCGTATGCGTATAATAGAAGACATAAGGTAATGTAAATAATATTACATTCGAGTGCGTCGATGAAATTACTTCGATGTCGCGCAGTATATATTACGTATAAATCGATCGATTTCTCCCCCAGAAAAAAAGCCGTAGTTTGATTTTTTTTATAGACGCGGTAACAATGTGGGGGAGATCGATTCGATCATATCGCCGACAATGATGATGTTGAGAGACGTCGCTTTCTGTACCAGATCCGCCCCGACGAGTTATATACAATTCAAATAGTAATTATACGAAACAACGCTTAGAAATGTACTCGTACGAGAATAATAAGTACAATATTGGAAATTTCACTCGGCGTGTGGAGAAAATCGACGTTGTTTAAAATTCAGTGTATATTTACACTACCGTTAGTTAAAGGGATTGGGAAACGAGGATTTTCTCTCGTTGTCTCGCGCGCGCGGTACACAATAAACGATATTTAGCACTACCGATCGACCTATATATAGGGACGATGAGAACGGAAATTTGAATTCGTCGTGAATTCTACTGTACACAATGATTTTCCCGTAGATCGAAATTTTTTTCTTTCTTTTTTCATAAATCCTCGAAAAAATTACTCGAACAGATTTAATCGATTTTTGAAGACCTCAAGATGAAAATATGAAAATAGCGGTAAATCCGTTGAAAATAGCGGTAAATCTACGGTGAAATTCGCGAGGTACATCGACATTATTTTTTAATAAATTAATATTCTCTGTTTTTCTCTTCGTACAAGTTATTATTATTTCCATAACACCGAACATTACTTTTATTGCGTAACACGTTTTTATTTATTTATTTTTAATACCGCTTAATAAAGTGAAATGTACATAAACAATATACACCAATTTCAAGTATAGATTAATAATATATTTGCATGTTTAAATAATTTTTTTAACGATTAGGATTAATTTCACTACCGTATAATTATTATAAATCGTTAATTTTATTCCCCCCCCCCCCGGTATTATTAATACATTTTTACAAAACATCGTATTTTTCCAAAAAAAAAAAAGAATATTAATGCAGCGCATAAACGATTGTTTCGATGAAAATATTATAAGAACAAGTAATTATTTTTTTTTTTTTTTTAGAATTTTTAACGCGCATCATGGCCCGGTCTCTACTTACGTTACGAAAACACGCGGCGGAATAAAAGTAATATCGCATTGCAAAAGTTTGAGAAATCGTTTAGAATTCGTTGTCGAATTAAATGAAAAAAAAAAAAATCCGTCGCCGTCGTCTAAAATAATAATAATAATAACGTACATAAAATCAAAATCGGTACACGTATAACGAAATATTCCGTTAGATTTTCGTACATTTCGCATTTATTGGCGAAATTTTTTTTCTCCCGAATTCGTCGTCGAAATCCGTTTGATTATCAAACATCACCTCCGCGCTCTACTCGAGAAGTTTCCATCGACTCGCAGCGGCGGCAGCAGTAGTAGTAGTCGGAAAAACGTATTACATTACTCGTACATCGCGTGGTCGTCATCTCAATAACTCCTCTAGCGGACTTTACTGTTTTTTTTTTTCGTAAAAAAACGAGCGTGGGTTATATAATACGTCGCCGTGTACGACCTATTCAGATGTTAATTATAAACGACCGGGTATTGCGATTGAAAATATCGAAGGAGAAAAGTTTTATATTCGTCTTCTTGTAGAATAAACAGTGAACGCCCGGTACACGATTGTTTCGTGCGCGCGTGATGAAAGTGTACGCGGCGGCGGCGACGACGTTGGTGGGGACGGGGAACGACGGGGCGACGCGAATTCGAGTCCGCGACGTCCTCGCCGCACAACTACAGTTTACGAGAGAAAACGAAAAACAGAAAAAACGGAAATATTAATCGAAAAACTTTTAACAACATAAATTATGTATGTATTTATAGCGTTTCTCGTCATCGTCGATATTATATTTGTACGGGCTGAGTGGTAGTAGACGCGGGAAACCGGACAGACCTAAACTTCTACATTTGTCGTCAAAACTCTATTTTTATAGCGTGCGCCAGTAGGACTCGACAACGGGTGGAGTTTAAAACAGTTTGTCAAACGCATTTTCCCCCTAATTTCGTAGTATGGCCCGAGTGAAAAGACATTAATGTTTTTAATTTCGATTATTTTTTTTATAGGACCCGTGATTTTTTTTTTTTTTAAAAAAATACAAAGTTCAAAACGATCCGTTTCGACGCGAAATCAATTGCGTCTTACCATTAGTCAGGTACGACATGGTCACCTCACAAATATTTATTAAACTCTGAACATTTTCATCCAATGCACTATAAATCCACACGTGAATAGGCTAAACGATAATAATCTGAATGCTATCGGAAATCGTTGAGTGTACGCAATCGTTGTTGTTTGTCTGAAACATCACCAAGAGCGTATGATTTCATTTTTAATCAGCTATTATGGCGTTCGAAATGTTTGCGGGCCTTCAAGAGTGCGTCGTTATAGCACGCTTTACTGTTTATATATATATGACACTTTCCGCGGACGTCAACGAATCGACTGACGAGACTTTCATTAAATTTAACGCAGCCGTCTGATCGTCTGTAATTTAACACGTACATTATAATATAAATACGTGTTTTGATTATTTAACTACCGAACCGCGCGTACATTTCGAATATATAGGTATGATTTATGTGCATACGAATAAAATAATAAAGAAACTGCCGTAGATCTCTGGGAGAATCGAGAGAGAACGCGATTGCGTCTGTAGTACCGTCTCACGACATCCCGCGGAGTCTGTATGGAACGAGATCGCGCAACGATTTCGGTCGCCGGTTGGACCGTGCGTACTTCAAATTAAGTTTGACGTATTATGTTAGGCGATTTGATGTAGCACCGGTCAGAGAAAAATGTGTTCAAGATGAGAAGTCCGGGGAATAAAAAACAAATGCATGGAAAGCAAACGCATATGAATTACCGCGGCTATAAACATTTGAAATCTCGTTGTGTAGCCAATAATAATACGAAACGAATATGAAACTCCGGAGGGGAAAAAGACACTTTTCAACGCTTTGCCAAAAATAAATAAAACGAAAATACACGCGTACGGTTTATACATAATATCACAACGAGCGTATAAATAAATATATATAAGTATTTATACGGTTCCGGATTTGTATGACAAATTCATTGACTTCTTAATTTTTAAACGTTCTACTGCAACTGTGCGATTCGTATAATACGAGTACATAATTGTGAATACGTATATATATATATTTTTCTTTTCATTTCGAGAACATTTTATATTTTGTTGATATTTTACGAGTTTGGACCGAAATAAAACCACAAACAAACTTTACCACCAGTTTAGAATATAAAAAACATATTTTAATGTTTAAAATGAAAATAAAAAAAAAATAAATACCGTGACACATTTTACTGCAAATGATCGAGTATTTGCGTGTACGCGCAAATATATTATACATATATACAGGGTGATTGACGATAAATCTGAAAGACTTCGGGATGTGATTCTACGGTGCTGTGCATTGAGATGGTCTCAAACAGCGTTAGAAGAGTGCGGCCTGGCTCCGTCATATTGAAAAGTCTTCTTGAAGTTCTGGAAGATCTTAGCGTATACAGTTTTCCAGGAACTCGAACGAATTCGTCGAACTCTCAGTGTTGTTTGCCCCCAAATTGTTCTGGAAATATCTTCTTTCTAGAATTCAGTCTCGTAGTGACTTTGGTAATTTAAGAAAAAAAAAACAAATAAATAGATCTGAGTTGTAATTAACTTCATTTGTAAAGCCATTCCCACTTATCAATCGATTCGTTATACTTTTTTCACGTGTGTACGTAGCGCAGTTTTCAGTTTTTAAATTAAGATAATTTGACATCTAGTATACCGTTTAAAAGCTAATTAAACGAACGAGTTTCCATAAAATTTGCCAAGTGTTAGCCCGTGAATTGATTCTCTCGGAGACTTTTTCGAAAATTCGAACATTTTGAATATTTTTAAATCCAAGCAATCTGAACAGCATGTGGAGGAATATTTTTCAAGGGATCCGATAGAATGTTTTTCTAATAGAAAATTTAACGTAGATATCTAAAATCGCAATGGATTATGTGTACCGTCTCAACTGCAGTTTTCGTGTAATAGTAATTTTTTTTTAGGATCGAAGTTCAATAATGTCAAAAAAGCACAAAATGTAAAAGTGCTCAGAAACGGTTGAGAATCGAACACGGGTTTATAGGAACTTTTTTATCCCTTTAAAAGAATACCTTTAAGGGATAATCACGAGCCGAAGTTTTTCAAATTTATCGCCTTGTGTAATGATGTAGACGTGCCTACAGTTAAGAATTATATAAACGAGAAAATGTCATGGTCCGATATTTATTTTTCATTTTCAATCGAGGCGGTAGCGCGATTTTAAGTTAATTTAACGATAAATAAAAATAATAAACACATATTATACAGTATTCCAATATTTGTATAACCGAAAACTATAATTCGGATTCGTTAGTGTCTCTGTATGGCGGTTATTTATGTAAAAATAACAAATTGATTACGTTCGATAATAATTATTAATGAAACGTAAAATTTGAAATCCATTTTCTCCATCAAAAAACGTTGATACCTATTCAATTTTGTATATTTGACAAAAAAAAAAAAGCTTCAAACGACCGAAAGAAAAATATTTTTTATTTTCCACTCTTATATTGATTTTTATTTGTCAACGACCTATATATATATATATATAAAAGAAATATATTTAATAAATTATTATTATGCCTATACACTTTCTTTATAAATTCCAATCGATTTCGCCTGTAGTGTTCACCCCTCGTCTCTAATGCTAATGACAAATATGCGAGAAGTGTATTATACGGAGGAGAAAAAATAAATAAAAATATTTTCCTATTATACAACGCGCGTTGATAATTTACTTTTTCCACCATATACGTAATATTCGTGCAGTGTATACGAAAAAAAGAGGAATTTCATAAATTTTCATTGCCCCAAGGACGACGATTTTATCAATAGATACTTACGCAAATTCAATCCCCCATATTTTTTTCTAACTAATCAATCATTAAAAAAAATTTTTTTTTAATGTATATAATCCTATGAAAAACCACAGCGTACGATAGAAATGTCAATTTCCCAAATGGGTTACAACAGATGATACGATAGTATTACTCCGTGCCGTACCAACCGGATAAGCTGACGAATATTCGATTAATGTTTGATAAAAAAAAAAGAAGAATATGTGATCTATAGATCGAATTATTTTATATAATAAACGAATGTCTTTTTTTTTTTTTTTTATCCGCGTAAACTCTTCGAGCACTGAAAACGTCAAACATTTTCGCTCGTATATAAACACAAAGCGGAAAATCTCGTCCAGACGTAATACTTTGTATTTGTTTTTTCGAACGAGCTCCGAATGAGGAGACTTCGTGGTCTGTACGGAGGCTGTATAAATATATTATGTTTTTTCCCCCAAACAAAATGTCGAGAATTATTTGTAAAACATTATAATATTGCCGTCTATTATTATAATGATAATGTCTTTAACACGATTCGAACGATTTAAGAACACACGTGTGAACGGAATTCACACGTTTCTTAAATATCATTCGACACTCCGAGCGGATCGGGATCAGGCTAGAAATTTCGTACGATTTTAAATCGTATAAAAAAAATAACTGAACGAAAATACAAAAGAATACTTTTCTTACCGTTATATTACACTGCAGCAACAGCGGCATTAAAATTTATCTCGTTTTCATTATATTATGGAAGTCATATTTTGTCCCGCGCGCTGTCAATGACGAACACCACGTGACTTAACTACTCTAGCAGCGCGAATATACCGCTTAGAGGAAGTCGTAATAATAAATATCGTAAATTATATACAATATATTATGTTTAGGGAAAAAAAACCATATTATAAAAGAACAGTGCGACTTTTGAATATTGATATATTCGCCGCTCTTAACGCAGATTAAGAATGGTATAATTCTTTCGACTTCTCTCTCTCTCTCTCACGAATTGTGTTGGAAACAACGAGATATTAACCGCATCGGAAGAGAGGAATGAATATATTTTTTTACACCTTCGTCATCGTTACACGAAATCCAATCGGGATCAATGGCACACTCCGTGGTGAAAATTTCGACTACGTCCGATTATTATTTGTATAAAACACGTGTGCGTTCGGCGGTATAAATTTATATGGAAATATTATAATCGTAACCGTCATATTATATAGGAAACGAATATATATATATACACGTTTCGTTGACGAGCGTTATTAAACCGCGCGTATAATGTACGCTGTGTATCGACAATTATAGTGTCAATAGACTCCTTTTCTATGGACTCCTATACAAAAATCGTCAATGATACGAAATATATATATATATATATGAAAAAAAAGAAAAGCTAAAGGAACCCCCGTAAAATATGAAATATCGGTCGTATATCACGCGTAGTAATTACGAACAGCGCGGGAAGAGACCGAGACGCGCGTGAAATCATCAATGAGAGAAGAGATTATAATTAAAACGCGTATATTACACATATTTCATAGAATATACGAGCGTAATTATAATACCTCATGATTCGAAATTATACGGCAATATGTTATTATGATTAACGATACACGGCGTATCGTATACGCAACACAGTTATTATTATTATTATTATTATTATTATTATAATATACGTTCGCTTCTGTACATTTCATCAGTGGTTGAAGCGAGAGGGAGGGAGGGAGAGGATATGGAAAGATACCATTCACTCACAATCCTCTCACTTATTTCGTTCAAAATTATTCATCCTTCTTGGATTTTTTAAATTTGTTTTTTTCTTCAAATTTTCTAGCGGTTAGGTTTCCTGATTTTTTTTCTCCGTTAAAAATATTTAGTTTTCTAAAATGTTAACATTCAATAAAACATCCAAACGTCACTTAATCACAAAAATAAATGTAGTTCACCGTAAAAGTCAAAATATTCTTACATAATTTATATATTCGCTTTTCTGTAGTGACGTTATTTTTGCTCCTCTCGATGACGGCGAGTTCGTGTTTAAGCGAGAATGGGTCGGTTATCAATGAGCTTTTTGTTAAAAAAAAAGACTCTTTTTTTCGCTTATTTTTCAAAAACTTAAAATGACTTCAATTTCCACTTATTTCGAAATCCACTTGGACCACTGTGTATTATATTATATAGAGGTTTCTCCAAAATGTTAATAGACGCGTTTAATTTTTTTTTCTCCGCGACCATTATCAATGGCTGTGGTATAAGTGTGGAAAATAAAAATAAAACCAACGACGATATGTTTTATTGGAAAAATTTCGTTCAGTAAACGACGGACGGGATAAATGAAAGCAGAAAAATCACCTATATGTATATACGTATTTTATTGATATCGGTGTGTATATTATTGTATTAAAATATGTACGACGAGGGGCGTTTTTTTTTTTTTTGGATACTGGTAAAAAAGTAAAAAAAATTTAAAACTTATGATGTAAGTGGATGAAAATCGAAATATACGTAAACGTTCTATACGATATTTTCGTTTGCGAACGTGTACAAATCGCGCTTGAATCGAACGCTGAATTTATACATATATTATATATATATGGTGATTATTATTTGTACTCGATAATAACTCGTCGAGAACATTACATCATCACGATTAATCGACTATTATTAATAATTTTTTTTGATTTTCGACGTGCGTTTATTCGCCTTTACCTTCGTGCTCCGGGACGCTTTTACGTTCCAAAATATATCTTAGCGTACCACCGGTGTACGTAAAGCCGTGATTGATCGCGATTTCAATATTTTATTATGTTTATATAGCGGCGCGCATAAATAATATGTTTGGTTACGTCGTGATTGAGGGGGAAGGGAGCGCATTAGCGGCAGCACACGGAGGACGACCGAAACAGGAATATTTCGAATACTTTAAAGACATATAGAACGATGATAGCGTCGTTGATGTCGGCTCAAGTGTGAGCAATGGTTTTATAACGTTTTTAAACACCCAGTTCGGTTTTTAAAACACTTGAGTCACATCGTTATTATTATTCGATTATACGTTAATAATAACGAAAAAAAAAAAAACGATCGTTTTGATTTAGAGGACCACCGTATTAATACGGATTTCTTCCGTCTCAAGAGATACGCGCGTTTCTGGCAAACTTAACACAAGTCGTTCATCTTGTATTATAATCTGACGAGTAATTATCACGATTCGAACTTTATTATTATTATTATTATTATTATTATTCTAAAAGTTATATTAATTACTAAATGTCCTCGTGAAATACGTTCCAGTTTTACCGGGAAACTGACTATACAGGTATATGAATAAATACAGACATCGCGTGACGGCGGCTTTTTAACATAAACGTATAACGTTTTAATACGCGCGTCATGTTTTAACAATTAAATTGCAACGTTGCTGCGATAATTTTACACTCAATTAGGTTCGCGTCAAAATTTTATTAATATTTATTTTATTTTTTTTTGTAACGCTCAATTATTCAAACGCGTGTGGGCGATCTGTAAAAATTGTTCAGTACACGACGGACGCGTTCTATATTAAGACATCATTTTTCGTAGAACAAAAAGAAAAAAAAAACAGCGTCACTGCGATTTTCTATATATATATATATATATATATATATTATATAACAGACGTCGAGAGGAGGCTTGATAAAATTAGAAAAATGTCTGAGTATTACTTATTTTGATTTTAATTCGTTTTTAATTTTCGCGTGACACCGCGTTTTATAAATATATTTTTTTTCAAACACGGTGTGAACATAGATCGCTATAGTATATATATATATTTATACCGCAATCGTCCATTTCTTTTTTTTTTTTAACTTTACTAAAAAACAATCGCATAATTTTCCGATATATTATCCGGGACGGTATCCACGCAATGTTAATGCAAAATAATTGTTATGAACACGAACACTTATAGGACGCGTTGTAGTATTCTATAAGATATAAAATGTCAAAATCATTTAAAAAAAAAAAAAGTCAAATTATTTAAAGATAGAAAACGTGTTCCGGTCATCCTGAAAACACATTTTTTTTGTGTTTGATACGTTTATAATATTTAATTAAAAAAAAAAAATACAAAAAGCACAAAAAATGCCAGTTAATTTCAGATTACAAAAAGAAAAAAACGAAAAAAATTTGCGTACAAGCTTATTCGGTGCATGTTGCACGATGATGATCGCGCGCATTAATCCCGCGCTAACGAGACGCGAGGAAAACGGAGGCAACGGGTTATTAGCGTGTGTTAAACTCAAAGGTTTACTTCTTAAAGTGCTTTGTTGTTTAATACGGAAATCAAATATAATATTGTGTGTATTAACATCCGTACGAGAGCGAATGTATTATTATTATTATGACACGACACGTTTCGCGTGTCGAAAATAAATACCGAGCAAAGAAAAAAAAAACGGATTTTAACGAGAAAATAGCACATGTGCAAATTTAAACCTTTGAATACGTATAAAATTAATGTATAATTATCCCGTTTTCGACGCGGTTTCGGAAGAAAAAAAAAAGCTAAATATACATGCATTTACATATATATATATTTACATACGCGCGCGCGTGCACGGACGTAAAACTGATTTATAGTCAGCGCAGTGTACCACATTATTATGTGTTTTGCGTGATTTTGAGACGAGCACGACTAGGAGGACTAGCAGACAAAACATAATACGACGACAAATAATATGAAAGACTACTAAAGAAACAAAAAAAGAGAAAAAATAATAAAATACTCTCGTCCCCGCATATAATATTATGTCTCCATCGACAAATTACAAATTACCACGAAGAGATAACCGGAAGAATAACGGCTGTAAATAGGTGCTATTTTGCACTTATTCCGGGATTTAAATCAAGATTATTGTCCAAAAACACGAAATTTTAGACTATACAAAGTACTCGTTATACATATAGTTCTGTGTGCATGTGGAGCGCGGGCGTCAACAGTGTCGGACGATAAAAGATAAATATTATTTGAAAGGAAATGGTATGTGGTCTCAAAACGAATGAAGAGAACACGTGTGAAAGACGGACGAATGCAGAGCTAAAAGCAATGTTCGATGAACCAGATATATTGGGGATTCTCAAAAGCAAAAGGATAAGCTGGACCGGACACGTTTGGAGAGCGGAGTGGAAACCCGATAAAAAAAATACCGAGGGAACGGCCACGGCAGCGGTGGATTGATCGAGTCAGCGAAGACTTCATGCTCCTGGAAATAAGAAATGGAGAACGATTCGCTGAGGACAGGGAAACATGGAGAGAAGTAGTGGAAGGGGCGATGGACCTGCGTGGTTTGGAATAAGTCAGAAAATGAAATCGGGGAATTTTAGATCCCCGAGCGAAACGAAAAAGCGGCTATTGGTCTGTATCACAGCGTTTATTCTTTTCTATTTGTCTGTGTACAAATTTTTCGACTAGAAAATAACGCTCGCCAAACGATCTCGTCTCATTACGTTCCGGTAGCCAAATCGTTGTCTATACTCGACGGTACACTGTTTATTCGAAACGTTTTTTTTTATTTGAACCGAATTCGCTCAAGTAGTTTCCTTACGCGTAACTCACGTTCCAAACAATCGGTGAAAATCGGAAGAAAAACTATTTTTCCCGTATGGTTATTAAACGAAACACGAAAAACTACCACCGCCGAGAAAACGACCGTAGACAAGCGTTTCCCCGCGTCCTCTTTGACATTACGACGCACCTAACCAAATCCATATTTAATCGTGACATACTCAACACTGACTAATATTCATTTTTATTATTTTATATTAATATTTTATCGTTATAAATACCGAAATAATATTGTGCATTTCTGCAGTAAATAATGAATACTTTTAAACGTCGTGTTTATAATTTAGGTTATAAGAAAACTCGTGTGAAATCATAATTTTTATGATTATCACGAGTGTTCATTAATTTATTGACACACGGAAAGAATTAAAAATCTATATAGTGAGAAATTCCAGCCCGTTTCCCTTTTGTTATTTTAAGTGTCCTTCGGAATCGAACGAATGGACAAACGCACTGTCGGTTTCTTCTTCCGAGCCCTTATATCGGTTTTAATAAATGTAATTTCTATTACACCGTTTATCAAAATAATATTATACGAGTTATTTTCAACAATAATATATAAATACTTTATGGTAATATTTTCTTATTTTTATGCCGTAGAATATCGTGTATACAATTTTTTAATAATAAATCACACACCATACAAATTGAAAAATTAAGAATATTTTTTTCACGTTTAAATAATAATATTTTTATCATAAGTATTATTAAAAATAAAAAAAAACGTTTATTCAATTGTTGTCGACTTCACTCGAATTTCACTCGGAATTATTTCAAGAATTTTTTATCGAGTAATCTGATACACGTCGTTTTCTTATTATACACGATTATAGATTGTCCTTCGTGTATATTTTTCAATTGCGTGTTGAAATAATGTCGTTTGTATATAATATCTATAAAAAAATAAAAATATATCGTATACTCAGACACATTTAGTGTACATATATAGGCATCATAAAAATTAATATTGCACGCTGACCGATATAATATTCAAAATGAACGCGCGTGTGTTATAATTTGCGAATTTAAACGCAGAAATACATTTTTTCCCCGATACTTTATTAAACACACAAAAACCAAATGTCAATAATAAACTATACGCGCGTATTTAAGTGCAATATTATTTTAAACACGATACGCAAAACAAATAATAATCGTAGACTTTAAAAAGCGAACAGATACGCAATATTGTAACAAATCCATCGGTTACGCGATTATGAGTAATAATAATATTACAATCATTCGATGATTTATTTGCAGTAAATTATTTTTTGGTGACGTATAATAAACGCATTGACACATACGGATATTAAATAAAAACTATTTAAGAGATTTTGACAAAATTTTTAGAAAATTTAGATTCTCTTTCACCTCATAAAAAAAGCATTTTTCGTTATTATTATTAAAATCTTTTTTTTTTAATATTAATCTAATTCGTCACTGCAATGCCGGACTGCAAGTATATACGTTTTTTTTTACACCAATCGTGTTAATGTAAACAAAATATAAATCAAGTTATAAAGTTACGTTTTTTCGATTTAACACCGGTTAAATGTCAAAATGTTCTAACAAATTAGGAAAATAGAATGATAATATTGTGTTACTGGTTTTTTTTTCTTTTCATACGTTACCTTTGGAAACGATGTAAGGAGTTGAAATTAAATATTTCTATTCCATAAATTCGCCAGTCGTCGTGCAGACTTATTTTCCCTTCGAATAACGTTTAAATTAGTTTTGTGTCTCTATATGAAGCTCACCGCGTTTATAGTCACTTATCGAATTAAATGTTAATTAAAAGCCAAATAACATCAACGCAGTAACCGAATTAAACGTAAAAACGTGTAACACTTATTATTAATTTAATTATAACTTCGCCATATACAAATATAATTGTGACGCGTGTGTATGTAATATTATGATGAGAATTTATTCGCAACTTGAAAATTACTCTATACATTCGAGTGGGTAGAAGAAATTTTTCTTTTAAATATACTCCCCTTACTCCCGTATAATTTCGTCGTTTATTATTCCGCCGGACGTATATTATAATAATTTTCGGTAAGTCGCTAAGAATAGTCGGCGTTTTCGTGTTGTTTTTCATACATATACATATATATATATGTGTAGGAAACAAACTTAAACTTTACTGATTAAAAAATCGTTTACGATCAATTGAATTTTCACTTAGGGACGAGTGAATACACAGCGGTATACGAGCATATATAACGGAATAATTTTATAACCATCGAGATAAAATATTACTCGTTGTAATAGTTGGAAATTCGATGTATTCACATGAACTCGGACGAAGTTTATAATATACTCGTATAATATACGTGCGCGATCATTATAATATATTTATATAAGTTTAGCCATTATTTCCGCGTGATACATTGGCACGATTAAAATACTCGCGTATTATACTGCCTGAGTGTGTTATTGTGTATAAAGGGTATTTTTTCTTTTTTTTTATTAAAGTTTTTCGTAAAGCAAAAAGAAGTTTGTTTTATTCGTTTCAATAACGATGCATTGTACTCGGGGAAGAATAAAACGATATTTAAACAGTGTTTGAGTATTTATATATTATAATATTTTGTTTCGAATAAATTCAATAATTTTATTCTCGTCGTCCACTTTCCACAATGGAATTGATGTGTGTGTGTGTGTGTGTGTGTGTTTACGCATATTCGTTCGCTCTAAATAATAACAACAGAGCTTCTATCTATAAAACGAAACGATTACTCCGGATTGAACGTTATTATTGATTTAAGCACCGATCGAATTCTATGGTTATTATATGGTATACGCGAGAAACGATAAAATCGAATTTCGACGAAAAAAACACGGCGTGTTTGAAAACAGACGAATAAAAATCGGCTGTGTAGTATCGTTTCGTTCGGACGCAAAATTTTTATTTTTTCACTTTTAAATCAATAAAAACGAAAAAAACCGTCTTTTTTTTCTGCAGGTCAGTGACGACAGATTTACAACCGTAAAGCCGATGTGACTTTTGTCGTCGTCAAAAGAAAAAATTATATACCCGTGAGATTTACCGAAGAATTCGCGTCTGTCTATATATATAATAATATATAGTTATGAATATTAAAACGTAGGTTTTTTTTTTTTTTACATTTAAGTAATATTTTCTTCTCGTCTTCGACGCGTAAACGGGAAATATTATCGCATTGAAATTTCTCACAACGTTTCGAATTTTACTTATAATTATTATTGTTATTGTTATTCGCGTTTGTAAGCTCCGGATCGTAATGCCCTGCACCCACGTACTTCACAACGGTACAGTATATACGTACAACATTCGTATTGTTCGGTGTGTCTTTTACAATAATATTAAACATTTCGTTTTTGACAACAATACAGTAATATAAATGTGCACGTTTTTTATACGTTTCTCGATAACGTATCGCGTCTAATAAACCATTAGCATTCACGTCGGAAATATTATTCGTAATCCCGGCGGAGGAGGCTGGAGCCTCGAGATGAGTCTAATTCCCGGGACGAATCGCGTTGCACGGACGATAATACATTTATACGCATATTGTTGTATATCGTAAAATGTTAAAACCGTTTAGATTAATGAAAAAGCTGATAAAACGCGGCTATATAAATTATTATATATGCGCACGACGCCGAGTGAATATTGTGAATAATTGATATTATTATACGTATTAATTTCGTTAGTTTAACGGGATCCCGAGAACGCAACGAGACTGCGTGTAAACAATACGTATTCCCCATAGTTTGCGTTTTCACAATAAGAAAATAATAATACGCGGGCAATTTTTTTTATAAAATCAATATCATGATAAATAACGTTATGAAATTTTTCGTTTATTTTATTAAAACGCTCCGCGAAAAGATCAACCTCTCGCCGGTTGTGGATATTTATAAGTTGTGCGAGGAAAGTACTCTGCAAACGTGGAACTGCGGCAACAACCACTCGTGCAAACATGAATTTAGTCGCCAAATTTTAGTGACCACGGTCGTCTCTGCGTAATGTCGCAACGCTGTTATCCAGAATACCCGCGTTCGTATAAACGTAGTGTAAATCGTCGAAAAGTAAAACATAGTGTAAAAGATCGATTTATGTATTGATAATATTATCGTACATATTTTTTTTATGGATTGTTCGAAAGAAAAAAAACCAAGCCGGATAGTATTTCGCGATCGTTTTTTTTAATTATTTCGCGCGGCACGTCGCAAGCCATCGAAAACGTTATTGCTCACGACGTAGAAAACGTATCTTTACCTAACCGCGGTTGTGCTCAAAAGATGCGGAAATTTTGTATTTTTTGAAAATATTGTGTCCTACGCGCTTTACACGTCATTTCATACGGTCGATTTCACATCGAATAACTTCTTGTTTTGTGATTTCGACGGTTATTGGTGTTCGGGTACTGATTTTCAACCGATTAAATCAATCAATTTCCAATGCGATTTCGGTTACGGAATACGTCAAGTGTCAGTTTAACTGACATTCTAAATACACACTCGCGTCCGCAACTTTGTCGTTAAACCATTCACATACGAATATCGAAATCAACAGATCCCAATAAATCGAACACATTACACAATATTACGTAGTGTAACGTACAGTTATGATTTACCATGGATTTATGTTTAAAACGGTTTTCGTAGACTCGAACCGTTCCAATGATGAATTATTATGAACTACAACAATTCACCAATATTTTACTGAGCGGTATATTAATACGCGATAGACAATTTCGAAGATTTCCGAATAATAATAATAATATAGAAATTGCAACGACTCGGCGAGCATTCCGTAGTTTATTATGTAAAACGTGTAGTTTACGAAAACTTCGTACACACCGACGCTGGGCAAAAGACGCGGAATTTTCTAGAAGGATGAACAAAATAAATAAAAATTTAGAGTTCAAATACGGATTATATTCGGCATACATTTTAAGTACGTCAACTTTTAAAACGCATCCAAAAATCGTATTCAAGACTATTTTAAAATCGTTTTATATTCGAGAAAAATTTTACGCATCGGTTTCGCGTGTTTTCGATAGAAAAAGATATTGCCAATAAATACGAAAACGTTATTCCGGGATTTTCAACATTTTACGTTAACGTAATACGACTATTATCATCGTTGATATCAATCGAATTTGTTATTAAATGATTTTGTTTTAAAGTACAATTTAAATTTCATTCGTAAACATATGACTGATATAAATTTTTTTTTTTATGTAAATTTATCACGAGTAAATCTTTTAGAATTTTTTCTCCCGAAATAAAGTCCCGTTTGTTGTATTCTTCGTACAAAAAACCTCGGGATTTTCTATCGCGGAATCGGATTCGTGTATATATATATATATATAAACATAATGAATTTACATTGTTTTTTTATGTTTTGAACTGTACGACGAATTATAATAATAATAATAATATTATTATTATTATACATAGCGATCTCGGTTTTAGTCCTTTGTAGTACTAAAATTGTTGTTGGTGGAAACTTCTTCAAACAAAATTTAAAAAAAAATACGATATATATTTATATAGACTCTTGTCCCGGTCTTGGGCGAATGAACTAAAAAATTAAAAATTACCTTTCCTGTGTACTTGGTCTCTGGCGGGCACCGAAAACAATAATTGTGTATTCATTTTTTTTTTTAAAGGTAAACCTAACTGCAGTCTCATCCGATAAAAGCTTTTTCGTCCTTCGTATAAGATTGCTCTGAAACGATATCGCGTATCGGCGTATTATTGTACAATTGGTACCAAGTAAAAATTATTAACGTTTTATTTTTTCTTTCCTTTCTAATACGAACTTAAATTAAAGACGTGCCACCAAACTCCGGCTTTTTTTCATACAGAACATGTCTCGTATTTGGTATCCGTTTTATTTTTTATATTAATCAATTGATATATATATATATAATATCGAACTCTATTCACAGCTATATATAATAAAAACGAATAGTGAGAATATAAAAGAATGATGTATACGCGTCTGTCCAGGACAATATTTTGAGCGTAATTAGAATTCAAGACGTGTAACGGTTTATTTTTTTTTTTTTTTTAGTATAAAATATCAAATAAAATTGTTGCAGTATATACGGGATTATTTTATAAACGAGTGTATCATCGACAAACCGTTTGAAAAACCTAAATCTTTGTTATTTAACGCTTCAACGACAATATGCGGATCGTTATTGGCAAAAAAGTTTACCGCAGTATATTATATAAATTTCTTAAAAAAAAAAATTTAAAGATATTTCTAAAAAAATTTTTTTTTTTTTTTTTTGGCGTTCGATTTTCAAAAAGTCGAATTTTGGACTTGCTGATTTTCACACAGACGCTGCTGAGCTTCGCCCGATAACACTTAGGAATGAACGTTTGCCTCTCAGCGGATTTCTGATTTTACGTGTTTTTTTTTTTATTTATTTACACGGCGAAAATATTTGTTGTTACATCGATTGAATCGATTTCGTCAATTTGAAATAGTGGAGGACGATCGTTAATAATTAAAATTGTATTCGTGTCTATGTAATGAAATGATTTGACGTGATTTCTAATTGTTAGGATAGCGCCGGTTACCTGCTATTGGAGACATCGGCTCGAGAGATTTATTATTATAATATATGACCGAGATTTCAGAGTTCTTTCGAAACGACGATATAAATCATTGTGCGCGAAAAAATAATTCCGCGACTGTTATTGTAATTTTAATGAACACGATAAACTATCGTATACAGAATTCGTAGTGTTGGGATTCGAACGCTGTTCTATACACACACACGCAAGAGAAAAAGTGTTGACATACAACAAAAAACAATAATATATTCTCGGCCATTGGTTCGGAATTATTTAAAAATATATATATATATTTCGTTTCTGTACGCATTGAAGAAAACGTACGAAAATCAATTATAACGTGAATTTTTATGTGGGTAAAAAAAAAAAAATGCTGAAAAAAGCGTCTTTTTATATACAAGTATATATATATATATATGAGAAATAATTTCGACGAACTGCCGTTAAATTATTTTCACAGTTTCAAAACGCACGTATAACATATTCCGCGAGTAATTTTTTTCGCATTTTCATCGTGTTTTTCCTACAAAATTAAAAACTATACCGAGAAAACTGCCAATTATATTATTGTATACGTATAAACGCGTATAGTAAACGTGAATTACAAGAAACTTTTCGAAATATTCAAAAGAAAACAACAATGGTTCGACGTATCCCCAATAATAATAATAATAATAATAATAATAATAATAATAATAATAATAATAATAATAATAATAATAATAATAATAATAATAATAATAAAACCTAATGCGAGTGAATAATCGACGGCGTAAATAAACACCGATTTCATATTCTCACTAAGCGTTTTTTTTTTTTTTTTTTAATCGAAATCTACACAAAACCCGATATTTCTATAATAAAATCACGGACGTATATAACGTCGATTTTATTATTAAAGCATTATAATATAGCTCGTTTTGAAATTCGAAATTCGAACGCGAGAGAGAGAGAGAGTTTAGCGGTTAGGTGATTCGAAACATCCGCGTGCTCGATACCAATAATCACGATTCCGTATATTATAATAATAGCGACTATTATTGGAAGACTATTGACGATATAAAGATTTGGTTTGTTTTGTTATTGTTTCTCAGAGAAATTCGCACGGTTTCTGTCTGCAGTCGGTCCGATTAGAATCGTATGAATTTTTCATCCGAAATCGACGATTTTCCAAAATCGCATCGATCGATCGAACACAAATTTGTAACGTTTTTTTTATCTCGTGGACGATACTATATTTATTTCCGTGGTTGCCGATCTCGGTTGTAAGAATGTTGTTTGTAAGGGCCGCGTCTTATACCGCGTACATAACATAGCCATATAATTCCGAAAACGAAACAACGGGAAAAATATTCGAACTGTAATAATTCAATTACTCGGGGATTGTTTTCTCGCGATAATCGTGTTGATCCGTAGTAATGAGTACAAATTATACGAATGAAATCGGTGAAGTGGCGAACCGTGTTTTTTGAAAAGTAATCGGATTTAATAGTCGGGTCTCGGGGGATGCGTGTCGTGAAACTTGTCTCCGTAGGTATTTACTATGTTTTTCTTTTATTTCTGCATCATTTGTAGCAAAAAAAAAAAAAAAAAATGTATACATGAAAAAACATATCGATTTTAATAAATTATCGCGAGATGCGTTGTATTGGCACGCGTCGTTCGCTTCTTTAGATATTCATTTTTTTTTTTGATTTCGCGACGCCACTCTGTATATATATATATACATAATATATTCGTACGTGAATAATATTAAAAGTCAAACTGTGCAATTCGACTGTTCGCGGGCGATAATTCGCGGCTACACGGTCGAGGATCGCCGGCCGTGGCGAACGCGCTATCGGCGTGCAAAGCGTGTGGAAAAAAAAATAGACGACGTAAATAATATTATCGTCACGTCGCCGTGAGTATTACTTTTAAGTACAAAAACAAAACAAAAATTGTAAAAAAAAAAAAAAAAAAAATGTTTTATATATATATGTATTTTTTATATGGCAACATAAAAAAATAATAGTAATAATAAATAACGCGCGCTTGTTCGTTCCGAGAACGCTCTCCTCGCACTACGCCGATTGTTTTTATCGCGGCGCAACGATTCTGTCGATTATTTCATTATTATAGCCTTAGCCTTAGAACAGCGAAATATGCACAACATTTCACCACCGGCGCAATCGAATCGCGGTAACCAACTCTATCTATGCACACGTAATTTCAATATTATTAGCCGTGCGTGTAACGTGTCGTATCTAATCGTTAATATTATCGTATTTTAACGCCGTTATTGAGGTATTTCTTTAAATTTTATATTTTAATGTGAACGTCATTGACAAGGAGACGCTCTCCTCTTAATTAATTGCGTGTTATCGAAATCAAGGGGCGCGTAAAAATGAACGTATTTGACGGGGCAGCGTCTTAAACGGGTTCTGTACCATACGACCACCACGTGTGCGGTGTAACAAACCCTGACAACGATGGAATCATGTAGAAGGGAATATGAGTTCCGACAAAAGGCCTCGGGGATTCTCTTTGAAAAACATCACGTTAGGCACGTGACCACGATTAGATTATAGTTTATTTTTTTTCAATTTAAAATCGCAGAGACCTTGGGGACGCCGTCAGGCATTTCGTCAAGGTGCCTACATCGTTTATTATAAACACCATGCAAATACATTTGCAACAACAGTTATTATACGTGACGCAGAGCGCCTAGAGAAACTGGAGGGCACTATCCCTCCTGTTTTGGCCGGTTCAGCCTACGATTAACAAATCTTAGCTAATAGGTCAGATTATCAGTCTTCCCGATCGCTCGCGTTCACGCTCGGCTACTTTTTTAAGGGCGATGACTTCGCTGATGAATGCTGACACTGCATTCCAGTTGTCCTCGCTCTCCAGCATAGCTTTTACGAAGGTCTCCGCTCTTACATCCGCCCTGAGCGAACGCCGTAGCTTTATGCGTTGTACATCCCAAGCCGGGCACCGGAATAAAGTATGTTCCGCATCGTCGTTAGGCGCATTGCAGTGGTGGCACTAGTCAGACATTTCCTTCCCGAACCCGTGCAGGTACCATCCGAAACAGCCATTGCCAGATAGCGCCTGGGTGAGATGGAAATCCATCCTTCCGTGTCCGCGTTTGTACCACTGCGATACATCCTGGACAACCGTTCTCGTCCAATCCCCGTTGGTAGCTACCACTATCCTCTCCTTCCAAGCCGCCAGCGTGTGGTCTCGGAGGTAGCCTCCGATTGCGTTCATTCCCTGAATCATCCAAGCGGGGGCTGCCGTAGATTATAGGTTACCTAACTTAACCTAACCTATTCTGACTTAATGCGCGCTGTCGAAAAATAACAATGCCAAAGATTTATCGCACACGAATATTTTCAGACATGTAATATCGCCTTTATACAATGTGTCGTGGTGTTTACAGGTTATATTGAAATCGATTTTATTATTATTATTATTATTATTTACATTAAATATAAATTTGATCATTTTTATACAAAAGAGAAAAATAAATAAAATACAATTTTAGATTAATGGTTCCCGATCTGCGCGAAGAAATGTTTTAATATAATTTTCATTTTATTATATTATTAACATTTAATATTATTCGATATCGAATGATATTCGTTTAATATGATTAATGACAGTTCAATGAAAGACGCGCATTTTGAAAGAAGACAAAACATTGGTTTCGTGTTTTTGATGTCAAAACAAAAAAAAAAAAACAAAAATCGAATACTCGTCTCTTTTCAAACAATCGTTACAATGTTTAATTCCATTTGTCATTACTTAGTTGTGCGAGAATGGATTTTCTAAACAGTTATAATATTTGGAAAATACGAGTGCAGAAGACGTATTAAACGCTCGATATTCGAATTTCCGATTTATGAGTGAAAACGAGATCCATTCGTCCTGCAGATATCGATGTTCTCGTACGAAATAAGCAGCGATTGGAATTCATATTGAATTTAAAAATTCGTATTAAGATTTATCGAAAAAATGAAGGTTTTTTTTCTGTTCTATGAATGTCGAACAATGCATAGTTAAAATATGTTAATATAAACGCGAAAAAAGACATATTGTATTAAAAAAATTTAGATTTTTTGCTAATTTTTCAATATTAATAAGATTGGTGGTACGATCATAAAAGTGTCTAGCGGCTTGATAAAAATGTCAGGAACCGCTGCGCCAGACCGTTTGCAGCCACCGTCGTAGATCATTATCATAATAAACATTGAGATGGTATGCAGCTGCGATAAAAGTAATTCGCTTCCGAGAGAAGAGAGAAGAACGTGTCCCACTCTGAAATATGTTTACTATAAACTGTCTCGTTATTATTATTATTATTATTATTATTATTATTATTATTATTATTATTATTATTATTATTTGTATATATTACAATGTACAACAGTAATTTACGATCGGTTTACGTGTGAATAAAAAATGTTGTCACTTAACGTACACATTTACTCGAACGAACAGAAATCTCGGTTTCGTAAGTGTATAAAGGGACGCTCGTACTGATATATATAACGTATGACGCGTATATTTTTTTCCAAAAAACCGTTTGTTTTATTCTCATAAATATTATTTGTTTGAAATAAAAAGAAAATATTTTGCGTGTCCGCTGTACCGGAACAGACTTAGGCGAGAAATTCGCACTATAATTTCGTACCGAAATCAAATTCGTCTTGTAACGTTTTTTTTAAATTTAATTTTCTAACGAAACGCAATTTCAAAGAAAAACAAACGCGATTTTATTTTTTGCGCGTGTGTGTATAAACCCGTATATAAGCCGAGCATTCGATTTATACGCGTCTAAGAACAATTTTTTTTACATTTACCGAACGACTCGGGGGGAATGTATACAGTCAACACGATGATGAGTGATTCGACAATATCCTACATTATTCCGTACATATTTGTTTCGACGCAGTCAATGGATTGTGCGCAAATCAGCGCTCATCCGCTCGCGCAGCTCATTTATACACTCGCACGATATACACGTCTGACGTATAAATTAATAATGGATAATTTTCGTTCTGAAAATTTAACAACAAAGTTTCAGAACGTCGTGTAACGATGATATTTTTCGAAAATACCATAACGCGAAGAGTTAATATTCGCGGAATCATCCGCGGACGATTAAAGATTACATCGTATTTTTAAGTACATAAATCATAATAATATTATACAAAATAAGTGGTCTTTAGAGTGTTAAAATGTGTATCGGAATACGCGTATAATATTGCGCGCGTATACGCGTGTGGAAAAAATTTCTTCCGATTTCGGGCCGTTTTTTTATCGATTATTTACCATTGTGTTGATAAGCTGTATTTAAGTCATAATAGAGGTGTTTTTTTTTTTTAAAAAAATAAAAAATAATATAGTAATAAAATAGTTTTTTCCATTAATAACGACGCGAACAATTATTAAAAAGAACTTTTTTTCTTCTTCTTAATAATCGAAACTCGTGTTCGCTTTGGCGCCACATGCAAACGCATCAGATACAAAAAACATAACAAGAATAACGATATATTATTAGTAATAATTTATAACAATATAACTATTATTATTATTTATTACACGTCGTAGGTGTGTGGTTTGCACTTCATTTAACCTGACCTAACACCAATCCTGCAAACCTATCCGTAATTTATTTGAAATTCGAATGTAACTACGTCCGCAGTGACGTTTTCCAGCGAATCCGTAGAATTTCTATTTTTATTTTCTGGGATCGCGTAGGAGCAGTTCGGCAACGCATATTTTTCAATTGTACGCGTTACTACGCGCATGGTAATTATAATATATTTTATATAGCGTATTTTCTATGAACGAAATGAGTCTTGACAGTGAGGTCTTTTTCTTCCTGTTCATTTAAATGTACCGGCGTCGTTTATTCCTGTTACGTAAATCAACCGTTGCTCACCGCGCATCGGATCCGAGAACCGCCGTCGTGTGGTGTGTAAAATGAAGAAATAAGCCCTGAAAATAGACGCGGGTCTTAACTTTTAACTCTCTCGTTTCTGAACGCGCGAAAACGTTATAGAAATGTAAAATAACAATGAAAAAAGAAATACTTTGTTGTCTTTCGAAACTCTAAAACATTCGGAAAAGTTTGAAATAATTTATATACATACAATATATATATATATCCGGCGGCGGCTCGTCAATCAACTGATTGAACGGACCGGGCAAGGCGCGTTAACGAGTTAGAACAAGTTATAAATATCGCGAAAAGTCAAAACAAATTCAACTTCGCGTGTTACTCTCTCGCGAGTATAGTAATTATTATTATGTAATATATTAACTAAACTTGAACTCGAATGAGTTGCCCTATCGAATTCACGTCTAATCGACGCAGATGTTTTTCGGCCAATACGTTTTAATTTTGAATTTTCACCGAACGACGTAATAATAATCTGAAATACGTTTTGTCATATTTTCAGCTAACATACGCGCTGCTGTAGTAACTCTGAGGTTCGCAAAACAACTCTAAATACCAATATGGTTTTTCAATCCCGCCGGGTCCTTCGTTCTCGTTCTAACGGCATCTAAATCGTCCTAAAACGATGAACATTACCGCGAATACTACAGCGACAATAGTGTTTAGAAGACTGGAGAAGAAAAACGGGAATTCGTCTGGTTTTCTTTTGCACTCGTAACACGCTCCGGACACCGTACGAACGCTCAGAAATCCTTCTTATTACGTCTCCTGTATATTTGTATACTTTACATAATCACGTTTCCCGGACGAGGTGTTCGTTTAAGATTCAGAAGCTCCCCGACCAAAACAAAAAAAAAAAAAAAAGAAGAACTAAATTCACGAAACTCCCGCGTTATATTTATTTCAGATGCCGTTTTGAAATTATTCTTATTACATAACGGTCTAATAGGTTCTACGAAAAACATAAAAAAAAAAAAAAAAAAAAAACGAAAACACCGCGGCACGGAAAATATTAATAATAACCGACGGGAATATTAATAATTCCACCAACGCGTCATGATTTAACGAAATTTCTTCGATTTTCAAACAACTATAATATTATCTACTCTCTTTTCCATTCTCGCGTTTCGAATTTCCCGCTTTGTTTCCGTCCGTTCGCAATACTATTTTTATTTTTTTTTTTTTGTATTATAAACGAATATTTATTTTATTTTTTTATTTTAATTTTAACCGGGATTCAGCGTTTCCGTGTATACGCGCTCTTTGGCGCGGTAATATCGAATAATTTACGTTCAAACTGAAACGTTCAACGTTTCGGAACGTTATTGTATTCCGCACGTATAATCGAAACGCGTCATACGCAATAATTAACCGATCGATTATGTTCGTTTTTTTCGACGCGACTGAAATTGGTGGGAACCGCGAGAAACGGACGTTTCGGTAAACGGGACAAAAAGCGTCCAGATCGTTTCAGATTCTGAGCGGGAGACCGCAAGTTCTCCAGGGATGTTTTTTTCGTTTTTTCATTTCCGTATTCTACCGGACGAAGCGGTCCGATATTCACGGCCATCGTTCGGTTTTCGGTAGCTAATACACTGTAGTTTACAGTGTTTATTTTAGAATGATCACCAAATGCGCGTAACACTGTTCGTATGTTTGGAAAAATTTTTCGTTTTTTTTTTTCCCCGATTTTGACCTATTCATAGTAATTTATTATAGTTTTTCAGACGTAGGACATGACATGACCGATTTCTATTGTTTAACGAAGGAACAGATACTTGGAAGAAAAATTTCGCGAATATATGTATTTATCGTTAATGTAAATGCGAGAAACGCGCTCAGATTACCGCTTTTATCCGGCGAACGCGACGATTTATGCGTAGTTTACACGAAGCGCGCTGTGACATTGTTACCACTGTTCGCGTGTTCACCGAATTTACGCTAATTTACGACTATATCATAGTCGGTCTGGCACTGTATTCTGTCGAAGATGCAATTTGTTTATGGACGTTGTATCGAAGAAGACGGCGTCGCAGACAAAAAGAACGAAAACATCGGATCCATCCTATTTTACGGAATAGACTTACCTCAAGCTTGTACATTACGCTTTATCCGTGTATTAGGAATTACGAACCTGGATTTTTCAACTACTTCAGAATGTCAATTCAATCTTTTGATTACTTGTCGGAAGTAATAAAGGAAGAAATTACGGCCGACGAAAGTGCAATTAAAGGTATTGCATTTCGCCCGAAGAAAAACTTATTAATGACTTTGAGGTATGCTCTTTAATTTTTACTATACAAACACAACAAATTTACTTTAACTTGAAATATACTTTGTAACTAAAAACATTTTTTTTTTTAAATAAAAACCATCTACATCACTATGCGAGGCTTTCGTGTAATAAAATTGACGCCCGCGTTTCAAATTGTTGATACAGATATTATTTCTATTCAAAAATATATTTATTTCAATTCTATATTCAATTATAAAATATAAAACAGTTAATAATACTTACACCGTGGACATGTTTGTCTTTCTTCGGTATCACTTGGGTGATCAAAAATAAGATGAATTTCTTCCCGAACCGTTTTCTTTTACCGATTTCATTTGAGTATCGACTACTACTTGTCACAATCCCGGAATTCGGGGTCGACGAATAGATCAGTATCGAATCCGACGCCATCCGTTTTTGGGTTTTGGAGAAAACTCTTTTGGAAAAACAATTGAAAATGTCGAAAAACAAGAATACCTGTATTGCTTCAAAACGCGCGCGTTGCAACCGAACGCGTCGACGATGCGAATCTATGAAACGTCATGACACGTTCAAACGCGCGTAGACAGAGTACTTGCGTTGAGCGCCCCGTCGCTCTCCACGTTGTACAGCTGCTAAATAGCAATTGTTTAGTATTTGTAAGCGCGTTTCATGTGAACCAGGCCTTATACATTACAGTAACAGTGCAAAAGTCTACGAAGGCCGTCTACGTCCGAATTGAACGAGTGTCCCGCGGGATTTCTTCTTTTTTTCAAATATCGTTTCTGACAATTCGTTCGGGTATGCTGGTCGTAATCGTTTTTGTCCGCGGACGATGAGAACGTTCTTTTCGTACGGGTCGTCATAATATTCATACACGTATAATACCGTACGGACACGCGATTTTCCGCGTCCGTTGAAAGAGTGTTCGCGCGAACGGCACCCGCCGCCGTCGCCGCCGCCGCCGAAACGCGGGTTCGTGTTTCGTTATAAATCATCAAACGTCACACAACGCGTTAGGTCAGCGGCTGTGCCGGCTGTAACGGAATGCGAACCAGCGTATCCGGGCTAAGAGATTTATGTCGTTTGCCCTTTTGTGTACGGTAAACGATATGTACATTTCATTCTCGGGACGATCTACTACGTGCGGGAAAAACGTCGACACGTCCGTTGTTCCATTATCCGATTTACGGTAACGAGTCGGCTGCGGATTCTCGTCGGACGAGACGACCGCGGAAAATCAAACGATTCCACCCCGCCTGTACGAGCCGGTGTTACGTATTCTGTATTGAAAATGTCGTCGTTTCTGTTTATGAACAGAATGTTTAATGTTTAAACCATTCTGTTTATGGAAAACTTCTAGATTCTTTCAAACGAACGCGCGCCATCGCCGTTTCCGAAAAACCGTTCGCGCGCGCCGGCGAAATCTCGTACTCATTTCCCGTTCCACGTGTGATTGTCACGCCGCTATCTCAACACTCATTGAATAATAACACATACGTTCGATTTTCGTATTTTCTCGCCGAATGCATTACTACGCGACTAACCGATTTCGGTGCCGGCATCGTTTTGCGTTCCGCCGTTTTCGAAGTAATAAAACGGTACACGAAAGGACTCGGCCGCGTCCCGTCATCAAAAAATCAATAATAAACGCGTGACGGATAAAATCGTGCAAAATCGCGTTTCGCCGTGCGTTCCCGTGACCAGCGTATCTCGCGGAACGCAGCGGCAGCGGTCCTCTTGATTGACGTACGCGCGTCACGCGAGTTCCGGCAGTAATACGGAAATGTCGAACATTTTCCGAATCTCCGGGAAAAAAAATTGGAAAATCTGAAATTTGAGCGGGCGACAAATCGTGAAAATATTTATTTTCACGCGCATAAATGAAACCAAGTACGGAACTCACGCGGGGGGCGTCTTATGAACGGTACGCGTTTTTTTTTTTTTTTTCTGTTTTGTGTGTTGGTCGATATTAAAAGAGGCGCTCTTTTTTTTTTCTCTTTTTTTTTGTCGCGTTTTTCCCCGCTACGACGGGGCCGGATAATAATTTTTTGATCCACCTCGACCCCCGTTTAATCCGACGAGCGCGTCGTTCCGTACGTAATAATAATCGCACGGCCCGTCGTCCGACATTGACGACGTCCTCTTTCGCGCGTGTGTGCGAGAAACGCGGATTTATTCAATTTCATCCCGACGTCAAACACGACGCGTAATACATATTAAAATATGTCCCGCGGCCGACGAGATATTATATTAGCGCGCAAAATGGATTAAAGAAAATCGCGGTTTACATTTGTCTTCGTCACGACGCGGCGACGGCAACGCAAACGCCATCGTAAACACGCGTGTGTGTCCCTTCCACCGCCGGCGACGTGTCGAAATCGATTTCGCAACATTCGCCCGGTAACGAAAACGGTTTAAAAATCGAAATCCGAGGCTCCGACACACGCGCACACAACGAGTTACAATTAACCGATTATTTATTATCGAATACCGACTGCTCCCCAGTCCCCGCTTTTAATAAGTACGCGCGTCGCCGGTCTTTCGAATTTTCAAACACGGTCCACATCGCGTCGCTTTCAAACTGGTAACAAAAACTAAACGGTCTTTATCCGTGTGGAATTCACTTAAACCAGAGGTTCCCAACCTATGGTCCGCGAGACATCGTGTGGTGGTCCGCGAGCCATACGCACAAAATTTAAAAATATTTCATTTTTCCTTTGGGGCGTGATACAAATAATATATATTATTGATATATTGTATAAAATTTTTTCAAACTTGAACAATTTCAAACATTATTACATTATAGGTTAACTATAAGGAATTGCACAGTATTTTATTTATTTATAATCTAAATATTCTAAATTCTAATATGTGAGAAAAATATGATTCTTGTTTATGAGAAAAATTTAAGTCTAAAAATTATGGTGGTCCGTGACGTATTGAAAGTTCTCTGAGTGGTCCATAGTGTCAGAAAGGTCGGGAACCACTGACTTAAACGACGTTCGCAAACACCCCCGGGGGCTCACTGTACGTGTTTTTTTTCTCTCTCTCGCGTTCCGTCTCGTCACTGAATTCCCGTTGCCGAATGTTTACAATGTGCACGTGTGTCAACGTAATGTCTTATCCGAACACGTCGACACGCAGCTGGTAACAGAAATAAATCGACTCGTGTATTATTGCGTTTACTTGAAAAAATCCCGTTTCTCCAATATAGTTTTCCCTCGGATTTCGAGACGTCGGACGGTCACTTGTCCCGACACGAATCGATCAGCTAAAGATCCGGACGAGCTCGAAAATCAGTACAGTATGAATGACGAGGGCAGGACCGAACGTTTGATGGAAGGAATTCGGCGGAGAGCCCGCTTGCAGCGCGAGATCGTTTGCGTCATTCACAAATTATTATTATTATTATTATTATTATTATTATTATTATTATTATTATTATTATTATTATTATTATTATTATTATTATTATTGATCGCGAGCAGTTGGTAACGCACGAACACGCCGTATGGAAATTCGAATATTTTTCAGTTCGATACCACCCGCGTGCGGTACGTTTGAAATAAATATAATTTTTTTTTTGTAAAAAAAAACTTTATATCGAAAAAAACTGTTTATGGAAAAACGATATAAATTAAACGTGCGTACAGTTATTGAAAATCGATTTTATTTATCGCTAGCGAATGGAGAAGAAAAGAATTTTTTTTTTTTTAATACAGTCATCTCGTGCCTCAAAGAAATACGCCATTGAATATATTATAAATATATAAGAGAATCGTTTTTTTTTTTTTTTCATTTTCCTTTTCTTTTTTATATATATAAAATACTACGCGTATTCTGCGCAATATATTATGCGACCGCACGCCACAGTATACGCCATTGATTTATATAAAATGTATAATATATTACAAGTACGCTACACAATATATACACACTGTGCCCTATTGTAACAAATCGTATTCGTCGGCAGAGTCAAAGATTTCCATAGATCGATACATCTAATAATAAATCGTCTATATTTTTCAACCAGCAATCCGTTGTATTGTTTATGGGCAATGTATAGTCGAATAAAACAAAAAGTAAACACTTTCGCTGTATATGGGTATATATATATAGAGAGAGAGTGCGTTGTTCGGACACAATTTTTTTTTTTTTTACTCTAAACGAGAAACGCGCGGTTCAAATCCGAAGAGAAAAACGTCGAAATCAATTAATGTTATAGGAACGTATTTTCGATTTAGAATGTTTTTATTATTATTATCGTCGGGGCGACAACGAGATAAATGTCGAATTCTAATACTACTGTATACCAGCGTTGTTCACCAACCCATTCGACTACACGGCACACTAATTTCAACTTGTATTTAATTATAACCGTCACACATTTCGCACTGATTAATATTTCATTTTCATTAATAACAGGCTTAAATATCACAATAAAGCGATTATACAAATCAATAAATTACTATATAGACTAGGAAGGATTTCTCGCGCAGAAATCGTATTTTAATTCGTTTATTTTTTTATGGAAATTACAGTTGAGTACGTTACGCGAACGTAATAACTAGACGTTTTGCCCCGATTTCGCTTTTCGGGGTCTCTCCGAGGTCGAATAGTATTGACGACGACTGATGAACCTGACCGCATCACGTGTTCTTCCAAAATTGCTCTTCGGTCGACATAATTTTCATCGCACAGCTATTTATCGAAAAACCGAAAGAGTCAGGCGATTGCCGGCACGCTGCCATGCGTACGATAACGATCGAAAGTCGCCAAAAATTTATTCTCGTCCTGACTTTGAAGAAGAAAAGAACGAAATAATAACGAACGAATTCGCTTTCACCCGATTGAATGTGTGTACTACTGGGCCATACGAGCACAACACTGTTGCCGACAACCGCTATTCTAATCGCATCAGACGCGCGCTATTCGATGGGGAATAAAAACCGGAGCGCGGCACATTATCTGCGCGCACCGGCTACATTACGCGAAAACAATATGGTATATACGTTAACGCGTAACCGTTGAAAAGTGAGAATTTCGCGAAAACATCGTTTTATACACGTGCGCGTTCAATACGCGATAATTTACGATTTATTACGTGCGTGCCTGTTGTCGTACAGCACACTTGGTAATTATTGTCGGCAATCCGCATCGTTTAAAATGAATAATAGAGTACGTTGTACACAGATTTGCTGTGCGCATTCGAGAGTAGTCCTGAATATAAAATTTCATCTTTAGAGCCGGAACAATTTACCGCGCGGCCTCCTAACGTAAAATTCGATTTCCACCTGCTGCGCTAAATCTTGCTCTGAATTCCTTTTTTCGCCCGCGGCGCCTTTGCGGTACGCCGTAATGAAAAACGTTATCTGACGTCCGTCCGATAAAAGCACGTGTGCCTCAACGCAACGCATTCTCGCTCCTAAGCGTTATACAATGCCGCCGACACCCCTGGTACTAACGTGCCGTGTGCGATACGCACACACGGTGTGTTTACCGCGGTTAGAGGCGGACAACGTCGTTTAGCTTCTGCCCGCAAAAAAAAAAAAAACACCGCGTGTGACAATACCGCTTACCACTCACCGTTTACCAATTTTCGGTTACCACACCGCACACCGCTTACCACATGTTTCCATTATGTTATATCGCATATTATTTCGGTGTTTTTTTTTTTTGTTATAAAACCCGAGCCTTGGTTTATTTGTATACATTCATTCGAAATAATAATTATTTGTATACGTGTAATAATAATAATAATACGTTTCACGGTGGCGGACGCTCGGAGGATTGCACACACACACACGAATCCGTGCATACGTTTGCGCAAACGATGAGAACTCGAGGAAAAATAAAATTATTATTATTATCGTTATTGCGCGCGAGGATAAACCGATGATATGTACACGCGACTCGCGCCTTGTGGTCATACGTACGTAATTATGTATCGGCGAAAAGCACGATTCCCTGCAGACAACGCGAGAATATAATATTATATTTAATGAATATTATTGAAATCACGTGTGCACCTGCTATACGTTATATTATTGTTAAAATTATAAAACGATTGTGTTGTCTCGATGTAAGAATAAGGTCGTATTATATCTATAAGCGCAGGCCCGCGCTCGTGTGTAAGGGATTTCGAGAAAAATTACGATTTTCTAGAAATTATATAATAAAAACGGTTTGAGAGAAATTAGCGTTTTCGAACCGCTTTACATCGCGGCACGGCGTATTACAATTATTGTCGTTCGTCTGAAAAAAAATCGCTGAAACCTCTCTCCCCTCTGACGTTTCTATCATCAATCGCGAATCCGCGCAATTGATTTAAATCGAATTTCAATTAACCACACGCTATTAATGCGCTATAGAATATTAGGCGGTTTAAACGATAATATATGCAATATATATATATATATGGAAACCGGAACTCTGCAGACGGTGTTCCGTAGTTTGTTTCCTATTTTAAAATTGAATTGAAAGAAAAAAAAATTGGCGAGTGATGTCACGAAGTCACAAGGGTCAGTTTGATCAACAACTGTAGATTATTATACGCAATATTATACGGCGAAAACAATTTGAAAAGATTTTTTACGACCTGGTTTTTTTTTTTTTATTTCGCGCTTGTAGAATAATAATAATAAAGTCGTCGCGCTGAACCCTCGAAAGTTTTCGGTTAAGTGGTTATGGTTAGTTAGTTTTCGGTTGGAATATATTTGAATACGACTGTAGCAGACACTATTACACGTATATACCCGAGCTAGCCGTTCGAGAGAGTATTACGAATAAAATAATCCCGAATAGAATCCGGACGAAAAGTCAAATGTCAACGGCCATAGTTGTAGAGTAGAGAGAGAGAGAGAGAAAAATAAAAACTATTTTAAATAAATCTTTTCTCGTCTGCATAATAATATACGCCATCGGATATATTTAATTTTCACCCATTCCCGCACGATCGGAACGAATCGAAAAAATAATATTTTCCGTATTAACGGGGGGCTTTTTCGATATTCTTTTTTTTTCGCAATTTCAAAAACGTGTCGTACGGAATATTTTTTAGAATGTTATTAAACGCCGCCGACATACTACGAGTTCTGAGGCGCGCGTACGAGAATCGAACGGCCGATTACTATAAATCCGTCTAATAATAATAATAATAGTCGAAAATTTTATAGAATGTAAAGACGCAACGGCGTTTTTTAATAACAATTCAAAACGCGTTTGATTATTATTTATGCGACGGATATAGGGTCTATTGGAATATTTTTATTGTAAAAGAAAAAAGAAGCTCGTAGACTTATTTACGATATTCTACGCGAAAATACACGCACATCGTGGCGGGCTACAAGAAAGAGATTTGGTCGAAAAAAAAAACGAATACAATACGACACTTTTCGCTTTTCCCGCTACGGCCGGTAATCATAACACAATTATTATATTAATAACGGCATCGCGTGTTCATTATTATATTATCGTATAGATTGTTACGTCTCGGTGTCGGCCCGTCGTAGAATATATTATTATTATTATTATTATTTAATATCGCTGGGAATCAGAAGAAGACAAAAATAATAATTAAATAACCGTCGAATGCATATCGTTATAACGCGCGGTACGTAATTGAGTTATTGTATGACGTAAGACTCGTAAACGTGTTTCTTCTTTTTTTTTTTTTCGAAATTAATTTGATCAAAGTCTGCGGTTCAACAGGGATCGGTCGTCATGTTTTTCTATTACGGTTTGAGAGCAAAAAAGAAAAAAAAAGAAGAAAAATGGACACGAGAGGCCTGCGAACGATATTTTCTTTTTTTCGAGTGAAACCCCTTTACGAACGCGCGCGAGCCGTGTGGTGGTGTATGTCAGTTGTCCGACACTCGGCGAGCCAAAATAACGTAAACCGGCAAAGTGCCGCGATCGTCTTACACTTTGTGTTAACAACTTTTCACAGGTTCTTTTCTATACGCGATTTTTAGTATTTTGTTTTATTATTATTATTATTATTATTATTCATTTGAAGTCAGGTCTGTACAATATAAGAGCGATTAATTATCGTCATTTGTGTTTGTCATTGGCGGAAATCGGGTTAAATCAATTGAGTGAGCGGGAACTGAGCGTCTAAGACAACGTGTACATAATTACCATTGGAAAACATTTTTTCGATTTTCCTCGTCCGATTTTCACCAATGCGTGTGCGCGTTATTAGTGTATCATTGTTTTGTGCCAAAGTAGTAATAACTCGTGTTGAGTACACGGATTATCTGGTACGTTCACCGTGTCCAAAATCATGTTTTCATTCACGTTTCACCTCCATAAACTGTTAGTCGAACGTCCGACGGGTTTCTGCAACGGTCGCATGAAACTTGAGTTCAATACCGAAAAGTGTAATGTTGAACCCGTTGTTCGAATAGACGTTTCGGAAGAGACTGTGTTTCATATGTCGTAAGTAGACACGATTACGGCAAACGCGACACTAATAATGTAGTCATAACAGACGGCGAATTACGTTTATTTTTCGATTCCGGCAATCGGATTTTCGATAATTATAAACATTTTTTTTTTCTACCAAATAAATTCCGGGAACTTTTTTGCCGCGCCAACTGCGTACGTACACGTAACGAGAACGGTGGCGCGTAGGTAATATAAAAAAAAAATCGTATTAAACGCGCGCGTTATAGCGGAAAATTTCAGTAATCACGTTATATAACGTAAAATTAATTATGAAACGTCCAATAGCATTTCGAAACGCCGCGCGTAAATTCAATAATACGAAAAAAAAAAAAGAAGGAATTCGCGGCACAACGGCATTATTGTAATGAAAAGAAAGAAGAGAAAAATTGTATCAACTAAAAAAAAAAAAAAAAACGAACGCGTCTCGGACGAGAAGTAAAATTTTTCGCGTTCGTTTAAAAATTCACCGCACGTTTTCAACAACTGCAGCCACGCAGTTGGCCGCGCGAATAAAATCGAAATAAACCAAAAACGAGTTTCCATATTACTGTATATGATAAAACAATTTACTTATAAGTTATCGTTATATTAAACGATAACGGAAATTTCCAACCACTTATTCGAGGAGGCGAAATAAATATATATATATATTTTTTTTTTTTTAGACTCAATACGAAATAAACGACGTCGATTATGTTTCATTCTTCTAAAATAAATCGTTGTTATCATATAAATAGATACGTATAATCGATTTATTATCTACGACGATGGCGAGCTGTGCAGCGCGACTTGAAATCGAATTTAATAAAATAAGGTTTAGGTTTTTTTTGTTGTTATTCGTTTTCAAACGTTCAATGCCATTTCCGTGGAATTGTTTCCTTCGTTTAATATACAATAATAATAATAATTATTATTATATAATATCGACATAATTCGGATAGTATATCAACGAAATCGAAATTTTATTCAATTAAACGGAATCGAGACGGAAATTCGACAACGTAATACCGTCGTATTAATAACGTATAGAAAAAAAAAATTGTATTTTCTTTTTTTTTTTCAGAAATTAAAATGTGTCGTTTTGAATTTTCGTCTTACAAGCTTCGTTTCAAAAAAAAAAAAAAACTGTAAATAAAAATTCAAGACAATAATAAACGCGTTTCAATTTCGTGTTTTTGTTTTTTGATTTACGATCGACGTCGTCACGCAGCTAGTGATCACGCGCGCATATCCAGCAGATAGGGCGACACGAATTTAGTAGGACATGTCTTTTTATCATTTTTTTTTTTTTACTTTTTTAAACGATTCCCCGGCAGAGCGGTCGTAATTCAAATTTTCTGTTAAATTTCGTTCGGTTAAGTTGGGTCGGTCGTACATGCGTGTCATTTAATATATACGCAATGGAACTCCTCTCTATAGGTATATGATGTAGTGGAAAAAAAAAAGAAAACGACACGACGCAGTAACGTACGAACAGTTTTGGCGAGAACGCGTTGAATACGAGATCTTCTAGGCCTGCACGGAATTTTCGTTCAGAAATAATACCGGTTTGTTCAAAAATGTTGAACATAAAACGCATTAAAAATGAAAATCTACTCATATACCAAACGGTCCGAGTGTCGTCGTAAAATTATTAGAATTCGATACGACCGTTTATATAGTATTAATTATTCCGATACGCTTTTTATAGAAGCAATAAGTCTCGTTCTCATCGCGGCTAAGCGCTAAAACGATTTCGGTCACAATTATTGAAATAAGAGAAAGAAAATACCGTTTTGAATATATATATATATATATGTAGGTGAGATGACGCGAAGGCTTGGAGGGATGACAGGATACGAGATGAACATATTTTTAACGACGGGCGTTTTTATTATCTTTTCGCGCAAATCAATCGTAAATAATAATAATAATATCTGCCGCAGAATTCGTTGAAACGCGTCGTCGTATATATAATATATATTATATATTATATATTATATATATATATATATAATTATTCGAGTCTCGTTGTGTTGATGAAAAATTGAAATTAATAAAAATATACGGAATACGTAATAATCGGATTTTTATTTAACGCCAAAATATGCGCTATAATACGATCGGAGGAAAATAATAATAATAATAAACAGTCGTTTTATTTACGAATAATAATAGTTATATTATGGTTTATTGGCCATCGATAATTCATAATGCGTAAAGATATGAAATATTTGAAGAAGAAAAAGACGGCAGTGTGAATTATTATTTTTTTTTTTTGTTACCTACACTATTAAGGTTAACGCAAAAAAAAAACAACAACATCGAAACTCCAAAAAATAACGGTATAAGAGAACAGAAATTTCGTAGTTAATCTTCTCTACGCGTAAAAGAAATTTATATAACTATTATTATTATTATTATTATCATTATTATGCTTTTAAATACGTTTAAATATGCTATTATACTCATGATAATAGCCGCCAAAATGCGTTATATTATACAGAATCCGAGCCCGTCTGGTAATTATTACCACCATCGTCACACGTACACCGCATCCGAGCAGCAAAAACAATACAGCAGTTGTTAATATTAATATTATTTTGTTCTGACCGGAACGTGATGCCTAAATGCGTGATTCCTAAAAAGTCGACGGCTGAATTAAATTTTACTGCATAAAAGAAACGCGTGTACCGCAATATAAATCAACGTTATTTCAAAAAGAAAACAACAAAATACGTTATAATTAATTATTTCGCACGGAGATTGCGCGATATGCGGCCCCATAGATATTTGTCAAAAAAGAAGAAAAAAACCGTATAAAATTATTATTATTATCGCGCATTTACACCGCACACATATCATAATATAAACGTCATCGTGACCAATGCGAATTGCCAAGTTTTCGTTTATTTTCACTCGTCGTCGGCTACGCAATACGAGTGAATATTATTATTATTATTACAATATTGATTGTGAAAATATTGCACTACGCGATATTATATCCTATACAAACGTGAAGATTTCATCCAGAGTCCATCGTATAAAGTTCGTTAACTGGACGAAAACCGATTTTCGGATGTTGTCGAAATTTATTTAAAAAAGGATATTTCGTTTTAGATTTTGCGTAAGACGACGAAATGAGCCAATAGAATTTTTTTTTTGTCTACAACGGTTTTCGCCTGCGTTTATACTGTTTCGCGTGTACACGCGATTCAATACAACACCACGATTGTACAAAATATGTGTCAAATACCTCAAAAATATTGTGATAATCCCCTAAAATAATATTTGAGAATAACATTTTATTTTCTATTTTTAGGTTATTTTATGCGTATTTATATAAACCATAGTGCGAAATCGGTTATATTATATATATATAACGTTTTCATACGCGTTCGCATACGGATATATTAACAGATTTATGGTTTCCATAACGTGGCATAACAAGGCAAAACAATGTTTCTCGTCAGCACCCGTACTCGAACGGATAACATTTATTTCGAAATTTTTTCAACTCGGAATATTTATTACACTTCCTCGAACGTGTAAAATTCGTTAATAAAATAGAAGGAAGAAAAACATTTTTTTTTCTTTTTATTTTTACTAAATTTCAGAGCATCTAAATTCGAGCTCGTTTTAGTTATAATAAAATAAATATTTATATATATAGTTATTGCTTTCCTGACAACGAGAGCGTGTGTTCGCTTTGAAAGTCCCAACAAGAGAATATAAGTCGAAACAGGTGTATATTATTTTTCCGTTAGTTTAAGTATATATATATAAACGAAAAAATACCGTATCCCGCTTATAGAAAAATTTATTGTGTTTTCTTTAATAAACTATAGTATATACGCGCGATGAAATAAACCGTCGTGGGTGTTTCTATATATATATTTATTTATTTATTTATATAAAATGCTTCTATCGTGTCTCGTTAATGCAATATTAGATTACAAACCAATATATATATTATACACAACGACTACGTGTGCCCTTTGATTTTGATCTAATGGCAACGGCAACGATAGTATCCGACGAATACATGTAAACTTTTTGTTTTCCTTTAGCGGCGTGTGAGTGTTAAAATTAAAAAAAAAAAAAAAAAACAGCCGTGTCGTATAGTCGTTAAGGAGTTAACCAAACGTCGAATTTCTATTAGTTTTTACTTGTACGTTACCGGATGAGAGGCGTCCCGTTTAAATGATCTCTTTTTCAGTATTCCGTTGACGGGGACTTGACGCGTCTCGTGTATTTTCCGTTAATACAGTTAACAATACGATCGTAAGTGAATTTTCGTTTCGGTTGGAGGAGAAAAAAAAGTAATCCGTATTGTGGCCGACACAATATTCGATTTTAATAAAATTAACGTTAAATTAAACAGATAGAAAAAGAAAAGAATTTGTACGGCGAAGAAAAGAAAACTGTATCGACTTGTGATTTTACGACGCGAAGTGTGAGAAAATTGTAAAATTATACCATTTCAATACGCACTAATCTCAGCTGAGGTTCGACAAATTCGGAGATATACGTTTAAAAATAAGAATAAAAAAAAAAAAAGAGTCAATTAAAAGAAAAAATAATCTATGGCAAATATTCAATAATAATTATTCGTGAAACGAACGCGTTTATTTCACATGAACAAATAAAAGACGCTGCATATACAGGAGGAGACGCATCAAACGCAGTTTGATTAGGTTTGTTTATGCGACGAAGACGTTACGTGTCTGTTTTAAAACTACGCAGTCTATATACGTCCAAAATCGAACGCGTGGAAAACGTTACGAAGGAGAAGAGGTTTTTGTATATGTACTTTTAATTTTTTTTAAGAGATTTACTTTATACAATTGTTCACGAACAAAACATAGGAACGAAGCAAGTGTATTCGCCGCCGAATTTTTTTTTACTTTTCTACACCGTCAATATAATTCAGAGGTCCCCTCCTCAGCCCGTTAAATTCTCCCTGCAAAAACCACTCTAGTTTTATACAATAATAAATTATAATAATAATACGGTCTTCGCGCACTAACAAGGCGCGAGAGCGAGTATACACACAATTAATAATATCATTACGCACATCTCTCGTTCTGCAGACGCCGAGGCAGCGGTGTACCGGCAATTGTCTACTCGCAACGCCGTTCCTTTCCGCGTACATTAGTCACGTTGCCCAATTAGCCGAATTATTTATTTATTTTTTATTGATCTGTTACAACTTCGGCAACAATGGCCATTAGTTATTATTATTATAATTATTATTATTATTATTATTATTCGTCCGCGCACGGTTTGCAATGAAGGAAAAAAACCTAACCGTCCATTTATAATATGTTATATTGTATTTGCGATTTTTTCACTCGTATCGCGTTATCTTCATTCGGTTTCATTAAATCACACGTTTCTGGTAAAACAAAAAAAAAATCACGTTTTCATCAACGAAACTACACGTCGCGACGGCTTTATTTAAATAAATAAACTATTTTTACGTTCTTGAAAAGATCCGACCCCCCGAAATTTACAGCAAAAAATATCGTCAAATTATGCGCACCGAAATTACCACCTTCCTCGTGGTGATTCGTGCGAAACGCGTTTCGTTCGTCGATACGAATGAAATCCGTTCGGTATGCGAAAACAGACAGACCAGGGGGACTTTGTTTAGTGATATTCGCGCGCGTGCGTAATCGGTCGAAGCTGCGCAATTTTTTGCTTTCTTTTTATGCCGAAACCAATGTGTTTTGGAAAAAAATCGTCGTGCGAATACGATAATAATAATAATAATATTTCATTTTTGTACCCCGCAAGCCAAGTTAGAATTTTCTCAAAGCGGAAAATTACACTCCGTGAACGACAAGATCTGTACGATACACGCATATACGAACACGTATTTGTCCGATAATAGCTCGTCTTATGTGTAATACTGATTTTAATAATAATAAAAAAAAAAATTAAAAAATACGTTTACCGAAAAAAAAAAATATATGTATATAATGCAAAACTCACACGGGCGTACGAAATGTTTTCGTTATATCACGAGAAGACGTGTTTCGTCGCAAAAGCATAATAATATAATAGAAAATCTATTTCCTACCAGCTAATACAATCGATAATGGGTGAAAATATGTTTCGGTCTATTAACTTCTAATAGTATTAATATTTGTTAATTAAAAACGTTTTATATTTTCGAATTCCTAATAAAAAAGAAATGTCAATGCTGATTTGACTGACAAGTCACTTTGCTTCGTTTTTGGAAACGTCCAATTCTTTTGTGATTCATTATTAAGATATTTTATACACCAATATCGTATTGGGACGTGGCATTTTTTGTATTTTTCACAAAAAATTATTAGAATGATAATAAATAACGGTTAGATGAATTATTTGTACTCCGTGTCTCCCTCGCATATACCTATAACCACTAACCACAATCGTTATTCGAGATAATATTTGATCATTACAAATGAAAAATCGTCGCACGTGTTCGGTACACCCGTTTTACTATAGTCATTGATTCGATTTTATTCATGTCTTCAATTGTGACATGATATACAACGCGAGATAGTCGGTTAGACGATCCGACGTTACTTACAGTCGAACGTGATACAACTAAAAAAATTATCTTGTGATGATATCTCTTATCGATGAGAGTTTGCAAAGAAACGAATCGGCGTAATAAAGTTTTGTTTTTTTATTCTAATGGCTCTTTTGTATCGGCCGTAACAAATTCACCGGCTCCGAAAATCTGTAGATCAGACTCTGCGACACGAGTGATTATTCTCATATTGCGCGCACTGTTCTATCTAGACTGCAGATTTCTACGTTTCATCTCGGATAACATTTAAATACAATATTGTCTCCTTGTTCATCCCGGAGAAGACGATATAAAGCACTCGTTAACGCGTCTCACACTTACGTCTAATTTATCCGTATAAATCCCGTTATAAACAATAAAAACAGTCTCGCTTTGTACATAATATTGTGATTTAAATGATTAATTGCTATAAAATTTCTCGAAATCCGTTCCGATTCGTAATGGTCGAAGAGTTCGCGTTTTGTAATTTTTGAATTTTTTTTTTTTATTTTTGTTCTCGTTTGCAGACCGTCTCCGTAACCGTGTCCGTGATGACGTTGACGTCGATCTCCATCGATCGCTGGTACGCCATCTGCCATCCGCTGAAATTCAAATCGACAACCGGTCGTGCCAGGACCGCCATCATAATCATATGGATCATCGGACTCGCTTCGGGTAATGAAACATTGAACTGTACAGAGCACCGCCGCGACACACCGGAACATTCGGAAAGGCGACAGTTACCGTGGCACGAGAGAGAGAGAGAGAGAATAGCGCACTATATACACGGTCGGCGGGGGGGAATCATTGAAAGTTTGCACATTTAATCCGACACGCGCAAGAGAGTGTGAGGAATCGAAAAATATCATATCCGTTTTTTTTTCTTATGTTCTGTGGAAAAATCAAAAAAGTGCGCGATTAAATTCACGCGGTGGACGCAAAGGGGAAATCATTAATGGGCCCGATGTGAAAAGCGTGGGCGGAGAGACCGCGATCGTGGCTAAATATCAACCGGGAAAAGGATACGCGCGAGAAAAACATTGATTTGCGTGCGCAGAAGAACGAGATGAAATCCGTTTATTTTTTCCCCTCAATCGTGTCGACGGTTTATACGATAGAAATTCATTTTCTCTTATACGTATGCGATTATGCGGAAACGAGTTTGAGTTAAAAAAAACCTAAAGGAATCAAAATAAACGCGTACGATATGATTAGCGGATTGGAACGATAATAGTGGCGAGAAACGAACGCGAGACGAATGCTGAACAAGAACAGGAATAACGACAGTGGACGAACGCGGTAAAAAAAAAAAAATTAAAAAAAAATTATCGGTCAATTGTAAAATTCATAGAAGAATTCCAAAAGATGTAAAAATGTAAACACTTTTGGGTAGACGAGCGTGTTTTTCTTATTTTTTCTTCTCAAGAGACGACGTCTCTCTTGACGAATGGGGGGGCGCTTGCGTCGATTAATTCCAACGAGAAAGTTGTTAATATTTTATTAAGACTGTTGCGCGAAGGGAGTGAGTGTTGGACGATGAGTAGGGAACAGAAATTCGAACGTCACGTAGCGTGCGTATGATGCGTATTACCATATTGAAACGAACGGCGAACATTCGTTCGTGTCCATATTATTATAAATTTTATATAAAAAAAAAAAAGAAAAAAACAGCGAAACGAATATTAATCAACTGTTATACACGCGTCGCGCGACATTAATAATGGGATTTCGATTATTACGATAATATCGTTCCTTCCACCGCGGTTTTCGCGTTATTTTATATTTACCGCGCGATTTTCCCCGGTATTTCACATTGATAACGACAAATATCAATAAACAATTGTCGTTATCGTCCGTCGAACGGTAGAACACGTTATATTACATTATATGCGCTGATGTGAAAACTGGAATAAAATTTAAAAAAAAACAAAATCAATTTTAAAATATATAATGTATAACATAATAGCGGGTGAATTATATAAAAAGAAGAGAAAATTATTTCTAAGAAACGTTTTACTTGCTATATATAACACTGTATTATTTCGATCCATTAAAAATAACGATTATACGAAATAGAACCACCGTCTCCGGCGTACCCGCGGAATTTATTCTCATTAATTACGTAAACCGACTCTCCGCCAAATATGTACGAGAGCAGAAAAGGAGAAAAAAAATTGTAAAAGCCTTTTAATCGATTGGTCGTCATTACTTAAAAAAATCCGTTTATTAACGGTCCGTTACGTGTTGTATAAACTTTGCAGTTTATACACAATGTACATCAGCCCCCGAATAATAATAATAATAATAATAATAATAATGTACTGCGTTTACGATATCGAGAAAATGATGGGAATATAAAAGTCAAAGCTATTATAGGAGTTGGTACGCGGATGGAAAGACTATTGTAAAGCACTATAGGACTTGCGTGTGTGACAGTCCTGTGCAGAAACGGAATGAAATGTAAAGTATTATTGCGTGCTGTATGTAGCGAAATAAAATCACGTAATATACGCTCGTATATTCGTCTTAATATAAAGTATAACAGAAGTGAAACGGACACACGCGGTCAACAGGATAACACTATAGAGGACTCTTGACGATAAAATTTATCTATATACTGATGTACCCATCACTGATAGTGTGACCTTGTACGGGTGTGTGAGGAAAACGTTTTTGATAGTGTATACGCGTGTGCATGTATGACTGCGAATCGATACGGAAGGTAAAAGAAAACTGGAGGTTTTTGAAAAAGAACTTAAGATTAAATGGACAGAAAGGACACGAGTTCAAATGTGTTTTCAGAGTTTTTTTTTTTTTGCCGCACCGCAATACATCCATCGGTACGTCGAAAACAAGAACCATCGAAATTTATATGTTTCCAGTGTGTTAGGCCAAACCTTTCGTTTATTATTATTATTATTATTATTATTATTGAATAATTTGAGGATTATTTATTTACAGTTTTCGTTATTATATTCCCCGGATTCATTATATTACACCTATTAAACAGATAATATATATATATACATTAGTTTTTGATATTTTCCAATAGCAATCTATGATACTCTCCTACACTGTCTACACTGTTTGTTCATTAAATAAAACCGTTTTTCCAATTCATACAATTACCAATACATCTCGTTAATAATAATACATTTTTATTCGATAGGTTTTGGATGTAACGAGTACAATAATTGCAACGTTGATTAGAAGAGATATTTAATTACAGGACCGCTTAAAAATCCCAATGCAAAAACCTATTTGAATGCACGCATATCACTGCGCGCTATTCGTTTTAAACTCGAATGTCGAGTTAAATCAACGCGTATGTGCGTTATCCATAAAAAAAAAAAAAAAAGAAGAAAAACATTTTATAGGAATCGTTTATAACTATAAAATCGTACATGGAGGCTGTTGTTTGAAAAGCGAAAAATCCGTAATATAATCGTAACAAATGATGAAAATCTCGAGCGAATAAAAATTATAATTATATTGTAATGTTGGTTAATGTTCGAAAAATACAACCGTTTTGTATTTCCGCCGAAATAGCCGTGCCTGCAGGCTGGCGGACATACGTCAAATAATCCACGTCTCGTATAAATTGTAATATGCTTCGCGTTATATAATACCGTCAAATTTAAAACTTCAAGAGCAATTGACAAAAAACAAAAAGCGCACGCGTACACTGTGTGTATTATATTGATAAAACAATGTCGTTTGAAAAAAAATTACACGCATAAGAGGGAAACGTTAATTTGTATTCGATCGCACGTTGTGTACACGGCCGACAGTCGTACGACTGTGTGCAAATTGAATTTCGATCCGTTGAAAACACACGAATTCATTTTGTGACACAATTACGGTATTTGTCCAAACGTATTTTTTTTTTTATGCGTGTAACACGAGTTTGATTACAAAACAAATGATTAATTTTTGGTTTTTTTTCCTCCTCTCGTCTCGATTTCGGTATGAACGTACAAACATTTATATATTATGTATTCGTTGGCAAATATATCACGAGTTCAGTCGTGTATGTATACGTGTAAAATTATAAACAGTAGTGACAAATCGAAATATTATACGTTCAAAAAAATATTGAAAAGGGGATTACATATATTTATCCCTGCGAAAAATCATCTACGAAACGGCGGATTATTTATTAGTCCGAGGGACGTTTTTGCGAACCGGATCCAGAATTCTAATTCGAATAAATTGATATACACGCGCATAATACACATGTGTCGTGGTGAACAATTTATCGTTCAAGTGTAGAAACGCAAACAAGAGTTAAAGGGGGCATTTTCTCAATTCGTCTTTACACATCACACGGGATATAGCACAATATCGTTCGATCCAGCGGTGCGAAAAGAAATTTAATAAAACACATTTGAATTCGTCGTGAATTTTACTATAGAACGATTTTCCCACTCTTTTTAATTTTTCATTTTTTTTTTACCTCGAGATCATTAAAAGTTGATTGTCGGCCAATATTTTTTCGGATTTTCAAATCGTTCAATTTTGATTAATATAAATTACGTTATGAAATTTTTAATATCACACGAAATCGGGGATGACTGGAATGAAATTACTAGAAACAATTCGCGATAATCGTGTGATTCGATGTATTACCACGTCCGTTATGGATCGGGGGGGGGGAAATAATAAATTCCAACGCGAAATCACCGTTACGTTTCAACGCGAACACTCTGTGTGCGGTCGGGGAAAGAAGTAAAGAAAAACCACCGTGCGAACGTCACAATTAAATGTACCGAAAATCATTATTTTTAGCAGTCGTTCGTGATTGTATTATGTGCTCGTCACCGTTTTATGTATCGTACGTACAATTATGTAACGCGCGTCGTAATGTGCAATTTGTCCGGTTATTATTTTTTCAGTAACGTTTAAACACGGCGAAAAGAATATTAAAAATGATTTATTATTTATAGCGTATAGTATAATTTTTTTTTCTTTCGTTTTAACACGCACGCACAACGTTCGTTTTTGTTCATAGACGTTCCGGAGCTGTTGGTGCTGGAGGCGATAAACAAAACGAAACGGATGTATCTGATTTATCTGACCCAGTGCGAAGCCCTGTGGAGTCAAGAATCCGAGACGGCCTATCAAATCGCCAAGATCATCGTGCTGTACGTTCTGCCACTGTTGCTCATGTCGGTCACCTATTACCAGATCGTCCGGGTGTTGTGGAAATCCGACAACATACCCGGACACACGGAAACCGTGCAAATGTTCAACGCGAACGCGTACAACGGCGGTAAGCGAAACCGTCAGACGATTTGTGTACCGGGGAAAAATAATATTAGTGGAAACGATAAATGTGAAAAAGAAATATCACGCGTTACGGAATTCCGCCGTATACACCAACTCATCGTCTTTTTTTTTTTTTTTGTAGCGTATCGTTTCTGATTTTTCGTGATAGAACGCCGAGAACGGAACGGGACGGTATTTTTATTTTTTTTTTGACAATTTTATCGAATCAACGAAGAGATGTCTTTGAATTTCGTTACAACGATATAGAGATCATTAAATTAAAGCCACGAGGGAAAGCTGTCACGAGTTTGCAAGACGTTAAAACGTTCAGGGACGCGCCTATATTCATTTTTTCACTACACTATTGCCGCCATCCCCCGTTCTAAATTTGTCTCTCCGATTCAAACAATATCGCTACGCCGACTAACGACAGTACCGCGCATGTGACATTTTTCATAAAACGAATTTTTCGTATCAAAATATTCGCGATCTCTTTGCGCACAGATTTCATTCTCTCGCCATAAGCTTAAAACGTATTATTTTCCCCGTCATCCGAATTGGGATAATATGAATAGTATGTCGACAATTTCAATAGTGTTAAAGCACTAAACGATAACGTGTATCTCGCAGAACATTTAATAATACCACTTTGTAACTACACTGCGTTTTTGTACAGTAACCAAAGGATTAAAGAACTCTATTAAAAACAATAACGTAAATTTAAATTTGGAAAAGAAACGAAGTGTATTGTTATCTGTCGTTAATATTTATTCAGTTTTAAAAACTCCGTTGAAAAATTGGTAAAATGTAGATACGCGGTATTGTCGTTAGTGTAGTGAATTATATACTATGTGTGTAACGCGCGTTACAAAACAAAACAACTCATGTAATAATAACAATAATAATAATAATGTCGACGAAAACTATACTCTCGTCGTATAGAGACAATATATCAAATATACGTATAAGTATTATATAAAGTAGTATATTATTATTGTTAAACCTTGCCACAGCGGGTCGACGCGGTGCGCAAGTGGCACGCACGTGTGACGACTAGTAAAATTTTATGAGAATTACAATTTTTACTCTACACAAAACATTACGATGATTAAACAAAAATAAATACCTCCCATATTATATTTGCCGTATAAAAATGTATAAACATTTTTTTTTTTTTTTTTAAAACGTTTACTGAATCCACGAGACGGAACGCTAGGGACGCCGTGTGTATACGAATCGTTTCAACGCTGCTTGTCTGAACTGCGCGGGAAAATAAATATTTATAGTATTATAGATAACTTGATTTAATCTTAATATGCGTTAAAAAAAATTTAAGATCTCTGGCATCTGACTGTACGCACCAGGAAATTTTAACAGGAGGTGCTCAAAAAAAAAATAAATAAAATTGGTTGTACATTTCCTTTTTATACATGAGCTCTGTAGGCCGCACACTTTCCGCATTCGTTCGTTCGTATCATATGCGTTATAATCTATAAACTAATTTTTCCACTCGAGACTAAACCGACGTGGAGGGGAATCGATGGATAAAATATTAACAAACAAGAAATGATTGCGCGCACGAAACATAATATTGTCCGAAATCACGCTGTATAATTTTTGAGAAAAAAACGGATTGATTACCATCGGCAGAGAACCGCGGTTTTGACGTCAAATAACAGCGTATAATAATAATTAAACACAAACGAGAGTGCCTTTCGTTTTGAAATCCTCGACTAATAATATTACGTTGTACGTTGTCATTCTAATAAACGTGATGATTCGTGAACGCCATTAAAATAATGGCGAGTCACTTCGACTCTGAAAAAGTTTATATCGATCAGCGAATTTTCTACATTCCGTTTTGTAATTTTAAACGATTACTACTAAATTATACATTTACTAATACGAAGTTTTTTTCTCTTCTTTTCTCGATATACAGTGTGTATCGCTTTTAAGATTTTCTTTTTTAATAACACCTATAATAATAATAATAATAATCGTTAAAACGGCGATTTTGCGAAAAAACGGCGTGAAAAAAAAAATGTAACAGAGTAAAATTTCCTATTAAAAACACTTTTATTTTTTGTTTCGTTTCCAACGGAATTTTCAAGGAGATCGATATTTTTTACACGCGTATTATTATGTACGTATTATTATTTTTTTTCCTGCAATAACGAATAAAATCGTAAAACTATATACACTGCATGCAAAATAGTTAAAAAGTAAACGTTCGATTCGTTGTTTCGAAACGCGCGAGACTTTGTGTTTTATCGACACTAAAAAAAAAAAAAAAAACATTTTAATGGCGTAAAACGAGCGCATTAAATGGAATTTATTATTATATTGTGATCGCCGTATACGGTGTTAATGACGAATGTAATAAATTATTATTAACCGGATCAAAAAACGCGTATTCCCTTTGAAACGAAAAGTTGTTTTCTAGCCGCATAAATCTGTTTTTTTTTTTTTTTAAATTTGACTCGACGAGAAATTGTAATGTGTACGTGGTTTTTTCTTATTACTCTCAAGTGCGGAATCGAAAACAAAATATTTCTCCAAAATGTTCCCTTTATCGATTTTACGCGTACCTATATAAAACGGCGACGATTTAAACGTAAAATTCCAATTATTATTATTATTATAATTAATGGAATGAATGAAATTATTAATTGTTTGGCAAAAGATTTAGTCGATTTTTCTAAATTACTCTATAGGAATTGATTTTCGAATAGATGATTTATCTTCAATATATATAGAAGAAACGTCAAGAGACGAGAGAAAAAAAAGAGTTCAAACGTATTTATTTTTTTTTTCAATAAATTAAATTCCTTTAACTCCGATCGGTTGAGATTTCGTGTCTGACGAATTAACGCGACGGTACGGATTACGGTTGAAAACTAAAAGAAATAAAACCGCGCGATATTTATGACGTAGAAATTTAAAAAAAAAAAAATTAAATTGTTTTTCAAATATAGTCTGTCGAAACTGTCGGTACGTAATCGAATTCGATCACGTATAAACGTCATTTGAACGTCGTCGTCGGTAATTTACAATAAAGGGAAAAAAATCTTTTCGGATTCTCGAGCGTTTTGCACGATGTGACGACGATCTATAATATTATTCCGGTTTTACAATGTGCGCAACACGAGAATAGGAAGTTGTCGATGACGAATGAGCGTGCGGCGGCCTAGTCGGTTAGGATATCGTCAGTTTTCCAGTCACCTGTACGTATTAACGGAAAAATCTCCTTTTCTGCTTTGTTCGTATATCATGTTTTGTACACAGGGAACGTTAAACAAAGTTTTTTTCCGTTCCATCCGGACGATTTAAAGTTTTTAACAATAACTGTTATACGTGCGTCGGCTTTACAGCACGCGCGTTTTCGATTTCCATTACTAAATCGTATCGAAATTAAAAAAAAAAAAAAATCAATCAATCCGTTCTTTTTTCTCTATCGTTTTATTGTTCATTTGGTAAATATCGTTTTAAAAAAAACGTTTAGCGTGTACATACGAAATATGTTGTAACGGGCTTACACGTCGAATGGTACCGGTGTTCGTAACGAATTTTCGACGTTTTTCAATTAAAACGTATTTTTTTAATAAATTGATATTATTCCCCAGCATCTCCGTATCGCCACGCGCCGCATTTCTCACGACAATTCATTTCTTTTTTTAATAACAACAAGTGAAACATAAAAACGTTTTGTCGTTTGGCGGGAAATTTTTATATTATCGCGAAACTTTTGTTTTTTTTTTTTGCATCGTTCCTTGAAGGTAGTGAGGCGTATTTCCGCGGAAACGAATAACGAAAAAAAAAAAAAAACGCGCGATTGTTAAAATAGTTTTATAAATACGATTTTCGAAACGACGACCGAATTACACAGAAAAAATCCAATGCGGGGAGGAAAAAAAATACAATTTAAATCAAAACGTTTTATACGCGCCTTTATAATGTCCGTTAACATTTAAAAGGCGTTAATTTTTTTATTTTTTTTTTGCTAATACATAAAAACGACGGTCCGTATATTACTCGTATTGTGTTGTAATATGAACCGAGGAACCGACTGAATTCAATTGTGAGCAGTAACGAGGGCAAATTGTTACTTCGAAACCGATTTAACAATACGATATTATTTTCGGATTTTTCAATATTAATTTTACGAATCGATCGTCCCGCGGAAAAAAAATCGTTTTTTTTTTCTTTTAACGTGTCGAAAGTTTAGAAAATCACCTCCGCAATATTAATAATATTCACCGCGTCCAGATCGCTCGCACGATTAATAACAACATGATTAAAACAAGAGAAAAACTAACAACGGATTTTTCGCGTCCGCCATCCGACGACGGCAACAGCGCGGAGAGCACACCACCGTGTATTAATACCGGGAATAAAAGCAATCGCGTTTCGATTAAAACGAATAGAGTCCGTCGCCGTTAGTGTTATTAAATTATGTATAAAATAATACGCGCAGCTATTTGACGTGGTGGTAAACACAATTTGTTTTTTCAATAATTATTATTGCGAATCGTGTACGCCGCGTAATTTTGGAATTCGCCGAAAAAAACGAAATCATTTTCCATATTCCCGCGCGCGCGCGTATGTTTGTTCCGGTCGGCGTAATAATAATAATAATAATAATAATATTCGTATAAAATAAACGTTTTTTATTTTCCAGCGTCGCGCGCGCTCCAAAAACCATTTGAAATCGACCGAATCGTATTGTTTTCTTATTGTGTTTTTGCCTCAATTCCGGTCCTTATACATATCTTCCTTTTCTTTTGCAGCTTCTTCGACATCCCTCGACACTTCCTGCACGTCCATCAGCGTCCTTTTTGTCTGGACCGAAAGTCCCGCCGGTCTCTCTCGGTAAACGTCTCATCACGTCTTTATTCCTTCTGCTCTCCACACACATAAATCGGGCCCACTGTGAATTGTTCGTACGAGAGAAAAAACCGGAAGTTTTACTATTGTATTTTCCGTATATCGTAATGTCGAAAATAAATTCACCGTTCGTCGCGACGATTATCACACGTAAAACGGAAAACAATATTTTCGTGTACAATGAAAAAAATAATAAAAATACATTACGTTATTATGATTTGTAAAGTTTGACGGTTAAAATTTAAAGTAAACGATTTTCGTTCTTTCGTTGGAATTTAATAATTGTTCTAAATAGTTTTCTTTAAGTTTAATCTGGGCTATAATTATTATAATTAATAATTATTTTTTAACGAAAACGAGGTACCTTATATTACGTTGTAAATATTATTTTTATTTGTAAACTTTAATTCGGGAGTTTCAGTTTGTCTTAAATAATTTTCTTTCCTTAAAAAAAAATAGTTGCGACAACATTCATTACGTAGATTATAAAATTGAAAACGTCAACATTTTTGTCGGAAAATGACAAATTACAGGCGATGCTTGGTAGAAAAAAAAAAAAAAACGATCAATTATTAGGAATAAAGAAAATCGAAAAATTATGAGGAATCATGAATATTCACTATAGCGAGTTGACTGAGGAAATTGAGAAAAACACTCGGTAAAATATTGTACGCTTTTCTTAAAATATGGTTTTATTGAAAAATGGCAATTTTTCAATTTTTGTCACTTTTTATGCGGTGGTTCGATATGGAAATGAATGTATTATAACGGTATGAAATTTACACTTTTTTTCCTCCTTTATTACACAACAGTACCTAGCGAGTATTGAATTTAATTCTCGTTTGTACGTACGCCACGTAATACCCGTGTGTTTAATACAAACAAATACAAAACGAACAAAATGTGCGTTGCGGATGTAAGTCGACAGTAATTTGTGGACATAAAACGCATCTCGACGCCACGTTTTCTCTAAAAGCGTCTGTCTAGACGCCGAGATTTTATTACTTACGGGTTTAATTTTACAATACAATATTGTGTCGTGACTATTGCGCGGTTTTTCTTTTTTTTATAAAATATTAAAATTTAATTTCCAACAGCACTGTATTAAAAGCAATAATATCATTATAATTGACGAAATTACTACGAGACGGAAAAAATCGGATAACGAAATCGTTTACTATATTACGCGCCGCATAAAAAAAATTTATAATGATTTAACGGGATAACGAATATATTATTTTTCCGTCGTTTCCCACAATCTTCAACTACGATGTATATACGTGGACAAATAATAAAAAATTAAAATAGATTTGATACCCAATTATAAACATTTCGCTATTACATTTCTTGCGCGCACTCGATTTTCCGACTTTTTCTGAATCATATTCCGGAATATTAAAAAGCAAATAATAATAAAAATAATATGACTTTGTGCTTTTTCATCGCGAACACTGTTGAAATTACATATTTGTTGTTTTCGACGAGTCCAATTAAAATTTCGTCCTCTGTAGCGAAAAACGAAAATTTAATTTTTTTTTTTTTTTTACTATTGACGCGTCTCGTCACAACACCGGATCCAAGACTGACACACTCGTTTACTGGTCACATCCGCGGGGGGGGAGAGGCTTAACATTTTTGTTTTATCCATTAGCGTAAGCGGACACTTTCAGACGTATCAACTTTCTAACTAGTCATCCCGATATTTGTGATTCGCACGTGTGTAGATTACATACGACGCAGTTTTTATAACTGTACGGTTGTTCGGAAATAAATTGAAAATACCAATTGACAAAGCTGCGACAATTAAATATCGATCAATTTCGCGGATAAGACGATGCATGCGCGGGCAAACTGTTTTAACCCAGCTGTGGATGTCTTGGCGCGTAGCGATGTCAAATGCGTGAGTGTGCCGCGAAAACTTGTGATGCACAATAGTGTTGTGCCTAATAAAAGATTGAGAACCACTGAACCAGTGGCTACTCCTATTCTGTGCCAGCTGAGGCACCAGAAATATAGAGGTAATCGGTCAGGGGTGGCCATCAACCTCAACTTTGAAAACCGCAAATTTATAAAGCTAATTCGAGGTGAGCCACATAGTAAAACGACGTTTATAAAATGAAGACACATGTTTCGTTTTAAATCAAATGAAGGAACATTTCTTTTTTTACGCTATACGAAACAATATTATTGTTGTTTTACTTATGAGACGTGCTTTTTCGAGTGCTCATTTTCTCTGTAAATTTTTTGAAATCTGGCTGATAATTTGTAAGCGCAGTTCGCACAAGTTCACTCAAATGTTCATCAGTCAATTCAGATCGATATTTAGATTTAATGATCTAAAGATTCTCATCTTCATATTTACGCTTCTTAGACAGTATCGTAACTGTTCGGACACCAGGCCACAACTGTACTCAAACAACACAGAACAACTGTAAACAGAAAACACGGCTACTGCTGCTGTTCAAAACGCCCACCGTACAGTGGTAACTCATATAATATTATATATCTGGAGTGTTTACAGTTCAAGTATTTCACATAACGTCGTATCGTATCGAGATCAATAGCAGAGACGTACGTTTTTAGAGATATTATAAAATCGATAACCAATAACATAAACATAAAACGAACAATGTGCATATCAATCGTCCCTCGGGGTGTTCTTACACGAAATACGGGTATCTATTCTAAAATCGAATCGATATTACAAAATCGAAACTACCGTCGAAATCGGAATAAAACAAAAAGGCATTAAAAACTGCTAATTTATTAATAAATAAAACCAATACATCGGGTCCGTTTAAATCATTAAATTCAAATTGTTTGTCCCGCGATTCTCCATATTATAGTTTATATTTTAAAATGTGTTACGCGACGAGAATTATAGCCGAAAGTGTAAAGATGTGTTTTTCGACGAGTTTTCGAGAGAGACGGACAGAGAATAATATAATACGGAAACACGTAGTAAACGACTGCTGGCTTAGTTGAAATTCCGTTACTAATCGACGTAATAGGTTTTATTTAAAATAAAACTTTGTATTTGCCGGCTTAAATTCGGTTTATTATTAATAATATTCACGTAGGATTTGTTTCTCAGCTATAGGAATTGGCGCACAGGACCTGTTATTAAAGTTCCTAAGTCAGAAACGACTACAGTTGTTTTCGTCTACAGTAATTTCAATCCTATTATGTGCAGTTATATTAATTTCTATACCAATATAATTGTCCGTTTTCAGATTCTAGTGTTGTTGATGAGGAATCAGTAACGACTAATTTCTGTTTTTTAATTATTAATGATATCATTCACTCTTTTAGCCGTTATTGAATTAATTATAATTTAAAACTAATTGATTAATTCACACAATACACATAGATAATATTGTTTAGCATTTACGGGACACCGCGCATAGATAAAATATAACGCGCATAGGTGTTCAAAAACAAAAAAATTGATGAAGAACACGCAGCACACTCCACTGACACAATCGCCACTATTGCTGTGGACCACTCCGCCGCAGCTTCCTACCTATAAGTACGGTAAACAAACTCTCGATTTCGATTGGCGATATGTACGTACAAAATATCGTTTTCCTCAATAACGATGATAGTGTCCGTGAACATTCCACACCATTATTCTCGTATCCCAATAAAATAAAATAAAAATTACAAATATGATATATTAAAAAAAAAAAAACAATTTATTTGGACGTCTGATGTGGTTTGATTACGTTCTGGTGGGGGGGGGCTTAAGCCACCACCCTCAATTCCCCCCTTTAATATTCACCTATATGGACACGCGGTACGCTGCTGGAAAAATTGAACGTTTGCAATATTATTACAGCGAGGAATCGACTAATATCGATTTTAATATGACTGTTTAACGTTTGCAGTGGCGGAATCACGAGTGTAAGAGGTCCCATCAATGAGTTGACTTTTTTTTTCTAAAGGGGCATTTTTAAAGAACATTGTTATTCCAAAGTACTCGAAAAAAAGCCATCTCATGGAAAACAATTGTCTGCATAATAATATGTATATTAACAAAAAAAAAAAAAAAATATCATACAATTTTTCCCATTACTAAAATTTATTATAATCTCGGATATTATGAAATACATCGGAATTAAAGTTTACGTCGAAAAACCGGATAATTTTAAAACAAATTTTACCAACACGACTAAATATATTATAATTATTATTATTATAACCGATAATATTAACGTTATGGAGATCAAATTTTATTATGAAATTTTTTTTTAGCACAGAATTTCGATTTTTTCTTTATTAGGCTCCCCAGTGTTCGCAACTCCCCTTATCTCCGCTATAGTTCCGTCATTGAACGTTTGTGAAATAGTAGAGAATATTCAATAGTAAAAGTTTTATGTGCTACGCGTTGGACATTTTTCACGAATATTCGTGTGCCTGTAAAATCGAAAGCAAAAAAAAAAAAAATTGTACGAAGCGAATACGGAAAAATATTAGTTAGTCATCAACGTTTACAATTTACGTTTTACAGTTTAGGTATTTGACTTCATTTAGATTTGTAATGCCCGTGTGTGTGTGTGTGTGTGTGTGTGTGTGTATGTGTGTATTTGAAAAACTTGTCAATCTTTTATAACAAAAAAAAAAAATGTATATAATTTTCAAAAGGCACCCACCGACATCTCGATGACGATGATAATGATAATAATATATATAATATTATCAACTATTCGTAAAAGGTTTTTGCGTACCGTAACTCGTCGTATTGTTAACACGTATATAAGTTTTTCTATACAAAAAAAAAACTAAGTTTTAACGAGTTCGCGAAATCATTGATGCGAAATACATTGTAGTGCGTGTGTTATATATTATCTAAAAATGCGTACAAAGCCGGATCGACGAGGGAAAGAGAGAAAATTGGCGATTCCCTTTGGCTCCGAAAACGTTCAAACGAAAAAAAGTTTCCTAATTTAAGAGAAACCAGTTTGGAACTCATAGCAAATCTTTTCCAGGACAATTTTTCTTTTATCTTTTTCGTATCGTAGGATTATGATGAATTTTTGCATTTATCGCGGGAAATTGGTCAAGTCGATACTTATAATTTGTGTCTTTAAACAATTATGGGCTAATAACTGTTTAATCCTAGTCACGACGATGGTGTTTAAGGTCCTGGACTCCTTCATATCCATTCGTCGTGTACTATATAATATACTGACGACCGCGAGTTTGTTTCAGGACTTAACCGGACGGCAGTCACGGGATGCGCCAGCACGATGGCTCAGATAAAAGCCAGGAGGAAAGCGGCGAAGATGTTGGTGGCGGTCGTGGTCATGTTCGCCCTGTGCTATTTTCCCGTGCACCTGATAAATCTGTTGAGGTTAGACGATTAATTTATGAAATATTATTGTAGACGTGTACGCGCGCGGAAAAAAAGTGTGAGCGTTTTTCTCTTTTATTTTTTAGTAGAGCTAGCGTGTAAATATATTATAATATTTGTAGTCGCGTGGACGTTATCAAAACAAAACCGCGGACATAATCCGAAATTGGATATTGTATTATATACACGGAATCAAAAACGAGCCCGAGTCCAACACCCGTGTAATCCGATTAAAATTGTACATCCAAACAGCCAAAAAACAACCCACGAAAATTCTTTAAAAAGAGTATTAAGTTTCGACTGCTTTTAATAATTTCGCACAATTTTTACATTTTGTTTGTATAGTTGTCATGACGTGAAACACCGATGCAACCGATCGTGGTAGAAATAAACGTTTTTGTATTTCTTATCTTATCGTTTTTTTTTTTTTTATGATATAGAAACTATTTTTCCGAAATTTCAGAATTTTCAATTGAGTATAAACGGTCGCTCAATTCAACTCACAAGTTTCAAAGCGTATAAATAATTTATATAATTTTTTTTTTTTTTTTTGTCATTTATGTACGAGTACTTAAAAATTTATAATTTTTAAACGATTGTCTTGTTAATGAAATAAACTAGTTGTAAAATAAATAATTCAAGCGAAAACAGAAGAAAACCTTAACAATTAGGATTTTGAATGTTTTTTTTTTTTTTGTAGTCTAAATACCGTTGACGGTGTTTTAAAACGACTCGAAATAAAAACTGATTTCGCTCTGTTCTTCGCGTGTTAGAACTGCATTTAAAGAATGACACTCCTCGCTAATCTACCTGCAGGTCATTCACGACCTTTAAACATTTCAATTTTTTTTCTTTTCATTTATGAATTCACCCAGTGGTTCGAATAATATCAAGTATCTGTATGTTTACAGCAATTATTTCTGCTCGTTCGTTTAATCTTTTGGGTAGATTTTCATCGACCTATGTATTTAACAATATGATACTAACGTTGAACTTAAGTTAGATAAATAGCGAGAAAAAAATTCTAGAGAGCAATTTTCGAGATTATTTTATGCTTTTAAGTGTTTTATAAAGTTTGCCATTTTGACGGGGGGGGGGAGAATGTAATATAATATTTCTGATTCAAAACATCAGAGACATAAGCCAACACGTTTTGATATAATACGAACAAACAGCAAATTTTTGCATCTACAATTGAGTAATACCTTAATATATATATGTGTATAACCACGAGTGAGATGATGGTGATTTTAAATTATCAACCGCCACCGATAGCATTTTATCAATTTTTTATAAATGTTCGATACATTTTTTTTGTTTTTTGTTTTTAGTTGATAAGATTGGAATAAATATAATTTTAACAGGTCTCGTTTGGACTACTCTGAAATATGAAAATTCAAACTCCGAAACCCCTGCAGATTCTTACGTCTTTATCACTTTTATGTAAAGGAATTGAAATAATAACGAAATCTGACAGTTCAATGGAGCACGCGTGCTCAATGCGTCATTTCAATCGTTATACACTGTTTCTCAGTATATTTGCCGTGTTCATTTGGGAATTCGTTTTCTCTGTGTAGAACGCCATAAAATTAGAAAGTGTACCTTAGCCGAGAACGCCGAAGACAGTCAATTGGAGACCTGAAATAAAAGAACCTGATAAGAAGTGGTACAATATAATCCCTCAGCAAATTCTACGAAATTCTCCTTGTTCCGAAACCGTGCGCAGATATTATTTAAAAAAATTGAACTATATAAAAATAAAAAATTTTCCTCGTCAATTTGTCACTCGCCAATAAATCGTTTCGAATAAATTAATGAAAGAATATCCATTGTAATTCTACATAGTTCTATCGCTCTGCGCGTATATTGCAGTATACGAACGTCCGATTTTTTTCAATAATTTATAATATAAAACGTATAATATGTTCGGACAGGAGGAGCGAACTATAAGTATTTGTACGGTCTACTGTACACATTGTCCAATAATAAAATATGAATCCAGTATACGAAAAATATAACTGCCTTATATTTACCATTATTTTCGAATTTTAAATAAATTATTGCATGGCCTATAATATACAAAGTTAAAATCCGGCTTCTAGAGGCACATCTTTATTGATATCTTTTTTATTATAATGTACTTTAACCATCAACCGTGACATTCTCATTTCGTTTATACTTTATAAGTCGATTCTATTTGAATACGTTCCGTTTGGGAAGCGAATAATATACGATTAAGTTGTAGTCAACGGGTACTTACCGAGAAAATCGGATGTGATTATTTTTATTCGGTATAATAATAATAATAGTGTAATTTTCAATCGGTATTTTATCCGGAACGTTTACTACGGGATCAATGAGAACGGAACGAAAACTATAATTATTAATATAAATTGACGGCCGTATTCTCTCGGTGGCCTGAAAATCCGTAGATCATTTGTGTTTCTTAATCCGCACCGTTCCGTTTCAAATAATACGCTATCAAATATCAGATATTATAATTCGTTATTATAATACCTAAACTAAAATTCAGTGCACGCTTATTGTTTAAAAACACAATAAATGTCGATAATAATAACAATAATAGCTGGTAATACGAGTGAAATTGGTTTTTATCTTTCAAATTTCATTGGATTCCAAAAGGCGACAGATTTTGAACTTATCGTGTTTCTTTTTTTTTTTATCCGATTAATAGTTAAAGTTAATAGCCGTTTGTATACATTTACGACTTTTAACTTATTACGTATCGAATATCTATATAAAATAAAACCAATATTCGACGTGCATAAAACTTTTAATGCATATATTTTATTTTTAATGAGTTTATGTTATTTCAATTTTGGGATAACATCGCATTTTCAATCCGAATACAATACAATATTTCGATTTTGTTTCGAAAAAAAAAAAAAAATCACGAGAAAGTAAATAAGGAATTTATAACGTGTATGGATTGCGGCGGGTGAACATAATCGAAAATTTGTTCTCACTTAACCGAGAATTATTAGGGGGGGGGAAATCGAAATAAAGCTGGGGCAAATAACTAAAAAAAAAAAAAATGCGATCGCGATAAACATTCGTTTTTAACTTACTTAAATTAAAAAAAAATATATGTTTGGAATTTTGTTTTTTTCATATACGTTGGCGCTCAATAAACCGTAACGCGAGTAAATCTGTGTGCGATAAATTAACGACTGTTAAACAAACGTCTATCGTTTTTAACTGATTTAGTTTTAATCGAAAGAGAAAAAAGAAGAATCCGCCGTCCCATTGTCATGACGAATATCGGCGCAGGATTGAATATCAAACGCCGTTTGTTTATAATTTTCTCGTATTCTGTACGCCATGAGTTCGCTATAGAATACTGCAATCGAACGGTCGTTACTGGACGAGTGATTTCGCGTAAAACAATTATTACGACGAATTGATTATACACGCCTTTCACAACACCTCCTACGCGTCCGATTAATTAATTATTCGAAAATAGGCGGTAATTTTTTCTTTTTTCTTATGCCTGTACAATACGTATATTATTCACGACGCGTCGATTCAATTGGAGGCGAACGACGTGTTAAAAATATGTCGATTATAGGCATTTAGAAAGCAAAAAAAACCTCCAATAAATGTATTTTATATGGAGTATAAGAAAAAAAAGAAAAAGTTTTTTCCTATATCTTCGAACGCCGTCGTTTTGTTAAGTCGTTTAATTGAATCGTTAATTCCAAGATCGTTCCTCCCGCAGGTTTCTCCGATCTTAGTGTAATTTCAGTCTTAAAAAGAAAAAAATTGAAAAATCCCTTGCAAATCGCCTTGGTAGTTTCGTAAAGATTGTTTCTAGATTTATCCTCGAATCGTCTCCGAACTTTTTCTCGCGTCTCATTCACCATTCGGAATCGAATTCTTCCTGCAGAAGTGTGAGGAGAAAAAAAAATTAAAAACGAAACAACACGCGGCGAATGTTAAACAACTGATAACAAAATACTATGACGTGATTCGTGTGTATACGCCGCGTAAAATACACACAAAAGTGGTGGTAACGAAAATCGCGCGAATTAAAAAAAAAGAAACTTCCGCGCTGTCTGTTGTTGTTTTTGTTACACCAGTGTAGCAGATGAAAGACAAATAAATCGCAAACGCTACTGCAATGCTTTGAAACATGTTTCGAAACTTCTATTGGTTTTATCGACTTCTTCTACTCCTCCTTTTTTTTTCGTTATTTTTTTTTTTGATTTTTCGGTTGTTCGTAATTCGACGGTTAAAGTATTTTCTCTTCTCATCGTGTACAACTATATGTGTTGTGAGGTGACGGCTGTCACTATCCCACACGCTACATTGTGTCTGTATGCGTACGCGTGTACAAAGAGTCTTTCCAATTATTTGTTGTTAGGAACGAAATAAATCTTATTTTCGTTTCGTATATACTTACACATATATTATATATGTACGCGACGGGGATGAGGGGAACGAACGGGATGGAATTCTGGCAAAATGAAGAGAGAAAAAAAACTCTCTTTTTTTTTCGTTTTTTTGACGACCACAAACAATTGAACGTTCCGTGAGAATTGTTGAAACATCCCGAAAAAATAAACGCAAAGTCCCGGCCGTCATTATACGAAAAAAAAATATTGAACGACTTAAGAGACGAATGATCTGACGGCGGTGTTGGCGGAGATCAATACGCGCGCAATATATTATAAAAATAAAAACCATATTTTCCACGGTTTCTCAGCGGATGCGTAACGATACAACAATAATTATTATCACTGTATAAGTCGCATACAATGAAAGTGACTGTATTTTTTTTTTACAACATAAATAATCATCAAATGCGTTAAGGGAAACGGTATGTTTTTTTTTTCTTTTTGTACAATTTTCAAATCTTAACGCCCGACAAAACGCATAGAGTTTAATTTCGAAAAGAAACTCTCGTTCTCTTTTCACGCCGATATTTTAATTAAACGTACGTTAGTTTATACAACTATTGTCGAAACTTTCCTCGCGGTATGTGAAATATTTACAAAAAAAAAAAAACAGATTTTATCGTTAATTATTATTTTTTACGATTTTAGCGATGAATCGACCGATTCGTAAAACAGATTTTTTTTCGATATCGACCGACAGTACTACGACGATCTGAACGCAGAATATTTTTAATTTTGCGAACGACCGCAAAATATTCGAAGAGACGGCTGCGACATTCTCCGACGCCGCGAATCCCGTCCAAACGTTCTAACAACTGGGAATTTGCTTTTATTGGTTACTGTGAACGTAACAATAACTACTCGGTCACCGAGTGTGGAAATCCGAGTACTTCAGAGCCATAATAGTTTTTCCAAACAGGAAAACGTGCCTGCCGACTAACACCACTGTACGCGGTAATTTCGAATCACTATGTCAACACTTCGGTTTCGATCGGAAACGAACAAAGTATACTTCTAAAACGTTAACTTTTTATTTCAACAAAACGACGTGCCACTTCTCATCGCCCTTTCATACCGTATCGAAACCGTTCCAACAGATTCCCACACTACACTGCGTCGTATTAACAATTTTCGATTATATATATTATATAGACTTGTGTCTGTCGGCAACGTACACCCGAGAGTGTACTTGAAATTTGAAAAATTTTATCATCTCGGAATGTCGAAGAAGTGAAAAGAAATTCGAAAACAAATAACACGCAGTAGAGACTTTTATGGAAATCAAACTGCGTGTGATGACGAAACAAGAACACTAAGAGGATGAAATTATTTCGAAAAAAAAATAATAACATAAAATAATCGAAACCGATGTTCTCGTAAGATTTTTCACGCGTAAAACCCAGACGAGAAACTAAATGATTAAAACGTCTCGTGTTCGAACGATTGCGCACAATAACTCGGGGATTTCGTCTGTATAAAGAAAAATTCATTTTTCAGGGGTCGCAACACTCGCGTTATAGATTCGTTTTCAAATCTTTTTCTTCAATTCGTATCCTATTCGTACCGTCGCCGATCGACTCGAATATTGCCCGTTGCTCCGTTAATATATTGTGTAAAATTCTACTGGAAAATTTGCGCGCCGAAACGGGCACAGACGAACGAAATGTAATATTGTTCGTACAGCGTGCGCACGTGTACAACGTCTTCGGCGTGCAATGTAATATTGGGAAAAATGCCGATTTTATTCGTCTACGGGAAGTCTTCGGATGTGTGTGCGCGTGTCCGTTATAGGAAAACTGTCGAGATCGCAGGGCTCACAAACCGTTCGGAAAACGTAAACAAACCGTTGGTATATTTGGCGATCAAAGCGCGACGGAGAGGAAAACTGACGACCACCGCTTGTGTGCCGTCCCGTCGTTTCATACGTGGTCGCGCCCTGTGATCGTCATTTACCGCACCGATATTACAGTTAATATTATTCTGAGCGATATAATGTTATGTGCCCGTTGCGGCGTCCACGTATTATTTTACCGAGTACAGAAACACAAACGCACTGCAGGTCAATCGAAAGTCAGCAAGTGATGGGTGAACGGTAACGTTATACGCGTCGCTAATCATCGATAATTATTTAGAAAATGGTAAAAAAAAAATTAATTCAATGAAGAAAATGTATAAGAAATAAAACGAATAGAGAGAAATACACGAGTAGGGAATAAATCTCGCGTAGATGGATTTGATGAGAAAACAGGACGCGTTATTAACGATTGTCACACGTTAAACTATTCTTTCTCAAAGTGGGCGATAACGCCCCATTGTGGGCGTTAGTGGCCTTCAGGGGGCGGTAAAAGTCCTAAAGAAGTTTGGGGGGCGATAGCTGATTAAAAAAGCGAAAAATGATGTAATCCCGCAACTTTACCCTGGATTATGGTCGATTGTTCAAAGATAAATCTAATAGCCTTTCCATCATCGTATTTGTTCGAACGCGTGGATTTTGTGCTGTAACAACACTAATAACTAAAAAAAAGAATTCTGCTGCTTGTTACCGAAAGTGGCGACTTACGACTATATTTAAGTAAATTCGAGCCTGATATAAAAAAACTGGTTAAACTACATCAGGTTCATCCATCACATTAATTAAGCTCGATAAATTTAAATTCAAAGATTTGTTTAAATTTTAATAAAAATACATTGAAATTCGATTAAGTATGCGTTTTAATTGCTCTTATTAAAAATGCTCCTTTAAAATGTATGTTTGAACTCTAAAATACAATATGGCATGTTTAAATATAATAATTGTAATAACTGTTTAAAGATAAACAACAATTGGTAAGTTTACAAATTTTGGGGGGAGGGGCACTAAAAGAATTTTGATTGTCAAAGTGGGCGGTGCATGAAATATGTTTGAGAACCTATGCGTTAAACGGAGAATATTAATAACAGCAATGTCGTGTTAGAAAAACCGTATTGAAATCTAATATAATAAACAATATGTGTGCGAATCGACGAGACGATGTATTCTCGATAATTAAAGTATTTTTCAATCGTTGTTTTATTTTTTTGGAAATTATAATATTTGTACGTTTTATCATTTCAAAAGCTTAGGATACAATTTCGTTTATACAATTTCAGAACACGCGCGATAAATCGATTAACGTATTAATGCGTTGCAAACGTCTACTTGTTGTGTCGAATCGTTTCTATAATATTGGAAAGTCGCAGTATAGAGCTGTCAATAAACGAGACGTCGATTTTTTTTTCCCGTATATGGATTGTATTTCGTAACGTCGCCGCGCATAACAAAATAATTTCCACGCGCGTGTATCGTTATCATTCCGTTTCAATAACATTAACACATTTTTTTTTTTTAAATTAAATAAATATTACAAAATTCAAATTTTCTTTCGACTTTTAAACATTTGCCCTTTGCCCGCGGTGCGTCATTTGAACTAGCTTCCCCGGTATTATAAAATAACATATTCGTGCTTCGGCGTTTTTCGGTTTCAGATCAAATATTCATTTATGCGGTATTTTTTTCAATATTTCGTTCTACCTTCATCGTGCGATGCTTTTTGTGAGTTTTGCAGAAAATATTCACCGGGATTTTATAATATCGACAGGCACACACACCATCCACTCCATCTTCTCACTTCGGTCACGACGAAAAGAGCCGCGAGATAGATGACACGTCGTCGTTTATAATACATTTATACACACACACACACACATATATACGTATATACAAGTATAACTTGCGATATTTAAATTCGAAAAGTTTTCATCAGCCCGTCGTCACCGTCGCTGCTCGCAGATAATACATACGACGAGTTGGTCTATACAGTGATTAGGATTAGGCCATGGAATGATTTTTTCATTTATTTTGAAATAAATTTTTGTTCGTTTTATATAAGATAATTATAATAAATAATAATAAAAAAATTTTTGTACACAAATCCGTACATAAAAACGTTCGTTGCCAGTGTTGTCACGTCTAAAAAACACGTTAAGACGGCAATTTTAAACTTTTATCCGAACGTTACACTGTTTTTTTTTTTTTTTAGATTACCTGACCTAACACATAATTTCCGCCGTTATTTTAAAACACTTGTCACGAGTTTCCGTACGCCTTCATCGCGGGAGAATCGCCTTCACCGTGACCAGCGAGAAATAATTAAGCGAAAAAAAACAAAAATCAAATCATTCGGCGGCGGTGCGAATCACGCGACGAGTAATGTGTTCTGACAATAACGTTTTCATTGGTCTTTTGGTCCTGGGGCAGTGTGGTCATAATCCGAATCTCCACTCCGTAAATATGTGTGTGTGTGTGTGTAGTGAATTGTTCCTCTCTCCGCTTCGGTTTCAAACCCCGAAAAAGCCAACACACCGGTGTGAGTACATAAAAATCGACTCTAATCAGTTTCATCGGTGTACAATTTTTTATTGAATGTCAGTTATTTTACCGGATTCACGAGACACGACCGAAATCCGTTGGCGAGCTGAAAGGGGAGAAAAAACGCCCGAAATTTCGGCCTTTAATTTATTTTTTTTTGTTTTGCGATTATCGTGTTCGCGATAGAGTTTTATTGAGACGACGATTCTGCACACGTACCCGAATCCATCTCGACCGTTGACTCGGTAAAAACGAAAAAAAAAAAGCCTCGTCGTCTCAAATCCACCGGCGCGCGCTCATACATGCGGTACGTAGAGCGGGGAGAGATCCTTTTCCGAAGACGTGAGCGCGGCAAAAAAAAGAAAAAATGAAAAAGATATTCGTATTCGTTGCCCGTGTCGCGTTTACTTTTCGTCGTCAAAACGGTAGATCCCTCCGTTGTGTGCATGTTTGTTATAACTATTTTCAGATTTTACTCGTTTGTTTTCCGAATGCGAACGACGCGGAAAACGACAAGTCGAAAACACGCCGGTCAATCACAATATCGTTTCGGATCGATTTGATCCATGTGAATAGGCGAATGAGAAGATCTTTTTTTTTTTTACAACGTTTCGTATATCACGTAATACGATTTTTTTTCTTGTCTATACACGTATATAATACGGCGTAAAAATAACTTAAATAACTTCTCGTGAGCGTCTTTTAATATTGTATTATTTCGTCTCGATCGTTTAATACGTAATAACATGCGTATATCATGTCGTTTGACGTTTTTATAATATTTTTCAGTATGAATATCAATAACTGCACGGGACAGGGATCTAGAATTGCGATCACTTAGTTAGGGTTGTAATTTTTATTTATTTTTTTTCGACGTTCGACGTAAAGAAAAAATACATTTTTAATTTGATTCGTATAATTGTTATTAAACGGTTAAACGTCCGGACCGAGCGCCGTCGAAACAACAGTGTTGTATAATAAGTATTTAAAAACTGTTTTCGTGATAGACGATTCTAACATATTATCCATAAACATATCCATAAACATATAACTTTTGGAACTATTCGGATAATATTTATCGGTCTGGTAACGAGGTGTGAGCAAATATTTCTAGTGAACGTAACTGTGCTTGGACTCTTGACGGGTGCCGAACTATTACACAGTGTACTCGAACTAACGAGTCGAGACAAATTGAAAAAAAAAAAGAGTTTTTTTTCGTTTAAATATTTAATTAACGTGTGTATAATAAACTTATGGAAAAAAAATAAAATAATTTTTTATTTTTAACGCGCGGGCTCGAGATGAGCTTATATAAAGAGGCGAGGGCGGGAGAGTGCAATTATTTCGGTATAGAATTTTCAATTTACGTCACTGGTATATGAAATCCGATGAAAATTCGCGAATTAAATATGTATACTGAAATTACATTTAAATTTCGTATATTGTTATTCCGTTGATCAGTTATATATAAATATATATACGAGTATATATTATAATATCGTTGCGGCTACCGTAAAAATCGTATTTGAATAATTTATTCTATTATTGAATGTTAATCGTTCTAATATAGTTTTTTTTTTTTTTTGTTTCGAGAAAAATTCAATTTCAAAAAATCATTTCGCACAATAATCGTTTTGCGTCAAAATATATTTTATTAAAAACGTGGAAAAAATAATTATATAATATTCTTGTATTCCATTCTCTACGGAAAAATTTATTTTTAATAATTTTTTATTTAAAAATGTATCGTTATTCGGGCGTAAAGATTATGCGCTAATATATAGCGAAGTCGTGAAAAATATATAATATTATATTGTACACAAAAGTAAACGCGAAAATACGCGTTTTACAATAACTAATAATATTGTGGACGTATATTATATTTTATAGAAACCGTTATTCATCTATCACCAACGGATGAGTGTTGTGTTTATCATATGATATGCAATGTTTTTTAAATTCCATCTGATATTATTTCGATAGTCTGAGAGTGGTCGGAGAGTGTTCTGTACCGGTTCAACTACAATATTAAAATTTAATTTGCACGTTTATCAAAACAGGACGAATGTATAATATACTTTGTATATAATCGTAGGACGCATAATAATTTCTAGTTTTTTTTTTTTTAACAATTCTTATACTCGTAAAGAAGTATATTGAATTTTTTTAAATTATTATGAAGAATTTTTGTGTTCTATAATTTTTGTGTCTCTGAGTTCAGTAAAGGACCCACATATCTGAGTGATGCAGGCGTTAGTAACATTAATTAGCGTTTGCTAGTGATCGGCATCTCCTATTAAATACTTCAATTATTATTTGTAAATATATATTAAATAAATAAATGTATATGAAATAAATAGAAATAGATTTATAATTGATAACAGTTAATTTTGATAGGCGGTAGTTAAATATTTAGTTATATTCTCGTTAAATTCATTATTACACTTTTTCGGATTTTGGGTTTCAACGCTTGGTAACAGAAATATGAATTTTTTTTCCTATCGATTTCTGCCCTTTCCATTTTGTCGGACAACGGGTTTCCTGTGTAGGTATCTATAGACACTTATTATTAACTCTTATGACTTAATAAAAAAAACTACACGTGCAGTAAGTGTAATCACAAGTGATTTTATAAAATTACTCCTGTCTTGAGATTTACGCCTAAAGAACATTTTACCACCACCACCACAATAATAATAATAATAATAATAATAAATGTGTTCTTCGCGTTTTATTTACCGTTACAATTATAATATATAAACTTTGAAAAGTCAATGGAGAGAGATTGATTTTTTCCAATTTCTTCTTTTTTTTATTAACATATTTAAACTCCATTTCCTGCGATAAGTTATTTATAAGGTAACGAGACCCGTATTCGTATAAATAGATTATATTCCACACATAATATCATAAACGGAAATGTCAATTTTCCATATACGCGCGCTCGTACTTTACACGTATACATATTATTATAATATTATATTATACGTATTTACTTTTTTCGCATTCTCCCTCTGCGTAAAAACGAGTCGATTTTTAAAATTATTCGTATTACCACGAGAGACGAAATATCGTACGCATTTTACAGAGCATGAATTGTACAATTTGTACAAATTAATGTTAATTAAACGTAAGCATAGGTGTATACGTAAAATTCGTTTCGCTTAGACGCTTCTCAATTCTAACATTAAACCTTTGTATCAAACAACGTTAATATATTGTTTAACAATATTTAATTAAGGTTTGACGAATGAAATATCAGGCGAATAATTTTTATTAACAGATTGGCACCACCAAAAAATTATTATCATTTTAACATATACACATGTCCGATAGAACAAAAACTTAGAATAAAACCGTTCTGTTTCCTATATTTTTCGTAATAACGAGTGCATTTTTTCCTTTTGGTTACGTATAAATAAGCGGTTGACAATAAATAAAATATAATAATACCGAATTTCATATCAATTAACGTTTCTACGGGATATAAGTAGAAAAATCAGTATGCATATTAAAGCATATATTACGAGAGTTTACTCGTAAACGATTTAAAAACCTCGGGGATAATAACCTTTCATACGTACATATATCAATTTTTTTTTTTTGCTTTTATTTTAGATATTCAATTGAAAATTATGTAAGAAAATAATTTTTTCGATACATTAAATACAAAACATTTCATCAAATATTTCCATAATAACCTATAAAAAAAAATTAAAGACTTTTACATTCCACCAAAAATTTATTCTCATTTACTAATAATAATAAGACCAATGTAGAGAAAACGTGTTTTACTATATCATTATGCGAATATTAAAAAAAAAAATTATCGATAAAAATTAATCTGATAAAATGTAATTCCGTTAAAATTAACGTTGATAATAATAAGATAACTGTTGCTAATCAACATTTGTATCGTTTTGTAAAAAAAAAAAGAAAAAGTAAACGGCCTCTATTCGATCCCCTTGAGTAAATAATATTAAAAAAACGTTTATATATTATAATATATATTTAGTAAAACGTATAAATTCGAAACAATTCGTTTTAGCCACATCGAAATAAAAATGTAAATTGCGTTTATACTGCACGAACGCGTCACGAGAACAGTTCGGATAAACGCCGTTTTTTTTTACACGTTTTGCGAAAAGCATAATTTCGTACTTTTCGTGTTTACACAAATATAATATATTTACTTACTGGACGTGTGTACGATAAGTAAAAAAAAGTCTATACACGAGTACTATATAAGGGTTTATTAAATGTGTGCACACTGTTCAACGGTGATTTAAACAATTGCAATCGCGTCTGAATGAATTAAGGGTGGTCGTCTCGCGGCCTCCGGTGCTATAAATCTCAATAAAAAAAAAAAAAACATTTCGTCGAACTAACTACGTGTAAGAAAAAAAAAAGCTAAGTAGAAAAAAAAGCTAAAAGAATGCGCTATAAAGGCGTGATATCATATAAACAAATGCCAAGTAGTTTTTTATTACTAATTATTATAAATAAATTTCATTCTATCCAAATAATTTATTTACTTACCTTAATTTGGACAAACACGTCCCCGGCTCTAATAAAATTGATCGAAAATTCTGTTCAATAGTGAAATCCTAGAGTACCATAATATTTAATGTGTTAGAATGGTCCGTTCGATTCCGGCGTTTCATGTACGCTCGAAATGCTTTAAAGTTCGATTCCCATTACCCCGGGACGTAGATTTTTGTTGTTCAAAAACCATAGGAAAAACGTAAGTTTCAACCTTTAAGCGAGTAATAAATTTATTACAATATTACCTACCCAATAACCATAGGCGTAACTAGGGGTTAATTCTATCAAATTTTTAAAATCCATGTTGCACAAAAAAAAATAAATAAATAAATAGTATTGCCGATAGTACCGACGACTTTTAAACAGTGACGGAATACGAATACACCTGGTGTTGATCACACCGGTCTCCGGTTCGTTTCGTCGTTCGCACTCGTCCATTCCCCGGGCTGAACACGTACGGAGGAACCCGGAATGAGTATTCGTTTTTACTTATACTTTTTCATTTAAATGCAAGAATACGAGAAAAGCACGACCCAAGTGGGGGGGGGGGAGAAATGCCGCCACCCTCAAATCCGTCCCTGAATTTATAATAGTATTAAGTATTATATTCCTATTCAAAGTTTTTAGGGATTTATCACAATATATAAACTCAATAGGGTTATTAAAACAAGTAAACAGCAGTCGAGAAAGAATTGAATGTTAGAGAAGCCATAAAAATGGCAAAAAATAAAAGCGATTTATTAAATAAATTATAAATACATATTATATTGTTAAAGAAATAATTTATTATACTGCAGGCTGCTTGACTCCTCAGACTTGTTAAATATCCCGTTTTTACTACCTACCTAATTAAATGAATCAAGTCGTCTTTCGCACGCAAACAGCCAAGGGGTTCGAGATATATTCGATTAACCGAGGATTTAAATTTGGATTTTTAAATCTTCAAATTTAGAAAATGCACGTTCACGCGAAGCTCACGTGCAAGAAGTTATTAAAATATATTTCACTGCTAGGTAAAATGAATTAAATGAGTCAGTTTTTGAAATTAATTCGTACGATACTAGAGGTATTCTTTTAGAGGTATACAATTTTCACGATTTTTAAATTAATTTTTAATATCATACACGTTTTGAAAAATTACACAAGTCCAATCTGCACATCATGTCCGGTCGATTGGTACTACAATTACGAATCGATCTGTCCATTTTTCAGCTCTGCAGGCCTGGCTAAAACAATAGTCAAACTCCAATGCACTACGGTCGTGATGATCGTCACTGGGGATTTTTTGTTTTTCGTCTACTTTAGCAGAGCGCTCCTCTCTTTACGATTTGCACGATTCGAACACTGCCCCGCAACGGCTCACCGTAACAACCGGTCCGAGTTCGGCCCTCGAGACGTATTGGAATAGAAACCGAAAGACGTGGTGGCGTGCTAAAATTGAATGTCGGTTTCCTAAATCCGTCGTCGAATAAGAACGTTATAATATTATGCGTGTGCAATTGTATGAACATACGCCACATCGTGCGGGACGAACGGCAGAGCGGAATACGTCTCGAATATTAGTAATATTAGCGAGAACGTTGCGTTTTGACCAGCCCGTATTGTCACTTAATGCGCCATATATACTCGTATATGTATACATATTATATATGGCCAATAAAAACGACGCGACGGAATATTCAGAACGGATATAAAACAGCGCTTTATTCTCGGCCGTAACGATTGGCGTTAGACGACTGACGAGCGTTTTATATCGTCTCCCCCTTTCCTCCCCGGTGGTCTGCTCCGCAAGTCACGAGGATTTTATGTATATACACCGTAGACAAAGAGTGCATTAAAGTTGTCGATACTTTTTTTCTTTCTCGTTCCGGACCGGTAACGGACGATTTTTATAACCTCGTCATTTTATTACAAAAAAATAATATCATCTCTCTCTTCTTCATTCGGCGGCACACTCGAAGAACACTGCGCCAGCCCCGTTCACTATTCATACATTACATATAATCGGAAATCGGAAAATCATAAATAGCGTCACGAACGGAAATTGCTCGGGACTGTATATATATATAAAAAGAGAGAGACATCGTCTCGTGTCCGGAAGGATCGAAAAGGAAATAATAATAATAATAATAATATGTTACAGCGATCGTTTAGCATTTCTTCCGTTCACGTACGTACCCGTAACACACGAGCAGCGGCAAATATGTAAACGCGCTTCGTTACTGTAATTACGTTAATTCCGGTTGGTTAGGTTTGGCTAAGTTGATTGTCGTCTGTCGGAGACTAATATGGTATGGCCGCAGGATGTTTGAGACGCGTAATTTCACTATTTCGAAGTTGATCTTATGAAGTATAATGAGATCACTCATAAATATATATATTTATTTATTTTTTTAATATCAACGAATCCACGTGGGACGTGTCGTGCACGCCGCGTTCTATATTCCGTACGTACATTTTCAAAAACGGCTTTTTTTCTTCTTCTTCTTCTTCAAATTACCGCGGTTTATCGTTTCCTTTACATTGTCCCTTAACGTCTGAATCCACTTCTATCCTCTCTCTCTCTCTCTCTCCCTCACGTACCTATAACAATTTCAAAACGTAAAAAATCGACCTGACCGCATTCGACAACAATTCGTTCAGATATTTTTTTCTATAAAGTCTGTAAAGCACGTCAAGTCCAAATCGATTGAAACTAATATCCGCGCAGTCTCGAGAAATATCTTTTCTCGCGTAGTTTCCGTTTATTTAAAATATATACCGTGTCGTTTATTTTTTTTATTCGGATGTCGTATATTTAACGAGTGGGAGCAGAGAGAGAAGTTATTTAAGAACACTGCATTAATAAAACGCCGAATGGAATTTTGTATTTTTTTTTTTTTTAATATTTTATCGTAATATCAATTATTGTTTTATGTATTTTCAGTATTATTCTTATTTCCGAGAATAATGAGAAAACGTGCAGTGAATAAACAAACCGCGAAAAGTACACTGCGAATAAAAAATAATTTCTTATTACATTATATATATATATACACATAAGCGTAGACAAATATTTTCAGGACTGAAACATATATACGATATTATACGAACGTTAAAGACATAGCCGCGGTCGACTTGAAAACTTCAAAAACTGGCGTTTTTGATTTGGAAATTATGTATTTCTCTTTCCTTCTGTATATAAGAGCGTATATTTCATTTCACAGTTGTAAAACTCGCCGTGCGTACCGCGGCCTCAGATCACGAAAAAGTTTACTATTTTGTTTTGATTTCCTTAGAAAGTAATCCTGTACGATATGAATAATATATTTTTCGTCGCGTTTTTTTTTTTTTTTCTAAAGAAATTTTTTCATTCTCTACACAGATTTACCGTGGGTGGTATTCAACAATCGCAAATAACAGCTCTAATCGCGAACTTGAGTCACTGGCTGTGCTACGCCAACAGCGCCGTGAACCCGTTGATCTACAACTTTATGAGCGGTAAGTATTACTAATGATATACATTAGAATTGGAAGCGGTTAGGATTTTTACACCGTTTTTTACGCCTGAAAGACAACATTTCGACAAACACTCTTTTTCCCTACATTATTGTGGCAATCGATTTTCGACACGTTTCTTATTAAAAACGATATTAATTTTAACTTTTTTTTCGAGTAAATAATATACTAAAAAAAAAAAAAAAAAAGAATCAAAACACCATTGTCCCGCAATACAAAGTAGTAAAAAAAGACACGAGTTTTTTTCTTCTCGGTACGAATTGAACTGTAACTGAATTGTTGACGACAAGCGGTTCGGAAAAAATCTCCCGAATAAAATCGCTAAACTCATTCCAGTCGTTGCGTGCGCGGATAACAATTATTACGTTGTTAAACTTTCTGCAGAGCGCACGTTGAAAATTCCGAGAATCGCCTCGACAACAAGTATTGCTGTGCGGGGAAAAAATTTCCGTTTTCTGCGCGACATTTTGTTTTTTTTTTTTAAATCGGTTGATCTCCGGAGATCATTTTCCATATACATAAACACATATAAATGTACGCCATCGTTTTCGTTTTTTCGCAGGCAAATACCGGAACGAATTCAAACGGTTGTTCCTGTGTTGGAGCTCGCAGCGACAAAACCGACTTCGCCGGGGTGCGCACACGTCCCGGAGCGGCACGTACATCTGTCGGTTCACCATGACCACGATGAAGACGGACAACGTGAGCTACGGACTATCGCCCGAGGACGTCCAGTGTCAGTGAGACGGCGAAAACGACTTTCCAGCTTATCCCTATCAATCCCAATCATGTTTTTGTTTTTCCATTATATATATACATATAGAGTAGTATTCATATAAGTCGTACACGCGCGGTTTTGGAAAGAAAAGCAACGAGTCATTCGAAATTCTCAGAAAACTTCTTCCCTCTCATCATCACCGCGATTACCGGCGATTTGAGTCAGACTCCACTTAAACCGCGCGGGCATTTTCCTCGCGGTCGACGATGATAAATGTCTGACGAGGATTCGACGACGCGCAAAACCGCGACGAAAAGCCAGTGCTAGACGATTGGTGACAAACACCCGGTACATCGGATTATTTTTTACGAAAAAAAATTTTTATGTATTATAGACGTTCACGGAACGTTTGTCGCACGCATTTCTAAACGTTTGACGACGACGAGGTATCGTTTATTTTTCTTCGACGATTTTCGCGCGCTTTAACATTTAGTCAAAATCTCCAATTACGTTCAAATTTTAAACCTTACTTTCTACTCATTTTTTAAAAGAATTTGAAAGTTTTGCGCCTTTCAGGCATTTTCGACACGCACGGTTAATCGGGGAGGAATAAATAAGTTATACAAAGGTCGATTTACGCACACCGCAGCAGTGACGTGACAGTACGGTGGCCGGTCCGTGATTTCACCGCATCAATTTCTTTTCGCAATGTTCAGTGTTTCATCCGTCGTCGTGTAATGCGTTCAGATTATCAATATGGCAGGGGTTTTCGGAGGATGGACTCGTGACGATTGCTTTGGTTTTTGGACGAAGAGGCAATAGAAAAAAAATAACGAGTTCGTCAGGTATGCAAAGATTGAACAGTAAAAGGAGAATTTGCCACTCTTTACAAGGAACGTGATGGATGATGGAAAAAATTCTTTATGAATATTTCAGAACGTCGGAAAATTCATCTTCCTGGTGAACAACGTCCAATCAATTTCCTAATAAAATATTTTTATCGTTGTCTGTCGCGTAATACACGACACTGTCAAGTCACTGATGTGTGTGTATATATATATGTGTGTGTGTGTGAATCGATTATTTCCGTATTATTTTTCCATAATGAAAACTGTATGTTTTATAAGTATTTATGTACTCGCGTCATTATTATAAGCTACTCTTTACGTATATGTACGTGTGTGTTATTGTTTATTGTACACAGTAATAATACATTTAAAAAAAAAAGAAAAATTTTTTTCTCTGATTCTCGAGCATTTATTGAATTTTGAAAATCTCTCTCTCTCTCTCTCTTACTCTGATATAATGAATTAGACATTCAATTTGTAAAATATAAAGAGAAATACGCGAGTGTCGTTCGCTCTTTCTCAATCATTCCTAAATTTTTGTGACTTTAAAATGAAAAAAAGAAAAAAAATCTTTATAAATGTGTTTGTAAAATATATATATAAAATAGTTTTTGAAATTAACGTCCGGGTTATCTAGTGACAAACCGTCGTATATTTTATAGCGTGTATCTATATATATATATATATATATATATATATATATATAATATAGAAAATATTATACATAAGAAATATATATTTTAAATATTAATTATTTAAATAGAATAACAATAATAAGTTATAAGCGTTTTTAGCACGTTTTTGCGATGGTGTATGATGGTAAAATCGTCCAATTATTCATCGACTGTATACGCGTTTGACTGGACAGAACTGTTTGAACTGGATACGAATGCGCGCGATTGTTATACGGAGAAATGATGGACCAAATTGTATACGAAACAGACGTGCGTGCAGAATCCAATACGATTCGATGACAAAAACAATATATCGGTACAATATTAATTTGTTATAGTTAATAATCGACGTGGAGTGAGTCCTGTCTGGTGTTTTCCCCCTATACGATGAATACAATAACAGTCCGCTCCGATTGTGATTCGTCTGTTCTAAACAGAGCCAATTGAATTTCTAGATATAATTGTGTATATTCACATATATCATAGCTTTATTCGAGCTGCAGCGTTCTTTTTATTTTTTATCCTTTTAATATAACGATTATTGTAACGTTTAAAATAATTTTTAGATTCTGAGCAAAGCGAAAATGCTATTGTAGGTTTTTGAAAAATGTTATTTTATATGAATAAATTTTTGACAAGAAAGCATTATGCTCGGACGATCTCGTCTACACGACGCGTTACGTTCCGGTATAGCAAATCATCGTATAGTCAATACACTTTATTTAGAAACGTTTTTCAATTTTTCTCAACATAGTTTCCATATGTGCGTAACTCGAAACAATAAAAAAAAAAAAATCCTAAAAAAAATCAATTTTTTCAATAGCGTATTAAAACGCGGTACGAAAAAAAACTACCGAAATAATGTTCGTAGAGTCTCGAAATTTACACCGAATACGTAACATCGTACTATATATACGTAAAAAAAATTCGAAAACTTTCCGTCCAATTTTGAGCTCTTTTTCTAGCAAATTATTAGCTGTTTAGCCATTTGAATCGCAATAAAGAGGTAATTTTCCGTTTTAAGGCCTGACGATATTTCTTACAATATAAATATACGTATATATATATATATATATATATATATATATAGGCATCCAACTTCAACTGTATTCAAAAAATCTTGACAATCCTAATAGGACAATTGGTTTTTTCTAAATTAACACTTTAAATTTCCCGTCAAAACGCGTATTACACCGAAGCTCCGTTCAGAATTGTTTTATGGCATTGTTTTTTAAATTCATAGTAATATAACAAAAAACTTTTCTAGAACCATATGTAAGTTATTTATACTTAAACGACATCCACCACAATCCGCGGCTCGTTATACCATTCTAATGTTATTGGCGATAATCGATATAATTTTCGTTTTTTTTTTCGGGAAAAAAAAACGAAAAATCCGATTATTACAAAATATAAATTGTATATATACACTCATCCAGGTAATGTGTATCACGTTTACAGTGTATATTTAAATTCATTTACAATAAATAACGATCCGTAATAAGATATTCGCGTAAAATTAACTATGGGCGTAGAAAGAAGCCGTCTGAAAAGACGAAAATCTACGCTAACACAGAACATTTGAAATTGATACGTACGTACTTCGCTAGAACAATGTTAATGTTATAGTGCGCGAATGGAATCAAAAAATTTATTTTGCGTTTTGTAAATTCGAGACTTTTTAGCATATGTTTTATTCGATTTTATTTTAAATTTGTCGAACAAAATTAAATACACCGTGGAATTTTTCAAACTTCAAAATCTCTGTTTTCAAACGTTACACGGTTTTTTTTTCATACGTCGATGTGATGATGCCATAATATATAGAAATCGAAAAATCATGTAATCTAACAAGGCAATTTCAAGAAAATAACGATTTTTCTAGAAATATCTAGAAGAAAAATAATAATAATAATAATAACGAAAATGACGATTGAAATAATAACAATTATACTCGAATTTAATTGAAACATTAATCAACGATCTATCACTATATAAATATGTATAAAAAAACAAAAATCCGTTCATTAAATTCCATTACAGTTTTAAATCGAAATAAATACTGCATAATATTATGTACCTATTTATTTATTATTTTAACAACAATAATAATGCAAAATAAACTATGTTTTATATATATTATCGTTATTATAGTAAAATACGAGTATTTCATTGAAAAATACAGTATATTATATTTAATTGAAATATTACGAGTGTAATTATATAATGTAATGGTGGTAAAACAAAAAAGAAATATTAATATTTAACACCTATGAAAATCCCAAAAATCGTATTTAACCGTATTTTAAAATGGACGAAGTTCTGAAATATTAGAAAAAAATTCCGCACGTGATATAAATTTTAATTTTGCGATAAATTTCAAATTAAATGGCGTAACATAAATAACTAACATAAATTGTACGTGCAATATACACGCGCGTAACACGATTAACGATATTTTACGTGTATTATACCGGTGTATAAATATATATTTTATTACAACAACAATATTATGTTCTTTATGTGTTTGTGTATACACAATTAACGTGTTATATTAAAAATCGTGTGTAAATGTAAATTATTATTTCAAATTCCCACCCCCCTCTCGCCAACTTTAATTCTTGTTTACTGTTATATTATATACACTTATTTATATATATATATATATATGTAATTATATAATCTGTATATAAAATATTATAATATATAATTTATGTATGCATGCATGTTTGTGTGCGTGTGTGTGTAATATACAGTATTGACCTCGTGAGATTTTTTTTATATTATATTAACTCCCGTGTAAAGAAAAAAAAAGTATTATAAACATATTATATATGAGTATATATTATTATAACCCACCATAAAAAAATCTCTATATTTCGTTTAAATTTCCTTTCCAATCAATAAACTTATATTTATAAGTGGCTATATGTTATCGTTTAAGGAACATTTTATTATTATTTATTAAATTTTTTTTTTTTTTTGTGTGTGTGTGTGTGATTAAACTTGTCAATATATCGATATTTTCAACCGAGTCGTCTATTATTTATACGTATTTCCGTTTAACAAACAAAATACCTCGAAAATATTATATTAAATGCAAACATCGGATATAACTGAGTGTGAATGAATTTCCAATTATTTGAAACGAAAATAGTAATTTACGGATAAAAAAAAATCGTGCAAAATTATTTTTCAACTTAAATACACACATTTGATCGACCAATTGTCTGTATATGTTTTCGATTTTTTTTTTTCAAAATAATATTTAATCATTTTTCGATACACGGCATATTTTTAATAGAATGAAATAAGTCATTTTATGAATATAGCTACATCAACGTCGCCTTCGACATGCTGCTATTATCCCTATTATACATATACCAAAAACTTATAAACATTTTTTTTTTTAATTTTTCTTACCGTACACATATACATTAGCGTCTTGATAACATATTTACACTCAGTGGCGTACTTAGACCTGAATTTCGAGAAGGGTTTGATTTTTAAATTAACAAGTTGGATCACCGGAAGAAAACAATTGTTATAATATTATGTGTATTTATATATATACAAATATAAATTAATAATAATAAAAAAGGAATAAATATAATTTTGAGTTAAGAAATTAATACGTTCTAAAAATGTTTGGGGGGTTTTATCCCCCCTCCCTGTACAGTTGCCTACAGTAAATTAAAACTTAATCAAATCGTATTTAAGATCCAACTACAAAACACGGAAAATTAAGAACGTCCAGAAATAACCTTTCAATCATATCCATTGGACACGAAGTTTTTAAAACCATATTACATACGTTTTGATGAAATGATTATAAAAGATTTCGGTTCAAGAAAAGAGTATAATTGTAATTTATTCCATATATATATATATATATGTATTTTTCTAACGTTTCGGTTAATGTACACGCATTAACATGTTAAATGTATTCACATTTAGGTAATAACTTATATAGGATTCGAGTTTATATTGATCACTTTTGCTTTTGACAGCTATTATTGTTTTCAAAATATTTATTAAAACTCCATATCGATACTGTGTATATTTTCATAATATTAAACGAATATAAACATTCGATTAAAATATAATATATACGGAATCATGTGTAAATAAGTGGTGAACTATGAACGATAATAATTAATAATATTTGTTCATATGTTGACACGACGTTTTTATTATTATTATTATTTATTTATTTTTTTAACTTTTAGGTGCGCTATAATAATAGTATGTCACGTGATATTTTGCAGCAAATCCGGCACTTTAATATTTTTCTCGAAAGATTTTACGGCTTAGGTTAGGTTATATTATTAAAACAACGCGATAGTGCGTTTCGTCCGTTTTAAAGAAGAAGCTTAGCGTAACGGGGGTTGTTTTTTCCAAAACATTCACGTGCCGAATTTATTCGAAAATCGTATGACTCAAAGACGCGTCTTTCACCGAACATGAGTGGTGTAATAGTTTAAAGAATAACGGACAAGACATCACGTCCATTGAAATAAGTATGGCAGATTATTATCGAGTCGTACATTGCAGGCCGTACGAGAAATCGCTAACGATTTAAATTTTATTTTATTCGGTGCGCATAATTCTGACAGACGAGTTGTTCGTTAAGCCGCGAGTGTACGGTTGCGAAATTCACGCCAAAGTCGATTTTAAACAGCACCGTTTTGATGCCATGCCGCACGGATGTGTTGTCATGTGTCGAAAATAATCCTGTAAGTCTCCCGTACACGCGAGACGTTATTAGCTCATTGTCACTCCCCGGTTGTTATTTCTACGATTTAAACTTTTAAAAATGGTTTTTTTTTCTGGCAATCAATGGAAAAACGTTGAACTAAACGCGTGCGTTTACTCTCGAGGAGTCCATTTCGAAGGAAATCGATTATCGTTACAGTTGAAAATAAACGGCGAGTAGGGGTAGTAAGGGAGAATTTATTTTTAAAACAAAACGTTCGATTCGAATTTGAACAGACCTTATAACGAAAATTGCCGACATCCGTGAAGCAACGGTCGAGGAAAAAAGTTTATGTACACTATAAAACTTTACTCATATGAGTGTGTCGTGATTTAATTAGTTGGGACTAGACAAAAAATATTTTTCAAGAAGAAAATTGTCCCGAAGGCAAGAAAAAAACCGCCATAATTCCATTTTACCGATTTGAATGGGATGTCTTATTGTATTTGTTTTAGACATTCTTGATAACGTCTGTTATTACAGTTCGGACAATATTTTTGAAAACTGCGCGTTTTTTTGTTTTCTTTTGGTAAATCCAATGAGTTTTGTAGCGCGGTTTTTCAATGCGATTTACGATTTTCGATTCGCGAGATTAAATATCTGCCATAAATATTCGAAAAAAAAGCGGCGTTTTTTTTTTCTCTTTATCGAATTCTTTTTACGTGCTTTGGTTTTTTTTTTTGTAAATACGTAAGTCGTAAAGATGAATAAGATTACTACAAACTAGAAACCGTTTGCAACCGCACATTTTTAATGCGGTGTACGTGAACGATATCTGTGGCGCGCTCCTAAATCGGGTACGCGAACGACTCCACTATAAGGAGGACATGATCGAGAGCGAGAGCTGGAACGAAGGGCCGAGTGTTCGAGTCTAAAACGTAGTCGAGTTTCCGGGGATAAGAGAGTCGGTCCGCGATCCGTATCGTACCCAAGCCGACTTCCACGCTTCGACGGTGAAGCTGATTCCTATCGAGTCGTTAGACGGAATTTGTGTCGTTTTTGATCCCTTTGATATTTGAACCACATCGGATGAAGCTGCAGTGCCAGCACACGGGAATACGAGGCCGCCCCGGGTCTTTCGAAAACGGTCAGTGGAAACCCATCGAATTCGTCATGTCTCTCGACCTACACTCGTGTCCGGCGCCTAAAATTGGTTACCATAAAGGTGTGAGACTTCATCTCCCACGAGGCCGACTCAACGAGCATAACCGTCCGAGAGATCATCCTTAGGACCGCTCTGGGCTCGCTCTCTCACACCCTCGCCCGTGGTATGTCTTCAACTCGTCGCCGATCGAAAGTTTTTCGCTTTATAATATCCTTCCATTGTGTATAACTTACTTGTACTTCCGTAGAGGATATTTCATCACCACGTTGAGGAATGGGGACAACATCTGTATGGATTGCGTATTGTACACCTCGACGGCCAGCAAGTAAAAGTCGTTCGCAATGAAATAACGTTTACGAACGTCGGACTCCATTCTTTACTACACCCAAAATACATTATTATTATTATTATTATGTGCTGCCGCATAGGAAAGCAATTCGATCAATCAACGCGCGTGTTTTTGCAAAAACTTTTGGAATTTTCGCTTTTTTCTCTCCTCTCACACTTATTTGCTTTCTCGATACCGTCTATAATAATAATATACGCGCGGCCGAAAAGTTTTAAAACGAAAAAAGATTTAATACACTCGATGAAATACGCGCGGCCGCCGGATTCGATTACAATAACCGTCTCGTTTTAAGTTTTCAATTTCTTTTTTTTTTTTTTTGACATTTAGACTCGTACTTAGAAATTAAAACTATTAAAAACCCGCCCCAACCATCGTCGATTTTGATACGTCGAGAAAAAATTAAACCGCGTTATGTAAAAAAAAAAACAAAATAAAACCGTTCAATTTTCATTTTTAACTGTTTTTATAATTATCTAATTAAAATACAATATAAAATCTTATAAAAATATAATCTTAATTATGCAATTCAATTAAACTATCGATTTATTATAATATATATATATATATTATAGTTTTAATTTCAGATTCTGAACGAAACGAGAAAACCATTTATTTCTTTTCTCGAATACCATTCGAGAATAACATAAAAACAGACGAATTTCTTTTCTACTTATATAAAAATTCTAGTGTCAAATATTTAGTCATACATTTATATAATTATAGTATATTGAACACGTGCACGCTTTGCATTTTTTTTTTTTTTTGTGTGTGTCTGAAAATACACTACACTATACGAGTACACACTCGACGTTTGTATACGACGACTCGTCCCCTTATTTAAGGAACACGCTATGGGCCAATATCGTTTTACTGGATTAACCCTTCTGAACATATTTGTTGTGAGTTGTCGTCGGTGTTGAATCGATTTCCATCAAGTTAAATTCACTTATTATAAACCCTTTTAAACTTTTTTTATTATTTTTTTTTTAAGCATATAAGTTTTATAATCACTTTTCGATGTCGCACTATATACGAGTACTTCCAGCGAGTCTTTTCGAAACCCCATCAAAAATCTATACTTATAATCCGACGAGTGCAGTCCATCGTTTCCACAAATTTTATAATAATAATTAAATATAAGAAGAATGTCTTCTAGATATTTATTTTTTCATTTTGAAGACATTTTAATTAAGATAAAAAAAGAATTTACACCGACGTTCATATTATTATTGTATTTACAAGGTAAACAAACAAAAATTGTAAAAAATACAGAAACTTTCGCGACGATTGATATATGTAAGTGCATCGTCTGTTCACTGTTTAAACGAGCTGATGATATTGTGTAGGTACTTTTTTTTCACGAAAAACTTTTAAAACAACTGCAAAGTAAGTAAACACATTGCGATCAGTCGTACTGATCGATACGTTTATAAAACGTTAGTATGGAATAAAATTTTTTACAATATTCTAGCGTATGTACAATGAAAACTGGTAAATAATTAACTAAAATGAGCTAAACGATGTGAAGATTGTGTTGGGAAAAATTATATGGACAAATCCGATTGAAATATTCGTTTTCGAGAACGTTTTCTGCGTTTTCTTTTAGCATATTTTAATTCGCCATTAAAAAATATTATCGAATTTTTCGCGTTATTGTTGTTATTCAAGTTCAAAAAGGATTTTCCGCGCACCGGAGTTTCATTCCATAATAATATATTTTCATATTTTATTATACACCAGTCTTTCGACTCAGATTTTATTCATTCCCCACTAACGTTTTCCCTTCTTTTTCTCCTCCCTCTTTGCTTTCGCTCCGGCTACACAGTGCTGTTTCCCGTCATATACAATCTCAGAGATTTTTGACGATCACGGAGAAACGCCTAAACACATAATATGTATATAATAATTAAACTTTTCGATTATGCTCCCTTCGCCTCGTACTCTTCTGCTTTCCATACACTGACTTCTCAGCACAGAGAATTTATATATAATACTATATCGTATACCGCTTTTTATAAGATATACGGCTTAATTTTCGTTTAATCTCTCCTTTTTTTTTTTTTTTTTCATAAACATTCTCCTGGTCATCAATCCTCAACATAATTACTACTTTAATTGGTTTGCATAATCTTCCGTCTACGTCATCCCGCGTTATTCTCTACACCGTTCAGGTCTTTTTCTTTTTTTATTCCCGCGAAATTTTAAACAATTATTCGACATATCTCGTACGTTTACAGAATACACTGTGGTGGTAAGTATTCCGAATATATTTTAATAACGCAACATTATACAGTATAGGTTAGATAACTGGCGTCTCTTGGAAAACGATTTACTAATTTTTTATCGCGTAATTTTTTTTTTTCTAATGTACAATTCGATTACAGTACAATCGGTTTTCGTATAATAATAATTTAAACGCGTATTAATCGTTCGAACTCAATCAGCGTGTATACGAACTACACAAATATTTATAAATACTCTTTTCGACAAATAAACAAAAACCAAACGCAAATCCTCGTTTCAAAACATCTCGATCGCCCAACAGTATATATTATTTACTATTTATACGTGTGTGTAAAGACCTCCTGTTATATTTAATTTTATACACGACCCCGAGTATTTTTTTATATTATAATATGTTTATGAATATCTCATTTTTTTTTTTAATATTTATTTAAAGTTTAACAAAGTTAAAAATAAAACGTATACTAATTTCTGTAAATAATTTCAAAACATTATTTGTCAAAATAATAATGTTGCGTTAGTGTACAATAAATATATAGTTCGCCATTTGGAAATCAAAAGTTTACATTTGTTTAAGTTACGTATTATATATAAATAGTTATGAAAATAGTCTATAAATAATAATCGTTGAATAACGAGCAAAAATACATAGAAATGTTTGCAGATTTTCGCCAACTCGTGATAAAAGAATAATCGTCTTGAATATATATATATATATATATATATATATATATATATATAAATAAACGTTGAAAGCTATATTATATCACAAATAATACATTTTTTTTTTTTTTGTTAACGAGTTTATATTTATATATTCTTCCTTTTCGGAATGTTAATGTTATCGTATAATATTGAATCATTTGGTTCATTTTTTTTTTTTGCGATCTGTTTGGCAAAATTAAATTTAAAACGACGAGGGAGAAAAAAAAACAATAATACGCATGTACGCACAGCAAATAAACCGAACGGATTTATGAGCTGCGCGTTCGTTATCACAAATAAATAAAAAATATTATTTCGCCCGAATCGTCGCAACGTGTGGAAAATAATTTTTTTATTATTTTCTATTAAACTCCCGTCGTGCTAACCGCTGGCGTATTACATTCGTATACAATCCGCGGATATTTCTCGTTACAATAGTAATAATAACAATAATAATAATAATATATAGTAGGTATGTGTAAAGTGTCGATTTTTCGATTATACGAAAAATCGATTTTCGTTTAAAATATACAATGCGTATATCGTGTTAAGGTATAACATACCGTTTTCGTTCATGCAATATGGAAACTAGTTTAATTACCGGAGTTACATTTTTATTATTATGGTAAAGTTTTCTATTTCCGACAAATTGCATTACGGTCATCCCGGAACTGGAAATCATCTCTCAGAGTTACTAGTCAACAAAAGTAATATAACATTTACCACCTTACTTCATCGAACACAATCCTTTTCGAATCTCGTCAGTGATGGTTAAAGACGTCAAAAACAATATAATAATACATCATTCGGAGACGTTCGTGTAACTGTTTTCCTTAGACGTTCGCGCCATGTGTACGGCGTGTATAAAACTTGTTTACAAAACTGATGTGGTGTTTGGTTTTCATTATACGATTTCGATTACGGAATTATTACAGCGCTACGTAACCTCATTAGAAAATAATAAAACGGTTTTTCTTCGTTACAAACGAAAATATAAGTACAAAGCAAACGCTCCAAATAGAACGAATCTCGTGTTTAATTTGATCTGGTTTGGTCGAGTTCAATAATCGACCGCGCGTGCTTTTTATATATTATTGTTTAGAACTAGTAAGTGCTTTTTTTTTTTCAACTAAACAACAAATATGTGTATAAAATAAAAATTGATTGCAAGTCGTTTAATGGCGACGCGCGCGGAGGTTTGCGAAAAGGACGAATAGACGAATATGTTATGGTAAACGTGCTCAAAGCGATATGTTCATAAAAATCGTTGAAAAAATTGAATGTGACGAATTTTTTCAACAATTCTATAAAATCTATTTAGTATTTAACTATGAATTTTTCATCCCGTTCTCTCTCTCTCTCTCTCTTCACTTTTTACACTTTTCAATCGAGAATTTATTCGGTACCGTTCTAGATTTCTACCGACGTGCTCTCTGTCCGTCACCAGCCGTCGTAAAATAATGCGTACTTTTTATATCGTTACAAACTTGTAAGTGAGTTACGAGTTTTAACGACTTCGATATTTGTTTCGATATCGATTTCTATTGACGATGAACCAAAGCTATACGAATTTGTGAGTAAACATATATTCGTATATACGGCCCACATTATTATTACCGTATTTTTGTCCGTTTTTTTTTTTTTGTTTTTATATTCTATACGCATGTATGGCAAAAATCGTGGTGACACGATAGAAATGAACAAAGCTGCGCGGTATCTAAACTAATCCGAATAAATTTGAGTAAATATGTTTTATATTTTTTTCAATTACATTTTTCTCTCTTTCTTCGTAAGTCTTGTAACAGTCGTAATTTAAATTAACTTTTATCGCACGGTTTTCACTGTATTCTTTCTTTTTCAACATATAACAGTGCCGTTTCGGAACTTAATGCGTATTCTTATCAATTTAAGAGGGTTTTTGCAAAAAACAAAAAAAAAAAAACTAATGTTTATAAATCCAATTTGTTCGCACTTAGAACAAAATGTATTAATTTTAACAACAAATCGTTAAAATAACAACTCCGCTCGTCGTAATTATTGTACCGGATATAAACGATTTTTGTTAATGGACAGAACGTAATAATGCGAAATACCGGCAGTGCGGAGAAAAAAAATATTATATAACATAAAATAATTATAATAACAATAAAATATAACGGTCTGATAGAAATCCGGAATTAACCATACTGAATACTGATGTATATACTCATCCGACTGGCTTCGTTCAGTCCGGTTAAAAAAAAATCAAAATACATCTGGATGAGTACAAATATTTTTCATCGTACAATATTAGTGAATAAAAACTCTTTCAACTCTCGATATAGGCTTATGACGTGTAATACCGCCCGATATCGAATAATAATAAATTGTTCTTGGAACACGTTTTCGAAGCTCGTTTTTTTTCTTCTTTTTTTGTGGGGAAGCCGCATTTTTGCAAATATAACATAAATACAATAAAATAAAATTCAAATCACTCTGTGTATGTATATATATATTCGGTGAATAATACGCTCGGAACACGAAAATAATAATAATAATAATAATAATATTACGATAACGTCGTGATCAATATTATATTATACTATGCAGAATTTAATCGAGTATTTAATAATTACTTTTAAAGATTTACGGCCGAATGGAAACGTATATTATAATATGTTAAACTTACATATTATAATGAATATTGAAATAACGTTTCGTGAACTGAGCAAATATTTATTATTATTATTATATTTTTTTGTCAGATTCATTAACTGCACGGCAATGCGGCCGTACTTCAGAATATTATGTTTTTGGCGCATCCGTAAAATAAAACGTATACTCGTATACGTATTTGATATAAATATTTATAAATATTATAATTAATAATAGTGTTTTGCGGGGTAAATTATCATTAACACGTTAGCTGCTACGAGCCCGACGGCGTCCTAACATGGCTTTTTTTTTATCGTGGAGCCATTTCGGTTAATAAACTCAGGGCGCCGGGGCTGCCTAAACGCCTCGTAGTTTTCAATGTATTATATTTATTTTTGGCGTAGAAATATCGGCATTAAAATTACACTACGGCGTAGAAGAGAGAAAAAATTAACAATAATAGTATTATTTTGATTATATTTTATTTACATTATTTATACTAATTACATATGATCAGGAAAACGTGATAGACACACGAATGGACGAGATGGACATGTGCTGCAAAACGTAGTGGCTTTCTTCGTTTTATTAAAAAGCCTCTCTAATATATAAATATTTATACATAATAGTAATGTATTAAATGAATAACATATTTTATTACCTAAATCCTTTTGCCTTTGATATTTTTTTATAACATTCCGTACAACGTTTCCTAAGTTTTCTATTTCTCGAACACTTCTCTTCAGTTTCTTGGAGTTTACGATTAGGCGCTGATCTTTTTTGATTCCCAGTATTACTCATAGAAGCATTGTTACAGTTGTTCTCCTTTGTTTCCTGTACTAATTTTCTGCTGGTCGGTCTTAAGTTAAGTGTTTTATCAATCAAAGTTTCGCGAAATTGTTTTACCGTCAATTCTGAAACTGAATGTTTGATGTTGTATAATATTTGAGCATTTATAACACAGATATTAAGTAAGATTTCAATCATAACTTTATGATACCAGCGGATACTTTTTCTAACTGGAGTAGAATAAGATGCTAATTGGTCAGAAAGATCAATACCGGCTTTTCCAGTATTGTAAAATAAAATTACTTCAGGTTACAGAATACCTTCTTTCTGTCGATTTACATCACAAATTTTAAAAAGCTTCACACCGTATATGTGACGTTTGCTGGCAATGTACTGTGGAAATTTTAATTTTCCTCGAAGAGGAATCATAGATTCATCTACAGAAATAACTTCTACCGGCGTTTTTAAATTTTCAAAATTAAAATTAATTTTATCAATCATATTTCGTATTTTTTCATAGACGATCCGATTTATCATTTGTTTCATTATCCAAAAAATGCAAGAAAAGTAGAATTAACTCAAATTTGTTTCTACTCGTCACATTTGGAGCAACATTATTTGCATTCCTTTCAGCTTTACTCCAGTAACAGGAAATAATTGGATAAATTGACAACGGTTCCATCCAAAGTAATAATTAAAAAATTTTTATCATTATCTCTGTTGTTACCGGTTCCCATACACGATATCTACTTTTACGAGAAATCCTATTATCACTCAAATACTGTTCGGCATTTGTATTTGTTTCTAAGACACTATATATTCCAGTATATTGTCGTCAAAAGATATTTTACAACAGTCAAAAGGTTCAATATTTTCTGGTGACTGAATTGTTAATATGTCGTTGTTTTGATACGTAAAATGTATTTGAAAATTTACGTGTGACCGGGTGCCAGTTTGAAGACATCTCGCATCAATCAACGTCCGTCTCACGTTGAATAGATTCACGAGATTCCTGATTTTCCGATTCATACGATGAATCATCGTCAGTCTCTGACGGTTCAAATAACGGATCGCGCGATCCGTTTAACCAATAAGAAGAATTAAAAATAAAAACGTATTCGTAACAATATTCGCCATAGCACACCACGCGCGGGTTTTGGAAATTAAATTGTGGCTATTCGCGTTGAATTAAAAAAAAAAAAAATAAATATATATGTATTTGTAATACTATTATAATAATGAGGCTGTTTTCGATAACACACAAAATGGTCCACATTTGTGAACTGTCCGTCGACAACGCGGCACGAAATACGTACACGTTAATAATAATTTTTTCTTTTATTGTGCAACAAATTTTTGAAGTTTGACGCTTTTACAGGAGTGGCAAATTTGCCGCCCCACCAATTACCTGCTTGTTCCGCTCGTAGAAACGTTTGCAGACATTGGACACGTGTTATTAGACGTCCGAACACGAGGATTCCGAATGAAATCGAGACGTCCCTTTTCGGATTCCTTTGGTTTCCAACGGTTTTACTCACAATTCCCATTTCTCTAGACTGTTCTTTTTCTAAAAGCCGTATTGTTGTGCTCACAGTTTGTTCAGTTTATTTCTTCGTCAGACGACGACGATAATTACAAAACTCTCCTCCTTCTACGACTAAAACAACGACTCATTTCTGTTGTTCGGTCGGTCTCTAGAAAACATTGATAACGGTTCGGCCGGACGCAAGACGTGACCGAAAAAATCCAACACCGGATTCGTCTTCTGTTAGGAACTATCTATTTTCGGTGGATTTCGGCTCATTTATTTTTTTGTTGTTGCGGTAATTTATTTCTATATTGTTTTGTCACTTTTTTTTTTTTTTTTAATGTTTTCTCTCAGTCAGTAATTACTGCAATACTTTTAAACGCGTTTTACCTATTGGATAGATTTTCCTAGCTAATGGATCATCGGAAACACACAATTTATTTATTTTTTCGATGGGGAAAGTATCGGAAACAGGTGGCTATTTATTGTTGATAAAAAAATAAATAAATAACAAAAGTGTATTAAGTAAACAATTGCACAATTTATTCAATCCGCAATGGGGAAAAAACAATTAAATATATATTATAAATAGTTAAAAAATAATCATCCGTTGTTAAGATTGGTTAAATTGTTTTTTTTTTTTTGTAGTTACAAAATAAGTGTCTCGACGATTCTCGGTACTCAAATTATACACTCATCATATATGTTAAATTTAAATATTACACGTTACATAAAAAAATATATCAAAGAGATGAGTGATTATAATAATAATAATAATAATACAATATTGGCACTTGTAAACAATATTACTCTTTCAAAAAAAGTAAATTCATTAACACCATGGGGCATATTAATTATTTTAGCGAATTATTTACATAATTAAATAAATATATATAAATATGTAAATACTAAATATATATATATAGATAAAAAAAAAATTACAATAAATAACAATATTACACTGCGATATTGCGCACGTATTATTATAAAGGTATCATATTATATTATGTGAGCGGCGATTACAAAGTATTACGATTTTGTTTTCGTTTCTTTTTTTTTTTTTTTTCGGTAAATGGCACTCGAATATTACATAATACGTATTATGACGTGTCTTCTATATAAAATATCGTATGACTTGTTTGTATATATTATACACTTTGTAATGTATAAATATACATAATAATGCGATTGGCTAATGTTATAATACGATGTATATATCGTATTACTTTTTTTTTTTTTAAGTTACAAATTTGTATAATTGTGGAAAAATGGGTAGGGGGGAATATATAATAAAAATGATATACAAAAACAAAACGAGTAGATAACAAATTTGCAAAAAAAAAAAAGAAAAAAACAAAAACAAAACAAAATATATAAAAAAAAAAATTAATACTCTTTTTATAAATAATGCTAATGTAGATACTAGACAGGATTAATTAAGAGAATTATTAATCAACGTTGGTTGGTTTAAAGAAAAATGATATAAAAAAAAAAACAAACAAAAAGTATCGATTACGAGGGTTAAATGAGGCGAAGAAAAAAATTTTGTTGTAAGCCGCGCCGTCGTATGTGTGTGGATTGTTGTCGAGTTAGAGCCGGAACGGTTCGCGGGAGTCTGGTTTGTTGGAGTCCCTGCGCTTTGTTTCGGACACATTTGACGGTTTACGAGCAAGGCCAGACGACGACGACACCGGAGTGACGGTTAACGGCGATTGCAACCTTTTACCGAGGAAGAAAAAAAAACAATTATATTTTAATAACATTTTAAATCATCGAGCGACGAAAGCCATGGGAGCAGGACTCTCTTGCAGCACAACGAATACAAAAAAAAAATATATATATATATATTATAAAAACTACATGCGAAGATCTATTTATTATCACAGGTACTCTCTCTACTATATACAGATCGGTGAAAATATCCGCAGAACGACACTGCTGCTGGACACCAACTACACACAACATCTGTCGATAATTGCAGATATTCTACAAGCATCCCCCGCACGAAAGATGCGAACTTACATAATATAAATAATAGTAATATAGTGTTGGACAAATTTCAAAAATGGGTGAAAAAGAATTGCGTTTCTCACGATTTTCATACGAAAAAACCCTGTATACATACGTAGAAATTAATATTAACCGGTTAATTTTTTTTATTCGGGTTTACTTGAGAACGCCATTGTGCTCGATTCAGCGACATACATTTTTGTTTACACTCGCGCGTAATTCACAAAATAAAATGATAATTTTAGTATAAAAAAAAAAAAAAAAAAATTAAATATAAACAGACAATTTCTTTTTTAACAGATTACAATATTCTCATTATACCATACGCATTTTATACATACACTACACTTGGGTGTTAGGAGTTAGGAGTTAAGTCGGAGTTACAATTATTTTACTTATCCCTACGACTACTATTGGTAAATATAATAATTGGTTATAGTTGGGTTAAAAAAAAAATTGCACGATTATAGTTCAATAATTAATTTTAAAGTTTCAGTGTACAAATCGGTCATGACCGAAGGTTTCACAGAATTGATCGATTTGTTCGAGAAAATCGCACGCGTTTTACGATTTCAGATCATTCGATAGCAAATTTCTCAAAGTATTCAACACAGAATCGTGTCTGAAAACAACTCGGATCACCACAAGTTCTGTGCCCGTTGTGTAGTGAATTGTAACCCATCGGAGGTTGATTTTGTTGAGATACACGTCGCATATTATTATTATTATTATTATTATTATTATTATTATTATTATTATTACGCGTGTGCTTAAAAACTCAAAAATCACAACGCTTTGTAATTTTTATACACGTAATCAATATTTTTTCTGCACGGATTATAGACCTGCGCGTGTACATTATACAAAACTTCAAATTATTTCGCTCTGAAAATAAACAATTTTTTTTTTTTAGTAGTAGTAAACTATTAATTATAATTCCTGACTAGCGTTTCGTTTAGAAGATAAAAAATGAGACGTTAAAAAAAATTTTTTGTTTTTGTTGAAAACTCCACTCTTCTCTTTCCCCCATAAGTCACATCTCCTAAATTCAAGCACACCCGCGTATGTACAACGTGCAGACAAGCGGAAGTCATAATGTATACAAAGGAAACCACGGCGCGCGAATACAACAAGCGGCGACTGCGTTATAGGTATAATAATAATACGGAAATACAAGCATACAAAGGAAACACACACGCACACGCTCACGCGGTTAGGTATATATATATACAATACGTTTTGTTGCATAACGGAAACGCGGTCACAACACAAAACAAAATGATAATAATAAAATATTATGTTTTGATTTGTTGCGCTTTACCCGGCGGAAGACGACAACGGCGGCGGTGGAGGCGGCGGCGACGACGATGACGACAGGGACGACGACAACGCGGTTGTGGTGGGCACTGTTGTCGTCGTCGAATCCCTCCTGGAAAAGTAGGAGGAACACTGTGCCGCGGGAACGGGAATTTTCGAACCCCGGAGCGATTGCGGACGGCTGCACGACGCGGGAATCGTGGGCGACAAGAATAAAATCAATAATTGATATAAGCAGGACATTTATTATATGGTATTGCCCGCCGGAAAATGGAAATAATAATTATAGTGTGTACGCGATGTGATTTTTTTCATTTTTATCACGAGCCAGAACGGTTTATTTATTATTATTATTATTAATATTATTATTATTATTATTATTATTATTATTATTATTATCCGCAGCCGGAATTTAAAACGAATTTTATTACAATATTACACAATTGTATTAAAAGGATTATTTTTACGGATCGCGTTCATTCAAAACCACGATATCCTATTTTATATCAATCCTTTACACTAGTGCAGTTTAAACGTTCGATTTATAAGTTTTTTTTTAAAAAAAAAAACAATTAAGCGCGAAAACGCCGAGTTCAAATTTTAATTTCGCAATATTTGATTATGGTTTTGTGTAGTATCGATGAAAACACATTCTAACCACATAATATATATATATTTACAATAATTTTAACATTTCTGATAAAACGTCTCCGATGGGGTTATAAAAATTGCGATATATTTTATACCAATTCCAGTTTACCGCGTCTTAAAATACATACTTATTACTAGGATTACAAAAAAACAATCCGCATACTCAAATTCCCGTAGAATTTTTTTGATCATAGAAAAATCATAAGTTATGCCGTTTAATATGTCAAAAGACCGAAATAATTAAGTTATAACGAATAAGCGAGACGGAGTAAAATCATTATATATATATATTTTTTTTTAAACGTCTAAGAAAAATTATTCATATTTCAAACGGGTCTGGCTCGTGTCAAAAAAAAAAAAAAAAAATCTGTATTGTGTGTCGTCGCGTGGTTTCGCGGCTTATCTGCGCTGGTGGTACGCGTGTAAAAGACGAAATTTCGATTCGCATAGACGATCCGCTATCGAATTAATTTTTTAATTACACGTTTTTGTACACCTAAAACCACCGCATACAGTAAACGTGTAAAATTTTTTTTTTTTTCGTAGAAACGAGTTTTTCCGTATATTTTCAAATACGCGAAACGTGTGTTTTGTTGCCCGCCACCAATGAACAAATAATTGTGTTGTGTAAAATTTAAATAGTTTTATAAATATAGAAACATGCTCAAAAAAAGTTATAAAAAAAAAATAATATTATTATTACACGTATATACGATTAAAATGTGTTAAAAATGTTAGTAATTACCTAGAACTCGAGTTAGACAACGTAGGTATACTTGACGACCTGTGCATTGACAGGGACCTGAATGATATAATATTTAAAGTTAGTATATTACAAACATTAATTCAATTACGAATTATAATAAAATAATAACGATAATAACGCGTTTGTAAATTACACAAAGTGTATAAATATATTATTATTATTATTTGAAAAAACGGAAATCCGTATGATTTACCTGGTGGAAGACGTGGTGGACGATTGGTTGCCTCCCAGAGCGGACGACGGAGAGCGCACGCCTCTGCCGGTGTTGGACTGTCCGTTGAGCGTAGACTTACGGGAAGGCGAAGACGACGTGATGGGCGTCTTGCCGGGCGTAAGTCTCGGTATGCGACTCGGCGTGGTCGAGTCTATATGAAAAAAATAAATAAAACGAATATCGTCGTGCGTCATTCAAATATTATTCGTATTTATTATAGGTACGCCGGGAACACGTAACGGTGCGCGGAGAGGGACCGGAGAATTTTCCAAAAGTTCCGTAGTACGAGAATTTTCGTGATACGTTTTATTATTAAAAATGTGTCGGTTAAAATCGCTTATAAAAAAAAGTACACATAATAATAATACGTGCCGGTTAAAACGGAATAAAACATCATTTCGCGTGTCTTTGAAAAATATACTCGACACATATTATAACTTATTACACGGCATAATATCTCTTCGAATACATTCCACTCACCGGTACTGTCCAGGGACAGGTTGGAACCGTGACGGCTGGGCGGTTTGCTTCCCGGACGACTCTGCGGCCTGCTCGCGGGCAAACTTCCGGTAAGTCCGCCACTCGACTTGCGCGACGCCGGCGTGGACGGTTTGCGTACCGGCGTCCTCCAATACGGCGACGACTCGTTGTCACTAAGCGAATCCGGCGTGCCGGCAGTGCGGTTCACGCCCATTTTGCCCATGGGCACACTCCTGGCGCTCCGCTCGCGTACCTATACACACACACACACACACACACCATTCGTCCAAGTTTCACAACGAAATTCCAATGAATCACCAAGCAATGAACGAGTATAACTCTCATTGCTTCTCTTATATAAATATATAAGAAGTAAATAAGTTTGTGGCGGCGGTGGCGACGACGTGGTACGCGCGGGACAAAAGGATTTTTTGGTAAATTAATTGTGAAGATTTTTTTTTCTTGTTTAGAAAACGCGTCCGCGAGTGTGTCTATACACTTATAATATAATATATGACAATTATATTACACGAAAATAAAAAAAAAAGCTGTGTAAGTACGTACTGTGAAAAAAAAATTGACATAAGGACAAATGAACGGAGAAGGAACTTCTACAGGAGGAGGAAACAGGACGCTTAGCAGCACCACAGTCACTATTTGTATGGTTACATACAATAGGAGGACAAAGAATATAGTAGAGTCGGATCGTGTCATGAGAAGAAACTATTATCAAGAGTAGTTATGAAATGAAAACCGGAAGCGAAAAGACCTAGTGGAAGAAGTAGTGGAAGAAGAGGATCATCTTAAAACTCCCATCACGGGAATGCGAGATTGGAAGGAAATTGTTCAACGTCTGGAGGAAATGGATGAGTGTGTAGTGATGGCGATGATGATGATGTACGCACGCTTTCGCAAAACACTATTTATTAAAGACCACCACTGCGGCGTGTGGGGTGTCATCGTTTTTCGAATTTGTACGTAGTTTTTGTAGAAAACTCGTACGGATTTTTTTTTTTTTCACTTTAAGGCGATTAAAAGAAACGGATTTTTCATGCACTCGTATACAGTGTAAATATTACACTTGACCACTGGACTTTTACCATGTTTTACTATAAATGTATTGCGATAAAGTTTGACGTTTACAACGATTCGCTACTACGATGCTAAAAGAATAAAAAGCGCACCGCCGCCACAGCAACTTAATAATAATAATAATTTATAAAAATTAAAAAAAAAAAACTGCTGCTGCTCGTGCGCAATTTTTTTCTTTCTATTTGTTGACAATTTACCCAAAACGTGTTGGTTTGTCTGCTAGGACCCATCGCAAGAGGATACGAACACGGCAAAGACTCTCGTTGTCTTAAGCTCTCGAATATCGGCATCAACTCTCTCATAAACTCTTCGGCTGTTATTTATTATTATTTTTTTTTTCGTACACATAAACACAACATAATAATACGTATATTATTAATTTATACTATCAAATCGATAGACGTTCTCGCAACATCTCTCCCCCGAAGTGCCTCGGCGACATAAACAAAACGAAATCATCATATTGTGTTTCGTGTATATATATCATGTTATTATACAATATATGTTGGGAGAAAAAACGCTTTTTTTTATATATATAAAAAAAAAATTCTAAAAAAAACCCTTGAGAACTACTTTTTTTTATTTTTTACGTTTCGTCTCCACCTCACTATATTTTTGTACAAAACTATTTTATACAATAATATGTGTATACGTATATATATATAATATATATTATATAATAATATGCACTCTACAAACCACAAGCCGACAGTTCAGAAGTAGAGCTTACGCCGTATAATAATAATAAAATATAAATGTTACTTTATATTTTATCAAAGACTAACTACGCACTCGAAAAACTGAAAAAATAAAATAAAATAGCAGCAGCGAGCAAAAAAAAAAAAAAAAAGAAAAAAAATTTGTTTTTTCAAAAACAATAAAGCCAATTCTTTTCACACGGCGGTCTTACACACGATGCAACAATAAATAATATTTTATTAATATAATAATAATATGCGACGACGACGACGACTTGTATATAATTAAATACAGGCAAGCCCGCGGTGTGCTTTCTTACTTGGATAATAATATATTCTATTATAAATATACACGTGTTGCCACAGATATATATATATTTATAGGTATAGAGATTTTAGTCATTTTACCTTTGTGATAGGTCCGGCCGTGGACCCGGACCGCACTTGTTGTTGCTGTTGCGCGTTGTGTTTCGGTTTGAACGCGGACATGCTTTGTGAAACGCCGTCGGCCAGTATGAACTGCTCGCGGAGCTCGATGTTGGTGCGTCCTTTGGCTGTTGTGTGAGTGCGTAAAGGAAATGAAAAGGTGTGTGATGAGAAGGAGATAAATTTTTATACGTAGAGAGAGAAAAAACAAAAAAAAAAAACAAAACAAAATAATATAAAAAAAATATGTAAAAAACAAACACGCATAGCGATAATACGACAATTATAATAATACAAAAAGTGAACGAAAACGAAATACATTCGTCAAATACGTGTTAAAACAAATAATAATAATTATTATTATTATTCATATTATACGTTATAGGTAGGTTAATCGAATATTGAATTTTGGAGGTGAAAATAAAACCAAAAAAAAAAAAAAACATTATTTATTAATAATATGTGTATATAGGTTAAATCTATACTATTATTATTATTATACAATAATAATACGAAGCCAAACCGGATTAGTGTCCTCACGCCGAGTTACGCATTCATTATAACTATATTACGTTTTGTTAAATTATTATTATTATTATTATTATTTATAGCATGCTGGTGTAAGCGATAAATAGTACGCTATTTGCTAAAGACCAATGAGATGACATGTTTTAGACGAAACCGTATAAATATATGTATTGCAAATTTATAAAAAAATTATTTTTTACGCTTAATATTATACAATTTCGTCTATAAAAAAAAAAAACACCGCAGGACATCATACAGGACACGCATAATAAATATAAGGAAATATAAGGACAATAACACACGGTGATGTGAACTCTCACCTCTACGGATGATTCCCCGTGCAGCGTGGCAAACAATGTTTAGACAGAGAAAAAACCGCTACTAAACCTCATATATATATTATATTATACGTAAGACCCGACGCGCGCGCGAATATAAAAAACTACTTTTTAAATATTTATTTTTTTTTTTAAACATCTGAACAATTTAAATACCGAAGATACACTCGTCACCGTGTGTTTCTTGATGACGACCACGTGTGTACTATGTACCTTTTATTATTTTTTTTTTTTTTTTTGCAGCCGTTTAAGAAACACAATGCGCTGTACCGGTGCTGCAGATATTTATTATTATATAAAACTATATTATAAAAATTGTACACTGCACCACCGGCGAGAGAAATACAAAAACAAAACGCAACAAAACAATCCCTAAAAAAAAAAAAACAAACAACCACGTGCAGCGAAAACAAAACAAAATATATAAATTTTATTTTTTTTTTTTTTAAATAAAAACCCCAAAAAATAGAAGAAAAAAAAATAGAAAAAACGAATTAACGAGACGTATTATAATAGCGATATCATACAGTTTAATTGAACTAGGCTGTAAGGACACCACGGTTCGTGTTCTTCGGGCACGAATGGGTTGGGCATCGGCAACATTTCCACTAAACGTGACCAAAAAAAAATAACAATAAAGAAAAACGGACACGGCAAAAAAACCAAAAAAAAAAAACGAAAACGAAAAACAATAATAAAAAAAAAATTAAAAAATTAAAAAGAAAACAACAAAAGAACGCAGGATATGATACAAGAGATTCAAGGACAAAACAAAACAATATCATAATAAGAAAGTGAACGAAATGTAAAGGTATATATTATATATAAATATTATATTTGGAAACTCGCAATATTGTTAGTAATATACTAATATATATATATAACAGTACACATGCCTTTTTTTTAGTGATATAATATATACGATATATATTAAAATGGTGTTTGATTTCCATTTTTTACACTTTCTCAAGAGTTTGTTTTTTTTTTTTTTTTTAATATTACTAATTATATATTTGTACACAATATTATATAATATTATGTTATTCGTTTATGTAACATTTTGGTTAACCGCAAATGTTTGTTTATGCGCGTCATTTTAAACGTGCGCTGTTTATAATAACGACGAGGCACCGGTTAAGAGAAATGTGTGCATACTTACTATAAAATAATAATATATAACAATATATATATATATATATATATATATATTATTATAAAGATCATCGTTATTAATTAGTAAAATATTATTATAAAATACATTATTATTATTATCATCGACAACCGTCATCGATTATCATTCCAGATTTACACCATTGGTTACGAATTATGTCATTATTATAATAATAACAGTATTGCGATAATATTATACCGCTGTACAATACAACAACTATACCGATATGAACAAACTCACCTCTGCACGGATCGTTTTTCACCAAAAACTCGTCGAGTGCGACCCAACCGCCACCGACACGTACCATGACGGTCGATCGCAATATACGGACCAAACGTAGTTTCTGGCTGTCGCCAAACTATATACACGATAAAAGAAAAGAATAAAACAAATCAATTGGCAGCTATATATATATAACAATAAAATTAATTTAATTCTGAATACGGCCATTGATGGAGGAATTATGTCACTTATGACAATTTTCCTTCTATAATCATTTAGAAAAATCGTCCAATTAAATACAATTTATACATGTGGAAAAACTCATTAAAACCTATGAATAAAATACTTGACTGATACACTAATATACACATACATATAGCAGGTGTACTTACCCTGTATTTTCCTTCTCCGACTTGGAACACCCTGAACTTTTGACGGCAAGTACACAACATCACCAACCTCTTGACTTCGTCATGTATCTTCTCGGCCTCGGTGTCCGGTTTCTTCTCTTCCCAGTCGGGTCGCAACGCGGCGATGAATTCTTTCCAGTCAATCAACCCGAGTTTATCGTGATCGAACATATCGGCCACAGCATTCATTTCCAATTTGCTAGTATCGAATTCTATAATTATGACAGTTGTGTTAAATAACAAAACAACAACAAGAACTTCTGTGTATATGCTACTAAGAGCAACTGTATTTTTTTTATTTTTTATACAATTTAATATTTTAAATTATATCAATTGAGTAATTATGAGTAAAATTTTAACTTACTAGTTTTCATGATTCCGTCAATGAAGTCATCTCTTGGTATGAGACCATCGTTATTTTTGTCCATCTTCCTAAACAAGTCGGTCAGACGAGACTTCTTGTGATTCATAAACTTCAAGAACTAGAGGAAATCAAAAATAAAAATTTACTAAACATAAAGAACAATTTTATTTTTAACAATTTTAATTCACATACTCGTTTTCTCCACAAGTCCCACGAGAAGTTTCTAACTTTCTCGACCTCTTTCAAATAATTCAGATGCTCTTGGAGGCGACGTTGACGTTCCCAAGCCATCAGCCACACATTGTGCCATTTGTCCCAAAGCTGTCGGCAACGCGAATTGCGTAACAACGGCTCTTCCACTTTACTGCTCATAAGTAACAGAAACAACAAATAATATTATACACATAATAATATTGTTGGACACACTCAACATGAAAACGAAAATTTTTAGTAACAAACATTGAACTAACTAAATGACTACATAAAAGAGTACATATAAACATTGATATAACATGTAAATACGCAATAAATAGTTCACTTTGGTGTAAGTCAAAGACATTTTTAATTTTTACCTTCCTTTAGCCGGGAATCGAGGTCCAATATGTGGCAAGTGATCCATGGACTTGTCTCGTATGATTGGACTACCCCGACTAAACACAATAAAAAAATAAAAAAAAAAATGGAATTATGGTCAATGAACCAATTTTTGAAAATGTTAGGGACATTAAATCTAAAAAAAGAAATTGTAAATCCCCATTTAAATCACAATATTCCATTATTCATGATAATATAAATGATTATAATTATTTTTTAATCGACCCCAAAACAAAATAATGAATAGTAAGAACAAAAATAGTTGAAAAATGTTTATACCAAATATTTAAAAAAAAAAAAATAAAATGAATTTAAATTTAAATATTTAAGTTAAATTTTTTAATTCGCATAAGTTTTATACATATATATTATATACAACCACACAGTGACAAATAGCATGCAATGTGCAACCCACACTTTTCATACAAAATTGTAAAAATCATCAATTTATCGTAAACAGGAAAAATATAGATTTTACAATAATGGTGCTATGTGCAATTTATACCAACCTTTGTTTGCGATGATCGGTTAAATCATGTGAGCTGCCAACCAAGTCCTCTCGGCTGAAAATGTGCGAAAAGTGAAAAGTGCAGTCTTACAATAATAAACAACAAGCGTGCAATATTGTGATAAAATTTATAAGCAAACAAAAATGAAAATATTTCTACAACAAAAAGTTCAAAGTACAACATAATCATGCAACTAAAAATCAAACTTTAAAACGAAAGGTTTTCAACAATTTTCTATTATATCCAAAAAATTATTATCAAAAACATAACATAAAAAACAAAACAAAAAAAAAAATCTATTATAGCAAACCTGATTGTAGATAATTTCTTGGCAGATGGTTTTCTACCCACCGGAGCAGCTGGTTGTTTAACTTTGCACACGGTGTCAACTTCGGTTTGTCGTTTTGCAGTGCTCTCCATGAACTCACGATGTTCTTCAATGAGTTTCTCAACGACTTCTATACTGTCGGGTAAAGGTTCAGATTCAAGATCTAATAATTGGTTTTCTAATCGAGTCAACCATGAGAACAACTCCTCCAGCAAAGAGTCTAAGTCTTGAAGAGACTGTAGATGATCCATCAGTTTTTGTTCACGCTATAATATAATAAATCAATACATTTTACGGACATTAATAACAACAGTTCAGACAAAACACATATTTCATGCACTTCTGGTTTTCATTTTACCTGTTGTGCCCAAGTCCATACTTCTTCCCATCTTGACTGAATTATTGTTATCCAGTGTTTAATCACACCAACCGCATCTGGATGAGCTTTTTCTAAAATGTTTTGGGCCAAAGTAACTGTATAATCTTTCTCGTGTTGTTTATCGGTCATTTCCCCCATGAACTTTCTGTGTTCGTTCAATTGATTTCTGGTTTCTTGTTCATTATCAGGTAATGGTCCAATGAATCTCAATTTCATCTCAGCATCAGACAACCATTCCAATAGCAAATGTACAGATTTGTGTAACTGTTCGGCCTAAACAAATTGAAAACAATCTGAGTTAGTAATTATTTTATTTTTTTAAATATATTATATCATGTAATCTTACTTGTTTCAATGCATCTTCAAGTCGTTCGGTACGTTTATCACACAGTTTACTAGTACGGTTCCATAAACCTTCCAAGTCGTCCAACTGGTTTTGGATAACAGCTCGGTCAGTATTATTGGCCTTAGACATTAAGTCCTTACCGGTCTGACGTACAGTTTTCATTTGTTCAAAACGCTTAGATAATGTTTCTTCGAAAGCCTATTGGAAATCATTAAATTATACAAATATTATCAAACTAAAAGATATGTGCAACAGCACACAATATATTATAATATTAACCTTATGCTGTTCGACTAGAGCCATTACAGTGTCCAAATCTCCATGCACTGGCCCATCATCTGTTAGCCGTTTTTCAGTTTTACGTAACCAATCCAACAAGGCTTCCATAGCATCTTTGAATTGTCCACTATACAACAATGCTTCTTCCAACTTCCTCTGCCTGTCCACAGATTTAGTACAAACCAAATTCCATTTCTCTTTCAGTTCATTAATCATTTTGTTTAACTGGCTTTCATCATTCTTTGGCGCTTTATCTTTTAATGCTTTTCCCATTCTCATTGTAGAGTCATAGGTAGCCTGCTTTCCACTCAAAGCACGTTGTACATCTCTGTGTTTGGCTAAGCGTTGTTTAATACGTTCTGGATCATTTCCACCACTGGCGTCTTGGGCTAACTCATCCAAGTTCTTGTCTACATTGGTCAACCACTCCATCAGGCTTGACCACGCTTCGTGGAACTCACGAGCTTCTTTGTAACCGTGATCAAGTGCACGTGTTCTTTCGGCACTCTTTGACACAACACGTTCAAAGCGATGTTGTACACTAACATAAACATATTATATTATTTCCCTTAAGTGTTTATTTCCTTAATTAATTTAAAAAATAAAATAAAAATTGTAAATTTGTATCTCAAAAATGTTACCTGATCAATAAGTTTTTGATAAGTATAACGTCTTGTTTTTGTGAAAAGTACTTGAGGTGAGTTCCTTTTTTATCCAAATGAAGCATTATTTCTCTATGAGAGCCAACATCTTTTTGGAAAGTCTTGTGGTCTTCAATTTGCGTTAAAATAGTAGTCAAAACACGGGAAACCGGTTTTAAGTTTGACAACGTTTTCTCAGCATCAGTTAACCAATCAACAAATGCCTATTTATAATAAAACAAATTTATTAAACTAATAAATAATTTATAAACAAATATATATTGAGCATACCTGTAAAGCGTTATGGAACTCTGTAGCTTCCTTAAGAGCAATTTCTAATTTGATTTTTTTATCATTGGCTCTAGCAGTCACACTATCCCATCGTTGTTTTAGAGTTTTTAAGTTCTGCTGGAGATTTCCTGAACCCGGAGATTTTTTTAAATACTCTTGTCCTTGTGCTAATACAGTCTCTACTTTTGGTCTGTTCGCTTCTAGTTCATTATAAACTTCCATAAAACGTTCCAATTGTTCACTGGCCGTCTCGGGCAGACCACCAACAGGTTTAGATGTAGCTATTACACCATCTACTTCACCGAGCCAAGACAACAGATCTTGTATTTCTACAGCGAATCGTTGAGCTTCTTGTAGTGCATCTTCTAACTCCAACTGCCGATCAGCCGCCTTTTGTAATAAGTCTCTCCAGTTTTTGTTAAGTATATTAAGTTTATCCTGGGTGGAATTGGCTTCAGCTGATCCTTTACCATTCTCAATCAATTGTCGACCAGCATCATTTAAGGTATCAACACTAGACTGATGTGCATGTATGTCATTAACCAACACTTTGAGTTTGGCGAGTTCTACTTCTAATAACTGGGAATCACCAGCCACAGGTTTTAAATCTTTGTCCAAAGTCTTATTAGTAGCTTCGATCCAAGCAAGGAGTTCAGCTAGTGCATGATGGAACTGGCCTAACTGTAAAAGGCTGTTCTCCAATTGACGTTGTCGTTCCACAATACCCTTTAACAGATTTTCCCATCTGCGATTAACTTCAGTTAACGGCTGTTTAAGAGCAGCCGCTTGTTCAACAGTAGTTCTTTCAGTAAGTTCTTGGGCTTGCCTAAAACATTTCATTACATATGTATACAGATATGAATACAAATTACGTTCAACTAACAATTAAATACTCATGTATGAAATAATTTATAACTGATTACCTAGTGAAACTTCTATTTAAAAAAAAAAAAAAAAAGTCCATTGTAAGCAATAGAAAATAAAATACAATAATTATAATTATATTTTTATAAATATTCAATTATTTTATAATTAATGTATGTTATACCTGTTCAAAGCTTCCACTTTAACCATCTGAGGATCAATATCAGATTTAAAGTTTTTAAGTTCACTAATTTGATTTTTAACCACTTTGATATCTGTACCTAAAGGACCTAAATTGGCAAATCTGCGTTCGGCTCCATCCAAGAATTTCAACAAATCCTACAACAAAATTGAAGTAAATAAAATTTTCTTTTTCCCTTCAAATTAATAATTTCTTACCTTTAATGTTTCATGGAATTCCATTGATTTTTCCATAGCTTGTATTAAGTTTTCTTCACGTTTAGCAAATAATGCAGTTACAGTTTCCCAAGCATTATCCAAGTCTTCGATGTGCTTTTTTACTTCTGGTTTATCAGAGTCTCCACACACTTTCATTAGTTTTTGACCACTCACACGACATTGATCTACTTCAGGTTTAGTCTGATCGATTTCCGCTTTAATTTCTTTTAACACAGCCTTTTGCTGTTTCAATATTGCTGGTTCTACGGCTGGCGGATCTTGCGATTGTAATGAATCTTGCAAATTCTTTAATGTATCCATTACGTTCTGTAATTCTTCCCAGAACCTCTCAGCAAGTAAGAGTGCTTCTTCGAGACTACGGCCACGATCATTGGTCGCCTCTTGAACTTCGTTCCACAAGCTGTTCAATCTGTCCAATTTACGCTTGATGTCTTTGATGGCCGGATCAGAGGAATTAGGAGCCTTATTAATAACATCATTTGCTGCTCGTTTTACTGCTTGGAAGGCATCAGCGCGCTTATGTAAATCTTCTACAACTGCATCATTCTCATCTTGTTGGTCACGAATTTTTGGAGGATGAGCAGATATAGGTTCAGCACCAGATACTTGTTCTGCAGTGTTTTGCAATGCTCTCAACATACCTTCCAACTTATCACTAAACTGGCTGGTCTCCTGTAACGCTTTTTCCAAAGCTTGTTGTCTTTGTCTGAGTTCGGATCTCAGTGCGCCATATCTAGCATTATCACTGTCCATGATGTCTTGAATCTTTAATCCCTCTTCTTCGTTACATAATCTGATTAAAGCTTCACCAGTTTTATTAAGTTTATCAACAAGGGGTTTATGTTCTGCGATAGACTGTAACAACATTTCATTTTTGTCCTGTTGTTGAGCAATAAGTTCAGGTCTCAAAGCAGGCATAGCCAACATCGACACATGTCTTTCCATGTCATCTAACCAACCACATAAATCAAAGTGTGATTCTTGGAAGTGTTGAGCGAGCGGTAATGCTTGTTCGAGCACACTCAAACGTTCAGCACTTAATGATGATACGTGTTCCATAACTTCACGGAGATCTTCCATTTTTTCGCGCATGACACTAGTATCATTGCTTTGTGTGACTTCTCTTAAAACTTTCTTAGCCATAGATAATACATCTCGACCTCGTCCCTTTTGACTAGATATGTCGTCGTTGAGTGCCTTGTGTTCCTTGAGCTGTATGCGAATAATATCAACTTCACTACTTGGTAGTTCCGCATCTCTCAATTGATTTTCAACTTCACGGAACCAATCCAACAAATCGTCCATATCACCGATGACTTCAAGTGACCGTTGTTTAGATAAATGAATACGTTCAGCTTTTCTTTGAATTTGTTCAGCGATAGCATCAAATCTTCTGTTATCTCTCATGACAAGACCTTCAATTGTTGAAGCGCCTTCACCAGGGGACATTTGACATAATTGTGGACCTATTTGATTAATGTTTTCCAACACTGGACGAAATTCTAGAAAGAAAAAAAATGATTAGTTTTTAAAATAAACAACAGTGATAAGAATCTACATACCTTGAATGTCAAGTTCTAGATTATGTATGTCTTCTTCTTTTGGTTCTGCAGTTTGTAATTGTGATTCAGCAGACAACATCCAATCACCCAAACGTTTGTGAGCATTGTGGAATTGTTGTACTAGTGGCAACATATTTTCAGCATTCTTTAATAAATCGGTGCCAGTAGTAACCAAATCATTGTAACGTCTTTGCAATACGTCCAATTTGTCTTTTAACTGTATGGCTTCATCACTGGTAATGTGTTTCATTAGCTCCATGCCCGCATCTATGGTTCCGTCAACATCAGTTTGATGATTGGATATTTCCTCACATAAATCTGCAATATCCTCCATCTGTTCAACCAGTTTGTCCGTATGCACAGGTAATACTTTGTATTTTCCCAAACGTTTCTCCATGCCTTCCATCCAAGCTTGCAAATCTTGATAAGTCAACACCAGATGTCTGAGACCCGCACGTGAGTCTTGCAATAGTTGTCCAAGCCTTTCTGATGTGTTTACTAGCGTAGCATAGCGATCAGCTGTTTCTTGGATACGATCTGCCACACCAGATGCTTCGTCTTCTCCAACTAAATTCATTAGTGTACTGGCTATTTCAGTGAGATCATGGAATTCTGAGTTTTTGGACAAGATTTCATTATGCAATTTCTGAAAAAGAAAAGAAACAAAATTAGAAATTAAATAATAATAAATATTAAATGTTTACTTTTTACTTACACTGTGTTCTTTAATTCTCTGTTGTATTTTTTCCTCATCTGTGGGAATGAGCTCCATATCCTTAATTTTTTTCTCACTTTTATCCAGCCATTCCAAAAGAGGTGTGATTTTATCTAAGAACTCTTTAGCCACCAACAATGCTCTTTGCAAGTCATCCATGCGTTTTGTAGCACCACGGTCCAAATTGTCAAAACGCTGTGATAATTCTTTTAACTGGGTTTCTATTTCCCTACGTTCTCTAGGATCAGCATTGCTTGCAACTTCATTGCCCATGTCAAATATCGATGACATCGAATTTTGACGATCCGCCAACATTTTCTTCAAAAACTGAAAATTAACGTTCAATATGTTAGTCTAGTATTTAATTAATACAAAAATTATTTACATACCTTTTGTTCTTGCAACTGTGCCTTTACTACTTTGTAATCGGCCGATGGAGGTTTTTGATTGGACACTAATTCTTCTGTGTCAGCTAACCACTTGGCGAATCCATCTAAAGCTTCTTGGAACTTGCCAGATTGCAAGAGCCCATAGTCCAGACGTCTGTCTCTATCGTTCAATTTTTCTTTAAGAGCATTCCATTTATCATTCATTTTTTCTATATCTTTTTCTAAGACACTAGTGTTCACACCTCTGGCAGCAGACTGTATCAACCGTTGACCAATGCTATTTACATCGTCAACAGATACAATAAGTGGTTCAATGGTGTTTCTTCTGAAAGCACCAAACTCTTGTTGTTGGAATTTAATCGCTTCCACTTCTGATCCAATTGGTTTCAAACTCCTAAACTCGTCTGTTGCATGTTCGATGTCTTGAATCACATTATCATGTTTGTTCTTAAAATCTTGTAACCTGTCCAAGATATTTTCAAGATCAGTTTGTCTGTTGGACGCTCGCTCGTCGAGTTTGTTTAACTGACGAGTAAGTGATTCGGCTTGATCGCGCATGGAAGTAGAGTCTTCCAAACGCTGGCCGAGTTCTAGCATTTCTCCGACATCCTCTCCTGCTCTTGCAATTTTCTTGATGAATTTGTCTACTTCGTCCAACTGACCTGTTACAGTTTTAATGTCTCGACCTGGCGGTTTTAATGAATCAAATTCAGTTTCCAGGTCGTTCAAGTTCTTGCCAAGCACTTTGACCTTATCGGCATATTGTGCCAATGCAGTTGAAGCCGAAAGTAACTGTGAACACCTATCATCCAATTTGCCTTCTAAATCATCTAATCTGTCCATAAGATTGTCCACATCGTCTTGTAACTTTAACGAATCGCCCACGCCCATTTGAGCTGCCTCTGACGCCAAGTCACCAGCCGTTTGCCTTAAACCAATCAACGGACTTCTTAACTTCCTGGCGTCTTCACGCAATGCTTTGATTCTTTCCAACAGCTTTGGATCACGCGCGGCGCCGCCAATGGAATCATGCGACGCGAGTTTATCTTCACAACGTTGAAGCGCGTGTTCGGAATCCCTGAGGTTGTCGGAAAAGTCAGCCAACTTTCTCGATATGTCTTCTAACCATTGTGTTTTTTCCATTAATTCGTTATTCAATTTATCCCAACGAGATTTAATTGTTGACAATTCTTGTTTTACAAGTTCTTTATCAACATCACAAGAAGAAAGGAACGTTTCGCCAAGTGTTTTGACATTCTCGAACTCGCCAGAATGTTTCCATACTTCATTTCTAAAAGCAGACAATTCTCTGAGTTGTTTATCCACGTCTCTTTTGCTGAAGCTGTTCGGTCGGATCAGTTCCAATTTGTTTTCGGCTTGTGTCAACCACGGCGTAAAGGACTCCTGCGCCCTATAATATTTCCTACAGTGCTCCATACACGTCTGAAGTCTGTTGTGGCGATCGACGGCTTCTTTACGCAATTTATCCCAATTCTGTTGTATTTTGTCCAAATCGCGTTGCAAATTACGAGACTCGTTACGTTGCCCTGCCCGAGACAACATATCACGACCCTTGTTCAAAAGCATAATGACTTCATGTTCTTTGTGCAATACTTCTTTGTATATAGGCTCATATTGAGCAACTTGTTGTTGCAATATATCTCGGTCGGCAGATATGAGTAAACGCTCTGTAAGACTTCCCAACTGATCGGATAGCCAGCCCAATGTTAAAGCACAAGTGGCTTCAAATTTTCTACCGTCCTTGAGAGATCCTTCAATTTCGGCTTTTTTATTGTCCAATTTCTTTTGTAAATTGTTATATTGACGATTAATTGCTGCCAGTTTCGCTTGAATATCAGCTTTGCAAGCTGGATCATCCAGAACATTACACAAATGATTTCCGGCATCTTCTAAATCGGCTATTAAAGGTCTTTGTCCTTCCAATTGTCTCTCCAAGTTTTGTATTTTTCGAAGCTTCTCTTCGGGTTCCTTATCATATGTAACATCGTCCAGCTGATCCGAAATATTCTGCAATGCTTCAGTCAAACGAGCAAGACCTGCATCGAATTCTCGAGTGGAATCGGCTGCCGCGCCAAGATTTGATGCTCTGTCTTCTAACTTTCCAAGTAGATCTGACCATTTTTGTAAAATCGCCGACAATTTATTTGAAAATCTTTGAGCATCTGGCGAATTGGGATCCGGCAGTCTGTTTAATATACTTTCACCGACAGTCGTTAAATGTGTAAGTTGCGGTTGTTGAGTTCTAAACTCTTCTCTCAACACTTGTATTTGCTGAACTTGACTTTGCACTATCCTAGAATCTGATGATATTGGACCCAACACATTTAACATACGTTCTTTGGCTCCTAACCAATTCGATAAATTGTCATGAGAATCGTGGAAATCCTTTAAGTCCTCGAGAAGTTGAATACGATTCTTGCAAGTATCGTTCAGGCTTTTCCAACGACTGGTAACATTTTGAATGTCATCGTGTAATCGGTCGGCCCCTAAAGACGTGGGTTTTTTTTTCAATAAATCGTTAACACCAGACTTGGTGCTGTCTAATAAGGACTGTTTTTCATACATTTCTTCGAGCACAGCTCTGACTTGTTTCGCCGCTTTATCAGACTCATCTTTGGTCAATGGAATACTTTCTTTAGGTAAAGCCTTATTTGTTCTGTCTAAAAATTGGTTCAATATTTTCATATTTTCCACTAACTTCCTAACATCGTCTCTAATGGTATCCAATTCATTCTGTCTATCCGATATTTTCACACCCAACAAATTATATCTGTTATTGATTTCATTCAATTCTTGTTGCACAGGACTATCATCCAAACCATCTTCAATCCTGTTGTAAGTGAAACTCACAACAGAACTTCTCGGAGAATCCCTAGACGTTTTCCTCAAAGAGTCCAATGAATAGCGTTTAGTAGGTGACACTGAACTACGTCTCCTTGCTGAATTGGTAAAGCTAGAATCGTAAAACGACGTACCAAGGTCATTAAGTTTGTCAATAGTAATACTATAGTCACGATGATCTTTCGCAATCGGTTTAAGTTCGTCAATTTGATTTTTAATAATGTTCATATCTACAGCAACGCTTTCTAATTGGTTAACTCTTTTCTCGGTATTATTTAACCATATCAGCACCTGATCCCTCAGTTTTTCATATGCTTGAAGTTGTTCCACTTTGGCTTTGGATAATCTTTGCTTGTCTTCCAACAGCTGATTCAATTGTTTCCATTGGTTTTCCAAACCTTTCACACGATCACGTACAGGTGGTGTATCTGTTACGTCCTTATTATTGATAAGAGTTTTTCCATCGCGAATTGTTTGGTCCAACGCTTGTCGTTGCGAGTCCCGTTGAGCAATCAAATCATCCAACTTGTTTTCCGACATATCATTGAAGTTCTCTAATGCATTAGTTAGCCACTGTTCAAGCATAGCCGCTTGACTATTAAATGAAGACAACGTTTGGTTGATGTCGTTCAACAGCTCGCCTCGTTTGGCAGTCCTGTCCAAAAGTTTCTCAAATCGTGTCATGACGTCCTTTAACTTAACCTCGATCTTTTTGGCTAGTCTGGGATTGCTAGAATTAATCATTAATTCCTGTGTAGAATGTGCAACACTGTCTACGCTCGCTCTGTGTGTATCAATATCCGACTGCAATAGCCTATACTCGCGAATTTGTTCGGCTAGTCGTTCCGGATGCAAACTTACTGGTCTCGTTATGTTCCTATGAAAATGTTTATATAACATATTGGTAATCATTTAAATGAGTATGACTTAAATTTGGTTTTAATATTTGCCAATTATTAATAAAAACTATGAAAGTTTACCTAAAAAAAATAATAAAAAAATAAAAACTCACTTTAGTGTCCCTTCAGCATCATTCAACCAATGAAGTAATGAATCCAATGCGTCTTGCACTCCATGCGATTGAACTAATGCGGTATCTAATTGTGACAAACGGTCGGCTAAACCATTACACAAAGATCTGTATTTATCTTCTACTTCCTTAACCGGTCCTTGTATTGCTTCAACTTCTTTCATACCACTCTGTCCTTCGAGTGACCTGATCAAAGCATCTGCAGCTTGTTTAACATTTTCAATGAGTCTCGCTTGTCCCAAAAATTCATTGTTCAATGTTTTTGTTCGATTGAATTGGTCTTCGAGAGCATTGGGATCAGCGCCAATTGGTTCATTAAGAATTTTAATGACTCTGGGTTCAGCTTCTCTAAGCCAAGCTTTAATAGTGTTTAATGCATCCTTATATTCTCTCTGTTTAGAATTAAGTCCGCTTAATTTATCAGACAATGCATTAGCTCGTGCTAGTAGATCTCTATAATTATTAGTGACATTAATGACTGTATTTTTAATCACACTGTCTTGCGACAACACTGGTTCAATGTGACGAAGTCTAGAGGGTAAACCAGTTCTAAAATCATTTAAACAAGTCAGATATTCTTTAGACTCGTCTATGAACTTTTGAGCAGCCATTGTAATAAAACGGAGATCTGCTTGGTGTGCAATAACATCGGACACAAACTCTCTAGTGGATTCAGTCGATGATGTATCTGCGAGTCTATTTATATTAGCTAAAGCTCGTTCTTTTTCATCAAGTGTACGTTGAGCTCTATCCATCCATGTGTTAAATGTTGTAAGTTCAGATTTAAATTTGGATAATTCGTCTTTAGCTGAAACTAGACGACGTAGCAATTTATCAGTACGTTCGTTCGCGTGATCATAACGAGATTTTAGTGATTTTCCTTTCTTCTCGACATTATTTATTTCTTCTCTAGATAAAAATTCACTACCCGTGGCAATTATATGGCGTACTTGATCCAAGCACGTTGTAATAGGACGTAACTGAGAATCGATTTCTTCTTTGATCAACTAAAAAAAAAATATGAATTTATATGACACAATACATACGGTTTAATATATAAAATTTAACGTTCTTGTACTTTTAAAATATTTATTTGATTACGCAGTTGATCCAAATCTTCTTGGGCTATATCTTGATTGGCTATTCTGTCTTCAATTTCACCAATCCAATTCAAATATTCTGACAGTGTGTCATCACACAATTTATATTTTTCTGCCATGGCTAACTATAAAAACAAATAATTTGCATTATTATAAATTTAAAATGTATTCGTAAGCAGTAAAAATGTTTAAATTAAAAAAAAAAAAATTAGTGCAAAATTTTATTTAGCAAACTGATAACTATGTTTAATGCGTAAAAAAATTAAAAGCCGATTATTATAATTCTAAAAACTAGTTTTAGTTTTCATTTGTTGTCTCTTCGCTTAACATGTTAAAAAAAAAAAAAAAAAAAAATATAAAATTTGTTATTATTATAAACATCACATAAGTAATATTTTGTTACGCATACACTATACAGGCAAAAATAAAAAAAACTGGTATGTATAGCTTTCTAAAATTGTAATCTTGTAGTCTAACGTCCTGAAAAATACAACACAAACACAAAAGCTATATAAAAAAAAAATTATAATAAAAAATTATAAAAAAAAAAAGCTGTACTCAAAAATAATCAATGTTTCTGACATAACAGTTTTTAAGTAACTTGAAAACACAATACACCATGCATGGCATAAATTCATCATTCTTTTTTTTTTGTTTAAGTTACCAAGGTCATTCCTGTGGCGTATGGTTCTAGTAGTGACATAGGTAAACACGGTACGTTTCTAATTTGAACCACATCATCCGCCGTATCTTCTTCCGTTATTGATTCTTGTACGGAGAACTGAGGTCGCATTATACTATTGGACCTTTCGAATTTGCGTTTACCACTTTTTACTTCGACAGCAGTTTCTTTGACCGGTGAGATTTCTTTAATGTGTTCGATTGTCAATGGGTTACACACAAAATTACCTTCTATGGCTTCTTTCATGGTACACCCTTGATAGTGGCCAGTGGCGTTTAAAATGTTTTTCCTCAATGCTTGTTTTAATGTTAACACCCTCGGTTTGTTTGGATCGATTACCACAGCAGAATCTGGATTTATAATACGCATATCAATGCATTCCTTAAATGAAACCAACCTGTCGGTGCCAGGTATAATAAAAACACCTGATATCGGATCAAATAAATTTTGTTCAATAGCTTCAGATAAACTCCAACCTTCAGGTGGCAAGTCATTCCTAGGATCTTCTTTAACTTTTAGGGTGTCTAATGTTTTGGTCAGTACACATTTTAACGAGTTCTTTGGCTTGAGGCCATTCAGTTTCGATAAAAGTTGTAATTCATCCTTGGCTAAATTTATTTTATCTAAGTTTCCTTGATGAGCTACATCGAATACAGTCATTTCTTTTTCATCCAATGTGACTTTTTTGTTTAACACTTGAAATACCTCACCTCTAACCTCACTCGAATTGAGACTCTCACTAAAACCAGCAATATCATCTTCAGTTTTTACCTTAATCCTTTCCATCGGTCCTCGTTCGGCAACCAATAACTCCTTTTGAATAGCTTCCAACAAAGTGATTTGTGGTCCGTTATCGCCAACAATACAAGGTTCCAATAATTTGTCAGCTAGACTCTTGTCCACCAGTCCTTTTTCAACAGCCTGTTCAATATCTACCCAGCCAGACTTCGAATCTGGCTGAGTGGCGAAACGACCAGTACGTACATCTAACACGCGTAAACGAATGGCTTCGCCTACAGTTAAAATTTGTCCAGTTTTGGGATGCATGATTCCAGGAGTATTAATAATATCATCATCCAATCCAGTTGCTTCTTCCATGCGTCTACGCAATGAACGAATGTCAGCATCAGCATTAGATTCGATAGTCTGTGAAGAATTGTGAGCACCCATTGCGAATGACAGATGATTGATGTTTTTCGCTGTTATAGTTTTATCTACACCATTTGTAGATATTCTAAAATATAAAATAAAAAAAAAGTAGATAACTATGTTAAACATAGAACGGCTAACTAATGAAACTACAATGCTGTATATACTCACTCAGGAACGGCATCATATATATTGAATTCAGTTCTGAATGTGCGCAACGGCCTGGCCTCTAATGTCTTCACATATTCCTATAACATTTATTTAGACTAATCATTTTTAATAGACAAATTAAATAGTTTAAGACCGATCCTTCAGTTTTACTCTAGTAATAATACATAGCTTAATAACTTCAAGGGTACAATACTCGACGCTGTTTTATTTGTAATAAAAATTTTAAAACACCTAATAATTGACAAGAGGTGTGTCACTAACGTAGGTGAAAATGTGTAATAGTAAACGCAATACATAACAAACTATACCTAATGCATAAATGTATTTATATTTAGTTTTAATGAATTATATATTAAATGTAGTATGTAAATTATCTTTAGAGAAAATCATATTTTAAGTCAGCCAATAGTTAAATATACATATATATATATAAACTAATATTGTTTTGTTATATAACAATTTTATAATAAATAAACTATTTAAATGCAATTTACTGGAAATTTACGAATTAAAACTGTTTTAATAAAATAAAAATAATAATTCACTGTCAACATTTCTAAGATTAAGTCGAGATTTCTTTTTCTTTTCTGAACTCGGATAATCATAATATAATATAGAATATTCTAGAAATATATTTATATAAATAAATACAAATGTATTACTGACCTGTAATTCAAGATCATCAGTATTAACCAATGCTAGATTCTTTAACTGATCAACCAACATGTTCAACAATGCTTGAAATCTATGGTTGAGTACGTCAAGTTCATGAGACACAGCCAATTCTCCAACACTAGGATCCATGTTTTGTCCTTTATTATGGTTGCTGGCATCAAGACTTGGATGAACTTCGTCTACCAGCCAAGCGCAGTAATGTTGAAGTCGTAGATCATATATCTATGTGCGGGTTAATTATACGCATAGTCTTTGTTATGGGGTCTGTTAAATGGTTAACATGGCATATTTTCGATTTTTTTTTTGTTTTTATGTTAAAAAGCGTCGTTACCTTAGCTTCTCGTATAAATCTGCCACCGTCCACATTGACGCTCTCAATTGCCTTAGTACGTTCCTGCACCTTGTTATACAAAGCCTACGAGATGTATTTGTATCAATAAATGTAGAAGTGTAGAACTGTCATTCTTGCCTTATGGCTTTATATAAATAACGTTGTCCGGTATACGTGTATGCTCATGTTATATCTTATACTAATATTATACATATTATATTATATTAAATTATTATGTTTTGTTTACTTTACATGCGATGCTATCGTTGAGTTAAAGTAATATACAATACATTACTCACCACAATTTATACAATTAATAATTCACACAAACTTGTTATTTTGTTATGTTATACTTACTCTGGTGGTCTCTGTAAGATCTCTCGCTTGCATTTTAAGAGGCGCTACATTATTTAATTTAGCGTAATTTTCATCAATGATTTGAACTTCAGACTGGTATGAATTTTTGTACTTGTTCAAAAGATCGTAAGCTGCTTCACAGCTCTTAAGCCTGTAGAAACATTATGGACATATCAAATTAGTAAATATCAGTAAGGTGTTCATAACATTTCTTTCATGGTGAAAATAAATAATAACAAAAAAAAATTAAAGCAAACTATTATTATACCTGTCGACTAATTGACTGCAAACATTATTCCATCTGTTTGTAATACGATTCACATCACTATCAAGTCTATCCAAATCATGATGAGTAGTACGCGGTAAGTGGTGTCTAGACTTTTCCGTTAAACGTCTAGTATTGTGTTTGTCTTCGACCAACTGATCTATGATCGGCTGATGATGAACAACATTCTTTTGCAAGGCTATCAGATCTTGATGCACCTTAACACACAAAATTATAAAAATAAATTCTGCAAACTTAAAATTTTCAACACAAATCAACAAATTCACTCACCAATTTTAAAGCAGGCAATTCGGATGGCATTTCACCATAAGATGCCAATTTTATCTCAAAATCTGATATTATGTTATTCGCTTCCTCTAGACCAGACAAAGTGATTTCGGCACACTTTAGTCTTTCGACATATAACTGAGAAAGATTCCATAACTGATTCCATTGGTTCAAAACCTTATCATGTTTGGCTTGCAACGCTTGTGTCTTATTTGGTATTGTTTTGAATGTAGCTTGCATGGCTTCTACATCGGGACCCAAATTCTACAAAAAATATATATAATTATTATTATTATTATTATTATTCTATAACATAATTCAATGGATGGCCAATACCTTCAATGATGTTTCGAAATCTTTATGTTGAATAACTAAATGTTCAAGAGTGTCTGTGTCCCTTGGTATAGGAGCACTCAATCTGGTGTTCAATGTGTGTTCATATTCATCCAATGAAATTTGAATAGACTTAACTTGTTCGGTGAACATTCGTGTTAAATTTTTACTGTCTTCTTCAGCTCGAGATCGCCGTTCGAATTCATCAAATAACCTGTTGACTTCGTCCATTTCTCTCTTAAGTCTTCTTAATTGAGGGTCAGCTGGATCACCTTCACGTAACAACTTATTAGCATCTTCGTTCAGTGCCTTACGAATAGCATTACGTTGATCAGCACCCATGGCCAAAAACTGTACACACACACACACGCAACACACACACACACATAGAAAATTGATGTAAATCCAAAATAAATGTATATATAAATATCAATGCGAGTTTGTTTAGAAAATTACTTGAGCCAAGTCCCATCCTTTCACAACTTTGATAGTGGCAAATATCATGTTTTGACGCATACGCAATTGTTTACGTTGCCACAATGCTGTTGTGCGATCGTATGCTCTGCGCAAACGATCTACAGAATCTAAAGCTTCTTGATCTGGAGGAGGTATTAGGAATACTACTCCGGGAACGTTTGAATCATCAGTGAGATTCATTCCTCTAGATACTCTCCATTTGATTCTTCCGGAATTATCATGAAGCAACCATTGGGATCCTTTTTCGACATTAATCTAAACAACGAAAGTAAAATAATTGAAAATATTGTTCAGACACTGCTCATTATTTTCTTTACAAACCCCGTTTTGTTTGAAGTTACAAATGGCGTTCACTGGTATGGGTCTGGTAATTGGTAGTCTGCGCTGCTTAAGTGGAACTACTTGCCTTGATCGATCCTCGAGTGTTCCGATTACTTCGCTGAAATTATTTAATTCTTCACGGAGGTCTTGCATTCCTTTTAACAGACGTTCACCTTCGTCTAAGCTGAATTCTGACTGACTGTAAACCGAATTCAATAATTCGTCTCGTTTGTTTAACCAATGTTCTGCTTCTTTGATGTCAGCGTAAAATTGGTGATAATAAGTGGCATGTTTCAAGTGAGTTTCTAAGCAAAGAGTTAGCTGGAGAAGCCAAGTCCATTGAGTTTGCAAAGCCGATATATAAGCTTCGATACACTTTGACGCAGGATGACCTTGTAGGATTAACGCTTCTCCACGGTCTTGAACTGAACTCAATTGAATTTCTCTCTTCTCGAGCTCTGACATCAAAGACTAAAAAAAAAAAAATAGAAAACCATTTATAAGGACATTTAAGAAGAACAAAAATAAGTACAATAATAATAATTAAATCATGACAAACCAACCTCAATCCCAGATCCGAACGCGTGCTTAGAAATATTATTAAAATTTAGATAATAGTTCTAAGAGGACTACCGTTAACTAGTTATTTACTATGTACTATATAATAAATCATATCTATTACACATTACCTCGTAGTATTGTCGAATCGACGGAATGTTCAGATCTTTATCACTCCAATCACGATTTAATTCGATCTCTTCTTTTTCGTTTAGCCAAATAAGCTGATTTGTAGCCGATTGCAAAAAATCTTGTAACGTTTCCAGATCGGATAGTCGTTTGTTGGAGAAAGTAACTAATTCAGCATAAACCTTCTGCAGCGTATTCAAGTGCTGAGAATACAAAGCTAATTCATCTCCATGGAAGTTACTCTTGGCATTTATGCAATGTTCGACTTTGGTGTGGAATTGGTCGATAACCTTATGTTCACGTTGATGCTGGTCCAAAAGCCCTTGAACACTGGGCAAGTCTGAACCATAATCGGCTTCTTGTAGTTGTTTCTACACATGCAACAATAAAACATACCAAATTAATTTACCACAAAAAAAAAAAAATGTTCGAATGTGTTTTACCAATTTGTTATTGCACCAATCAATGCATTCTTGTAATGAACGGAAATGGGTATTAGTATCGACGAGTCGAGTTTCCAAAATAGTTCGTGTTTGTTTGGTAACTGTACGTTCTTCAACGATCGGGAATGACAAAGAAGCCAGAGGAGTAAGAACTTTTGAATGCAACAATGAACGCAAATTCACCCATCTTTGATGCAGTTTTTCAACCCTTTAATAAATAAAAAAAATTTAATATTCCGGCGTATTTTATTATTATTATTATTATTATTATCATCATAACAACAGTGTCACCTCTTCTGTAATTCCGGCGCTTGCACATATCTTCCTTCCCTGAGCGCTTGTACGTCGACGAACAACGACTGTATGTTATCTTCAGATAAACGTAACTCGGTCTCTAATTGATCAGCATTATGTTTGGCGTCCAACGGATGCAGTCTATCCGCTCGACGACCTTCTTCAACAATTCGGGTTTCTAACTCGTCCAATTTCAAGTCGGTGCGTTTAGTTTCGCGGTGAACTTTTTCCGCCAATCTTTGTAAACGTTCCAAACGTTTGATTTCTTCCTGAATAGCAGAGTCTCGGTCTTGGTACGACATCATCAAACGATTCCAGGTACGGTCAATAGCGTCGGCTTGTAATTCGGGTTCAATATCGTTTTCGCCGACAGCTTCGAAATATTTCTAAAACATAAAACACAAAAACACGTTCATGCTGCGATACTGGGCAACAGGGGTCTCAATACTACTAAGCGAATGAAAAAAATAAATAAAAATAAACCAATTGAATCCGTACTTGAAGTTCTTTGTACAAATGAACAAGATGTTGTTTGTCACGATGGCGCGGAGGTAATTCTTCGTTACGGAACCTAGTGGATTCGGCGGCTAGTTTTTTCATTTCAATAAGCGTTGAAGGGAAATTACGGTCGGCCATCACGGACAGTTTTTCACGCATCCAACGGTTCAACGACGAGGCGATTTCGCGATATTCTCCGGAACGCTGTTGAGATTCCTAAAAAAAAAAAAAAAATAAAAACACCGATTTCGACAATACAAAAACGTTTTTAAAAAAAAACCCCGCGATAAAACAAAAAGGCTAATAAGAAAGGCGACTAACAGAATCGTAAAGAGGGTGTAGACGAGGTGGTTCCGGGAACACTTCGTGTAACGACGATATATAAGTAATGATTGATTTCTCGTCGATCTCGTGGGTATCAACGTCTAAAGAAAAGAAAGAAAAAAAAAAAGTAAAAATAATATTATTAATATACACGTTCTCGATTTCGGATTTTTTCGCCGATTTTTCAAATATACCTTCGGGATCCAATAATCTGGTGACTCCGTATTCTCGTTCCGCGACGTAGAACGCGGACTCCAGGCGTTCGCGAACGTTTTTACTCTTTACACTGCGCCAATCGACTAAATCCGGTCTGCAAAAAAAAAAAAAATGGCACGCGAAATTTTTTGATTTTTCGCTCCGCTTTTTCTCCACAACGCGAGTATAATATATTATTGGGGTAAAAGAAATTCGTATTCACCTGTTCCTGTGTATGATCGCGTTGAACGCCAAACCGTCGCGCCAAGAAGACGTGAAGTCCGACACTCGAACGCCCGGATATTTCGACGTAGATTTCCGAGCCCATTTCAACAGGGCGTCACGGGCTGACACGTTCGGTTCTTCGCCGACCACGATGTCGGATATCTAATAATAATAATAATAATAACGATGACGTAGAGAAGAAAGACGAGGAGGGGGCGGAAAAAGGAGAAACAAATAAATATCGGAATATGGTATTGTGTTCGGTTTTTTTTTTTTTTTTTAAATCAATACGCGAGTATTAAATATTAAATGTCTGCCATCGTAATAAAATATATAAGGTTTCTCGCCCGGGGGGATGGGGGGACGATTCGAATTACTACTACTACTACTACTACTACTATACACCATCACTACTCCTCAATGTATTATTTTATATTATATTATCCGTATTGTACCTATATAACTCGTGTGTTAGTTATGTAAAAATACACTACACGCGCCTACACAACTCATATTTTATACGATATTAATTATAAGTGATCTCTCCCGATTATTTATTTTATTAATAAATAAAACAATATTTAATACATTCTGGTGAAATCGCGCAAGACGAATATCACCAAAACACAATAATAATAATAATAATATTCGGTCGGATATAATAATACATAAATAAATAATAATATACACGGCGGGCGGCTGGTATACACACACAAGTATATATACGCGTTTTCACGATCCGGCCGAGAGAACCACCAGTCTTCTCCTTAAATGGACAGTGTCTGTCCGCTCCGGAGGCCGTTCGCGCGCGTACCATTCTCGCCCATGTTCATTTTTATTATTAATATTATTATTATTATTATTATTATTATTATTAGTAATAGGACAGGGCAACGGTGAATCGTATTTTTATTTATTTTTATTTATTTTTGTTTTTTTTTTGTACATTCTGAACGAACCGAAAAATATAATAATATCGAGTTACTATACGAACGACGAAGGTTTATATTACTATACTATTATTTTTGTTTTATTACTTTTTTTTTTCCCCTATGATCGTTATAGACACGAGTCGGTTTTTCAATTAATAAATTGTGTAGTACAGCAGTCTGTGGTATAGTATATTTTTTTATTCGATAAGAGTTTCTCGAAGTAACTTGAGAAAATACATTTTCCTAGCAATTCCCTTCATAAGGACAAAACAAAATATATAATATAAGGAAATACAGGTCAAAACGTAATAATACACAAGCTTAGTTTATAGCATATAATATATTTATCGCGTGTTCTCATAAATACAACGGCGATGGTCTAAACACATTTTCGCCGCATATCATCATTGATTTTCGTCAAAATTAATTTAAATAAACGACTTTTTTTACACACACGCACACACATATATATATATATCGGTTTTTCGTACTCATCTATAAATATTGAAGCGACTGTACGCGGGGAAGAGGTTACCTCTCTCTCGCTCTCTCTCTCGAAATAAGTGTCTTTTTTCTTTTTTTTTTGTCCGTCACTCGCCACGAAATAACGCGCCGCGGGTGTGAAAAAAAACAATCGGTTAAGTTTATTGTTTGTCGAAATACACGACGAAATATGAAATAAGCGTGTGACACGACGTTCACAAACAAAACAAACAAAAAAAAAAAACGAAAAAAAAGTCCGAAACGGGCATTTAAATGCAAAATTAAATTACATAATATATAATGTACCAGCTATATATTATAGCCTGCGCAATTTGTCTTGTTCGCCTGTATTACTCGTTTATATATTATTATTATTATATATTTTCTAAAACAAATATGCTCTAATTAAACAATAAATTATTATTTGCCCAATAGCAGCAGCGCGTATATATATAATCGTTCAGAATCGGTTTTTTCTCCTATCTCTCTCTCTCTCTCTAATACGATCATGTTATCATCGCATTATTATCGTATCGGATTTCGATAAAACTAATTTATTATTATAAAGATAAATATATATATATATACGGAATAATGAAAAACGAATATATAAATGAAGACATATTTTTTTCTATTTTTCCACATCATGGTCAACGATTCAAATTTACGCGTTTTTTCTCGACGACGGAGAATTCTTCGATTTCAATTCGATTCTTGTAACTTGAAAATGCCATCCAAATCTCGTAACTTGGTAATATGCAGCGTGTTTCGACGGAAAACGTGCTGTTTTCCGTCGAAACACTATAGCGGTTAAATATAGAAAAAAAACAAACAATCTGATGCGTGGTCATCATTTCCCGAATTCCCTCCTACGCGCAGTCGATCTATCCGATCGCAACACTCGTTGTTCGACCACCTTCCCTAATCCCTTCCATCGCGGCTAATCTTCCAACACAAACACGGGTGGTCTGAATTGAAATTTTTTGTACACTTTTTTTTTTGATTCAGTCCATTGAAAGAATAAAAAAACTCTAGAAAAAAAAAACACTTTCGAAACGCGAGAGAAGACCGCACGAATTTACGTAGTTACGTCGATGGAAAATGCTGCTGAGCGTATTTTTTTTTTTTCGTTTTCGAGCGCGTAATTATTCGATTGTTGGGAAAAATGCACAAATCTGAATCGCGGCGACTGTGCGGAATAATAGTTAAAAAAAAAAATAAAAATATGTCTAATTTATTGCGTTAACATTAAAATAAAAAAAAAAGAAGCGATAATAAACCAGTTTTTCAATACATTTTTCCCCCCTTTAATTCACGAGACAATAACGGCCCTCGTCTTACACAACTCTGAACTCCGTTCGTAAGTAGTGATCAATAATCAGCGGCGGTGATTTTTTTTCTTCTTCTTTCTTTTCGTATTTATTTATTATATTATTGAAATCGTCCGAATGAAACGCGATTCTTTTTTTTCTTTTACAAGTTTCTTAAACACGCTATTGGCTGTCGGCGAAAATAATAAAACAACCAAAACACAAAACCCGGAGAGAGAGGTTATTCGCGTAATATGGTGGTCGCTGCTCGTGTGGTGTGTATACAGGACGACGCGTGTTATACGGATGCGAGCAGCGAATAAGAAAGGAATCGAAAAACCAGGTCACCGCGCCGTCATGTTACACGGCGTTTGGTGGAAATTTGGTGCGCGGCGTATGCAAAAGAAACCGACCATGCGTGCCCCGATCGCCACACAACGCACAAACAATGCGTACTGCACAGCAGCATCGGCGACGACGACAGCTCATATTCGTCTTCGCTCGACATTACGTCGGCGCGTTATTAAGAAGAAGAGAAGAAAAAACGCCGCCGCGGGATCACAGCGCGGTTGGTGTCCGTCGTTCGAGCGAATTATAACAAAATATTCGGATAAAGATTTCATTTATAATGTTTTGTTATATAATACGTTTGAAAGAAACGCTATAGGTGATTTCAAAATTTAAAAAATTTCAAGACTCGAGCGGACCATTAATTTTGAGCAAGCGTAAAAATTCCATGAAAAAAAAAAAAAGAATAATAAAATACGTCCTACGTCGAAAAATTCGTAATCGTGACAAACGATTTTCGAGTATTTTTTTTTTTTCAATTCGAATAACGTACCTCAACGTCTAATAATTGTTATAAATAGGCCAATTCTTAGCCAAAAAAATTATTTTTTCCCTAAAGTAATAATACATAAAGTCACGCACATATTTGATGAATATTTTATGTGTTTCTATAACGGTCGGTTTGAAAATTACGAAGAAATAATAATCGATTAAAACGAAGACATATAATTTTTACGGAATTTTTTAGGCTTTTTTGAGAAAATCGAAAAACGACCATTTCTAAAGTATCCAAAAAAAAAACCAGGCGATGCGCTACTATCGTCGGAAAAGCATCCATCACACGTCAGCGTACAGCACTCCTTCTGGTAGGATTTTCGGGTATGGACATGAAGGAAAAAGAAAAAGAAAAAATCTATGCGGACGACGTGTCAAAAAAGAAACATGATTTTTTTTCTTTTGTTCTTCTCCACTTCCCATTCCCTTCCGCTGCATACACTCAGCCCCGTCCGGTACCGTGTGCTGATGTTATCCGGAATCCACGGAACCGTTTTTTTTCTTTCTAAAAGGCCCCCGAAAAAATCGAACTGTCGCCGCCTTAAACCGGCTCTTGTAACCGACAATCATATTTTGCACGACGCTTCGACATACGCGCACATTTCAGTTCGTTCACCTTATGTTCTCGTTTCCGGTACGCGCGCGCACTATGGTCGTCTGCACTCACCGATCACGTATAATACTACAAAATATAACGGTCGAAGAAAGAAAAGAAAAAATTTCAAACTCAAATACCGTCGTCCGATTCGATTTTTTCCTAATAATAATAAAAAAATTTTTTTTTACACATTTTCGCACGTGTAAAAGTGACACGAGAATACGGCAATAACGACGAATCCTCCCCCAAATACGCGTCGGCCTATTCGTCCGTGCAGCAGTTCTGCAGTAACGAACAAACAAGCGTTTTATATGTGCAGTGTTCCAGATGGATACGACGAATTAAACCGATTTATATTATTATTATTATTATTATGTGAACACTACTTCTTATTTTTTCTTATTCTTCTATTATTACGACTAGTGTAAAAAAAAAAAAAAAAAAAAATTACATAAAGACGTGTTATATACGTGTGTGTGTGTGTACATAAAGACGATCTAAACGCTCGGGTAAAACGATGACAATAGACTACTACTACTACAACGTGGACCGCAAACGACGGAGACATGCGCAATAACGATTATGCGTATAGTATAAATATAATAGAGGCAGCGAAAGCCTTTCCCAAAACGCGGTAAAAAAAAAAAAGAAAAGAACTTTAAGAAGATTTCCCGATACTTATTAAAGAGAATAATTAAGTATATTTACTTATTACGTATGTATCGGAATCGTATATTTATTCGTGATAATAAATATTTTAACAACCCGTTTTTTGCGTAATAAAAATATTTATTTATTTTTTTCTTGCTATAGGAAACGGTGAAATAATCGAGATGAAAAAATAAAACAAATAAATAATACACATCTGTACAATAAAACCGAAATAATTCGCACAAGCGATAGTGTAATAATAATAATACAGATTAATACTGTTGTCAACGTTAAAGATATATAGCAAAACCGACGAGAACAAACAAACACGACGGACGACGACGACGACGACGATAAGCGAAAACCACTCAAAACTTTATACGACAAAACGAAATTCGTCGTCGTTGTCCGGGGCCGCAATAACGCTCGCCAGCTACCGTTGTAGCAAGTCCGCGGACTTGGGGATACGAGAACACAGTTTAATTTCTATACCAGTTATTTTAGTTACAAATAAAAAATAATAATTTTTTATTTTCATAAACGTATCGCTATCGGCGAGTTTCGTTTTCGTACACTGGTATTCCCTTCGCGCGAAACCATTACTACCTTGGACTTTTTGGTCTTGACCACCTGATGATGGTGTTTGGACGACGATCTCCTGGACGACTCTTCGTACGGCTGATCGGTCACCTGCATTACGTGTCCGCTCTTCATCATGCTCTCGGCTGTCGACATCTCGACGCCACGCGTCAACACCGTGGTCTTGCGCAGGACGCGCGTGGTGACCGAGTGCCTGCCCACGTCCGGCCGCCTGTCCACCTTCTGGGACTCGTGATTCGATCCGGTCACCTCGGTGGACAGGTGCCGTTTCGTGTACACGGACTGCAGGTCGCGCACATCGTCCTCGCCTTCACGGGTGCCCTGTATGAACAGCCGGCCGCCGCCGCCGCCACCCGGCCGGGCGGACGACGACGACGACGACGACACCTCCTTGGACGCTTTGGTAAACCGGTACATAACGCTATCGACGCGTTGCACAGACGACGACGTCGTCGTCGTCGTCGCGCCCTTAAGACGAAGACCCTTTTACCGCGGCGGCTCTTTTATTTATTTATTTATTTTTGTTGTTTTATAAATTATAATATTTATAATAGTTAGTGTCGAATCACGCGCACATCATCACGACCACCGCTGTGTATAGAGGCGTACGCGGGGGTCGTGGACGACGACAAACACGGAATGTTATTATTATTATAATAATAACAGTAAGGGATTGGTGGAGAAGAAGAAGAAAAAGAAGAAGAAAAACGATGATTCGCGACGGGCATGTATTTCTCGGGGAGGGCAGTGAAAACGCGCGTGCGACGCGGACGATACGCGAGAGATAACTGAACCGTGTTAAGCCCGTGTCGGAGGCCGGGCGGGCCCCCGTGCAGAAAGGGAAAAATACACGCCGCGCGCGTGTGTGTGTGTGTGTGCTGCAACGTGTACGTGAATGAGTAGGAGGAGTGCGACGCCGCAGCGCACAGGTAAGCAGCACTAACTATACACGCGTGTATCGTCAGTATTGTAGAGGGGAAAACGCATATAGCAGCGGGGCATGCCTATCTATCTATACCCGACTGCCATAATAATGAAATAAAAAATAGAAAAGTACTTCAAGGTTATAGCCACGCACCGCCGCCGGAACGAGGTGTATTACGATATAGAAGCCCATTGAGAATATTACGAAGACGACGACGATACGACGAGAGATACACACGTTGGCGCGATTTAAACGTGTTTTTCCTCCGAAATGCCGTTTTTTTACGAGTAATATGATAAAAAAATTTCATTGAACAGAGAGAGAGAGAGAGAGAGAGAGAAAACAGTAATAATATTAATAATAATAATTGCCCAATAACGCGCGAACGACACCGCCATATACGCGCGCGTTCTCCCCCTCCCCCACCAATCCTGCCACCCACAAAACGTGGGGGGGTCGACACGCCTATAGGCACCCACGCCCGGTGGGGCCCACACGCCCGAAATCCTCGCGCGCTGTGCACCACATATCCATATAAAGAGAACGACGACGCGAGCTCGGACCAGGTGTGCGCGCGCGTTCGCCGAGATCCTTGTTGGCGTGTCCGCGGCGGCCACCGGCCAATATATAATAATAATAATAATAATAATCGGCGCGAGACTAACCTTGGTCCGTTCGTGTAGGAGTCACCCCTCCCCTCCCCCCTCATCCCGCACAGAAATGCTCCTGGAGAATAATAATGGGACGTGGCGAATTACATCACGCGAACGCCGTTGCAAACACTTTACCGGCGGCGGCGTAAGGAGCGCGCGCAGGTGGGCGCGACGGGCACAGGGTCAACACCGCGGGTACACGACGAAAGACGTTTGATTTTTTTTCTTCTTCCATTTCCGATCTGTCGATTTACGGAATTCCGTTCGCCACTGCATTGTGTTAGCCCGCGTTGGCCAAAAACACGTGTTTTCGTTTCAAACATGCGCGGCGTGTGACATCATTTCCGTGTACCGCCGGTCGCGTTTCGATTGAATTTGGAAATGTTCCCCGTACGTTTCACGAACGTGACAACGAATTCGTAATAATTGCATAAGAAGAGACGACACGTAACGATACTACGTGTATTTATTTATTTATTTTTTTTTAATTACAATAGTAAAACGAATAACCATTGTGCCGATTGAAATGAGGCTGCGGGGGAAAGGAGTAAATATTCGACGATCCGTGTGAATTAGAATAAGAGAGGAGCACGTGGTGTCCTCTGTTCACAAACCCTTTGAGGCCCTTTTGATTTCCAAAGGGGTTTTTTTCAACGGGCAATCTTTACGAGATTTCAAAAAAAAAAAAAAAAAAAATCGAAAACACGTTCGCCAAAAAGACAAAACGCGTGTACGATGATAAAAGGACAATATTTTCGAATAAATAATACGCGTTTTTTTTTTTTTTTTTACATTACATATTATTATATAGGTCGATACGATGAGTGCAAAAATACATTTTTTTTTTTTTTTTTGACTTTCTTTTAATCTCCGTAATAATTATTTTTCTGATATCGATATTAAAAAAAAAAAAAAAAAATCACGTCATAACACGATGTTCTTTTTGAAAAATATCTTCCGGTTTTTCTATTATATATATATATATATTTATAATATGTGTTTTATTATCATTAAAATCCATCTGAAGACCACTTGAGTTTTCTGTTCCGCGCGAACACGTCTTTATCACAGAAAATCATCGCAGCAGACACATCCCTCTTAAACGAAATGTATTTTGAAAAAAAAAAAATCTCTTCACGCGCGTTAATCAAACTTTTTTTTTAGCACGTGTCAAACACAAACATGGCGGACGGACTCGAAAAATAATTATTAGAAATCGTGTGTCTACTAGAACTGGGAATTCGAACACGGATCAGAAAACGTTGTGTGTGTGTGTGTGTGTGTGTGTGTACTCTAAATACTTTTTCCGTTTATTAAATGTTTTAAAAAGGCTCGTTATTGAAAACTGGCGAATTCGTTTGTCGATATACCGAGACACCGCGTATATACGATTACATATTGTCGTATCTTCTTCTTACGCGTTTGCACAACACCACACCGTTACGCGATTCCAATTTCGCATAAATCATAAATGTAAATCTCGCGACGTACGCGGCATACGATAAACAGTACGCAACGTCCGTGATGTGACTGACAACGCGAAATGTGTTATACTATACGCGCGTATACTGTTTCACGGACAGTTCTCGACGTTTCCCAAATAACATATAAATTATTTACGGAATTAATTTAAACACGCGCGTTTCAAATCATCCGACCCCCGTCATAATGAGACGCGCGACGCGGTGAAGTGAAAAATCCAATGTACCGTCATCGCGTGGAAAAAAGAAAATTATTTGAAAACTCGCAGTCTTATAATGTTATAACGGCGAGGAGAATTTACGAATAAATCGTTGGAACTGTTGAAAGACTAGTGTGGAAAAAAGCTAGTCTGACGGGAAGAACACGTGGTTGTGCACACAAACATCCAAATTAGGAAAGCAAGAACCGCACGATGAATACGGGACGTGACGATCGCAATCGCACGGCGGCATGCAAACAAACGGCGCGATTCGGTGACGAAACCCGCGGACAGGAAGACCGAGAAACTCGTTGAGAAGAGAAAAAAAAGTGTACGCGAAAATCGTTCCGTTACGTGGGAAGTTTTATTTGTTCTTTTTTTGCCGAACAACGTTCTGTAAAACCAATCGAATATAAACGTCGACAATGCTATTGCGTTCGTTAATATTATTATTTATTTTGCGTTTTGCCTGCGCACAGTTTAAACTATTATTATCTTAATTTGATTTCACGCGCAAGTATACTTGCACGTATTCGGGGACACACACGAATAAAATACATAACCGGCGCAACGATATGTTTTTTTTTTTTTGTTTTTGTTGAAAAACAAGTACGAGAATACGACTGTTGCCGAATAACCACCGACTACTACTGAATCCATTGAATCAATATTATTATACGGGTAATAATCCCGCGTACAGCGCTATTGTCGAATATAAAAAAAAAAAAAAACAGAAAAACATTATTTGGTTTAACGGAAAATCGCTTTTAACTCGTTCAACAACATTTGTATATTATTATTTGTCGAAAATAATTTATTATAAGAAGTAAATACATACTTCAATTTGATGAAATGGGTTTACAAACTAAAAAAAAAAAAGAAAAAAAAGTAGTGAAATACAAATGTTCAATAAAAATAACGCCCAAATAGTTAGCAATAGATTATTGTAAGCGATTCTCAATTTAATACTAAATTCACGTATATAAACGTATTGGATATTTATTTCAAAACGAGGTGCATTTAGTTTCACAATAATACGGTTTTTAATGTATTTATATAAATTAGAAAAACAGGAGCGTTCCACGTAACTGTTATTGCACAGGTGTTTCAATTGTTGCATACCCAACGCCCCGAAAAAATTAATTCCTATGAAAATGAGGATTATGAACCCATGGATTGTTATAGACGAGATAAAACACAATATTATTGCGTGTAACGAAAAAAAAAAATAAATACACTCGTGTCGTACTGAAGTATTTACAACTATAGTAAACAGAATAAGTCGACGATAATGTTATATGCGTATTAAACGCAATATCTGAGTAAACAAATCAAATACGAGTGCGGAGAGAACATAACAATCGCTATAAATATTACGGGTTATTATATTTTAAACGCTTATTGGAAAAGAAACGTGTATTGAAAAACAAAAAAACAACCCGAAATATTTCAAAATGCGTATACAATAATATTATTTGTTTAGATCCGTTTAAAACGTGAAAATAAACAACACGGAACGAAACCTGGAAACCACTATTTAGCTAACACACGATTTTTAGGTGCGCCCCGCTTTTCATTCTGTGGTAACGTGACTAGCCATTGGTACAATAACAGCACATCGGTTTATTTTAGGTGGTGTATTATATACCTTTCCAACACACAAAATCCCAATATTATTATGTGTAGTGAAATTACACGTTTAAGCGAGATATAAAAAATAAAACCATTGACTACGACAGGCGTATACACTAACCTGGAAATGAAGTATAATCGTCCATATGAGGCCCAGAGTGAGTTTCGGATTTCCATCCACAATATCTTCGGCCCGAATGTTCACGAGTTTGATCTAATAATAATAATAATAATAATAATAATAATAATAAACAGGTGAGTACGAATACGCGCGAATCGTTAATGTAACACGAAAATCGTTTAGAAAAAAAAAAAAACTGCGGTATTTACTTTTTTGTAACGCAAATATTCCAGTGCCATTTGAACGTTTTGTAGCATGTGAAATCTGAGGTTGCCTCTTTCTCTCGGCTATAAACATAATATATATATATATTATAATAATTTCCACACGATATTATAACAACGAATTATTATTATTATTTTTTTTTTATATATATATAACATTTAGAGTACTTATAGAAATGTAACAGTGTCCTTGTCGATTTATCACACAATATACACGGCGCAGTGTTTACGAAAAAATAAATAAATACAATACGTATTCATTTGAAGAAACGCGAGAATAATAATGGGCACTGTAGTTTAATGGACTTTTTTTTTCTTTTTACAAATTGTATTACACAATTTTACCCAGCGAAACAAAGACAAGGATGCATTTCAGTCCTTGGCGCATCACTTTATACGGAATATCAAGTTCTAAGTAGCTGCTGGCCGTAATTACGATTGTCCGGTTTGCCAGGAACACCTTTATTGGACGTGTAATAACGTAGAATTTTCCATTCGATAAGATTTTTACAACTGTATAGAGTAGTTGTTACTAGTTAATATAGCGTATTAGCCTATCCTTTACAACGTTAACATTGTCGAATATAAAATGATAACAACGATTAAAAGCAATAAAATGTTCGAAACCGCCCACAAAAACAACGCTATCGTGTCGGGTCTCAATCGACGAAAAAGTTTTCAATTACTCAAAACATCGATTATTATCATGGACTAATGATCTTCTGACACGTTACGACAAATCCCCCATGGCGTCACACCCTAGAAACCTTGAAAGTTTCTTTTCTAATAACATATTTATTATACTGTCCAAACGATATTTTTTTTATTTTTTTTTTAAAAAAAAAAATAATAATAAATAGAATACATACCCAACCACCACTACCGCCCACGTAAATAATTTTACTATTTTGTAATCCGATACCTTGGTGTCTACGCGTGTTATGTTATTTACTAGACTTACCAATTGATCTCCAGACAACACCTCTAGTAATGATATCAGGTTCAGACCGTCTTGCAAATCGATGAATAAGTCCCCGACGTGTCGGCTCGCCTGTGAAATCATCAAACGGACGATCGTTACGTTAAAACGTTCATGCATACATATCGCATCTATTACGATTAATATTTAAGCGTTAAAATGTTTTAAATAATGATTAACTACAGATCACTTATTTTTTATATATATAAATAGATGTACAAACAGATAGGACGTGATACAGAAAATGTAAAGACTACGTAAACACACAGGTGACAGAAAATAAAACAAAAAAAAAAAGAAAATTTCTACACGCAACAGAGCGACGATCACTCGAAAATGAAAATATTCGAAAACGCTCGACTCGAGTAAACTTACACAAGAACAACTAGAATTAGAACACGCCTGCAAACATGTATATGTCTGAAACACACAATTTACACGCACTCGTTTTACTATACGATAAAAAAAACCTAACTAGAATATATTTGATCGTATATCAAATTGAATAGTAATAACGATATTATTACTGTAATAATAATTTTCTTTTCATATCAATACATAATCCTACCTTCGAGTATTTCCAATGCTGCTTTCATATAATTCAGAGAAAATAAAACATAAAAGAACCACAATAAAATAATTGTAAATTATTTGATCAATATAATGATATTATGATGCATTTATAAAAACATATAATTAGTTTTGTTTATCTATTTTTAGATTATATTACGTGTTATTGGATAAACGTAAAAGTCGAACACAAATAATATTACACGAAATTCACAAATAACTACTATTTGAATTTAAAACGTGTGTAAATATTGTTATTCAATTGTTTGCCATTTTTATTTTTTTTTTTCTGTTGTTGTTGCGAGATAAATTTTTGTTTTCGATAACGGAAATAATATAATCCCACCATATGCCGATCCCAGAAACACATATTTTCGCCAACCCAAAATACATATTATCCAATATGAATAATATATATGACATTTAAATATATTTATATATATATATATATATATATCCGTTTTGTGTTGGCGGATACATATCATTAACTATATAGTACGAAAAATAAGTTGGCGTTGATTTTTTTTTTATTATTTTTTAGTTACCGTGTTAATAATAAATACCTTGACCCAAAAATTATAAAATAAATGTTAAGTACAATAACCAATAATGAAAAATCATATAAATACGAACAGAAAAGAAAAAAATACAATAATTTAAACAACACAATACCGAATTAATAATAATAATAATAATAATATATTGTCTCACAAATTCCATTTGAATTGTGTTATCTAATAAAGCGCGAGTAGTAATCGTATATAGTCTTTTGAACGAAAACAATTATTTTTATGAATATTCAAATACTCATAATATCAGTCGGCAATCGACGTAAATCCAATGTGACTTTGTGTAAATAACCAGAACGTTATTACGGTTTCGTATTAATTGTACACGAACGATTGTTTTATTTTTGTCTCGTATTGAAACGAGAAAAATATTGTTACGTATTTAATTGTTTTTATTGATTTATAATAATCATTTTGAAGTACTACCTCCTGGTATCGTATAATACGCGAATGTATATTTCACGCGAAACTGCGGTACGATTATAAAAATTATTTTTTACAATTTATATAAATAACGATTATTTTCTTTTCTTATTTTTTTTTCTTAAAAAAAAAAACGTATTTATCAATACATATATTTTTGTTTTATTACTTCAGAACCAAACTAGGCACAACAAAGTGACTAATAAAAAAATAAATATATATATATATGCGTTCACGTACCTATTATAAACATTCGCGTTCGTTTTGTTTTGTTACAAAGATAAGAGGACTTTCCTATTTGCAATCGAGAAAATGATGTAATACATTATTGAAATAATAGTTGTACGTAGATTTTTTTTTTTTACTCAACTATAATATACAAATTGTATATATACACACACATATTATTAAGTATGTTTAATTATTAGAAGAAAAAAAAACCTCGAAATTTATGAAAATTTTTTGATTTTAGTATTATATTCGAAAATTTATTGAAATTCTAAGTAAAGTAAAAAAAAAAAAAAATGTTTAACCCATTGACACCGCTATGAGATATTCATTATTCAGCACATAATATACCCAGCTATACACCTAGGCAATAACCATTATCATCCTATATGCATAAAATAATAAAAAAATAAAATACGCTTGTGTATATAAGCACTCACTTTTTTCAAATGTTTGTTCACCCATTTCGTGAATGTTTTCTTTTGTATGGCGTCTCTTTCATCTGAAAACGAAAAGAACAAAATTTTAATTCAAAATGCGCTTACACGTTTCGTAGATAGTAAAAACATAATATTTCTTTTTCTTTTTCTTTTTTTTACGTGTAACAACACTGCCGTTTACATGAATATATACGAGCAAACGGCATTTATTATTAAACGCGCCGTAACAATTGTTTTTTAATATATAAAATATAAGCACACTGTATACGACCTTTTCGGCAAAAAAAATAAATATATATATATATAAAATTTCCGTTTCGCGCTTGTATTTATTATATAATAAAATATACGCATTTACAAAAGGAAAAAAAACGGATTACAACATTTACGCATTTTTCCAATCTCTCGTAAAACACTTCGATCCGTGTCCCACATAAGATTACTCGATACGTCTATTACACTCATTAGATATGCAATACGGTGTAATTATTGAAACTGGGAGCGTTCCGGTTACACTATATTATATGTATTCACGAGAATTTCTTTATCGCTCTCGCATTTTTTTTTTATTTCGCTTCGACTTTTTCTCCGACCTATTTTTCATATGCGTGAAACGCGACACAACACAACGTTCACAACTCAGGGGGACGACGAGACAACGGCGATTAAAGAAAGCTTCGTTATTTTTTTTTTTTTTTTTCGAAAGAAGAAATTCCTTCGACGTAGCGTGCCTAAACACATTTTATACGTATTATAATCATACCAGTTATAACGCGTGCGATTTTGCCCTTGCGGTTCACTTTAATCCGTATATAACACAAAAAATTCAAATGATTTACATTTACGCCACCGAAATCGAATAATAATTATAACGACGACGATTGACTCGAAACACAATAATATTGTAATACAACGTGCGACAGCCGTTTCGACGCCAACGAAAACACATCACAACTCTGCGCGCGTACGCTAAGTAAAAAAAGAAAAAAATTCATTTTTAACGAAATATCACTTAATAGCCTAAGGAGAGCAAGATCAAAAAAAGTAAAAAATTGCATTTTTGGTAAGAAAATAACGTCGTACGCGTGTTTCGATCGTTACGCAAAACGAAAAAAAAACTACATCAAATTACATGTATAAATTTTCAAAACCAATTTTACACACACACGCCATAATGAAAAATATTTTTGAAATGTACAAAAAAATTTCTATTTTAGCTCAATAAAAATAATTAAAAAAATCGTGCTTCGATTCCAGCTGTGATCTTTATTTATTATACCGCGCACTGTTGTATAGTGCGCAGACACTAGAAGATCTATATAATAACTTTCCAGTACGACACAAAGAAAAGTGAACGTGACGCGACGTATAATTAATAATGATAATAATAATAATAATAATGATTTATTTTTGAAATGTCGATTGTACACCAAAACAACAATCTTGTTTATGAAATGTATTTTATCGACAAAAACACGACACATTCGGACGTAATTAATCTCAGAAACGAATCGTACGCAATAAATTACATATACTTTTTCGGATTGGCAATTCGTCAAGTAAATATATCAAATGGAAGAATTCCAGTTTAAATCAAATTATTTAGCAATATTATTATTGCCTTTCACTGGTAAATAACATTTACACACGTGCGTGACACACAACGAGCAGCAATATATGTCTTACAAGTTTTTTTTTTTTTACAAAGACATCTTCACCGCCGCGAAAATACACAATAATTACCATCGCGAGTGTATAAAATATAAATACAATAAAACCACCGGGCAAGTTGAAAACGGTTTTAACGTACCGGTTTTCTAAAACGCTAAATATATACGAATAAAACTTAATATGATTTCTACATTAATTAAAATTCAATATTATTCGAATTATATTTTAAGATTTAAAACTAAAAACATTCTACAAAAAAAAAAAATGTGTTTTGTTTTGATGTATAGCGATGAAAAATATTATTATTTTAAGTTTCAATGCAGTTTCGGGATAAATAGAATAAAAACTGCACTCGCGTAACTTAAAAAGAATTAACTCTCTATAAAATCAAGGACTTTAATTAAAAATATGTCTCGTATCAAACGTTTTTATAGTAAAAAAAAACACACAATTAAATATCTAAATATTAAAGAATACGCAATAGCTAAAATATTATAACAAACGTTTTAACGTGATAATAATAATAATTAAATAGGATTATAAAACCGTGTCCATATTTTCACATGCATTCCAAAATCGGGCATACGTATATTATAATAAGAAATATATTTTATACGTCGAACGTACTTGAGAAGACAGTAAAGTGAACCCACGCAAAAATCGCGCCAGATGAAATATCATATAAATGCATATATACGTATATAATTAAATACCTTACCTACGAAAATAAAAATTTGTATAACGATTGTGCAATAAGTCCATATACACATCTAACAATAACATGGAATTAAAAAAAAAATATATATTTATATTAAAATTATCCGAATCGAGTAAAAATAATAATAATAATAGTATAATTACATATGTATGTAGTGCGTATATTGAAATGAAACGTATATATAATATTTGCAACCGTTCAAGGATCTCCATGGTGGTCTTATAAACAAAAATTTAATTATACTGTATATATATAATATAATAATTACATAAGTATGTCTTCTGCGCACGCGTTTGGGTTTTTAATTTTTACATCGGACTCGTGTTACAATGGAAAAATCGCATTGCAACATCGTCGCAGCAATATTATCATCGAAAAGACTTGGGCGCGACGGTGGTAATGAAAGAAAAACAAACGATCCACTCTCGCGCGCCTCCTCGTGCTCCGGTGAAAAACGGGAGATTTCTTCTGTGACCACACACAATAATACGTAAATAAGCACGCGCGTATGTTATTTTATTAACACCGTTCTTATATCGTTATTATACTGAAATAAATTAGAATCGATCTACGCCGCATACAATATAAATATGTCATCACCGTGGGCGAAACCGTACGAGCCAGACGACAAGAGAGCGAGAGAAAAATAGAGACCATGGCCCAGTCTGTTGCGCGCCCAATACGATTTTTTTCATTTTCAAAAGTCCCGGACAAACAATAGTTGTCATCATGCGATATTATAATAATATTACGCGCCTTCATTTCTCGCTTTTCCATTAAAAACGCGTAACACAAGAGGGGATGATATTAGTAACGAGTGAAACACTACGGAGAAAGATTTCGACAATAATAAATATCGGATTTTTATGATCATATCCATCGGATTCCACATACGCATACGAAGAAATCCGTACGTAAATACAACTGGTATTATAATATATGTACACAGATGTCTTTGATAGACGTTCGTGTATTTTTTCCACGGAGAAAATTTCACCTCGGTGAAAAACAAAAGACCGAAAAAACGACAACACAAAACCTGAGGTCATACAGCCACCGTTGCTATTGTCGACAATGTATACGTGCGTGGTAGGCAAATTACGAATAATCCATTTACAATACATTTCTCAATTATCTCAGCAACAATCGCGTATCACTGCAGTACCTATCTCTATACACTGCTGGGCTGGACCTGATCCGTAGAGCGAAGATTTCGTTGTAGTCTCGTCGTATCGCGTATTTTCTTCGGGGTCGAATTTAAAGATTTTTTTTTTTTTTGATAATTCGCGTTCGGCTAAAAACGTGGCGATTTAAAAGCGCGTAAAAATAAAATCGTTGTTAAGGCGGAGAAATCAAATTTTTATTTTTAACAAATACACGTCATATTATTATAGTTAAACGTGAGTTATTGGATAAAAAGAGTATACCACCTACATTACAAATTTCGTACATTTATACAAAACTAATGAATTTCATCGACGATTTTTTTCGCGATGCGCCGTTTGTGCGACGTTATGAAAACGCAAATTCGATCAGCTGACCATCACGTTGCGAGGACTACGGGAAATATAATAACTTTTCGTTAGTGTTCTGCGGCGACAGCCGGAGGAAGAGAAGGTGGTGGTGTCCTCCACATTTAGCCACGATTTGAAAAATTTTAACAATAATTTTTTTCTTTTTACAGTTAGTAGTATAATTTCATGTCGATGGAACAAAAATCGTTTTTTTTTCTAATATTTTTATTTCGTGAGATGCCCTGTAAAAATACAACAATGAAATCCATCTGGTCGCTGGCTGCCTGCATACCGCGACAAATGTAACGGCCCCGGGGACGGTCACACAATACAGAGTGAGGGGAATTGACCTTTCCACGAAGTATTCGTAACGCGCGCGCGTTAACCGTAATTACAATAATATTACATACGAACAAAGTAATAATAATAATAATTATTATTATAATACTTATATTATATATATATATATTTTATTGTTATACGCGTGTCACCTCCAGCAACAGCAACACCAGCTGTTGTTAAACAGCAGAACGGCGGAAAGAGCGCGGCGTTATATATATATATATTACATCAAGACGATTGCCGCGCGCAGACGTGTACGCTACATCTACAAGAGCACGTACGCATCGCCCCATTGCATAGGTTAGTTGACGTAATCGTTTGTTCGCCATGTTTCAATAGCGTCCACCAACGACGTGGAGGTTCGATCGGGTTTAGAAGATTTTTACAATAATAATAATAATAATAATAATAATAATGGAACGATATTATCAAGCAGCAGGTCGCGATGACAACCAATAGGAGGAATACACTGTGTTCCGGTTAAAAAACGTGGTCCACGGCGAAAGAAGACCACAGAGAAAACCGTGGGGGATAAATGAGAAAAGAAAAATCCTAAGAACGGTGCGTTTGGAAAACTCAATGCCCTCGCACAAGTGTGCGTTGTAAACGATCGCGGAATTGTCGGGACATGTGTGGACGGCGAATGAATAAAGTATTAAAAGAACGTTTCGACAGAACAAATATCAACGGGAGGCGACTTGTGCTTGACAGTCCACGAACCCGACGGAAAAGACACACGGTAGGAAAGAATACGACGCGAGACAACAGATTGTTCAGTTGGACAGAAAGAGATTGAAAGTGACTTCGCGATGGCAGCGCAGGTCCTAGATGGATCGCGTTAAACTGTTGAAAAGGAAGAAGAATATACAACGCGCGCTACACGCGTTTTTTGATTGTACGATTTTCTAAACTGATGGAAAAAAAATCGCTTTACTACTTTTTTTTTTTTTTTTGCTGCAGATTTACAATAAATAATTAAATACGTAATAATCGTATAATTTTTAACGTTTTTGGACGTTCGAGTGAAAACGCGAAGAAATGTTGTAACTGACAAAGACAATGACGACGCCCAGACTTACGAGACACCGTCTCCTACGCCCTTTTGTGCTCAGCAAAATGCAAAAAAAAAAGGACGATATTATTAATATGTACGAACAGAACACGCAATAGCTGCAGTGGCCAAATTATACTAGAGCCATATATAAACTCTCAACAAAAAGTTGCAAAAAATTTTAAAACCTAATTTAATCGTATACGCTTTATTTTTATGTGTTATATCATATTTTTTACTCTATAGTATTCGTAGACGTTATTGGTTCTTTTACGATTTTTTTTTTAATGGAACTAATAATTTTTTTATTATCTGATCCGTAAACACGATACGAGAACAAAAAGAATTTAACATTTTATACATTTGTACTGTGGTGAAATATTCGAAGCGATATAACGAAATCGAAAACAAAAACGTTTTAAATAAGTATATTGTACTCGTTCGCTGTATAGAAAATATACAATTAAGAATCTTATACTATAGATTGCAGCTGCGAGTCGCTTTTTTTCTTACAATTTACGTATTTTTAATTTCAATATATATTAAAAACATATTATTAATAATAATAATAATAATAGTACATTTCATTACTAAGTATTTATTTTCAAAATTAAAGATTTCGCCGTAAAGAAAAATCATTTATTACTATAGGACACTTAAACAATTTTCAATATATAAATATATAATAGCTAATTCGAACAACGAACTTTCAACGCTCAAATGATTTATAGCTGTTGGCCCCACGACCGTAGTCAGAGGGGAGGAATTACGGTTCAGACCCCCTCCCCACGAAATTTTTTTTTAAAATAAAATTCAATGATTTATATTCTATTATTATTTTACTTTATGTTTAGCGCCGCACAAAAAAATTTTCGGTCCTTATAAAACCAAATAAATCGTCAAAACTAACAATTTGCGTGTTTCCATGCGATACACTAGCACCGCGGGCTTTAAAAGAGAGAAATAATACAAAAAAAATAACCAAACGTCTTTTAAAACGTAAATGTCAATTAGAAATACCTAAAAAACAAAAAAAAATTATCCTGGAAAACGTACACTTGACTACTGGAGCGTAATATGACTGGATTCGGTTCAATCGTTTAAAAATTATACAGACGACAAAACACGCGGGGAAAATAAAAACATCACCACCAGACACAAAACGAATTATTTCCACGAAAAACGGACTGTCTATTATTTGAACAATAATATTATTATCGCGCATGGATTCGTTTTAAAATATACTCGTCGAGAGACTTCTTAACTGAAAATAAATATCGACGAGAGGACGAACAACGATTTAGATATTAAAATGTACATACATACGCGTATACATGAGTGCATATGACAAACGTATTTATCGTACAGTAAACATAAACGGTGAATATTCCAACTATTATTACACTCTTATTATAATATAACAATAATTGACATCGAACTCTGCGGTGAATTATATATATATCGATCGATCAATACTATAATATAGGTCGTTTTGATACAAGAAAAATATGATATAGATGGCAATTTACAGTAGTAAAAAAATCATTTCGGTATTAGTATAATAATAGTTGTCGACTGAATTTCAATAATATATTTCTACAATTTATCAATACCAGTGGTGTATAAAATAAATACATTTTTGTCCCAGTTTTTTTTTTTTTTTTTAGAATCGTCGAATTTTTTTGTTGATTATATTATACCAGAGATTCGATATCAGAATCCATATCGCTATCGTGTATAAAATAATAAAATTATTGTCCTTAACATAACTATATATAATATTAATAACGAATTTTTTTTTGTATACGTATATACTCGTATGTATATCAACTAAGTATTTATATATTCGCAAAAATTATACGAAACATATATTATATCCACTTAAACGGGATGACGTCTATGAGAATTTTTACCAAAGACCATCGTCACACAATATTTTTAAATGACTCGTTAATATTGATATAGATATATCGTCGAATATGCAAATTAATGATCTCTCACAAAGATCATCCGAATGCGACACGTGTCGACGACCACTGGACTGTAGCCTACCACAACTAACGAGTACTACAAAGGAAAGAGTATCCCTCATAAATTCAATAACCCATACACGACGCATAACACCACAAGCAGATTTCGACGAGACGAAATATGAAATCGCCAAAATAGGAAGTCCTGGACATAATATTATACTGTCGATGATTTGATTTAAATACGTTAAAAAATCTCTGCATAAACGAATCCGTGGCGTATTTTACATAAATTAAAACTACCGATAAATTTATTCTGATAATATAATGTCTAATATACATGTATAGAATACTAACTCCTTTTATTACATTATATTTATTTATATATATATATAATGTTCTATTGTGTTCGTGTAATTTAATTCATAAAACTTAATCGCCATTGTTATTATATACAGTGTTAGGTATATTTAATTATATGTCGTGTGTTCAAATTTGCATAATATAATTTTGATTTCAATACGATCAATATTGTAATCCATTGATGAAAATGATGCTAATATACTATTTCAGAGTGTATTTTATTAATTATTATTAAACATAAAAATATTAAGTTTTCCTATACTATACAATATACACTAACGAATTTCAATTATAAAAAAAAAGCTATCACTACATAATTCACAAATAATTAATTATAAAACCGTATATAGGTTTACTGTATTCAAGTCGGTAGTTTTTTTTTATATATATATACATATATAATAATTGACTTACTCGGAGTCAACTATAAAAACACTGTTAATTATTGAGCAATCAATATATAGTGGTATAGGTAATATAATAAACTCTACGAAAACATATTACTACATAATTTATACATTAAATTATACATTTTATAATCAATACCGCGGTATATATTATATGGAATAAATTAATAAATGTTATTTTTAAATCGTCGAAGAATAATCGAGTTCATTATAATAGATATATTAAGAGATTGCGCATATTATATATATGCACTACGTTTATGACTTTAAACAGTATACTTCGAAATTTATAACACTATCAACACAGAATTATTCTGCGTTGTAAATATATACATATAAAATACTAATAAAAAATTTAAAAAAAAAATACGCGGAGTTTATTAAAATGAGTTTTAATTTTTTTTTTCTTTTTGCTTAACGTTTATATATTATAATATACGAGCGTACTACACGCAACAGCGTCGGAGAAGAAAAATATAATAGGTATATGACTTAATAAAATAAACGTATTCGAATATGTGGCTTACAATCGACACGCCGTTCATCACGGAACTTATATTATTATAGATACGATCGTATACACGAACGAATTCTTAAAAAAAAAGAAAAAATTACGATTAAATCACTCGGATTCGAAAAAGAAAAAAAGAAGAAGGAAAAAAACGCGAAATAATATTTAAATCGACTTATGAATATACAACAAACGCGGTCTTACTATATAATATTTCTTCTGTAGTCGCGGCGGTGTAGTTCGTATATAATATATATATATAAAAAAATCCGATATACAGTGGAAAAATTATAATGCGAAGAACGCGCCACCGCATTCGGAATAATGGTGAATACAATAATTTCTCGAATCCGAATTATTCGAACGGACGGAAAAGAAAAAATAATAAGCCAACAACGAATCACGTTACCTAGGCGTAGGTTTTACGCGGTTATCGAAAAAAAAAAACAGTGCACGAGGAGAATAATTCGAGAAAAAATAAATATATTTTACTATTCTAATATTGAATATTATAATACGTGTATTATTGTACGCAGCGTGTGTGGTTTCTGTTTCGTCTCTCCTCCGCGCGCGCTCGTTTATATAATATATATATTATACATTCTTTGCCGCAGCGTTCGGATTGTTTCGCGTAAAAAGAATCGAAAAAAAATGCAAAACGAAAAAAAAATGCAAAACGATAGACATATTTTAGCTGGGTGATACACTGCACGCGCCCATAAAATAATTATTATAAAACATAATTTCACCGGCTCGACCGGTAAATCGCATGCCGTGAAATACATAAAACGAAAGTCATTTAATTTATTATTAAACGGCCGCGAAAGTTTTCCCGCCAGTGTCAAATAATACGAATAACGCGTGAATCATATATATTATATAGGTACGCTATATACACGGCAAATTAACCAAATCGCAACGATATTTTCAATCGACTAAGAAGTCCGCACCGATTCGACCCCGAACATTACTGAAACTTCGAAAATGAAGTGAGTGTCCTCCCTATATGCTGCGATCACCAACGCATTGTATTTAGACGGATGGATCGTGGATGGATACCGTGAATAAAGTATTTTTAATTGATAGAGGAGAAATTGTCGGAGTTGTAAATATAATAATAATAATAATAATAATAATAATAATAATAATAATAATAATAATAATATACGTATTGTACATATATAAAAAAAAGCAAAAAAAAAAAACAGGTATAATACCTCCCCGTTTCAAACAGTCATAGTACACGCTACTTTTTTAAATGTATAACATTCGGGAACGGATTTAGAGTTGGGAGTGTGTAGCAATTTTAAGAATGAAAGACTTTTTTTTTCCTCCGTCGCTCTTTCGACATTTGACATCCTCCGCTATATATATATATATATATACAGTGGCGTATTTACGGGGGGAGGGGGGTTCCCGGGTCTCGACCCCCCCCAGAAAAAAATTTAAAAAGTCATAAATAACTTGGTATGTTGGTACCGAGAAAGAGAATATTAATTTTATATTTTGAGTTTTTAATGTTTCTATTATAAAAAAAAAATATATACTATATTTGTATAAATAACTTGGGTTTAACTTTTGGTTATTTTTGTCGTTTATCTTTTTTATTATAAAAAACTATTAATTTGTATTAATAAATCATAATAGTAGTGAAATATACATAATATAATTATTACATCATAACTCGTATGTGTTTTTTTTATATTATAAATTTATAGGTACTTAATATTTGTGAGCGTGATGTCGAAGTTCGTTAATAAGACACGTAACGTGCACAAAGAGCTCAAAGATACTGTCTTGAACACGAGTCTTGTGCTGAATCAGTATGTGAAGGTCAGAGGTTCAGTATCCCTTGGAAAGGAGACCATAAGTGCACACACGCAGACGGAAGATGCTCCCGGCGATACAGTTTATCCGACGAAGAACCTGCGCAAGAAGACCAGAACCATGGACGTGTCTACGGACACACCATGCTGGTGGTCGACCCCCTTAGGTCCTGAGCCCAATGCAGCGACCCAGAGAGAAGAAGAGTCAAACAAACCAAGCGGACAGCAGGCGCAGGAACGCGAGATGACTGGAAACATAGGTAAGGAGCCAGCTATTTTGCCAGAGGCACCCTGGGTTGAAGTGGTCAAAAGGCGGAAACGACCCAGGCCAGCGGTCGCCGTAACCGCTGCGGTGAATGAGCGAGTCCTCCCCCCTCGGATAACGAAGCTCAAGAAAGTGCGCAACCGGATACATAGGAACGAAGCTGTACTCATCGACCAGCTGGCAGAAGGAGAAACGTATAAATCAGTGATGAAGCGAGTTACATCTATAGACCTTGCGGCTCATAAAATAGACGTCAAGAGTGCCAGAATAACGAAGTCAGGTGCCATCTTAATGGAAGTGAAGGGCATAGACGGGGCTGATAAGCTAGCGGAGGAAGTCTCACTGGTGGTCGGGGATGCCGCTAAGGTGAAGCGTACAAAACAGGTCACTCCCGTGCTACTGCTAGGTGTTCCGGCATGGTTGGAGGAGGACGAGGTAGCCACGGAGCTGTCCAGAATAACCGATGTGGCGATAGGGGGCGCGGACATTAGGTTGAAGGGCAACTCTGGAGGTCGCGTCGCCCAGTTCAATGCCCCTGTGGCGGCGGCCGCACGTCTAGCGGAACTACATAAGATACGTCTGGGCTGGACAACGTGCCGAGTGAAATTACTCGAGAGGAGAAATCTATTATGCTTTAAGTGCCAAGAGCAGGGTCACTTTGCTGCGGCGTGCACGGCTAACAGAAAATGCTTCAGGTGCCGGAGTGAGGACCACATCATCCGGGATTGCAAGCAACCTGCGCTGGCCGGAAGCGACAGGGAAGAGGTGGTAGAAGCTGGTCAGGAGGCGGCTGGGCAAGCGGAAGTGGAAGTTGGATGTATCCGTCTATGATTAAGTTTCTTCAGATAAACTTAAACCACTGCTGGCACGCTTACGACCTGCTCATGCGTGATGTAGCTGTAAATAAAATAGATGTAGTTATTGCATCTGATCCCCCCCCTGGGGCTTTCTCTGGAAATGATAAATGGCACATAATACCGGACTCTGGCAGAGCTGCACTTGGAGTATTGTCATCTGGTATTACGGTGGAAGCTATGGAGACATGCGATGAATTTGTCATGGTAAGGCTAGATGGGGATGTGTTCGTGTACAGCTGCTACGTTTCTCCCCGGCTGTCAACCTCAGAATTTTCACACTTATTGCATGGGTTAGAAGACAGTATACGTAAGCTGGGGCCAGGTTCGTCAGTGTTGGTTGCTGGTGATCTCAATGCGCGCTCAGCAGCATGGGGTGACTGGGTGACGTGTGCCAAGGGAAGCCTGCTTGCGGATATGGCCGACTCTCTTGACTTCGTTGTCCTAAACGAGGGTTCCGAACCTACTTTCTTTGGCAGAGGCGCAGGTTCGATCGTGGACGTGACCTTCATCTCGGAGCCCCTTGCGTGCCGAGTTATCGGATGGAAGGTACTGACGGACGTGGAGAACGGCTCCGATCACCATTCTATCACTTATAACGTCCGCAAAACCCGAGCGCCAAGCAGGACTGACGCTTTAAGGTCTCGTCGAGGATGGATTACGCCGAAAGAGATAGATATGGAGCGATTTGAGACGGGGATGGCAGTAGCTAGATGGATTAATCCCAAACCCCCGAGTACCGCCGGAGCCGAGGCAGCTGCGGTGGACTTTGAACGCGTTGTTTCCGCGGCGTGCGATTTTACGTTCCCTGTCAAGAAGCTGCACAACACTCTGAGGCGCCAGGTACCATGGTGGAGCCCTGAGATTGCTGAGCTACGGAGGTCATGTGTCAGAGCGAAAAGGGCGCTCAAACGAACAATATCCAGAGGATCTCATAATGCTGTGGTGGAAGATATGGTGGCGTTGCTAAGGGAAGCTAGGAGAGCACTGAAGGTTAGTATCCTGAGAAACAAAACCAAATGCTGGAGGAACTTGGTGGATTCGGTAGAAAACGATACGTGGGGGAAACCCTATAAACTTGTCCTCAATAAACTCAGTAGTCTTCCAGTCACGGGCAACATGGAGCGTGGAAGGCTGATGAACATCGTTAATGGGCTGTTTCCCGTGCGCGAGGCAATTGATTTCCAAGTAGAAGAAGTAGATGTCATCCCGCCGTTTACCTTGGCTGAGGTCGGGTCTGCAATCGAACGAGTTAAATCCAGGAAAAAAGCACCCGGACCGGATGGTATATGCTCCCGAATTCTGGCAGCGGTAGGACACATCTCCCCTCGGTGGCTTCTTGATATATTCAACGCTTGCCTAAGGGAAGGAGTCGTACCTTCGGACTGGAAAGTAGCCAGATTGGTACTTGTCAGGAAGGGGAACAAACCTGTTGATCAGCCTTCGTCGTACCGTCCCTTATGCCTGCTCAATGATATAGGCAAGATGCTGGAGTTCCTCCTGGTGTGCCGCCTTCAGTGCCACATTGCGGGAAAGGGTGACCTGTCGGCTCAGCAGTATGGCTTCAGAAGCGGGCGTTCGACTAACGATGCAGCAATCGAACTCAGAGAAAGGGCGCAGAGAGCTTTATCCGACCGAGATATGTGTGTGGCGGTAAGCCTTGATATTCGTAATGCATTTAACTCGGTCGGATGGGACCACGTGATGGAGGCATTGAAACACTGGAACGTGCCGGGGTATATTCAAAGGCTGTTCCGATCGTATTTCTCGGATAGGTTGGCTAAAATCGAGGGTGTTCCGGACACAGAGACTAACGAGCTAATATTCCCTGTAACTTGTGGGGTCCCGCAGGGCTCAGTAGTTGGTCCTCTGTTATGGAACATCACGTACGACAGTGTCCTGCGTGTAGTCCTGCCTGCCGATACCAGCTTAATTGGATATGCTGACGATACAATAATTATTGCGTCTGCCAAGAAATCTGAAGAACTAGAAGAAAGAATGAACAGCGCCCTCTCCATTATTACCAGTAAGATAGGTGATCTGGGACTCTCGCTCACGGTGCCGAAGACGGAGGCAATCATGTTCAGGCGGAAGAAGAAGGACCGCATCCCATGTCTATGGTTGGAAGGTACACAGATAGAGGTCGGCAGACAGCTGAAGTATTTGGGTATAACTTTCGACGATAACTTGAGGTTTAAGCCGCACTTCAATTCCACGGCGCTCAAGGCCCAGAAGATCCTTACGGCCCTAGCCAGACTTATGCCAAATATAGGCGGTCCGAAAGAGCTCAGAAGAAGGCTGCTGTCAAGTGTTGTTCATTCTATCCTACTGTACGGCGCACCGGTTTGGGCGCCAGCGCTATCTTACGCTAAATCTAGCGTACTAACGTTGGCCAAAGTGCAGCGCAGGGCGATCTTACGTTGCATATGTGCGTACCGAACGGTGTCGTACGTAGCTGCTAACATAATTTCGTCGACCCCTCCAATCGAATTAATGGCTGTAGAGCGCATGGCGATGTATAACAAGAGAGGAAATGAAGATCAATTAACGCCGGACGATGGTAGTACCAGAGAAGCTACTATGCGTAAATGGGAAAGGACAATTGCGGACGAAGAAAAAGGGCGATGGACGGCAAAAATTATTGGAGACATTAATTCCTGGGTTTCGCGTAAACATGGGCAAGTGGACTTCCATTTATGTCAGGTACTGTCTGGGCATGGCTGTTTTGGAGCATATCTATTCAAAATTGGCAAAGAGACCACGCCTGGTTGCCATCATTGTGGTGCTACGTTGGACGATGCGGAGCACACGCTATTGTGGTGTCCGGAATGGGAAGAGGCCAGGGAAGCGCTGCGGAATGAGTTAAGACCAATGGATCTAGATGTCTCAACGTGGACCGCCAGTATGTTAAGGAATAAGGAGTCCTGGAATGCAGTTCAGATATTCGTGAGGTGTGTTATGACCGCAAAGGAGGAAGCGGAACGACAACGGCAGCAATCGGAGCATCTCTGGATTAGCGAGGAAGAATGGTTTCCATAGGTGGTTCCTTCTGCGTTGGAAAAAAAAAACGGAACGACAATGCCGATTCCAGAGCACATTTAAAGTAGTTAGTTATGTATTGTGGGCTGAAAGCCGAAGTATACGGGTAGAGCCGTAATCGTTTGTAGATATGATCATTTTGTATGTAAAGTATTTGTAATTGTTGTAACGTTTTTTATTATTAATTAGCGCCAATAACCAGAGCACTTTTTTTCCTAAATTAGTTAGTTTATATATTGTGGGCTGAAAGCCAAAGTATACGGGTAGATCCGTAATCGTTTGTAAATATGTTTATTCTTTTGTAATTCTATTTGTAATTGTTTGGTTTGACTAATAAACGGCACCAGGTGATGGAGAGTGGCTACCTTCGGGTGAATATCCTCTCCTGATCCCACGGGTGTATTTAAAAAAAAAAAAAAAAAAAAAAAAAGGTACTTAATATTTAGACCCCCCCCCCCCCACAAAAAATTTGAAAATACGCCACTGAATATATATATATATATATATATAAATATATGTTGATGAGTTGATTAGTTCAAGTGATTGTGTTTATTTGACGCGATATAAACATTTTGATATATATCGGCGACGCCAACTGTCGAAAAAAACGTGGATTACAACAATACCGATTTTTTTTTTTTTAATTATTTCGCGTTTTTTCTCTCTCTTTTGTGTTAAACTTAATAAATAAATAAATATATATATAGTGTAAAATCGAAGGGAGGGCATTTAATTCGTATTACGTAATCCACTAGAAAAATGCTGATATGCACGCTGCTGCTCGTGAAATCGAATACGTACTGATTACGTAAAACGTATACCAACAGAAACTCGAATCAAATATTATTGACATAGCCGCGCTTTATCGGCTAATCTCTAAAATTAAGCAATTAATGAATAGATTTGGTATTCGTTTTCGTACTGTAGTACATCCACTATTTATAATATATAGGTTATACAAAATATTATATAATAAAAAATATGTATTATAAATATATCCGATATCGTATGTACATATTATTGTTTCACGACTTGTTCGTTTACCGAATGCGAGATTTGTATCATAAACAGAAAATACAACGACAACGAACGCTGTAATATACCGCCGAGAGAACAGTGATAAACTCTATAAATACTGATAAATTGTTATCGTTTATGCGTCGTACAAGAAAAAAAATCAACAACAATTAATCGACGAAAAAACGACGTAAAATTGTTTTTTCGAGAAATACACACACACACACACAAATAAATAACACGCTTCCTCTTATGAAAAAATAAAATGCGATATAAAGTGCGATTTCCAGAAAACGAAAAGAAAACGAATACAATTGATACGCAGAAATAAATCCTAATTCATTACGGCAACGAGTGACACGTTTGTTATAATTTGTAACTAACCCACGCGATTACAGACAAGTGTATAACAATTCGTAATTGCCAAGAAGGATGGATTTATAATGAAAAAATTAATCTGACCTAAATATTAAAATTAACAATATATAGACACGTTAAACGTATACGTATAATAACTAAAAAAAAAAAAAACGTGTCTACATAATAATAATAATACACATTTCAATGTAAAATATATACCACATTGTGTAATTTGTAGTATTTACAATGTTGTGTACGTACGTATTAAAAAAAAAAAAAATTGAATGTTTTTAACAAAATAATAATATATTATTTGCGTGCATAAATTAAATCGCATTCGTATGTTATTATTATTATTATTATTATTATTATTATTATTATTTATTATTATTATTATTTATTATTATTAATGATAGGGCGTGATATAGATAATATTTATATGAAATAATTGCTGATTATCGTTCGAATCAAACGTATAGGTAGGTTAAACGCGGAACTAAACGCGACGACAGCCGGTCAATACTTTAAATTATAATTTACGAAAAACGAGTATAAACCCCTACGCGTAAAAAAAAAAAAAAGTATTACTTTTTGTGGTGGGTAGTAGTAGTATTGAACAACAGATCCGTCGTAATTATATACAAATTTGAATTTTTCGAAAAATACAATAATTAATTAACGTTCTATTTCCTATAAACGTACACAAATGTAAAAAAAAAAAAAAAACAAACAAATCGAACGAGTAAATAACAATTTGTTTTTTATATCCGATAAATGTACACATAGTTTTGAAAGCCAAACGCGTGTGTTATTGCGTTTTTCGCAAAGAGTATTTTGAAAACAATTATTAATCGTCATACACGCATGCGCTTACGACCCACGAAACAGTTAATATTCGCGATTGAACTGGTAAAAATCTAATATATAATTTTTATATCAAAATACGTTGAGCGGCACACGACCATTACGCAAATAACGTTTAAAAAAAAAAACACAACGTGTAAGTATATCTCGTATTTGTTTTCCGAGTAAATATTTATTTTAAATTCTCGTTGAATTGCGGACGATACACGAACGTGTTAAAAAAAAAAAAAAAAAAACTCTGTTACAGAAACGACGATATCGAATATTCATTATACAGAGTGTTATTGAGAGTTCTCGCGGATAAAAATTATCTAACAAAACGCGCAATTATACGTAAGTAAAAAAAAACAACAACGAACGAGATACTATTCTATTGGAGTAGAATTTATCGAAAATACATTATTTCCTAATGATATTATCGTCACGTAAATTAATTGAACGTATAAAATGGGCCCGGCAATGTTTGCCTAGTGTATATAATTGGATAGTAATAATAATAAAAAAAAAAAAACGAATGACGATCGTCATAATCTTAATCGTCTCTCTTATATTACAGCGAGAGTTTACATTATTTCTTTCCAATGGGATGGTTTTGTTTTTTCGCGCTAAATCGATTTTTTTTATTTTACGGACTGGTGATGATCGGTCGCCTTCGACGAATAGAATTTATTCGTTTTTTTTCTTGATTTTATTTCGGTTACTATTTCGATCTATACCTTGTTTGGCGTTACATTATTTTAGAATACCACACACACACACACACCTACCGATAATGGCAAAAACCACTGGACCCTGCCCACAGCATTCGCCTACTCTCTCTCTCCTTCTGTCAATCCGGATTACATAAATTAAACACGAAAAGCGCGAACAAGAAAAAAAAAACAAAAAATGTATATATACGATATTTTCCCTTAACGAATAAATAATTTTAAGTTTATTAAAAATCCTGTTTTTAGAGAACGGAACGAGGACCTGCAGCATCCGCGCCATTATTATGCGATTACACATAATAATAATAATAATAATTTTATGTCAGTGAAGTGTCATTAAAAATATTATGTTACGTATAATAATTACTAAGCACATGGGATGTGCGCGCGCGACTATTAACGAATTACGACATCGACAAGACCCCGTCTTGGACACGGCGGCAATTTCCGATATAATTTATACACCGCACAATATTTTCTCATTGTGTATAATAACAGCGCGCACATTTTTCACTAATACAAATAAACGACGTTTGATTTATTTTTACTATATATTTATACGCGCTTTATGGGAGTTGTTATATACGACCGCCTATAATTGTTATTATACTAATTAAGTATAAAAAAAAAAAAAGTTGTAACGTATATGCCCATAATTTCTTATAATTGGCGTCTTTCAGTCAAATATTACATATAATTTTTTTATATATATATAAATACCCGTAGTCATCGCACTGCTGCCGCCGCAATACCAATCCATTTTTTTTTTTTTTTTTTTGTTCAGTACTATTTTATTAATGCGTTTCGTAACGTACGTTAATATATAAAAGACTAGTTAACAACTCATTATTGTGTACGTAATAAAACGCGTTTTAAATTCGCGCGAAATATTAAAGTACAATATTTTATTTATAAAAATACGAGACTCGTACAGCTGTCGGGAAAACGCGTATTATAATCTGTCGCCGCCGTGCACGTGAAAAATGCCCGCCCGACTTATATGCGATTCGAATTTCGTTCGATTATTCCCGTTATTCCTGCAATAATCGGTGTGAGAACGTTCAAAATTCACGTGGGGGGGGAAAAAAAAAGGAAAGATTTAAATCTGTACATTGATCTTTATTTTTACTTTCAACACGATAACGTAACAATTATATTTTTCATCGCACTTGTATATTCATTTTTCGGTTTATAGAACGAATGATAAAAACACAGCCGTGCCCCGCGGTTTCAGCCGTCGTTTAATTTTTAAAAAAACAGAAATATTTTATAAATAATTCGGAGTACTTGGGGACATGGACAATATTTCTTCCAATCGTATATCCTCCGTGTGGTTATTAGTGTGCATCATACACCGGTTTAAACTGATCCATCGCGTCGTAACACGGCCCGCACAAACTTCGTTTTCGCTTCTCGCGCGCGTTCTTTCTCCGAGACTCTTTTTTTTTCTCTTTTTTTTTTTTTACCGCTCGATTCCTTAGAGTCGTATCGTGATGTATTTATATAACGTTATAACATTGCCGCGGGCTATCGAATGCAAAAAAAAACAAAAAATTTCTCAAATCCGGACTGGCGGTCCCAGAGATTATAGCGCCGCGTTCAAACGAAATAAAAACGAACGCTTCGCAGCTTTGTTGTATTACAGTAGTTATACGCACTCACTGCATTCGTACCAGTGTTAGAAGAGCGAAAAATAGACGTACATTGATGCGTGTTAAACCACATATGGTTTTACGGTGTGAAAAACATAAATTGACGACCGCGCGTAAGACCTGTGAACAATATCGTTCGCATCGAAGACGCACGGAGGAGGGGGACATAGTATAAATATATTTTTCTAATCGTTAACATAACACGTGAATATAAAAGCTAATGTACGTATATATATATATACGAATTAGTACGTAAAAAAAAAAAAAAAACTAAAAGGAAAAAACTGGACAATTTTTACGCGTATTATTATTATTATATATAACTACGCCGCGACAATGTTATTTTGTGGCGAGTCTGTTCAAATATCCGACCAAAAAAAATAAAAAACCGTACACAAATTAAACGAAACTCGATATTCAAATTAAAACAAATAATTTCTCTGTATAAAGCGTATATATTATACTAGGTCGAATGCGGAACAACAACACGAGTGTAAATATAAAATCATATATAACCGAGTATAATATAACAGTGCGCCGCATAATAATATTATATAACGTAATGATATTATTCGATACACGCGGAATCGCGACTAAAAATATTATAAAAACTACGATGTCTGATCGAATTCGAAGAAATAAGAAAAAACGATATTAATAAACGTTTCAATTGTTTTTTTTTTTTTATTTCTAAAATACAATAAGAATTTACCACGCGGCTCGGCTACGGTACGCTTGTAAACGAACACGATTTGCATTACTATGTGCTATAAAATAATAATAATAATAATAATAACGATAAATTCGGAGTAAGAGCACCGACGTTAAAAATTTTATCACGGCCGTATTAATTGACAGGAAAAAAAAAATGAAGTGTCCGCTGCTACGAGAAAGCGAAAACTAATTAAATGTCACATATAACAACGCGCGCGCGTTACATAAAATTTATCTTTATATAAATACAATAAAACACTAAGGAACAGTCGTTACACATTATAACGTATGAATCGAGTCGGATGTTCGAAAAACTGAATATATAAAGATGTTAGTTTTTCAATAAACAAATATTTTTTAACGTTCTTCTTTTTTTGTTTTTTTTTTTTTTTTTTTGGCAAATTTATTAATGGGCAGTCGAAACTGACTGGAATTTCGGACGAGGAGAGAGAGAGAGACCACAAAAAAAAAAAAAAATACAATTTTTATTATAAGAAATAATACGTATACGACGCAATACACGTTTCTATCTCGTATACGTTCAAATCTTTTTTATATATATAGTAATCTTATCGATACTGGTTTTATTTAATGAGACTTGAGAGTAGTATTTAAATATGATACGAATTCTTACATAAATTTTACATTTTATCCAATAATAATAATAAATTTATTTTCAAAAAATAATACATTTTTTTTTCTCTCTTAACGTCTTCGGTAACAAAACGATTTTACGTGTACATTCGGGGATTGGGGGGGGTTAGTGTCGTTTTTTTGGAGTCACGTTTCGGTACCGCGCGTCACGTCATCGACGGATAATTCAAACGCCGTCGCGGCACCGAAGAAGACGACGCGGGCCCGGTCACCGATGATTCACTGCACCGACGACGACGACGACGACAGCAGACCTTGGGACGCGGCCGGCCGACCGGAGACGACGCCGTTCGCGTTGTGAAAAAACGTGTCGCGAGCGAGGCGACGGTGACGACCTCGTTTTAACGCGGCCAAAAGAGTCCCCCGTACACGAACGGTGCGAAATACGACGAACGTCCGCGCGAAAGAACGACGGCACGACCCGAACAAGGGTCTCGTCCGTCGTTGTTGCATTTAAAACGAATTGAAAATTATAATAAAGCAAAACGGGAGTATAAGGGGGGTTGGGGTATTTAAGGGGAATTTCACGACGCACACAATTTCATCAGTTTGTATATATATAAAAAAAAAAATATATATATACTGTTGGGGTGGTCAGAGGATCCACGGCGACGCGGCTCGTCACCGTCGTCGTCGCCGTCGTTCCGTGACGATCGAGATAAGAGATAATAAATTTATGTATCCTAATCGGGGAGGAAAAAAAAAATTCCGCCGCGTACTGAATACAAAAATACAACACGCGCGCACAAGGATGACGCGTGCGATAAACATCTTCCGTTTTATTCGAATACAATATTGTAATGATATAATAGAAATGAGCAAATACCTTTAAACTTGCACAGGTTCTCCTCGTAGCCGCGTTTCGACTTGCGGAATCCGGTGGCCGTCCCGTCGCCGCCGTTGGCCGTCGGTTCGTCCGGATCGAATCCGAGACGGTCCTTGTAGTACGACATTTTGTTCTTCCTCTATCCAAATAATACGACGACCACCCCGAGGGAAACAACGGTCTGTTGATTTTGTTTTTTTATATTTATGTATAAATATTATTTTCTCTCGGCGTGCCGTATCAACCGCTACTACCACCGCCGCGGCGGCGGTTACAAACGCGTATCCTCCTTTGAGAGAGAGAGAGAGAGAGAAAAAAAAAAAAGAACACGTTTGAAACGAACTCTAGAATCTATTTCTATCCGTTTCTATAAATATATTTTTATTTTTTTGTTCCGTTTCGACCGGATCACAGACAGAGAGATCACAACGACACCGGCTACGACGTGTCCCCGTGATTATTTTGTTTACACGCTCACTCGCTCGCATACACACACACATGCACCTGAAACAATACAATATAATCGGAACGACGGGCCGTCGACCACTGGTCCGTCACCGCACGCGCATAATATGATACACACACACACACACACGTGTGTACCGCCACCGCCGTCATAATATGCGGTGACAGTGTACTACTACGCCCTTCCCCCTTTGGGGGGGCGCCCCGAACGCGGAATTCGCGCGCCGCGGTGTGCAAACGCGAGCGGAGACAGGTGGGCGGCGGCGGCGACGACGACGACCGCGTCGCGCGATATCGTCCGTGGGACGGGCGCGCGCGCGCGCGCGCGGGGCCGTCTCGCCTTACATGGACTTGCATTGTACCAGCACACGCACGACGCACTCGACGACACCGGCCGGCCGGGACAGGGTGACGATTTTTCACCGTTTTCAATGTTTTACGAGAAGAAGAAAAAAAAAAACGCTTTCGTGCCGGACGACCGGGCGCGCACGTGGGCGGGCGCGGATAATAAACGTGCGACGACTGTATATCGCGCGCATTATACGCATTACACGACGACGTCTGCTGCGGTGCACGAGTGGCGACGACGTTTTTCCTCTTACATTTCTCTCTTTGCCGACACAATATTATTATCATTATTATTATTATTAGTTTCGTATTGATTAGTTTTAAATACTGTTAAGTTAGTCAACACAAGTTTTAATTTCTATTTTTCGTGTTAATTAACTTATGGTATCACCTCCGCTTAATATGTTTTCGCCAATTATTATGTCACATGAAATAAATAAAAAAATATATAAATATACAATTCATGAATACAGAAGAATATAACTCGCGTTTACAACAATACTCGCGTCGTAAACGTATATAATAAAATCGATTATACACTTTGTGTATAATAACATATATATATATATTTATATAATTGTATATGTATAGTTACATAAAAATTACAAATAATATCGAACTGCAGTTAACAACGATATAATACACTTATCGCAATAAATATTATACATACGAGAGAGTTTATTGTTTGTAAAAACAGAAATAATAGGCTGAGAAAACGTTATTTGTAATTTTAACAGAACAATGGATTTTTTTTTTTTTTTTTTTTTTACTGCGGTATGTATCGCGCAACAGGAAAATATCAAATCGAATACAGAATTTTCTCATAATTTATTAGATTATGAAGCAAGAAACGCGCATACATACGCAACACGAACTGTTACTTGTAACGCGTTGTTAAACAAAAGGGTAAAAAAACTACGACGGGTTTTTAACGTATACTTTTATGTTGAAAAAGACACGGTCACAATAGTTATATTACAACAACGAACACTTTGTTAAGTCATTTCCTATATATCTGATATATTAATATTTCCATATATAATATATTCCTTGTTATTATTATTATTATTATTTAACGAGCGCCGTTTACAATATTATTCGTATACAAATCTATCGGTATTCACAATAAATAAACGTTTCGAATGGATTACGTTTGCAGTGAGAAAAATAAAAGGAATTCACCGACGGAAAACGAAATAAATTGTTAAAAGATCACTACTACTCCCGAGTCGATTGCCGAGTCATCCGCCTGCGGTTTATATATTATATATAAATCGGTTTATTTGGAATCAAAACCTGCCAGCATAACTATTACGCGAAATGACAAATATTTTATACCTTAAAAACAAAAACAAAAAACTATTATTAAAATTAATACGGCGATTTTATATAAACTACTAAAAAAAAAAAGTCATCGAGCGTTAAAATCTTTTGACTTGGAACCCTGTGGATCTCTCTCGGTATTTTCAATATGAATTCGTATTACGAAAAAAAAAAAAGATGTTTTTATACATTTTAAAATACTAATACATTATGCATAAAGGTCCCCACACACGCACATACTACCAGATTTAACAACCGTATACGGTATAGTTCGAATATCGCGTCGTACGCGTCAGCCAGCCAACAAACAGTGTGTGGGCTACTAAAACCAGCGGCTTCAAAAACCGCGATATTAAACGATGACGAGCAATAAGTCTGTAAGAAGCAGCAATTTGATTTATTTTTTCCTCCGTACGCGGCGTTTTCGATGACAATACGCAAAAGGTGTACGAAGTAGACAACTACGACTGTACACACGGTGTGTATTTTTAGTTAAATCCACATTTACGGATCAATTCGACATAATATGTACATTTATAAATTGAAACGTAATTATTACTCGTAACATTTTTTTTTTTTTTTACAACCCTCACGAGTCACTAACTAAGAAAGTAGTTGTATATTTATACGTTCTATTGTTGTGGAAAACAAATATATAACTATCAGTTATCATTTCCCAATGAGCTGGTCAAGTAGTTAAATCAGTGACCGTTTTGAATGTGTGGGCGATTTTATTAACATAATTTAATAAAAAAAAAAATGTAGTTATAAAAGAATAATTGCATTACCATAAACATTGCATTTTATCTCGGTAACAGCGAAAAGCATTTCAAATACCGCTGACTCTCCAATACACTCCATAGACCGCCGTCTTATTCCAAAAAATCGAGACGTTACATAAACTACTAACAGTTAAAATAATTCACGTACGTATTACGATGACAATTGTATTGATAAAATTATTATATAATAACTTTACGAACGTTTTTTCACACGAAAATCGTTCCACCAATATCGTTAGCCCCATCTTTAAAACGTTACCCAGTAGGACGGAATACCGTGAAATTCATAACGCCTCGACGATAATAACAATATTATTTAATAAAATCTAAAAATTGTAACTGGAAATCGATTAAAATAATATCGACGATTATAAATTATAATATGTACACCCACCTACCTTGTATTCAAACAGAATAAATCATCCATGTAAAATAGTGTCATGAGAATCTAAATTCCATTAGAAACGATTTATAGGGGGGTCGCTATGTGGTTTTAAAGAATTTTTAATGATTAAATATACTAATAGAGAGCGTGTTTCTCGGGGATATCTTGACACAACGAGTCAACAAACCGTGAAAACTACCTTCAACCGAATCATAAGTATAGATATTTACTCGAAAAGTACACACACACACACACACTGATAGCACAATTACTTTATTGAAAATTTAAAACCGGTGTGTGTATATATTATATAAAATGGACGGAAAACAGTTGGAATTCAAAACGGATCACACAATGGTAGAACTTAAAATGTGTTGTTATTACATTATATATATATATATAATATTGACATTTTCTAACGTGAATCAGACATACCTATGACTAATGACATAATAAATATATTATTACACGCGCGGTATGGTTAATAAATCGCGTATTATTCTAACATGGCATTAATAATAACAACGTTTTAATTAAAAAAAAATCTCGCTTTTATATATATATATATATAGGAGTTAATCAAATAGTGCACACATATAATGTCGTCAACTTACACTGCAGTAATCGGATAGTAATCTGTCGCTTACCGGACCTAGCTGTCCTCGATCGGATGAACATTAAAATGGATATAACGTACGAAACACTGTCAAGGTCCTAATACGAATATTCCCAATTTTTTTTTTTTCTTACTTTATATTATTAGTATTATGTAGTTCAGACAGTCTTCGCAGAAATTCGTGCATCACAAAAAAATGTCTTTAACATTATAACAAGGCCAAATATATATATATATAACAGGATAATATAACCTTCTTTTATAAAGGATATAATTTCCATTTATACGAGCAATATGCGTAGGGTATATAATTTTTTTTCTTCTTTATAAACAATTATTAAGACCATTACCAGACTTTTCTTCTATCAAATAATTACCTGACGCAATTGTTCACTGATTGATAGAAAACAGAACGTTTACAACATTTTTTTTTTTTTTGTTGTTGCCGATGTTGATAAGCGATTATATGTGTACGTGAACAAAAGACGTCAAGGTTAATATTGTTATCATAAGCTCATAATATAAACCTCTTAACCCATATAATTTTTTTTATAAATATCGTTGACATAGTGAAATTACAGTTTCTACAAGATATATACTTCCTAAAAAGAAAATGCGCGTATAGATTTTGCAGTCGAAAATTATAGAATATATCGTTTAAAATGAAAAAATCATACATTTTATCCTCGATTCGTTTGGAAAATGAATTCAATTTTACATTTGTTTCCAATAGTTGAAAATTCATATAGCATATATATATGTATATATAATGTTTATTACATAATATCGAAAATAGAGATTCAGCCGAAAACAATGATGAAGGTCGATCAACTCCGTTCGAATATTATTAAACATACGATTAGAATACAATATATTGTTATATTTATATTCACTTAAATCCTAACGAACTGAGAATTCGTTAACAAACCGGACGATAAATATATATTTGGACGATTTTAATTAAAACACATTATAACGGTTGGGATAGGCACATTATAATTTTCTAATTTTACGATATTTCAAACGACGAACTCCTTAAAACTTCATTTTATCTAGTTATTTTTTTCAAGTCGAGATCGTATTGTATCTAATATTGTGTATATTGAAAATAAAAATTGTTCGCGTTCAAAATAAAAATTTCCGAAAAATATAATTTTGAAACCAAAACGGTGCCGTTGAAATCGAAGAGTCTTTTGAAAATGTCAATTTTGAAAGCTGTTTCAAAAAAATATATCGTATTAAAAATTATTATGAATCGAATGGTTTTCTTTTCTTCATAGATATTCAGTACGTCGTGCAATTATTAGCATAAATCAATAATAATGAATAGAAATCATAAACTTGAAATCGATACGATTTATCATTCAAACGTATTATGTATAATGACTCGACAGATTTTTTTTTCACACATATTATAATAATATATACACGGGTACTGCCGCTCGGATTTGGGCACGTTTGAAATAAATCGCGCAAGACGACGAATAATCTTAAAAAAAAAAAAAAAAAAAAGAACAAAACAGTGTTCTCTATGCGAATGCCGTCCTCCGTAGACTCAAAAAAAAAAAGAAGAAAAATGCGAACACACGCGCTCGGAATTTGACGAAGTCGTCGTCGTACAAACGGTTTTTTAATTTCTTTTCGCTTACGCGGTGTTTTTCTCCCATTACAATACACGCGTAAATATTATGCGCGTGTACGCATATTATAATAAACCAACGATAACGGCGAATATATCATTGTTTGACCGACGATTATTATTCGATAATTATGATTTATAAAACGCAACGTACATAGGATTTTTTATAAAGGGAGATGGGAGTTCAAAGAAACTTGAAAAAAAAAAAAACAATATTTTTGTTCTACTGTAATAATTTCATTATTATTATTATTATTATTTTTCTAGAATACAATCATCAATTTGTGTTAATATTACACTCCATGTCGCACAATCAACGAACGAAATGGAATTTCAAAATTTTAATTGGCAAGAACAAACTTTTTTAGGATTTGAGGTTTATAGGAGCAGAGGAGGCTGGCGTGAGAGTAAGGCGATCGCCAAAGCGTCTGTTTGGAATTTTAAAAAATTCATTTAAATTTATTTTCACATTTATCATCGGTTTCGCTCGAAGAAAATCTAGAAAAATGTAATTTAAATTATTGTTTGATTGGTAACAAGAGACCGCTGGTTTTAAATATATCAGAAAATAAAGTAATATAAAGGTAATTGCGCCGATTTGGATTTTCATCGTGACCAGGCAGCCGTTGTAATTATTTGTTCAAAAATGTGGAACTCTTTCGTCGCGCCCAAATGAGAGTTGGCCGAAGGCGGGCATTATACCTCACGCCGGCCCTGTTTAGGGGCGAGAGGGGGTAGAAATCCCTTGCACTCCCCCCCCCTCTACACCGTATCCACGCCACTGTGCGGGAAAACACATATCTCTAACGATTACTAATATAGAACGATATACACGTGAGAGGGGTCAAAAGGGCGGTTAGAGGTAAAAGCGGTAAACGAAAACGAACGCAGCCGCGCGCCGGTTATGGGCCGCCGGTGATGATTCATCGCGGTCACCCCAAATTAACACAATCACTACGAAAGTAATGATGTTATCGAGGAAGAACTAATTTTTTTCGTATTTAATGAAATGAAACTCTCTCTCTCTCTCTCTCTCTCTGCACGGGATTTTTTTTATTCATATAAAAAATTTAAAAATTAAATATAATAATTAAAATTTATAAATTTAAAAAGTTCTTTTTGCGTCAGACGCGATATTTTTACAAAACGTTCGTTCTCGTACAAATGTTTCGTATCCGTTTTACCGATTTGCGCGAGGCGGATCGCGAGTACTAAATAATATTATTGTTCTCGAATTTTTCTCCCGTTTTGTACACGTAATCTGCGACGCGTTATGTATATATATATATATGGACGTGAGTCATTAGTAGTACAAAAACAAGAAAGTTCGACACGCGTGATGAGAAATACCAAATTCTACAACTCATTTTAGAGGAGAAGACGTGTGGTAAAAAAAATAGAGAGTGGCCTGGAACGGATTAGTAACAAAATCTGAGGCAATGGTTTGATTGCGACAACAATCGAATATTCAAGGCGGCCCGAGAGAAAATCCAGATTAACATGATGATTTCTTCCAAACTCCGATATAGGAGAGAAATTTCAATAAAGGTCATTAGTAAGTCGCTTCTTTAGTTTTTTTAATTCGCGATGATGCCACTACTTCAACCGACTACGACGATGAGAACACACGCATCGGGAAAAAACCTCTAAAAAACGCGTATTACACATAAAGACGATTTTATTTTCGGACGACCCCTCGGGGGCTCCGGTGGGGGGTAAACGACAAAGTTGTGAACGCCAAAGAAAACGACTGCAACAATAATCGCGGAGGCGGCGGTTGAATTCGTGTCCCGCGACCGGGGGACATGCGGTGCGAGCGCACACGTGCCGTTACGCGTCCCCGGGGAAGCCGAACAACATCACGCACAGCGCGTCGTTATAAATCTCGGAATTATTATTATTATTATTATTATTATTATTCATTGAAATAATACGTGGTGGAGGATCGGTTTCTCCGGTGTTCCGGGTCCCGCCGATATAATACGTGACTTTGAAAAATGCGCTCAACGCCGGCCTCTGCGCCGCGCGCGAAGAACCGGTGTATGTGTGTGTGTGTACTCGGGTGCGTGCAGATTCTCTACTGCAGCTCCGGGCGGTGCAGGTCGTCGGTTTACACACACCGCATAGCGACGACAATGACGACTCACCCGCGCACACTCACCAGAACGCATTGTTCGGCGTGGTGCGAAGTCCGCGCCAAAAAAAAAAAAATCATAACGGATCGTCTGTTTTCTTTTTTTGAAAATTCTGCCGCGCGTTGTGTACACGTTATTAATTCCCGGCGAAATCCCGACGGAAAACCTGTTTTGCGTTGACGTTATAATATGCTAATGTTTGTGCCGCGGTGTTTACCACGACTACTCGTCGAGCCGGTCGTTATGGGAACGCGGAGGAAAAAAAAAAAAGAACCGTACACCACCGCGTACCCGATTCCCGTATGCGTGTGCGGAAGGGCGCTGCTGCTAGTTTGTTTACATTTTTACAACGCATGCATGAATAATAATAATATTATTTCCGAGGAACGGTGACGATCGACCGGCGCGACAAATACTCTCGTCGATCCATACAAACGCAGCAAATCGTTTCCAACAACGAGCGAGCGAGCGAGCGTGTAATATTTCACTAGGAAATCACGAGCGGAATACGTTTACCGTATCTCAAGTGTCGGTGGTCCCCTGGACCGTTAAGTAAAATAAACAAAAACGAAAATAGTAATTATAATAATAATAATAAAACACTTACATAATAAATATCGTATTTCGTTTTTTCCCCTCTCTTTCTATTTAATTCTTACGTTCGCATAACAGCGAAGAAAAGTCTAATACGAGACGAATGGGACCATCCACTCGCGAAACGCAAAAAAAAGACTTTTTTTTTTTTTTTTTTTTACAGTTATTGCGACTACATAACGTGTAGGAAGAGGTGACACGGACGATAACGTGATTGGGGGAGAGAAAAAAAAAATTATACAATTGTAGAACTGCGCGCGCACACGTGTGTAATTTAGTGAAAATTTACACGGCGGAATGGAAGCGTATAAACGATAGGAAATTAGGAGGTACGATAGAAAAGAACGGACGGACGGACCAACGCGCGACAACAAAACGACGACTGCGCGGTACTATACCTACACACACACACACACACAAAACACACGATTTAGACGAACGCGCGCGCGCGCGCGCACACACACACACAAACACGCGAACAACCACCACCACCGTTCGGCGGTATACTACTACTGTGTTGTTGACGCGTACACACACACACACAAGCGCAAACGAGCGGCGCCGCGGCACACACAAGTGTCGAACAGATGGAAGAGGAATGTGGTGGTGTGCACGTACACGGTGTCGTGGACACGGCCCGGTTGGCTACGGTGGAAGGGGTCGACGAAAAAAAAGTAACCGACGACGAAACGGATTATAATAATAATAATAATAATAATAATAATAATAATAATGTTTATTATACGCGCGAGTGTGTGTTACCTACTATTTAATTTTCAGTTTTTTTTTTTTTTTTTTCATTTGCTTTTCCTCCCGATACACGCGCTGCCATCTGTCGAAACAGTGCCGCGCGACGCGACCCAAAGACGTTTTTCGTTTTGACCGATCCCCCGGGCCACCACCAGTGGTGAAACGCGGTTGGGTAGTAGTGCGCGCGTACCGGTTCGCGACCGCATTTCACATCACGGCGCGAAACTCGGGCGTTTCGCCTATGCAACCGCACGTACGAGAAGAGTTCTCGGCCGCGGACGTTTCCGTAAAAACGTCCGATTTATCAACCGTCGCCGAGTATTAGCAAAAATACTCTTCGTTTTGCCAACAACCGGCAATATATTAAAGAAAAAAATTATTATTACTTTACCGTAATATTACGGTTATTTGGTTTTAAATTTTTTTACGAAAATTTCGGGTACTCGTCGTCGTTCTCATTTTGATTTAATTTTTTTCTTTTTTTTTTGAAGTATAGGGGAATAAATTCTACACAACCGCTACACGGATTTCTTTCGCCTAACAAAATGAACGTTTCGAGAACACGTATATCTAAATTCGTTTTTTTTTTTTTATATATATATACTTATTTAATTTTTAAAAAAACTCTTTCTTAAATTTATTTTTACTATACTATACCAATCGATAAACTAATCTACTCTTACAGATAATTGTGAATTGGTTTCCGTTGACGTGCGCTCCTATATGGAGCATATATCTATTGTACGCAATATAATACTCCATAGATAATATAATTTATAAATAAACTACGAACTACGACTACGTGTTTGCTAACATCCATATAAGAACAACAACAAACTGGACGATGAAATCGAGATTTTCGATTTGTACGTAAAACGGAAAAATAAAGATAAAACGTCGTCTTGCGCCGCCATTCTACTTTGTAACACGATTCAAGTTGAATTAAACACGTTAAGTAACTGACCTTAAAAAAAGAGGACTTATAATATTACAATTTAAAAAAAACAACATAAAAAGAATTAGCGAAAAAACGAAAGAAAACGTACTAGCAATAGTTTTTTTTTTTTTTTTTTAATGTAACTTAACTTAAAATCGAGAAAAAATATAATAATAAAATAAAAACGAATTTTAGCCAGTCGTACACCTTACAATCCGTACACATTTGTTTCGATTTGTACCCGCGAGTACAATAGCAGTATACACCATCATTTTGAGATTATGTACATTCAATACAAATATTATGTACGACGCCTAACAAACACTTAAAAACACGTATTCACCGAATAATCATTAATTTTACTCCCTCCCTCCCTCCACCAACAATATATATATATATTATATATAAATCGTAATAACACTTATAAAGAAAAAAGAAACCTTCACAATTAGTCAATATTGTTTTTAACGACAAAAAAATCGCGTGATGTCTGAATAAAATTATACGTGCAGCAGCGTTTTCGTACCATAAAACACGAACACGCTGAAGAAATAAGTTGGAGAATATTATTCGATTGTCATGTTCGACAACGATAATAACACAAAACTTTTTCTGTCGTCTGACAGTTGCGATTTTTTATTTTTTTCAATCTAACACGTTTAAAGCAATTAACCCCGGACATGTTCGCGGTAAATTAAAAACTAAACTATTGATTAATATAAATTTTAACACACGAATTCAATTTTGGAACGGTTTTTCTTTTTCTTTTTTTTTTTTTTTTTTTTTTTTTACCATCGCTTGCCGCCTATACCACAATACGAAATACACACACTACCAAAAACAATTATCTATTCAAATTACACGTTCAGCTATTTCTGTTTAAACGTTCATCAATCACGTATGATTATTATACCTTCAAGGCGGCAAATAATAAATAGAATTATCAATAATCAAGATTAAAACAGATTTATACAAGTCCGCTTATCTATTAGTATATCTTATACTGCACTATAATGGATAATATGTCATACGAATACGCCGCACAGCTTTACACAACAACTACAAATCCTGAAAAAAATATTAAGAAAAATTATCGCTAATTACGAGAACAATGGACAAAATTATCGAAAAATCGAAACAATAACGTATTTAGTAGTATTCAACGCCGCTTGTAATGGTTCTGGTCTTCTTTTCATATTAAATACGCCCGGAGTTGTATAAAGTATTCGAATATTGGTATTCAAATACTTTTTCATGGTACTGAATACTAATTTGTTTTAAACACTTATTATCAATTAGATTATATTATTTTATTAAACGTCAAAACGTCTATGGGTAACACAAATGGCTATATGAATGCAATATAGAATTCGCTCGTTCATAAATATACGAAAATGATTTGTGTATTTGAGTATTACTCTAAATACTTTTTTCAACAATATTTTTTTTTATTTACTCAAATACTTTTTAAAAGTATTCTTTACAACTCTGAACACACCCCACGGAACGCCGACAAGCTAAAATTGTGTTTGTAAAAGAACTCTGTCGCCCGCGACAGTCTCTTGATTATTTCTTTTCGAAAATCACTTTACTTTCCGAAAACTCATCATCACGCAGTCACTCGAATAATCAAAAATGAAATATTTTAAAATTAACCGATTACTATAAATATAGCGTAATTATTGAATTTATGCGACATGCTCTCGACGGGCTAATTTTTCTTTTTTTACTATAATGAACGGAGCAAAAATAAAACGCAGTGCGCTAATCGAAGTATAGCGCCTAAAGCCAAAGCGTGTTGGTTACGCAAATACAAGCATATTAAATTATTATAATTGGTGCCTGCAGACACCGGCGAGTGATTTAGAGTTGAAGAGGAAAAAGAATAAATTTAATAATTTTCGACACACGTAGTAGTGATTGGCGATAAATTTTATTATTAACCGGTATTTTTATAATATGACTACCTACTAATATTACACTAAAAATTTATGGCATATTTTAATTGTTGACCTTCAAAGATCATTATTATTATTATTATTATTATTATTATTATTATTAGTTAAGTAATTACACACTGGATTCGATAAAACTGGAATAATCGTTAAAAATTCTCAATACTCTGTTAAAATGATTTTTTTCAATAGTTATTAAATGACAAGAAAACGAACCATAATACGCTCTTCTCTGGAAACATAAAGAAAAAACTATCTATCAACGCCTAAATCTCGTAATGTAGCAGGTAATTCATTAGAAATATACTCGAATACTATCATAAATATATTATACATATATATATTACATTATATATAAAATTATTATATTATATATTTTACATAATAATAAATGGATGTTGGCCACTACTCTGCGCAGTAATATCATAAATCACGATTGTACAGTATAACATACTAACGGTACCTGCGGAGTTACACATATATATATATATATATTTTTTTGCCAATGCGCAGACGTTCTGCAGTAATGGCGCAATGCGTACATTACTATATTTGAACACATCTGAAACGACGCACATAATAAATATTATGACAACGAACACAAAAAAAAAAAAATGACGTTCAAGTTTCACGTATAATTGTTTAAAATTAGACTATATACAAATAATACGATATTTACATAACGTCAAAAGTAGATATCTCTGTCGAATTGTCAATACAAATATAACGCGAATTATAAATAGACATACAGGAGCATACCTATAAAAACTTTAAGAACGTTTTATGGTCGGCGTGTATGCCCGATAATTAAACATGTTCTATTTCTGGATGATTCATAAATAATATGATGGGTGATACTACGCACGTTCCAAATGACATTTTCGAAGCAATTTGTTTTATTTTATATATATATATATACAAGTAAGTTTAAGAATCGAATACGCACTAACGACATCAACAGAAAGCCACGACGAATTACGAATTTCAATTTTCGTTTATCAAATATAAATAAATAACAATAAATTCCGTCGTGACCTTCGAAAATGTTTTGAACGTTCGAAGAAGACGAACAAGAAAATATTTACAACAAATTATAGTACAGTGACATAACGAGGACGGTAATGCGCCTACGGGCTGTTATATATAATCGATCACAAACTAATAAAATAAATACAATATTTATACGGCATACGGAAAAAATATTAAAAACGTTGATTTTATTTTTACGCGCGCCAATCATTCTTATTATTCTTTAGGACAAATAAATCCCCCCCATTTATTCGTAAACCAACTGTAATTTATAATTCTCGGAACTAGTAAAAAAATTCCAACGGACGAATTTCTACATCGATCGCGGTATTATTATATATATAAACGTACACTTTACTCGTAACAAATAAACAAACAAAAAAAAAAATGCGATATTCCGCAGCAGCAGCAGCAGCAGCAGACAGCTCCGCCGGATATTGTTCTATCGCGCTCGTCTTTAAATAATATTATAATAACAGAAGGATATTTGTACACGGGGCGCTATCTGGTTTCCTGAACATTACCACCATTATTTCGCGCTATTAATATTTTTACGCACACGACGCATGTTGTTCGAGAGTAAATAAAAGTTAAAATTTTGCGCTTTTTTCTTCCGCCCTCCGAATGTGAGCGTCGTCGTCGTCGTCGGAGGAGGAGGAAAATTTAAATGATCATCCCCGCCGTTCGTAAAAAAAAAAAACCGTCGTTATAAATTACAAATAAGAAGGAGTGACAATGGCGTGGGGGGGAGGCTGCAGCCAGGGCCGGATTTAGGGGGGGGGGCCCCGGGCCTCCACTTAATGAGATTTTTTTGCATCCAAGTAATAAAACACAATATAATATTTGCAAAATAAATTTAAATCGCAAATCGAATAAAATTGTTCAATCGTTTATAAATATAGTAAAATTAAAGTAATTTAAAATCGAATATTATGTCTTGTAGAGTAGGATAAGCGATAAGCGATAAGGTATGGTTTTTAATTTTGAGAAAAACGGTTATAAATAAACACATATAACTTGTATAGCAAGCCGCCAGACCGGTGTTGTAGATACATACGTGTGTAAATGTTAATATAATATTATTTAAATTAAATTAACTTGTAATAATATATTAAATATAACATGTTATCGAAATATAAAATATACTTTTAAGGTGAGCCCAGGACCCCCACATTCCTAAATCCCGCCCTGGATGCAGCCCCATGCCCCGAAATGAATAAATAATCGGTTTTTTTTTTCCAGTAGGTGTACAACCCTCTATATAAATCATTAACATATAAATCAATTAATCAACCGTATTCTCCGAGCTCAAATGAAAATCCAGTCTACGCCGCTGTGAAGAGACGTGTTAAACGATACGGCGGGTGCGCAGAGAAGTGCAGCCAAATCACCAGCTCGTGCGACGAAAATAGACGTGGAAAGTTTAATGTCAAATCGTTTGAGAAACTGATGGCGGCGCGCGCGCGGTACACAACACCTGACACCCTATAAACATAAATGGACACTAGCCCAATAACAATAATACTTGAAAACCTCCCGTGACGATGACACGTTTATATATTCGCGCGGTGTTTAAACGTGCGAATGGAGACATTTTCGTAAAGGGTCTGGAAAAGTGCGTGTCGGTTAAATAGTTTCGTTTTCGTTTTCTTCGTTCCACGCGATACCCCGCTCGTCGTTGAAATCACACACTAATAAACCCGTAACAGCAATCGTTCAAAACGTACACCGAGTACAACTGGCACCATAAACCGCGTTTTATACAGATTTACAACGTTGTCGAAATCCAGCAAGAAAATGTTTAATAATATAAAACACGATTATTTTTTTTCGTCCCAAGACACACACACACACTCTCTCACTCTCTCTCTCTCTCTCCGTCCGTAATCGTACACCGCGCGCGCGGCGGGCATTTATACCGAAAATCGATTAACAAGTCTCATAATCGCGTGCAGCGGATATAATCAACGGCGTTTTACTACAATAATAATGTTCGGACAATGTCGAAAAAATAAAACTTAAAAATATTTACGATATCGTTGAGACCCGGCGATTTTACACCGCGTCGATAAAACGATTATTTTATGCACTAAAAAAGAATTAATTACACGAAATAAATGACGCTGGGGGGGAATGGCGTACGAAAGAATTATTTATTTACTCTACGAGCGGCCGACCGCCGCGGCGGTCGTGTACATAAAATAATAATACGGACACACGCCGTCACGGTTATTTTTTGTCTCCCGACGGAGTGTATAATAGTAATATTAGTAGTGTTGTAATAGTTTTAATGCGATTTTAAAACGAAATTAAATTTGAATCAACGCGAAAACGACAAAGAACGTGTTGCAAAACAACACGGTTTACACACAACTGTATTACACCGTGTATCTAAAATCTACACTGCATATAATGGTAAAAAAAAAATATACATATATTAAAAACGCGTCGCGCGAATTACCAACACCGCAGACACTATCAGTGACTAACGGATGAATAATATTTTAAAAACGGATTTATGCGGCACCAAGGGCGGAGTAGAAAACGAGAGTTTTCCAGATGGCCCGATGATCTGGTGTTTTTCACGCCACATTTTTTTCAAACCAGCTCGTTTTTTTTTTTTTTTATGTACAATTCGTACCAATATACTTAAAGGATTCCGTTTCAACAACTAATAAAAATTATTATTATTTTTTTTTTCGAATGCAATCGCTATTAAGAGAAAAACAGAATTTTGTTGTTGTTTTTTTTTTCCTCTCGGTGTTCTGCGGTGAGTGACTTGAATAAACAATATACTCCTCGGCCCGATGGAGTTACGTCCTACTCGGCCCTTGTGCGGGGAACCGACTCGGGGAAATATTTTCTACTCGGCAAAAAACGAACGACTGGCTGCGCACTCGGTTATTTTTTCACATCTGTGTGTGTGTGTGTTTTCGACGTTTAGAGAATTTTTTCTTTTTTTTTTTTTTGCGCGGTACTTTCGATTAAAAAGTCTTATACGGGACTACTGTAAATTAATATTTCAACTGAATATTGTAACAACAGTAATATTCTATACCAAAATGTAAGCAGCACACCGCGAACAACGGTATATATACAGCACAGCGTGTCGATTTAAAACGGCTACTTCTCTTCTATATACCCCGGACTCGTTAAATAACAATAATATTTCGCGCGTACACTTCTGTGTCGGAATAACGGGTCTCCCCCCCAAATACGCTCTCTCGTTTACGGCGGAGGAGGTTCGGACTTTCGACCGACACACTAGTGATGGGCGATTCCCGTTAGTGGATCGATCTTTTGAATCGATTCGAATCGAAAAAAAAAAAAGATCGATCTATAAACGAATCGACAACAAAAGATCGATCTTTTAAAAAATCGAAACACTGTTATCTAAAAAAAGTTTTACCTTTATTGAAACAAGTTTTAATGTTTATAATACCATTAAATAGTAACTTAAATTTTTTTACCAATTTAGTTTAACAGCCATTCTCTAGTCACTACCTCCTCACGCCTATGGCCTATGTATATACATCACCAACAAATAGATATCTATGTATAATTTTAATAATAAATAATCAATTTCAATGTTTAAATAAATAATAAATTTATTCCATTCGATTCGATTTGATCTTTACAAAATTGGATCGATTCAAAAAAAGATCTTTTGTGTGAAAAAGATCGATCTTTTAAAAGATCGATGCAGATCGCCCATCACTATGACACACACATCCATGCGCAACACCACAAAACGGTCATTGTTGCGGACGAAATCGCGGAATAGCGGCAGAACACAGCAGCGCGCGCGTAACACACAATAAGCGCGGTCTGTCGGTTTTAAGAAAAAATCCGTACACTTTTTTTCGCAACGGTTTTAATTCCGAAATAGCGTATGCAGTCGTACACAAAAGCCCCTCGCACAGCTGAACCGTTTGGACAAACGTTCCAAACCTTCGTCCGAATTATTCAAAAATAAAATACTTTGATATTTTAGTACACCACTCGTACACAATGCCCGTTTTTAACTTTTTCACTTTTTTTTTTTTTAATTTTGTACTACAAAATCACAAGTCGTTTTCGTCAAATTTACAGCACGCGTTTTTACCCAAATCAAATGAATTCGACGTTACACTAATATTACAAAAAAAAGTTTTTCTTAATATTATTTTATAGTAGGTTTTTTTTTTTATTCTTATAGATATTTAAATAGCGTTTATCTGCACGGGGTGTTAAATAATATTATTATTATCTTTTACATTTTATATATTTTATTTATTCGCTTTCGCGCATAAACATCACAACAGCAAGGCAGTTATTGATATTTTAACGATAAACGAAGAAACATTTTTTTCTTTTTAATAAAACCAACAAATTATTACATAATAATATGTAATACGGCGGTAAATAAATTAAATTGGAAAGCCAGAGTTGTGGATGGAATTAATGATTAGGGGAATAATAACCGTAGGAGAGCGGGAGTTCAGAAGGAGATACGTGTCTGGGAGAAGGGTAACCAAGAGAGGATAAACGAGAAAAAAGATGGAGTGTGTCATAGAGGTGAGAGAGGGACACAGTTAAATGGAATATGACTGGAGTCACAGAATGCCTCCCCTTCCTTCCCGGTGTAGAATTTTATCTGTTTAATCGTTTTTCTTATTTTTGTCAAAAGTTGCGCATTAATCATTATGTTTCCCCTGTTTCTGCTCTTTTGTTTTTTTTTTCTAAAAATTCAAAAAAAAAAACATACACACGTAAAATTCTTGATTATTTAATAACGTGTAGGGGGGAAAAGTGATACGAGGTATAGTATAATTGGTATACATAGAACGCGGAAAAACGATATGTGCACGCCGTTAACCTAACGTACGTATACGGTGATGTCATACCTATAATTATCGGTGTTGACCGTTGTCAACTCACTGTCACATATTTGTCAATTTACTAGTTCAAACAACAACAACGTTCTGCGATTTCGTCTGTATTTAGAATTTTCACAGGATTCCATATAGTATCCGCGGTACGACGAATACGTCATATTTTTGATCACCGGAAGAATCATAAAACCCAACGGCTACAAGAATATTATTATTTTATATATTAGATAATTGTAATCGATTCGGCCGAACAGAAACACAATCATCAGCGGACGACCAAACCCCGGCCCGCACGGAGAATTTAGTTTTATTTTAAAATATATCACACCCGCCGATCACGTTCCTTGCACTCGGGGACTCAGACGTTTTTTTTTTTCCCCCCCCCAAAACGAAGCCAATGTAGAAATTAATTTCCCGACAGTCGTGCGGCGCGACCCGCAGTGTATACTGAATATTGGTCTGCACAGAAGACATAAACCGTGAACATAATTATCTCGGGGGGAGGTTATTAATAATTGTTTTGTAAAGTAAAACGCGAAATTTCCTTTTATTTCTTCTTCTTTCGAATCTCATTCATTTCCAATTTCTTTCGTTTTTCCCGCGTTCGAAAACACAGGTCATGGTTTTATTAATAAAACGTTCGCGACTCCCGCACCAGGGATGCCAGAATACGTTGTCCGATTCACAATGTTTATTTTGTACGGTGAATACCGCCGAATCGTATCCAAACACGGTTTACAGAACAACACAATAAATCGCATTGAAACAACGTCGTATATTAGTTGAATCCGATGGGCTGGCGCAGACGGACAGCACGCTATAAATCAACCGACTACGAGGTATTTGTAACACGCGTTAAACATGAATATTTATTATTATTACAATAACGTTATTGTTAATTAAATGTTAAACGAGTCACGATTACAAATAAGATTATTATATAAACGATTATATTAGGATAAAGCAATATGCGAGATAACAATTATTTGTATAATAACAGTAATTAATTCTGCAGTGAACGAGGTTCGCGGCAACGGAAACGGGACGATTTTTATTTCGTTACACTCGAGGATAGCAGCAACGCAATACAGAATACAGTTTTACGATCGGAAAAATTTCCTGTGACAAATGGTTTCTGTTTTTTTTTCTACACGTGTAAATCTCGGTGATGGCGGCACACACGGTGCGAAAAGCACATTTAGCGTGTTTTTTTTTTCTTTTAATAACCGCGGCGTTACTTGACCACGATATTAACCATTAACGCGACAGAGAACTCGTCAGATGGAGATTTGAAAAAACGACCGTACGCATCGTGTTCGTCGCGGAAATTCATAAACATAAATCACAAATGGTATCGACGTTTACAAAACAAGACATACGCCGCAGTAAAACATATTTGTTTTTACAATCTCGTAGTATCCAATAGTCCGTTTTAACACATACGGTTATAAAGTTATAAAAATAGTTGCGAACTATATATATATATATTATATGTATATGCCTGCTATTGTCGACTCCTTCTGTCCGTAAATATATATATTATTATTATTATTTATATTATATATATATATATATATATATAAACATTAAATGGTAACAAGCCGTGTAAAACGAATCCGTTTCGAATTTCGAGACCCGATTCAATTCGTACTCCCAAAAATGGTTCGACAAAAATTTTATCGGAAAAAAAGCTCGAGCGATTTTCACAACAGAACAGAGATACACAACATACACTTACGTCACATCGTCGTTTCAGGGCCGGCGTCCCGGCCAAACCGTCGTTATTTCGGCCGCCTTTTTTACACTCATATTTTTACTGTCAAATGTAACAACAACACATACGCGTATAAGTAAAACTTGGCTTGTTGTTATGTTAACGAATGAGTTCCGCGTTTTTATGAGAAATTATCAAGACATATCGGCGTCATATTCATTTACAATGAAAATCCAAATCGGCGTAATCGTTTTATAATACATTTTCTGGCACAATATTCAAAACAGTAGTCCCTTATGTACTAGTTATGTGCACATAATTCTCACATTTTTCTGGATTGTTTTTGAGCAAAACGCCGAATAACCGACGAGAATTTAATTTACGCACCGCTTAACAATAATGACGACGATCGATATTTAAAAAATTTTAAACGGACGTCATAGACGATGCGGGCAGGTACGTAACGTCGTTTTCCGAATACCGCGGAACGCAAACCTTTGGAAAGCGCGACAAGCCAACGAAGACAACCACCGTCCGAGTGTACACACAAATCGGATCGGTAAATCATCGGCACTTGCTGCACGCACAACGCGTGGTGGCGACGACCGGGCCCAATAACAAGGCCGCCGCGCAGCAATACGCTCCCCGGGGAATTAGCTACTTACCACTCTCTCTCTCTCTCGCACAACTACTATAATATACGAGCACTCATCTCGCAAATATTCACAATATTTACAGTAGGCGTTCGTTGTTCATACGGAAGATATATATACGTATGCAAATCGAGACGCGTATCATAAATCACGCGAGTCACATCGATCGACAGCGATAATATTTTTTTGTCGATCACTGGGCCAACACGTAAGGCGGGGTACGAAACCCGTTCGCGCACACCCGCCGCCGAGAATATTATCATTTGTTGTTGTTATACGGAGGCGGCGGCGGCGGCGGCGCACGTGTACCGCCGCCGCGACGATAAGACGTTATCGAATAATAATAATATATATATTTATAAAAAAAAAAATACGTTTTCCACGCACGAACGGATGGATTTGAAAAAAATTACGTACATAAAATTATAAGGAATAACGGAATCGACAATAATAATAATAATAAAAAAAAAAAAAATTTGTATTGTTACGTTTTTTTTTTTTGTATCGTACGGCCGATGACTGCCACCACCAGCAGCAGCAGCAGTCGACAACGCGTGTCATGTCGGCAGGACGGAATATAATAACGACGAAAACGCAAACAAAAAAAAAAAAATTCCACAAACCTAGTCCGCGTTCAATTTTTCTTTTTTCAGTATTATATTACACCGTGCTAGTCGATCCGACGGTTTTCACAATCGGACGCGTGTTGAGAGTTTTTTGTTTTTTTTGTTCTCCGCCACCCCCCCCCCCCCAACAATATGGCAAATTAATATTTTGTAATACGCTGGCAGTAGGACAATAGGTGGTGGTTGTCCGCGAGACGAAAAGAATTTTTTTCCCAAATCGTAAATCAAATGAGTGGGTAAACGTCGAAACTAACAAGTTATACGACCCGCAAAGTAAATATAATTTTTTTCTTTTTTTCTTTATCAGTTCGACACCGTAGTATATTCGCAATATTCCGGAACTGATAACGTTATATTTCTAAATATACACACATAATACAATAAACGCAGCACTACTACGCTGCGTGCGAATAACTGTCACAACGTCACCCATCTGCTGTAATTACGGTCGCGTATGATTTACGATGTTGTAAATAATAACGCGATTTTTTTTTTTTGATGATAACGATACACTCACACATACGCGTATTTTTAATCTCATTCAGACGTAAGCGATGTGGAAAACGAAATCGTTTCGGTTCGAGTGGGAAAATTTCATACGCGTATATTTGAGGAAAAGTGCGCAAAAAAAAACTCGCACGGCGATGTTTCAGACGTATTTTAATAATAATAATATTATTATTGTCTAGCGCCGATGACGCGGGTGGGGGGGGAGGGGATTCACGAAGACCCGCATATACACTGTACAAATAAATTAGCCGTGACGAGTGATTAGTCTGTGGAGTATTGGTAGGCTGGAGCTTACCGGCTATGCGGAGTACGGCTCGGTCGGCCGGGTCCAATTGCAGTATGCTGAGCGGTTTGTCCTTCGCCCACTCCTTCAGGCTCTGATCCGAATCGAAATCCATGACAATCACAACCGGCTTTCGGGCAAATCGTCGGCCGTACGCGGTGACCGACCCGTCTACGGCCAACGCGCGACACGCTCAGGTCGGCAACGACATCGGCGGCGTGCGGACGAAACGGGAAAACTGCGCGATTACGCGGAAAACACGAATTCGCGGGGGAAAAACGGACTGAAGAAGGCGGCAGAGATTACCACCGACGATAACGTGGAAAATCGGCGGCACGCGGATCAGCAGCGGTAACGGAGTATTTCTCCCGTAACGAGCGTACGTCTTCTCCTCCGCGCGAGTGACACTGACCGGCGGCGGCGGCGGTTGACCGGAATGACGATGAACGATCGCGCGTCGCTGTTCCGCCGGCGGAGCGTTACGCGTGATAAAAACGGACCGGCGATAGCGATGCGCGGGTGACGGGGAGCGGAGGAGAGACGGATGCTTAGTCGGTGGGAAAGAGGTGCACGACCGGTACGCAGAAAGGAGTGAAAAAAAAAAATCGAACACTACCGGGAGAACGGCAAAATAATTATCGGAATGGAAATAGGAAAAACATTAACGCTTGCGAGAGATATTCTCAGTGTGGCCACCGGCGAACGGGAAACGATAACGCGAGATATGGCGTGTGCGCTCGTCGTCGTCGGTAGCGTTGTGATTTCGCGGAAGATAGCGGAAAACGCCGCGGCGGCGCCTCAGCGGTTCACAGCTCCGTCTATCGGTCCGTACTCTCGTAATATTTGAGTTCCGCTATTCCGTTTTCGAAAAGCGAAAAAAAAAATGATAAAAACCGTTTTCCCATCGCCCCGGGGGGGGGGGTCCGATGCGCGCGTGTTAACGCGACAAAAAAACGCGTTGCCGGGCCGATGGGTGGCGCCACCGCCGTGCGGGTCGATGACTCGCCACCCTCACCCTCCCACCGGCGTGTCGATGTTATTTTTCTTTCTACTGGGCGGACAACCTGCTTATCACACGCACCAGTGAAAAACCAGAAAAAAAAAAAAAAGTGAAAAAAATCATTAAAAATAACACTTTCGTATTCGTGATAATAATGTTTTTTACGTAAAAAATAATTTTCAAATAAGGAATACGCGACAACGACGATCTTACGCGTTTTTTCTTATAATTTTTGTTGTGTTTTGTTTTTTTATTCCGACGCTGACGCTGACGATTCGTGCGACAATAGAATACAAACAAACAAACAAAATTATATAAAACATCACACGTTTTTTTTATTATTATTATTATTATAAATCGTATCCAAATTTTCTACTGTCGTCATCGTTCGATCGTGGAAACAATTCTCACCGCAGTGTTTTGTAAATTATCGCGTCGGGCACTTCGTTCGTGTCATAAAAAAATCGCCTTTTTTCACGCAGTTGTTTTTGGTGGTCTTTTTTTTTTTTCGATCAATAGACAATTTCGGTTCTTAGAAACCGTACCGTCAAAGCGTATCAGGTAATATTTGCGTTGGCCCTATGCCCATATTACTCGTATGTATTTCGACATTAGTCGTTTTCGTTGCGTACCTACGTGTGTATCTAGAACTCTGTTCGTGTCCGAAGTATTATAATGTACGTTGTATTATGTCCAAAACACGTTGTTTTAAAATTAAATTGTTTTTTTTTTATAATATGTCTGTAGTCGATGAATCACAAACCAATGTCATCGTTACGTTCTGCCCGAAACTAACGTCCTGTCGAGGCATATAATTAAGAAGTCATGGAGTTTCAAGTGAGTTGCATTATAATACAGACTTACTGTACTGTTTTTATAGAAAACTAAAATTTCGTCAAGCTAAACAATTAAATTCATATCAATCGGATAACTGTTAAGTTCTGACATTTACACACACCCATTTGAAAAAAATATTAATCGTACATATTTTAATGTTCAAATCATTATTCGCATCTACGTGTCAATATTATTGTATGTGACAAAAAAAAAAATCATATTTTTTTTATTTTATTTATCAATAAAATATATCTAAACATAATGTTATTCTTTATTTTGTTTTATGCCAATCAAAACATCAATCCGATTTGATCATCCAAACCCGTTTCTGTAATGTTTATGAATACGTAACATACTTCTTTCATTATATTACATAAGACTTTATATTTAGATTTTTTTTTTCAATATACATCAACAAATAAATTTTTCAAAGTCGAAACCTTATAAAACCATGTATGTATATATATATATATATATATATATGTAAAGAATTTAAAATATTTATTATATTCACGTGGTATCAGTTTTTTAACACGTCTGGCTTTATACCTGTTCAACATTATTTTTACATGCCAATAGTTTTATTAATAAAAACTAAAGTAATTATGTATGCATCTGCTTCATTACATTGTACAATTGATTTTCTATTAAATAATATCAATCAATATACGAATACATTAAGTATTCAATAGTATTGTATTATACCAAAATGGCAACAAAAAAAGTGTACAATTTTTCCAATGAGTTAATGAGAAATTTTATTGACGCTTGAAAGATAAAATATTACAGCACATATTGTAAATTAAATTATATACATTTTGTTAACATTTGTTTGTCAGTTATATTATTAAGAATCTAGAGAGGACTAATCGTCAAATGGTAGCGTTTTATTATTTTCTTTGGTCAGCTTTAAACTGTTGATTATTTTTTTCTTTTTTTTTTTAGGTTACAACAATAATTGCTATCATTATTTGTCTACATATACTGTGTAATTATAAAGATTATATAAATAGTTTCTTGGTTACATTATGTAATTTACCTTATTGTTTCACACTGTATTATGTACGATTAATCTAAATTTGTTTATTCTGTCCAATAAACAAGTTTTATTATTATTCATATTTAAGTGGACTTTTAATATTAAATATTATTCTTTGTTTAAATATATTTTATATTAAATATATTCGATAGTTTAAATTTTTTAAATACTTGTGAAAAACGATAGTATTATAAATTATTATTTAATCTCTATGATGCAGATGTGATTATACACGCTTCGTTAATAATTGCAAACTACAATACTATATACTTTGCATTTAAAACATTTTGGTTCAATCAATTATTAACTAAAGAAATTATAATGTATTTATTTATATTGCCGGTTATAGTATAAAATAATATTACACATAACACAAAAATTTAGGTTTCGTTTTTTTTTTAATTTGCCGCATCATTTTTAAAAACGTAATATTTTTGTAAACGATTGTTTCTAAGTACCGAAAATTCTTTTCAATCTAATAAATATATAAAGCGCATTGTATCATTAAAGACGCCAATATTATCAGTACTTAATAATCACAGTAAATCACTATTAGATCGATTCGTCACTAATTATTATCATAAAATGATACGTCATGAATTATAATGACATTTGTAAAAAAAAAAAATATATATATATATATAGTAAACCGTATTTGATTTTACTAAGTGAATTTTGGTTTTAATCACACCGTCTCTTATTAAAACATTTAAAATTACACGTTGTACAAGAAATAATAATTATTGAAAGAAAAACCAAAACGAGCAGCGGGCCATACGGAAAACCGAGTAAAAATACAAAATAAAATCTATGTGTAGGACATAGGAACGATTTTATGAGGTAATTGTGTGAAACCGCCGTTAAATAGTTTATAAAAGAATATTGTAAATTTCCGTCAGAGTTTAAATACGTATAAATATTCGTTTTATTCCGAAGTGAAACGTCTTGTGTGTTTACGTTCGTGTTAAAATTATTTATATTGTATTTTTTTTTTTCTGTTTTTATGTAATATATTTTTTGGGAAGAAAAATATTTTAAAAATAAATTAAAATTCGTATAGTTCCGTTTCTGCACATATATTATATATAGATTGATAGTTCGTAAAAGGGGGGGGGGCGAAGACGATTTAATTACTACGCGAATTGGAATGGAAAAGAATACACCGTACACATTGTGTATATTTTAACGTAAACAAAATGTGTTTTACGACTGAATTCGATGGGAAAATGTTGCTTGCTTGCGGTTATCTAAATCGTTTTGTTGTGTAACGACGTTTGGGCATTAAGAGAAGAAAAAAAAATCGAAAAAGAATTCGTTATCGATTCTTTTCTTTCCTGAACATACTCACTCGTTGTCGTCTAGTTATTATAAATAAAGTTTATTTGAACGCGTTAAATTTTTGATCGGTCCGGTGGTCGGATTTGAAAAATTCTTTTTGCGTTCGACAGCACGGCGGGCGGACGATGCGGGGCGGGATTAATGAAATAAGTTTTTTTAAAAAATCTGCGAGGTATTTTATATTCGTCGGCAATAATAGATCGACATGTTACTTTAGCTTAGCTCTTAAGGTTATTGTTATTATATATTTTTTTTTCCAATAGGTATTTTATAAAAAAAAAAAAAAACCGACGTAAATTAAGCGAATTGAAATCGGGCATTTTCTCTCTTCGTCTTATACACACGAAACATAGCAAAATACACGTTTCCTACGTCCAGTGTACCGATCAATTTATTGTGTGCGATAAAAAAATTTGAAAACGGATTTGAATATTCGTCTTGAATTTTAATATGGAACGACTCTCACTTTTTTATTTCGAGACTTTTAAAAGTCGATTATTGGCCAATTTTTTTTATTTTAAAATTGTTCGCCTGATTTTTAAGGATTTACGAGAAAAAATTACAAATCCGGAAAAGTCGATCTCAATTAGACTTCACGACGAGTAAATTCAAATCCGTTTTCACATTTCTTGTCGCATCATTAAATCGATCATCGGGTACGTTGGAAGTATAGGAAACGTCTGTTTTGCCATGTTTCGTGTGTGTAAGACGAAGAGAGAAAATATCCCCTCTTAAACGCCAATAACAGTGCAGTGACGAAACGCGAAAAAATATAATTATCGCGTCGAAAATAAAATAGAATCGAAGTTGAACTGAAATGTTTTTTACGTTTTGAACGTCCTTACCGCCGAGTATTGATTGATAATAATATGCGAATTGAACAAAACGCGAATCGTCTATTAAAAATACGTGTGGCATTTTTTTACGGACAACGAAACGCACGGTAACAATTAATATAATAATTTTTCACGCGCGATTTTGTCGTTGAATAGAAAAATAAAAAAAAAACCGATTAAAATTATTGGTAAAAACGACGGACGCCGCGGATTGTGTGAATAATGCCCACAGATAGCACCACGAAAACCTTGAATCGCGTACACGTAATAATAATAATAATATAATCGTGTTTGTTCAGACTGGAAGGAGTCCAAGACCGCTCTCGTACGGGGGGGACTCTTCTCGTATTAATTTTATAATCCAGCTCCAGTATTTACCGGTTATTAGCTCAAGCGAACGGTATTGCGTTTCCACGCGCGCGCGGTCGTCGCGTTTTTTCAGTGTCGTCCGTTCGGCGGTCGGTAGAGTTTTTTTTCGAAGTGCGCCAGTTTTAAAAGTTTCACATTGGTAAATTATTGGTGTGTAATAAACGAAATGATCGGCGAAGGAATCTCCCAGTTATTCATATCGTTAGATATTATGATTTTTACAAAAACCGAAATATAGAGTTCGTTAAATTCCTGTAGAAAAACGTTCGATGGGATAAACCGCGTTTAATACGTAAAATAGAGTTTTTTTAATTATACGGTTTTACACACAATTTAACACGAAACATAACGATTTTTCGTAAAAAAAAAAAACCGATGAATAATACATGATAATTAATATAATAACCACGGTCTATTAAGAATTAAAAAAAAATTGTTTTTTTTTTTTTCTGAATCCTTTGGTACGTATTATAATATAATATATTTAGATGTTTTAACGAACCGTTATTAACTGTATTCTCTCACATCTTTAAATATTTCTAATCGTATATTATATATTTTCCGATTATTAACGTCCGTTGTGTGCTGCAATTATTATAATCGACTATTTAGTTCCGATGACGAACGAATGTGGAATTATTCAAAATTTGTCATAATCCGTACAGGACGCGTACATATGATATATACAATATTCATAATATCGGTGAAAGTAATATTTGTGACGAACTCGAGTCGTTTCTTCTACTACGGGCTTTCGACCGTATATTCAAAATAACGTACGGGAGTCATTATTTTACTAATTTACACGCATTCTTTTTCTTTTCTTGCGCATTTGCTTTGTGACTCACACAATAAGTTTTTTAAATGTATAATTTCACATTTATACGCAGTGTTTAACGTGTAATGGATTATGTGAATGTGTTCGCAACTCCGACTTATTTTATATATATATCGTTTGTTGTAAGTACAAAAAAAAAAACACACACACGCATTACTCAAACGAAATACTTTTTAATTTATTTCTGTCCGATTCGGGCTGTGATTTAATTTCGCGGCACAACGGTCGAGTTAAGACGCGGCGATTAAATAAGATTTTTACAAATTAACCCGTCTTTTTAAGACGAAAAAACTCATTTCGTTCGTTCCGCCGAACGTTTTTCGATGGAAAACCGTCGCATTGCAACTGTGTTATTATAATATTGTGTGTAAAACTTGTCCGAATTTAATTTAAAAATAACATATTTTTTTCCAAAATATATTTCATAAAACATAATATATATTCGAAGAATTTCCACCGTTTCGACATAAAAGTGGTTCGCGTTGTTTGTATAGCGATACGAATTCGCCTGTGTCTTCCGCGTTTTTGTCCTCGAGAAATCCAGTAGTTAAATTCAAATAAAATGTTTTTAAGCGTTTCTATGAATTATAGTTTAAATCGATTTTCTTCGTGCACAGTATATAATGCGCGTGTCGTAGTAATGGCCATTTTAAATTACCTATTTCTTAAAATCAAATGGATTTTTAATAACGTCTACGCGTATATATTATCAAAAAAAAAAAAGTGTTGTAACCGTAACATAATAATTTTTTAGTAGTGCAATAATAATAATAATAATAATACGAGCCTATCCCATTATATACGCACGCGCACGTTAATTTATAATGTCGATGTTCGAGAAATCTGAAACATTAAAAAAAAATAAAAAATGTCCGATATCATTTTGCCGGAAATGTGTGTGTGTTCGACAAGATAATACGATATACGAGTATTATCAAAACGAATAATATTTTTAAAAATAATAATAAGCCGATCCCATATTTTTCACCTCGTTCGTACGGATTCGCTACAAGGACGCGCGGTAGAAATTATTATCGTTTCTTTACGCACAATCTCCTCCGTCATATGTTTTAATATCGCGTTTTTTTTTTCTCTCTGTGATCGCTTTTACACTCTCTTTTCTCGTATGATTTTATTAATTCGGTTATTTATTCGTTCTCACGAGAACCGACTGTTTGTCATAGACTTTCATTCGTATATAGACGTTAGAGAGAGAGAAATCACTATATATATTTTCTATTCTTTTTGGCATTAGTCCCTCCTCGGTTGACGAGTCGGACTAAATTTAGCTCGATTTATCTTACCGCACATGCGATGACACTTAAAAAAAAAAGAAAAGATGCGTTTACTAAAAGTTAATTGAGCCGAAGAAGGGGAGAATAAAACACCGACTGTGTATATACGTTTCGTAAAAATATATTACAACCCTACTCTCGTAGCCCTCGTCGTTCCACACTCTCCCACGACCTACACAACCACTCACGGCGTATATTTTATCGTACATAAATCCCGTACGCACGTCATCATTATACACGCGACGATATAATTACAATAAAATGGACGCGTCCTCTTGTGGGGCGATGACGACGATTTATACCGGTGTATTATTTACCGGTTATGGTAATGACGAGTGTGTGAAAAAATGTTTAAAAAAAAAGACTTCGCTTATATTTTGTAATAATAACGAGAGCCAATCGTTAAAACGCGTTCGCTATCGCCGATCGAATTTCTCGAATATTATAATATGTTTTAGCGAAATATATTTTGTGTATATTCTTACCCCACTCCCCGTTGCGCGTTGTGTATAGTGAAAGTACGAAAAACGCCACGAGGAGTAGTTTTATAAATATAAATAATATTTTTATTTCGCTTTTTTCTCTAACTATTATAAGGTGTCGGCGAGGGGACACCCACCACCTAACACCTGTTTGTGTCCGGCCGTCGTTTCGTCCCGCGTTGTTACGCGCCCGCCACGGTGTCGTTATAGCTGAAACACACTCGTGGCCGGTCGTCGCGTCGGTGATTGTACCGTGAAAAAAAAAACGCGCGTATTTATATTTTTTTAATGATACGATTCGCACGTTACCCACGTTAAAAAGAAAGAAGCGTCCACAGTATTTTGTATATTATTACAATACGCGCGCGCGTTAACGACGAAAAACGCGACTCGTTTCTCGCTACGACAACGACGACGACGACGCGTTGAGGGTAACGAATAATATGCACAACGGTAAAAAACGACCGCTGCACGGGCCGCGGCGCAATAACGTTAACTCGCACCGCCGTCGCCGCGGCCATAATGCTGGCCGGCGTACTTGACCGCGTGTTGCCCGGCCGCCGGTCGCAGTACCTGCACCGGGTGAACGTGGAACGCGGGCCCACGACCGCGCGACAGCTGCAACGGCCGCACAGCTACCATGGCGGTTGCGTTGTCATCGGCGTCGCCCGACAGGACCCGGTGCCGGTGGTGCAGCAGCACCCGGAACGCCGCCGCGACGCTATTCGGGCGAGCGGACTAAAGTTGGCCGTCAAGTTTTGGTCGTCGTGCGGATCGTCCAAGGCCGCCGCGGCGGCCGTTACGGTTACCCGCGGCCGACCGGCGGCAGCCGTTCGGAGACGGGCGGCTACCGCCGTGACGACCAACGGCGGGTTCTCGAACGTATCGCACACTTGGCGTTTCAAGAGGCTAAGGTACAGTAGCGGTTATACATGATATTCAAGAGGGAGAGGAGGGGGGGGCGAAAATGTAATCAAACCCCTGTGCTAATGAAATATTCACATTGACGAATAATAATAACTTATCTATTGTACCGAGATGAAATGCAAAAGTAGCAAAACAAAAACGACGTGCGTGGACAACGTAAACAAAATAACAAGTGAAATGGGCAAAAAAAAAGTAGTCGCCAAAAACGAAACAACACAGAGGACGTGGCCAGTAACTCCACTCTTACTACGTCTCTATGCGTGTGTGCCAGAGCTCTATGTGTCTCTTTCTATTTCATATTTGTGTGTGTCTCTCTCTCTTTATATGTATCTCTCTATGTGTGTATGCCTCTATGTATGAACGTATCTATGTGTTTGTCTCTATGTATGTATCTCCTTTTTTTTCTCTATGTACATACGTATATCTCTGTCTATGTATGTTTCTCGCTCTATATGTGTGTGTGTGTCTCTCTCTATGTGCGTGTCTTCCCATACAACAGACCGAAAATAAGTTCTCCGAATTACAAAAACCGTGTATTCTTTGACTTGTACATAATCTCCAACCACTTTTTACACTATGTTTATTGTAATAGACACGATTATTATTATTATTATAGTTTGAAAATTACAACAGTATTGTGCGCATACCGCGATTATGATATGTGTGGTTATATGAGATTTTGACGACCGGGGCTGTTGGTATACTGTTGTGCTACTAATGTACTAAAGTACCGACGTCTATCCTTACCGTCCGTGGATGATGAGGAGAAAAAAAAAACTCGCAGCGGCAAATATTTTCGCGTTACGTCATCGATGCAACGCACAAGTCCCCGACCTCGAGAGAGAGAGAGAGAGACAAAAAAGGAACGCGCGCGCGTAGATCGGTCGTCGCGACACCCGCGAGTGGGCGGCGTTTTTTTTTTTTCTCTCCGTTTTCATATTATAATAAATGTGTATGCGAGAATGACAATATAATAATATTATAATATCGTTTATTTTTTTATATATAGATATCCGTGTACGCGTACACGCAGTGTTGTATGTGTGTGTGTGTATATGTAAAAACCAGATCCAAAGTCGCGTGTGTGTGTGTGTATGTAAAAAAAGAAAATCTTTTTGTGTTGTGTATCGTGACGGCGGATTTTTTTGTTCGTTTGCCAATAAAAATAGCTCTGGTCCTGTCTGACGTATCCTTCTCACCGCGTTGTCCTTCGAATGCCCAGAACATAAAAATTACTTTTTTTTTTTTTTTTTTTGAGATGGTGGCGTAAGTTTACTCCTCCGTTCACACTGCTCCGTCGTTATTGTCGGCGGCCGCTATTCGCGTGTCCGTCCGTCCGCGAAACGTCCTTAAAACGTGTCCACGCAATACCGAGGAAAGTCTGCGTATTGTAATCGCAATTGCTGGGCGCGCGCGTGTACACTAAATACGTCATTATAATAATAATAATAATAATAATAATAATAATAATAATAATAATAATAATTGCTATTGTCGCGCACGTTTTTCCATCTCACAATACAATAGAAATTCTTATTGTACGGAATAAATTTAACTCGTATAATATGTGTACGCGGTCGAAACAAAATTATTATCAATCGCCCACCCAGGTCGCCGCGATGATAATGTGACGTACGGGCTTATACGCTCGTGTTTTTTTTTTTTTTCTAAACGCGCTAAAAAAAAAAACTCAATATTTTTACGTATTCTATAAAACGTTACTGTACATGAGCTGTGATAACGTGTTTCAATTTTATTTTATTTAATTTATTTTTTTTTTCGTTACTGCAGTTATTCTTTTTGTTTCCCCCCCCCCCCCTCTTGAATTATCTCGTTTGTTATAGAAACTGTAAATAGTCGGAGGAGAAGAAGTGATAACTACTACATCACGCGTGTATAACATTACGTTTCGTCGCTATTCTCGGCACATTTTTTGGAAATAAATAGTTATAACACGCAGCGTCTTATTTGATTTAGAGAAAACTATCGTTTTTAGTCTACACGCTTTGGCGTTTTAACGCGTAGCTCGGAGGAGACTTGATAAATACCGCGTACGAGACGCTTCCGGCATTATTTATTATATAGTATTAAAAAAAAAAACAAGGAGGAAATGTAATTACACACGCGCATAACATAACCGCGCATTTGATCGACTGCCAAAGTGTATTTTACAATTTATAAAATTAATATTTCAGTCTACAACGGTGTGGTCGTGTGTCATTAAAATAATATTGTCAAGAGTCGTGTTATAAAATATAATATTTTATTATTACATACGCGCGTGTCGTGTGCGAATAACAATAATTGAATAATACGGGAATAAATGTATACATTTTTATTTTCCGTCCAAAATTTCTCGAATTTTCCGCAATATCCGTTCGTTCCTTTCGTCGATTATCCGGGAGTAGGGCAATAAATGAAGACGATTTTTTTTTTCTCTTCGCAAAATATCGATAATATAATATAAACCTCCGCGCGCGTTATTTTTTTATATCGTCTGTTTAACGTAATAAAATTAATATAATAATAATTATTACTAATGAGACGCGTCCACTTTTTAACTGGACGCGATTAATACAATATTTATAATATTATTAGTTTAGAACAACACCGAGTGCACCGCGTGAACTAACGCGAGTGTGTTATAGTTCAATATGTACACGAAACGTTTAATGGATGTGTGACGGTTTCGAACCATTATCGTGTCGTTATAATAATAATTAACGCGTTCCCGAGTCATTTAAGCGGTGTAATAGTATATGTGTGTGTGTGTAGTATACCTGTGTATTTACACGTGCTAGTCGAAAACGTTCGCGAAATATTAATACGTATTAGCAGCTTAGTAGTCCGGTCGCTTCGGAAATATGTGTTTCTCCTGTCGTTGAATGGTCTACGGACGATAAAAATCCGTGCGAAGACTTACGGCGTGTAAGCTTAGTAGTTATTGGTTTCTTCCTCGGCACAGCTGTATCCTAGGGGGTCCTGATGACACAAAACGTGAAAACGGCGATCATTCCCCCGTTCTTTTCGTTCGTTTAATAAATATCACTGAGAACGAACCTTTCCAACGGTTTTGTAGAGGTGACATGTGTGTAGTGTATTCTTCCCGGGCGCGTTTCCCGTGTACATTCTGATAAAAAACACGTGTTAATAAATCGATCGGCTGGATTTCACACGGTTGCGCCCTGCACGGTTGTGTCTCGACGAGAGCATACGAAACGCGATTCTTCGGCAAAATTCGATCGGTGTTTTCGTTCCCATCGTCAAACACTGTTTTGAATAAAAATCCGATTTTCTCTTTTATTCGCATATGCGTTTCGTTCGTTCAATTCGGACATCACAAATTATTATATCACATCGTTCTCTTCAGTAAGATCAGTTGTTGTTGTTTTTTATTATTATTATTATTATTATTATTGAACTCTGAAAATCGATATTTTTGCACAAAACCTATACGTGGTGTAAAATAAGTTCGCAGTCCGAGTGCCATTTGTTACAGACTATTTTTTGTATTTATATACGTATAAATATTGATTTTCAAGTCATGGTAGCAGAACGCCGGGGGAACAACCGTCGGCCAAGTCAACGGAAATGGCTGAAAGCGGCAGTGGCGGAACTGCTGCGGCTCCGGCTGCCAAAACCGGATCGATTAAAGTCCACTTGCCCAACAACGGGTTCAACATAGTAAAGTTCATCGATAACATTAATGTAAAGGTATTGCCCGCCGATTCGTGTGCAGTTTATGTAAATATGTTTGCCCGACGTTATTGTCGATCGGATCGATAATTTTTAGTTTTTTTCTTTATGTGTGTGTATTTTTTTTTTTTTTTATATATATAAATAGGGTATTATATCTCTGGTCACCGGACGTTTGGCCAACGGGTGTCTGCAATATCAAGGCGTTTATGGATTACAATTGTATCATCCGTTATCTGGCGAGATTCACTGGTTACATCAAGACAGCGCAATGTCCGAGGTCGGTTATATATCATCTTATCGGATTACCGACGTTATATACACTAATAAACTATTTATTAAAAAAAAAAGGCCGGTTTTTGTTGTAAAATGTACTCTTTTTTTTTTTTTATAATATATTCGTGATATTAGATTTACACCAAGTACGACGAACAGTATCCAATGTCCGAATGGAGATTCGAATTGCGCGTACGATACTCGCCCGACGACATGGACGATCTATACGAAAAAGACCGATTCACTTATTTCTTTTACTACGATCAAGTAAGAATTAATATATATATATATATATTTAAACATATCCCTTCTCTGACGTATCAGTTTTTATTTGCAACGAAGCTATAGATTCTTTTTTTTTAACACATTTTCTACGAATAGGTCAAGTTATTTTATATTTTGTTGATATAAGTACGTACCTTCATTCTCTCTCTCTCGAAAAAAAAAAATTATTTATTACCAAACGAATACTCTTGAAGTAAAATTAATATTTACATACTCGAGTAGTAGACAATATTACGTATTATAACACATTGTAGTGGCGTATTTATAATAGTTTTTGGCATTCAATAACCGCAGATATTATATCTGCAATAGCGGTCGCGTTATTGTAAAAAACAACGACTTATCTGAGTGTTTGGTTCATTAATTTTCATACTCGGAAATCAATTTTCGAGTTGTTAAAATTGTGTTTTGTGATATATTTCATTTTTTTTTTTCTTTTTTTTTTCAAAGAAATGACCAGAGGGCATGAAAAACTCTTAGTATTAATATCTGAATAATCTGCGGGTACGTAATATATTATTATTATTATATTATAAGTCCAGTAAAATATGAAATTTCCAATTTTTTTTTTTAACGCCTTTATAGTAATTATGTCACTATATAAGTGTTTGTTTTTTAACAAAAATTAAAATATTTATATACCTATTAAATAAAACATGCAATTACGGGCTATTGGGAGTAATATATAAATACGCCATTGCAGTATAAGGTGAAAGAAAAATGTGAAGAAACGTCTCTTTTTATAAACACCGTGTTTCAAACAGTAGGAGTTATATAAAAGGGTAATAAGTGGATCGCCCCTCTTGGGATTTGATACTTTTAAATTTAGTGTATCTCTGACCCAACAGCATCGACTTGTAAGTTGGTCCAATTATGTTATGGTTATGTTTCATTTTCACATCCCACCCCGTTGAACATCGTGTATAATTAGGAATTAGAACTCGACCGACGATCGGTATGCGCTGAATGCATCGATCGTGATCGAGCGTTTAGTGCTCAGCTGACGACAAACTCGGTCGGTCGAATAAACGTGTAAATGTTAGTAGACCATTAAACGTTAATTAAATAGTAAACGCGTATTTCATTTCATTGAAATACACGAAATAATATTAATAAATATATAACATACACGCATACGATTGATCAGCGTCAAGCTTAACACTCGCGTATGCCAACATAGCGCATCAGTCGACCGCGATAAAACGGGAAACGAAAGTTAGTCACCAGATAGCACTGCGACACAAACAAGAGGGGGGGGGGGTAGCCACGCACGTATAAATAGCGGTCCCCAACCAATGGACCGCTCAGAGTAGCCCCGGCGGGCACAAGTGTGTTGGCGGGGATCGTGATCGCTCCGCTATTACACTATTTCATAAGCGACTACTTACTTTTCCTGTTTTATTGTTATTTATTTTCATGCACTTTGGTTTTCCTTTTTCTACATCTGCGTTTCATCTCGGTACAATAGATCTTTCTTCTTGGCTATTATTCCTCGATGTGAATATTTAATTGGCACAGGGGGTTGGCTACATTTTTACCCCCTCCCCTTGAAAATCATGTATAACCACAACTGGTTTCAGGTGAGATTCGATTATTTGAGAAAAAGTGATCCGGCCACTCGAGTGGACACGGAGATGGCCATACAACTGTGCTGTTTACAAATAAAATGTTTTTTTCGCGAAGTGCCTCAAATGTCGTTGGAAAAAAAATCGAACTTGGAATACTTGGAACGAGAAGTACGCAATATATTATATTTTGTTTTTAACATATTAAGCCAACATGAATTTTCCGCTTTATTTTTATTATTATTATTATTATTGTTGTTGTATTTCTTCTGTCCGCCCAGATTGGACTCAACAAATTCCTACCCTATTACATACTGGAATCGACGAAACCAAAAAATTTACGCAAAATGATTCAGCAACAGTATAAAAAAGTCTTACAAATGTCGGAAAAAGAGTGTGTGCTACAATTTCTCAAACTTGTATGGTCTTTCTACAAGTACGACGAGGAACAGTTCAAGTGCTCAATCGGGGTAAGACACATGAGAAATGTATAACTTTTTCTTTTTGTGTTTATGTCGTTTGTGATACTTAAATTTAAAACGTATTCCAGTCCGGCTGGACAATACCCGTTGATCTGGTAATTGGACCGCGACACGGGATTTCTTACGTCAACAACCAAGGATCTCCGGTAAGAAATGATGAACAATATGTATACGTATGTGTATGTCTTGTGAACACTGTTTTAATTTGTGTTGGTTCGGCATTTCTAGCCCACTAAAATGGCGGATTTTGCTCACATCGAAAATATTCAGACGTTGGTGTCCGAATGCGAAACGCACCGCAAAACCCTTGTGCAGCTCCAAGTAGCCGATTCGGCCGACCCTCTAGTGCTCAGTTGTTCAACACTCGAACACATGTATAGCCTGGCCAATCTTATCGATGGATATTGTCAGCTAGCAAGAAAAACTAATGTTTCGTTGTGGAACAAAGAAGGTAAGCAACTTATATTGAGAAAGGTAACACAGATAAACTTAAACGTGTTTCTTTATTTATGCTTGTACATTTTAATTCATTAACAAGCTGCCATATGGAACCGTTTTCCTTGTCCGTGTGATTCTAAAGGTTTGTGTGATTCTGTATAATAAACAAACTAAAAAAAAAAACAAATGAATACAAATTATTATTATAATCATCCCATTACTGTACATTGTTGTACTGATATTTACAGACTCATCAAAGATGAAAAAAACCAAAATTCCTGCAAGGTTTTCCGATAATTATCCTGATGATGGTCCCATAGAAGAAGAAGGAGATTACTCGACTCTCGCAAGTATGAATTTCAGTTAAAATCTATGTACAAATGTTTTACTCCATTGTTATTATGTCCTTATTAAATACATTTCACTTTATAACTTAATCCAATAATGTCAATTATCAGATAATGACTAATTTCATTATCGATTAATGAATCCGCCGATAATTGCTTTTGTAATGAGAACAACAACAAAGAGTTCACACTATAAGGAAATTCCGCTAGCTATTGTCGCTCCATATTTTTTATAGGGCATGTTCGTCATTGTCATATTTCTGTTTGACTTTATACTTTGTTCTCTAGGTTTGAATTCAAAATATGTTTTTTTTTGAAATAGAAATTTTATTTGTGTTCTTATTTATTTTACTATCAATCAAATAATAATTTGGTATTGAATTATCAATTGTTTTTTGTTTATGGATGCTGCACAATTTTCTCAACAAAACTATTGATTTTTTTAATTATTTTTTTTTATTTATAGAACTTGTAAAATAATAATTATGTCACATTTTGTACCGACCAACAAATCGTTTTTAAGTATAATTTTTTGTTGTAAAATATATAGATACACTACTCAAACTTGATGAACAAAATGAATTGATTTATATATTATGATTTTAATAGTTAAAAATTAATTGAATTTCGCGCTGTAAAATATTTATATGTGTATGTTTTGATATTCATTTTAGGTTGTAATTATGAGCTGCTTCGCGAACAGGTAGAATTGGGTGAAATCATAGGAGAAGGTCAGTTTGGTGATGTGCATAAAGGAATATGTCAAATACGTTCAACTAAAAATACATCTGATAATGCTATAGCTGTAGCCATAAAAACATGTAAATCAGATGCTGATATGGCTACGACAGACAAATTTTTGGAAGAAGCGTGTAAGTACTAATTTACAATGCATATTTATAATAAATGATATTTATGTGTCTGTAAGTTTATACAATGATCATTCCATTATATGTGTACAGACATTATGCAACAGTTTGATCATCCGCATATCATACGTTTAATCGGCGTTTGTTGTTCCCCTCCCGTATGGATAGTCATGGAATTGGCCAAGCTGGGTGAGCTACGAGCATACTTACAGAACAACCAGGCACATTTGGACTTGGCCACCCTCATTCTATACTCTTATCAACTTTCCACAGCCTTGTCATACCTTGAGTCCAAAAAATTTGTCCACAGGTAAAAATATTTGTCGTTATAAATATTGTAACATGGTTTTTGTACAAAATTAAATTTACGTTGTGCACCTGATAAGTTAACAATTTGATATGTATATAAATAATGAGCGAACCATACAAATATTTGTTAACAGAGACATTGCTGCCAGAAATGTGTTGGTGTCCTCTCACCATTGTGTGAAATTAGCCGATTTTGGATTGTCGCGTTGGGTTCAAGACCAGAGCTATTACAAAGCTTCCAAAGGCAAACTGCCAATCAAGTGGATGTCACCAGAATCTATTAACTTCAGACGGTTCACAACAGCAAGTGATGTGTGGATGTTTGGTGTGTGCATGTGGGAAGTGTTAATGATGGGTGTGAAGCCATTTCAAGGGATAAAAAATAATGACGTTATCGGTAAGATTGAGAACGGGGAACGATTGGCATTACCTCCAAAATGCCCGCCCAGATTATACAGCCTCATGTCTCAGTGTTGGTCATTTGAACCAAGCAAAAGACCCACATTCAAAGACGTCAAAGAAGTGCTTAAGTATGTTTCTGTTGCATCTTTATATATATATAATATAATATATATTTGTTGACAAAATATACGTGATATGATGTTTGATTATCCTTTGTTTTTTGTTTTAGTGAAATACTAATTGAAGAGAGGCATCAACAAAAAGAAACTCTCAGGAGGGAAAACCGTCGAGTGCACACTCTTTCTTGGGGTAAGTGATAAAAACCGCTAATTATCAGTACCCAAGACTTTATATTAAAATTTAAAAATTTACAATAAGCTGGTTAGCATAGCACATAGGTATAATTAAGTTATATAAAAAAAATAACAACTTCCGCCGAAATACTATTTATTGTTAGATGATCTCTTCGATTCGTATTAAATAATATTAGAGACAATTAATATAAGTAGGGACACTTACAAAATCTTATAATTAATTGTTACTATTGCTATTGTTTTTATTATTTACTACTCACTTATGCTTATTGTACCATACGTGTACAAATTGTATAATTATCTTTAAATAAAAAAAATAATGTGATTTGGTGGTCTTTTGTCTATTTCTTTCACATACTCTTTTGATTATTTTATTTATTTAATTCTTTGGTTTGGTTTTTACTATTTTATTATTAATGTTTAGTATATTTTTTTTAAAAAATAATAGGATCGAATGGTTCTCTGGATGATCCGTCAGCACCACCCAAACCATCTCGACAACCGGTTATGGACCATAACAACAAATCTGAGTTGCCAGTATCTACATATATTGTTGCTCAGAATGCTGAAGTGTTGGCTCATCTTTTAAAGGAGAATGAGCAACGCAGCGTCAATCCATCAGTGTACACAACACCAGCTACTGGATTCAATACGGTAACAGTAGATTTCCTTAATGACATAGATGATGACAAAACCATTTCGGCCGGGAACAGTATACTGAGCATGGACTCTGTGGGACTAATCCCTATGGATGGTGGTAGTGGTGGCAGTGGCCAACCATCTACTAACAAGACATTACCTAGAAATTTCACATCTGGAACGGCTTCACTAACACTTCCAAACTCTACAGATAAAAGACGGTGTTCAGACGGAGGTCTGGGCACTTGCGCTGCTGCGGTGGCTGGTGGAGGAATAAATAATGAGGTTCAGCTAGTTATTGAGTGTCGTGTTGTGATGTATCTGATTGCATGATTTTAGGACAGATTGATCCATAATATGTGATTGTAGCTTTATAGTAGTTTTGTATCACATATACTGTACTGTTCTGCACGTTTTTCTAGATTATTTTTCTACGTATACCACCTTCCTGTACGTTGTTGTTGATATATTTTTGGTCAAAAATTAAATTTTCAAAATATTTTCATAGTTTAGATAGGTTTTTCTTAGGTTAGATGCTTTAACATTACAAAGATTACTTTATTGATTATTGTTCATGTAAATAAATTTTGTAACTATAAACAATTATATGCACGATATTATGAATGATTAATAACTTTTATATACCTAATTATTACTTTTATTTTTCAAATCTTTAGGGAACCAAACATTTCGGGAACAACTCTATTGGTATTTACGACAACGAGCCTCTATCTGAAATAGAACAGTTAGAACGCAAGCTAAGACAACAACAAATTGAGTCTGAGAGAGACAATTTATGGTTAGCTGAAGAAGAAACAAACTTAGTATGTTTTCTCTTTTTTTTTTCTTAATTATTTAATATTTTTTTCATTATATTAATTATGTGTGTCACTGTTGTAGAAAAAGAGATTATCATTAGTAGCTAGTACATCAGACAATGAATCAATTGATGGTAGATCGTCATTAACACCCCCTTCATCTTTGGATCGAAGCACCAAAACAAAACCTACAGAAGACCGAGTTATTGTGATAAAAGTAAGTTGGATAAATAATAGTGAAACACTATAAAATTCTTCTCGTTGTTTTATAGAAACTTGAGCCTACACCAACAGCAGATTTAGACAGAACTAATGATAAGGTGTACGAGTGTACCACATTGGTTGTCAAGGCTGTTATGACTTTGTCGCAAGGTTAAAATTACTAGAATATTACCAAAGGAAAAAATTCTTAATATGTACTAATTTAAAATTTCGTCATTGTTACAGGAGTGCAACAAACTCAGACAGAACGATATTTGGAACTAGTCAAGGAGGTAGGTCTCCAGCTCAGAGCTTTATTAACAAGTGTTGATAGCCTGGTACCGTATTTCCCTCAAAGTGCTCACAAACAAGTAAGATCAATTACAGTAAAACACTATGAGTCACTAAATAATTATGTCAAAAACATTTATTTAATTTCATTTCAGGTAGAAATGGCACATAAAGTTCTCAGCAAAGATATGGCAGAGCTAGTCAATGCAATGAAAATCGCTCAAAAATACTGCCATACAGCTGTTGATTACTTATACAGCAAGTAAGTGTAATTAAACTGAATATTATGACAATTATTATTATTAAGTTGTTTTTAAAATGTTTCCGCTTTCTCATAGGGAGATGTTGTCTTCAGGCCATATTTTGGCCATGGACGCCAAAAACCTGTTGGACGTTGTGGACTCTGTGCGTATGCAATATCCAGAAGTGGAAGCATTGGTCCGTGGCCAACCGTCGGAAACAGCCAAAGAACAACATCCTGGTGTAGCTGCTTCATAGTAATACTTTTCATAGTATGCATTCCTACCTAATTCATTACACATCTATCATGCACCAATATTATAATTATTATTATTATCATTACTATTATTGCTATTATTTTATTTTTTATATTTATGAAAAATAATAATAATAAATAAAAATAATCGACTGCCTAGTAATTTTTTTATTATTATGATTATAAATTTATTTTCATTTAACTAAATTTGTAAATAGTTTATTAACGGGAAATATTTTAAAGTATGTTACATTCTCGGATAGAATTCAACATTGTTGATGCTATATAATATATAATTTACAATTTTATATTTATAAATGCTTTCCATTGCTGTTCAAATTTTAAAATTTATTATTTGTTCCTTTTGTAATTCTTGGGTGCATATGTGAAAAAATGTTTTTTATCCCAGTCTCTTTACTAGTCAGAAAATATTTTTACCCATTAATGATAATATTACTAGATAATGTTTACGTAAATTATTTTCCATACGTAAATGGAACCAAATAACCATATTATGTAATGCATAAAAAATAATAACCAAGTCTATTTTGTTTTTTTTTTTATATATATATATTTTGAGTGATGTGCATGTATGTTGAAATTATACCAATTATTATTTTTAGTATTTTATTATCAAAAACAAAACGTGTGAGTGTTGTTTTGTAATTATAAAGGAAATAATTTAATGGTTTCCGTTCATATAACTAATCGCTTTTTTTGTTCCAAAAAAAAGTTTTGCAATAAATATTAACATAGTTTTATTGACTCAAAATGTTTTTTGTTTTACATATAAATGAAAAAAGTTTAGTGTTTAGTTTTTCATTGATTTTATGTTAGAGCTTTGATAATGAAACCAATAGTATTTATTCTAAAATATTTCATTTTTATATGTATGTTATAATAACTGATAATTCAAATTTATTTAAAACAAATAGTTGAAGTTTTTGTATTTTTATAGGATTTTGTATCAAAATTGAGTGTTTTAAATGTGTACATAAAAATAAAGGCTATAGATATTTAAAAATATATATTATTTTATACGCGTTATTGTCAACAGTGTATGACTAAATTAATATAATTCAGTTATATTAAATAAAGTATCTATTACTCTCTTTTTTATGGAATCAGTTTTAATAAAACACATTTATCTAATGTAAAAGTATTCAGGATAAGAGCGGAAACCCTTAAAATTTCCATGTTTTTTTTTTTTAGTATTATTTCTCATGTATGATGTGATCTTTTCTATTTTTAAACGCTCAAATGTTATTATTTTCATACAGTGATAATTTATTGTTTTGTTTTTTTTTTTTTTTTTACATAAAATATAAAATAAAGAATGTCATTAAACCAACTTGTGTGTAAGTAATATTTCTTCTAAAACTATCTTCTTAGTATTTAAAAGCAACTTGAAATTTTCTATATGTATTCTCTGGTATACTGATAATAATTGGTAATTTTTTCGTTTCTTAATATTCAATTTTTTTTTTTTATTTATATTTATTGTCCCAGATCTAAAGCGAATTGATATTTCAATGGGGCAAGATGTATATGGATTGATGATAAAAAATAAACATTTTACCATGAAATCTTTAAAAATAATTGAACCTTTTTAATTAAAATATAAAATTTACATTTAATACTAATTGTTTACAAAAAATAATCAGCTCTTTTTTTTCTTCACATCTTAACTCCTTGTTTGGCTAACTTGTCAGCTTCCTCATTGCCAATTATTCCTTTATGACCAGGAACATGAATCTAAAAATAATAATTACAAATAGAATTTAAAGGAAAATGGAATATGAAATAAAATATATATTTACCCAGCTAACTGAATCCATGGATTTAAGGCCGTCAAGTAGCTGCATTAATAATTCTTTGTTTTTTACATCAACACCCTTAGATGTTTTCCATCCATTAGTAATCCACTGTGGCATCCATTGAGTTACACATTTAATGACAAATTCTGAATCTGTTTGTATGCTTATTCTTGAAAGACCTGAACACACACAATTTTGTTTTAAACGATTTGCTTACATAATACACACAACAAAAATTTACCAGTAGCTTTAACAATATCGATTGCTTTAATGACAGAATAAATCTCTGCATTGTTATTAGTTTGCTTTCCAGGTACTTTCACTGACATATTCCTAAGAATTATTTTATTAAAATCAGTTTTGAAAACTATTAATCATAAAATTACTTACAGAGGATGACAATTTCCAAACCATATTCCTGCCCCGGCCGATGCTTGACTTCTACCGTTTTTTGAACAAGCGCCATCCGTAAACACAATTACTTCGTTCTTTTCATTCAACTTAAATAATTTTCCTAAAATTTGTAATTAACAGCGTTTTTATTTTATAAATATTAATCCGAAAACATTAAGTTAAAAAAGAAAAATTAATTACTTCCTGTTTCTAGTTCAGACGGGAACAATTTACCATCAGTACCATCAGTACCATTGTTATTTGAAGTAGAAAATAATTGATTTTTACAGGATAACGTCGAGCTTTCGTTTGCAAAAGTTGTACTATACAAATATTTAATAAAATTATAACACGTAAGAAAAGAAAATTAGTATGTAAGCTCTAGAAATATTTTTCTAAACATACCTCGGAAGAGTCAAGAAACATTTGGATTTATTTTCAATCGCATTCCATAATTCATCAACTTTATCAGTCATTTTTTTTTTCATATCGCTTGATCTATTTGTGGAAGTTGTCAATAGTTCTTTAAAAGACGTTATTGTCATTTTCACCTCATTCAATTCCAATTCTATCTAAAGAAAATATCCAACATTACACTATTAAATTATAATATTACAAAAATACAAAAAAAAAATAAAAAAAATACTTCTTTCGTATAATCCTTCTCCAAACTGACTGAATTATTCACGGGTTCAAATTCTGTTGTTTTTACACTTTCAATTTTTTTAGTACTGTTACTAGCTTTTTTTGCTGTTGGTACGACTTTAAAATTGAAATCGGTTATATATTTTTCCGCCTCCGTTTTTGAACTGAACTTTTTGGCAAACGAGTTCTGAGCAGCATCTCTCAGTTCACGAGCCACGTCCCTGCAATATAATTTGATTAATACATATTTTAAATTATAATAAATCTGCGTGCAAAACAAGCATTTTAGAAATTTTTAATCATGTTCAACGTGATATACATATGAATTCGTTCACTGAAACGAATGAGAACAAACCGCACACACACACACACACACACACGTGTACTGTACTATCGATTACAGAGTAACGCGTTAACTCTTAATTTATTAATTTTTTTATTATTATCGTAATATTTCAACGAAATCAAACGTTCTAAATGCTAGTATAACAAAACGGATACGAAAACTTACCAACTATCCGCCACTGTGCCCGATTTCGTCTTCCTGAAAATTACAGCGTAAAACGGCATCTCGAAGACACGAGAAAAATATAATATTCGCTCATACGACAATAGACTGATCCTGAAATAAAACTAAGAGTATATTAAAACGTTCCCAATAATTATTGTTGGAAAACGAATTCCGCGCGGCTCACCGGTAACAACGCGACCTCGGCAATGGCGACGGCGACACAACGAACAATTTTCGAACAAACACGGCGCTAAAAAATGGCGGCCATATCATAACGTTGGAAAAACAATGATCGACTACGGGTGGAACGTAGTCGCCATTCGGGTACAGCAGATTTATAGATACGTCCTTAATGTTTTCGATGAATTCGTCTTATCTGTGATTCGGACGCGAGGCACGGTTACCGCGTGTAACCGCAATCGGCGACCGTCGATTCACAAATATTATTATTATTATTATTATTATTGTTCTAATAAAAATTCGCAAATAATGTTAACGTATAAATTACTATATGCGGGGACAGTTTATAATTTTTATAGGAAAACGCGTATACATATATATAAAGAGTAATTTTTAATTTCAATAACTATTTGGAACTTAATAATTTAATAATAATAATAATAATAATAAAAAAAAAAACTTTTATGGAAAAATCGTACAACCCGTCGTTAACGTTATACCGTGTTTGCGGACAGAAATTATTGAACACCGTGATAACATACACTGTGTTATCATAGTGTTTGTGGCGTATCACGCGCATATCAGTGTGACAGCGTCGAGCCACCACACCTTCAATAGCTGTGATTTCAGTGCGCCCGTACACGGTCACTGTTTTTTTTTTATAGTGGTGGGAATTATCGTTCCTTTTGTGAAATCGTTCCAATCGGTACACTTACAATAAAGTACCGATTCCAAAATACTCGTTACATCGGTACTACAATCGGTACATTTTTTTTAGTTACTATTGTGCACAGATTCGTATTGTTCCACGCTGAACGATCAAGTATTCAAGTGTGTACTCGTTCTTGAAATATAATGGATAATGGATATTTATGAACGAATATGCTTCGTACACCCGTTATACAATACCTACTATTTTACTGTATTCGGAAATTATCACCGTTTTAATAATCATATAATGCAGTTACAATTAAATAAATATATGATTCATAAAAAACAATGTTTAATATATTATTATAAAATATAATGACATAAAAGCGTTGAAATGTACAATATTAATATTAGTTTATCACCTACTATTGTCAAATACAAACACTAAATAAAAATAGTAGTAATAAGTAATACTTGTTTATTTTTAAAAGAACACAATAAAATAAAGAAATAAACATTTCCTGTGTCTGAAATACAGCAGTAACGACCCACCTATAACGGTCACACTGCAAGTCTCACCCCGGCGTAGGGGAATTATTTTGCGCTTTTTTCCGTCGACCGTCCCGCACCGCGTCCAAAACCGAGTTTGATACAATTACTGTTTTTAGTTATTCCGCTTTGTTCAATTATTATTCCGCATGTTTTATATTTATTTCATTATACATATGAACGGGGTACAGGGGAAAAACGGTAGTAGTCCATTTCTATAAATTTTTCAAGGGGAACAAAAACAAAGTTTATAGACTTCTACCCGTCTAACAATTAAACAAAAGAAATGTTTTATGAACTATTATATTAGAAAAATGTATTAACTTTAAAATGTAATTAAAATAAATTGAAAATTGTGATGATTATTATCAAAAAAAAAAAAATAATATAAAAAAAAGTATGGACTTAAATCTTTTTTCCCCGGTAAATCTTGATTGTTATTAATAATATTATTATTATTATTAAAAACACGCATATTTTGGAGATACAAAAACTATTAAGTTATTTTATTATTGTCAAAAAAAAATGTATTTCAATTTATTTTTACGGTCATTTTAAATTAAAATATAACAATACTTCGTTTTAAATTTGACATTGTATAATTGATAAAAGCTTTTTTTTTAATGTTCAATTTCGTTCGACAAAACGTTGTCGACGTCGTTTCTTGTCTTCATCAGAAATATTTTCGAAACAACGATAACGTTTACACTTGCAGTCGGGCCTAACTCGTGTGTGTAGTGGCGCGCAATTTTTTTCAAAACATTCCGTTCTATACATGTTTTAACTCTTTTCTTAGATATCCGTTGCTTACTAATAATATCATTACTATAGAATCACTAAATTCACTATCCATTGAGAAAAATTAACACAAACTATAACTGTTTGTTGTGGCAACCACAGTAGAAATTATGTCGAAAATGTAATAACAGATGATATTAATGTTATCGTTGAAACGTTCTACTGGGAAGTACACGGTACAATATTATAAATAACGCAATAAAAAATAAAACTACGGTGAGTATTTTGTACTATTATTGTGGCAAACAGAAAATAAAATATAAATAGTATTAGATATTTCGGAGTTGGACTACAACCTTTATTCCTCACAACCGCATGGACTACAATCTTTCTTCACCAATATACCTAATCTTTCCCTTTTAATAACTATGGACTGAATGACTTTTTCGCTGAACCGATTTCAACACTCAATATTACTCTTAATCTGCTATCGAATCAAACCGTAAAATAAAAAAAAAAAAAAAAAAAATGGACTACTACCGTTTTTCCCCTGTACCCTTCATATTATTTTTCGTTATATTTATTTATTATATATATATATATATTTTTTTTTTTATTTATTATCACGTGTATTAACTTGTAATTTTTTATTTCTATCTTTTCAATTATTTATTTTTACATATCCTTTTGATTTTTGTTTTTTTTTTTATTTTTGATTTAAATTTCTTTTTGTTTTCACTACTTTTGTTATTTTTCGTTGTTTCTAAATCATATTTACACCGATTATTATTAAAAGCCGCGTTCTGTGTTTCGTACGCATTTCTAAAAACCTTTCCCGGCCGATAACTCGTTCAATTGCGTCCAAGCGAAACACCTCGTTTCGCCGCAAGTTCAATGGGTAGGATTATTCGTAAACCACAGATCAGATAAATATTCGTCAAATCTGTTTCGGTGAACTATCGATGTTCGTTGCAAAAGAGGTTCATAGCGCTAGTAATTACACGGTATCAAAAAATTAATGTAGCAGTCGGCCGTTATATTTTTCTGTTTTCTATGGGTAGAATTATAGTTGTGGTGAAGATTATATAGAATAGTTGTGGTCAGGGTTGGACTGGGTCTCCGTTGCGGCCCGGGGGAAAATATTTTTAGAGGCCTCTATGAGACTTATATTAATCCGATAATAATCAATGTAATAAAAATATTTCCTTGCAATTATCGTTGTCGTTGTTGTCAATACGAAATTATGGATTGCTGAATATATTTATAATTTTACCGTGCCGTTAAAATGTATCGAAAGCGAGACTTCAACATCATTAATATAGACGACATATTAATATAGGAATTTAATTTAAAAAGGTTTATTTCACAAAAATTGTAATTTTTAGTTTTTACAATTCTCTTTATCATTTTCCATTTATGAATAACATGTTATTGGTGAAAATATTAGTTATATAATATTTAGGTTTTACTACTAATGCATTTTATAGCACGGTGCTTTTCCGAATCACTTCATGAAGGATCTCTTCGAATGTAAGAGATTCCAAAATATCTTTGTTTAAACTCGTTAAACATCCAGGCATGTAAATTATTTAAAGATAAACGATTTTTGATCTAAGTATATGTTGAAAAACCTCTCTCACATCCAACTTAAGTGCATGATAATGTTAGTAGATAGGAATTAGGAGGTACCTATGTATTTGAAATAATTGTAAACATATAATCTGTATCGGAATCATACGTTATAACAATATATTAAACAGCTCAAACAACGTTTTTATATATATATATATTAAACTTCCTTATAATAATAATTTAAAATAATAAAAATAAACGATTGAATCGCAACGCTGTCTACGTGTAGTGGTGTAAAAAAATGTGCAAATAACACCGAAAGTACAATATATTATATAAATATTCGCGGTTCGCATTTGTCAATTTATTATACAATATGCTAACACAGAACAGACGGGTTTTCAAGGAAGAGAAAATTTAATTCCGCAGTCCGTTATCCGTACCGGAGGCCACGTGGGGGGTATTTTCTTTTCGTGCATTGGATTTACGATTTTTTTCATTTTCCGTTCGTCCGTATTTTGATTTTTTCTTCAGAGACGTCAAGTTTAGTGAGGTACACGCCGTATACGGATACGCTCTGTGTTCGTGTATAGATTGCATGGAAAAAAACCGTTCCGCCGTATATGATTTACATTATTCTTGGTACATTTTCATGATTAAGTAGTAATTTATTTTATAATGACAATTAATACCTATAAGAAAAAGGAGAAGAAATGTAAATAATATTATATACTATATATTAATGGTTTCATTAATTTATATAATAATTAATGGTTTATAATCGACGAAACTATTTTGTAATTGTTACCTTTATAAAAATTGTTCGAATATTTTAAACATTATTTTATTTTTTATAAACCTATTGTTTTTTTTTTTTTTATAATATATAGTATATATTTTTATTATATATTTCATTTTAGATTCTGAGTAGAGCGAGGGATTTTGTTGTGTTTACAATGATATTTATTTTTTTCTATCCTGTGGACAGAATTTCGACCAGAAAGAGTGCTTCGATTTTTTCGTATAGCATCTTTTCTTTTAGTAAATTGGATCAAGAAGCTACTTTAAAAAGGTCATTTTTCGATTTTCTCTGTAGTTTTTTAACGTGACGGGAAAAAGTACCGAAAATATTACGAATAGCCGCTTAAAATGGAATTTCGTCAATATCGCGTACAGTTGTTTCTCTATAATTTCGAAAATAATCATCGAGGAGTCGTAAAATTTTCAACAAAAGTGTATCTTTGTACTATACAACTACAAAGACATTTTCAAAAATGTCATTCAATTTTACGCTATTTTTAGATTCTGTGGTAATTAAATCATAAAAGGGTTAATTTTTTCTTTTTAAGACTTGAAAATTTAAAACAATGTTAGAAGTATTTTTCTTAAATTATGTACGATTTTTTTTTTGAAATTGGGCCACAAGAATTTATTTTATAGCCATTTTAAGACTTATTACCATGTCATATACAGGTATATCTTACATAGGTACTTAGTAAATTTCAACAGTTCCGATTACTATATATTCGTAGCCTAGGTAATGGGTTGAACCATCGATTTGATACGCATTGTTCTCAATTCGAATCTTTTCTATTTGAAATTATTCTATGTAGGTAATATAGTAGGTATTACCATTGATTATTGATTAAAAATAAAAATTAGTACTTTGATACTTAAATTAGTTTTTACAGTTGGCTAATTGTGTACGTAGTGCGATTGTTGTTTATTCATAATTAATTTTCGACATTAATATTGTAGTTACATTTATATTGCCGTATAATGTTACTAATTTAACAGTTTCCAGTTATAGTGCATTGCCGTTGGCTATCTATTACTACGTTTATATGAAAGCTTTAAATCGGTTTGAAATCATTTAAAACGTTTTAGCTTAAACCGTTTTCAGATGTTTATATACGTACGAATATTAAAAATTGGTTTACCAAATGTTTTATATTTTAGTTTTAAAATTCATATTTTTATTCCATGACTTTAATCGTTTGTTCAAGAGAATATTTGATAATAGACATGATTTAAACATATAAAACGATTCTAAATTCTAAAATTATATAGCGCGATCGATTTAACTTTTAAAACATTTTAACTTCTTTAAACTGTTTTAACGTGTTTACATGACATGAATGCGTTTTAATTAAAAAACAATTTAGTTTATAAACGTCATTTGACCGACGAAAAACAGTACTTGTTCCCTTCAGTCGACTTCAATTACATACTTTTTAAGATTCAAAAGGTTGGGTTGGCGGAAAATTAATTGAATACAAAACGTGATATAAAAGAAGACAGGGCGAACAACGCTCCAAAAATTATAATAAATCAAAAATACAAATACAGTAATATTCAATAATTAATTAATACAAATAAATAATAATACACATAATACATGATTTCGGTAATACAAATTATATTCATTACACTTATAAGAAAAATACAATCATTTTCATATTATATCAAATAATGTTTTATACAGATTTATATACCAAGTAAATACATAATTATAAAAATAATACAAACTATGTGATTTATAGTCGGAAAAATAATAATGATTGAAAAAAGATTATTGCACACATATATATTATTCTTTTTAAATTTTGTATTGGTCCATTCGTGTATAATTGTTAAAAAAAAATTATTATTCTCACGTTCATTTTTAAGTACACACCGTAACAAACAAAACTATATAATAACAACATTGTACAATATATATACATTATATAATTTTGTTTGTCGTATAACTACAGAGATCATAAAATTAATATGTGTACCGTGTTGAGATAAAAAAATTATGCCGACTAATACATAGAACAAGAAACAAAAGTACGAATCAACATTTGAATAACGTGTTTTATTGCAATTACTACTCCTAGCCGTGTAAAATACAAAATAGTTGATAATTGTTTGTACACAAATATCTTTCATTTTCAATCGAGCAAGTAGGTTTAATTACAAAATATTAGCGAAATAAAATAATTCATTTACAAAATAGTTGGACGACTGTTAAACAATTCAACGACGATGAAAAATATACTGAAAAACGTATCAACATATGTTTTGATTATTGTTAAAAATACAGTTTAGTTATAATACTGTTTTATTTAAGAAACCTTACACATTAATATTCCTAATATAAAATAATCTAAACAAACTTTAATAAAAATAAAAACCACGCCATTTTATTATTATACTATGTATACATAATCACTGTAAAATTAATAAAATTTAATGTTCCCAAAATTAACGTATTCAGATGATAACGAATTAATAATTTGCTTTATTTTATAAATACTGATATTATGAAAATATGATATTTACTGTTAAAAAAAAAATACATTTTTTTTTATATTAATCTGTAAAAATTGTACAATAAGATGAAATTAATTATAAGAATTTCGTTTAAATTAATTTTTCAATTATTTTTTTGTTTGTGAAACATTTATGTTCATTATTACACACTGTTTTTTATAACATAAGAAATATTTTATATATATCGAATTAATATTTTCCTACAAATGTTTATTCGTACATTTTATTAACAATTAACATTCAAATGATATTTATTTAAAATAAATTTATATATATTTATAATTTTCAACAATGTTTGATTGAATAAACAATAATTTTTAATCACATTACATATATATATATAATATTGAAAAATTATTGTAAATAATTTGTATTTGTAATACTCAATGTAAAATAATAATAGTAATAATACAATAATAATAATAATAATAATTACAAATATAAAAAATAACTTATTTGGTTATTTTTATATGCATGCAATTGTTTTTAATTATTAAAGACACTTAGTGATTTATTAGTAGTTCCAATAATAAGAATAATACCGAATAATAAAGCTAATAATTATAATAAACACAAAAATCACGTATACAGGAAGAAAATATAACATTTAAATAATAAAAAGAATAAAAATTTAATGGACGGATACTTATATGGAAATTGTACTCTTATTTGAACAGATTTATTTCAGATGATTAAAAATCCTAATAATAATAATTTATGAACATAACTAAATGTTTGTTTTACAAATGTTGTAGAATACAAGTATTTGAAATAAAATACAATTTTGAATGCAAAATGTTATTCAATAGTGTTAATCACTTACCACAAAACAAGGATCAAGTTACAATGGCATAAATAATTTATTTACACAGAAATGAATATATTATATTATTAAGGCATTAATAGGACACTATGTATATATTAAAATAAAAATATATTTACTAAGGGAAAATTTCACTATTTTCAGTCTATTTTTATGTATTTTTTAATGCTATTGGAATGTGTTTAGGCTATAACTAGACTGTTTTGGATGTTAATAATTTCATAAAAATATGACAATTGCTTTTTTTTTCGAGATCAGAAGGAAAAGATATGATTTGTCAAATTGGAAATTAAATTTTCTAGTCAATAGAAATTAAGCATTTTTTCCCCTAAAAAACTCGTATTAAACGTGAAAAAAAATTAGCATTAAATTGTCAGGATAACAGAGAAGGAATACAGTTTTGTGTTATTTATATGACTAAACAAACATAAGTTTACGTTAAGAATGCAAGTAGTATATAATAGCGTTATATCAATATCACCCTGTAAAATATTAATATTAATGATTAGGATTTTACTGTTTTATAAAATACACATACTTAACTGTATAGTGATAAACATTTGAAAACATGAAGTGGAAGACAAATGATCTAATATCAAAACAAAATTACTTATTTATTATAATTATATATATATATATATATATTTTTTTTTTTTTTGGAATGCTAATCTGCTTCTATTAACTTAACCATAATACGTATAAGCTCATTTTTAAGACACTGTTATTTACTTGAGAACACATGACTTTTACATTTTTTCTACTGGTCCATAGAATCACTAGCTACTTGTAAAGCTAATCCTGCAGTTAAATCTACCACTTCGTCTTGGTCATCTTCTTCAGAGGTATTAACTGTGGTAGCAGCACTATGAGCTGATTGTTGCGATCCACTAGATAATTGTGACGTTCTAGATAAGGATCCTCGTCGTGGTGCTGACAATGTGGCTCGTTGATTTGCCGGTTTTACAGTAACAATTAGGTTATGACTATTAGCTACCATCATATCAGTTACCTACAAAAAAATAGAATATTATTGAAACTATTACTTAAAATATTTTAATTTAAATATACCTGGTCCAAAGTTTTTCCGACGACTTCAATACCATTCACTTCTAAAACCTCGTCATTGACAGCTAACAGCCCAGTACTTTCTGCCAAACCACCAGGAACCAATCTTGATATGAAAATACCGGGGACTTTTTCAACACCGGATGTACTGACTCGCACGCTAGTTCCATCTCTAATATAAAAACCTAATGGCCGTTCTGAACCATGTTTAAGAAGTCGAACTCGTCGACACGTCTCTGGAACTACATCTACATCTATAATTGCAGATACCTAAAACAAAATTAATTAAATCATAATGTTTCAACATGAAAAATAAAAATGTTTTTACCTGTCGGAAATCCTGAGGATTTGATATCCAAAGATGTTTTGTTTTGCTAGGTGTACCGCCCCCCAAAATTGAAGATATAATATTACGAGGTCTGTATGTACCATAGCCGCTCAATTCCTCAAGACTTTCACCTGAAATTATAAAGAGAAAACATCAGAATTGCATTTTTACTATGATAACTTTAATTACGTTTCATTATGAATACTATAAAGAAGTACTATAAAAATATATCTATGACGATAGATTATATAAATTTAAAGAGTAAAACTTCATCTATAATTTTATTGCCTTACGTAATTTTTTTTTATTACTATATTTAACAGATATAAATATTTTAGAGAAAGACACATTAAGCATTTTTTTATTTACTGATAAAATTAAAATATAATTAGTTTCGTATCATATTATGACATATTTAAAATCAGTCATGACAAGTTTAAAATGCAATTAGACACTGATATCTAGCATGAGCATAACGTATTAAAATAAACTGATATAATATGTCCGTAAATATTAAAAGTAACCAATTGTAAAATACAGGAACAAGTGTGAAATTTTAACAGCTGACATTTTTAAATCATACGCTGTATAATTTGATGCTCAAAAACACTGAAAATAAATTAACTAATATTCACATTTTATAGTTTCTATGACTTATAATTTTAAATATTGGTGGTGTGTGTGTGTTTCACCAGAAATTGCAATAAAAATATAAATTAAAGCAAGTGCAACACGATAAATAATAACTGATTCGATAACACCAATATTATGAAGAACGTGTGAAAACTCTATTTTCATAATAATACAAGTTACGGTAGAGAATGCAGAAGAGCGAGATTATCGGAGACCTTTGTTAGAAGTTGCAAGCAAAGCCCGAATGGCCTTATGATAAAAAAAAAAAAAAAAAAATGTAAAAATAAAATATTCGCATTCGAGTGTTTTGGTGTTCCATGTTCTTAGATTTTATATGTATTAAATCGTCAGCCGATATGGAATAAAACGTGTTCTAAACTTTTTTGTTTTATTAAGATGCGCGAGTGAAAATTATTACACGGATTTAATCGTTTTTGTATGTTTTTAATAAAAACAACAATAGTGGGTGCCTAAGTACACATATTTTCTAAATGCACATTTTTTTTTTTATTTTATTTTTTTTGTTCTCGTAAATTATATACACAACTACCTATTACGATGGTAAAAAAAAAAAAAAAAAATTCGATATTTAAACGTTTGAATGTCAACAAGACGAAATATTTTTTGAACAAATTTTTCGACGAACACGGCTGGTTAACTCGCCATACCATTAATGAAACACTCGCGTTTCGCGAAATTGTTTAAATATTACGTCGTAATCGTACGAAGAAATAATAAGTAATGCGATAATAATCTTTTGGTATAATTTTTTTTTTTCTACATGGCTTTTAGAAAATATTATATACACCGTCTATCTATACAAATGTATGTAATTCGTACGAATTACGAGTACAATTGCAGATGTCGAAACGTATAAATTACATTTAAAGAGTCGACAGAAAATCGATATAAAAAGCGACTGATTCGTATTGTTATCGCGTACGTCGAGTAATGTGGTGTATGTCTAACTTTGCTTATTTTTTTTTGTTTCCAAACCTGACCGCACGTTTACGTTTTTACGGATTAAAAAATAATAATAATAATAATCGCAACGCGCGATAAGTTTTAAACTCATCTACGCGATAGAGGCGAACGGTACTCGAATTAACTATTGTCAGTGGTACAACGCAAATATCAATATAACGATTCGGTATATGTGTATATAGAAAAAAATAAATATATTATATTATTTGAAATTCGATTTGTAATGGCGGTCGACGACGGGAAGAAGAACGTACGTCTACGAGAATCGTCGTTTGCAACTGATCTCGAACACGATTATAATATTATTATTATTATATATAACACGGGATAAACAGCCAAAATTTATTGCCATTCGACCGCGGCCTCTGTATTTGAACGGTTAAAAGTGTAATGAAACGATATACATATTTTCGAAAACACGTTTAAAAATAATTTTATTTCGACGGAGTGAGAAAGTTTTCGCAGGCACGCCACGAAGTCATTCACCCGACGTCGCGATAATAATAACGATCTATAACAACACACACACACACACACGGCGGACCCCGTCGAGTAAAAAGCCATTTGTATTCCGATAAGCTCCCACGGGTTACGACGACGACGACGACGAAGAGAGAGAGAAAAAAAACCGTGCGCGATTTATTTATTATTGAAATATCCGCGATTATTCCGTGCTGGTCAAAAACGTCGTGACCGAATCGAATTCACTCGTATTTACGTACGAAACGTTTAAAAAATAATATCCGAAGCCATTTTTTTCTCTCTCTCTCTCTCTCAAAAAAAAAAAAAAATAAAAAACAATCGTTTTGCACCGTTCCGGGGCCCGGGAAACTGTTTCCGCGCAGAGTCCAAATAATTACGCAGTTCAATTAATCCGTCGCGGATTTAGAATCGTAGTATGTAGTATGTACTACTCATCGACCGATTAACGCGTTTGTTCGTGAAAAAAAAAAAACACCCCCATCGTCGGATTAGTTAAGTGGAATTCATTTTGCATTTAAAACCGGCGTAATGAATGCGTTTTTTCCCCTCCTATCGCAATGTAAAATAAAATTTATTGAAAAGTCAAATCATTCGTCCGCGTACGGGTATACGAAACTCTTGAAACGTTCACTATTGTAATTGTCGTTAATCGCACGGATTCGGAAGAGATTGAAATAAAAAAAAAAGAAAAAACACCGACAATCGTCGACCTCACGACAAATTGTAAAATCGTATTGGAAGAAGACCTCGTGTTTTATCGAAAAATCAAAAAAATAAAAAAGCAGCAGAATTCCGATTGTTCGTCCGGAGACGGTGGTTGAGGAGGACACAGTCATCAGAGATTGGGTTAAAAAAAAATTATTATATTGGGCTGGCCAGGGGCGTATTTACTTCATCCCTTGGGGGGAGGGGCGAATAGAAAAACGGCCCGTCGAATCTGTTGCCAACTTATAATTATCGAAAAATTATCGAAAAATAATAAGTTTTAAATAAAAAAATGTTTTACGACATTTTAGTTTTAGTTCGATTAATTTTAGTTGTCAGTAGATATCGGTACATACACAAGTATCTAGGGGGGGCGATCGCCCCATCGCCCCCCCTTGTATACGCCCCTGGGGCTGGCGATATATATATCACCTACCTCGGGAGGAAACAAACATTGAGGAGGGGAGTGGGCAGTGGTGTACGCAAACAACGGATGACGCTTTGAAAGTCTAATCGGGTACACACAAAACATAATTAATATTATGTAATACACGATATTTACGAGTTATACAGTCGTATTTTGTTGTCACAGTAAATTACTATCCGCCGGCACCGTCCACCCGTGAACACGTACGTAGTAGTATTGAGTGAACGAGGACGAACACACTCGTTATTATACGACAAAATACAACAATTAATTTTTTTCTCGAAAAAAAAAAAAACAACAAGAACTTCTGCAATCTCGGTTTCTGTCCGCGTCCTTGTGTGATTGATTTACAACGGCCAAGAAGAATATGGAATATTAGTGATGCGACGTATGTCGTCGCGCGCGATGCGTGTTTTGGTCGAGACCGAGAGTTTCAGACGTGACTCACGCGAACGCGGGGTCATAAATATATTTTCGCGGCGAGACGTACACACATTTAGTCCGCAATGTCCATCGCGTACAATATTAATATTAAAACGCGTACATCTCGGTGGTGGTAATCTGCTAAACAGATCATTGTCGGACACAGTTGTTTTTTTTTTCGGTTTTTTATTTCGAATAACCGCCTAAAAAACACACACACACTGAGAGACCGCAAATTATAATAATAATAATAATATCCGTATAAAGGGATATTATATTATAATAACGATTATTATTGACAAACAGCCGCGTGTATATATATATATTAAAAAAAGTATTTCCAATTAATCTATAACGATTAATTCTTTTTCCAAAAAAAAAAAAAAAAAAAAAAAACCATCCGTATTATAAAGTGGATGTATAATTTTCATTATAAAATACAAAATGCTACGCGATTTTCTATCACCTATGCACGACCCGCGCGGGCGCTACAATTCGCCAACGCTTGCAAACATTTCAAGGTATTCGCTCGAGCCAGCCGCCGCCGCCCATCATTTCATCAATTGTTTTATATTACGTCGTGATCGAAAAAATATTGCAAACAAATCCGTTTGATTTTTTTCAAAGAGATAGGACATTATATTTTGATTACACAAAAACACACGCATACCATTTTAAAAATAAATTACACATTACACACCGAATTTAACGACTTCGGGAGGAATCCAAACAAAACCCGTTTCCGTGAGAAATGCCCTTGAATACGAACTCTGTCAAATACGTTTTGTATTTATTTTTATTTTTTTCCTAACGCACTGCGTTTCTTTCACGTCAATTAAAATTCTTCATCGCCGATGCCGAATGAAAATATAATTATACTGTACACCCGCCGATAATGTCGTGTCCCCCTGTTTTTACCCCATCACGGAGAAATCAAAATAAAAAAACTATTATATTCCTAACATCGCGGCAATTACACTGAAAACACGATTTATTCTCCGTCCTTAATGACTATTGCGTTGGTTTTATTTTTTTTTTAATTATTTCTATGAACGTTATTACGCAGACACGAGTATTTTTTTTTTCCACATTACGATAGAGCACAATCGAATTAACTGTTTGAATTGGTCGGAGGAGGAGACGAATCAATTTTTATGCAGACGCCAATAATCCCACGCGCGTTTATAATAACTATTTGTTTTGTACACCACGCGAAGAGTACGACCACGTATCGTCTAACACTAGGGAAATTTGCGTTACTGGAAAAAAAAAAAAAATGTCAAGACATACGAATATTATATCAAATACTATGCATCTCGGATAACTCGGACTGATTAAAAGAAATGCGGATGGCACACTTTTTATTATTATTATTCATTTGACAACAACTTACTATTTTAAAACCATATAAGGAATATTATTTACAGTGCAACGATGGGTAACCGTAAATAAAAAAAAAATATATCGTAATTTACAAATTTAGAAAGTATATATAAAAAAATTTTTTTTACGGTGTTAAATGTATTTCGTGTTTAACGATACAAAAAAAGAAAAAAAAACAAACCTTTAGGTATAATATTATTATAAATACTGAAATAGGCACTATAATTTGACCGAAAAAATTTTCTTTTTATATAAATATGTTCTAAAAACAGTAAATTATATGAATTATAATAGTAAAAGTCCTCAGCCGCACACATTGCCATAATATTATACTTAAATATAGATTATAATATAAAATCTTCAACAAAATGACAATTTCGATCATTTTCTTACCTTCTATGGAATTTATGAAAAACACAAAATAATTTAAATTTAATGAATATAAGCATAAAAAAAGAGCACCAAAAACTGGGAAAAATCTAAAACGTTTGAACTACGCAATACAGAATTTTATACATGGAATAGTTAATGCATAAAACAAATCTATAGCTTATTCTAGCTACTTTTACCGTGTTCAATAATAATTAACAACACTGCTATAGAATCCAAGCTCTGATTATTATTATTATTAAATTAAATATATAGTCAAACTTTTATCGGCGATACGGATAAATAAATTTATAGTATTAAAACCTATTTAAATTAAGGTTGTAACTGAATTCTTAGATAAATAAATAATAGTATACATGATAATACTCAATATTACTGTTACTTATGATTCACGATTACTTGATTATTATTACTAAATTGTTTAAATAATAATTTATATCAAGTATTAATTAGTAGTAGAAAAATGAGATCATTCATTAGTAAAATTACACAATTTGCTTAAAATTGCTGTTTGGTGTAAATAAAATACCTTCCAACTTAAACCTCTTTAAAATTATTATATTATTCTTATAATATAATAATAAAATGAACATAGTCTTGTTCATTTTAATTTAAAAAAAAACTGTAATATAACCTACCCACACAATATATTGTAGTACAAAAGTATAAGAAAAATATTGTATAACAATCATTGTTTAGGTTTTTATACTGGAAATTAACAGAAACTCCGCCCCAACACCTGCTATTTCAACGGTTCTCAGAACAATGAAGTAACTTGTTCGTGAATAATTGTATATCTTAAGACAATGGGGATTTGAGAGTATGTACATATATGGGCACAATTGATATGAAATGTTACGATTATTGAAATACAATACTCCTGGGTATGTAGACACTTTCGACGGTTCTTATTTTTCAAAGTGTGTACTGTGTACCCATTATTATATGAAATAAATTATTAAAACTCAAGATTTAAAAAGTTATTAGATGCTTCTTGTTTTTAATTATTTAATATTGTATGTGTTTATATATAATTTTAATAAAAAAAATTAATTGGTATTATAATGTGCATCGTAAACCACAGATTTCGATATATTACGTATATAAAAAAATATTTTTAAGGAAAAAGTATATTAATAATTATAAAAAGGTAAAGTTTGTGAGTCTGTTTGTAGGAAGTAATCTCTGGAAGTACTAAACCGATTTTGAAAATTCTTTCACCAGTAGAAAGAGCTACATTATTCCTGAGTGACATGGGTTCTATTTGATTGTGATCAATAATATTTTTTAATGTGAAATAACAATATTCTGAGAAAAACGGGCTTGTTATTTATAAAAGTACACAAAAAATATAAATCAGAATATGCCAACTTAAGTGAAATTATTCATCTGAAATAATATTAAAAATAAATATGCTGAAATTAAATTAATTTCTCAAATAAATTAAAAAAATATTAATATAAAGGAATATAATGTAATTAATTAAATCTACACTGTATTATTGTTAATTGTGTGAACAAAACTGCTTTGAATACTGGTAAAAATAAACAGTTAAAATTGGGTAAAAAAAAAAAAGAAATGTATATAATTGTACAGTCTTTCTGGGAAACAGAATCTTTATAATAATGGATAATTGAAACGGTATGTAATTATTCCATAATCTTTCATAAAGTATTTACTATTGAAATATACAGAATTTACCGAGACTTGATAATTAAATTATTTAGGTATAGACTATTTTAGACACTTATTCTAAACAATACTAAATATCTATTAATATTATGACTAACAGTATTATTCATGGTAATAATAAAAAATTAATAACTATCATTAGCTATATCAAGCTAACTATTTTATCATATTGATTTTAAATAGTAGTTTTAACATTTACACAACTAATACACATGTAAAGTAAAACGATTTTAAAAATTAAGAATAATAAAGTAAAAATAATAATTAAAGAAATAAATACTAAAACCAATTTTTTTGTTTTCAATTATTTTGATATTGACTAATTTTTCGCAATAAATTTACCAAATTTTTGTTTGTTTTTAATAGTATAGAAAAAGATTGAAAATTTTCCTTTAAGTTTTCTTTAGATAATACGCTAAAAAATATATTATGTACACTTTAAAAACAAGTAACTCGAACAGAAAAATCATATTTTGTTAAAACAAATTTGATACTATATCAACATTTGTGTGTATATTTATATAATAAATCGATATAATATTAAAGTATGGATGTAGTAGTTTTAAATTGTTATCTTACCTTTACGCTGTATGATTATCCTCAACAAAGGTTTGGCCATTAAAACTGCACGTCTTAGGTTATCGTCATTATTGATTGGTAATAGATCTCCGTCTTTAGGATCCGTGTACAACAGTACAAACGGCACCTCAATCAACTTGTGCAAACGTTCAATTAGAATTCTGAAGTGTTCGTACGTGCCGACATCAGTCTTTGGAAGTGAAATACGACGGAACTCGGCGTCAAACTAAAAAACGCAAAGAAATGTGTGTGATGTATGTCTAGTACACAATATGCCCCCACGACCATATATTACGATTATTCCCGGTTTCCCGTGTGGTACTGCACTTACTTTGCTTTTAATTTCTAATTTGGCCATCGTCAGTTGAGCTCATTCGTTTCCGAGTGTCAACTGCTGGGAGACGGTATCATATCACCTGCACTACGACGACGGTCTCATCATCAGCCGTTAATTAAGTCAACGGGTTCAAAATATATTGTCATACGATGTCATTACCCATATAGACGGGGACGGACGGATAGGAACGACGATGGAATCAAAATACACGACGTATCGAAAATCCTGAATAACACAAACAACGGACGACTACTTGTACACGACGGAGTTCGTATGAGAAAAATAGAAACACACGTAAAACGCTGTCGTTGTTAACGAATAGGTACATTCACGGAGGGGAATGATAACGGTGATCAGTGCGACCGATAGTTAAAACGCGAAACTCCTATACCGTCGTCATTATCACACTCCGTATCAAAAAAAGTGTGCACCAGTTGTCCGGGAGTGATAAGACACATAAAACCTTACATTCAGGAAAATAAAAATTCATGTGCGCCTAATTGAGGCCTGGCCGCACAGAACGCGGTCTGTCGCGACGACACGCGATACCATGCACTTGTAAGTTGGAAAAATGGTCCGAGACATTATGGTACTTGAGAATGACACATAGCGCTAGTAGTCTAATTTAATATTTAGTTTCGAGATAAATATTGATTTATCCATGACAAAATTAAAATACAAATAGTATTATCAAGGGTTCATTATTTTTATTATTAATTATTATTATTAATTATTATTATTATTATTATTAATTATTATTATTATTATTATTATTATTATTATTATTATTATTATCGACGTCCATTTAAAATTTCAAAACGGACGTTCAATGTAAGTTGCAAGTTGCAATCTTTAATCCTTTATGATTCACGAACTTTTTATTTCATTATAATTTATATTTTTATTTTGCAGATACAATATAATGTAGTTTTAATTCTATAATTAAAATTATATTATATTCTTTAGATATGGTTTCGAATAAATGTATGGTTCGTGGTTGTACTGAATCTGCGAAATGGAAATATTTATTTCCTGAAAATAGTGAAGATTTTCATATTTGGATACAGCGAGCAGATAATCCTATGCTTAATTCTTTAACAAAGGAAAAAATTCGTAAAACGTATGAGTTTGATTATGGTCGAATTGTGAATAAAACACGCATAGCTCACCAAAACGGATCGCGGCGTTCTGTGTGGTTAGGCCTTTAGAAATATTAAAATATTTAAACATAAAGTTTCGTGGATAAACACATTAAATATCTGTTTTTTAATATTAAATTTATCAAATACTCTTTTAGCCATTATTGAATTAATTATAATTTAAAATTAATTGATTAATTCACACAATACACATAAATAATATTGTTTAGCACTTACTTTATGAAACACATTCATATATTATTATTTTGTGTATGAATACAATTGTTTTTTTTTTATATATATATATAAAATAAGATATAATAGCAATAATTTATTTAAAAAATTTTAATATTTAATAATTTTATTTATGAAATACAGTCCTCTATTTTTAGGGGGGCTAAGATTACTATAATTAATTTTTTAGGGTGCTAAGTCCTCCTCCCGATATCCACCAACGAATTAGGTTTCATTTTAATTGTATTACAAATTTAAGGGAATATATTAATGAATTAACCCATCTAGATTTTAAAAAAAATTATTTTTATTTTGGTAAGTCCAGTGTTGTCAATTCATTGAAATTAAATTCGTGCAGAAGATATTTTACATTTTTATCAGTTGTTATTCTCATTTTAAAATTGAACTCTTTTTCCTTTTAGGTTGTGTCCTTATCACTCCGGTTCAACTGGTATGGGCTCTATCAAAAACTATATCGTTTCAATTGTAGATAAAAAAATTATTAATTAATAAATTTTATTTTATTGTCTTTACGATTTCAAACCATTCTATATTATTACAACTGCATAATAGACGAGTACGAGCGGATCGAAGTTAGATCATTGTGATTCCTTGTTAATTTAAGAGAAATCGCAATTACATCGTTCATGATCTAACCGTTTGTCGGTGAATAAGCAATTATTTTGTGTGAAATATCTATTTAATACGAAATGGCTGTCAAATTGATTGGCCGAACTACGAATTTTTATGGGAAGACGCTTTGGGAAATCATAGGCAATCTGAGGAACTCCGGCGTCGGTCGTTTAATAACTCGAAATGCATATAAGAGATACGATGAACCATGTTTTTTTAAAGTTCTGTCTGTCGAACCTACTGCACAAATAGTAAGATGTTGTTATTATTTAATATTTAAAATAATATTCTAATTATTTGTACATATATATATATATATTTACTAATAAATTATTGTATTTCATTGTTATAGGAAAACCAACCCAGAAAAGTGATAGTTTTTGTCGAGAAAATATTCCGTGGCAAACGTTATAATGAACCTGTAGAAATTTACAGTGTATCGTATAAACCAGACTATCATTTAATACCCAAAGACGAAGAACAATTGTGGTGGGATCGATTAGCCAATTGCAAACCGCGAGAACAAGTAGTACCTGGATCAATAAAATTGCCACCACTTATGAAAGTAAGTTAGAAAAGCTTACATTTTTTGTTATAATTTATTACTACATACAATTGTAATTGATTATGATCATTTGTTGTTTCTACAGTTGGTATTGGAACGAGATAATAAAGATTCAAATGTTATATTGCCATTAGAAATACGATGTGGCCGTGACAATGTTGCGCAAATAGATTTCACAAAAATTGCATTTTATGGACCAACTTTTTTCAAGAATAATAGTCAAAGTAGTTAACATGTGTGTTATTTATTATGTATAATATGTTTTTTCATTAGACAAATTTTCTTCATTTTCTGTGTATTTATTACTAATGGCTATTAATTGATCATAAAATATCATCTTTACAATTCTATTTTAAAATGTTTAATTCTTGATGTAAGGTACTCTGGGATCATCTGGTCGGTAAACTGAAAAATAAAATAAAATTTATAATATAATTACAGTATACATACTAAAAAAATTAGTTAAAATCATTTTACTGATTGTGTTTGTTGACACTGTGAAACCTATTACATTAAAAGAAATTGTGGAAATCATTTTTTAATTATGGAATGTCGACCATAATAGATTTATCAATATTTTCTGAATGTTGGATTTTATAAAAATGTATAAATTGTATTATTTTCTATGTATAATGTGAACTATACTCTGTTCGCCGAGAGACCAGGACCGTTTTGCGCATACGACTGACGGAAATACGGGCGCTCCGTCAAATATCCCCCCCTCTCTACGACTAAAACTATTTGTATACGTAGTGAGTTCAAATAAACTTTCGCGTCGGCCGTTATAATAATATGTGAATTGCAATCGCTACAAAAAAGCGTGACACTGTATGCATGGCCCGAATTCTGATCAGCTGGCGGTCGGCAGCCGTTACGAGTTGCACTAGTGGGGATAGACGAGTTTTCGTCCGCCGCGCAGTCCTGGTCTCTCGGCGAACAGAGTATAGTTACAAGAATGTAACAAAATGTCCATTTATAATAATACTGTGTACGAATGAAACTAGAGATCACAAAATATTTTGTTTTTTGATATTTACAAACAAAGATATTCAGTAAATTTAATTAAATTTTACATATATTTAAAAACACAATGAAAAAAAATTAATAAAATGTCTACTAACGATAACCTAGTTGTAATCGATAAGATCTGAAATATGGCATTTGCCATGATAGTTCTATCATTAGAGATAAAATGAACTGCAATTTGCTTAAAAATTATAAATTTTAATTTTCCCTTAATTATGATGGGACATTGTGAATTACGAAAATAGATTTTATGTAAGTGTAATATGCACATATTGTATACAGTTGATAAATGTTTAAAAACACAACATTATCATAGTCTCCTTCCCGTAACTCAAAAGCAAATTATTGCTGCAATATTCTTTTTTGCTTTATTTTTAAAATGTAAAAAACTAGTTTTCAAAATAAGAACATTCTTGAAAAAGTATTTGTTTTAAAATTAAATAAATTAACTATGGCAATATTTAAAAGAAATGAAATATTTATACGTTATCGGTTACTTAATAGATGTTTTGCAAACATCGTAAATAATTCAACAGAGTAATTGCACTAATATGTGTATCTAAAATATGTCACACTTGAAGACAATAATTGTACATAAAGAGGTGTTAAATTAATTTTGATTAGATATTGACGCTAATGGGGAGGCTTAAACGTTATTATACTCACGGGTGTATTTTAATTTATATCTTCTGTTGTTCCCATCATTTTGCTTGTATCGGTAAGTATGGTATATAATCAAAGCTGTTCCGACAATACAAAATGGTGAGCATAGTGTAATCAACGGCATTTCATGCAAGGCTTGACGTAATATGCCCTTGACTATCAAAAAAAACCAAAAATGACGCAAGTTAAATCGTTTGATTTTTTTTTCTTTAAAACAATTCCACTTACAGCCGGGTCCATATTTTTCGGGATTGAGAAGTTTATCGATTCTCATGTTGAATTTTGTTTGGTTTTCTAAAGAAATAATACCGAACACGGGTCTGCAACGCAATCGTAGTACTGCAGAGAGTAGTCGCGTAGATTATAGTATAATTAAATTTTTTTTATCATATTACAATTATTATAGGTCTGTAATGTGTATAGTTGGTTACAAAACTGCTGTTTATGTATTTCTATCAGTCGGCAGGAGCTCATTACTGATAGCCGACAAACAGCTGCTGATGTCGCGGCGTGTATTAGTGAACGATTAACGAGTCTGAAGTTAGCAAGAGGTACCCGGCAAGTGATAAGAAACGTATATTTAATTGCCTATATATAGCGCCTACTAATAAGCACTTCGTACCATAATATACAAAAAAATTTGAAAAATAGATAGCGCCACAAATATTTTTCATAAATTTACAGTGAAAACAAACATGATTTAAAAATTAAACAAATCGGAATTTTCTATTTTCGATGTGTTCCGGAGGATGGCCCCAGGGCAAGACACACATATTAAGAAATCCCGTGAAATTTACTATAAAATAGGCTGATTAGAAACGTTACTCCCCAGTAAACGAATGTGTGACCACGTATTGAATTTCGACCACACGTTATCGCCGGTACCGGCGACGGCGGCCAAACCATATTACTTCCTGTCATCATCAGGTAAAATTAAAATTACCCGATGATGAGTTTTTGTCGAAAACGGTAGTAATATATAATATAGACAACAACATTCTTAACTAATACTCATTCATTGGCTTTATTCGTTTTTTATATTTAAATATACATGTTTATTTATTTTATATATATTTTTTATTTATTTAAAATTATTCGATAAAATGTGTTTATATGTTTGTGGATATTATATTGTTGCGAGTATATTTACATTTGTAAAATAATATCGGAATTTTAAGAAAAATAGTTTCATAAGTTAGCTTAGGATATTAAAGAAATTGAGCAGGGGTTCCCCGGCGCCCGCGGGCAGTATTGTTTTACAAATGCTAAAATATTAAAAATTTTACAAAAACGATGTGTGTTAAATATTTGAAATTATTCAGTAAAATGTGTATATGTGTTTGTGGATGTTATATTGTTGCGAGTACATTTACATTAGCAAAATAATATCGAAATTTAAGATTCATAAGTTTGCTCAGGATTCTAAAAAAATTGGGCAGGGGTTCCCCGGCGCCCGCGGGCTGTATTTTTTTACAAATGCTATAATATTTAAAATTTTTTACATAAATGATGTGCTAAGTATTTAAAATTAACAAAGTAGCAAAAACGAAGAGGAATTTAGAAAATTAAAAATAAAAATTAAAAGGATTTGTAAAAATAAATATTCAAAAAGATAGAAAAAAAAATTATAAGTTAATACTAACCTAACATAACTCGTGATCATAAATAAAAAATATATATAAAATAAATAAATATACACATGTATATTAAAATATATATTTAAATATAAAAAAAGAATGAAGGCAATGAGTAGTAATTAAGAATGTTGTTGTATATATTATATATTACTACCGTTTCGACAAAAAGTCATCATCAGGTAAAATTAAAATTAAAATTATCCGACTGTGAAAATTTAGAATTATCAGAAATGCAATCTGTATGGCATGAAGTATTTAAAAGTGTAAACAAGTGTTGTTACTATGGAGATAATATCCTATAAAACGGTTTGGTTGGCTTCGTGTTCTGCTATGAGTATAACTTCAGTTAAACCGTTCTGAAATTGGAAATGAACGGACTGTGTTCTTTTGTATAAAAATATGTAAATATGTAGACATTATATATTTACTACATTCACAATGTATTACTTTATTTCATTATAATTTAATATTTTTTATTGAAATTTTTTTTAATTGCAAACAATTTTATTATGAATAACGCTTCATAATAAAAAAAAAAAAAATGGAATGGAGAATAATATATGTTATATGGGTTGTAAAAATTAAATTATAGCAAAGTAAATGGATTATTATTTGATATTTAATGAGATTTAAATACATTTTTATCAAATTTGAAAACACACAACTTTAATAATTAGATAAACATTATAATTTAATTAACACAAATTAGTTAGAATTATGATATCTAATTAACATTAATATTAACGAATAGTGAATATTATTTCAGCTACTAATGAAAATAACCATAACGCAGTTGGCGATAATTTGTTAGATATTTTAATAAAATTATTCCTCGTCATAGTTGTTCTCAAGTGTTAATTTTCGTTTTATATATGCAGTGCAATCTACCGTATTTCAATAAAATTACCCGATATTCTTATCAATGTTAATTTAAGTGTCAGACATAGGCAACTTAATATACGTTTTACTTGCTGGCCCTCTTGCTAACTTCGCACACGTAACAATTATTACTAAAAATTATAAATATAAATTTTTTTTATATATTATTTATTTAATAATTGTTGGAACTTTCACGATTTTGTGGAAATATTAATGTTAGTTGTTGTTCGATTGTGTTGTTTTCCGGCGATCGAAAAACAAAACGTTTGTGGTGAACGGCCTGTGTGATATCTGTATTTTTATCGTTTATTGCTCGTTTACATTGTAATATCACGTTAATATAGTTAAAAAAAAAAAAAAGATTTTTTTTAAAACAAAACGTTCCATTTAATTTTGTAATATTATTTCTAGATAAAAGTTAGAATTCCAAACAAGTTAAAGATTTCAATGAGAAAACTTGATGCTTGCATAATGACGTAGTTATATGTACGCAATATACACGTATTTATGGCTAAATGACTGATAAGTAAAAGTAACATCTATGTTATGAAATTTAAAATTTAAGCGGCCTTTTGTTATAAATCGAAAACAATAATGATTGTTAAATATAACACTCTATTTATTTGTGTACTTTTGATCTTACTGTATTCTTTAAAATGGTGAGTATATTGATTCGTAAGTTTTGATTATTTCCTATTCTGACTCGTTCGGCCGTTTTCACTCTCAGGTTGTTACCCAAAGTCATTAGTTTATATCTCAAATACAAATACCATTTGAATGTGAAAATCGGCACAGCTGGTATATTCTCATTACAGGACATAGTCTTTCTAAAAAATGGTTATTCAGTGGTACGTTACGGATAAAATATTACGATTTCATAATATTTTAATGTTTGAACATTTAAATTTTGACAGCACGTTGACAACGTAGGTTTCCGCAGTAGTTTTATTAGCAGCGAAGTCAATAAATTAGTGTGTCTTGTAGTTCGTGATGTGCGAATTGAGAAAAACATTGAATGGAACGATTCCGTTACCAAGAATAGAAATAAAAACAGTAATAAAGTAGAAAATATATTGCCAATTATCGTGAAATTCGCACAAGTATATACAATTAATTACATGGTGTTGGTTTGAAACATACTTTTAATTTATCTTTTTAGTTTTTAGCTGTTCGCATAAGTCGTATATCGATAATGTCATTGCAACCAAACAGCCCTGAATGGCTCTTTATAATATCAGTTATAGACCTTCATTTGGATGCATCTGTTATTGGATCATCCAGACAATTATTAGCTAACGTTAACGCTCCATATGCAGAAGCAAAATTACTCCGTCATCCTATGAATCCAAATTCATGCTGTTTAGCAAAGATTACTGTCAATGTATGTGCCGAAGGCATATTAGACACACATGGACCTTTGTCAATTCAGTCACTAATGTTGAAACTTGACAAGTCTAAAATTGTATTGAATAAAGGTCTTTATAGTTTTATACAAAACAACAGTGCTAATTCAACATTGCATAAAAAAGATAGAAAACAAGACAGTCTGGATATTACTGCAAGAAACATTCCACTTATTATTCCACCATTGGTACCTAAGGTTAGTTATTTACATTCAATACTCATAATATTATGGATATTATATAGTACAAATTATTAATATTAATTTTTTTTTCAACCACTATTTTTATAGAAAATAAAAATACATTTAGAAGAGTTAACAATTGTCGATGTAAAAGAAAATTTAGTGACTGAGATGAAAGGTGAATTAAGGTCTATGACTATAGATAATTTAATCATTCCTGATGTCAATGATCATTCGCTTAAACAAAGTAATATAATATTTTAATAATTAACAATGCGCAAATAGATATAAATAATTTTAATTACAGGTAATATTTCACTGAAAGTACATTTTGAAAATTTATCTTTAACTGGTCAAGAAGAAACATATATTTCATTAGAAAAGTTTTCATTTGAAACTAAGGTATTAAGAAAATCATATTATTCTGAATACTCTGTATATTGATGTACTATATTATTGTTACAAATTATTAAATTATATTATTCTAGTATTTCAACAAATCATTAAAATTCGATCTAAAAATAAACAATGTATATATATTATATTCTCATGATGATATTTTCTTATGGTATAATTCTTATACTGATCAAATATTAAATCCGCATCAGGTAAATAATATATGAGATTATTTTTATATTACATGTTTTATTAAAATTGATATTTATTTTAAATGGATATATATATATATATATATATATTAAATGGACCTACTATCAAAATAATTCTTGGAAAAAAGTTGATTTTTTAATGTATTTTTGTTATAGATACAATCAAGTTCAACTTTACCAGTAAATAAGTTCTTAATTTCTCAAACCAGTCCAATGGATGATATTAGTATAGATTTATTGGTTCAGTTTTTAAATGTGACTACCACATGTAAACTTGGCTCAGAATGTGCGTCTGTTAGTTTTAACAAATTCAAACTGTTGTTGTTTTGTAATCCAGTTCTAAGTACAAACATATATTATTATATCTATTTTTCACGTATATTCATCAGATTATATAATGTTTTTATTTTTTTTTTTTAATTAGAAAATGAATTTTACACAAAATTATTTTCAAAATGGCCAATTAATCTGTGTCATAGAAAATGGCATAGTGATCTGAGTTTAGAAGCTGTACATTGTTGGTTAAAACCATTTTCAAACATTGAGTATAACCCTGGTATGAAGAAATGCCACTCTTGGGGCACTCCTTTATTTATTGGTATCGTTTTAGTGCAGGTAATTTTTTATACATTTTATTTTAAAACTAGGAAAGCTTTTTAAGTTTGTTATTAATATTTAGGTTAGAAACATTGTGCCTTTAAATGCACCTGAATTTAGAATTCATCTTGATATTGTGCGCTTAGAATGGAGTCCTCCACTTGCTCAGTTCATACTAAGAGCATATAGTTCCTTACAGCCGTATGTTAAATTTATATTTTAAAATTTAAGACGAAAAGCAATATATTTTATTAAATAAAATACTATTTATTAGCTATTATTACTACTTTAGTTCACTTTTTTTTTTTTTAAGTTTATATTTAACTAAATTTAAACTTTGTAATTAATATTGATTTATTCGTGATAATTTATAATTATTTATTTTAAAGAATTTTTTCTGGTTGGGAAACAAAAATGAAATCGAAAAGTGATCAATCTGATAATATTGAAGAAAAAAAATATGCATTATCTGGCATTATTTCAACTAATATTTGTATTAAAAATGCAAATATTTTCCTAATAGCGGATAAAAAAAGTATGTTTTTAATTACAAAACCCTGACACACATATTATTATAAATATTTATATATATATAATTTAATGATTATTAATTTTACCTATGTCACATGAAGTTTGCATCTTAGTACGAGTAGATAGAATTTACGTTGACACTGGAGCTACAAAAGTAACTTGTGCAGTTGAAGGTCTCAAATGTGATTCATTAATACCAACAAGCTATCATCATGTTTGCACATCATCAGATGATATTAAGGTACTTTTTAAACTTTTATTATATGTTTAAATTGAAGTCAAATATTTAAAAAAAAAAATATTAATATAGAATTGGTGGCTTCATGTAAAAGCATTAAAAATGGAATACATAATTAAAACTAAAGAAGTAATAATTGAAGTATTTGAAATATTTGAATGTCGGTGGAGTGCTAATGTACACTTAAAATTGTTGACTATATTTACAGACGTATCAGAATTAAAAAATCATTTGGGTATTATAATAGTTTTGAAATAATTTGTTTACCATAAACAATGTCTAGATTGTTTGTAATAATTAGTATTGTGGATTTTCATATAGGTATTAATACTGTAAAAGACTCAAAAACATTTGTTGATATTAAATTATGTGTCAAATCAAAATTTAGATTTTCAATGAAAGTTTCATCTGCTCATTATTTATTATTTTCAACTGGTAATATTTATGTTTTCACATATTATTTTTCAGAAGTTAAGAGTATATTGTTTTTAATTTTAGAGAATTTAATGTATATTAAACAAAGTGGTAAGATGCGGCATCTAGAAAGTCAGAGTTTTAAAGTGGCAGTTGACCAGCATAATATATTTACTGTAAAAGGTTTTAAGATGTTGAAAACGGATTTTAATAAAGATGTCCAAATGGAGAGACAAAACTCTGAAGGATTAACAAGTGAAATGAATACTATTTGGTAAAAATATAGATTTGTATTTAAATATAAAAGTATTATAACACTTAAATTTATTATATAATATAGGGATGTAGCTATTGAAAATTTAAAAATGGTATTCCCTTACAGTTTTGAGTTTTATAGTATTTTTCAAGGTGAATTCTTTAGTATTGTTAAATGGTTAAAATTAATTCATAAAAAACCAAAACCCCAACCTGAACCTCTACCAAGTGATATCATTTTAAAAGTAAATCAATATTAAAATCATCAATTTTTAACTTTAATTTATTGCACATAATAAATATTATAAATAATTACAGATACAAGAATTTCTATTTGAATTGAGTGATGATGACTTTGAAGTAAAACTTAGAGATAACTATGAGTTGCTTGAAGATGAGTATAAAGAAAGTTTAAAACGACAGAAAATGCTTGAAACCAAAGTATCAGAAGTAATTAAAGACCGTTTACTTTTGCCAGCAGGCAAAGTTGAAGAATTGTTAACAAGTTTACAGAAGATGAATGCTCAAATTTATATACAGCGTTCAAAACAAATGAAACAACAATCACCTGTACGAACTCGTTTATTTTCATGGACTATGTGTAATATCTGTATTATTATTTTGGCTGATGAGTCTATGCACGGACCTCAAAAGGTTGTCAATCATATATGTGAAATGGATGCAGATAGCTTATGGCCGGAAGAAGGTTTAGAATTTTGTATACTTTGGTGTCGTATGATTTTTGCAAGCTGTGCTGAATGGAAGTTTCAACTTAGAGATTTTCCTCAAACTTGGCTTGATATCAGAAAATGGCAACTTTGGGGGAAATTAGCTGGTGCTGAACAAGAACCTACAAGTCGAGGTAATGCATAAAATATTGTTGTTTTTGTCCTATATTGCAAAATTTTTAACTAAATAATGTATTTTAGCTAAAAGAAGTGTAACAATTGAATTAAGTGAACCATATGGTGATGTAACAATTGAAAGAGGAATGACTTCACTTAAGTATTATTATGATTTGAATTGTGAAGTTGATAAATACACATATTCATTTGGTCCATGTTGGGAACCAGTTATTGCACAGTGCAAATTATGTATGTAAAAAAATTAAACCTAACTCGAATTTATTTAAAAAAATTATATTTTAAATAGGTCTAGAAAAAGTATTAGGATCCAGTAGAGATCCAAGTCCCCCATTGCCATTTTGGGATAAAATCAGATTAATGTATCATGGCCGCTTGACAATGATTGTAAATGAATTAAAAGTAAAGTTGCATGTATCTCTTGATCCATATAACACTACCGAAGAAATGGAATTAAATTGGTATAATACTGCAATGGATTGGACTAATGGTAAATTTAATTTAAATATAAAAGTTTTTATGTTGAGTTCTAATTTTCTTTTTCTAGCCAAGTTTATTTTCAAAGGTCATTTAAAAGTACTTGTACGGACAGCTTCCAAGTATGATGACGTATGTTTATTAAATCTTCCAAATTTAAAATTAAGTATTAAGTTAAAATGGTCTTGTCTTGGAGATCCTAATGACCATTATTCAGTTATGCCTTGTGCTCCAGATAAATTACCAGAATATTCTAGCAATCAAGTAAAATGTAAAAAACAATAAGTAACTTAAAAATATTTTATGTGATTTTTGTCCTCTTTTAGGAACACGATTCTTTTAGAGCATTCCGTTCACAAAATCTTAATGTTAGCCTTTCCATTGAAACTAAACCAGAACCAAACACTGGCTCTCCACATACAGATACTGATTATCCTGTTGCACTTTTATATGGTAGTACATTAAAGTAAGTACTAACAGAAACTTTTATAACTGTTATAAATAAGTGAAATATTTTTGACTTTATATTATACAACCTTTAAAATTTTAGATGGTTTGAAAACTTAAAATTGATTTTATCTGGTGTAACAAGGCCTACAAGACGAGGTCCATTATTCAATAATACCAGACATCGCAAATTAACATTGAGTAGACACTATAGAAAACTTCATTTATGTGTATCATTGCAACATTTCCAAGTACATTATTGGATGTCATTTGCTTTACAACGTGGATTTGAGTTATTTGGACATCGGATATCCACTAGTTCAGAACATACTCTTAATCTTGTATCAAATTTTGAAGATGACTTAAAACATCGTTCACGACCTGTTTGGTCTGTAGGCTATATGAATTGTGAATTAATGGATACAGAAATATGGTTAAAAAGTGCCCTACAATCTGAAAAAGAAGACGAAGAAGTAATAATTAACATTTTTTTTTTAACTAATTAAATAATATTTATTTTAAATTGCAGGCTGAAATTAAAGAAAAACCTGTTGAAAAATGTTATTTATTAAGTGTAAGTAAAGTGTCATATGGAAGAGAAACTACAGGTACATGTGAAGCTGATGGTACTCCAACACCAATTCATAGATTAGTTGTTTATCATTTAAAAGGAGCTTGGACAACTAGAAATAGAGATGTAGCTTTTGCGTTATTCAACTCTTTAGTAAAGAATCAGGTAAGAATATTTTTTATCCATACAGTTATAATAATTTATATATTTGAACTGACTGAAATATATTTATATTTTAGAAATTGAAAAAAAATTTATCAACTGAAGCATTGAAAGGGTTTTGCTTGAATGAAAACGGTTGTACACCCATGAAAAACCGTACAAGAAATGCAGAAACTACAGAACAGACTACACCATTATTATCAGTTTCATCTGTTACATCATCCACTTGTCAAGCTAGTCCTTCTCCAATGTCAAAACTTCAATGTGGTGGTCAGGCGGCCACCATGCTTCAACAACTTATTTCTGAGGTAGACAATAAACCTGTTGTTTTCAGTGACGATCTTTCAATGCAAGTAACTCGAGAACGGAGATTACAAGGTTTATCTGAATGCCAACAAGATGATGTTCTCTTTAAGAATTGGTCAAGTATGTTTTGCTGATAAATATTATTACTTGAATTTTTAAAAAATTAAATGTCCTTTCAGTTGCATTAATCAATAGTCAAGTATTGCTGAAAGGATGTGAAACTAAAGGATATGTAATAGTAAGTGCAGCTAAAGCGGAAATATTACAAAGAATTCATCGTCCAGTCTGGAAGGATCATTCACTAGTATCTAAAACAACTTGGCTTGGCACTTTAGATAGCATGCAGTATTATGCTACAGTTAGTGCTGGAAAAACTGATTTTATTGATGGTAAAATAGAATTTAAAAATGTTTGCTATAATGAAATTAAGTAATTAATGTTTTCATAGAAAATATAATGTGGTTGAATGTTGAGAATATACAAGAAAAAGACATAGACAGTACAGTAATATCCGACCTTCCTGACTTACCACATCTCGTTGGAAGTGGTCACAGTGTTGGGGGTGTTGTCAGCGAAACAGTTGGTGCAAGTAATGTTGGAGAAAATTCTCCATTACAAGTAAGTTAGTATTAAAAATATTAGATGACTGTTATCTATATGATTTTTATTTATAAATTAGCTTCAAAGAATTGTTTCACGGTGTAAATGTGAATTCTTTTATGCGGGTCACGGTGAAAGTAGTTTAAATCCGGCACATTTAACTGAAGTACCATTGCCACCCACAGTTACACCTGATGTTGTCGGGGATCCTGATTTACATGAACCAGTAGATGCATTTACTCTTATGCATCATGATTTAGATGTGTGCACTAATTCTCTCCAGGTATTAAATATGCATATCATATGTAAAAATTGTTGAATTTCCTATTTAATGATATTTTATGCACCTAATAATAAATTCAAACTATTATAGTATGCCATGATATTGGATATTGTTAATAACTTGTTGTTATACGTGGAACCACGTAGAAAAGAAGCTTATGAACGCTTGCAGAGAATGCGTTTTCAATTACAGCTACAAAGTAGTCAAGATCATAGACAGCCCATTCAACAGTTACAAAACCACGTTCGGTATATTTTTAATTTTTGTTTAAAAAATAAAATAAACTAATAATTTTTTTATAGGTGTCTGGTTGCAAAATTACGGAGGTTAGAAAAAGAAATATTTGTATTAAAAAAAGATGGAGATTGGCAAAATGAAGAGTTACTATCTTCGGAAATTAGAAATTTAGAAAAACAAGTATGTCAAACATATGTATCTATTTTAATTTTAAGGAATTATTATATTATTTGATGTCTTTACTACAGTTATTTTATTAAAAATTTTATTGTTAGATGAATGAATTAAAAGATCAATTAAACTCTGAAAGTGAAGAATTAGATATGATGGTGTCTTGTTATAAAGAAACACAACTCCGAGCGACTCAAAAATTGGCAACATTGAGAGGTGATAAACCAAGTATTGTACCATCACGAGCCAATGAAATATGTTTCAAACACGCACAATGGAGATTAACTGAAAATGATGGACAGCTGGGTATCGCTGACTTAGTGCTTAGTAACTTTTTGTACGTATGAAGTAATTGTAAATCAATGAACACATATGTTTTTAATCCCCTTAATTTTTACTTAGATATACAAAAAATTCCAAAAGTGACGATTCTGTTGAACATTTACTAGAATTGGGGTATATTAGAATGACAAATCTTCTAGCTAATGAATTGTACAAAGAGGTTATTGTGCCTACAGAAATTCAAAATAACATGCCAGTTGACGATCGAAAGGTTCAGTATATTATTTTTGTGAATTATATTTTGTATTTTATAATAATATTATATTTTTAGAGGGCAGTTAGAATATTTTGCAGAGAAAAAGCTCCTGTGGGAGGTATATCAGTGAAAGAACATTTTGAAATTAATGTGGTACCATTAACGATTGGTAATTAATGTCTAATGTGTATATTGTTTATTAAAAAAAGTTATACATTTGTCTTTTATTATCTTTTGTTAGGTATGACCAAAAAATTTTATATTACTATGATACGATTTTGTTTTTCTGAAAGAGATCCTGAAAACATAGATACCGAAACCGATGAAAAGAATTCTTCAAAAGGAAAAAAGAACAAAGAAAGTAATTTTTACGTACCTATAGAACATAAAGATGATGTTGAAAAAATGAAGGTAAAAATTGAACAACGATAAATGTATAAATTAAACAATACTGGTTGATGATTAGTACAATACAGTTTTAATTTAATTTAGGAAAGAGCCGAAAAGAACAAATTGTTTATCTATATTAAAATTCCCGAAGTACCTGTAAAGGTCAGCTATAAAGGTAACAAAGAAAAAAATTTGGAGGATATTAGAGATTTCAGTTTAGTTATTCCCACAATTGAATACCATAATGTTACATGGACTTGGTTGGATCTTTGTCAAGCAATGAAAACCGATAGTAGGCGAGTGATACTGTCTCAGGTGTGTTATTATAATAATTTTTAAAACGCCTATTAAACTACAATAAATGTCATAAATTTATAACTGACCAAATATAGTATATAATGCATATTATTCTGTGCAACATAAATACTGTCACATGTTATTTTCTATTTAGGCTATTAAACACAAATTGCAAATAAAGACTAATAAAGCTATTGCTGATGGAGGAGCATCACCACAAGAAGAAGACAAAGCTCGAATGTTGTTTGGGAGTAAATTAGTGGTAAATATAAATTATTTATGTATTGTTTAATTAAGAAGTAATAATCTAGTGCTAACAGTCAAGCTTTCCATCCATGTAATTATGCTCTTGAATAGTAACTAATAAAATTTTGTTAAATAATACCATTAACTGTTTTTTTTTTCAGCACAACGAACACAGGAATTCAAAACGCGGTATATTAAAATTTCCTAAATAGAATTATAAGTACTTATATAATTTTATATTTTCCATAAACTGTGATATTGAATATAGTTACCTACATAGAAATATTGATAAAGGATTTATTTCATTTTAAATTGCAATTTGTATATTTATTACAATTATTACTTTTAAAGTAAAATACTACAGTATTTAAAAAACATATATTTTATGGATGAAATTATAATGGGTTTTTATTATACTTAAATATTTAAAAATAAGTAAATAATAATTTAATTTAAAGTATATTGTATATATCTGTACCTCGGAGGTAAAGGACACCATTTTTGATAAAATTTAGTTAGCTTCATGTCCTTGTACATTTTACGCTCTAAGAAAATAGACGTGATTTGATGATTTTCCATCGCCTTATTTTCCTTGCTTTTGATGACTAGATCAGCGGTTCCCAACCTTTTTAGTTTCGCGGACCACTAATTTTGTAAAAAAATATTTGAGGCCCACCCATAGCATTTTAAATATAATATATTTAAAATTATATATTATATAATGTTTAATATTATACCTATGGCTTGCGGCCCAGTACCATGCTGCTCGCGGCCCACAAGTGGGCCGCGGCCCATGGGTTGGGAACCGCTGGACTAGATATAATTCCCTATACGTTAATATAGAGCTTAAAATGTACAAGGACACAAAGCTAACTAAATTTCATCAAAAATGGACATGGTGTCCTTTACCTCCGGGGTACAGGTATTATACAATTATTTTATTTTTCTCTACATGTATTACATATTTTTGTTTGTAACTTAATATTTGATTCAATAAAATATTTAAAATAATAAAATATTATACATAAAGGTATATTTTGTATCTTTTTACATCACAGTAAAAACCAAGTAATAATTATACTAAAATCACATATTGTATACCTTTTTTTTTATATTTTTTAAATATATTTAAAATACCTACTTGATTGTTTTTTATCTTTTAAGATAACAATGTTCTTGTGATTTAGCATATATATAAGTAAAATATATTTTGATGTAATTTCTTTAATAAAACGTATTGGAATTATTACAATGTAATTATTTGAATAATGCAAAGAAGACTATAAATTTATTAAGGGATACAATTATTAGGAAAATTTAAATTATTCAGTAGGTATTTATTGATTATTTAATCTGTAAGAAACTGAATTCAATAACTTACAGTATTATATTTCAATATCCAATTATTTTTAATTAGAAATAGTTGGAATCGTGTTGATTCAACGTACCCAAATTTTAAATAGCATTTTCTCATCTCATCAAATTGTATTTAAAATGAATCCCTTTTTCTATCCTTTTGTTTTAATATATTTCTTATATTAAAATATTCATAAATATATTTCTGTTTAAGAGTTGTTCAACTACTTGGTAATCAACACATCTATATAACATTAAAACAAAATAGTTTAATTTTTTCTTCAATGTTTATAACTTAGTTCCTACACACTGTGCTCATTTACATGTATAATATAAATTAATCAAACAGATTTTCCATTTGTATATAACGAGTAAGCCATTAGATATGATATTTGTATATGTAATAAAAGTTTAACTAGTTTAAATGATGTGTTAAAAACGCTTAGACAAATTATGTACGAAATAAAATTTTGGCCAGATTAAAGTTACAAAAGAAATAAATTTTTCTTTAAAGCATTGAATTTGTTTGTATGTTTTTCAATAAATTTATTTTAAAAATAAACTTCAAAATGTAGAAATCAAAAGTATGTTTTGTCCAAATAAATTACATTTTGTTTTATTATTTAAACGAATTGAATACATAATTTGTAATGATGTAAGCAGTAAAATTATGACCACAAATGTGCATTACAAATTTAAAACGTGTTTCATACTTTTATACCATATTTGGAATCTATTGAAATATCCATATTGGATTTTTAAGAATAAATAATTGGCCTTAGTTTGGAAAATAAATCTGACAAGGTTGTATGAGAATAATGGCACCTATGTAAATATTTAGTTGTAAGCAACAATAATTATACAATGAACAATTATAAACGAAAAGTAATTAGAGCAATAACAAAGAAACGTTTTAGCATTTAAAAAAAAAAAAAAAAAAAAAATACAAAACATATAATTCGAGTTATATAATCTGGTATTTATTAATAACATTATTCTAAAAAATAAATTACAACATAATTATTTAATAAATATAAGGAGACAACGTGGTAAATCCTTTGTATTTCTTTTTCGTCTTCAGTCCAGTAACTAAATTGGAACTGCGTGGAAATGCTGTCACACCGTCAAACATTAAGTCTGTCTCTGGGTGGAACCTATGATAGTTAGCTAATATATGGAGATTAGGTGGGAGTTCACGGGTTTGAAGTGCGTCATATGGTACAATTGTGTCTACAGGTGTCTCGTAGAATTCAAATACATCACCTACATAAACGTATGAAAATAAAAGAAAAAGATAAATTTTTAAATAAAATTACTTAGGCATGCATGTCGAATAATTTGATTTTAAATTTACCTAAAGTGTTCACAGTGTGTAAAAGGGAATTTGGAACTTTATGATCAACAATTTCTTCACATTTCTTTAACAACCGGAGTTTTTCATTTTTATCTAGTTTGTGAGAGTCATTGGTTTGATTGATTACATTATTTGCTATTTTTATTATGACGTTCTTGATATCTATTGGTGGATCATATTCCTTGTGAGGCCTCAAAAACCTAAATAAACAAAATAATTTTTAAATTGCGTTTGATTCCATGAAATAATTATAATTTTCAATTATCATAAATTCTATTCTGGAAAATTTAAAAACCAATTAATGAAAAATTATTTGCAGTGATTACTCAGAGATAATTATTAAGTCTTGTATAAGCATATATAATGTTTTGAAAAACTTTGTTTACAAACCCTCTTGAAGCTATGGCACTAGCATTTCCTTGAAATTTGCTTCGCGGAGGTGTCCACGGAACACTCCTTTTAACTTTTTTATGTAATAATCTAACCTGTTAAAAAAAAAACAAAGTTTGTAAGACTAGTTTTGACTAAATATTTTTACTTTTTTTTTTAGTTTCTTGGCAACTTAAGACAAATCATTTAAGTGTTTAAAAAAATGTATTTACGTATTTCATTACAGTTCAATAAATATTCTGACCAATTGAAATTATGGCTACTGTAAATATATAATGGTGACCTTAAATATTTATACATTCCACTTGACTACATTAACATAAGTACTTACACGCTTAAATTGTTGAATAAATAAAAAATAATTGTTTTACAATTTTTGTACTAATTAGAAGTAATATATGCATGGAAATAAAACACATTACTAATGACCATAGGGAATATTATATTCAAATTAAATTACTCAGTGGGTATGAAGAATTTATTTTAAACTGGTTAGTCTTAAAAGTTTTATCATTAAACTATTAAACTACTTTGAGCACAATAATTACACACCATAGAACTTTAATTTTCAGGATACACGTTTTTTGTATATAGTTGACTGAATTTTCCAACGAAAACTATAAAATATAATTACACAGCCCTAAACAACTGTAAGGAATATTGTTTTTGTAATCAAAATTTTCAATATATATATATATATATATTATACGTATAAGGCCAATGATTTTAGGCTCATTAACTTTTTTTTTTTATAATTAATTCAGGTGTGTTTCAGTTATAAATATATGTATTTAAATCAACTGTTATTTTATTAACAAAATAATGTTTTATACAGTTATATCGTTGCATCACCAACAAACGTAATTGTCATAAGACATATATTATTAGATTTCATTATTATTGTTTTTTAAATCCGGACGATTTATTTAATAATTTAAATTATACATTCTTATAATGTTACTGCATTTACTATGTTTGAAAATTATGTGGAATAAAATGTACGGAAATTGTGTCGATATATTTAAAGAAAAGTATAAAGTATATATGAGATCCTTTTTCACTGTTTACATCATTATTCAATATTATGTGTTTTTTTAAAAAACATTTTTTCTTTTAAATATACATTCTGAAGTATGTATACCCTACAGCAAGAAGCACGTCTTTTTGCAAAATAAATATTTATAATAAATACCGATTTAAATTTAAATATATTCGCGAAAATCATCAAAAATGTATAACACAGATAATTGTCATTTTTGCAATCATTCCATACGCAATTTTTATACAACGAAAAGACGGCGGAAAAAATCGTATAAATAAATTATTAACCAATAGTTTATAAATAAATAATCCGCCTCGTAGAACAATATGAAATATACCAGTGTTATCGTAAAATAAGTTTTTAAATCGAACAGATCAACGCAGCAGTGAGTACCATCAAAGGGTTCAACAAACCCCCTTCGATTTTTTTTTCATACATAGTAATAATAAGAAAAAAAACATCGCTTTTTATAATAAATAAAAATATATAATATATATTAAATAACCGTAAAAAAGCACATAAAAAATAAGAAACACGGGATTTTTTTTTTGTAAAATCGGAGAATTACGCATTTAAAATTTTCATTTTTGTATCGAACGGATTGCTAGTTTAGTCGTCGGTTATAAATCGTGAGCGTTTTCATTAATTTTCATCTTGTCAAAACAGTTTGATATACAATATATAGTTAAATTACAACACATTTATTCAATAACCCCTTCCTTTGCCCTCGATTAATTTCTGGCTACGCCACTGGATCAACAAGTACAGGTAAATCGTCGTCGTTAATCGTATGAATTAAAACAAAAAAAAAAAAATAGGCACGGTCGACGTAATTTGTCATAGTACGCACATATGGTTAAACGGTGTGTCGGGTAGTGGTGGCGAGTGAGTGAGTGAGTGACGATGCGCCGTAATAAAACTATTATTGCGCTTATTACGACGACGACGTATCAACGAACGGTTATACGCGTTCGCGATAATTACGACATTGAATAACAGAAACAAAAATAATACAAACGAATGGGCGCACGTTCGATTACGTGCGCGCGTAATTCAAAGGTGGCGATGACGGTAATGCTGGTGGTGGGAATCGACAGCACCGCCACAAGCGCTGTGTATATTTTATTACGATTTTTACTTTTCATCAATCGCGCGGATCCGATTTCAGATATAATACGATAATTCCGTTTAGAATTTTTTTTTTTTTTTTATTCATTCCGAAGTCGTTGTTATTGTTATTATCTCGGACGCGTTGTCGGAAATACCGTAGCTTGAGAACGACCGTGCGCGCTCACACAAGACGACGATAATATTATTATTATTATTTACGAACGACGCGGTTATCGATCCGGTGTTTTGCCGGTTCGTCGTCAAAGGATTTCGGCGGTGGTCCACGCGCCGCGTATCATCCGTCGTAGCGAGACCACGGCCATAACCTTAAAAAGAAAGAAAAAAATCGCGGAGGGAAAGAAATACAGAAATACAAAAAAAAAAAAAAGCCGTTCGCCCGAACACACGAAATAACATAACAGTATGAACGAGAAAACGCGATTGGAAAAAAAAAACCATCGGGACGATTGCGTTTTATCAATCGAGAAAAAATTTTTTTTTAATATTAATTATTACCTGCGCGACGCACGGTCCATTGTTGTTCGACGACCACGGTAATAACGGGGCGCCTACGGAACAACGACGACGTTGATTTAAAAAAACGTAGCGGGCCATAGTCGCCGTCGTCGTCGTCGTAACACCTCGCGTCACGTACCGCACGAATAACGCGACGCACGTAACTCTATTCCGTCTACTCGCCCCGTCGACGGCGGATGGTGTAGCGGCGGCGGCGTTTGTATGTTTTTACCGCAGTGGCCGCAATTCTGGTTACCACTGTGTTAACCATGTGACGGGTGTTGAGCCAATCGGGTGCGCGGGTCCTTCGGTTTGTGTGCGTGCGTGCGTGCGTGCGTGCGCGCGCGCGAGTGTGTGTGTTGGTGTGTCCGCCATTTTACGCGACTCGCTGTCGACGAACATGAACAAGAACGCAGCTCCGGGCGCATCGGACTATGATTGTCGCGTTTCCGGCCTGTGATTATGTCCGTACGCATTATTGACGCACGCCCGTCGTTCGGCCGAAACTGTTTCGCGTGCTGTACCGCCGCGTCGCCGTCGACGTGTCCGCGGTCCGTCGGCGCTTCAGCCGCGGTGGTGTTTGTGTGACGTCCCGAGACGTTGTCATCGCCGTCGTTCGTCGTCGTGCTGCCGGGCGCGAGATGTCTTATGAAGAATGACTCACTCCAGCCATCAGACCAACGGCGCCAGCTTAGAGGATTGCCACACGAACTTCTTCGCCTTGGTGAGTTCACCGTTACGTCGTTTTCTCCCATCGCCTCGATGCCCGGCTCCATATCCTGCTGCACCCCCCGCCCCCGTTTCGAAAAGACGCGCCTTGTACACATTTTCCTCCCCTTTTTATCGACGACAACCGTTGCCATCCGCCTTGGGACGGCTCTTTGCCCTCGGGATGTCTATGCTCTCTTTCACTGTTTTGCCAACGATCATCCGCATTGACTTTTGACAGGAATTACTGTTACCATTATTGTTGTGATTGTTTTGGCACAGTCAACTTTCACCGACCGACCGATCACTTAGTGGAAAATCTGGTCCATGAACAGTGATCACATATACACACACAACAAGCTGATTCCACGTTCGAAATGTGCTTTGACCTATTTAGTAGAAATAGCACCTTTCGTATATTTAGTCATTCGGTTCATTTTGAACACCTATCCGTACCGAGTTGTAGTTTTCTACGAATTTTACTTTAACAAAAGCATATGTGGACAGAACTGAAACGTTTACTACTGTTTGTTTTGCAGAATTCTAATAGATATCAATATGGTGTGATAGGAAAGATAATAGTAAGTTTCTATCACACCACAATGTCTTTCTTTTCAACACTTAATAATGGTTGTTTAATAGAAACTGGCACAGCATCGTGTTGAAAGATTTTGGTTGATTTCATTTGGATTTTCTCAATCTTCTAAATGAAAATTTTACATTTTTTTTTTTTTCTTTCAAGATAAGTTGTTTTCGTCACAGTGGTCTAAAAACTAAAATTCATACATAATCTAGTTTCAAAACATAATATTTACCTATGAATTTGATTAGTTTGGATTTCATTGGTCCCCCACACACTGTTAATTTGATAAACAGGTCATCTATTCCTAGGGTCATTAATGATGATTGATAAAATAGACATTCTAAACAATATTCGGTTTAAAATTTTGAGTATCGTTCAAATTTAATTGAACATTTCTTTTTCTGTTTTTCATTCAAAACTTGGTACTATAATAATTGTTTACTACTCCTATATAACAAGTGTATAGAATATGTTTATTAATCGAGCAATAACATCCAAAACAATACATGATGCATCACAACATATCGTAACAATTGAAATGCCTTAATTTCTTCATGTCAACAAATTTAAAATTGCTAATCAAAATATTTCTATGATTTGTATTTTGAGAATATTGAGGTAATGGTGTATTTATTGAAAATAATGATGAAGTTGTTGATATATCTCAGACTTGTAATGGATGAAATTGGTAGTAACTCATAAGTACAGAATTTGTTCTAAGAACTTTTCTCAAATATGTAATTTTTTTCTATTCTTTGTCGTTATCCATGAAAAATTTCGAAAAACTAAAAAAAAAATCCAATTATTATCGATTAATGTATATAGTTATAGCCATAGGACATGTAGTGAATATAAGTGGTTTATATGGTTATAATAGATTTTGTAATAATATGTATAATTTCATGAGCTATATAGGTTATATGTAAAGATAAATTAAATTAAGGTGATTAAAGTATACATTTATTGGTATAGTTTAATTTAATTTATATATATATATATATTTCAAACATTGATTTATAAATTTTTAAATATATTTTCATTTTATTTTTTAATAATATAATATTATATTTTAAATTAGTTTTTATCTTCACCTTGATACCTTCAAAACGGTATCTAGTGGAGTAGTTATTATATTTCAAATGACAAAATTATTTTTACGAGTGCATCTGGATGCCATGATAGTGAAACAATTTTAAAAATTGATTTTCAAATGTGCAAATATTTTTTCCAACTACACCGTGTAGGTATATTTAACTTTCTTTTTTAAAATAAGTCTTGTATGATTAATATTCTATCAGTGGTGTAGCCAAGGGGGGAGGGCTGATGGGGCTGCAGCCTTTCCTCTAAAATGAATAAATTATCAGTTTTTTAATAAGCATCAACCTTATATATATATAATAATTAATAATAATAACAATTAACATATTATTAAATATAAACATTTTTTATTGTTTTTAATTATTATTAACATAGTATTCTTAAATTGTATGATATTTTTTGACAAAATATTTAAAAATTATTACGATTTGGTTTAGTGATAACCATTAATGTTCAATCAGTTTTATTTATTTTTATTTTTTTTTAATGCAAAATTTGTTGTTGCATTGATATTGATTTAATATTTTATTTGTATTGATAACAGATAATTTTTTTAATTAATACAATTGTATTTATACAAATTCCAAGTATAATATTGGGTATTGATTAGATAAACGATAAATTCTATCACTTTTAAATACTTTGGAAAGTATGGGTAACTCGAACAATGCCAAATTGTAAAATTTTAATTTTTTTAAATATACTTTTTAATAATAATCCAGAGGAAAACAATTGGCATTAAAAACAGCTGTTCAGTTTTCTAATATAGTTTAATAATTAATTTTTTTTTTGTTACTAGGTAAATGAAGGTACTGGTTATATATAATATAAAGAATTTAGCTAAAATTAAAAAAATATATATCATAATATTTTCATTTAATTCATTCTTTATTTCATTAACAAAATAGGTAGATATTTTTTAAACAATTGTTTTGTTTTCAATAGTACCCAATATGAGGCTTATGCCAATTATTTCTAAATTGTTATTTTTTTTGAAACACAACACTTATCCTGTTTTAGTTTTACATTAATTATATATGTATAAAACGGTATTGTTTGAAAATTTGTTTACAAATTAGGTTTAACACGGAATTCATTGTTTTATTACCACTCGATTATTATAAAAACGTGTAACTAAATAAAATCTGACTGTAAACATGAAATTTATATTGAATAACTCTCGATATCTGCTCAAGTGTGGTATTTGGTTGTAGATGTTACGATATTCGAAATTTTAAATTTAAATTCACTCTGATATATATATATATATATATATATGTGGACTAATATTATCAGCGAACGGCCAGTTAAATTGTCGTGGATCGGTATTCATCATAAAATTAAATTCAATATTGTGTTGAGGGGTATGTGACTTCTTTTTTTTTTTTTTCGCGCAGTTAAATCAATTTGTACAACAGTTTATTCGATTGTAAATTAATATTATTGAATTTCAAAACCTCTTCCAATCTATTTATACAACGAAAATAATATTATGCCTTGTGATCCGAGTCGTACACATCAATAATTACATTATTATTATATAATATATTTATATTATGTAACGTCGATTTATGATTTTTTTTTTTTTTTCTTTCGAATTTCGCCGTCATTATTATCGTTGTTATCGTCAAAAAACTGAAACCACCACGCGCCATTGTGGTGTGTGTGTGTGTGTGTGTGTAGTCGTTGTTGTGGCCTTTTTGTTGTTATTGACTAATTCTTTATCAGGCGCGGCGTATGTACCTCGTTGATAAGCCGCAGCCGACACATGGTTAACTGTGAATTTTCACAGCGCAAAAAAAAAACTAACACTTCTTCTTCTCTCGTGTACATGTTTTGTGTCGTATTTTTACTGTTCGGTTATTGTTTCTTTCTATAAACGCTATCCGCGAGACAGTAACATTTTTTTTTTTTTTCGTTCCCCTACCCCGTATTCCGCAATAACAATAATACGTATATTATTATATCGTACTTATCTCACGCGTGTAGTATTATAATAATATATACGCGTTCACGCGCGCGCGCGCACACACACACACACACACATAGTGGCAATGCCCTGCGTATTTTCAAACCGCTTTCAGTGGTTCCCAAAAAAGAAAAACCGTTCGGCCCGATTTCTCGTCGTCGTTACACACGTATTACGCGTGTACTTTTTCTTTTTTTTCTTTTCTTATTCACGCCAAATATATTTATTTTTTTCGTGTAAACATTATTCCCGGTATCGGTTAAATATTGATTTTTCCCGCGCCCACCGTGTCCGGACGACGACAACGCCGCCGGCGGTGGTGGTGTAAACGCGCGCGTTTTTCGAGTTTTCAAAAAGAAACCGACAAAACGGTTTAATAAAAAAACGACATCACGCGGCGGTGATCGTGTCCCCGCCGGCTTATGAAATAATAAATTGTTGTGTACATGGGACACACCGCGGCCGCGACGATATTATTATTGTGTTTGGCCGCCGTCTCCTCCTCCTCTTAGGTTTGTGACGCGACTGTTGTGATATGTGTGTGTGTGCGCGCGCGCGCGTATAATGCACAAATCGCCGTCACGAATCTGACCATGATTTTTCATAGTTTTCTCTCTCTCTCTCTCTCTAAACAACAGGTTTGCCGATATCAACACTGTTGTCGTTTTTGCCTCCTTCCGTCCAGCGTGTTGTAATAAATACTACTACTACTATTATTTATTACTCTATTATCGTCTACTGCTACTGTTGTTTCTACGGCGGTAAATCCCGTTTTAATATAAATAACGTCTTCGGCGGCGGCAAATATTTTGATCGTGGTAAATGGAAAAATTTAAGGATAGGCTTATTTATGCTTAAAATAAGCATATTTATACACACACACACACCACTCGTATAGACACATGGCCATCGATCGATTTTTTCTTCTCTTTCTAATAGTTGCATAATAACAACAATATAATAATATATAGTGTGCGTGTGAGACGACGAGCTCTCTCGTTCTATTTTTCGATCGCGGGGTCTCCTCTCCCGTCTTCCCTCTCATGAAATATACGACGACGGCGCGCGGCGATTGTAGTTGACACACGCGCGCGCGCGCACCGAGAATTCCGCTGTCGTTGCGCGCGCGCTCGCCCGCCGCCGTTCAAGGTGCATTTTATAAAATATATATATATATTTAAAAAAAAAAAAAATTATTTATTATACAACATATTTTTACGCCGGATTGTTTATAACGACGATTGTTATAATAATGTGTGTTTAAAAAAAAAAAAGAAACTGGATTAGAGGGGAGGAGTCGTGTTTCTTGTTCCCGCGGATGACGACGAGGAGGCGCGCGGCGAACCCATTGTATATTGCCGCTGTTACACGGGGTCGGCGGTGGGATCGTAGCCGTCGTTTCACCCTTTGCGGAATAAAAAAAAAACGAGTTTCTCTCCTCTCTTCGACAATAATAAAATGTACTCGTTCTATATTACTCTGAAAATATAATTTTTCTATGAGGTGGTTTAGGCGTTTTCTATTCGATTATATACGCGCATAACGTACGTATGCATGCGCGATTTACCTTTTCTCGCCGCCGCTCGGGGTTGTATGACACCGTCGGAGAATTATCAAAAAAAAAAAATGCATATCCCTCCCCCCCTCTTTTGGAGGTGTTTTTTTTTTTTTTTATTGCGGAGTGACAGTCGACGTTTTTCTGTACTACGTAATATAAAATATACCGTGTGGTGGTTGTGGTATGTACGCCGCCGCGCGTGTATTTTTTTCCGGCGAAGGATAATCGCGGATTTGACCACCACCAGCACACTTCACTCGTCGCGCGCGTAGGGAGGGAAGAAGCCAACTCGGCGGCGGCCACCCCGTTGGGTTTTTTTTTTTTTTTTGTTTTCGTGCCCCTATCCTTCCTCACGTTTCGATAACGGCGGCAGTATTACGCGTGCGCGCGGCGCTTCGTTCCCTCCGGATGGTTTTCAACCGCGGGCAGATGTTCTTTTTCGGATCGACGAAGCCGCCATCGTGCGGACACGGCAGGCGAAACGCGCGACATCGTCGTCATCGCTGTTGTGCGGTGGGTGTACGTTGTATAGTGCTGCGGCGGTGGTGGCGGAGGGACGACGGCGACGACGACGACGAGTGCCGCCGTCGTTTGGCGGGGGGCGACGTTGCCGCGCGTTCGGTCACGGTCGGCGATCGTCTTGCGCAAAAATCCGACCGGCACCGACCTCTTTCACTTCGGCCGGTGTCGTCGTTACGCCGTAGGATTTACATGCAGTTTCTTTTGATCGTATTGTTGTGTGTCGTGATGGCTTCGTCGGTGGTGTCTGCGGCGATTGCGGCGTTGGTGGTGGCGGGGAGGAGACCCCGTTGCTGCCGACACCTCTGTAATTCCGCGTACCGTAACAACCGGACGTGTGCAGGGGTTACCAAAATATTGGAAAACGTTACCGAGACTTGTCGTCGTCGTCGTCGTTTTCTTTTCATTTTTCACGATCGCGTTATCGCATTTTGGCGCGCGCGTCTATGCTACTCGCGCCCCGTCCAATAGATTTTTATGACAGTGAATAATAAAACGGAATATTTGATGGAATGTACTCGCTTCCCTTACAACATACTATATATTTTATATATATATATATATACTTTACATATTTATTTTGTCCGAATTGTCCGTCACCATCGTTTTCTATTCGTAGTCTCGTATTGTTGTTCGTGTACTCTGTTTAATTTCACAAATGAGGTCACATACGTGTACTTTTTTTTCTTTTTTTTTTTTATACGTTTATTTCGTGGCTTTTTTTTTTTACTTTTGCCTCCCACCATATTGTCTTACGCGTCGTGTTATGACTACTCTCTCCTCCACAAGTCGACGACACTTCGTGTGTGTGTGTGTATACACGACCGGTGAAAACGCCTCCGTCGCGGTTCAATGTAATAATCTCGTATATCATATTTTCTGTTCCGTTTCCCCTACGCTTTTATTATTATTTTTTTTTTTTTTTATTACACACTTCTTCGTATTTTTCGAATCCACCGTTTTCTCCAGTTTACCACGCTTTTCCCCTCTCCTCTCGCGTCCGGCTGTGGTAGAGGGGGCTAGTGTTGCCAACCGTCGTACACGTTATATACGGCTTCTATAATAATGGTTAAGGTATGTCGTGGGAGGTCGCGGTGTGCGTGTACACCTCTTGTACACGACGATGCCGTGGAAAAAGGACGGCTGATAAATAGAAAGAAAGGAAGAAAAAAAAAACAATCGCGTCCATCCGCTTTATTATTAAGGTTATTAACACCGACCCTACTTCCGCCCGCCCTCCCTCTCCTGACGTTTGACGAGGGCTAACGGTGTCTTCTCGCTCGCTTTGCGGCTGTCTGGTGGGGTGGGTAACTCGGGTTTCACATGAGGTCTCTGAACCTCCATTCTTTATCACTTCGCCATTCATATTACGACGGCGCCCTACGCACGCCGTCAGGGCGGCGGCAGCATACCCGAATTAGGCGCGTACAGATATTTGCTATAATTTTATTACTAGGCAGTTACCCAACGGGGGCCTCTGCGAAGATAATCGGATCCGTATAACGAAACAATAACGTCGTGTTTTTTTTTTCATACCCATCCACACCTGCGCCTATTTTTTATCGAGTCGATTGATAGTAGTAATTCCGACGTTTTTCCTAATCCGATCGTTTCGTTTCGCGTTTTTTTTTTTCTTTATATTATTTGTAAAAGTCCGCGAAAGCACTTGTCGGCGGAGCTCCTCCGTCGTTCAAAACCGAGTTTAGGCGGCGGCGGTGGTGGCGGCGAATCGATTTTTACCGCCCAAAAATTTCCAAGCGGCGATAGCGAAAAAAGGGATAAATATAAAAACGTTAAAAAAAAATAAATATATTCGTGTTACGTATTCGACGTGAGTGTGCGTGCGCCTCGTCCAACCCCACCTCCCTCCTGTACACCGCCTATGGGGCTCGACCGCGTTTTGGCGCCCACTGGAATGTGATGATGAGCCGCGCTCGCGTCGCACGTTGTGTGTGTGTGTGTGTGTACATCGGTGGCGCGGTACTGCCGGTAACGGTGTGTGCGCGTCCCATACGCGGTCTAATTGAACCGGTCAATCTCGGTCGGTCGCGGTGAATGCAGCAGCCGGTGATCGAAAAAGGTGGTGTGTCCCACCGGTCGGCGGGTGGTGCCCTGCCGCGTAATAATAATACAATAATTCGCCGGTCGAATTCCTCCATTTTCATTCCCCGCGATTATTGTTGTTCTTCGATTCAACGATAATAATAATATATGTGTGTGTGTGTGTGTGTTCGTTGTGCGGCGGACGGTGTATTTATAACGACTTCGCGCGTTAAAGGGGTTTTTGTTAAACGAATATGACAATGTGCGCATTTTTAAGGTGGCGGAGGGAGGAATGGGAAACGTACGTATCGGCGTGACGCCACAGGGTCGTCTCGGCGACCACCAACGGATATTGATTTCGACTAACACGCGGAAGCGCGGTGGCGGCGTCGTCGTCCGCGGTCGGGGGCGGCGGTGACGCGGTGACGGTGCCGACGGTGACGGTGTTGATGGCGGCGGTGGGTCCATTCCTTTGGGAAGACGAGGATGCATAGTCGATAATGCCTCCCCCCCTCCTGCCACTCACTTTTCTCACGCCTACTTTCTCTCGCACACGCCGCCGGCGTTTTCGCCTCGAAAAACGAATCCGATTTCCCGGCGACACGATTTCTTTTCGTTCTCTTTTTCTTTGCTCGCGCTGCACCATCTCGGCCGAATTTTCGTTTAGAAAAAAACTACTACTACGCGTATTAATGATGTAGTAAGTGGTGCGTTTAACGTTTTCTTTTTTTTTTTTTTTGTCAAAAAATTATTATTTCGACGGAAAAATAACGTTTTCCTCGCCAACGTTGTCAACGTGCTGTTCCGTCGTTTGATCACGGACAACCGTGCGCACGTGCGTATAGCGTTGTCGGCGGCGGGTACCCAACGTTGTCGACTACTGGCCCTCACCCCGCACCGGTCACCGACCCTACCGCGCCGATGGATCTACCACCCACCCTTTTGCGTACATTACACCTTTACACACACACACACACACACCACCCATTGCGCCGCCATCGTTAGGAGGCGGAATTCATCGCCACGTGCCGTCGCCGCCGCACATTTCCCCCCCCCCCCGTGTTTGCTTTTATTTCATATCGGTGTCGGACGGCGGCGTGTGTTTGTCGGCTAAATTTAATTTAAATCTCTTCGGCGTAATCTCGAAGTCGTCTTTTTTTTTCGGCAGGAGAAATACGAAAAAATTTTAAAAGAAAATAAATATTATTTTTAAACAATTTTTAACATCTTAGTATCCCCCCCCCCTCCCGACCTAATTATACAATGTCTTCTCGGCCTCTTGATCGGTACGACGAAAACTCGTTTTATGTTTTAAGTAGTTTTCCGTTTTTTTTTTTTAATAATGTACCACAAAGTGTGTTGTTGTGTCAATGTCACTTCGAGGAAATAGAAAAAAGTTGCTCGTTTTGGGGTCTCTATCTATTACTCGTCATGACGCTTGACAGCTTGGTGAATAAAACTTCATAGTTATTTTTAACCGCAAAAATTTGAGCATCTAAAATTATATTGTTCTTACATTATACGCATAAATTGGCTGTTGATGGTTGGACACTATTCAGATTGTCCTCCAGAGCTGTGACGCGTCGTATAATATGTAGTATCTATAAAATACGTTATCGTACGTAAATAATACTATTACGAATATGAAAATCAATTAATTAATGTTTATACATTTTTATTGCGTTTATTGTGCACGACTACTGTTTTTCAATGTTATAAATTGTTAGAAAATAAAAACTAGAAAATAAGTTCATTTTTACGTTTATTTATATACGGTCCGACTTATCTAACCTGTCTAAAAAAAAATGTTTTAATAATTCGTATTCTATGATATACTACGCTATATGCCTAATTATATTTAAAATATAATTTACTTAATTATTCCGTCTATTTTGGTTTTACTTGGTACATTGTTTTCCACATAATCGGAAAAAGAAAATGCAATTGAAAATCGCAAATTTATATCTGCTATATTTATTTTATTTTTTAAACTTACATTGATCGTTGAATTTTATTTAAAGTGAATATTGAATACACAAAAAACAAAATGTATACACTTTTTTATTTTTAGTATAATTTGTTCTTATTTGAAATTGTTTATTAATTTTTATTATATATATTACTTTTTCTTTTAAAACGTTTAATTTGTTGACAATAACAGATATTATTGATTACAGAATTTATGTGCGTCTGTTTTGCCAAAAAAAGTGTTTTTGTTTTACTTTATTGAAAACTTAAATACATAAAGTAATTTTTTTTCATTAGCATGATTCGATTTTGAAAATACTCAAGACATTCTTTTTTTTTTTCGAATTTTGTACTTTTATAAAATATAAATGTATATCGTGTGTGTAGGATTAATGGAATAATAAAACAGTAAGTGTGTACAATAAAAAAAAAAATGATATTTTTTAAATTTTAATCCCTAAACCGTTTTTTTCTTCGTAGAAGGATTTATATATACAAATCATTAGTAGATTATCTCAAAGAAAATGTAAAACTCTGAAGAACCATATTTCAAGAAAGTACATTTACCCATAAACACCCGTTGCTTTTGTTTTTAGACCATGAAATAACCATAATTATGTATTTGTGTTTATATATATTTGTTATGCGACCTCGTTAAGTGGATTCGTTGTGTAAGTGTGGAAGAGCATAGGATTTGTATTTATTATAAGATGGGGTTTTACGTATATTTAAGCTATATTATTAAGTTTATGATTTTTCATGGTCTTATTGGATGATAACAAAGAAAAAACAGATTACAAATTATTTTTGAATTGTACCTAAATGATTGAATTCAAATGAAAAATTTTATTTTGCATGTATAATTTTGTTTTAATGAAATGAATATAAATTAGGAAACAATTAGGACATATAAAATATATGTGCCTGATAATAATTGTCTACTGTCAGTTTTAATAAATTTTTCATTAATATTTTATTATTCATGTATGATTACAGACTGACTTATGCGGTATAAAATGGCGTAAGTTTGTACATTGTTCAGCTGGTCCAGAAGGACCTCCTGACTGGGGAGGTGGTCCTGGTGGTGGAACCAATGCCTGTAGCTCGGTGCTTGAGGATCCTGTGCTGTCTAGTTATACACGATGTTTAACACATGATATGTTGGCTGTATGGCGGCGTGTTTCATTACCGCCAGCCAATTCTCAACAGACATCACTTGATCCTTTGGTTCCTGCTCCGCCGACACCAGTATCCGCTCTTCCACCCGCGCTCTCTTTGAAAGCTTCTAAAGAGTTATGGATATTTTGGTATGGTGAAGAACCAGATCTGACTGGACTTATTTCTCCACAACTTTTACTTAATGGTAACGTTTATAATTATTTATTTGAAAATAAATACATTAACAGACATTTTTAAACATTGTGAAAAAAAATTAATTTGCAGATGGTGATAATGGCTCATGGGAAAGTGGCTTATCTTACGAATGTCGTTCACTTTTATTTAAGGCGCTTCATAATTTAATAGAAAGGTAAATTTGTATAACATTTGTCTAGATTTATTTCATATTTTAATTTCATTTTTTTCTATTTTCATAAAATATCTGTTTGTATTATTTTTCAGATGTTTGATGTCTAGAGACTTTGTTCGATTAGGAAAATGGTTTGTTCAGCCTTATTCATCTTCCGAAAAGTTAGACGATTCAAAGTGAGATTTCTAATAAAATCAACTGTTGTTATATTTTGTTGGTATATATATTATTAAAACATTTATAGTGCGAGTCATTTGTCGTTTTCTTTTGCGTTCTTTGTCCATGGAGAAAGTACTGTATGTGCTAGTATTGATGTAAGGCAGCATTCTGTAGTACGGACTTTATCAAAAGAACACCTAGCCCAAGCATCCTCTCAACCTCAAAACGGAACAAATATTCAAGGTAATTTTTTTGTTATTTTTAATTTTTGGCATATCGATCAGTTATAAATATTTTTCTAAATTTCTAGTAATGCTCGCACCATTTGGCCTTGCTGGTACATTAACTGGTCATGTATATAAAAATATGGATGCTGAAACTAGCCGTATGATGGATGAATGGAGCCATTTTTATCCAGTTGTTAATAGTAATGGACCAAATGAATTATCTCCTGCGGTAGAAGTTTTAGTTGGTAAGCATTATACTAACTAGTTTTATTTGACCAAAATACTATAAATGATTCTAATACTTTCAGTTCGTAGTTTTATTTTTTCATATATAATTTATTTTTAATAGGTGGTGTTAAAATGAGATATCCATCATGTTACGTTTTGGTAACCGATTTAGATGAAAGTACTGCTGAATTGTATAAAAATAATAGTACTTATCAATCAAACTCTCAACAACAACAACCGCAACCTCAAGTGCAGCAGCAACAGCAACAACAACAAAGTATGTCATAGTATTTTTGATTGATTTAATCAATTTTAATATTTTTATTTAATATTTTTAAATAGTACTTAAGCAACAAATTTTTACGACTAAACATCAACATCATCCAGATACAATAGTATATGGTTTGGATAATTCAGTATCAGCAATACCTGAACGGACCTGGCAAGATTGTGTGCTAGGACCACTACACACAGAACAAAACCCCCCGTCCAGATCTGAATCACCAACTTTGGGTCAATGGCACCTATCTGATCCATTACAAAAATTAACATGTTCCTGTACAAGGTAAGATAATTTTTATTGTTTTTGTGTGTATATGCGTGAGAGAGGAAAGAAAAAGAGAGAGAGAGTGATGTGTTTTGGGAGCTTTGGAATGTCGATCGGTATTTGTTATCCGGCCGGCTATTTACAGGTGTAGAAAAATGAGTTCCAAGCACCAGACACAGCCAATCGGCACACCATTCCATAGACGCACTCCCCTCCCTGATATTTTCGTCGCTCAGCTGCCGCCACCCGATGCAAACAATGCCACCCTCAGGTTTGTTTCTGTTGATGAGACGCTTGGGTGGTGTAATGGTGTTTAAAAAAAAAAAAAGATTAGGGTTTTGTATGAGGAAAAAAAATAAGAGTTTTTAACAGGATTTTATGTGAAACAAATAATTTTAAAAGCTTTTACATAACTACAAAACTACTAATGGTCTATTAAAATAATAATAAATTAACAATTTATATTATGTTGTGTCTTATATTTTAATGAATATTTAAACATAACATAATTATTTTGAAATTCAAGTTTTTATATAAATTTAAATTGGGAATATTATGACACTGTAACATTAATTGGTTATAATATTAGTTTATTCATTGTGAGCGTTTGAATTATTGTGATGTTAATTATTGAATTACGTATACAATAACAATAATATAATTGTAAAATATATGGCATGCAATCAATGGTGGTGGTGTTGGGTTACATGACTATTAAAAATATATTTACATTTTATGTTACAAATATATTTAAAAGAACTGTAAATAATTGCATGAACTATTATATTAAACAACTAATATTAATGGTTTTTGTCCCCTATTTAAAAAAAAAAATTAAATTTTTTAATAAACAAAAATGGACATTTAATGATTTTAGGTCAACGCGTTTTGGTCCTACAGACAGTCCTTGTGGCCTGGATTCTGTGCCGCCTTTGCCTTCGGTGTCAACCCCTCCGTCTGCTGGACATGCAGCTCCACTTTCTATTCCTCCTCCAATGCTTAGTCCACACGACGAAAAAATACCTAATACACCTCTTTCAGTTGACTTCCAGCCTAAATCTGTTTCGTCTGTCTCTAATCAAGTATTTTCACCTTATCCTTCCTCTGCTCCTGCTAGTCAAGAACCTAATAAATCTGGCCGAGATAGCAACGCTGGCACACCTGTACCAGTTAGTAACACTGTGAGCATCCCGTCAACTACGCCAACAACTACTGCGACACCAGTTCCAATGCAAACGCAAAGTTCAAATGCTTATATTACATTGAAACGACCACAGCTCTCATCTAAAGATTGCGAACCAAATTTAGTTGAAGAAGAATTAATGCCATCTAAACTCTTGTATGATTATTCGAGTATCGATGCTTGGTTATATCATCCCGTAAAGAAATTCAAGCCGATTATACCAAAACAAGAACCTGTTACAAAAATTAATAATGTGACAGATAATCCAACATCCCCTCCACAAGTATATATCAGAAGAGATACGAGTATACCTATTCTTCCAGTAATTTCATATTTTATATACATAATTTACTATAGTTTTATTTTAGTTTTTTTTTTATTACATAATGTTTCATATTTAGGTTGAGCCATCTGAAAATCCAATGAATAATTTTAGTAGCTTTGAAGAATTACGAAATAATGCTCTCAAATTTAAAGGTGGCCGTTCTGATCCTTACGAGTTTGATGAAGATAGTGCTTGTACTAGTAATAATATAATTATTTCTAATGATTACAAACTTCATTCTTCTATGTCTATGATAAAGGTATATTTGTGATATTTTTATTCAGTAATTATTATAGTTTAACATAATTTTACACTTCATTTACGATTTTGTTTTATTTATTTTTTATCATGCAGCACGAAGATATCAAGAAAGAATATGATCCAGGATTAATGAATGGAAATAGGTGTGCAAACGATAATATGAGAGACCTGGATCATATGTTTGATAATTCTGATGATTTGTCCAGTGATGAGGCTGTGGCAGCTGTAAGTATTGGATCAGTGGTTCCCAACCTTTTTTATTCTATGCTTTTCTTGTAAATTTTCAAAAGTCACGTCCTCCTTTCTTTTAAATTTAGGTGACCTTTTTTTTAGTACAAATAAATTTTACAAAATAACTATTATTATACAACTAATCACTAATGATTTATTTTTTTCCATCATTTTAAATTAAAATATAAATCAACCTAATAATATTTTTATATTTTTGAATACAATTATTTTTATTTTATCATCACTATATTTCCTCCTTGCAATATCTAAATTATTCCTGGTTGGGAACCACTTATTAAATGTCTTGAAATTATGTTGTATTTATGATTTTAATTCTTTATTAATGTTATACACATAATTTCACAGCTGCAAATGCAAACTCCTCCTGGTTCAAACAAACCAGACGATTGTCTTAGTGGAGGTTTGACAACACTCTTGGTACGACCCCCAAGAGGTAGTGGTGGTGGCAGTGGTGGTGGTGTCTTAAGGCCAGAAGAATTAGTTAAAATGTTTCCAACTCCTCCATCGTTAGAACATAATCCAATAGCATCTCCATGTCCCGATATAGATTTACTACCATCTCGTACTTACCAAACAAATTCATACATGGGAAGTCCTCAACATGATCACATAGATGTAAGTTGCTGTATTAGTAGTAGTTATATTTGAAATATATTTGTTATATTATTATTAATTTGATAAACAAATTCTGTAGGATTGGTCGTATGTGTACAAACCTCCAGTTATGGCAAAAATGGTTGGTTCATCAAAATACGCGCCACTCACGAATCTTCCGAGCCAAAACCTATCCCCTTTAACATTACCTTCCAATTGTGTTTATAAGCCTTCCTCTTTTGTTTACCATACATCATCACAACCTCAACAAATTCAACATCATCCACCACAGCCTGAAAAACAAATTCAGTAAGTTAAACATTCTATAATTCTATTTTCAACTTAGTTAAAATATAAAATAATATACTGTTATATAAATATATTGTTATAATAATGTATTACATATTATAATTTATATAACCTAAATATTAAATAATACTAGTCTAAAAATTGTTTTTGACCAGTCATTGTATAAAATTAAATATAATTATAATTTTATATATTACCAATATAAATAGATGTTAAAAAATATATACAGTAGGTAGCATAACGCACTAAAAACAAATGGGTAGATAATAACACAGAATTAGTATGTACATTGTGTTCTATGTTGTTTGGTATGTTTTATATTGCTAAAAAAGTATATTCTAAATAATTTTTATTATCATTAATGTTTCCGTAAAACTTAGATGTTTTTTATATTTGTATAATTGTTTTGTTTCAGGATTATACCTCCACCAGCATCTTCGGCAAACAACAATTTAGTACCAAATATGAATCGTAATAATCATTATCATCATCCGATGATGATGAGTCCGTCACCTCATAATACACCATGGCCTGGAGGAGGAAATCAATATCATCATCGACCGCCACAACAACAAATACAACATCAACAAGTGCCTCCTCCACCTTATAGCCCTGCTCTTTCACAACATCACAATATGAACGTTGTACCACCTAATATGTCACCAGCCGTACCTGAAGCTAACTCGATAGTTGTCAATGTTTTGTTAACCGACTCCTTACTAAATGTCTTCCGAGATCATAATTTTGATAGCTGCACGTTGTGCGTATGTAACGCTGGACCAAAAGTAGTTGGTAACATTAAAGGTACAGACGCAGCAGTTTATCTTACTCATACTCTAACACCCAATGGGTATTCTCAGTATCAACAGCATCACATGTCCATTGGTATGCCAGGTAATTATTAAAACCTAATTATAATTTTATCAATAGATTAATTTTTTTTTTTTATTACTAAATGTAGGCGATGAGGATGGAATCCGATGCAGTTGTGGTTTCAGTGCTGTGGTAAACCGCAGACTTTCTCATAAGTCTGGATTGTTTCCAGAAGATGAGGTTGAAATAACTGGACTTATTGAAGATATTCCTGTCCGTGTGGATGATAACTCTATGAACCCAGACGTTTTAGAACTAGTTAGAGAACAATGTGCTGCTGTGATTTATAGTACGTGTAGTTCTCTAGTAAGAGCTGCAGCCAAGTTTCCCATAAATCATCCACCACAAATAGCACCTGTCAATATGTTAGAATTTACTGATACCAATCAAGTGGCTCTGCTAGCTCTTGAACAAGGCAGACTAGCAAAGGTTTGTAGTAAAAAATTATGTTTTTACACTGAGTATATTCTATTTTTGTGTATTATAAATAATTTGTTTATTTTTGTACAGTTGGAAGGTGGAATAAATAACCATTGGCAAGTGGAACATCACCGTTGGCCCGGACATCACCAACAGTCATTACCACCAATAAACAGTAATTCTCCTCCTGTACACAGATGGGCCTACAGTCAAGCGTCAGGACCACGTAGCAGTAGACAACTTATAAGAGTTATGAGGACATTACAACCACTTTTACAAGAAGCAATTCAAAGGAAAAGTGTAACTACAAGGCTATGGGAACCTTACACTGTCACTGGGCCATTAACTTGGCGACAGTTCCATCGATTGGCCGGTCGAGGCACTGATGATAGATGTGAACCACAACCAATTCCTCCAATTCTTGTTGGACATGACAAAGATTGGGTGTCTGTTGCACCTTTAGCTCTTCATTATTGGGATAAATTGTTACTAGAACCATTTTCGTATTCTCGTGATGTTGCGTATATTGTTGTTAGTCCAGACAATGAATTCATTTTACACAGAACAAGAGCATTTTTCAAAGAATTGAGTGCATCCTATGAAATCAACCGCTTAGGTCGTCATTGTCCAATTACAAAAGTATTACGGGATGGTATTCTTAGGGTCGGTAAATCGGCTGCTGCAAAATTAGCTAAAGAACCGGTTGATGAATGGTTCTCAATGCTTGGTGAAAATCATCAATCATCTATGTTAAAATTATATGCCCAAGTATGTCGTCATTATTTAGCCCCACAACTATCTCAATTTTCTATGGATAAGACTTTATTGGACCCACCAGAAGGTAGTGTCCCAAGACCTCCACCTTCTCCAATGCCACCTCCGTCATCAATGACACCTAACTCAGTGGAATCACCCGTTTCGGCCAACGAACGTGCACCCACACCCAAGAATGATGGGTTAGAAGATTCGTGTGGGTCTCAGATTGATAAAAGTTTTAATAGTAGTGGAGATAATAGTCATTGTGACGATGATGATGGTGAAGTGCCAGCCATCGTCATCTATCTCGTTGAACCTTTTTCCATTGGTAAAGATAGTAGTAATCTCGCAAGGATTGCTTGCCACGGTCTTTTGCGATGTTATAATACAGTATTGGCCACACTTCCAGAAGCTATTCGATCAAATATATCAGTTCAAGTAATTTTCAATCGCTATTTATTTAAAATTATTTTTATTATTATTATTAAAAAAAAAAAAATTCTTTAGCTAATATCTTTAGAAAGTGTTTTGGAACTTGGTCGATCTTCAGACCATCTCAAAATGAGTGATAACATGAGAACATTGGCTCTATCTGTATTCAGTCAGTGTAGGCGGTACTTAACTCACACTTCTAACATAAAAGCCTTAACTGGATTCGGCACAGCAGCCATGACTGAATTGTTCTTAAAAAATAAAGATGTATGTTTATATATATACACAGCTATATACTTTTGACTGAAATATAAATTTATGTATGATTTTTTGCAGGAAAAGAGTCGTACAGCATATAAAGCATACACTCCTCCTTTTATCTTGGCCGGGTATAGAAATAACAAAACTGGTCGGACAGATAGTAGTATAGCTGGGGATGGTACGAGTGGTGGTGATTCATTATCAATTCTTGGTGGATCCAATGGAACTGGTTCTTCGTCGGGTACAGATCAACAATGTTCTGTGCTTTATGCTAGTTATTGTATATCAGAAGATCAAAGGTGGTTATTAGCTGCAGCAACAGACGAACAAGGAATTTTACTTGAAACAGCCACAATCAATATATACGTGCCAAACAAGTGAGTAGTATATTTTGAAATGTATGTAATGAATACGTATTATGTTAATATATATTTTATTTGTAGCAGACGTAGGAAATCTCCAGCTCGAAGAATTGGCTTACAAAAATTGATGGATTTTATCTTGGGTGTAATGAGTCAGAGTGTAACACCATGGCGGCTAGTTATTGGCCGAGTCGGGAGAATCGGCCATGGCGAACTCAAAGGTAATTGAATGATAGTTTTAATAAAAGTTTAATACTTTAAATACATATTGTGCATTGTTTTAGGCTGGTCGTGGCTATTGAGTCGTAAAGCATTGATGAAAGCATCTCGGCATCTAAAAGAATCTTGTGGTCAGTGTAGTTTATTGTACCAAAAATCAGACGTACCATCTGTAGTTAGTGCTTGCTTAGTCTCCCTGGAACCAGATTCTTCATTAAGACTGATGACAGACCAATTTACGCCGGATGAACGTTTTAGCCAGGCGTCTGTTGCTTGTCAATTGTCTACACCGCGTGATGTTTCTACAACTCATATATTAGTGTTTCCGACATCAGCAACTACACAGGTAATTGTAGGCCACTAGTATTTAATCTTCAAGACATCTAATTATTTTCATTATTTCAGTCTTCACAAACCGCATTCCAAGAACAACAGATCAATGGCCCAGAACTTGGTGATGATGAACTGTTTACTGCGTTTAATGATGAAGACATGCCAGAAGGTATGGAGGGTATGGGCGACTTCAACGATATATTTAGTTCGTGGAATGATGCGGATGCTGTTGTGGGAAACACAAGTTTGGGACTTCCTAATAGTGGCATTTCTGGCGGTCCGAGTGGCAATGTTATGGGAGGTGTGATGGGTCCTGGATCATTGGTCAGTTCTATGGGTGGAATGGGACGAGGATCAATGGGACCCAAAGGGGACTGTTCTTCTCAAACCGGTAGTCCTCCGTCTTCACAACCTTGCAGTCCTTTTACTTGTGGTGGAACGTCATCATACAGAGTGAGTAAATAATTTTTGTTTCATGTCTTCATGCAACTGTTCCTAATCAGTTGTAAGAAATAAATTTTGGTTAACTCATCCAAGGTGGTTTTTCATAACAAATCAAAGGATATTTTTAATTTTAAGTTCAGAAGTGGAGTGAAGGATTCAAGTTATAATACAGAATAAAACTATATGGACGTGTACAATACTAGTATATAACATGGCATATATTTTTTCTTTCAAAAATATGAGATAAGCAACAACCTAGACAACTTAAAAGATCTATTTTTGAACATTTCCTATTTTGATGTACCCACATAACATTTTTGCACATCTCAGCAATATTTGGAATTTGTATACACTTTTGCTAGGACATAGTATTAATATGTGTAATATATGACATTGTAAAAGTTATTTATAATGTGCTTTTTAATTAAGAACTATATTTAAAGTTTTCATTGTTGCACATGTGGGTTAGTAGGAAAATAACATTTAATAATATTCATGACATTAGGATCCAAAAATCGATTTTTTTATTAATACCCCAGTACTCTGTAAAAATTGGTTATAAAACATTGGTATATTGGTAAAATAAATTTGTAAGTTTATGACATAAATTTACTTTTTAGTAGTTAGAAATTTATAATAAATTAACCCATTGTCTCCAAGGTTAGTAAATAAAACTAATTTTATGTTTTTACTGTGTTTTACTCAAATATCAATTTATAAAGTTAAAAAAAATTATACTTTTTTTAGTTTTTTTACAAAATAATATTGCGTTTACGCAGCATTGGGATTAATGTTTATTATTTAGTGTGGAATTTTTCAAAGCAGTTTACGTGAAGATGCACTTCGCACTTGACACACATGTATATAGTGTTGTTTTTGCACTGTCTTCATCTTCTTGCTTTATTTACCTCTTCTACTATCACGTGACCTATAATCAATTTGAATATCCATGCACTTTTAGATGGTCGTCCATAATTTGGATTAGCTGAAAAGGTTACTTGGTCTCACTATATCTTGGTCGTAAATGTTATTTTTGATGGCTGGTTCATCCATTTTCAGAAGAGCGACTGCTAACATAGGACTTAAAATCTAACTGGAACATTTTGATTTGTTTGCGAAATTATATATTTTTCAGAAATTTACCGTAACACTGTCGATTAAATTTACAGAGGGGCCACCACCATTTTTCCCCTTTTACATTGATTCTGTATTTACATATTCCATTGTCATGCAAATTAACACTCCTATATGTTGATTATACTCGGCTATAAACTTTTGTCTGAGGAATTAAAATGCTCATTTTTCTTTTCTGTTGTATCTTTTTACACCTACTAGAGGTCCAATCATACAGTTATTAGTTGCAACAGTCACCACAGAATTGTCGTTCCATTTGACCAATATTTCTTGTTTATTGTCAAACGAAAAATCATAAATGCCTCGATCCTTTTTCTTTCTCTTTTTTACAATTTTTATTGTAGTATTACACTTATGGTTTTCTTGAAATGTAGCATAAAAACTTTTTCTTTTAGTAAACAAAATAACTTGTATGAAGAGAAGAAATTGCCAAAAAATACGCAATGGACAAATGGTTGTTGAACAACTGACAATAGTTTCAGTACAACATTTGCTCCCAGTCCCAGTTCATTTTTATAAGTATTAGTTTTTCCACTATAAGGTATGAATTTATATAAGTAACCATTGGAACTACGTAGGCACCATAATTTGAAGCCAAACCTGATTGGCTTTCCCTTGATGTCGTCCAAAATATGGCACCATTTCCTTATCGATAGATAAATTATCAGAAAATGCACCAAATTGCATATTCTTTTCATTTATCAAATCAAAAAAAGGCCTTAGTTTTGAAAATCTGTTGTTTTTATCAAGTTGGTCATTATCTGATAACTATAGGTTATGCTTTATGGAATCGAATCTGTTCTTACTCATACAGTTTCTAATTAATGTCACTCCTTTATCCTCATCTTTAGACCAATATAGTTTTGTAGCTGGGGTAAAGTATGATACCACGAAAAAATAAGAATGCCAAAAAATCGCTTTAGGCTAGTTTTGTCAATTGTAAATGAATGCCAATTTTTATCATAAGTATATTTTTTAGTGTAAGAAATTATTTTTTCCCAAACATCGTCACTGAAAAACAATGAAAGAACTTCGAAAGGGTTTTCCCACCAATTCTATTTTCAATATCTTCCATAATTTTTTTTTCTTCGTTCTGTGGTTCTGTTGTATATATTGGAAACTCTTTTCTTCAATTTGGAAGAATTGTCTTTGACTTATTTATAGTTTTTTTACTAACCTTTGATTTTTTCGAACTTGGTGGTAATGATTGATTTTCTAAGTCTTCTGAAGTATCTGGTGAACTTGCATGTATTTCATAAGTCCCAGCGACATCAGGTAAATTTCTCACGTCCCCACATATGTCGTGTAAAGGTCTTTCATTTTTCCAAGATATCACTATAACGAAACAAATTATTTTAGAAAAAAAGTTTATCATAATAATAAATTGTGTAATATACTTACTTCAATTTAATATTTTCCAAAATTGCAATTCACTAATCAACTCGCAAATCTTTTATAACTAATTCGTATAACAATTCACTATGAATAAGCACATAAAAGTGTGACGTACTTTTGTTACCCACGCGTCAGAAAATTACAGTACAATATTATATTGGAGCCTTCTTACTAGGAATCCCAATGTTGTGTAAACGCAACAATAATATAAAGTCGTCAGTCATGTAAAAACTATAAAATTAGAGTCAAATATGATGGTACCTGCACTTTACTAAATACCTTGTAAATCTAAATTGATAATTTGGAAAATCCAATTGTATTCTATATTGAGAAAATAGATCGATAAAAATATATGAGAAGAAATTTTGTCAAAGTCCATAAAAAAACATAATTATTGTTTTGTGGATAGTAGTGGTGGGAATTATCGTTCCTTTTATGGAATCGTTCCAATCGGTACAGTTACAATAAAGTACCGATTACAAAATACTCGTTACATCGGTACAATCGGTACATTTTTTTTTAGTTACTATTGTACTCAGATTCGTATTGTTTCACGCTGAACGATCAAGTATTCAAATTTCAAGTGTGTACTCGTCCTTGAAATATAATGGATAATGGATATTTATGAACGAATATGCTTCGTACACCCGTTATACAATACCTACTATTTTACTGTATTCGGAAATTATCACCGTTTTAATAATTATATAATGCAGTTACAATTAAATAAATCTATGATTCATAAAAAACAATGTTTAATATATTATTATAAAATATAATGACAAAAGTGTTGAAATATACAATATTAATATTAGTTTATCACCTACTATTGTTAAATACAAACACTAAATAAAAATAGTAGTAATAAGTAATACTTGTTTATTTTTAAAAGAACACAATAAAATTAAGAAATAAATTAGAAACGCAGTGGAACGAACAAAATATTTGTATTTCATGTCCTACTGTTAGTATAGTCGCCAGTCGGTACTCGGTATCGCCTGATGGGGACCACTTTGTAGTTAGAAACTTTGTACCGATGGAACGAACGTGGAACGATCAATGTACTCGTTCCTACTCGTTCCACCTATGTAATCGTTCCATTGTACCGAATACAGCAGTAACGACCCACCTCTAGTGGATAGTAAATTTGTTCAATAACAAAATAAACAAAACATTTTTTTAAAAAGTTTTTGTTTATGCAACGTTGGGGACTAATGGTTTAAATAGATATAATATTATTAATTTAATTAATTATTTAAGTTAACCAGTTTAGATGAACCTTGTTGTTTTAAATATATTTAAAATTAATTTATTAATCTTTTAAATCTTTTGAACTTCTATGTTCAGTTTGAGTTCTTGTAATTTGGATCAAGATCCATTATCAAGATCCCAATCAATATCTTGATTATCTGTGATTTGTAACATTGTGACTTCATGTTTTTTCCCTTATTTTCCTTTAGAACGGTAGTTGTTTGGACGGACATGAAGAAGTTGGTGCGTTGCTCCAGCAACCATTAGCTTTAGGCTATTTAGTGTCTACAGCACCAACTGGTCGTATGCCCACATGGTTTTGGGCTTCATGTGCGCCAGACATAGAGAAATGCAGTCCAGCATTCCTTAAAAGTGCATTGCACATGCACACTGTACAGTTGCCTAATAATGCTGATCCAGCAGCTGCTGATCTACTTCATCCAACGTCTGCGGTCTCGGCACATCCACTAGATTCTCAATACACCACAGATGTCCTAAGGTATAAATTGAGGAAAAAAGAAATGTCTAGATTCCTTTGTACTATTGTAATTCGTTATTTTCATACAGGTATGTTTTGGAGGGTTATAATGCTTTATCGTGGTTGTCACTGGACTCAAACACCCACGACCGAATGTCTTGCTTGCCGATACACATGCAAGTACTAATGCAGCTGTACCACACTATGAACGCTCTTATATGACGGTAACATGTTTTTTCGAAATAACTTAGTTAAATTTTTTCGTGAAACATTTCCTTTATTGTTTCATCTAATTTTAGGTCAATTAAGGTGATATTTAATTGTAAATTTTTAGTTTTATTATACAAAAAACAATATATAAAATACAAAAAATTAACTGGACACCATTTTTGTTTTTTTGTTTTTCTAGTTTATACAAAATGTTGATTACAAATTTTTAACAATTAATTTGTAATTATATTGTAGGTACCAATGGATAGAAAAATTTTTAGAGCAATTTTATTTTATACCGAGCATTATAGGCGAATTGTGAATGTAATGTTTTATTATTATTATTATTATTATTACATTTTTTAATGACAATTTTTAATGGCAATTTTTTTTTTCAAATTGTCAAGGAACGAGTTACCATAAAATATTGTGTCGTTTTAATGGTTGTTCATATTTAAGTTTTTTTTTGTATAATATAATTTATTTCACCTTTTTTTATCATTCTAAATTATTATTTTTTTTTTTAGTAAATGATAATTTTAGTCTCATGTAAAATATGTGACTGTTGTTGTTTTATGTCTTACTTTATATATATATATTTTTTTTTTTTGGCTTTTATTTCCCCTTCTCTTTTCCGTTTGTTTTATGTCTACTTGTATAATATTTATTTATAAATGTATTTTGGTTTATTATAATATATTATTATCATTATTAAATTGTACATACAAACATATATATATATATATATATATATATATATATATATATATATGTGTATATACATATATATTTTATTAACTATTTATGTAAAATATTTATTAAATTGATGAAAAAAAAATTAAAAAAAAAAAAATAAAAAAACAAACAGAAGTAAAAAAAGAATCCTGTAGAAAAAAACTCCCAACAGAATTTTGTAGCCAATTTGAACAAATTAAATTATATATTATATATTCTAACCAAAGTCAATATTTATACATAAAAAAAAAAACATTTTTGAGTAATAATGCAAATTAATATTATGTAATTGTAACTTTTTTGTTTTTTTTTGTTTTTTCGTTTTGTACAGGTAAATAGCATGTAAAAAAAGAAGTAATATTAATAAATTATTAATGTTACAAAAAATTATTATTATTAATTAATTATTATTATTACAATACACATTTTAAGGTTTGTACAAAAGTAACAAAAGGATACAGGCAGTTTTTAATAATATTGTGAATATTATATAATAAATGTGTGTATATATATATATATATATATATACATATATTTATTATTATGAAAATAATGATAACTTGTACTCAGGTAATGTGTTAATGTTATTCCATGAAAAACATTTGAAAAAAAATATTAAAAAAAAGAAGATTTGTTTTTTTTTATTGTATTGTAGTGTTTTGTTACCACCTTCCCTGAGAGTCTCGTGTTAAAAGTAACAAAATAAGTTTGTTTTTTTTTATTATTTAGATTTTATAATATCCGTCTAATCTTCCAAATAAATATTGTTAACTGAATACACATTACTACTGATGTTAAGCAATTCATTTAGTAATGTTTAAGTGCAATTAATATCTTTTAGTTAAATACATGTCATTGTAAAATGATACTCCTAAAGTTTAATAAATTATAACGTTTAATCGTGTTCGTTATATATATATTTTTAAGTTGTTTATAAACCACTTTTCATCAAATGTCGATGTTGCATTTACATTGAGCTATGAGTAATCTTTGGTTCCGTCGTTTGTTTTAATCGCCGATTTTTAACATTGCTGCTAGAGCACTTGATAATTAGATATAGGTACCACTTAGTTACTCATTTACTTGTCCAATATGCCGCTTATATGGATTTCAAAATAGGTATTGAGTGGAAGAATTGATGATGAAGTCATTTTAATAAAGTTAATGTACATTTGAAAATATTCGATGTTGAAATGTAATGAGTGAAGTAACGACTGTTGTAGTATCCATTTCTTTAAAAGTAACGTCAATAAGTTTTCTAATCCCTTTTTTTCTAAACAACACTGAAACGTCCTCCACGTAGAACGTCCTTTCAATGCTGGAGGCATATATTATTAATTTTCTATTAAATTAAATAGAAATTTAGAATACACATTAAAAAAAACCAATATTTTAAAACTAATAATTTGTTGTGTTTCTGTAAACATATATAATAAGTCCGCTATAGCTGGTTATACAAAACGTTTTGATTAATATTTCATCTATGAAAAGAAAAATGTCTGTTTTCCCGGATATTATGCACTATGCACAGACAATTGACGTAAGATATGATATTTAAAAAAGAAAATTGGTAAAATAAATTTCAAAATGTATACGTTCTTTGACTATTTACAATCATAATAAGTGTATCAGAGCTGTTTAAAGTATTAAAATTTAAGTAGGCATAATAATAGATTTGCGAAAAAAGCTCTTGCACATTTATCGTATTTAGAATTTTGTCAGATTTCGGAAGTTTTTATATCGTTTGAAATGGAATGGCTGCGAGTCCGAAAATCCGATTTTTAAACATTTACATTTTGAAAAACTTTGCTGGCACTGTTTTAGTGACCCGTGGAAAAGAGATTCAACTCCTGTTTCGAATTTTCCTTGTAAAGTTGTTTTTTTTTTCGTCATTATTTAAATGCGATTCAACTGAATCGCGTATTTTAACGCAAACGGTCTAGTGAGTTTTTTTTTTAACTTCACACTTTTCGTAACAAATCGGATGGGATTTAAGTACCGACGCCCTGAGGGAGCGCAGTGATGCGAGGACTTTCGTCGTGAGTCGTTTGAAATGCGCAAAACGCGTGCAAAAACAAGGGATTTTTTCGTAAAAATCACGTAGTAAATTTGGAGGGATTTTAATATCAACCGGTGCGTGGTTTTGTACGGGTCCATCATGGCGAGGGTTATAGTGATGAAAATGCAGAAATCAACGTGGAGGAGAAACCTCGTCAATTATTTACTTCTCCATGATTTCTTATCTCGTCGCAACGTGCGGGCAAATTGATATCGAATATTGGACGTGTATCGTAGCGAAACGTTTCGCGCAAACAACCGCTGATAATCCTCGGGGAAACCGAGATTAAATTAATTGTCTGGTCGATCGAATAAGCGTACAATCGTCGAACGATTGTAAGTTGAAAGTTCGCGTGTATAAGAAAAATAAAAATGGTATACTCGGCAGCGAACGGTAACGATGACGATGAAATCGCGGTCAGTCCGAAGTACTATTGCCCGGTGTCCGGTTGTAAGTATAACTATTGTTCAGGACAACCGACAAAGTCATTCAGCACAGCGAGACTGTTGAAACAAGTGAGTTTCGCCGGTGTGCATTTGTGTTCCACGTATACTAATAAACGTCGTATGTGCTCCTTTTATTTAGCACCACATCAAAGTTCATACGGACAAAATACACAAGTGCGACATGTGCAACAAAGGTTTTCCGTTGGAGTCGACGTTGAAGGCGCACCGCGTCATGTGCGGTGTCATGTATTATTGTTACTGCGGCCACCATTACAATTCTCCAGAAGCGTTCTTGACGCACACCAAAAGGAGAGGGCATAACATCGGACTTGCATACTCGACCATTATGAAGTTTGATTTTGTTCGCAGACAATTCGAATACGTTTTTGTGTAATTATTTTTATTTTTTTTCTATATGTTTCGTCTAGGTTGTTGAAATCGCGGAAATTGTTTTTGTCGAAATCGAAAGAATCCAATACTACGGAGGATACTAGTAAAAAATCGGCTCAGTTGCCAATCATTACCAGTGTTCAGTCTTTGTCCGACTCATCCACTCAGACCACGTTTGAAAATAAGGATTACATGTTAGGGTACGCCGACCCAAAGCTGTCTTCCGCTTCGTCTAGTCCAATAAGGCGTTTGTGCGCGCAGACCCAAACCGATCCTACGGGTGATTGTGTAATAATCAAAACCGATCCGATGTTCCTAGATTCAGAAACCCAAACCAATTTCGACTTTTTAAATATTTACACTCAGACTGCTGAGTCTGAACGTTTGTTCGGCGATTTAGAATTTACCAACATCCATACGCAAACCAATTGTACTTCTCTGTTTAATGATGATGGTATGGGAAACGACGATCGACAAACTTCAGAATTATGAGAAAAACATATTTTTGAGTGAGATTTTTATTATTTTTTTTACAAAACATTCATAATTTTTTTTTATATTCTGTTAATTGAGATTTTAAACAATATTGAATTTTTATAACACAAAATTATTGTTTTTCTGTACTGAACGTATTATTATATGACTGTGTAATATTCAATTTCATTAATTAAAATTTAAACAAATTCTTTTGGCGTTTTTCACAAAATATTATATAATGTACCTTATTACGCATGGTCAATTGATACACAATACCGTTTTTTTTCTCTTCCTCACTTTTATAGTGAATTAGTAATTATTGAATTATATTGAATTCGTTTTATTTATTAATGTTGATTTTTTTTTATTCATGATTTAAAAAAAAAATTGTATATTTATCGTTACTGGTTACAAATGCTATAAAAACCATATTTTTTAAAAATGTCTGATTAATATGTAATACATTATTATTTTATTAGAGAATAATTTTTAAGAGCAATCAAAAATTGTATTTTTGTTCAATATTTGGACATTTTAATAACAATTTGACCACTCAAAATGAACCAAATTTAATTCTGAAAAAGATTTGATCTTGTTATTAGTCTATTATTTACTAAGTCATTGTGGAAATCAATTTTCAATAATTTATTATGAATAGAATTTTATTGATTTTAAGTGGTCGACTTTTTATTTAACTTGTATGTCTAAATTAGGGATCTTCAATCTTTTTATGCAGCGAGTCACCAATTATTTTCTAAATCTCGTGGGCATTCATAGTAAAAACCTGTATGTTGTACAAAAATTCCCATTTTTATTATTATTATTATTATTATTATTATTATTATTATTATTATTATCATTGATAAGATTAAATGCCATATAAATCATAGGACATAAATTAATTTCTCCAATTTTTTTTGATAGCAATGTCATATAGTTGTTCTGATTTGATCAAAATAAAAAAAATACATTCTGTACTTAAATTGTGATCGATATTTGTAAATAAAGACCGAATCGCGGGTTGAAGATCCCGGGTCTAAATCATGCCATACAATTATCAAACTTTCGAATTATTGGCACGTGAATATACATGCTGATATTAGTTAGGACCATTATACACTCGCGTTTTATATTAATAATCATTTACTTTTCACACAACGTGCTTCATTCAAAAACTGTCTATTCGATATTCTGTAGAAGAAGTGTGTTTCCAATGATATTTCATTAATTCTTATTGAAGTACTATTTTGTTAATATTATGATATAGGAAGCATTGTTTATTTATTAAATAAATACTACTACATGTTTGTGTTACAATCTACTTACGATTTTCTGTTGGTTTTATTAAAAATAAAACATTTTAATTATCAGAAAATTTCAACATAATAAACATAATCTATGTTAATACAAATGTGTGTATGAATAAAAAATAAAAACTGAAAAATCTTAGATATATATATATTTTTTTTTTGTAAACTACAAATATACCTAGTCTATTGGTTTATATTCCTGTGCGACTATTTCTGTTATACTTACTGAACGGAATTCACAGAATGTATTGTTTAACATAATGCGTCGAGATTGTCATTCGTCACCCGCTTTTGTGTTCTGTGCAGCAGTTGGCCGTTTTTGTAGACATGAAAATAAATTTAATATTCTTAGTAACACATGCAAACACTAGTATATTGCCACTTAAATCGATATTCCACAACACCAGGAGCTCGTTACCTTTTTTGAAAATTGTAAAATATTGTCTGGCAAAGACTGTTAATCATACGGCGTTTTAAGAAATGTTAATTTTTTTCCTCCATAAATACCCACATGACATATAAACCTGTTATAGGGCGCATTTCTATTTGTAATACTGTTAGACTCGAATGAGCTCGTCTATTATATTTTTATTAATAAAAATGGGGTTTATCAAACACTAATTGAGATTTTTGTTGTGAATCTTCAAGATTATATGGAATGAAAGTTGAGTATAATAACCAATGGCATAGTCAGGGGGGTTTTAAGGGTTTAATCCCCCCCTTGCTTTTTTTAAAAAAAAAAAACTAAAATTTCTACTTTATACTTGAGGCCGATTATAGTCAAAAGGAACTTTTTTGTAGCATTTTAAGGAGGTATGCAATAACCCTTAGTGTTTGTATATTTCATCACCTTGTATTATAATGTATAATTACCACGTAAAAAACTTTAATTACATATAATTAAATTTAATAAAAGGCTATTCTGTTTTTAATGCTAACAGCTATCGAGATTTGAAATTATAAAAAAAAATGTTTAAAAATAACAATCACACACTAAAGTATGTCCTTCAACCATGTATACAATTATGATTTTTTATAGGTAATAGTGTAATACGTATTTGGTAGGTAATGACTTGGTAAGGCTCGTAAAGTTGCATTTAATATAAACTTGTAAATTATATCACATTTATTTAATAACACCTCCCAGGGCCGGCTCAATGTGGTAGCAAAACTGGCAGCCGCCTAGGGCGGCACTAGTGTGGGGGCGGCAAATTTCAAATGAACCAAAGTGATTTAATTATTATAATATATATAATATAATATAGTATGCTGAATTGTATATGTTCATTGTTCAAAAAAATTAACTATTGCATAGGGCAGCGTAAATTAGATTTGCCTAGGGCGGCAAAAAACCTTCGGCCGGTCCTGACACCTCCTTGACTAAATTCTGGCTACGCCATTGATAATAATCATTGTTTTCTGAATAAAAACGTGTTTATTTCAATTTGCAGGTATGTGAATTATAAAAAGTAATGTGACCAGTTGTAATATAAAAAGTAATGATTCTAGGTTGATCTATAACGAGTTATTATGACAATTAATAAAATAAAATATGATACTTTGGGAAAAAAAATTATATAAATATTATTTTATATTTCACTATATATTGGAAGTAATGACAGTTGTTATTTCCAACACTAGACAATGCAAAATTAATTGTTTTATTCGTAGAAATATTCATAAGATATGTTGGCTTAAGGTCAAATGTTGAAGGAAGATTGAAGAAGAGAAGTTTATTGTTTATTTACGCTTAAACAGGGAATTTTCACATAGAAGATATTTTACAGAAAGCACAGCTAATTAGTAAAACAAAAAGAAAATATAAGAAATAACAAATAAACTATTCACATGACAATCGTATACAAAACATGCTATTGTTTATTAATAAATAAAAAATCAAAAGTAATTAAATTCTTAGACAATATTCAATATTATAGAAAATTTAGGTTGAGGAAAAAGGGGTCAACATTGGCATTATGCATAATACGATGTAAGGGATTATTACGGCCGTAGGTAGTCAAATGGAAGGGACAGTAGCGCACCCAGGATTTTTTCAAGGGGGGGGTCTAAAAAACTACATTATGAAAAACAAAACTTTTAATAGATAATAAAAATAGATTATATATTATAATAATATAATATAATCAATAAATTGTTAACACCTGGTGTTATCTATATCGTATGCGAAATTTTAACAGAAAAATATGAAAGTTGTATCAGAATTTGGATTTTCATCTATAAATGTAATACTATTGCACTAGTCAAGGGGGGGGGTCCGGACCCGGAGTCCATCCCCTTGGGTGCGCCACTGGGAAGGGAAGAGCTTAAGGGACACATATGCGTGTTGTTCGAGAGGGAACTTTAAAATTTAGTAGTTATAGCAGAGGAGAACAATCAATTGACCCATTGATGAGGTTAAGAAGCAGGGCTTTATGACAAACGATATAATATAATAATATACCATTTTTTTTATGTACGTACACGTATAGAGGAATCAAAATAAATACAAGATGTTGTGTTCAACAAAAATATAATATTTATTCGACTAGGTATATATATATATATAATAAATATTTCAAACAATATTTTCTATAGTATATGTGTATCATTTATATATATTATAAATATTTAATTTTTTTTTTTTTTAATTTTTATTATTATAATATAATATCGCGGCGTTTAACACGATAAAATACCGTCATTATTTTCGTATTCGTATAATATTTTATATTAAATAGCACACAGTAAAATAATTTGGGTAAGTTTGCCACAATCTGCAATATATTATACGTATACTCGTATATTATGAATAATAATAATAACATATGCGTAACGCGCATTTGATGAAAAATATTAACAAATCAAAAAGTTTAAAATAATTATTATATAGATAAATATAGATTTTTATTCGAAAAAAGTTTTTGAAATTCAATAATATAATAATAATAATAATAATAATGATGATGATGATGATGATGATAATGATGATGATGATAATAATAATAGGTTATTCAAGCGTTTTTAATATTTTTTTTTTTCGTAAGAGATATTTAAACGTGCGCATATTATATATATATATATATATATTTCGACATTGTTATATTATAGACAAGACTAGGAAAAGAATAGCAAAAATAAAAAATTAATTATTTTTCTGACGTTGGTGATAATTTTTCAAAATTTGAACAACAATAATAATAAAAATTTATATAATATGTAAATAATAAATTATTCTCGATTTATGTTTATAAAGCTTATGCCATCGTTGTACATTGTACACAATGTTATATTCTTAAAAATATATTTTATATTTATTCATTTTCTTTTTTACTCTATCGACTTTTGGTAACGGTTACTGTTCTTTTATAATATATGTATATTATAGTAGTAATAAGCTATATTTTATATAATTATTATAGAAAATAAAAAAAAACTGCAAACAAGATTTTTTTATTTAACTTAGAATAATATATTTTATGTTAAAAAAAAATATTTTCACTTTCGAAATGTATCTATAATATAGAATTTCGTATAAAAACTATATTATTATTTATATATTACGCGTTTCAGTATAACATCATTATGGTTTATATTAATCATTTACATATATAATAGCTTACACTTAGATCATGGAATGGTATATTTAGAGCTCGAATGTCGAAGGCGTTAAATTCATCCACATGCGATATTTAAAAAAAATCTACAAATAACACGCGTAATGATTATATACCTCACCTATTAGTCTACTTAGCTATACAATATAATAAATAAATAATAATGGTACAGCGACTATATATGATTGGACTTTTCTCGGAGGAGAGTTGGAAAAAAAATTCAGTTTTCGGCCAAATCTACCTTCGAGATATTTATAAGAATTTTCATTATATTATTATTTTTATTTAAATAATTTATTAATTTTTGATATGACCGTTACGAATATTGTATACGATTATATTATATTTTATTTCGTGAAGAGTACATTTTTTCCTATATATTTCTTTTAGAACGGTTTTCTTTTAGGTAAGATCCATTTCCATCTACGTTTATTCGTTGTTCTAAATATTATCCCCGGTCCCTTATACGTATATTTATTATAAACTTCTGATTTTAGTTATAAATTCTCGAGGAATTATACTTTAATAGTTCTATTCCTACGCCCCAACGCGTCTCGACTGTAAATAAATAAATAAATAAATATATATGTATATATATATATATAATTATAGTAAAAATTATTTCTTCTTATTTCTCGAAAAATTGATTTTCCTTATTGTTTCTTATTCCTTCGTCTTACGACGTTAAAATTTTACGACCTCCTTATTGCGCCTCGATTTGAGAAGCTTTTCACGAAAAAATTGTCATACCTCGTTAATTTCATTTTTTTTTTTTTGATTTCGACTATTATATTTGTGTAACGAGTCGTCGATACGTATTAATAAAAAAAACGAAATAGAATTTCGAACGTTAAACGGATAGTTTATATATTTTTGGTTTAGAGCAGTAGTCCTAACCGAAATTAAAAAAATTAAATAAAATGTTTGCTCAAACTATTTTATTATTATTATTATTATTAAATATTTGTTTTATCTTTTAAATTTATCTACAGGCAGTGGGCACGAATTAATCATATTTATTTTTATTAGAGAAAAACAACTGGACAATTAGAAACTCGTATAAACAACAATGTTAAATAAATACACGGTATTAACGAAAATGAGTTTAAATAATAATAATAATAATAATAATAATAATAATAATAAAACAAAAATGACAAATAGTATAATAAAGGTTTCCGAAAGAGGAAATAAAGTGTAACAACGGATTGGGTGAAGATGAGTGCGTCGTTGGGCGATTGCAGCGGAAAACGACTTGTGTAGGGGGGCGAACGGGACGGGGGAAAAGGTTAGCAGCGAGTCGGTTGTCGCACGCGTGGGTGGGTGGACGATAGAATAAAGGAGAGAGTCGCGTTTCCGTGCCGATACCATCCATCGTGCAGCGGATGGAAAATGTGCGAAGAGGTTCAAGTGCCGCCTAACATTTGTATAAGGTGCACAACAAGTTTTGAAACGCAGAGTATTATTGACATTAGTGTGGTCGGACGAATATAGTGAACGGCGAAACGGGATGGTCAGCCGGTGTTTTGTGCGACAAAAGGGGATTCCGGGATCGGGTATTAAAAGGCGAATTTTTAACGGAAAAAAAAAGGCGGAAAACGGGGTTACGCGTACGTCGGGTTGGGCCCCGGGATGTAAGCGCCTGAACAATTTTTTCGTCTCTCCCGCGCGCACCAGCGATTAGCTGATTGGAGGAAGCCAATTGCTGGCGAGGTCAACGAAAATACGTTTGTTTTATATGTTGTCGATTTACTATAATTGCTCGTGTGTAGTGTAAAAAAAAAAGAAAAAAAAAATTCGTATTGTCCTATTCCTACACCGCCGTCGCACAGTATACTTGGGCGAAACGTGTCGTTTTGAATACAGGACGAGAAAGAAGAAAAATTAAATAAATTACGGCGGCGAAGAAGATAAAAAAAAAAAAAAAAAATTGAATATGTGTTTAAGGGGATAGGTTTTTTTCAAATCTAAATGTACGTTTTCCGATTCTAGCAGCTGAGAATGTGTTATTTGAAATATTTTTTTGAAAACGTGTTGTTTTATAATTTTTGTCTCATCGTGTTGTCACACTCGATAATACAATTTTACTGCGCATATTCATAATGCGAGGCCACTGCTCCGTTTATTATTATATGCCCGGTTAATGAAATACATATATGTATATATTTTTATTTTTTTTTACTATAATATATCGGACGGCCGTCATCAATTATATATATATAATTTAATAATAATAATAATAATAATAATAATAATAATAATAATAATAATAATAGTAATAATAATAATACGATATAAACGAGATTTCAATGGTTTAAAACGATTTTTTTTCAAACTACAAACACTTATATAATATTATTAGCGTCGATTTATTATTGGTGTTTGTATATTATATTATGCGCGTTAGAAAGAGAGTGTGAGGGACGTCTATGCGCATTCTTGCATTTATTTAAAACTCGGTACACTCATATATTCCGGAGTTAATTTTTTTTTCGAAGGACTGACAACATCGCGCAACGCGTCTATATATATATATATATATATATATATATATATAATATAATTTTATATAGTTTTCGTAATTTTATATAATATTTTATTGGAAATTAAAAATCCCGCACGTCTCACTGTTAATAATAGTTTTCCGCGGTTGACGTTTCTCGTAACGCTATTAAATCCGCTACCGGGGGGACTGCAGTGGTGCGTGCGTAAAACGATATTTTACGAAAAGCCGCAAATTATATATTATAAGACCGCAAATAATCCGTTAAAATTGTGTATGGATAAGTCGTAACAGGCACCGTAGACTAGTGTTTGCTATATTATTTTATCTCTTTATTTTCACGTTATAACATTATGTAATTATTATTTATAGAGGTACGCGCGGCGATCGCCGTGTGCATTTCACGTATTTTCTATATAATATTTAATATATTTATCAGGTTAAAAAAAAAACACGAAAATTATTATCTTTTTTTTTTTTTTAGGAACTTTATTTTATGGTTTTTTGATGACTTTTCCTAGACCCGGTTGAATTATATTCGTACGGTCTTTTTTTTTTTTTCTAAACTGTTAATGCCTATAATATAAATATAAATATACTTGTTAAAACACAATTTTTAATTTGACTTGAGATGTTTGCGTTGTTGAACTATCCTGTCACGCAGTAACGGTAATATAGTACATATATATATAATATTAGTACATAGTGTACTTTAATATAAACACAACGAAATAATATATCGTTTAAAAATAAGTGAAAACAGCTGTAAAAACGGGTAAGAAGAAATAGACAAAACGATTTTTTTTCCATCAGTGCCAGGTATTTAAACACGTGTCCAATAATAATTTTCAAAAAAATTTTTTTTTTTTTTTTAACTCTAAATTTCAGAACGGTCTAACGTGCAGACGATTAGATTTTTTTTTCGAATTTTCGCCTCTTCTCCTCTCCCTCGTATAATATTTATATATGGGAAAAAACGCGTATACAATATTAATATAGTTATTATTTTTGAATATTCCGTTACGTTATAATGATATTTAATTATAATATATTATATATACAGTGAAATATATAAGAAGGGGGAACACATTTTTTTTCTAGCTGGATTTTAATATTGTAAACGCGGTTTTACACAGACGCGCACAGGCGTACGCATGTAATAATATTTTGTGTGGGTGTGAGAATGTACTGTAATTGTCTATCGGTAATAGTCTGTGTGTGTGTGTGTGATTACGTCGGAATATTAAGAAAAATCCATCGACTCGTCCGAGTTTTGCAACGCCAACTGAAGTCGTCTGTTGATTTCCGTGACGGTCGCCACCGACGACGACGATGACGGCGGCGGTGGCGGCGGTTTTGCTTTTGCCGCTGCCGTTGCTGTTGCCGCCGATGCTGGTGCTGATGCTGCGGGACCGCCGGTCGAGGTGGCTCCGTCGTCGTCTTTGAACGGGTCCAGTTCGCCTCTCATTTCGCATATGATTTTTGTCAGGGCGATGATGTAGTTTTTCGCCAACGTTAGCGTTTCGATTTTCGACAGCCGCCGGTCCTTTTTAACGTGCGGTATCACCTCCCTAAGCGACTGTAGCAATCGTGTATCATTAGATATATTATACACAAAATATTATTATTATTATTATTAAAAAAAAGAGAAAATGTACGCTATACATTTTTGATGATTTTTTTTTAAACGAATTATTTTATACGTTCTGAACGTTCCGAATGAAACGACGGACGTATTATAGGCGTTTTCGTTTAATAAAATATACGTTGAAGGTTTTTTTTTTTTTTTTGTATAAAATATACGCGCGAATCGTAAAAAAAAAAATAAATAATAATAATGCGTATACCTATTAAACTTATCGTATATGATACGAAGAGAATATCAATACAATTCTCAACCAGCTGCGCAGTTTCTATAATTTATATAAATATCAATTGTAATCGAAAAAAAAAAAATGTCTTAATTGATATTCGAATGCTCGTTTTATACGAAATTGACACGTGTATTCTGCGCAACGATTTTGTGAAACGCATTAAAATAACAGACACTGCACGGCACAGCGTATATATACATATATAAACAGGGCCGGATCCAGGGAGGAGGTGGGAAAATTATCAAAAAAAAAAAAAAAATAAATGGATATAATAACAGTTTTTATTCATTACATATTATAATGAGTATATTATAAATTATTATAATACAAATCACATTATTTTCGTTTACATTTTTGGCTATGAAAAATATTCTCCATTTCCCCATACAAACAACAATACGCGGATAAAATCCAATGGGATGTATTTTGTGTGTGTGTCAGTAATAAACGCTTTTTTCGGAGTACGTTGTATTGCTATAATAGCATACACACAATTAATTGTTATCAGATCATACATAACCATTGTCTACAGAAAACCAGATGATGACTACGTCAAGATGTTGAAAACCTATTGGCAAAAATACCGATAAGCGAATTTTTCTTCCGACTGTAACAACTATAAAAAGTTTTTTTACACTCATTGTGTCGAGACAGTACTGTTGACTCACAACCGGCAACGGCGTAAGTTTAAATTAAAATTTATATCCGATATTATAAACGATTTTGTCGCAAAGAAAAAAAAAAATCAAAATTTAATGATAACAATCATTTGTATTATATGTACTCGACTTATTTAAAAGTCCTCATGATCAATTGTCAATTTACCAAAAATTAATCTTCGCGTATTGTTAGCTAACAAGTCAAGCGAAAAATGTTTATTTTAGGGTTTAATATTTTTTATTATTTTTAATTACACATTATTCTCCTAATTCTAGTGATTATTTTTCTTTATCCACATTTTTGTAATTGGTACTGAGTTTAGCAGTGGGGGGGGGGGAGAACACCAATTTTATACTTTGCCCCGAGTAAAAAATATATTAGATCCGGCACTGTTTATAAAACATAAGAATATCTTTTTTTTTTTTTTTTGATTTTATCGGTTTTGAAGGATATACCTGTACACGAGCGTGTGGTATATGCGTTTGAAAATATCGATAACTTTTCAAAGTAAAATATAAATAATATATACACACTCGTTATACCGCAACACAGTTTGTCTTTATATTATATATATATAATATTATGTTAACGGAAAGTTTATATATTATTATCGTAACGATAAAACTTTCGTACATACGAGTATATTATTATTATTATTATTTTCACCCACGCATTCGTAAACGCGAGTATTGAAATTACGAGTATTATAATTTGTTTCGGGATTTCTTGTGCTGCTGCAGTTATTATAATATTTGTAAATGTTTTTTCTATATAAACGCGCAACTTATACCGAGACACGATTATACGTTTTGTATGTCGAAACCTGGGCCTCGTAGCCCCTCGCCCTCCGACAAAAAAAAAAAAAAATCGAATTCCTGCGCGAAGAAAAAGAAGAAAAAATTTGATCGCAAAATTCGATCTTTCTATAATATAGTAATAATAATATCGGTTATTATTATTTTAGATATAACGTAATCGATGAAATAATATGCGATATAAAACTATCCGGGGAGGGGGTATTTATACGTGTCTCTTGAAACATAACATTTGTGTGTTCTCAAGTTTTGTCTGCAGCTGATTACATTTAACAAACGAGAAAAGTACGAATTTTCTTTTTTGATTGTACGTACAATAATTTCGCATTTTTTTTTTTTTTGTTTTGCAAACAAACACACTTTGGGGAATTATATTTTTCTTTACAAAAGTCAATCCCGCGAACTCCGCGGTATACACTTGTATATATTTTAAACATGTGCCCATTCGATAGTGTCCGAATATAATATGTTTTTCGCTATTTTAGAATTTACTCGTTATAAATCCGATTAAAAAAAAATTAAATTCCACCGTGTGGAATTAAAATTAAATTAAAATAAAATTCTTATGCGAAAATCTCCGACGAGCGTTTCTCTTTTAAATATATAAGATTTGTAATTTATACGGTTAGATTTAAAAATTTTCTGTGTATGTCAATCTGTAATAATGATTACGATATTGTTTTGTGTACGCCGCGAACAGCAATAATGTATGATATGCCGCGTGTCATTGCGTTTTTTTCCTCCCTATAAGAACTCATCGCTTACACAATAATATATACGCGTCCATTTGCTGTTCTCAGTGACTCGACTAAATTTGTTCTTGTTTTTTTCCGTTTACGATAAATGGTTTGTCGCGAGTTTTTTCTTCTTCTCCTTCTTCGTCGCAATTAAATGCCGCCCGTCGTTTGTCGCAAACCATAAACAATAATAGCAATTTGTTTTCATTACAATAATAACAGGGGACGCGCGTATACGATGCGAGAAATTATCGAATCCTAAGAAAACGATAAAAGAGTTCTTCAAACGTGAATTTTTTTTGACACATACACTTTTCAATTCGAATTTTTCATAAAAAAAAAATATACGTATATTTACTTTTGTAGTTTTAGCGGAAATACAACAACAACAACTGTATTATACGTATATAACGCGCGTTCTCGGTTGTTTTTATATCTTATACAGTGACAATAATAATATACACTATGCGTGTAATGTGTACCACCTCGGTGTTTCATTTCTTTAAAACCTAATAACGGACATATAATTAAATCTTTATTTTTGTCCATAGCTCAGAGCCTTAGATCCGCAAAAATATATTATATATACCGTTATATTCAATTATTATTTTCCTTTAATCCCCAGAATGGTACGTAGGCATGTACAATTATATATATATATATAAATGCGTAGTATCCTGTCGAGTAATAATATTATATTATTTTATTCGGGTTTCGTCGCAGTGGCATAATAATATAACCCCATATATATTTTTCTCAGAAAAAATTCCATATACTATGTATACATTTGTAGCGGAATGAATTGAATGTCCAGAGTGTGTGTTGTCTCGCAGTTCAAACGACGATTCGTAATCATTACGAATATTGTATATAAAAAAAAAAACAAAACGAAATATAAAAAAAATAATGTAAATTAAAACTCTTAATAAAAAAAAAAAAAAAATCGATACACGATGATTATAAAAATTATATGTCCACTGTTTTAATTTTATTTCAAGCTGTAATAAAAAAAAAAAAAAAAAAAAAATGAAAATTGTGATTTAAAACGATAATTTTTGAATATTATAGTCGAATATAATATTTAATATTACATATACAATATTTTCAGCCGATAAACACAAAAATAAATCTCGTTTACGACTTAAAAAGCGTAAAATCTAATAACTGTTATAAATAACGCGAAATCGGAAGAATTTTTTTTTTTGTTTTACGTATATTTAGTGCAAAATAACGCATTCGCGCGCTGTAAAAATTCTATAGGGTCATTATTTTCGGGAAGTATTTTTTTGTGACGCGTTCAAAAAAAAAAAAAAAAAAACTGTCTAGAAAATAATTTCTCTTCTAATTTTCGGTTCGTTTTAAGTAGTACGCATAAGGAAACATGTATAATATATATATACACCGAGAAAACGGAAAAACGTTTCAAATAATAAGTACAACTAATTAGATACATTTTGCTATCGGAACGTCGTTTCGTCGTTGAAGAGTATTCTTTCTATAGTCGAAAATGTGTGCACAGAAAAAAAAATTTAACGTCATTGTAAAAACAATTAGTTTTCTCGCGTTTCTCGCCTCGGAATCAAAAATAAAGAAATAACACGCATTAGAGCGCATATAGTTTTGTATTAAATTCGTTTTTCCGGTATCGGTTTCTGACGAGAAAAGTATTTTTTGCTTTTTCGCTTAAAACACACCAACAGCTGACGATGCATTTTTTTTTTTTTTACTTTGAAATCGCGGTAAACAAATAAACAAATTAAATACATACTCTTAAGTATTTCTTTATTTTTTTTTCATAATACTCTTTATGCGTATATTATTTACACGCACGTACGTGTGCCTTACGCATTACACATTTATGTGTTATTGTCGATTTGATAAATTCGGTTGGTGTAATACGAGTATGCGCAGTTATTTTACGTTAAAACGAAAAATATTTGTTTAATATGATAGAAAATTCAAAGATACGAGCTAATAAAATTCGTTTTAATCACCATATCGTGTGCTAATGACCGGTGAATACGATTATATAAATTTGCAGTCACCGTCAATCGGCGGCCGCGTGGATGTTTTTCAAACTACTGTACGCGACTGTTGCAGACATCTGATAAAGACAGACGTCTTTAAAAAGAAAATAAATATTTCACGCGAGATTTTCCGATTACTACCGCGGGGTACAGGTTACGACGCGCGACAAACGATTTATAAACGTTAAAACAAAACGTGTCTCAAGAAAAATACAATTACGAGACGAAAGTCCCGTCATCATCACCCGCTGTAGTGGCAACGGTGTGTTTCTTAATAACGATTTAGAAGCAAGACGTCGGATCGAGCGTGGAATGCGGCCTTTGATGATTTTTTTTTTCTTCGTCGATTATATCCAAGGGCAACGCATTGATTTACCCGTATTTCGGTTGTTCAAAATTGTTGTAGAATTTTTTCTCAGTACGATTTCGTACCGCATAAATCAGACCGGGGGGCTATTTATTACGTGCGCACGTGTTTCGGACTAGTCCAAGAACAAAAAAAAGAAAAAAAAAACGACGAATTTTCGAAATTCGAACTAACGGAATTCGTTATCTGTATAACAGTTAGGATCTTAATCCGTGTGTACGGCGAACGGCAGTTGTGAAAACAAACGATTGATGTATTAACTAAAATTTTATGTTGTCCTCGTTAGAAGCGGAACAAAACGGATTGTTTATGTCGTGTCTGGCACTTTGTAGCAAAAAAAAATTACTTAGAATACGTCTCGAGACCGCGTGGACTCTCAACGCAGCGGTTCCGGGGCCGAATAGAAATTGAATAGATCCGAAATACTGAATTGTGATTTCCGTATTTGTTATACGATATCGTTTTATTTAAACGAGACATTTTTTTTGTTCTACATTTTCTTCGTACGACCAAAAATATTGATTCCCCCCGCCCACGATCGAGCCCTAATTGAGCGGCGTCACATTTTACAGTAACTGCAATGGTTCAGCTACATCGGTAACGCACCCAGGATTTTTTCAATGGGGGGGGGGGTCTAAAAAACTACATTATGAAAAACAAAACTTTTAATAGATAATAAAAATAGATTATGTATTATAATAATATAATCAATAAATTGTTAACACCTGGTGTTATCTATATCGTATGCGAAATTTTAACAGAAAAATATGAAAGTTGTATCAGAATTTGGATTTTCGTCTATAAATGTAATACTATTGCACTAGTCAAGGGGGGGGGGGTCCGGACCCGGAGTCCATCCCTTTGGGTGCGCCACTGAGCTACATACATAATACGCGTGCATGTATCGGCGGCGCCACAGAGGTCCGTCGAGTCCTTGCAGTACAACGACCGCGGGGACAGCGCGGCAATAACACGCCTCCTGCAAAGGAGTCGGCCAACGCGCGTTTTAACCGTAATTAAAAATTATTGTCCGCTCGTTGTCACGTCCTTGTCCGGCGTTTTCGCGTGTGTACAGGGTGTGTTGTAGTCGAGCGTTGAGGACGAGAATTCGAAAGAAAACGACGAAAAAAAAAAACACATAAATTAACAATGAAAATTAATTTCCGTTTTCACAAACCGCAAACGTCCGTTCGCCGCGTCACTTACGACGATTGCGACTTTTTCACCGATCCGTCCCGTTCGTTCGCCACAGTCCGTAAACTCCCGGAATTAATTGTCGAATTGTTCACTCGGAGTAATACTATATGGACTTTTATACGATTTTTTTCTTTTTTTTTGTAAATATAATACGTTTTTTTACCGGCTAAAAACGCGTCACCGACTAAGCAGTCGTCGTGACAACTGCACGAACAACGCGGGCGTTGTCCAGTGGCGGATAAGCAAAAACGAAAAATGTGTTTTTTTTTTTTTTTTTAAAATAGGCTTTAAATACCGGCCCACTATGAACGAGGGAGACGAATACTACTCATCCCGTCCGCCTCGAACAAAGTCACTAGATGAAAGCAATCCAGTGAATATTGACTGAATATTTCGTTTTCATAGTAATACGAAACACGTACGTCGTCGTTCCATTAACCACTTGCAGTGACAACGTATAAAAATTACTAATTAAAAAAAAAATCGATTTTTCAAAATTCAAGAGGGAGACGAATAATAATGATTTCAAACGAAATTAGCGAGGGGATGGAAAATATAAATGAATCTGTGGGTGCGCGCGGGGGATATTATCTCGCCGTATCCCCCCTCGAGGCGTCCGACTCGGTTTGAGAAAGACTAACAGGAGACTTTTCTTCGTATATGCGCGCAGAATTTCGTCTGTTATTACAACCCGGAAGACAAATTAAAAAGGGGGAAAAAAAAGGGCGCCGGATTAAAAACATCCCCGTCCATGTATTTTCAGATCACCCTTTAGCCGTATACGCGCGCGTATTATAACAATCGAATCTCTCTCCGGGTCGCCGCCATAGCAACTCGACGGATGGATGCTGCAAAGCACGATGACATTATTATCGCGTACAACGACCGTTTACCACCGGCACCATCACCGCGCAAACAAATCATCGTTATTTATGTACCGCGAGCGCGCCGTGTAGGTATTTGTATGTGTGTACGCCGGCAATACAATAGCACTTCACGTTTACAAATACATACAAAAATAAAATAGTGTGTGTTTACCGCGTGTAAACACGCGTTAATTCTTTTTTTTTTTCTTTTATATATATATACTAAAAGCTTTTTTCAAACCTTTTAGACCTTTGCAGTATGCGTAATATTTTAGGGACACATCGACAGCGTCGCGACAATACGCAATATCCAGACAATTTTTACACTCGTCTTCTCTTAGAGGACAGAAGAAATTCCTCTAATTCTTGATTATATTTCAGTGCACGCATTGCGACCGTATAACTTATGACCAGAGTTTTTTTATATATATATTTTTTTTTTATAACACAAAAGCAAAAAAAAAAAAAGCGATAACACCTAATTAAAAAAAAAATATATATTTAAATAGGCACATTCGTGCTCTATATATATATATTTTTTTTTTTGCGACGTTATTATACCGATCAAAGATCTTTAACAATATTATTAATGATCGTATAACCGATTACACATACATATAAACGTCTAATATTCAAATAAAAAAAAAGAAAGAATTTTACTTTTACCACGAATTAAAATCTTACTCACTGCTACAATTATTATCGTATAACACATGTGCGTTTTAATAAATAATTGTTCAGTACGAGGGCTGTCCCGAAATCAACCTCCGTTACACTAAGACTCTCTTATAATATGCCAAGTTTCGAACTTGAACGAAAATGCGGTTCACCAAGTTGATCAGCTCGTTCGAGAAAACAGACGTTTTACGATTTCAGATCTTTTAATACGATTTTCCAAAATTTCCCGAAGTGCTCTTCTACACAGAATCGTGTCCGAAACCACGAGTTTTGTGCCTCCGTCATGATCTGTGCTCTTGGCCTCCCTTCATTATGTGCATCTGTGCGTCCGTTTTTGTGAAATTACGAGTGCTTTATTAATATTTATTTAAAGAGTTCTTATACGCGCTATGCGCTACTGCTAGTAATAATAATCGAATGGGTTGGGTGGATCATTTTAGAAATCTTGTGTATGTATTTAAATTGAACAATCGTCTTCTTAGATCGTCAATGACAAACACGCGATTGAAAAATCTCATCGCCGCAATATCACATGTGAAAATGATATACGAATTAATATGATGTCATTAGCAATATTATAGTAAAACGAGTCATCATTATATAATAATACGAGTATATTCATACTAATATTTTGTGTTTTGTATATTATTGATTATGAGTTCAAAATTTTGAATAAACAAATTTTCACTGGACGTCGAAACATTTTAAATGATTATAATTGTCAAACGCGGTATTGGTTACAACACTTATGTTCGCGAAAACCCCTAGGACGAATGGTCAGTTTTTCTTTACAAATTACACACTCTTTTAACTCGTAATGACGGTGCAGACGGAGTAAGGGTCCATTTTTAACTCCTTTTCAGAACAAAAAATGTACGACTTGTCAGACTTTACTAATAAACTCGAATATATAAAAGTTAGTTTTACTTTTAAAAACTTTACTCCCTTTCCAAAAAAAAAAAAAAAAAATTTGAAAATATGCCATTGACGGTGTAGTGTGAACGAGTGTTTTTAAATATATAATTGCATTGGCTTTTGGGATATCTGTGAGCACCACTGGCTGGATATACATAAATAATATATCGATTCGTGTATAATATTATTGTACGTTATAATAACACGATCGATAAAGCCGACAAACGTTCCGAATACAAATCGAGCTGTTCAAATGACATATTATTATTATGTGCGCAATAATAATTAATAATATTAATAATAATAATAATAATACCCTGCTATGGTATCCGATGAATAAATGTAATTTAACTCTGATTGTATTCGTGCGTATTATCCATGCGAACGTCGATCGTTCACAAACTCCTGCCACGGGTCAGCGAAGGCGTTTAATAATATAATAATAATAATAATAATAATAATAATAATAATAATAATAATAATAATAATTATTATTATTATTATTACGTACACCTCCCCGGGTACACGAAATCCTTCCTCTATACGATGCGCACATAATCTACGAGCGTACGAATATGTTATTATAGAGTTTACCAGTGTTTCGTTGGACTTATTTCTCTAAAATCGAATTGTAATGAAAATATGAGTTTTAACGCAATCGATTTTGTTTTTATCATCCGTTTTATAAACAAATTATTATAAACCGTTAATTTAATATATATTACAAAATACGTTTTTCAAACGATTTCTATAATATTATATCTAATCTCATTGTATCTCATTTTATTTCACCGATTTATCTAACTATTCATATAACCCGCAGAAAACATTTTTCGTTTTTTTTTCTTTTTTCTTTTTTTACGTTTTTGTACAATAAAGAATTCTACATACTGTATAGATTTCGACATTCGGAACGTTCGTGTTTACGCACTGATAGGTGTTAAGCGAGCAGATTGTTTTATATATATATGCCGATTACTTATTATAAACCTGCACATCGTTAATTTTTGTTGTTTGACAACAATATCGATGATATTATTCCGCGAGCCGCGGATTAATCGAAAATAAATAAATACCAATCGAATAGGACGATGTGTAGTAATATACCTGAAAGGCGTCGTTGATGCTGTGCATTCGCAGTCTTTCCCTCTCGTTGCTCTCCAGTCTCCGGACGTTCTTGTCTTTGCCGCTGGACTTGCGCTTCCTCCGGTTCCCGGACCTGACCGCTCCGCTGCCGTTCCGGCCTTGTCCGTCCGATCCGGTACACGTATCGTCGCTGATCTGCCATAGATCAATACCACTAAATATTCTATGCAGCGTATAAACATAGAAATATGTCCGATACGCATGGAAGCGCGAAAAAAAGAAAACAATAATAATTGAATTACACACTCACCGACGACGAGTCGGTTAGCTCGAGTTCCCGTTGATTGCACGACGTTCTCGAGGACTTGCGACACGTCAATCCTCCGGTCATTATGCTGCTCCCAAAGTTCGTCTCCTCAGCCGTCGCGTCGTTCCGCGAATCCGATCGCATGGCTATATTACAATAATAATAATAATAATAATAATAATTGGAAAACAACCAAACACAATATTGTGTTCCATCGTTAAAATTATAAGTATTTACAATAACGAAATATAATAATATTTAAACAAATAGGAGGCAATTATAATACGCGGTAATTTAAATGAAATTTTAAATATAATACGAGTTTTGATCTCGTCATTTTTCGTTTTTTTTTTAAAAAAAAATTCTAATTTTACTTTTTTGTTACGTTTATATCCGCAAGAACTGATAAAATCTTTTGAAACGTTGTCGACGTCTATGGGAGTACATTTATTTAGAAAGAAAAGCGAACGGTAACAATTTTTTTTCATATATGTTTATAGCGTAACTCTGTATCTATAACCGGTGTGGTAATTCGATTGTTCGATCATAATGTCTTTTTTTACTTTCAAATAAGTTGAACACTTTGGTATTTTATATATATATATATACACGTAAACACGTAGCGTTTTAATAAATAAATGAAATATAGTTTATTCTACGATTGATCTTTTTAAGGAAGCGTAAATTTTTCGTATATGAGCGGAAAAAATCTTAAATACCGGCACTGAGTTCAATGCGGATTTACACTCGGCGGTGCTCATATTATATGCACATACTGTATAGGCCAACACAATATGTTTTTACTCATTTTGTCTTCCGTGAACTCGGCGTTTTCTCGTGCATTTCACAATTTTTTAATACCTGAAAACTTCATACGGCTCGTTTGCGCGTTTTTTTTTCCACACCATATATTATTTATTAAAAATCGATATATATATATATATATATATAGATATACAGTTAATTCAATTACTGTTTTCGATAAAACCCCCGCAATTGCGTTAACCGATGTAAACGAATTTTCGTTGGCTATAATATATAATGTATAATATATAATAATATATAAGTGTTAGGTCCGTAAAGTAGCGCTCAATTTAAGTTTTTACGTACTCAGCAGAGATTCAAAACCACCACCCACCTCTCAAACCTCCTTTTTATAAATACTAATTACTATAACGTAATAAGTAAAATTTTTAATTTTTATAATCAATCATTCGGTTCGACTATCCTAATTATACATCAGTAGTGTCCACCTAAATGACGTGTAACAACTGTTACACTTGCAGTGTAGTTTGGACGTATAATAAACGATTTGGTTCAACTAAAAACACGGCGGTGTATAGTATAAACACTTAAGTCATCAAATATTAAACAATAAAAATCGTGTTAAACAATCGTCCGAATTCGGAAATTTTTATTTATATTTTCGTATTATTTAAATCGTTAAATATAGAGTTTTAAAAAAAAAAAAATCGAAAAAATTGATATGTGTTTCGAATACGCATAATATCATCAATCGGTCTGCCATCTCAAAAAATATATTAATACGCTATTATAGCGGTACGACATTTTACATTTTGTTTTTATTTCATTTTTTTTAAAAATCATAATAAAATCCATTATATACGCGCATATTATATCGCATATAAGTAATGGTAATTGTTGGTTTGTATTTTTTTGACGCATAATAATTATTCTGGCGACTTTGATTACGTCGATGTTTAAATTTAAAAAATAAAAATGACAATAATTTATTTATCGAAACTTTGGCACATAATATTTCCAATAAAATATAAATGTCAAAATCGGAAACGGGTCTTATTCAGTCCTATATAAACGGATAACATAACGTTTTAGAAATTTAAAACAATAAAATTGACGACGAATAAATAATAATAAAATATATATTTTTTTTTTTATAGACGAAATGTTATAACTAATAAATTTTTCTTAGAATTATTATCGATATAATATGTATAATTATGTGTATTTATGTTTGTTATGATATTTATTATGTTGAAAAATTATGAAAGTACCGTGTACGTAAAAATAAAAATTTTTCAGCGTAGATTCAATTGGACGAATAATATAATATAATATTATATATTAAATTATCTCATTTTCGACTACAGAACTAATAACGTATCACAAGACCCCGTTCTATATATTCTTCGTATGTTAATATTTATTCGATATCTAATAGAATATTATAATTTTTTTTTTCAAACTATTTGCGCTATTTATTAAAAACAAAACAAAAATTCGATTAAATTTTAATAATTTTTCAATAAAGTCATATAATTACTGTGTAGACGATCTAAAACGTCATGAAAATTTCGCCCCTATTATGATTTATATTTTATTCGTTGTGACAGTTTGTGATCGATTATATTATATAATTTAGATTTCGACAATTCTATTATTGTACGCATTCGATTCTGCGGTCTTTCATATTAATTCTGAAGATATTATTCACGTTCAATAACATCGAACGCTCCGAAAGGAATTCACGAAAATCCGTACGCGTTTGAGAAATTTTAATTATTTAATCTGGTGGTATTTATGGGAAAAAAAACGTTAATACGGAAAATATTATTTGGTGCGTTTGTTTGGGGAAATATAATGAAAATTAGATGAGAATTTTTTTTTCGCCACTTTAAATATTTCAAAGTATGTACATCGACTTTAGAATTACAATTTTCCATCGTTGTTCGCTGATTCTTTGCCTTCGTCCAGATTCCGTTCAGAATTATTATTATTTTCTTTTTAGAAAAAAAACATTTTGGTAATCAACATCTTCATAATCTTTTTATAATGCCTATCCGTTCCATATCTAATATTTAAATGTGCACTTAATAACAATAAATAACGTTCACTTTATGAGTTAAGAGTTAAGTGAACGACTAATATGAATATTACATAAGTTTAAATATATATATATATATATATCGTATTTGTTGACATCCTTATTTTTATTATTTTGTTTGTTGCATTTCGAAATACGATTATAATGGAAAATAATCTCCAGCTTAATATATTATTATTATTATTATTATTATTTATATACTCATTATAATCGCGTGACCGTTTTGTTCTTTTTTTTTTTTACGCCATAAATCGGTTTATAAAAATATAAAACAACGTCCTAATCAGTTTAGCTTGTCACCCTATGTGTTCTTTTGTGTTCGTTTTGACAGAAACAAAAAAATGTCTTTTGACATTTATTATTTGTATAACGTAAAATGATATTATTATACAATTTGCAAACGGTATTATACGAAAAAAGTTTTTCATCTTTTATTGTATAGCATATCACGCGTACATCTGAGCGATCGTATTTTACATCGTAAATAATATCATAATAGTAATAATATACGTTATATTATAAATTATTATTTTTTTTTGTTTATGGAAACGCAAAAAAAAAGAAATGATATCGAGATTCTTAATGTTCGTTCGTTCGAGCGATACGTTTAATCGGAGATTTTCTGTTTTAGAGTTTTATCATTATTTTTTGAATTAATCGTCGTATTCGGAAAACGGTTCTGCCAATATCTGGTTATTGAATATTAATGAATACTGTATAAAAATATTGTTAAAACGTTTTGTGCTTGAAAGAATACGGAAATTGTCCAAAACGGGCGTGTCGACGATTTTACTTATAGAGAAGAGGATTTTTTTTTTTTATATATAATTCGTGTTGAAATTTTACGGAAACCGTATTGGGAAAAATCGAAAAACGTGTCAAACAAAGTAACAATTAGATACGATTTGACGAGAACGCGTGTCGAAATCATTCGAGCGGAGTTCGGCTCTACGAGAAAAAAAAAGAAAAAGTTCGTAGAAAAAAAACACACGTCATTGTAAAACCAATATAAATAATACAATTCCAATCGCTTCCCTCGAAATATAAAGCGAAGGAGAAGAATAAAAAAAAAACGTTTTCGTTTATTTTTTTTTTTTTTTTAGTCGTAAGACGTGTACGCGGCGTTATAATTCAGGCGTAGAAAAAAAAATACAACACGTTGAAAATCAAAAGCTTTCGTCCGTTTAAACTTAAACCATGTAATAGCGGCATAGGCGAAATTTGGTGCAGACAGGCTTAAAGACGCTTAACACCGTCCAGTTTTGAAATTAGTATCCTAAAAATTTAACGGTATATATGTATACATAATTATCTTTTATGTTATTGAAAAAAATAACAGTTTTATAGTGTTTCAGCATCCTCAATATGTATCCGAAATTGCGTTCTTATATGAGAAGATATAGAAAGTAGTGATGTTATAAATAAAAAAAATTGCCTGTAAATACTCCCGTTAATAATAACATCATCGAATGATGAATAAAAATACACCGTAATGAAAGTTGTTTAAAATATTGGCAGATGATAATCGCAGGGTCTTGGTGAAAAAAAATCGCCCTGTATTTGTATATTACGTTTCACATTGTCCTCTTTAACGCGACTATATATTATTTTAATAATATACCGCTCGTACGTTATAATATGGTTCTCTACACACACACATACACACACAAATAGTCGCAAAAAGGATAGTAATAATAATATATGTGTTCGCGGCGAGTGGTATAGACTTGAATAATTACATGTATATATACTTTAAAAGACGTTTGAAGAGACACTGTACAAAACGCGCCTGGCCTACGCAAAATAAAAAAAAACAGTTTATAATTTAAATTCGGAAGCGGGACGAAGAACGATTACATAATATTATGTTGTCATATACTCGTATACGGCATTGACCACCAGACGCGGATTTTTCCCGGTGGATTTCGTTTCGCATTCAATTTTTATTGAACTTGTGTTTTCCGTGTGCAAAAGTGCGTATGTTCTCAAGTAATAGTGAGTACATTTGTATGAAGTGGCAAGGACGAGAGCGAGGAGTGCATGGAGAAACGGAAGATTTTTGTGTATAAGAACAGAGGTGTGTTACCATGGTTTGATAACACTCTATACGCCCTTGTATCTTTTCTTAACAGTAATATACGAAACGATGTGTGGTTTATATGATAATCACGGATGAAGTGTTGTTATACTGGGACAGAAGAAGTGAATAAGCGACTTGGAAGAGTGGAGATTATTAGCGGTTGTGAGGGAAAATGATTAAGAAGTGGTAGGAATAAAACGGCGACGATCACGTATAATTTCGATTAATAGGGCAAGCCACTAATAAAAATAATTGAAAACGCATGCATGAGGTTGATAGATTCGAATACTTAAGATCGGTAGAATGGTAGTTCTGAAGAAGACGCGACAAATAGGATAAAGTAGAGAGAAGATGTTTATGGTGTGACGAGAGGATGAGAATGAGATTGAATTGGCGTGCAGTTTTATAAAACAGTAGTGAAGCCGATAATGTTGGTAACGGTTTGGAATGTTGGGCAGAGGAGGAAACGCCAAGTTGGAGAGACGCGTATGGAGAGACTATGAAAGATGTAGACAAATACAAACGAATAAATAAGTGTGGTAGTGTAGGTGAGTGGAATCTATTGTGGATAAAACTAAGGAGAATACGTTGAGATGGTTGTGGACGTGTTACGTATTACGTAGAGATGATTCAGAGAGAAAAGAGAAAAACCGCGATCACGATGGAATTGAGAATTGATACGGACGTAGCCGGTGAAGTGAATGTGGAGGTCGTCGACTAGGACGATTATTTACTTTTAAACATAATTTATCATTTACTCTATACGGAAATATATTAAACACAACGCGCGACGTTTGGACGGAACACACAATTGCAACAAATAAAAGCGTTTTCGATAGAAATGTCCGCGAATTCAGTTCGTGCTAATCTCGTTCGCATTTATTTATTTGTAATAATAATAATAATAATAATAATAATAAACTTCTCCCCATTGCTGAGTTGACCGCGTTGAACGTATATCGCGGTGTATCGTATCTCTTGAATTCCGAATATATTACGGTTTGTATTATATTATAAATATATATACACCGTGCTTGTACTTATTTGTTTATATGTAAATCGGTTCAGAAACGATATATTTCCTCTGCTTGTCCAATATTAAATAACGAACGGCATGTTTGGACAGTGTTGCTTGTTTACTATACTATACTTACTATACTATACTATACTTCAATATATATATATATAATTATCGGAAGGGGTAGTTTAGATTTCTCATATGATATATTTGAATAGTTTATAATGTCGAAGTGTACACGCGTTACAATATTACATAATTAAATAAATAATAATTAACTGACATTATACATATATAAATAATAAATAATATTGTACGAGTAACGCGTTATAAGGATTTTGAGGCGAACATGCTTTCTTTTCTTTTGAGTATTTTAGAAATTATATGTTTCGTTATTACATTAATGAATTATTAACGGTACGCGGCAATTCATTTCACTTTCTAACCGTTTATAACCTCGAATAAACTTTATTTAAAAAAACGATGTTTTGTACCAAAAAAATTACGAATTAAACGTAATTTCCTATTCGAATTTCTTACATGTGAAATGTTTTTCTTGAAATTAATGTATACCGATTTCCCGTAAAACTTACGAGAGAACAAGCGGCGCAGTTTTTATTTATATAAATATACTCGTGTAAAAAGTGTAACTCGTCTGCGAACTCGCACGGTATACATTTTTTTTTTAAAATTATATCATTTGTGAAAGTCAAAGTTAAGCGTGTTCTTTTTTCAGTAATTTTTATTAAAAAAAAAAAATAGCCGTATATATTTTATAGCGCATTCGCGGTTTATTATACGATGTAACTTTCTTTTTTATATCTTTAGTTATAATAAACACGTTCGTAATGTTTGTAAAATAAACTTAAGATTGTTTTTGTTAGAGAAACAAAATTTTCAATTTGCAAAACGTCATACAAAACGTTTCACGAGAAAACGACATTAAAAAAAAAAAAAAAATGAAAAAAAAAATATGTATACAGTTTTTTCTTTTGAATCGTGATGATTGTGTACGTGTTTCCTACACTATTTTCTTCGTTAGGGCAAATTAATTAATTCACGTAAGTTATTATCATATTTTTTTTTATTACTCAATTCTTCGTAGGCTACATTCTTATTGAATTTTAGAATTATAAACCATTTTTTTATTAAATTTACATCCAAGATTTTTTAAAGAAATAATTTGACGTTCAATTAATTATTATTATTATTATTAGACGGAAGTATATTCGTTTACAATCGCAGCAATGTTTTCGTAAAATCAAATATATACATTTTGCCTATAAATTTACGATCTAAAAAAGCTAAAAATATTCTAAAAATCTAAAGAAATAATGACATTTTTTTTTTTTAACATTCGCAGATTATTCGAATTTTAAAATTCATAAAATGTCGTACGCCTTTTATTTCCTCCCAACAATACGAGTATCAATAAAGTTACGCGCCGCAGTTATTATATATTTTACTCGACCGGTTTGTTTGACGTATTTTTATACCGCTGTGAACTATTACGCAGTTAAATTTAAACGAATTAAAAAACCAAAAAAAAAAAAAAAACAAATGTTTTTCTTTTCTAATTTTTTTTACCGAAAACTATAAAAAAATTTCGTTTTTTTTTTTTTTTTTTTTTTGTCATTTAATGAACATTATTCGCAAATTTCGTTTCGGGTAATATTTTTGTCGAAAACAGGTGTTTAAAAATCGAAACGTTTTAAAACCGATACGAATTGTTATTGATTTAAAAGCAAATATTCTGCGTAAAAATTCTTTTTGTTTTTTTTTTTTTTGATAACAAATAGCGGAGATTTTATTAATAAATACACAATTACAAAAATGTATAATCGTATAAACAATAGCGAAATAGTTGGACGAACAATCCCCGCGACTGTAGTTTGCGTTACACCTGCGCCGTCGCGCGCCGTGCCGCCAATCTATCCGACTGTCTATGGGCGATACGTTTATCCGCATCATGTGTACAATATTATCCCGTCCAGTGCTGTTGTTCTATCCGCCCCGATTCCCGTGGAGTATTTCTGAATCCTCCCCCCTCCCCCCATTCCCTTTGTTGTTATCTGGTATTATCCGACCGTCCAGAAATGCCGTTCAACGAGAATAAAATATAACCTCCGATATCCTTTGCCATTTTACTCTCGATTCGCTCCGAGAAAAAGTACATTTTAAATCCCACCCCGTTAAAATCTCAATTTTAATTAGAGCGCGGGCGATATTGTCCTGCACTCTTGCGTTCACTTTCAAATATCGTTTTACAATCACGTTATAAATATATTTACGCGCCTATCACCCCACATATATTTTCAGTCAATACTTCAGTCGTATTTAAGTGAAAAAACTTCGACAATATCGGTTTTTTTTTCCTTTTTTCATACACCGTCGTAAACCGTATATGCATTTGCGTCACAATTACGTATTATTATTACGTAATACAGTCCGTATGCATTTTGTAAAAGACACAAAAAAAAAACAATATCCGTTTTCAATTAATTCGTCGCGTTATATTTATCCCTCCTCCCCCAACCAGTCGGTCGTCTGTTTATTATCAATATGTTTTTCACTCTCCGGGAACCGCGGCGCTGTGTGCGTTGCATTTTATATCAAACCATATAAAATTAATCAAATCAAACGCGCCCTCGTCTGCAGAGTATTTCTTCTCTCCCCCGTTTTTATATATATATATAATATATATTTATATCGTCCACTGTGTACACGGCGCGCACGCACGCGACGACACACTCACCCGTGGCGATTTTTATAAGAATTGATTGAAGAAACGCGCGGAACACCGGAAATTCGGACCGAAGGACGGACGATTTGTTACGGTCGCTGGCGCTGATGTCGAGACGCACGCCGTTGTGTACGCCGCGAGTGTGTCGTCATGACGACCGCCAGTCTTTCGGGGCGCACCGTTACGACACGCTTACATTTTTTATGTACATAGAAAAAGTGAGAATAAATAACCGTAAATAAATAAAACCGGATTTTGTTGTTGTTGTTCTCTTTTCTCAATACGGCGTGCGCGAAATAAACGGTTTTATCGTGACTTTCCCGGGCACGTACGGCGCGCGCGGTTAAATCCGAATTACGTCTGCAGGCGCGGCGAACTTTTCAAACGTCTACTCCCCCGGACCTGGGAGCTGTAGATTTTTTCGTCAAAATCGTCGTCGTTTTTTTTTCCTTTCTCCCTGTTTGTCACATCCGCGACGCGTACACCGTCATACACGCTCTTATTTAAATTTCGATATATGTTTTTAAACGATTCACAGTAAATATATATTTATCCGGTGGGGGCGGGGGTCGTCGTTTTGCAAATACACTCCGCGCGTTCGAATGAAATCAAAAAAAAAAAATAATACTACACACGATTGCCGGTTAAAATGTATAAACGCTCGATCATAGTTTACCAATTATTATATACGAGGAAATGGGACAGACCGTTTTGCTCAGGACAGCGTTCCATGAGCAGCCGTCCATATAGGACGGCGGTGTGTCGAGAAATTTCACGATCGTTATTAATGAAAAAAAAAAAAAAAACAAAAAGAAACATCCTCACGGTAACGTTATCGGCAATCGCCCGACTCTTATTATTTATTTTGATAAATAATTTAATAAAAATTATTCTAACTGAAGAACTACTGGAACGAGGTTATCGACTATTCGAACCCGGAGGAAACGTACAATAATGGATAGGGGGAAAACACTTAACTTTTTTTATTCCATATAAATAAATTTAATATTTCTAATAAATTGAAATATGAGTTGATCGAAATAAAAACACCATTTTAAGCTATTCATTGGCGATTTACTGATACACAATTGTTTTATAGTATTTAATACAATAAAAGCCTATTATTTATATATATAAAAAAAAAAAAAAATAATAAAAAATATTAACCAGCGCGAAGTGTGTCACGGCTATATATTTTATAGGATGGAATTAGTGTGCGGTGAAGTCGAATAGTTAGTCGCCTCTTAACATCGACCGACGAGGAAATGGAAATATTCTGGATGCCCTTCCACAGGGATATTTTATCAATCATATATATATAGAGGGGATAGGGAGAATTTAAGTTTTGCATGACCGTAATTTTTTTTTTTTATTTATTCCGATAACGTTACGTTTTCCCGATATTTATATTATAATTGAATTATACGGTATTTATTTATTTTTTTTTTTGAACAACGATTGAAAATCAAATATTATAATAAATACGGAATTTTTTTTTTTTTTTTCATAAGTTTATAAACATTTTCGAATACTTAATATTTGTTCGTCGTGTATATATATATAAATTGTGTACGCGAACGCATTAAACGCGTCCATATTATATTCACGAACAAGTATCGCGACACAGCCTATTGTCGTTCGTTTCCGCGTGTCAGTATAATCTAAATACAATATAGTCGGTTACAATATTGCAGAAAACACGACCAATTGTACATATGTACGTTAATATATTTATATATATATTAGACAGCGTTAATAAATTAAGTTTAATGGTCTCTCTGGATTTTTTCTTCTTATTTTTTGTTTTTTTTTGTTGCCCCGTCCGAATAATGTAAATAAATACACTAGTTTTCTTGGGAAGGGAAAAAAATCCCTACGATTTTATTTCACGCGTTCAGATATTTCGCGCACAATTGTTGTATACACAAATGATTATTATCGATTACTGATTTTTTTTCTTTGCATATAATAAAAAAAAAATTACTCGTATAATTGACAGAGATACGCGCGTATTTTTCTCCCTCGGAATTTTCATTATTATAATTTTCTTTTGATACTCGTCATATATACATAACAATAATAATAATATAATATAGCGCGTTTTCTTTATCGGCGAGGCGTTTAATTACGCGAGATTTTCATATTTTACACACTCACACACGTAATATTCATGTATTACGTACACGATAATAAATTTATTAAATACCTCGTCAATATTTATAAATATAATATTATGTGCCACAAATCACCATCAGTCATTTCGATAACTCTTTTGTGCGTCGTCGTCGTTGTTGGGGCAGAAGAAAAAAAAAGAAAAATCATCTCAATGAAATCATTTGCTCTTGTACATAATACAATCGATTCGTTTTTTTTTTCCGTTAATTATTATATTTCAAACTGCCCGACGTTATAATATAATACATACTAATATACGTAATTGTTAAATTAAATATATATTTGTGCGCGAATACGCTGAGATCGAGTTCAAAGAGTATATTATATTATGGAAAATGAAAGAAACGTAATATTATATATATAATATGTAGGAGTTACATGTTGTATTAAATTTGTTCTATTTTATTTATATCGGTTTCGAGAAAGAAAAATCATTCGCGCATCGGATATTAAGGGAAAAAAAACACGATTTTTTTTTGTGTATTGTGATATTCAGTTATTGTCTCTGCGTAATTTCGTTCACTTTGACTTTTTTTCTTCTGTTGCCGTTGTATTTTTTTTCCCGTTTTGCTTTTAGCGCACGCCATAATATGGTGGACACTTTATCGAATCCGCGGTAGTAAATAATAAACGAATTCAATACGACGTTATTCCTTTAAAATTTTTTTGCTATTTAGTTTCAATTATAATATTCGACTCGATCGTGCAATATATATTTTATAGTTATTATTTATGAATGTTAATTTAATAGTTTTTATTTATTTCTTTTACCTTTTCTGTTTTCCTTTTGATTTATTTAATTTTTTGTTTTTACTGTTTTATGATTATTTTCGCGTATTATCCTTATTTACAGTATTCTGACAAAAGACAAAACGATTTGGAGAGTTTTTAATAATATTTATTTAAATGTTTTATACGAATGATATATCTGCAATCATCATAAGTATTTTATGTTTGTGATGCACGCGGGGGGGTTTTTTTTTAAAATAAGAAGATGTTTATTTATATCTTATTTTTTATGGTTTTGTAACAACAACGCCGTTGTATCAAATGCGTCCCGCGCAGACTGAAATATTATTAAAAAAGAAAGAAAAAAAAAAATGTCATTTTCAAAGTGGACGTTCTTGAAATGACGTAGGCAAAACAGAACTGTGCACACCGTGAAATTCGATACGGCATATAATGAGAATATTTTCATATACGATATATATATATATATTATATACAAATATATGTAAAGTAAAAATAAATAATAAATTAAATCGCGGTCGTACGGAATTCGTAATAAGACTTTTTTTTTTTTTTAATATATAAACTCTCGTTCGAAATAGGAACTTAATAATATACTATGAAATTAGTTACCAAAATATACGTGTACGTAAGCGCTAAATTTTTGTTATAATACGACGTGATTTATGTACTTAAAGAGACGGTAACAAATTTTCGGTGAACCTATTTTATTTTTTTTTTTTTTAAAACACGCGAATTCGTGTAATTCCCGTTACACGTCGTAAAAATATTGTACACTAATTATCGCGTAATAAACCAGCTCGTACGGTGTTATACGCAGGGCCGGCCCGAGGTTTCTATAGCGCCCCGGGCAAATTTTTATAAGGCGCGCCCTTAAAAAAATATTCAATATACTAAACACTATTTCACGTATATGTGTTGTTTAAACCGACTTGTATTTGATAAAATTCTGGATAAAATAATTATTCCGGACACAATTGTCGAGAAATGTATTATTGTTTCTCTAAGCACACAGCGATTCTCAATTGTTCTAAATATTTTCGCAATATTTTGCTATTTTGGAGTGTGATCGGATTTAGAATTAGATGAGCAGCGTTTTGGCTGAAAACAAAAAAAAAAAAAAAAAAAACGTCCGGCTTTCGCTGGTCGTCTGTCTGGGGCCCTAAGGCGTCCCGATAATAAATGGCGCCCGGTTCGCCCGTATCGTGGGCCGGCCCTGGTTATAACGGCGCGTAGTATAAGCGTACAGGGAGGTTCGAACGTTTGACAGACGTCGCCGTTGAGGAAAACACTTTTCGCTAGATAAAATAATCGTCTATAATTTTCAATGAGATAAATAACGGATGATTTTTTTACATTGTATATGTATCGCACGAATTCAATTGAAAACCTATCATCACTCTTCCCCCTCCCCCCCCCTTTGCGGGCTTTGACGATAAACGGGATAATAATCGACTACTGGATGATACCGGGAATGCCTCGAACTCGTTTCGTTTGAAACAATTTTTTTTTTTTTTTACTACACGCGTCGAACAATTGTTTCTCAGCTCTCTCTCTCTCTCTCACTACTGACTACTGACAATTTATGAGTCGTAAACCACAGTTTTTTTTTTTTTGTAAGATTAAAAACGAGGAACATACAATTTCCGGACGGAGTGTCTTCCGCGCGCAGGGGGTAATGTTAATAATGGGCCGAATAAGTATCGAGAGGGTTACATAATAAAAAAATGGTGTTTATTTAGAAAATTTGCGCCGTGAGGCATTTCGATAACGGGAATAAAATGCGATACAAACATAACAATAACAGAAAATTACGTACTTAAATATAATATTATATTATAAATACAAAATATTATGAAAGACGATTTGTTGGAGAATGATCGGAGCATGCGGTGGATATAAATGATCATATATCATTTGTGGATTGCAGTGTACTATTTTAAATACGTATACACTTTTTTACAATACAGTGTCTAGTGCTTTAAATACGAAAATATTTTTGTTTTTTTTTGTTTTCAAGGGGAGACGCGTTTCGGAATATTATTCGGATTTAATTCTACGTCTATATACGATTTTATTATAATAATGATATTTTAAAACGACGCGCGTTATACTCGTGCAAATTACATATATAACGGTTTGAAACGCATATAAACCAATAGGCCCGTCTAAATATCGAAGAAACATATTAAATATACGATGGATTTTCAACCGTTACATTTGTTATTATTATTATTATTATTATTATTATTATTATTATTATTATTATTATTATTATTATTAATATTATTATTATTATTGTTGTTGTTATAAAACGATGTGTAACACGTAGATTTTGAACGCGAATAATTCGTAACAGCTGGTTAAACATTTATGTGTGTGTATATACCGTCGAAACGAGGAGGACTTTAAAAAAAAAGTTACATTGAAAAAACACCGTATAAAAAACGAATAATAATCGAGTAGTTGTTAATATATTATTATTATTATTATTATTATTATTATTATTATTATTATTATTATATTCTTGTGGTGTGCATGGAAAACCGTAAAATACGACAACGCGTATTTTCGAACACTATAAACGAGACGGGGAGGTGCCTGTCATTAAGAATAATCCCGGTGTGTGAATAATCATGTCCCCGTTCTCTCATCGATTTCTATGGCGCATTTGTTTGGAATATAAATATTTTTTTTCCACATTGAATAACGACGAGTAATTACGTACACATTAACACGCTTTAAATGCAGTGGTCGAAGTGGATATGCCTTTTCTCCATTTATTTTGCTCAAAAATTATTCATCACTTTTGGATTCCTGAAAATTTAATTAAATTTCTTTATAATTTGTACTTGTTATTACGTGACTTAATTTTTTTTTTTTTTTTTTAGAAAAACATCTTTAAATTATTTTCGTTTTTTTTTTATTTTGAGGGAACTATTTGGTTTTTAGAAAATTTTAACATTATCTATATACATCAGAACATCACGTGATCACAATCATAAAAAAAATATAGTTCACCATTGAAGTTAATAGAGCCGGTGTTCAAAAACTCTTTTGTTAAAACAAAATAAGACTTTTTTTTTTTTTGCTTATTTATCAACAAAATGACGACATTTTCATCTCCTCCTACCACCACTTATTTCGATCCACTTCGAGCACTGCCTACAAGTATATTTTATTATTCAAAAAATCCGTTATTATTTATTAAGTACGAATAATTCTTTTTAAATAAAACACGATTATTATTATTGTTATTATTATACAGTACATATTTACATACACACAATATATATATATATATATATATATATATATATATATATTTATATATATATACCGATTTTATATGACGTATTTGCGTTAATATTTTTGCCAAGATTGCTGCGCAGTGCTACAGGTGAATCGAAATTAAATAACATTTTAATTCGATGTAAATTCATTATGGGTTTTCGAATTCAAAGACTTACGCGGTGGTTCTTTAATGGTGCGGACACGTTTTCGATACAACAGCGTCGATGGATTCCGTTTAGGAACGTATTAGAAAATCCGAAATTACACGCGTCATGATAAGTGTAAATATTACATTGTGTTTAATTTATAATGTGTCCCGAATCCGTTATAGGGTTTGGAAATGCGCGACGATGACAAGTGCCCGTATATTATTTAAAATGCGTATATTATTTTACGCGCGTATGTATTTTTATTATTTAAATTAACGATAACACTAACCACGTATAACGATTTTCTCGGTGAGATCGCCTCCTACGCATAATTTATCGTGTGTGTGTGTATATTACGTGTTTGTGGAACAGTGTTTATAATTAATATATTATTGTCATTCAAATTCCATTTATAACTTGTACCGTTTTCAAACAGTGAACATTTTTTTCTCGTGTAAAAGTAGTGACGTCGTAGATGCTCGCGGATGATCATTGTGACGTGTTTGTGTTGTCGTTTCACTGTACCAGCAGCAAATCCCATCTAATTGGTATTTGATTCGATACGGTTCGACACTTGTTTCGGTACTTGATTCGATTTTTTACCGAAACGACTTAAAGTTTCCCCCCCCCCGTACCAAAAAAAAAAAAGCCTCTTCGACAAGATCGTCGACATATAATTGGTATTATTTAATAATATGCGCGATTTGACGGTATAGTTAATTTTACTTATTGAAATCATAACGAATCAAATAATCGTTGAACGTCAAATTAAGTTAAAAAAATTTTAATTTCACTATCGTTAAAAAAAAAAAAAATTAAAAAAAAATATTCAATTGTCCAAAATTTACCCAATGGAAAGAATAATAAATATCTTAATTTGAGTCGTCAAAACCCAGCATTATTTTAATTAGGTAAATAGAAGAAGAAGAAAAAAAACGAATTCGTTCCTCGCATAGGTACCAGTACATAAATTAAAAATCCACGGCGAACGACCGATTGTAACGATTGTATTTCAATTGAAAAAAAAATATATTAATAATTTGAAAATTTTATAGGGAAAATTACAAATATTGTCATTGGAAAAATGTGGATTTTTCTTTCTATTCTCGTCCTATAAATTTCTCGATGTAAAAGAGCGATCAATTTTCTTTCCCATTTACTAATTTAACATAACGAATTGAGAATCGGTTCACACGCTCAAACTGTATATAATTGTATTGAACTCGACTTTAATTGATTTAAAATAATTTTCGTTTTTATTTTTCGGTTTGCTGACGTAGCGTCAGTATTAATGTAGATCTGAAATGAGTTTATTTTTTGCACTAAGAAAAAGATGTTGGCTGGAATACTTTTGTCGTAGCGAGTTGAAGTCTCATAAAACACCGTTTTCAAATTAAATAAAATACGCAATTTTCAAATCTCCGTTTAATTATTGCCAACCCACTAGCAGGACCGACGTCAACGTCAATCCGGTACTACATTTTTTACTTTGTCTGTAAACGTTTTTTTTTTTTTTTTTAACTCTTTCGTATTCGTATATTATATTTTTCATTGTTCCGACCCATTATAAAAGAACGTTTTCATTACGCGCGAAAGAAAAAAAACAAATAATTACGGGAAATTTATCCGCGAAATAGCAGAGGAACTGCTGTAAGTGAAATTGTCAAAAGTGTGTGTGTGTGTGTGTAAAATTCAAAATATTCGAAAAATAATAATAAAGAAAAAACTACAAAGAACAATAATAATAATAATAATGATAAAAGTTCCTCTCGGAATCGTTTTTCGACACCAATGATTTATCGTCGATTTCGAATTCACAATGATAATACACGCTCCATTCTGTCGAGTATAATAATATCCACTCGAACCACCACCCCACGTCCACAGCTGTGCAAGCGGCTCATTTACATTTTTCGATTTTTTTTCTTTTTTATTCTATTGTTATTTCTTTTTACATTTGAAAGGCACATAATAATAATATATAAAACTAAAATATTTACACGGAAACTATATATACCTATGAAGTCTTTATATTTTCTAAGTAAATCCCTCTTATTGATATTTAATTGCATATATATATACACGCGTATGTATGTAGAGAGAGAGAGAGAGAGAGAGAGAGAGAGTGAGACTTTACTTTTTAATACATATTACATAACATTTTAATAATTTTTCATCTGCCTTTCTCTCTCTCTCTTTAGTTTTTAATTTTTTAATTTTGTTATTTTAAAGATTGAAATTTATTAGAAGCTGTGTATGCGTGCAGAATAAATAGTTTTCCCCACGAGGAAAAGCGTTTGATGTCACGAAAACCTCTTACTACTCCATTATATAATGCACCGTTATTATATATATTATAAAATTCGCGTATATTCATATAAGTATCAACGCAATTTTTTTTTTTTTTAAATATCGTTTTGCAATATAAAATCGAATAAAATTACATATTTATATATTATGTAAATGTACAATTAATTGTATATTAAATTGAAGAAAAAAAACTTTCACTAACAAAAAACATACTGTATGTATATAACAAGTAATAATTGTTTATTAATAAATATAATATTTAAACTTTCTTATCAGAGTCTTTACGAGTAGTAACGTACAAATTTGCAAACACACAAAAATAAATAAAAAGAATAATTATAATAAAAACGGTCTCTCTAAAATTGTTTTTAGATAGTTAAATATATATACATATAAATGGAGTGTTTGGCTTTATTTTATTCACTCAGAAAAAACGTTTACAGTCGCAGTGTAATATATGTTTTTATATTTGAAAAAACTGCGTTGTTTCGGTTTAACAAAAAAAATTTGTATACTCTTTTTTTTTTAATACAAAATAAATTATTTTTATTCGCTTACATTTCACGAGCATTTACGGGTGCTGGGAATCGTGTTTTTAAATTCAAATCGGAATACGAGGTGCTCGCAATCGAATTTCATAAATCGCAGAATGTTATATAGACTTGAATTTCTGGCGAGTCCTCTGCATTATATTAACGTTTAGCGCAAAAAAAAAAAAAAATCAAGCCGATTCATTAACACCGATAGCTATCGAGACCTTTATGTAATAATAATACATTAGGAAAAAAACCGATATTTAAATACTAGTATTTGATTACGTTATTCAACCATATAATATGTTATGAATTACAATAATGAAAAATACAAATTTCCAATTTTATAGGGTATATTGTACAATATTATATGCCACTATGCTAAACTATAGTATATTGCTTCGATCGAATAATTAAATACAAGTCGTAAAAAAAAACTCTAAAACGCAATTACAGGTGCTTTTTTCTCCTGTCAATATTAATACAGGTAATTTATAATGAGTGATTAATTGTATACTTACTGTCCGCGTTATTTAATTATTATAGAAATCTTTTACGTTGGAATTTCGTGTGTGTGTGTGTGTGTGTATTGAAGACATAAAAAGAAAATGCTACCCACGCGATATGCGATGAAATGAAAAGATGAGAAACATATAAATCCATCGATATTACGCGGTGCTTGGAAGTTTTCGGTTTCGGAATTTAGTCTAACGAACGCGCACGAAAATTATATATATATATATATATATATATAATATTACAAAAACACTATTTTTTTACTCATCGCTTATAATTATTATTATTTTATTATATGAATCGATGATTGCAGAAACGTCACGAGTCACATATTTTATGAAATTGAGATATTGGTAAAAACTTACACTAGTCATGTGTTTCTATGCGTTGGGTGTAAAAAAACGTTTTTAGTTATACGTTTTTTTATCTATAAAATTACAACCGAAAAATCTGGTTGAAAGCGAAAACGTCATTAGTCAATAACTTGTGTCGTTTTCACGCTCAACAGTATCTTCTGATCCATATACTCGTACTTGATTTTATTTGTAAAACATATTTTGAAGGTAAATTCTCAATGTGTATTATTATATATTATATTATACTCGAAGATAATAGTCGAATATCTATGAAATTAACGTTATTTTGCACGATTTTTTTCCTCCTCCTCCGAATAATAATAATAATAATAATAATAATAATAATAATATTGTACGGCGCGAAGAACGTCATTAGACTTTAATCGTTAATTTATACTGCACTGTATATATTACGTTTAGAAAAAAAAAAAAATAATAATAATAATAATAATAACAAAATATGTATTTTGTTTATAAAAATATGCAAAAAAAAAAAATGTACATCGACGTCAGAAACTAATTGATTAATGATAAATTAGCAGATATTTATTATTTATAAGATATTAATTTATTATTACGTTATAAATATTACACGGCGTATGTAATAAATATTGTCAAATACGGATGAAAGGTGATTGGAACATAGAATGGATTTATATATATATATATTGGAGAAGCATATTTAAATGACGAGATTTGATATTTTTTTTTGCTACGTTTTCGACGAATTTACAGATGTAATAAAGAAATTTATTGAGGAGAATATAGTAAATACCATTTGAAATTCGTTAGATTTTTAAAAGCTCAGAATATGCGATTTCGTGTTCGTAATGTGCAAAAAAAAAAAAAAATAATGTTTTATATAATCGAGAATAAGCCGAATCGTGGACGTACCTGATAATACCAATTCTATTTTGATTAAAGGAAAAAAAACATGCATATAAATCCTAGCCTTGTAATAATAACGTTAATTTTTTACATTCAACGCCAATGCCGATACAATATTGTAATTAATTAATTAATCTTTTTATTACGGTCCAGGCTCGGGAAATATAAATATTATTATTCGGTTTTTTTTTTCATAATTTTAATATTACGTAAGCCCCTTATATTATGTATATTTTATAAGTTTGATTTTAAAATAGACCATTATTTATTTATATTAATTTACACACGTAAATTTGGATTTTGTTTTTAATCCCACGAATACATTTTGTCTCTGAGTACGTTTTAATAGGTACTGCGTATAGTAAAAATTGATAATTCACTCGCTTGGAAATGCGCTATCGGAAAATTTCAACGCAGATACTCGAATTTCAATCGACCTATATATATTTATTATCGTAACTTTTAACATCAAACGTAACAATTACTGTTTGCAATGAATAATCTATGCGAAAAGCGACTCTTGTTTCCGATGACCTGCAATGTTTTAAATAATAATAATAATTATTATTATTTGTTTGGTTAGTTAACTATAAGACGACGTGAAAAGAATCGAGGGAATATATAATTAAAAAAAAAAAACATTAATAATTTGATAACGAATAGATGAAAAATGTATCGAAATGATAAAAACATTTTTTTTTTAAATTTTTTAGCAAACTGTCTATAAATGATTCGCCACAAAGAGGGGAAAAAATCACTCTGTATACGATTAATTTTTTTGACGTAAAAATAATCGATATTTCTTTTTGTTTTAACATACGCTATTAATAATATTTCAATCGAACAAAAACGAAATGTATATAGTTGGCGAATAGTTTGGAAAAAAAAATTAGAATAAATTTAATATTCGTTTTAATTGAAAATAACGTTATATACACCGCTCTTATATACTCAACCTATTTGATACAACTCTGTAACGTACTAATAAAACCCTGGATTATGAAATTCGATACTCGCGATTTTACTTCGCAATACGTCATTTCTCTGGTATACAGAACGAAATTAAAAAAAAAAAGTTTATAAATGCCGGCGTGTCAAATCCAAAAAAATATCGCAGTGAAAACGTTCGGAAGAAAAAGTATTCACGGAAAAATCGCCACAATTGGAATTTTATTTTCGCGTGTCACACAAAAAGTTTTTTTTTCTTACACATTACGCACAGTCGTAAAACTTTTTCGTTTTATCGTAAACGCAAAAATATATATATATATATATATATAAAAAAATAATAATAATTCTTAAAAATAATTCACCGATCTGAATCGCGCTCGATACGCGAACGCAAGCAGTTCGTGTCTCTTTTTTTTTCTACTTACATTCCACATTCTATTGCGATTATAATCGTCGTTTTCACGTACACGGAAGTTTATAATTTTCCGCGAATAATCGCTTGGCAAAAGAATTTTCGAATTGATTTCTTTTCCCTTTATACAAATATTCAGAGCGTATTAGGAATATGGATTATAATTAGCGTTGGCCAGGGCGTAGGACAATATGTCTGACGGGCTGCAGAAGAGAGAACGGTACATAAATAAAATAACGTCGTGGGTCACTCCAGATAGGAATTATTAGAGTCCTTTAAATGAGACGACCGAGTTTGTTCTTCGAAGTGTTTTACAATTACGATTCGACGACAATAACCTGCGAGCGACTACACTAATATTATTTGGTGACGCGTTCATCCGCGTTAGTGTAATTTTTTTTAACGAAATTGGTAATTCAATAGACTAAAAAACAATTATACGAGTAATTTATAATAATAATTTTTATCGGTGAAATAAAACTAATGTCGAACAAAACAAAGCGTTTGAAAAAAGGTACTAAGAATTTTCATGAAAACGGTCGAATCAAAAATTCATTCCGAAACCGCGGGAAAATAGAGGAATTCATCGAGAGGAGTCGAAATCGGTAAAAAAAATCATCATTCGGAACGAATTTTTTGAAATCGGACAAATCCGATTATAGTTATAATTATATATGTAGGACAGTTACCACGACAACGGCGCACGTGTAGGAAACGATTGATTAAACGTCAATTGTTTCAGGTTTAATTTGGCGAGTTAAAAAAAAAAAAATACTATGCGACAATATTTTTTTTATAGCGATTGGTAATAGGTTTAACAAATTCCAAAAACTATGTAATACATACGTATATTCCGCGCGTTAATTAGTTATAAATCTTATAATGACGAATAATATTCAAAAGAAAAAAAACCTAAATGGAAACACGTATTTTATATAATATTATACTGTTTATGTGATATTTCAATTAATCTCCCCCGACGAATAAAACGAATTTAGTTGCATGAAACTATAATGGTTCATAGGCGATATTATATACGAAGAGAGGCCGGATCTATCGGTTTTACAATATAAAATCCAACGCGTATAATACGATATCAATCACAAATTACGATTTTGGATTCATGTGATAACGTTCGAAATTCGTGGTGCGTGAAAAATAAATAAAAATCGCGTGCGTTTACTTTTCGTTGTATAAATGATGCGTATATAATTATTCCCAATCGCGGCTGTTTTTTTTTTTTTTTTAATATAACACACAAATTACACGGTTTAATCCCTCAAGGTTTCTCGGACTGTTAGCGGCGGCGTATTCATAATGTTTTCGGTAAATAAGCACGTATAATTTAAAAAAAAAAAAATCGTGTTCATTATTATAATAATAATAATTATTGGAAATTTATTTAAAAAGACTCTCTCGTATAAATAATATAGGAATGCAGAATTTCGCTAGAATTCGGAGTGGTCCACTTGGCTGCGTTTCTGTTTCCAATATATTGTTTCCGTATTGATGATCATACAGATTCGATTGATTTTATTGAGGTCAAAAACAAACAAATTGCGTATTTACCTATATATATAAAAAGAGAAGAAAAAAACACAATTTTTTTTGTCTTTGTTATAAAAAAAAGCCCTTTTTTTCCTATGAAATCACAAATGTTACCAGCGTTGTACACCTGTTAACACGTTGGCAGACATGTAAAGCATTCCGGTAGAAGTATTTAAATAAATGCTTTTTTTTTTCGTTCCTCTAAAAATAAGTATTTTTTTTCCCCCCCCCCGCGTCAATTGCAAACACATTTTCGATTTATGGCAAAAATATAATAATGTGTTTTTATGTTTTCGCAGTATGTATACGTAAATCGTTACAACCGATATCCAGTGACGGTTTGTAATATTTGGAACGAATGATAAATTTTTGGGATTATTGAAAAAATTATATTGTGAAAACAATTAATGGTATATAATACGGCAGAATACAATTGCATCGTATAATAATTAATATTTATAGATATATTATCGACAATTAGCGCAATAAACGCAGCTCGCGTCGTAATTATATAATTTTTTCCGTTATTATTTTAATAGCTAGTTATCAACTTGAAGTTCGATGTATTTTGATTACAACAAAGTAGTAAAATTCATTTATAAGAACAGTGTTTGAGAAACCAATAAATAGACTTTTGAAAAAAAAAAACGACTTGAATGCTTTTTAAAGTATTCGAATAACTGTTCCGAATACAAAATAAAAGTAAACATATATATATATATATATATTTCTTTTTTAAAGAGTCTGCGCGTTAATAATATATAAACAGGTTTTTGTCCGTTTTCAAATATTTACGATATAATAACGGGGAAATATATAACGTACGAACAAGAGTTTTAAAATATCGTATTATTCGCGAATCAATACAAAATATACGCGTAGGTGTTGGGTTAAACGACGAATACGTGTTATTTAAAGCGATTAAAATTTATATTCCGATTTATTATCCTGTTTTAAAATATTTATTATATATATATTTTTTTTTTTTTTATGTTAAAATGCATTTAACATACACGAAAGTTTTAGACAACTTTCCCCATACGGAGCACACCACTGTCGAAAAGCGTTTTCCGAGAAAAATGTACAACACGACGTTTTAAATCTAATAGCTATTTCTCATATATTCCACTCTATACGTATATAATATAATATAATCTCATAAAGTAATGTTCTGTGTAAAACGGGTACACGCACACACGTTGTTAAAAGTTTACAAATAACAGATTTTTTCCTTTTATACATGTAAATAAGTATTAAACGCGTCGTGTTTGTATTTTCGTATATAGTATATATAGTAATATACGTCGATATGTGCGTTTTATTTTATTTTTAAGTTATGACGGAGGCGGTGAAACGTAAGGAACGAATCGCAATTAAAAATTCGATGTGCAGTGATCACATGTGTGGATCTCTAGATGAACTCTAATAATAGTCTATTTAGAACCGATTCAAAGTATACAGTTAAGCTTTTTGAAAGGGCTGAATTTTCAATTTTTGTTTAAGATTCCTATCGATGTATTGAAAAACAATTGTTTTGTTTTGTTTTTTTTTTTACTCTTCTCTATAGTTAAACTCGGTTACGTATTTATGCGTTAAGACTTTGTTGTAAATTTAACATTTCGCATATGTTTGCGTATGAATGCGTATTATGCGTGTGCGATGGAAAAATTGAAAAACCTAATTTGTACATTTATCCCCGCATAGAGTAAACGACGTTTGGACGTGTGTTTCGCAAATTTTCCATTGTAAAATAATTACTACGAGTACTACGGATGCGGGCCGAAGAAGGGGTCGGCTGCTATTACTAGTAATAATAATTGTTACTATTAAAAAAAATATAAGAAGTCATTCACCCGCAAAACAATCGTTTTTGTATAATAGGATATATTTTAACGGGGAAATTTACAACATTTTATATTTTTATTTAATAACGAAGGAGGAGGAGATCAGAAAATAAAAAGGAGAAGTGAATAAATGACGAAATAATAGGAATCATTGATTTTTCAACTAGTCTTCGATAATGTCTCGAAATATCACAAGTTTTTATTTTTTGTAACGAAAATTATCCTCGTTTTCTTCTCATTTTTTTTTTTTTTTTTGAGATTTTTGTCAATACCGCCTCCGCATTAAAATTCGTCGTTATTCCATAGATAGAAACTACGACGATATAACATGTGCGCTATCGGTTAGAGTATACTGCAATTTATTATTATACAGAGCGTAGGCGGACGGGCGTAATAATATTATTGTACGTAATACGATTTTTCGTTCAATGTTATAATATACATAATAATTTATTTTAGTTTATATTTTATGTATGAATAATTGTATTTTAAATATAATTTACGATTATTTTATTGTAGCTGCAGCGATACGCGTTTTCCCGAATTGCCAATACTATTCTATGCAAGTGAGCGTCGTATTTACGGGGAGCTGATGGGGTGGCTCCAGCCCACCATCAAATTTCAAGAATTTTTTTTTTTTTTATCTACTTTTATGACCTTATACAGGACGTTATATTTTTGTTATAAAAATTATTACAACAAACGTCGTTTACACGACGACGACGACGACGATGACAACGTAAAGGAAATATTATACTGTCGAAATTTTTACTAAATTCCTCTATTCATCATTAAATTATATTGGTCGTTCGAGATTTTGGTAACATTTTTTTTTCTAATGTTTATAGTCTCATGGATTAGAATTTAGAGAAATATACTCAACGATGATATTACTCAGTATGCCCCACAAAAAAAAAAAATCTTAATACGCTTCCCTTATTCTTAGATATACGCGTGTTATTTTCATATTATATATAAATTATTATCGTTTCCCCGCGTATCGTATTTTTGCCCGAATTATTCTATAGTCTCTCGACCGACTTCAAGGATATTATAATAACAATAAAAATAATAATCAGGGCTTGTAAGTTCACGCATTTCCGTGTTTTTTTTTTTTTTTGTCTTTTGTTACATAGGAATACGTTGTAAATGCTAGGTACAAATCTGTTACGCAACAATAAAATATAAGTTTAAATATATAGTGCATGTTTTTTTTTTTTTTGACACCTTATCGCATATTATTTCATATAAATATGGAAAAATCGTTTTTCAGGGCGAGTGTAAAAAAAAAAAAAAATAAAAAAAAAAAATAGTACTCGATTTCTTTCGTATTTATTTTCTCCGAAGTTCTTACGAAATCTCAGTATTATTTTTATTTTTCTACATAACTCGTATGTAATTTACGAGTTTTATACACCTACCTACCAATTTATTTTTTGTCGAAAACCATACACATCGTGAAATTGCTATTATGATTATTTTTCTTCTTTCGTATCGCGCATATTTTCAAGTACATATTTTTACATTTTTAATGCATTCTATTGAATTTTCAAGCTTATATCGCCAGTTTTTAGTGTACAAATTCATTCAACGCGTTTTATTATTATTATTATTATACATAGTTTTAATTGTGCGCTTTATTTTATTGTTTTAATACGCTAATATAATAATTACATTTCTCGGTCATACGTGATAAAAAAAAAAACGGATGCTTCTTCGTGTAGAAAATAAAAAAAAATAGGTCACGTGATTTAAAAATTTAAAAATTCGTTGTGCCGAACAATATAATCGTTGTTATAAATGCGAGCGGCGACGGCGATGGCGATGCATCTACGCCACGGCGGCGCGTAACGTTTCCGAGTGTAATCCGTTAGCGAGAGACATCGCGCACATGCTCCGAATCGATCGGAAACGATTTTACCGTATTAGAGACGTATTTATTAATAGAGACGTATAATAATAATAATAATAATAATAATAATACGAATTTATAGAGTTTTCGGACGACGACATAACGTACCGCGGCACGTCAAATAAATACGCATATTATAATAGAAATATATACATATACACACGATATATAGAGGAGCTTTTATGGATTTCCATGAAATATCTCCTCCGTGTCCCCGCACATACGTACGATTTGACCGAATGTCTATCGTGTATAGAAATGGGATTTATTATGGTTTCCCCCCCCCTTAAAAAATACTCTTTTAGAGTACAATAATATTATTTTCGTACTGCGGTCAAACGTCGATAATGCGTAGTGGATCCTGCGAGAATGGACATGAAAATTATAATGTCAGGCATTATATATGATCCGGTAAATAAAGAGCACCGGCAGATCTTCCACAGCCGTGTAAAATATAATTTCGAGTTCTTCCGACGGTCTTTACTCGAAAAAAAGTCCAAATTTTTAATCCGTTAGCGTTAAGAAATTAATTATTTTCAAAAAAAAAAAAAAAAAAAAAATTGCAACACCCAGTTTTCGAACAATAATTCGAGCGAATTTTAAATTTTATCGTTTATTAAAAATATGTTTATTTTTCCACACACACACACACATATCATGGCGTATAGCCACGTCGGACAAACGCGAACAACGCTGTACTTAAGAACTTTTTTTTTACTTCGTCCCGCACAATCGCGTCTTTCCGATTCACTGCAGATTTCCACTTTTTTTCCTTTTTCAATCTTTCGCGCTGCACAGATCTGATAAGATCTGATAACCGCCGTTATCCCTCTAAAACGTGCAGCATTCGACGGTATTTCGAACGTTTGGTTTTGCTGGGAGGATGGATGGAGAGGGCTTTAACCCGAGGTTTAAATACGGCCACTTTTCGTCACTCTGTATACGTGTAAACACAATACGCCGTGCTTAATTATATATATATTTTAATATGTTATTTTAAATATAATTCTCCTCGTTTCGCTCGTTTTCTGCGCGCAGTGTGTTCGACGCGGCGGCGACATCGGAAACAATGCGGTGCGCGTAATATCCCCTCCTCGCCGCGTTAATATCCCTTTGTACGACGGCGGCGTCCACCTAACCGTCGACGGTCCCCTCTCACAGCCGCCGCAGCTACGCGTCCGGACGTTTATAACGGCTTAAAAAGCCTTTCTCCTCATTTATCTCGGCGGGTAATAATAGTGAAAACTGATGTTATGTCGCGCTGCGTTGTGTAGGAGTTATATATATATATATCCGCATTTATAAGTTATATATGTAAGTACACAATAAGTACGTCGGGGTTACCGTGGTAACCGGGTTTTATTCCATAAACGCGCAATATGTAATATATATTATATATTATATATATATATATTATATATTATATATATATATATACAGATACGATCGTCATTGTTATTATTATTATTATTATTATGAAGTTTTATACTCGACGATTCCGACGTAGGAGGACATAAGCGAGCGGAGAGTATGATGTACTTGGATTTTGCGCGCACACACAAAACGCCGTTATTCGATTCGACCGAAAGGGAGTATATTGTATAATAACGAGTTATGCGTATATATGTTATTGTACAGGAGGATTTTTTTTTTTCATCCCCGTCCCTCATGCCCCCGGAGAGACTCCGGAGAGAATCGCGTAAACTTTTTTTTTTTTCGACGATCGCGTATGCGCGCGATTATATTTTTTGTTGCGTAGGTGGAAACGTGGCGTTTTACGCGTAGAGAATAAGTAAAGGGGCGTGCGCGAAATGGGATCGCTGGCAGGATTGTGGCTGCAGGGATTTTTTGGGGGGGGGGAGCATATATATTTTTTTTGTCGCGAAAAACAGAAAATTTCAAAATATAAACCACCCGATTTCTCTGTAAGAGTATTATAATACGTATTGGGATTATTAATTATATTTAATATTACTCTTAAAAAGTCACTCGACACAGTTTGCTCGTTTCCCAAAATATTAAAAATAACGATTTCACCGTTATATATTATATAAGAGTATTACACGATTTTACGCGTTACGTTTTTTTTTTTTTTTTTTTTGTAATACAAATAACGGTTACACGGAATTTCTTTTTTTTACGAAATTCTGAATTTCATATGCTCGCAATGGCTACAGTTTCACATCTCCATCGTAATCCGATTAATCGGCCTAAGTGTAAACCAAATAAAAAAAAAAAAAAATTGACCGTCCTTGGCACTTTGAATAACGTAAATAATTCATATTTCACACTTTATAAAATGATTACTATGATTATAATCCGTCAGCGAGGTATTATTATCATTAATAATACCGGGTATTTTATTGTATTCTACGCGTAATCGACAATCGCATAAAACGCATAATTAGTATAATAAAACGCGCGATATACAAAAAAAAAAAATATATATTTATATATATGTCGGATATATTTTATGAATTATTTTCGTTTCGCAGAAGTATAATAATATATAGAGACGAATCATATACGAGTACTGGTGTTACGCGCATACGTTATTTATTATAAAGTTGCTGAAAAACTCTCCACATATGCGTAATAGCCGCGAAGTTAAAAAAGCGTTATAACATTATGCCAACAGTAATTAATTCACTATTACGTTAATAAAAAGAGTGACAAAGTCAGAGTAATGAGTGACTTACGTTATTGTCCAACACACATTTAATATAACATATAGTGGTAAATTAAATTCACAAATAACCGATATAAATAAATTTATTAGTAAATAATGTAATTTTTTTTTTTTTTTTTTTTACGAGACCGCCAATGATTGTGACGAAAAACTGTTGCAAACGTAATCAGGAAAAAGCAAAAAAAAAAAAAAAAATAAAACAAACGCTCATTTTACAACAGTAGTAACATAATATTATGAACGTTTGGGAATTAAACTAGTATTGCGTAGATCTATATCTGTTCTCACGAAATCACAGTTTCACGTCGACGGATAATACCGTATATTATTACGATCACTTATCGATTAATATTAATGTGTATTTAATCGATACTATAACTGTTGAAAACGCGTTTTTGTACGTTTTATTTTGTTGCCGTTATCTGTCGTCGGCCTTCTATATTCACCGTCAAATCAACGCAGTCGATTTTCTACATTCATAGGGAAATGACTGGCGAAATTCGTTTAAAAAAAAAAAATGTTCGTCGTATATTATTACACAATAGGAATCTAACAATTTTCTTGCACTCGGATAATTCGTTTACATATTATAATGCGTGTCTTCGACACGGTGTCTCTTCTCCTAAATGCTCGCTGCTATCGATCGTTACATGTCGCGCGTATTATATTTCGAGTAAAATATAGCGTACGCTCGGCTATGTTTTCAAAAGAAAAAAAAATCACGAGGATTCCATCACTTATTACACATGAGTGACAGTAACAGGCAATTTACGAGTATATGGGACACCAGTTTTTAAAATGATAAAAATATACATACATTATATGTTGTGTGTAAAAAAAAAAAAAAAAAAAAATAGGAGCCAACGGAACGTTTTATTTATATAATATAAAACTACAATAATTTATCCAAACATATAATATTATGTATATCTTTATACAAATTCGATTTGCATGCAAAAGAGAATTTATATATTGATTACGCGTAGCTGTATACAATTTTGTAGTTTTCGTTGGTTTTTTTTTCTTTTCCCTACGCCTTTTAAAGGCATATTTTTTTCCATTATTATTTGCATTTTAATAGTTTCGGAAAAAAGTGTCGGAACGTAAAAAAACTTATTTCGTTAAAAAAAAAAAAAAAAAAAAAAAAAAAAACATATACTTACTATAGTATACATTTCGTTTGAAACGTATAATTATTATTAACTAAAAATAGATATTTGTTTCGAAATATTTCTCGATATAATAGAGAATACATACGACAATATAATATATTGACACTAATAATAATTAATAACATTATTGTTCGACACGAAACAGTTGTATAACTTTAGTTCACACGTAAAAAAAAAAAATACGAATTAAATTTATATATTATTATTATTACTTATGACTCGAATTAGATCAAAAGAAGAAGAAATAAAAATTGTTTGTACATATATTTATGTATTTCTCTATACACACTTTTTGCGACATATATATAAATTATTACAATTAATCGTATACGTATGAGATTTTTCTCCTCTCCCCTTTTTTTTTAACAACATTAAAATACTTTCTTTTTTTCCCTCGCTAATCCAATAATAATAATAATAATAATAAAATATATACAATATATTATATACTCATCGCGGTATATATACAACACGAACGAATAATTTTTTCCATTTGGAAATTCAATACCTATAGAACGGATTCAACGCTGCCCGCAGCACGATCGTCGGTGTGTAATGTTTGTAGTCAAAGCGCGACAGGCGGCCGCGTGTATATATTATGTTAAAATCGAGACCGTTGACTTATTTACACGTTCATACACAACAGTACACAATAATCATAATATCGATTATTATATACGCGCAATGTACTGTAAATATTGTTTTGTCGAGCTTCAATTTATTTTATAATACTGTCGTGTTAAATAAAAATGCAAAATCGTCTAATAAATAACACTATGCGCTCGGAGTTATTATTGGGTTATCAATAATATAATACGAGGTCGTTCATATACGTAAATGTCATAACCGTTAACTAAAAGGATTTAAGTTTTTTTTTCTCTTAAAGTTTACTGCATTTTTTTTTTTAGAGAAAACGGCGCGCGCGTTTTGTTTAATGCACAATGTCTCACGAAATTTCGATTATAAGAAAACCGAAAAAAAAAATGTAAACTTTTATTGTAATTTTAACATTTTTACGTTTGACGAGTAGAACGCGAAATGGGAGGGTGGGCATAATTCGTCGCATCTTATAATATTATTTAATACTTATATACACATTTATTTTATAAACGGTTTGTTATAGGTAGTCGGGATATTTTCAATTTTCACATAGAGCAAATTCATAAGTTTTGAAAAACGTAAAACAATGAAAATTAACGTGAAATTATTCCTATAATATATAAAAACCCCCCCCCCCGAAATTCATATAAAATTTTGTAATAAGAAACTTTAAATTTTCAATGATAAAATGAAAAAAAGAAAAATGTAATAATATTATTGTATAACTTATGGTTTTAGTAATTATTATAGGGCATAGGAGAAAACTTAGAAATATTAAATACCACAGTATTATTAAATTTGTCACATTTTCGTGGAACGTCGCGTGTATATATTATTATTATTATTATTAATATTATAATACCACACAATATTATATAATATATACATACGAATAGCTGATATAACAAATGAGGATTCAATGATTCATAATGGACAAAGTATATATTTATATGTAATACTAGACAGAATTAGTATTGTCAATTTATACTGTTCTAAAACACGAGCTGCCGCGTTCACGGATTAAATTAATATACGGTTATAATATTATAATAACTTTCCGCGCATATTTGAAACACGAGATTAAACATGCATTGTATAGTAATAGTATTAAATTATAAAATTTGAAGTTGTCCGCTGTGGCGGATTTATGGAAAACTATACTGCAGAGCATGTCCCTTGACGATCTGACAAACGAAATAACTTTTGTCCTATTATTATTATTATTCAAGTTCGAAAAGCGATTTTTCTTTAAAAATAATAATCATTATAGAATATCTCGCGCTACACAATATTACAATAATAATTCATTGTACCGATTTCAAATTTTGTTTTTTTACAATTAGTAATTAATATAAAAATAGAATTTTATATATTTAAATTCTTTTGCAAAATTCAAACACAGTCGTTTCACGAATCGATTTATTTTTATCTTAGAGGTTTTATTAAAGACAAGTCATTGATTTTCCGTAATTTTTTTTTTTCATCGATAGCAGCTTTCTATGTGTTTATTTTGCAGCGGATACTTTTTTTCGCTCAACAACTCTCCTAACGTGCACCTTATATATCAATACACAAAATGTGACTTTACGCATTTGTTGTTTACACGTCCCGCTCTAGTTACACAAAGAAAGGACCGTTTTAAGACTCTCGAAGAAATTCGTGTGTTCCTGCATTCAATAATGTTTTCACCATTTTATCTATGATTACATAGTCGAAGAACCACCATATTAGTCATAAAACAAATATTGACTACAGGTTTTTTTGTTGTATAGTATACGTTAAGCTGCATGCGTATCATTCATAATATTTTTAATGTTATTGTTGAGAAGTATTATGTAAAAAAGAAACTTTTAATAAAAAAATATTTTCATACATATTAATACATTCAATTGTATCTAAGTAAGAAATAAATGTATTTTTTTAAATACATTACATTCGTTCGTTAAAATTGAATAATAATAATAATAATAATAATAATAATAATAATAATAATAATAATAATAATAATATTTATTATTATTATTATTATTATTATTATTATTATTATTATTATTATTATTATTATCGTTATTATTATTAGTGTACAAATAAAGAGTATACGCATATATTCGTTATGAGACAGCGTGTAAGATCTTCGCTATAAGTTTAGTAAAAACGCTCTTTTTCTTCTTACGAACAAACTATTATAAATAGAGATATTATAATATTAATTTTCACACGGGATTTTTTTCCTAAATGTTATCCTCAGACATATATAAACATATGTCCGTTTCGTAACGGAAAAAAAAATTCTTATTGCTTATAGGTATACAGCGTATATTATAGAAAACGCGAGTTTTAAATATTTTCGAATGGGATTTATAACTATTTAAACACTCGTCTCGTGTGAGCCACCGGTTTACGCAATTATATGTACATAGAACAGCGTATGCTGTAGGAATATTGCTGTGTGCACTTTAGATTTGAAAAGTCGGTAGTACAAATAGGATTTTTATTCTCGTACATATATTATAAATTATATTTATATAATATATTACCGTAAAAAAGAAAAAATACTCGAGTACATAATATTATTGTAATAAGTTTCTTAATCCGGGCGAGAGGCTCATAAAACATCGGCGGAATATTTTTTTCCTCTTTTTTTTTCGTACTTTGAAAAAAAACGTGTGGGGAGTGTTTTTTTTTTCTATTTTGCTCGCCTTACACTCTTGGAAATAATAGCCATCTGACGTTCCGCGCCGACGACGTAAAATAAATAACGCAACTAATGCGCTGTTTTTTTTTTTTTTCATATTTTTTCGATGAAAAATTGTTTGGTGTTTTTTATTTATATATATATATATATTTTTTTTTTACCGAAGAGTTCACCGGAAGAAAAATAATATCCGGTTTTTGAATATATACGTATATACAATATACAGTTAATTTGAGCGAATGCTTTGGGTTTTCTCGTTAAAAACGATTTATAGAGGTGGCTGCGTACTTTATATAATATATATATTATTTGTAACACGAGAATGACTGTGTGTGTGTGTACAGGACGCGGGCGATGATTTATTGAAATTCACGTGTTTTTGTTGTTTTTTTTAAACATAATTGCGTTCTTCTATGTATGTGCAGGTATTTATACGAGTACGTATTGAGTTGGTTATGATTTTTGTTTATTTTTTTTTCGTTCAAAAATTTTATATTTACAGTTTTCATACTTCAATGGTATGTTTAATATGAGATTCTCGATACGCCGTATCGGCGATACTATACACGCACATATACGCAGTCGACGTTATAACGATTAAGCGCGTTTGAAACGCTCGATGAAAATCTGTGTAATAATAGAAACACGTCGCTTTTATTAATATTTGGTGAAAATTGTTCGCACCAATATTGTATACGCAAAAAAATAAAAAAACTTTGTTTCGTGTTAAATATTAAGAGGAATTGGACTTGTCGTGTTTTGAGTTTCGAAGTAAATTCAAATAATAAATATACGTCGTTAGCGCGATGTGTGTATGTATATATATATATTCCCCGGACATCTGCTTTTATAATTAAATAAAGTTTAATATGTATACTGCGTCTAAGAAAAAAAAAAATGTAACTATCAAACGCGTAATAAACATTTGTTGTCAATTTACGTTTTATAAAAATAAAACAGACAGTACGTAATATCATTCGGATTTTCGTTATGAAACAAAATTTTTCGTTAATTTAAGATAAGCAAATATTATATATTTTTTTTTTATATATATATTACTACTTATTAAATTATTTCTTCTAATACGTCTAAATTGTCTTAAGCACCGACGGGTTTCGTTATTAATGATTCCTAAAAAATATTATTGTTAATATCTATATATATATATATATGTATTTTTTTTTAAATTTGTAATATTATTGTAGGCGAGTAAACGTCAATAATATCAAAATTCCCGTAACTGAACGTTAATTTACATAAACGCGTTTTACATTCTCTTTTATCGTCTCGGCGGTGCTGTCGTTTCGATTAAAACACACTTCGCAGAACGCATTTTGATTTTTCGCGTGGTCGAATCTACCGCCTTTCTCTTCCCCCTCGTTACACTACCAATTGCGCTGCGTGCGCGTCAGTCAGACACTAGACGGTATCCTCCAAGTAATAATAATAATAATAATAATAATCGAGCAAAATTCGATTAATCGTTGTTTTTAACGTTTAGTATATGCGTGCGACGTTATCGTTAATTGTGTTTTTTTATCTTCTTGAAATAATAATAATAATAATAATAATAACAATAGAAAAAAAAACTATAAAATTTGTACAATTTGCGCGAACGTAAACGATTGTTATGCATAATATCACGTCTCGTCGTTCCCCTATTTTGCGTTTCGTGCACGACATTGGTCGATATTTAATATTTTATCGTTAAGCTTCTCATTTTTTTTTTTTTTTTTTTTAACACATTGAATTTATAACGAGTCCTTGCGCGCGTATCTGTCGTCGACCTGTCTTTGCCTCCTCGGAACACGAAAACAAACACAATATCTGTCTCGCGAAGAGTGATTTGCAAAAACTTGGTCGTCCAAACGAGATAAACTCTATACACGTCGATATCCATCGGTACTGATGCCGATACCAGTCAAGTTTGTTAAAACGCTCGTGATCCCTAACGATCGATTATACGAATTAATTTATCCGATCGATTAATAAAATTATACGGAGGCGGGATGCCATTAAAAACTTCCGCGTTAACGAATAATTAAACGATAGATATTTTTAATAAAACATTTTTTTTTTTTTTTTAAATATCGGATTACTTATATACGTGTTTGCAAATTGTAGTTGCTCTCTCTGTTTATAAATATATATATATATATATATATATATAAAGTATTAGGTAAAAATTTACTTACAACTATAAATCCTTTTCGGTATAGCGTGCGCGGGATATTTTTTTCAGTTCCGTTAATGTTTTTACCTAAGTGATTAATCATCACAGACCCACGGTGGATTTCGTCCCTCACGTTCGCTCACCAAGTCCATCCGTTCAGCTATATAATAAATAAAGACAAAAACGCGAAAATCATCGTAAATACTTATTATTATTTTTTTATTAATATTTTCGCGAGGAAAATAATGACGTTTTTAAATATAGTAATAAATAAACGTATATTTATATATAATACATAGGTACCGCGAAAATCCGAATAATAAAACAATCGATAACGATATACGGTTATTCAACTGCAGATTATTATTGTATATAATCACACGGTTTTTCAAAATTCAGGAGAAAACGATATTTTTTCCCCCTTATAATATTTACATTATTATTTTTTTTTTCGGCCGAACGGTTTTCGAAATAATTGAATTAAAACGAATCGTATAAGAAGGTTTTTATATATTTGCTGTACGATTAGTGTTCCGACCGAATCGTCTGAGGAGACGCTTTTCGGGGAAATTATTTTGAAAATGTATTAGTTCGATTGTTATTGTATAAATAAAATATAAACGGTTGAAAACAGGTCGGAGGCACAACTCCAATGATGCGTTCGTTAAGATAATATTCGTGAAATTAAGTATTCCCTAGACCGAATATTCGAGAAAAAAACACAGTATTATAAGTACGCATTCATCGACTGCGTGGATTCAACGAGTTTATGTATTTTATTATAAGTGTCCGTGTATAAAAAAAACAACAATTAACGCATAAACGAAAGAGCTAAATTTTATACATACAGAATTATTACACTTTGGAAAATGTGCTTATATACGCGCGTGACTATATATAATAGTATTTTTGTAATAATAATAGTGTCCGCGTTAGCTATAATATAATAACTCGTCGAAATACGAATAACATATGATACTTATTATTTAAATATTATTTTTGATTTGAGAGAGAAATTTTGAGAAATTTATTTCACACGCTTGTTTGTCCTTAGAGAAATATATTGGTATAATATTTCAGTTTATCATATTATATTATATCGATATGACTATGTATCGTCGTATGAACGTTTACATCGTAATCGATGGTGAAGTATATGACAACACTCACATATATGTCTATGCATACGATAAAAACGACAGCAGTGTTATTTTCGAAAACAACAAAAACCGTATAATATATAAAAATATCTTATTGACTAGTATATAACATAAAATTTTAAGCGTCTTATTAATATTATTATTATTATTAAAACCACTGCGTATGAATATTATTATTCATATGGCTTATATAATATTAATTTGCAAATGATTTCTTTAAAAAAATTTTTTTCCATCCTTCTATACATAATATTATATTAAGTGTCTCAAAAGTCACGCAATCCAAACACGGGGTTTTAGGAGAAAATATGCAAAACTCAACATAGAAATGAATTTGTTTTTGAAAAATTCATAACGTGTGTTGGAAATGAATACTCGCTTACACTATATACACATCAAAGTTTGTTTTTTCAAATTATATATATATATATATATATATGTATATATAAATTTTGAACGTCGTTACACACGTTTTAGTTGTTCTAAAATGGAAAGTCTAATAGAAAAAATTGATATATACATATATATATATTTTTTTTTTAATAAAATTACGAATATGAGTACTTATTGGACGTTATGGAGTTTATTTACACATATACGATTACATATAATATTAATGTAAAACGGATTTATATTCCATAAATCCGAGCGAAAAATCAATTATAAATAGCGTATATTTACGCGACTTATATGGAACGTCTGTTTTCCGTTTGAAATACCATCCGATGTGAAATCACATCGAATTTGTATGATTTTTTTTGTTTTTGGTGCGTTTTTTTTTTTAAAGGACAACAAAAAAAAAGAAAAAGAAAAAACGTTATTCGGTGAAAAAAAAACCCGGTCCCACCCACGCAGTACTGTCATTTTTGCGCTGCCGCACGGGTAAATAATACACGCCATGCGTTTATTCAAACACGTGAAATAATATTAGTAATAAAAATTACAATAATGAATATAGCATTGGGTTGATCGCTCGGTCAGCGTCAAACTAAACACTCACATACGAGTATACCGCGCGGCATAGCGTACGTCAATCGGCCGCGATGAAACGAGAAACGAAAGTAGTCACCAGATAGCACTACGACACAAAAAAGAGTGGGGGGTCGCGCAGAAAAACGCGTATAATTAGCGGTCCGCAACCAATTGACCGCTCAGTGTAGCCCCGGCGGTCAAAGGCGAACGACGTTGTTGGCGTTTGCCCGCTGTGGCTAAACGCCGTCAGTGCGCTCGCGAGTGTGTGTGTGTGGAGTCACTACACTGTGCAGTCCACTGGTTTCGAACCGCTATTTATAAGCAACGTCTTTCGTTTCCTTTTTTTTTTTTACACTTGCATTTCGGTCTTAATTGATTCTCAAACGATCCTTCATTGTCATTTCTCTTCGATATAGACATTTCATTGGCAGAGGGAGTTGACTCCAATTTCGTCCCCCTCCCTTGAACATCATGTATAATCGCCGCCACCACAGCTCTGAACTGAACATAATTCTCAAACATATTGTCTGAACCGTTTAATTTCCGTCGGAGCGATCACACATTTTCAGCACGGTACACTGTCGGGGATGCGTCGGCTTAGAACTATAAAACGATAAAAGAACTATAAAACTTCGGAACTATGAAATATATTTTTTAAACATTATGTTGAAATTTGAACCGAAACACTTCAATTGAACTACAACGGTTCTCAATTAACAGTTTATAAACTGTTAAACTCTCATGATTGTTATAAACCGACATTGAACGGCAAAGATTTTACCCGGGATGTATATTGTATTATGTAATTTATTATAGAACGAACGTTATTTTCATTTCAAAAAAAATTTTTTTTTTATTTCCATTCGGTAAATACGGTAAAATCAGTTATTTTTCACATATTATACTGTAGTAGTACCCCACGTGTTGTACGGCGGCGGTTTTATTTTTTTAAAGGTTTTTTTTTTTATTTCATTTTCCGTGCTCAGCACTGTACTGCACTGGCGGATTTCAACAAAAAACATAATTCTTTTATTACGCATATTTCCCACCTTATTTATTTATGTTATACGGCGTTTTTAAAGACACATTTTTTTTTCTACGTTTTCTATATAAAAACGTTCTGATTTCACACGCAGCCGCGGCGCGGTTTTATGAATATCTCTTTATCGCCACAGTTGGTGGCGGAGGGGAAACAAGTGGATTTTTTTTTATAATTTTTATTTAAAACGACGTGTACAGTGTATTTGTACACTGTGCGCGTATAACGCGTGACATTACACGTCATTTTCGGTTTGTATATATACGAGAACCCGTAGAGAGCAAAAAAAAAAAAAATCCGAGACTCGCACTTTTGGGACCAAACTGAGTCGTCTGACAGCTCATTAAAAAAAAAAAAAAATAACCGCTAGAAGATCGATTATTATTTTTTTTTATTAAATTGGAAAGAGTATAAAAACGTATTTGGCCACGTGTAGTGTTGCGGTATTATATTCGTTCGTTTCGTTTTTCTCAACACTTATCCGGCACGAAGTTCTCACAGATTTTTTCGAGTGTATAATTTCTCCGCTCGTACGCCGTTTACGTGTATTATGTGACGTTAGAACGTTTTTAAAGCCGAGGAAGACATGCGACGTGAGGTTTACGAAATTGAAATATTGTAAATTTCCGATTATACTGTATCAATGGTTGGCATAACAATTTCAATTTAAAAAATTTCTTTTAAATTTCAATTCGATTCGTTCGTTACAGGATTCTGAGCGTTTGTATTTTGAAATTTTTTTAAACGATCATTTTTATACCATCGAATCGTTTCCGATCCCGCGGATATACAAAATGTGTGTGTGTGTGTATATTTCGTCGATATAATAATAATCTGCAGTTTATTATTGAAATCGAATCAACTAAATCGCGTATATAATCAAAATTTCAACAATTAACGCGTCGTCAGTAAACGAGTTTTGCAATTTTTTTTTTTTATTAAAAAACGCAACAAGTGCCTTCGGTACATCGCTCGTATACGATACGCATATAAGTCGATTAATCAATTTATCATCGAAAAAAAAATCTTATCGAATACCTCGCAATTGTTCTCCAATCGTTCTACGTAATTATTATATTGTGCACAAAAATGTGCTCGTATTCATTGATCCGAATCCGGTCCGTCGAACGCGTTTTTATATTACGAAATACGTGAGAGGAGATATGGAATTTATCATCGGATAACCCATAATCGTAACGGCCCTTTCATCGTTTATTATCGAAATCATAAATGTGATAGATACTCGTATCATATCTTATGTTTTTATCGTTTTATTTAGTAATATTTTATAAAGAAATTTCTAATTTTTTAAAATTTTCGAGCTAATTTATTTAACGTTAGTACATCTACTTCAACGTCTTCAATACTGGTAAACCGTCTTCGACCACCTAACCTAATCCCGCATCGTACCAGTTAGTAACTGCAGTTACCGGTATTAATATTATAATAAACTGAGAAATATTATGAATTATATTGTGATGAATAGTAAAAAGTTTCGTTATGACTAAAATATTATTTTTATTGTTTTTAATTATAATAATTTATTTTTTATTTGTGCATTGGGTAATATGTTATGTAAAGACAAAAAGAAGAAAAAAAAGCCCGTGGTATCGGATCCATAATTCCTCTCCCGTAATCACGTCCCTGCAGGTTTATACACACGACAAAACGCGGTAGAACGGACACTATTAGTATTAGTTTAATAATTATAGTAATAGTTTTTGATAGTTCGAATTATATAATATGAAATATAAACTGGGTCGATACGTGGTTTTAAGTTTAAAATCCTATTGGGTCATTTGAATTTATATACACACAAGCTGTAGCGCGTGCGCCTCTCTACAACCGTACGATGTGTGTGTAAACTTTGCTTGTTTACATTATTATATACCGAACGAGAGAGAGAGAGAGAGAGAGAGAGAGAAAAATGATTATTTTACCGACAAACGCGCGCACATATACGATATAAATATCTAAAATATTCTACGATGTTCGCCGAAAGTGTGTGTTATCGTTCGCCGATAATAATTAATCAAAACGCATAAATATATAATTTTAAATATTATAATCGGCGTCGTTCGCGATGAATATGCGAGAATGTGTATTGTGAAATTTCACTCGATTCGACCACATTCAACTACTGTTATAGAGTGTCGATAACTCGCGGTTACACCGGAATTCAAGCGCATTTACTCTCGTAGTTTTTCTCCTCCTAACACTTATACAACCGCGTGATCAGGAGATTAATTAATAAATCGTCGAAAAACATGTACTCTGCCTTGAAAGGTTTGTGCGTATTTAGCCTATGAAGAGTGAAATCACAATGCGCGACTGTTTCCGACACGGTGGATTCATTGTCAGTCCGAAAGAAGTCGTCGAAACACCTGTTTGGTGCTATCATCGGCCGGAATGTGTGATAAATGGAAAAAAGACGACCGGACTGTTGAAGTCCGGCCGAGCATGACATCTCGTGGTCAAGTTCAATCATAACGACGAGCTTGATAAGAAACCGTACCATCAACGAAACGGTTGCTGGAAGCATTTCGGATCCTACGCAGAGGGGATTCGACAAAGAGGGACTCAAAACGTATCGCATACTCGCGGTTAATAATTTAATTATAATATTTTTTCATACGATTTCATTACGCCGAACGAGTAAGTTTTAACATATTGTGTTCTCAATATTACAGAGAGTAAAATTTTTGAATTTTTCAAAACACATTTGTAGAAAAACTAACAATTTTTTTCTTCCTATCCACGAACATATTAAATAAGGAATAATATTAACGAATTAAAAACAAATATGAAATGTTTTGTCTAAAAATACGTTTCATTTCGAAAACAGAAACAATTCGAAGATGAAAAGACTTTTGAATATTTTACGTGAAATACGACACGCGTACATTCTTGTGTCGTACTACGAATTTCCTCTCACAGTAACGTACACGATTTCAGTATAATATTATATTATATACGTGTTTGTTTATGCAATCAACAAATTTACCAAGTACCTTGTGTCCTGTAAACCGTATTGTAAATAATTTCGTTTTTTTTTCGTACTTTTATCGCGGAATAATTTTTGTAAGATATATAATCCAAGAGAATTATATTTATACGGAAACTGTGGGTCGAAAAAATAAGAATTTTTATAAGTCGATAGACGATAATCTCGTAAGTGACCGCATTGTTAACGTTATACAGATGATTAATGGCTTAAATGTATATAAAGGACGATTTTTGATTTTACAATATATTTCATTTTTCTATTACGTGCAATAACGTATTGGTACGCGTATTTAAGGTAGACGTAAAATCTTTACCACGTTCGCCGCGTTATTCAAGAAGAGGAAAAAGTCGAAACGCGCCAATATTAAAAAAAAAAAAATAACAAATTTCTCAACATTATTTATCGAAAAAATAATAATATTCGAAATATTATTTACACGATATCCAAATAAATATTTCTAAACACACATCTTTCTCTATTTATTCCGATACCCGAATACTTTTCAAACGTATTCTTTGCAAGACCGAATAATTACAATTTATATTCATATATGTATCGACCGATTGACAGTGCCGTAAAAACCGGGTGTGCAGATTGTGCATTGCACACGGGCCCAGGGCCCGAATACTTATACACCTATACTACCTACTTATTTTTAATAGAAATAAAGGGATCCAAATTTAAGTTCTGCACACGGGCCACAACTGGTCTAGTTACGGCATTGCCGATTGAGTTCCAGTTGACTATAGAATTTCTAGAATTTGTTTAATACCTGTGCCAGTGCTTAAAATTGGAAAAAACATATAGTAGAAAATGTGCGTTCCTGCAAAATATCTTGAAAACTCGTGAAGTGTTTCGTCCTCCGAAAAGTCAACATTTTCTAAAATTACGTTGCACAAAAAAACGCGAATAATAATTTTCTTTTTATTATTACAACTTAAAAAAATATATTTATATATATATATATATATATATATATAAATTAAACGAATAAAACATTCGAATATTTCCATAAACGATAATATATAGAATGATCGCAGTCTTGCCAATTTGGTTGTACACTAACTACTCGATCTTCATTTTATTTACGCTTTTATATATCAAACTTCCATAAACAGTTCATACTGCACACGCAGTATAAATAAGGTTTCATCAGATGCTTAGCAGAATTTAGAGCATTTCGTTTGGAAACGATTTCTTTTCTTTTTTTGCAAGAGTAAAATGTTATTTTAAAACGTCAAGTTCATATCGTTTTCACATTGATAACATGTGAAATATTTTTTTTTTACTTCGCACGCGATAAATTTGTAAATATGATTTCCCACTCCGACCAGCGTTCCAATTTTGAAAAATTAAAATAGGTTCTTCGAAATATACACATTTTTTTGTAAATCCTAATTCAAACATTTCGTAATATTATAATATATCGTCACGGACGAAATCTGCACGCTTTTCGTTTATAAATATAGAGTCGGGATTTATATGCTCTAAAAACTACAAATATATGCATTTATACTCTTATTTTATATAAAAATATACCCTTTGAAATAAAAGAATTCGATTTTCAAAAATATTTTCTTTCATTTAAAAATGTTTACGTAAAAGTACATGAAATGAAACTTTGTATTTCAGATTTATCGACAACGATTCAAACTTGTAGCTTAACTATATATAGCTACTTTTTTGGATTGTTCGGAGAAAAAGTCCAAACATACGCAAATGCATATAAATCCGCATATGTATATATATATATATTATATATATATATATATATATATATATATATATATATATGTATATATATATATATAATTATTTATATATAACGCGCGCTATTTTCGTTAATTAAAATCAAATATATTATTAATACATAAGCCACTTTAGCATAGGTTTTTGAGCGTGCCAACAACGGCGGAGTACGCCGGGTTTATTTTCATCATTCTACAATATTGTTGTTAATTAAAAATACACATAAAATTTCACGAGCTTGAATTAAACAAGAAATTCTTTTTTTGTTTAAATATGGGAAAATAAAGGAAAGAAAACTATTCAGGTTTTTTAGTTTTGTTAGTTGCTTCGACGATATAAAGCGTATATTTTTTAAATACGAATAACAACAACGTGTAAGGATATATTATGTAAGGAAAAACAAACGCGAATAATATTAACTGGGGAGTATCAGTTCATACAATATACTCGTATATATATATATTATTATTTGTTTTATTCGTATTTATCGTCCACGCCGCGACCGTCGCGCGTACGTTATGGTGTTCGCGAGATTTCCTCCGAAATTACTCCCGTTTCGTACATACTGCACATATTACGAGTATATATAAGTGTGTTTGTGTGGAATTCTAGAGTAAGGAATTTCTTTCGAACATCTCTCAAGAGTCTCAGTTGTTGTTCTTTTCTTACAATTTAATCTGCGAGCACTTAGAGCTTAATGCCATATAATATAATACGTCGGTATTATATATATATATATATATATATATACGAGCGACTTCCCTTTTTTTCCAGAGAGTACGTTTTGTTTTTTTCTGTACGCTTCCTCGCGCGTATATATATACATATATATATATATATTCACTCAAGTATATTATATTACTAGTTTGTTTTTTCATTTTTTTTTCTCCTTATTTTTAGGATCCGGGGACTAATCGACTTCTATATATACGCGTATATTGGTATACAATTGCTTCTGTTAACGAGCGACGATGTAAAAAATTTAATTAGCAGAGGTACGTGTACGGTTTGGAAATCTTAATTCTGAATTCACCAGCGATATAAAATATATTTTATTCTTTCCTATACCCTCTTTATTATAATATATATTTTTTTTCTGTACGAGTATTCGTCACCGAACTCTTCTTAAACAGCTGGACCGATTTCTGTGACATTTTTTTTGGTTGGGTCCTTGGATTCACAGTTATACCCGTTAGATCCAAAGATACTGGTGGTAAATACGGAAAATTTTGAGGGATTCTATGCCTTTAACAATTACCGTTATTGAAATGTTATGATTTCTCGGCGAAGCAATAATTTTATAATATTTTTGTCGCTTAAAACTGCGCACGAGCGAAGCCGGGTAATCGTATTGGTTGTTCACTTGAACATCGAAACAGAAATGTAAATGAAACTTATTGAGATTCATTGTGATTTAAAGTTTAAATACACATTTCCATTAGTTTTTACATTAATTCACAAAAGCGATAAAAAAAAAAATGATTGAAATTGCGACTGGACACCGTGTTTCGGGACAGCTTATATTAGATTGTATTTCTATGGGGCGAGGAGAGTTTTAACTCACTCGAAAACGATTTTTCCTTCGTTGTGGCTGTTATTATTTTCTATACGATATATATACACACAAACACATATATACAGGAACTCAAACCGGATATTATATCAGTCGTTAAACGTAGTGATATTTTTTCCAGTCTTATTTACTTTTTTCCGCTCTTTCCGACCGTTCCGACGTCCATAAAAATCACTAAACGTTTTCATAAATTACACACGACGCGCACACGCTCGTAATTTATTATGCATACGCTCCATAATCGAATGTCATTAATAGTAACAAAAAAAATCTATGTTTGGATAAATTATTATTATTTATTCGCGATTTTTACTCGGTATATTATATATGCATACTGCAATAAATTGTTGTATCGTTTCGCATTTAATCAGATGATCAGAAAAAAAAAAATGTTATTTTTCAACGAATTCGATTCCATAACGTAAATAGTCAAATTCGAAGCGCGTTAGGTAATAAGAAAATATGACAGGAAAAATAACAAGAACAATACGAATCGTAACCCGAAAATAAGAAGAAACGAAAACGTAAAAAATGTTTACATCTCGAGTATATTACGTTTTAATTGTAAGAATTGTAAAAAAAAAAAAAAAAAAATACAACACCTTCACCGAGTGATATTTAACGTAAATTTATTGGTCTCTTTTTCAAAAAAAAAAAAAAAAAAAAACTTAAGCATATACAATTTTTAATATACACAGAGTACTTTCGCGGAGTCGGTTTGAAAATAATTCAAATGTTGAGATTAAAAACGGCCGCAACGAGACAGGTGTATTTAATTAAGCACGAGATATAACTCGATTAAAAAAAAAAAAAAATTATATACCAGACGAACGTTTTCGGTATTGTACATCGGTATATATTCTTGCAACGCAGTTGGGTTTTGGATTTAGCGCAGTGATTATTAAAAGCTCAACGAAACGTAATTAATTCTGGTGCCGTGTCAGCTCGGCACGGTTATCCGGCCATAAATTGTTGGAAAACAGGTATACACTGGGAAAAAAAATGAAAAATAATATATTTTTACGATTCTTCTCACGTATATTTACGTTGTATGTATACGAAGAAGTTCGTGTATACAAAACAGCGTCTCGTCGAGGGACGTGCTGCGGACGAAGAGACGAGAGACATCAGAAATAATAATAATATTATTATTATTACTATTATTATTATTAATTAATTAATTAATTAATCTCGCGAAAATTTCGGAATTATTATTATTATTATTATTATTATTATTTGTATTTAATAAGTAACGTGTTTATTTAAAAAGTGAAATAATTAAATAATAACCGGGCGCATTCGTCCCTCGGCTGCTCTCCACACCGTGTGTGATAATAATAATAATAATTATTATTATTATTATTACTGAGAGTATTATTGTTTTTTTTTCTACTACATTCATTAAAACGGCCTAACGTGCGCGCACATATTTATATAACATCCCTACTATTCTCTCCACGGCGGCATTTAATCGTAATTTTTTAAAATCTATATATTATTTCAATAATATATAGAAAACCACGTTATACTACACCGACCGATCGATACGGTTTTGAAAAAAAAAACATGATCGAAAAATATTATACTCGTACGGAAAAATCACCGTATTAACGTATTCAAAACGCAACCGATTTTGCGCGAACTGATGCACTCAACGCAGAGTCGTATTTCAGAAATTTTCGAGTGCTTTTATTTCACCGTCATCTCACGAAAATCGTTTCGCATGATTTAAAATATTAAATTTCTGTTTATCTGTTATAGAGATGGTGTGCAATATATATCTTTGTTTCTCATTACGGTCGTTGGAGGAGTCCATGATTAAAAACGTTAATTTTTATGAACCACTGTTTAGAATGAAAATCGACTACTACAGTTTTGAGCTTTTTCTTAAACGCTACAGCGAAATCACAATGTGTTCACGAGCGTTGTCTTCCGGAGGTGCTGATGATAAATTTGCACACATGAGTTCGTTGTGAGTCTCGAACTCATTGCTGATCCCGATCCCTTTTTTTTTTTTGCCAAAACAAACATTTCAGACTATATATGCGTTAATAAGAACGACAGAGGTTTCACGCCATGTCACTCCCGTCAATTGTTACTTCTTTTTTTTTTTTGTACGTTTTACTTGACGCGGAGTGCCGGATGTCGCGGTATTAGAATATTCCTAAAATGAAAAAGAAGAAGAAATTAACCGATTTTACGTGTATTATTCTCATTAACAGAAGATTGGCTGTGTGTGAAAAAAAAAAAAATAGAAATATTACGCGAGGCGATCTCCCCACTATAAATACGGTTCTCACTCGACCGCGACATATTATTTTATACGCGGGAGAAGGGATTGAAATATATATATAATATACATTTTAAAACGTCAAATTTTAATAAAATATATTATTCCCTCGTGCCGCGTAACCGTGAGACGAATTATCGCGACTGGGGAGGATTAACTTAGCAGCGCGTATAATGTTATACACACACACAGGACGCGCGCGTGCGGGGGCCACCGTGCATGAGTGTGAACGCCGCGCGCGATCGGTGCCTCTATTTATTTACCGGGTGTAAATGTATTATTTATCGTCGTAACGCGATTATTTAAACGCAAAACGTTCCCCACTGTCTTTAAACGTATTTCCGTCGTGTTTAGATAAAAAAAAAAAAAAAAATTTACATTTAATGCGCCAACGGAATAATAATAATAATACTATTATTCTATTACAGCCGATCGAATTTAAATATTTCTTTAAAAAAAAAAAAGAAAAAAATTAAGACGCGCGCGGAAAACGTCTTCGTGTTCTCTCGGAGTGGCGCGCGATAATAGTGTTTCCAACACTTCGACGCTCTTTTCAGAAACGTATTCAGAGAGAATTCACTCGAGAACAAAAGATTCTAAAGAGTTAATACAAAAACTAGTCGATGTTGGATACGGCCGAATATTGTTCACACCTGTGCATTAACTATTGTTATCATATTTAATCAACGCGTTAAACATCAATTTATATACAATAATATTATAGATATATATATTAAAAACATAGTGTCGCGCGATTAGCAGTTAAGTGAGACAACATTCGGATATTACAACTCCTGTAATATCCGAAGGGAATGGGCTCTTTTTGAAATCGTCATTAACCGAGATGAATCAAAACCCCCCCCCTATGACTGTCCAAGATGCTCGCGCGTCGTTGTTGACGTTGAAACAAAAGGAAAACCGTTTAACGATTTGTCCGGACCATCACAAATCGTTCTGCTGATGATAATTTCATGAAAAAATAAAAAAAAAACCGTCACGAATGACGAGACATGTGGTTTATGGGTATGGTCCTGATACGAAGTTCCCAGTCGTCTAGGCAGGCAGAAAACAAGATTTCAAGATTAAAGCGAATGCGAAAACTTAAAGCCATTGACTCCGGAACAGTTTCCAAAGGACTTTCAAAGTCGAAGACGCGATCGCTGGCACATCGTCCGGAGGAGAGTGATATTTTTCAACAATGTGTAAAACATAATTCCTGTAATTATTGTAAATGAAATTCCGGTATTTTTTGAACAGACCTCGTGTACACGACAAATTTCTATTTAACGGTGGGTTAGATTAGGCAGTCCAACCCGTTAAATAAATAACGCGTTTTATATATATATAACAATTTAGACTTATTATTATCCATTAATGACGCGAGTTACATGTTCAAACGAACGGGGGAATATATTGTGTATATATAAAGATTTTTTCGATTCGATTTCTGAAAATGTAAATCTCAACGATATAGGAAAAAAAAAATAAAATGCACGTATACATATTATACACGTACTGGATAGGACCGCATTTATGAGGGAAGGAGTGCTAGGACGGGCAATTGTCCTTCCAGGTGAGACTTTGGATATTTTATATGAATTTATTATTTTTTTTGTATTTACATATAATTTAATAACAATTAAGTAAAATGTATTTATTTTCTCATAATATATTGTCGATTTTCGGGCGTGAAATTCAGTGGAGGAACGATGTTTGCTACGGAAAGATCTCTCTGAAGGAAATTAATTTTTATACGAATTTCTCGATAACAATATTACAACATTACGCAGAATGCAACCCGCATTAGTTACTAAATGTTAATAATTGGACAATATAATACATACGTTTATTTCACTCGATTTTACATAATATTATGTGTGTGTGTGTTCATATTATATTATTTAATATATTAATAATCCGATGATAAAGTGCGAATGTGAAGAAACCCGGTCAGTAACTAAAGAAGATGCAGAAAAAATGAACGTTTTTGAAAGGACAGTATTGAGTATAATATAACCCTGTAATTGAAAATGAAGAATATAGGAAACGAACAAACCAAGAAATTTGCCGACTATTTGAAAAACCACCACACCTATTAGTGCGTTACTGAAAATTAAAAGATAATTATAATGAGTGGGTGAAAATCTAATGGTATAGCAAACAATATTTTCACTGGAAGACTAATGGGACAAAAGGCCCAGACAGAGATGAGTAGACAGAGCGTGATAGCAGATCTGGCCGAAATCGTGCAGGGAACAATAATAGGAGACAGAGATGGATGAAGAATGGTGGTATATGTGGCAGTTAAAGTGCTTAAATGGACTGTAAAAGTTGAAAAAATATACATTTAATAGTTTTATAGTGCGTATTATTGTTATTATTATTATTATTATTATTATATTAATATATGCAATCTATATGAAATACAAGGAAAGTTTTTATAGTCTTTATTAATATTATAACATATCACATAAATGGGGCAGGAAATTATATATAAAAAAAAAAATTGCCCCGGAACGTCAAAATTCTAAATACGTTCTTGTTGATACCGGTACGATTGCAATATTTATCGTATTACAATTATTATTATTGTCGAACGGTAGTAAATTTTCTGTAAATATCGATATGTGTGTATATCTGTTATATATGTGTGTACGTATTTGCGTTGCAAGTGTTTTTTCGACGCCGAATGGCAAAAGACTGTTGCTGGCTGGTTGGCTGGCTGACAATATATTTATACGCGTTTACAAAACAAAATTAAAAGCAACGGGAATATACGTGCGAATTCGTTGGATTCCATGGACAGATAATTAAATTAGCGTAGAGTGTAATTATTATAATATTATATAAGAATATTTTATTATTTTTTTCTATTTTTTTTTTAGTTTTTAACGAATCCGCACAGAAAACGAGCTATTAAAAATATACGACATATTTTTTCTTCAAAATTTTAACCGAACTCGGATTAATTTCTGTATAAACGATTTTTTTTTCAATATTATAAGAAGAAGAAAAAACATGGAAAATGCTTCGAATAGAAAAGATTATTCAGCGAGTCGTGAATGGTATTAACTATTATTATACGCGTTAGAGACGTTATAATATATTATAAGAAAAATTATAACATAATTTAGAATTTCTTTTTCTAAAAATTTGAAATCTGTCGTTCACGGTATATATTTTTTCCGCTTAGAATTTTCGAACACGCGCACGACGTAAAAAAAAAAAAACAATTTCTAATAATAATAATAATAATAATAATAATAATAATAATAATAAATATAGTAATGAAAACAAAAACAGAAAATAAGAAGAAAGAATAAAAAGGATAATATATATATATATTTATATTTATATGTATATTTTTAAATATACAATCTATTCAATTATTATTATGTATAATAATTACGATTAATATAAATTATATTTTTCTTTATTTTACATAAATACTCTTTGACTTTATTGCATATTTAAGTATATATATATATATACTAATTATAATCTAATAATCTTATAAATCGAAAATAGCGAACACTATAATATTAATAAATAACCGTCGTATTGCATATGTAATTACGATAGTATAATAATAATAATAATAATAATAATATGATGATGATGATGATGATGATGAGAACGATGGATGATAATAATAATTGTAAGGACTTACTTGCGCGGTTTTATATGTATATTACGCGTTTGTGACCGGCTGCACGGTTTGCACCGCAGTGGAAATCCAACAAGTGGCGAATATCTCGGTCGAACGTTCGGGCTGCAACTATATGTTATTTTACATACGGTTCTCTTCAGCGGCGGCGGCGGCGGCGGCGGCGGAACAGGTGGCAGTGTACGGCGGCCCGCCCATCCACCCACACGGAAAAACACTGCAACAATATTGTGCGACGGCGGACCTGACGTCACTGCACTTCGGCGCCGCTGCCGCCGCCGCCGACGACGACGACGACGACGACAAACTCGATAATAACGAATTTCATCCGCGCGCTTGTGTGTGTCTGTTTATGTGTGTATTTACACGAAGCGACGCGTTTGGTGCGTGTGCAGCCAACACCGTGTGTGTGTGTGTGTGTGTGTGTGTGACACATAGTACAACGGTTATGTGCGCGCGTGCCCAGAGTGTCTTTTTCTTCTTTTTTTTTTGTTTTATCTATTTCGCCCTTTGTAATTTTTGACGTCCACGCGTTTCGTATTGTATTTTATACACTTCTCCACGGTGAAGGGCCTATCCAACGGCCCGCCGTCAAAACCTTAAAAATCTTGTCCGCTGACAATATTTTCGGGTTAAAAGAAATATATATATATATGTACACATAAATATTTAAAAAAAAATTTTTTTTTTTTTATTAGTGTAAAATTACTTGGAAGTATATTTATACTTACACAGTTATAGAAGAAGAAAAAAGTGCCGGATTATTATGTATTTCAGAGGAAGGAAAAAAAAACCCCGTATAAATATTATAACAGTGTGTATTATATAAAATGTGAAATTGCTCGTTCGGTTTATCCGCGTCGCATCAGTGCAATGACGACGACGAGGTGAAATCGCGTTCGATTCATTTTCTCGTATCGATTTCTTGAAATCGAGTTAAGACGATCGTTATCGCGCGTTGATCTCGATCTGTTATTATTATTATTATTATTATTATTATTATTATTATTATTATTGTCATCAGTCCCGGCGTGAACATTATATCTGTACATTCACAGAGTCTATGAGTTCGAATGAACTCATCGCATAAACATAATAATAATAATAATAATATTAATTATTATTATAATAATAATAATAATAATAATAATATTAATTATAATAATAATAATATCTACTGCAGTGGCGTGTCCAGTTTATAGGCCTGGTAGGCCCGGATTCTTTGAAATTAAATTACGATTAAAGTTTTGCTTTCGGTACAGTATATATATATATATATTTGTTTCAATACTTATTTTATAAAAATAATTTTTCACCATGTATCGGAATGAAATCATTTTGAACGATAAAACTATAAATGAAATACGTTTTCTATTTTTATAACACCCATATAATATCCGCGTTATGAGTTATGACGAACCTAGAGAATAAATATCGAAATATGTTATTTTATTAATATATATATATATATAATTCTTTTTTCCCCTCAAATTATGCGTTTCCAATTAAATATTTTTCTTTTTGCGCCACCTCTCCCCCACGCACATTCGTCGTTAATTAATTTGTATCTTAAAAGTGATAGTTTATTAATTCGACTAAAGAATTTGAATGTATTACGTAGGTAGATTAAACAGAAAAAAATATCAATACATACAATTATATTATAATTTTGAACTTTTTCAATTATAAAAATTCACTTTTTCGTTTATTTAAAGCTCTTGGATAATACGTGTTGATACTATATAGTGTACTTTTAATTAATAACTATAATGATAAGAATTTAAAATAAAATAAAAACGTAATTTCTATAATTCGTGTATTTATAATAATCGTCGAGATCTAAAAAAAAAAGTCAGCGCCTTGCTGTAGTGGTCAGATTAAATAAAATTTATCCGTCATAGAGGAATTGACACTCCTCCGCTTCCTTAAATACAACCGACAAATGTTATATAATTTTTTACACACGAAATTTGTTCGTTCGTATTTCGTACAATTGACGCTTATTCGTGACCAATTTGTACGTTAATATATTGTTATTATTGAAATACACGCGTGTAAAAAAAAAAAAAAACATTCGAAATCCGCTTTAAAGATTATATTTTATATCGTTTTCAAATAACACGCGTTCGAAACGGAAATGAGCTCTTATAAAATCGCGAACACATTGTATAATATTATTTTATATTATATACGGTCGTATTCGTATTTTCAATATATATATATATGTATTTGTACTTAATTCTTCAAATTCCTTTGTATACTTCAACAACATGTATCAGAAAGTCATAGCTATTTATAAATATTAACGTATCTAAAAAATATATATATATACATAGGCGCCCGCAAGGGGGGGGGGCAAGATGGGGCATTTGCCCCCCCTGCATTTTGGTAATATTGTATTATATAATATGGTAATATTAGTATATTTCGATTTTAAATTGAAATTTATTTTACCTAACCAATGTATATATATTATATGTTGAACGATTGCCCCCCCCCTAGAAATATTTCTGCGGGCGCCTATGTATATATATATAATAATTCGTCGAAAATATATAAAATTATTACGAAAATTGTTTTACGTTTCTATAACACGTCTATAATATTAATTGATTTCTTTTTTCCCTCCCCAATCTTATACTGAATAAAAATACAGTGAATTAAGAGAAAAATCCAATGACTACTACTTGAATTATGATTCAATCAGTTGAATATATAGTATGTATTTATAATTTTTAATTACCGCGTAATATATTATCAATAATATAACTAAATATAATAACGCTTAATGTATCTTTTACATTTAATTCCTTTTTTTTTTTTTTTTTTGGTACTCCCAATATTCCAAAGAACAATCAATTAAAAAACATATACATTAAATATTAAACGCGAATAAAACGATGAAATTAAATTTTAAATATTATAGATTATGTTCGGTTACGAAAAAAGAAAAAAAAGGAATGATACAGTATTATAATAATTGTTTTATAATAGTCAATTTCAAAATAATAATTATAAAATAATAATACGACCAATATACACGAGTATATAGTAATATAAACGTTCTTAACTTTGTTTTGACAATAAAAATAACTACGTTTTGATCGATAAACCATTATTATGTGAAATAACAACTGTATATATATATACGATTATATGTATATAAGATAGAAAGAGCTTATGGTAAGTCTTTTAAAGTCAACCTCGAAGTAATCCACGACTCAGCCAAATTTAATATAATCAAGTGGATAAGATTGGCTTATTTACAAACAAAATAAACTCCGAAATAAACCACATGAAGTTATTTTTTAATTATATAGAGGAAAACTGTATTTGGTAACTGTAAATATATACTCGTATATTAAGTGTCTGCTATGGGTTTTTTCCACATTGTGAAAAAAATTAATTGTGAATGATCACTATTCTAATCGTATTACATTCTTCTAAAACTTGTTGTTATAGATGTACAATATACTCGTACTATATAACTTCCAAAAATGAATTTTTTTTTTTTACTAATAAGACGCTGTTCTATATTTATATAAAATATACCTATTTCGTTAAGATATATTTCTCTAAAACATAAAACAATATAGAATTTTGTATTAATTGGGCTATAAAAGACGGATCATTATATGTTTTACACATTATTTGTACATACAATATTTTACACGCCATAATTTAATCAAGTTGATAAACTAAGTCTGAATGACTAAGTGGAAAGAAAAAAAGTATATTTAAAAAATTAAAACAAATTTACGCTTTATAATATTAAATTGAAATTATTTGAATACTTGTTAAAAATATATATGTGTATGTACGTAATGGTGTATGAGTACATATTTATATAGTATTTACTATTTACAACACATATTGTTATACTAAAAAAAAACTTTATTAATTTTAATATGTACATATAAAACTACGGTATACCGTTAAACTTAAAAAAAAATTTTTTTTTAATTTTTAAAGTAATTGAAAAACGTGAGTATACATAAAATAACATACGAATAGAAAGTTATATTAAGTACTTCAATTGTCAGTAAATAGAATGTTTGAAATTAATATCAGTACATAAAAAAATCTGTATATTATACCTATAACTTGCAGTTAATATGTGTATTATTTATATTAATACATATTTTAATTTTATCAAATATATTATAATATTTGCTTTATTTATATATTGAATTGAATCGATTTTTATCCCAAAATATAACTTGATATTATTAGAATCTATTAATAATAGTTTAAACCTATTATATGTATAACAACGTTTTACTAATGTTTGTTGTTATTTGTACGTAAAAAAAAAAACGTATATTCCTCGAAAAAACAAACATATAAGAACTGCAGGGTATTTATTTCTATATTGAATAAATGTATTACGTTGTTTTTTTTAAGAAGCTCAGCTGGCTCGTTTCTTCTACATTAAAATAAATAAGTTAAATAAATACAAGAGATAAGTCTTCATAAAATATGAGATATTAAATCAATAAAAAGGAAAACGCCTTATTTTCACCTCATCAACGACGCGTGTATGTGCGAGAGAGCAACTGATATTAAAATACAATTTTATGAAGCGTACTTTTTTTAATTCTTTTAACTTTTTGCCGAATATTTTCGTTGCAAATATAATAAAGGACAATTATTTACACGAATTCGTGGAATAATTAAAAGTATTATATTAATTTATTTTATTGTTTCGCTAGCTTAAAAACAACGTAATTAGACCAAAAAAAAAAAAAAAAAAACAAATGCTAATTTAAAATTAGGTAATTAATGTCACATTTATACGGAAATCCATGCAGATTCAAGTTGTTATAGTTTTTAATTACATTATAATATAGCAGTGTTTTCCAACCGGTGTGCCAGGAAATGTCAAGATTATTAATAATAAACATTTTACGGTTGTCTTACCGCGGACAATCGTCCGGCATCATATTATCCAAAAAAATAGCACAATAAAAATTATTAGTATAACTGAAGAACTTGGAAAAAGACACGAGAGGATTAAAAAAAATGTAATAATCCGAAACATATATATTATAATAATATTTTGTTGCGGATTATTACAATTTTTTTTTAATTATAAATTATTTTTTCACCTATTGTTTATCATATTTTTTTAATAAATATGTTTAAATACGAGTATTTAAGCATATTAAATTATATATAAATAAATAATAAAATATGTACAAAACTAACAATATTATATTTTGAACAATTATAAAAATCGTTTAGAAAGTAATTTTACGTTTCGTGAATCGTATTATGTCGTCCCGTAATAATACTATTTTAACTCCATTATATTATGATATTTTCGTTTAGATGAATATTATACATAAGGACGACGCGAATCACACACATATATGTATAGAAAATATTTGATTAAACAATCAATGATTGATGATATTGATGAAAAATATATGATATTTGATTAAACATAATATCAAATATTTTATAATTATAAAAATAACGCTTAATTTAAAAGAATATTGTTGTTCCGTTTTACGTGATTTTTAATTTTATATTTTATAAACCAAATATTTTCCCCAATTATAAATCGATTTAAAAACGATTTTTTTCTTCTATATAATACATATTATATTATAACGCGCAATTTCCGCATTATTTAAAAAGCCGAACCGATTATACTCTATAAAGTGCTTAACTCAATTTAATTTTAACCCACTATCGATCATTTCGTATGTTTAAAATAACATCCAATAATATTATAAATTCACGATAAAACTATAATTGAGCTGTTTTTGTTGACATATATATATATAATTATTGGAATAAAATATTGAAAATAAATTGCGCGCGATGCGTAATAGTAATATACAGCAGAAATCAAACAAGTTTGATTTCCTTATAAAATGTACGTATCACTACGTATAGTAGTCCCATCGAAATAATCTCAATACATATAAACTATATATTATACTCATTATAGTTACACATTTATACTGATTGTGCTAAATAATGTAACTAAAAATTTGCGATTTCTATTGAACGCGCGACGTTTTAATTTTAATGGGATTGAAAACGAGCATTTCTCTTTTTTCGTCTTATGCAAAATAGGCGTTTTTTACTTGCAACGTACCGATTAATCTATAGCCGCGGTACCCACTACGCGGCTCGCGTAATAAATTTGATAATAAACTTTAACAAATTTGTGCGGCCCGCATTAAAACTAAATTGTACACTCTAAAATTCAAAATTAAATAGTGTAAATATATAATAAATTACGTATTTATTGGTTTCAGTGTAATATTATATGCAATAACTTTTATTTATCCTATATTTATTATTCTTGCTTATTTTATCTTTTCTAATTGTATTGAATGACACCGGTTTGACACATATCTGTAGGTACGACACGTATTTAAAGGTTATTATTTAACCCAAATTGATTATTAATTTCCACCACGCGGCGTAGTCTAGTACGAACTGTTCGTCCTTATTGTTCATTTGTAATTTATCACGTACCGTTATAATATTTAATTCTGTTAATTTCTAATCGTCTATGATGGCAAAACGTAAAATAGAAGAAGAACACAGAATATTTCAAGACAGTTGGGAAATGGAATTTTTCTGTATTTCTGGTAAGAAACACGATGCTTAATTTGTCGTAAAACCATAAATATTGCAAAACGTTATAATATTAATCGTCACTATACAACACAACACGCTGAATTTTCTAAAACTTACCCACTCCTATCTAAAGAAAGAAGAATTAAAAAAAGGAATTTTTTCTGAAAAACAATCTATGTTACGGTTAACTAATAAAAATAAATTTGTAACAAATGCATCTTACGAAGTAACACATTTGTTAGCCAAACGCATGAAACCATTTTGGGATGCTGAACTTATAAAAGATTGTATTGAAACAGTTGTAAATACTATATTTTGTAATTTTTCCAATTTTCAAGAAATATGCGATCTAGTATCAAATCTGGAGTTATCTGACACTACATGTGTTCGTGGGGTTGAACATCTTGGAAATCAAGTATTCGATTCAATAATCAACGAATTAGTAGACTGTCATTTTTTTCTTTAGCATTAGATTCGTCAGTAGGCATTAGCTCTGCTTCTTAATTAATTATGTTTATTAGATTTTGTTCAAATGGTAATATTATTAAAGAAGATTTTTTGAGTCATATCGATGAAAGGCCAAACTCGTAGCGTGGATTATTTTGAAACAATTTCTACACTTTTTAAAAAAATTCAGAATAGATTGGCAAAAGTTAATTTCTATATGCACAGATGGGTGTCCTTCAATGATTGGAAATAATTCTGGTCTTGTTTCTCTTATTAAAAATAAAATTGACAAATTAAAATTAATAAATTTCCATTGCATTGTACATCAGGAAAATTCAACATATAAATTTCCAAATGATTTTAGCATTATCATAAAAAGAACAATAAAAATTGTTAATTTTATCAGAGCCAGAGATTTAAATCACCGAAAATTTAAAGAATTTCTTTCCGAGCTAAATTCTCAATATAGTGATATTATTTATAATACTGAAATGCGATAGCTAAGCAAAGGTAAAGTCTTAGAACGATATTTTTATCTTCGTGAAGATATTAAATTATTTATTCAAGAAGAAAAAGCTGAATTTCCAAAAATAAAAACTCTAGAATTTTGGTACAAACTTGCATTTCTTGCAGATTTAACTCAGAGTTTAAATATACTTTAAACTAATTTGCATAGAGAAAACAAACTTATCACGCATACGGCCAGTTAAACTTCAAAGAAAATTGCACAATTTTTGTAAAACTGGGCAAATAATTACTGATGTCAAAGTCTTTGTGTAAAAAAAAAAAATAAATAATAATAATAATTACCCCAATATAATGGATTATTATTATTATTATACCGTTTCAACGATTTTGCAGCACTTCAACTCGCATAACTCCATCTACAGTGTTTCGATATTAAACTTTTACGGGCTCCTAAAAAGTCATGTTAGTATTTCGGGTAATAATGCGAGCACGCGGATTCCTTGGCTTCCAATTACAACGGGGCTTGTATTTCTGCTTTTTCTCCTTCCCTTACTTCTGCGAATCCTACGGCTTTCGGTTTTTGGTACCTATCACGAACGTGTTAAATTACAAACGTCCAGACTCTTTCGTCTTCCTCGTTATCATCTCGCTATTACTTCTGTTTCCTATTCATCTTACAGTTTAATAACCTCTCCGTTTCCCACAAACCAATCGTCGCCATTCAGGCCGATCACCTACCAGACCTATTTTTACCTTTCTCTGTTAAACGGTTGATCCCTCCGCAACGATCCGTCTTCATATTATGATTCCTCGCAATTATTCCCCAGATTTCTATCTAAACGGCTCCAATTGGTCATAACGACTTTTCCAATGCTTTCATCCATCGTTTAATGTCTTTTTTTCTGAAGTTTCACTTATTATTATTATTCACTCGTTTTTTTTTTTTCACTTCCAAATTGTTTATCAACAAATTATTATTTGATTTCGTTTAAATTAAATTTTCCTATATATATATTTCGTAGTTTTTTTCCATATATCGTAATGTCGTTGAAGTGTGTACTCGTATGTATTATAATATGTCATTTTAACCGTAAACGCGTTCGCGTAGCCAAATTGCATATCCATTTCGCCGCGTCGCGATTCGTACGTACCACGCCGCCGCCAAGTGATAATCGTTTCGTCAACGTTGGCGACACTGTCAAATTCTTTTTTAAGGTTATGTCGATAAATTACAATTCTTCGAAAACAACTGTGTAATTAATTACACAGCCGCGTCCAGTCGGTTTCGTCGCGGTGAGATTGTCGGAAGGAAGAAAGACAAAAAAAAGTAAACCGTGGTGTCGTTGCTTTTCGTTTTATTTCCGTAAAATTTTTGGAGAACGCCGGGCGAAATTTTCTCGCGGACGCATACGAATAGTAAAGAAAAAAAAAAGAACTCGAACGGCTGACGCGTAAATCGATACAAATTTCTGGTCGAAATGCATTCGTTGGTGTACAAACAAGTGAACGCGCACGAAGATTGTATTTGCGCGTGCGACTGGGGCGAGATACGCTCCACGAACCCGGTGATGCCCGTCAATTCGGACAGCAGAACGGACGCGTCGGACGACGACGAGATGCAGGAGTACTGGTCCGATTGCATTGTGACCGGTTCCATTGACGAGACGGTGAAGGTATGGAACTACGATTACGTATCGAACCTGTCTCTGGACAAAACGCTGGACGAGCACGCGCTTGGCGTCGTGTCCGTCGCGTTGAACTCGGACTCGTCCATTGTCGCGTCCAGTGCGCTGGACTCTACATTAATGTTGTGGAACAGGACCACCGGACAGAGAATCAAAACGTTCTCCATCGGCCCCATTGAACTGTGGACGATCGCATTCTCGCCCGACGACAATTACATCATATCTGGCAGCAATTCCGGCAAAATCATTTTGTTTGGCGTGGAGACGGGCAAACAGGAACAGACTTTCGACACCAGGGGTACGCGCGTTTTCAGACAACCTAACCACATTATCCGTATCCGGTTTTATATTTGTTAATTTTTTTTTCGCAGGAAAGTTCTTAATGAGCATAGCGTACAGTCCGGACGGTAAGTACATAGCGTCCGGAGCATTGGACGGTATTATAAACGTGTTCGACGTGTTATCCGGAAAACTCACACACACTCTTGAAGGACACGCCATGCCCATTCGATCCCTGTGCTTTTCCTCGGACTCCAAGTACTTGTTGACTGGAGCAGACGATGGGCAGATGAAAATTTATGACGTCTACCATGCTGAAGTTTTGGGCACCATATCTGGTCACGCTTCATGGGTACTGAGTGTGGACTTTTCGCCTAACTGTCAGAGTTTTGTTTCGGGAAGTGCCGATAATACGGTTAAAATTTGGGATCTGGGCAATCGTACATGTTTGAACACATTAAAAGAACACAAGGACAAAGTGTGGTGTGTCAAGTACAACTCGATCGGAAACAAAATGGTATCCGTGTCTGATGACATGTCGATTAATATATATTCGTCGCCTTGTTAAGCCTATATGTATATATATATATATCATATTGAACGTTCTTTTCACATAATGAAGCACACACTAAAAAACAATTGTATAATTTTCTTATTACGTTTTCATGTAATTAAATTGAAAGTGAGAGTTTTTCATATATCAACATTTTAATATTCCATAATAATTGTTTGTATTTTAACACAAACCAAACATTCAACAAATTCCGTTTAATTTAAATGAGAGCTATAAGACTTGTTTCAATGTGAATTATTTTTAACACGTATAAATAAGATAATAAAATAACAAATATAATAAATTACCAGTAATTATATATTCTAGTTAGTCATATTAATCACAACAGTGATATGATTTTATTGTAAGACTTTGTATTTGTATAAAATTATTATAAATGATTTTTTCCTACATTTTATTTTCTTTTTACTTGTAATATTTGTACGAAAACAGTAAAAATGTCATTTGGTGACTGATAAAAATTAGTATTGTTTTCATAAAAGTTTTAAAGACAGAATCAGTAAATAAATAATAATCATACACATTTACATTTATATACAAAATCGGTAACATAACCGTATTTAAATATTGTACAACTTTAGTCGTTTATTGTTCACTTCAAGAATTGAAGACAAAGTTTATGTAATTTCCGTATCAGTATACTACGTACAGATGTTACACAAATTAAAGAAATTATATTTTCGTAATTAGACAAATTATATAATAATATTTTTCATATGTCCAAAATCATTAATGTTTTACAAATTAAATCTTTATAAATTTAATAGTAATTAATTTTTTTTTCTATATAAAACTGGTTTATTGGTTATCGACTATTTTACATCAATCACAGGAATATAAATATTATACCTATGTGTTTAATGAGTGTGAAATAATATTATTAAAGGTAAATAATGAAATTTTATGTGTTATTAACATGTTTAAAATTATTCAAGCAAAACAAACGAAATGGATTTAAATGAACAAATGCTTACATGAACAACACAATAATGAATACATAACATACACATTATTTATACGTGTTTATTCAAAACTAGGGAGCTGGTCGAAATGCTTCAGTTATGAAATTATTTTTGTGTCACTGGAGAGACCTTTTTTTTTCTGATTTCTTTTGGGACACTGAAAAAAACTATATATATATATGCATTTTAGTTTATTTCCTATATACTGTCACTCGTATTTGTTTTCATTCACACTTCATGGCTACTGTCCGTGCTTCGAGGGAGCATATTATGTATTGGAAATTAGATATATTTATTTTCGTGAAAATTATGAATTTATTTTAATAATTATGTAAATCCTAGCCTTGTACTCTGTACATAATGTTACGACCTAAATAGTTGTATATTTTCTATACTGTATAAAATAAATGCCTTTACTATATTATTTTAATAAAATTATTATTATATATATAACAACTTTAAATAATTTTAGATTCGTTTAAATTATCTACGTAAAGAGAATGGGTAATAAACTATGTATATTCAATGTATGAAATTTTATTACTTTTTGGATATTTTAATGTTTTAATAAATAATATTTTTTTGTGTATATAAAATTAATTTATGTCAATAAGATACATTATACATTTATTTTAATAAATAATAATAAAGAATTGTACAAATATAGTTTTAAAACAATTTTGTTCACGTGGAATGAAATATCTAATTTATATGCTGCAAAAAATACATGAAATGTACTTGTAAAAGCCTATGCGTTTAAAATGTTATAATACACTCGTAAAAATGTAGACATTTATATTCTTTGATAAATCGTGTGCGTTTATAACAGGAATATGTTTTCAAAATATTTATTAATATTTGTGATAAACAAATTGTTATGCATTTATAAAAATAAATGTTTTGTATTGTGCCGGATTAATATAAATAGCGATTTTTCAAGCATGAATTGAATCAAACAATTTTTTGTTCTCATTTAAGAAAGTGAGTTTTGTGTAAACTTGATTTTTTTAACTAAAGAGCCTTGATACACACACTTTACTATTCGCAACGCAAAAGAACAAAAAAAAAAAACGTGTCATCGAGTCGTTTCGGCCATATCGTGTGTTATATTATAATAATAGTAATAATAATAATATAACGACGATATATTTATTTATTCAGATGGACTCGCGTCCATTTACAAATAAAATATTGCGTCGCAGAGTGTGTGTATGTCTGTCCAGTAGCTCCGTAGTCGTACCTATCACAATAATAAGTGGATAAATTATTGTGTTGTCACGAATATTGATCGAACGAGTACACAGATTTCATACGAAATATGCTCGTCGTACAAAGAAGAAACGAATCAAATCTATAATGTCATTAAATTTGAAAACAACCGAAATTTTGTTCAGAATAAAACCGTTATACATGGATGGTGAAGGAACCTCAAAGGCCACAATCGTACTTAACAAATCGAATTTTTACTCAAAATAAATTACGATAAATATCTTTAATATTCTAAAGAAGCCTTAAGAAGAAAATTGCATTTCATTAACAATTAAAAATATTTAGAAGAAGAAAAACGGCTCTGTTATTGTACAAATAATATTGTAATTTTCTCCTGATAAAAATGTAGTGTATGGTTGTATGCCATATAGCAAAGCATTCTTTATCGCGCAAAAAAATATTATTTCGATAAAAATCAAAATAATTCCTCTTAAAACTCTCTGCCCGTTCGATACCGTTTACAGACTCGGTGTAAGATCGAGTTTCTGAATTTTTTTTTCGACTAAGACTTTACATTTCCTCCTAAATTTTTACATCTAAATTCGATGAAAGAGTTGATCATTTTTTTTTTAATCAGATGGCAATCAGAGAAATTAAAATTATTTAGTTCTGAAGACAACTTCTCCATGAATGTAATCCTACAACTTTTAATAATTAATGACCTATGTTTTCTGAGTATTTCTTCCATCTTGAGGAAAAATTTGAAACATTCATCATTGACATACTTGAGGCAGCCAGTTTTAAATTCTTTCAGTCTAACTAAAGCAGTACAATCAGCAAGCATAGGTTCAGAAGCTTCTCTCCCATTGGCTATCATCAAAATGATTCTATCAATAATAAACAGTGTTCATTAATATATATATACACTATACAGTGATGAGTAATGTATTCATAAAATAATGTATAATATGCAGGATAAATATATATATATTTATAAAAATAGTTATTTTGTAGGGTCTAAATAGTAATGTTACATACATTTTATTACCAATAATAACAATTTGCAAAATAATTTTTATAGAATAAACTTAAATGAAATATTGCAATTATAAATTAAAATAAAATAACCATCTATATAATATAATATCCGGGATAATATCTATTTCTTAAATCATACTACAGTAAGTCCTTGTTTAATGTCGAGATTTATATATTTTTAAATTAAATTAAATTAAATAGATACTATATAAATATATTAAGAACTTACTTCACAAAGATACGAGTTGTTTGTGGGTTTCCATTTGTCTCTTTTGACTTTACTTGCCCATAATGCACGGCACTCTTTGTTTTTCGGGAACACTTTTAATGTGAACCCATTCTCATTTCTGTTTGAACACCCCGCATAAGCACAACATGATGGCATTCTAATAAAATCAAATTACTTTAATTTACATATTAGAACAGCATAGGTAGATGGCATAATAAATTGGTTGGTAGGTACATACTTATTATTATATTATTGAGTACAATATTATATATTTATTTATATTATATAATATTGTGTTTATATTTATATATTACTATAATTATTTCAGATATATATATATATTATTATTTCAGAAAATTATTTACGTACAAACAAAATTTGTTTAATGCAGGAATGACAAATTTGAAATTTAAAAGCATTGGTGTTTTCATGTAGAAAACATTATTTTGGACGATAGAAAACGTGTGCCGAGTTGGCCACTCTCTTATATATCAAGGCTCTCTACTTTTAACAACGAATTTGAATGGTGTTTCTAAAATTAACCGTTTGTACTTTTTAAGAAAAGTACTGAATTTTTTTATCTTCTTCTAACATTTACAGCATTCGTTCAAAAAGCAAATACGAACGACAGCCAATTAATTTTTAAAACGACATTAAATTCCACTGGAATTTTTTAAACAAAAAAAAAAAGTACCGTGTTTATTTTCAAAACCGGTTGCGAACATAAAGTTTCTATTAGCCGGGAACATAAAAAGAAATAAAACACTTTGTCGATTGTGCGTAATCAAAGAGAAAACTGCCGTAGTGCACGCGCCGCGTAAAATCGAACTCTCCGTCACGAAAAAGTTAATGCGAGGATTTTCCAAAGACAATCTAAAATCGCGGTTACAACGGTCACAGGAAAAACAGCTGATAAGACGATTGATTGTCCACCGGACGATAACGCTTATCTCACCGCAGCGGTACCCGATGCGTGTGTGTGTGTGTAATGTAAACGCGCATACGTTCTCTTTGCAATTGTTGTGTGTTCTCCCGTACCACGTCGTTTCGAGTTCTGTATCGTTTTTGTCGCACGAGTGTTTCACGCCGCCACCGTCCTCATTGGTCTGATGAACACCGCGGAGAATTTGGAATTGTCGGATCCAGACAAGGTTCAACTCTGGGGCACGGACAGCGGCATGGAGTCCATGACGGAAAGCAACAAAGACGTAACGCCCGTGTCCGAGAACTTTGACGACGAGGACGAAGAGGTTTGTCGTTTTGACGACCCTTCCGGTGTTCCGCACACCGCGTACCTGTTTATTTATTTTAACCTTTTGTCGCGCTTACAGGACGAAACACTGGGCGAACGCCTGTGGGCGCTTACAGAAATGTTCCCAGAATCGTTGAGGAACAACACTAGAAAACTGGTGGACACCACTAGTAAAATCATCGTTGGTGAGTGGCAGTCGTCCTGCGGTTTGCGCACTGACCGTTGTATTATAATTTTTTTTTTTTTTTTCATTATCGACAGAATCGTATTCGCTCGCTTGCACCTCCACGTGGTACCTCTCGACCACCGCAGCCCTGTTACTCATGCCGGTTTTATTTGAAACCGAACGCGTACAAATGGAAGAAGCGCAGAAAAATCATTCAAAACAAGTACGTGTATCGTTGTGGCATTTTATTATGGGCGTTTTTTTTTGTAGGAATTTCATAACGATAAATTTATTGTTTTTTTTCTTTGTTCTAGTTGCTTCTGGGTCCCGGCAGTGCAGGCGGTAACTTGGGCGGTGGAACAACTATGTTGCCTAATTGATTAATTTTCTCGTCGTGAATAATGTTTTTTTTTAAACCTATTTACTTTTTAGTTTATTGTTTGGCTGAAATAAAAATATTTTTACTGAATTTACAACCTTGTCTTGAAAATAGTTTTTTTTAATTTAATTTTGTAATTAGGTATAGTAATATATAATTAAATAATCTAAAAGACAATATCATGTAAAAAAAAAAAATACACTGTAGTTATTATTAATGGTTTATTCGTTTAAAAAGAAATTAAACAAAAATAGCTAGCGGGTAAATTGTATTGTTTAAACTTGTGTAAAATAATCTTATTATTTATGTTGATACTTTAGTCATTTGTATTAATCATATGTATAATACTTGTATTATTTGATGAACTTGATTACAGTAATATTTTTTATTATACAATGACAGTAATTAATTTTTTTTTTCTAAATTTAAAATTAAACATCTTTAATATCCCAAATGTAAAATTTGTTTGAAAAATAATTAATAGTTGGTTTGTAGTTAAAAGTCTGTTATTGCTAAAATCAATATTTCTTTGTAATTGCTCTTACAAATTTTCGATCATTTTAAACGTAGTTTTTATAATAATGAAATATACATTACAAAAAGAAATGTTTCAGCATTGAAGTTCATTTACCGAAGTTATAGCGTTATGTTATTAAACTTCAACTTGTACAATATGTTATTATTCACGTCATTTTTTGTATTTTGACCAAAAATCAATTGAGGGAAACGAGAATGTCATAAAACATTTTGTCATCGATCACATGTGTTCATAATAGTAACCGTAGGTTACTCGAATTATATTTACTGAATCGACATGTGACAAATGATTTGGCTACAATAAATGCCTAATTTACGCATCTTGTGGTCTATAATTGGTGGTAAACAAACAATATTTTTAAATTTTTGTCTAAAAAACATATTTCATTAAATAATACTAAAAAAATATGTATTTTAAATATATCCAATAATTCACATATTATAATAACAATTTGTGTATACAGTTTATTACACTGTTATAAAACAAAATAACGCAACATAATATTATACTTGAGTAAAATCACATTTCTTAATTTAATCTATTGTCATATTTAAATCTGCCAGATTTTCCAAAACCGTTGTCGACGGTTTGGCGTTTTTCGCTTTGTTTTTTTTATTTTTCCTAAAATGTAAAACGTACCCGTTAATACACTAATAATTACGGCCCAAAACATTAAGAATTCATACTTAGTTCCAAAATGTTGCAAGAAACTCTTAGATATATTGTGGATTTCCATACAGTGAACATTTCGATCATTACAATTCCAAAATTGTGTACGACACGTCTCAATAAAACACCTGTACTGTAATTAGGGCAAAAAAAATATCGAATTATTGAAAACACTGACGTCGCTCTTGAATATTATAATATACCATTGGTTTTTTCTGGGAAGAGACCAAGAAAAAGTTATCGTGCGCTTCGTCCAAATGTAAATCTAGAAAATGTGCGGACTGTAATAACTTTCGACAATAAACGCAAGTGTAACGATGATTCGAATTGTAATGCGAATCGTATTCGGCCAACGTCGTGAAACTTAACGTGCAACCGTTCACGTCGCATTGGAAATTACCGGATTCGCTAGAAAAATAAAAATCCGTTTAATTATCATGTCGTTCGAAAACCGGTGTGACGAAAACGTACTCCGGTTGTACTATGGCTTGTTTTTCGATATCGAAAACTCCTTCACGTCTATAGATTTTCAACGAGTTGTCCACCGTTTTAAAAAGGTCGTCGTCCAGACGCTTGTGCCCCGTGCCACGATCCAGTATTTCTTGAAGTCTGTCCATTCCCGTCGTCATATTTCTAACGCGTGCGGTTCGACACTATTTCCACTCAAAACACACACTACGGTTGAGTAAAAAATTCCAAAAAGGTAATCCACAGTCCCACCGGCTATCGCATTTACGTGCGTGAAGTTAGCAAGAGGTCCAGCAAATAAAACGTATATTAAGTAGTCTATGCCGAACCCCTGCGACGCGTAAATTAACACATTGGTAAGAATTTAAGAGGGTAGTTTTATTGAAAAACGGTAGATGACGCTGCCATATAATATTGAACAAAAATTAACACTACAGCGAGAAACAATTCTATTCAAATATTTAAAACAGATTATTATAAAATTACGGTTATTTTCGTAAGTGGAGCGCTGCGCAATCGCATACAATTATTTTGGCGTATTGTTGTCCAAAGTCGTGATTAGTTGGGGGCGGTGTATAGGCAATTTATATCACGTGTTGGTAACTAACTTCCACTCGATCGCGTTCGCACCACACGCGGCCAAATTATGTCTGGCAATTGGATTATGAAAACCGCGCTCTTATTGACGTGACAGGGAATGGTCGCGTACACACCTACAGCAATCTATTGGACTGAACAGTTATTATATTATGTATTAACTGTCCACTAAATTTTCAGCGGATTTACAAAATAACATGAGAGTATTTCGAATTATTTTCATTACACGTGCAACTTTATTCATTGCAACTTAATTACAACACGATACTCACTCCTAACTTGAATTTATGAAATTATATAGATTAAGAATAACAGTTATTATTTAATTTCATTATTATGGTCAAAAAACCGTGCGATTTGTATTTAATGTAATATATGAATAAGAGCCATGCATAACATTTTTTTGATTTTTAAAAAAAAAATGTTTTTTTCACAATTAGAAAATATCCAATCTGTACTTATTCATTAGATAATATGAAAAATATTTTTAGAAATAGGTTGAATTTTGAATAAATGAGCAATTTATAATTTTCCAAAATACAGCAAATTGTAAAACCAAATAAGCATTAAAGAACTCTACTCATTGAAATTGTATTATTATTATTATTAAACCCGTCCGAAGATTCGGTAAAATACGTTATTAATAAACATCCGCTTTATTGTTCGTTATTAATAAAATGATTATATTATATGAAAAAAAAAATGAAAAACAGGCAGTGTCGCGTGCGACACCAGGAGAAAGATGTGAAAACACGCAGTGGCGTACTAACGATGGGTGTAGGTTTCAGGATAAAACTTTTAGGAAGCATTAATTTCTTATGAGATGTGTATTTTTAATCAATTATAACAAAAAACTAAAACATATTGTACGTATTCTAATTAATTATTTAATATATGATATTTATTTATTTATATTATTATTTTTAAATTTCGTATTACTGGCCAATACAATGGAAACCATTAGCGACATCTTATAAATATAATATAAACAAATTGTAACGAGTAAACCGAAAGGTTGATAAACTGTTCAATTGTTTCGTGACGTTGGCGTGAACGCATCGCTAATATTTTGTACAATATTCGTTCGACGGAAATAAATATGAATACTGCAGTAAGGAGATTGTTGTCTGTGGCCAGGACGTGCAAGAGGGCGGTGCGGTCATGCGCGAAAAGCGTACGAAAGACCGTATTGCGGTGTTCGTGGCTGAAACGTAACAATAAGGGGAAGGACCATGAGACGATGATCGTAACGTCGACCGAAGAACAGGTTATCGATTCGCAAGAAGCGATCGAGAACCGAACGAATTTTTCGGCGATGGGTCACCGTCAAGTTATTCCGATCTCGGCGGATTGCACTTCACATGTGGTTTTCGAAAACAAGCCAAAGGTAAACCGAGTTTTGTTTTACTCAATTCGCGTATAATAAAGTAAAATAAAGAAACACGAGAACACTCGGGCTGATTTCGCAGTCTGTAGCTCGTGTCCGGGGCGAGATGAATTATAAAAAGATATACGGTGTAGAACCATGGACGAATCTATAACTAAAACGTGATTTCCAAATGAATTCTAAGCAATTAAACTCGGCCGTGACCCATACAACTTTTCTATAATATATCAATATATTTTATTTATTTATTCGTTTTATTCAACTATAATATAATGAGTCGTCCTGTTAAGAACGTATTCATTTTATTCAGATTAGTGTATATTAATGAAAGGAATTGTTTGTTTTTCATTCAACACAGAAAAACAAAAGCACGAAGAGGGCCGGACGAAGTAAGAGAAAGTCGGGAGCAAACCCACCCGTGGAATTAATGCCGGAGGAAAAGCCAAAGAAGACCGAGGAAGGGAATAGCCGTGATACGGAGACCCTGGCAGAATCGGTGTCACTTACGGCACCGGATTTGAGATCGCATTCCGCCACAGAGAACGAGGCGGAGGCGTGCAAAGGCCAGGTAATAATACTTATGTGCTTATTAGAATAAAATTATATAGAATATGACGAATTTAGTGTATTTGTTGTAAGGAAGTATTTAGTTCTTTTACTGATGTATGAATTATGTGCTTTTGTAAACAGGAAGAGAAGAAATCGAAGAGTGTTCGACGGAAACGTTGTAAATCCAATGTGGATTCACAGCTACCCACAGATGGAATATCACAGAGTATCCCGTCGTATTCGTCGAAACTTGCTCAAAGGTCCGCTACGAAAAACGAAAAGGAGGCACCCAAAAGCCGAACTAATGTCACGGGTACAAAACAACCGGAAAACGTTGTAGAGGTCCCGCCGAAATGCGAAAGGATCATTGAAAAACCTCGAAAACAACCGCGTATTGTCTCGGACGACGTATCACGCGCCAAAGGTACGATATTAAAATTTAATATAAATATCAATTTATTAAAATGTTTATTCTTTAGAAATACGCGCTGTGGTGTGTAAACAGACGACCGAGTCATCGAAATCGACACCATACGAGCGGACGAAAAATGATAGAAATTGTAAAGGAGAGCCGACTGACACTTCGAACGTGTCCGGGGATAATACGATTACGAAATCGTCCGGAGTGGTTCAGTGTGGTGCGTTGGAAGTAAGTAGATAAACGAAAATTACCGTAAACGCCATATAATAATCTGTACAATATAATTTTAAAAAGATTATTTATCAATTTTTAAAAATCTTAAAAAAAAATTAGAAAAAACGCAATACTGCAGACGGAGAGAACAAGGCGGCGGTCAAGCGAAAAGCGGTGAACATCAAGCTAGAGTCAGAGAAAAAAATCGAACTGAACAAGGCCGAGAAGACGTGCGTTCCTAGGACAGCTATGAGAAAAACAGACGTAGCTGTTACTTATGCCGGGGTGGCGAAAAAACGTTCGCATTACATGAATGAGGTACACGTTTGAATTGAACGTAACAGAAAAAAAAGAAATTCCCAATATTTTCTATATAATTTCGTATTAACAGGAATTAAATAAAAAGGCCACATCGATTTTAAATAATATTTCACGAGGAAACGCGGTGAAATTAACCGAGAAGTTCAAGAACTTGCCGATCGATACAATTGAGTGTTTAGAGAGCATTACCGCATTAGTTCTTGAAAAGGTAATTAGTAAAAGTTATAGCATACTTCTGTATATATATATATTTATTATATATTATATATTGTTCTAAAGGCGATCGAAAAACCATGTTTTGCACCCCTTTATGCGGCCTTATGTTCAGCTATGCAATCTGTGCTGATGACATGTCCTGAAAGTAAGAGAACAGTAACATTCAAAGCGTTAATTCTCGGAAAATGTCAGGATGTTTTCGAAGCGGACAAGTTGTATCGTACGGAGACCACCGTAAAAGAACTCGCGAAAATCAATTCGTGCATAAATCCTGTAATTTATAATAATTTATATAAAATGCAATACTTTCATATATTATATAAACTAACGATTTTCAAACTTAAAACGTACAATTTTTTTAATATATGAGTCACATATTCCTTCACGAATTGTGTAAATCGACTAAGACTGGGTATTCCCATATCCAGCTATGTCTTTTTTATTATAATTTATAATAATTATTAGTCGATTTATTTGGAATTTAAAGTTCAAATAACTTTAATAAATGTATTTGTTATATCATCACGTTCTAAAATGTCTTTTAAATATGATTTAGGAGAAAAAATTAGAACTTCAGCTCGAATACGAGAAAAATGAAAGAAGAATGAATAAACGTTCAATGGGAAATTGCCGGTATATATACATAATTTTAGAATAAAATCTCCATTTGTAATTTACAATTATTGTATACAAATTATTATTATTTTTTAGGTTCATTGGAGAGTTGTTTAAAGAACGTGTTGTCTCGACCAATATTATACTTTACTGTATCGTGAACTTGGTCGACCAACGGTCGGAACAACCGCTAGAATCTTTGTGCAATTTATTAATGATTGTCGGAGAAGAATTAGAACGAGTAAGATTATATATTTAATAATCTCTTTCGCGAAACTTTGAGGAATTCAAATTACCTTTTAAAAATTATTCAAATATTGGGGTGAAACGATGTCTTTTAGATTAAAATTCCTGACCTAAGCAATATTTTTGTACATAAGATCTATGAATTATTAATATAACTAATGCAATTTCTTCGCGTACATTCTAAAATGTTCGTTAAAATTTTAATTAAATCGACATTATTAGTTTTTACGCGAATATAATTTTTGCAGTGTACCAGTCTGAAAGGAACATTCAAAAAGCTAAATGCTTTAACGTCTGATAAATGTGTCTCGACTAGAATGAGATCCATGATCCGAGACGTTATCAACTTGCGAAGGAACAGATGGTCACGAGACGTCAAGACGCGGAAGACAAGCTAGTAGCTTAGTTTTCCGATATCGGAATTTGTTTGTTATAAATTCAATTACACGTGTCCTAATATATAATATTTATTTTTTTGATTTTTAAAAATAAATGTTTTTTCCACTATTGCAAGATATCCAATCTGTACTTATTCATTAGATAATATGAAAAATATTTTTAGAAATAGGTTGAATTTTGAATAAATGAGCAATTTATAATTTTCCAAAATACAGCAAATTGTAAAACCAAATAAGCATTAAAGAGCTCTCTCATTGAAATTGTATTATTTTTTTTTTTTTATTATTATTATTATCATTATTATTATTGAAACTTTTTATGTTTACAATTTATTTCAACAAATATAATTACGAGTAAATAATTGGAATAAGGTAACATATTAAGTTAAACATTTAATTAATTAATAATAAAATTTTATTATTATTATTATTATTATTATTATTATTATTATTATTATTTTTATTATTATTATTATTATTATTATTATTATTATTATTATTATTATTATTATTATACACCTCATCTAATGTATGTATAATTTTGAAAACGCCTTCTCGAAACATTAATTAAAATCCGTCGACGCTTTCAATTATGAACATGTATATAATAATGTATACCAAATTAATATTTTGTTTGTTTATATAATATATTATCGCACGTGACGCAGAACTTTCGTCGAACATTATTATGCATATTAGACTATACATAACAATATATGTATGTACGAATAATAATTGTTTTTCGAAATGTGAACGCTGAAATACATCTCTGTTTTATACTAAATGCAGTTATAATTATATACACATCTAACATGAATACACTGTACAGAGTGTTTCCGCAGTATAATATGGCAGCGCGCTGATATCTGACACGCGGTGTGTCTATATATTGTACAGTTCTGTTCGACGTATTTCAAAAGTTTTTATTGTTATTCTTAATCTATAATAAACATATTTGTTTAATTTAAATTTTAAAAGGCTGTAAATGAGAAAAAAAATTTCATTATTATAAATTTAGAAAAATATTATTATATTTTTAGCTATATATATATATATATACGCGTTACGTCGTTAAGTTTATTAAAATTCAAATATTCTCCTTGCGGCAATCATTAATATGTGTTACATAGTGACAATAGATCACAGAGCGTAATAATACTCCATATATATATATATAATATAATATATGGTATCTTATAATAGGTCTTTGCGTATATTATATGACAATAATTTTGATTAATTCCGTGTTATATAAACACACAAATATCGAGAGCATTTACTGCAGTATTATACGTATTGTAACATATTATTATTATTATTATTATTATTATTATTATTATTATTATTATTATTATTATTATTATTATTATTCATTAGCCACAAAAATATTCGAGTTTAAAAAAATTAATAACGTAATATTAACAATTTTTAATACAAAAACTTTTCCATTAAATGTATATGAGTTTTGTATAATATTCGCTGTGCTGATATAATTATTATTTTAAAGTTCGATAACATTTTAAGTCTTTTTAAAATTTATAAATTTGTCCGCTCTGGCGATGCAAAAGTATTACGCGTGATGATAATTAAAATTAAAAAATCTAATGGATCAAAAAAAAAAAAAAATTATAACGTTTGTCGGATCCTCGTATAACGCCCTGTATATAAAATTATGGTGGAAGACAATTTTATTTTCTGCAACGAGAGCTGACGGGCTCGCGTTTATTCTATAAATTATTTATTAATTAATTGCATTCAGGGAAGGAGGTTATTTATAATTTTGCACGTGCACAGCGATATATAAAAATATTTATGTATAATAAGAGTGATTCGTTTTCTCAGTCAATTTTACGAAGAATGTTTTAAATTATATACTACTATATATTATTGTACAATAATAATAATAATTATTATTATTATTGTGTATATGTAGTAGTATTAGTTATGTAAAATTTAAGAAATAAAACCTATTTTTTTTGCCTTAATGAAATTTTTGTTTTTAATTTATATTTAACGCTGTAATTAAACTTCATGTATTATGTATTTCAGAATTTTTACTTTATTTACCTAAATATTTTATCACAATTCATAATATTATAATTGCTGTAGCGTTAAACAATTTTTTGTGTAAAGAAAAAAAAACATACATTATTCGAATTATTATTGGGTTTTTTTCGCGCGTGTAAATCGTGTCATTAACGTAAGCGGATAATATTCATTTCGGATTTATGACACATCTTTGTAACGCGCTTGTACACTATCGATTAACGAAATTATTCAAACCTTACGTACGGTTTATTGTTTTTTTTTTTAACCGAAAACCCTCTTTTTACACTCCGACGATATATAGGAAGTAATTGGAATATTTAGAGCAACTTGAAATAATTTATAGTTAAGTTATAGGGAAAACATGTTCAATTTCATTCACATATATAACATCAATTCGTCACAAAATGTCTGTGTAGCAACAATTTTTTTTGTCATACTACCATTTCTTATTTTTATAATACTCTATTTATAGATATTAAATCATGTAAAAATACAGAATATAAATGTTTACTTTTACGAAGTGCGAGCAATAATTAAATATCTTATAAACTTATTATATAATATACTTACTTCAATTTGTAATGGCCAACAAAATAATATTTTCGTATAATTAATTTGATTAATATAGAAAACTATCAACAGCTGAAGCCATTTGAATAGAATTTTTAAGCGAAACCGTCTTTCATGATTTGTGACGAAAGCATCAAATGCCTGGAGAAAGCTGATTATTGTACACAAGAAATAGCGTATGCGGAATATAAGTTAATAAAAGCAAAACAAAAAAAAAAAATTTAATTTTGTAAAATACCATCGATAATAATAAAGTCTTACGAATAAATGTTTGAAAAATTAATTAACAAGTATGGTAAATAGGGATAAAAACCTTCCGGGGGAAGGAGGCGTAAAATCGTTTCGGAGACGTGTCGTCCCTATAATAATGTCCATCGGTGTTCGTCAATCATAATTACTATTGAAATTATTAAATGGAAATCGGTAAATCGCATAATCGTATTAACGATAATTGTTTTAAGAAAAAAAAATATGGAATTGCGCGTGAGCTATAAAAGATAATAACAATAATAATAATAATAATAATAATAATAATAATAATAATTATAATAATAATGAACAAACGCGGATTATGCACATATAATTATTTAATTCTAAGTTTTAACATCTCAAAAAACGAAAAAATAAATAGTTATTATATAATAATACAACGTCAAGTTGAACATTATTCATACCGTTTGACTCGTTCAAAATATATATGTAAAAGGAGACACAAATAATAATAATAATAAAATTTTTTATATTACACGATTATTATATTGAAGGTAAGAAATGGGCGACTTAAATCTTGGTTTCATCCGCGCATTCTGTTCAGTAACGTTCGGCTGTGTTTCTCGTTTGGATTGCAATAAGTCTGCGATCTTACGGTTAACGATTTCGTTAAATTCCTCGTCGGTCAAGTTCATAAACGTGATGCCGGGAATGTTCACCTATATGAACACGCGATATTGCAAACACACGTGTTATTATGACAGAGTCGTACGTTTATATTTACCAAAAAAAAAAAAAAAAATTATTAAAATTTACAGAAAAATTGTCGGGAACTCAAAAAATTAAACCATGTATCAGGGGCGTATTTGCTTTATCCTCTAAGGGGGGGGGGAGTAGAAAAACGGCCCGTAGAATTTGTTGCCAACTTAGAATTATCGAAAAATTATATGAAAATAATAAGTTTTAAATAAAAAAATGTTTTATTACATTTTAGTTTTAGTTCGATTAATTTTAGTTGTCAGTAGATATAGGTACATACACAAGTATCTAGGGAGGGGGGGCAATCGCCCCCATCGCTCCCCCTTGTATACGTCCCTGCATTGTATACTGTAATAATATACTCCACTAATTTTAGTTTTACTATGATGTCCTTTTTTTTCTGTAGACGATTTTTCGAGTAGAAATTGTGCTCCGATTTTTGCAAGTATACCCGTTTTCCTGTATGACAAACGATCCACAGATACTATGTGTACTTTGAAAAAAAACAATTTCGCGTCAAAACTTCACGCACAAAATTTAGAATAATTAGATGTAGACGGGCGAGGGGGAAAAGTAAAATCAGGATATTCATTTGGCCGAAGTTCGGTTTCTCATCAATATTACAGAGCCTCAATTATTTATTTTTTTTTTTACATAAACTTATGACCTAATTGTGCAACTATAATCCAGAAGTAATTGCTTTTTAAAAACATGGTTCGCTTCGCCACAGAATATATATATATATATATATATATATTATATTATATTCAGTGCTTGGAAAGTTCCCGTTAAAAAGGAATTAGTTAGTTTTACTAAAATGTAACTACATCCTTTCCTCGTTTCAGGCTCGGAAAAAGAACTAGTTTCTTTTCTCATTCCTCAAACGATTTTAAATTTAAAAAAAAATATTAAAAGCGATATAATAAAATAATAGAAATCGAACGTCCTTTTAAGTACACATCTTATTTTGTGTCATTTCCAAAAAAATTCTGATTACGTATCTTAATGTTGTTCACGTCAACGTTTATTCTACAAAGAATAATGATAATTTATGTAAAAACGAAATGTAATTTTGGTCCGTGTGAGTAACGGGCTATTTAATTGAATGGAATTTACAGTACGTTTAACGTTAAAAGAATAATAAATACCATTGTGGATTTTATTTATCTTCGAACAAAATGGCTCGGATTCTGACTTCCAATAAATTGTACATGTCAAAAAACTTTTTTTTACTAAATTCTAAAACTTCTTTAAGTTGTATTTAAGAAAAAAAGACGTTCGTTTTCCTCCTAAAAAGGAACGAAATTCCGATACGTTCCTGAGAACTGAACGAAATCATAGGGACCGGTTGCTTTGGACGCGTTCCTTCCAAGCGCTGATTACTATATTCGAATTATACGTTATTATATGGTAATATGTAATAATGTTATTTATACCGTCACACTTTTCGGTTGGGTCTTCATCGAGTTGCACGGGATGCTTTTTGACGACGACGGCAAGGATTTGGTATAGCCGCACGCCAAAGAGTGAATTGACAACGCGTCGATATTTATACTGAACAGGACAAATTGTATATAGAGAATATTAAATTTTATTACGGATATTGCGGGGGTTATCGGTTTGAAATAACCAACAAAATCTAAAAATTAAAAATGTAATCGTTATTGGTGTAGGAAAAAAAAAAGAAGAAAAATCCTTCGTCATATATTGCAGTGAACGCGAACAGCGTATACTTAGTTTTTCGAAAAAAAAAAGAGACCATTTCGCGTCGATTCTCGTATAATTTGATATTCGAGTCCGCTGCTACGCGGTCGCGTAACACGAGTACGTATTATGAAGCGCGGAAAATATGGAAAAAAAAATTTTCTTTTTCTTTTTCTTTTATATACTCGGCCGCTCTATAATATATTCATTGGTATATTATGTCGACTTACGTTAAATTACCGACACCGCTGATCGGACCTTTCTTATTGACGTATCCGTCTAACTCGTACATGGCCGTCAACTGCAATTTCGGGAAAACGATTTCGGTTTCGTAGGACAGCGAACAAAAATCCATGTCATACGTTTTTACGTTCACGTTGTCCAAACCACTCAACACGATTCGTTCGAAATTCAACGTTTTCAGCCTGAAAAAAAATACGCTTATAATATATTTTTTTTATGTTTTTGAATCAATATACGAATCGATGTTTATACATTTTGAATTGACACCTGATGATACAAACTAATATTATATTATATACACGTCAGAGTTATCGTTTTTCGCATCGTATCCGAAATGAAATGAATATATAATATGTAAACTACAAAACAGTATATTATACCGATAATTACAATATAACAGTAATATATTATATAGTGTTTATATATTTAACTAAGTTAAGTGGAAAACGTATAATATTATTATACATATGTATATGTGGTTAGTCTTCAGGCATATTATAAGCGAACATACACTTTTCAAGCAATTATCTCTGCACTTGTTCTATTATTTCTTATTTAATGAGAAACGACGGTAAAAATATGTTATATCATTTGAAATTTAAAATTTCTACGAACCAAGAAAAAAAAATATATATTTATTTATGATTTTTTTTTCTTCAGTTTTCCTAAATTTAAAACCTATATTTATTGGAAAAATATCGCCTAAAAAAAAAACTCGCGACAAAAATCTTTCTAAAATAAATATTATTTTTATTATTTTATACGAAAAATTATCTGTTTACATTTACATGTATTGTTATATACTCACTTGGAACCGTCCCGGAACTCGAGAGTAAAATCTTTTATTCCTAATTCGTCTATAGTAATATTGGACCATGATTTTTGAAATGATACGATCATAGTCTTCAACGTGTCTTTAAGAAAGTCGTCAATATTAATCCAGTGCGCTTTCATCCCTTCGTCACACGGTCCTTTCAAAACCATATCGTCTGCACAAAACGAATCGTCATCATCATATAGTATCAAATAAAAATAATATTACGTAATTTATTTATTTTGCGATAATTTCAAATCGAAATGTGATATCTTCGATATGCTATGTAATTCCATAGAAATTCATCGTTCTGATCCACACGGCTATTATTATTATTATTATTATTACTACTACTACTACTAAAATAACGCGAAACAGTTAGTTTGAAATTTTCAGAATAATCGCAAAGGGCCAGAATGTTTAGTAATATTAGGCAATATTGATGGATTCAACCGCATTTCTGTAATATATATTATACTAATGGACTTTGCGATTTTTTGCTACAATTATACACTAATGTTGTCGCGCGCAATCAATTTTCTCTTACACGAGATAAAATATGCATACGCGAAATCAAACCAAATTGCATGGTTTTACCATGACCAAGAAATTGTCCAGCATATGGTAAAAAGTGTACGAAATGTTTAAAAATGAACCATTTTGCAGTTCGGTGTATGAATAATAAGAAAATAAGAATATTGGGTGTGGAATATACTATTGTAGAGAATAGTGAGGACGAGTATTTTGGTGTAAATAGCTTAAATAGTGTTTATAGCGTTGTACGGAACAGCGAGGAAAATAAAAAATGGACACAAATAATAAAAATTAATAATCTGAATGTGAAAGTGAGATTAAACACGGGTGCTGTTAAAAGGCGAGTTCCTATAGTGATTGAAACTAGGTTGAAAGAGACATTAGACCATTTAGAGAAAATTAAAGTGATTGAGTCGGTTAGTGAACCAGTTGATTGGTTATCAAATACAATAGTAGAAGTAGAGAAATCAAATAAAAATTTACGTATTTGCTTAGATGCACTGAACCTTAATAAAGCACTAAAACATGTGAAATATCTTATACCAACGATCAAAGAAATAATACCGAAGTTAAAAGGAAAAAATATTTTACTGTAATTGACTTAAGAGATGGATTTTGTGCAGGTAGGTTCAGGCGAAGAATCTAGCAAGCTCTGTTGTTTTAGTACTCCGTTTGGTAATTATACATTTTTAAGACTTCCATATATATATATAATTACGTATTTCTTTATTTTTATATAATGAAAAATAAAGAAATATATATGAGCTGTTGTATTGACATTTGTTTGTTTACCTAACGTCGAACTCGCAGGTATTCAGAGAAAAACAGAAATACCGCAATGGGATAAATAAAAAAAAAAAAAAAATGCGAATAAATCCAGAAAATGTATAATAATAATAAAAAAGAAGGCGTAGAGTTAAAACAAACGACGAAGGAATCGTGTATACAGCGAACTATTAATATAAAATGTTTTTTTTTTTTTTTTTTTTGAAATTCGCGGTAGGTATTTAAAATATATTAAAACGCTTTAAATTCCTTTATATGTCATGTAATATTCTTTCAAAACGGATTCTTTTTTTTTTTTTATAACGTACATATGGTTTGGAAATTTTCGACCAACTGGTTGACGGCCGAGAACGTGTGTTGAATACCGTTTTTGAAATTTTCCGGCGAGATAACCTCTTCGCGACTCGTACGCTCGTTGCGTGCGGCGGTGGCCAGGACGACGAACAAGTTGACGAGAACGCACGCGAACCTTAAGGATTTCGACATTTCGGCGTACTGAAAACGAGAAATATTATTATAATATATCGAGAAATGTAAACGCGAATTACACTCTGCACGCGGTTGTTATTTAAAAATTAAATATTCGATTTTTATATATATATATATATATAAAAAAAAAGTAATTTATAATTTCATTCGATTTATACGGCGACGATATTACGTACGCGCAGTTTTGACGTTTTGTTTGTCGATTCTTGCAATCGTTTCGGATGTGGTAAAAATTCTATATAAACACTTTTTTTTAAACGCCGCGGTTTATTATAAACACACGGTTATTGTTCTCTCTCTCTCTCTCTTTCTTTCCGCGCAAATGCAACGATTCGTTAAAAAAAAATTCTTTTAAGAGTATTCGCGATAAATAATTAAAAAAATATAAAAAAAACCCTCCCCGGTATTTCCACGAAATGAAATAAAAAATAATAAAGCGAATACGATTATAGAGTTATTAAAATATACGTAAATATTTTAAATGGTGTGAAAACGGCACGTCGTACCTCGCGAGAGTACGTTATAAATTATATTTACTACGTTTACCTACGCATTATTTATAGGTATTTTATATTATTGTGGATAACGATAACCTCCGTGTATGGACTTAAACACGAGTTATTATCGTGAAATAATATAATATCAAATGTTATAACATGTCCGCGATAAAATCGAATATTAAATATCATTTTATTGTTTCCTTTTTTTTTCTTATTATTATTAAAAAAACATTACAGTTATTAAAGAAAAAAAACAATTACTAAATCGAATTGTTAATTAACAATGAACATTAATTAACGAGTTAAAAGTTACAAATTAATTGTTATTTTAACTCGTGTATGTAATAATAATAATAATAAAAGAAATGACGTGAAAATAACCATGAAAAAAAAAACAAAGAGTGTGTAGGCGTAGAATATTATATACATGTCCCCCTTATGTAGTAATTAATTTCTTAAGGCGTCACACTAAAGTGGTGCAAAAAAACAAGTCTAATTTTCGAGATTTTGAGACTTGTCTCGGATTTTAGTGTTTAAAAATCCAAAAAAAAATAAAAATAAACCAACTACGACGTTTCTTCTATAGGCAATAGATAAATATTATTTTGTACAAAATCCAAACGCACCGTACGAAATTTTGAAATAAGGTGAATTATAATAATCAAGAAAAAAAATCGTCTCAGTTATAATCTCTCGGGAAAACGTATTATTATATGAAGGATCTTACTGGTTAAACAAATAAAAATAAAAGTCACGAGAAAGGTGTAAATTGGAATATTCAGTGTCGGTTTGGTCCACCCGATCCATACGACCGTGGAGACCCCGACGGAAATTCAACTGTCGTAAAATCAAATAGCAGTGTAAAATTAAAATATTTTTACAATGGAAATAATGGAACGGAATCAGAAGAAGAGCAAGACGGTGTGCGACTAATATTAAAGATCGTTTACCCGAAGTATTTCTTGTGTTATACGGAAATTAACTTGAAAATCCGGCTTGTTTATTTGACTTTGTGTTTAACGAGCGGTGAAATAATGTGGCTTAATACTTTATCGCACACAAGTTTCGTATGAACTAGCGTGCGTTTTCAAAGCCGAGCTTCAAAAACGGAATTTGTGTTCTTGGTCGATCAAATTCCATCTTGTTTGCACGTGGGAGAAAACTTAATTCGTTCGATTAACAGTGATTAAATGAGTTTGGATCTTCGGAATTACGAATAAAAATACTATAATATACCGGTTTGATACTATATAATAAAAATATATTCAAAGACATTTTTTTCCCAAGTCAATTATTATATTAATGTTATACAAATTAAAGATGTTTTTTTTTTAAATGTAATTGCGATTTTTTTTTAAAAATCTCGATAAATAAAATCATTTAAAATAATAGTGGTTTTAATCTTATATATATATATAAAATATACACAAAAAAAATAGATATATGTTATGATGTAAACCAGCGGTGCTAAAACTGTGGTACGCGTACTTCTTGGAGTACTCAAAAAATGTTTAGTGGGTACAAGTCTGGCGAACAAATCATTAAATTTAAATAAAGGAAAAATTCTAAAACGCAAAATTTTTCACGTAACATTATTGATGTAACATGCCATGAGCCTTGAGTCAAAACGATTGGTAAAACAAACGTACAACGGAATTTAAAATTTTGTTTGTATTATTTTTTAACGAAATTAAAACGTATGGATATATTTTAATATATGTTTATTCAATGTATCTGTGTTATAACCGAGTACACAGGTCAAAACTATACTAACTAAAAGTTTAAGATTTGTATGTATATTTTAGTTTATTAACCGAGAAGGGGTACCTAAAAAATTGTATTGGCAAAAAGCGATATCAAAGTTTGAGAATCGCTGATGTAAACGAAGAGAAAAACGGGTGGATACACTAATGTGACGTAGGCATGTTTACAACATTATTACGAAACTGTTGTGCACGAACGGAACGCGTGTTTTTATTATTATTTCTTTATTTTCAAACGTAAATTATGATAATTTTGTGAAAATTACGTAATTTCTTCAGTAAAAAAATATATGATTTCTTCGTACCGGATAACGGAACCGCAATAATATATTCGTAAAATTACAAGAAGAAAAAAGAAAAGGACGACAACAATAACGACGATTTATCGCGTGTGTGCGTATTATTATTATTATTATTATTATTATTATTATTATTATTATTATTATTATTATTATTATTATTATTATTATTGTACTCCGCGCGTAGAAGTAGATTTTCATGGAGATAAATTTATATTAGAATAATTTTACAATTAAACAACGCGTGAATCGTTTAATGGTTTTTATTATTGCACGCGAAACGTGTTGTGTATAATATATCAGAAAAAAAAAGAAGAAAGAAAATATCGCACGTATTTACACATTCCCGGAACAAAATATACATATAATATATATATATACTTGCTCGTATTATATTATTGAATTCTTAAGTTTTTTTTTTATTTTGTAAAACAAAAGAAGTATATTAATTTAAAAACAAAATACCACGTGTAATCGCGTTTAAATATTTAATATTATTACTCATAAATACATAAAAATTACACGATTATTTCCTGTAGTTTGTATTTATTTTTTTTTTCTATTATTTTAAGGCTTCAACAGCTTGGGTTATTAGTCCGATATATACGTTTAACGTGTGTATAATAAAAATGTTCTTTTTTTTTTTAATTACACGCGAATATGTTAGGGCGGATACAGAAATTCTGAATGTGGAGGAGCATTTATTAGTATTGAATCAAAAAAAAAAAAAGGACATCACTTTTTTTCTTTATAGTCGTTCATTTTTTATATTAGGAGGAACTGTAACATACATTATATTACTGTACACTATTGCACTATGTTTCTTTAGAAAAAACGTATTAACCTTTGTGGAACGTTATAAAAATTTACTTAAGATTAAGAGAAAAATACAAAAAAAAAATATGTACAACAGATTTTATAGTATTCAACTCATTACGGTAATAATTTTGCATACCTATCTGAATATATTCGTTACTGCGGCTATGGCTCGAAAATATTTAATGACTATGAAGACACGGAGATATCATACGAAAGCGTCATCGATTATTTTTATCGGTGACAATAACTTTTGTTCGGAAATTTTTCAGTAATACGAGACATAACGTACATTTGACAAATCCCGGAAAAATATTACAAATATAATATTAGAAAGCATTTTTTTTTTTTGTTTTAGTTAACCCTATTGCTTCCACACTGTATCCGCCATTGCAATTGTGACAAAAATCGTTTACAATACTTTTATTTTAGTTAAAAAATTGCGGAACGGACGGGTCGATATTCCGGGCGTCCTCGGATTACGTGTAGTTGGGTGATCAATTCGATTCGATGACATCTATATTGCATATATGAATGGCGGAAGTGATCATCTTATACGGAAAGAGTGAGTTGAATGAGAATGTCTTATTCTGGCTCTCGTTATATAATGACTTCCTGTAAAACGTCGGGGAATGTGCCATTTTTTACCACTATTTTTAACTTTCCTCGGTTTGTTGGTAGGAGGCCAGGAGGGGAATAGAGTCTCGATAATATTGTCTCGATTCACATTCGATGAAGGCGGTTTTTATGTACATTTAATCAGTGTACTTATTCATATGAATATTATTTTGGATAGTTCGAGTTGTTCCGTTTGTCGGAAAGGAGTTTTGACGTGCGAAAAAGCGCTCGGTGGATCATGCGGAATTAATTGATTCGAGGTGATTATAGGTTGGCAAATATGCGATCGCTTCATAGACGGCATATTATGATCCTCTGCTGAGAGTATATTATATATATATTGGTTTCCACAGGAAGTTTGTGCTGTAGAGTGGTTATTTTTTTTAAATTCTTCTAAAGCTTTGTAAGGATATTGATGTGTCGGTATACGTTTTGGCAAAGCAGGAAATATTTTCTTTTGTTTTGCGTTTGCTGTATATTAGTAGTTTAATTTTCCAAAGTCGAGTCGATTTGTGATTTTTATTAAGTTTATTATTACGCAGTTGAGAAATTATATGCAATATAGGAACGGTATTGGTTTATTTACTATATATAGCATATTGGTTGTACTGTTGTAATTGGAAAATGTTTTGTATCGTCTTGGTTCGAATAAAAAAATCTCCTCTCCCACGGAAATCGCACACTATTGTAATTTTTTTTACTTTTTTGTATAAAAACTCTATACAAACGTTGATTTTCTTCTGCGTGTAACGGCGCCAACTTTATATCTGTCGTTTCAGCTTTTTTTTTTAAGTTTAATATATACACGAATGTTTTGTTATAATAAATACACGTATACGCACATTGAAAAATATCAACAAATAAATAATAATAACGAAATATATAATAAAGCGTGTCACATCGAAAAACATCTCATAAGCGTATTTCGTATATCGATTTATTTAAAAGTATTATAAATGTTTTCGTATATACTTGGGAAGAAAAACTTGGCCGATTCCAATATATATATATATATACACGAAGGACTGACGTGACTGCGCGTACGTCCTATGATACCGTGTGTAACGGATTATAATGAACTCCAGACGTGCTATAAAAAAAATAAAAAACTGTTTATTGTTAAAATTGTAAGTCAATTTTGAATAGTCGAGAAAAAATTGCGACTTCGTTGATCAGAAAAAAAAAAGTAATCAGTTGAATGGTATAGCCACAGGTTAGATGAATGTTCATCTAATCTGTGATATAGTTGCAGGAAAACGAGCCGTTCTCGTCGAATTTTCTATTATCGAGTTTTATAGATACACAAACACATACACACACACACACACTCGTAAGATTTAATTATAATACGGTTCGTTATATTTTGAGAAGAAAAAATTGTAATGTGATTTCATTAAATCGTATAAATATCGCGTTTATTAATGGATATCGTCCGTTAAAATAGACAAGAAGAGATATAAATAATTTCTATTTTTCCATTATAATACAATGTAATAGGTGAACGTTAAAATTAGCTTTTATACAGTCAGCGCTATTACGATTATAAAATTATTCCAAAGTTATTGTTACAACGATTTTGTATTCGACGCGCGTAAATCGCGGTTTTGGACTACGTATAAAAAGGAAATTGAAAAAATCGACACTTACCGTATGTCGAAGTTTTATTCAACAATATCGAAATATTAAAAAAAATAAATATATATTATAGCCTATCGGTATTCGACAGTCGTTTTCCATTCTGTTTTTCTGCGTACACACGAATCGATTTTACCTTGAAATTATAGAAACCGACGTTTTATACTATTATACTATACGTATAATTACGTTATTTTAACGTTCATCGCCCATATACCTCCTAATAGTTGTTTTTATGATAAGAAACGATATGTTGTACGCGTAATACGAATCGAATAATATTATAAATAATATAGTTATAAACGTTATACTAAAAAGGAAAATGTGTTAGGAAATAAAAGAAAATCAAAAAATTACAATGTTTCGCAGATACATTATCATTTCTTCTTCTCGTCGTTCAAAATATAATTTAACGTCTACGGAATATCCACTCCATTCGTTTACATTTGAAATATCGGTAATGTATAATAATGCGGCAGTTATTTGATTTTTCCATATCGATTTTTTTTATTCGTCGCCAGTCTAATATACACGCGCATTCCGTATTTCGTTGTGTTGTAAAAAAAAAAAAATTATTATTATTATTATTATTACTCGTATTATTATTATTGTTCTAACTTTAGAGGTTTTTTTACAAACGTTTATTTCAATTTTTCTCGCGCGAATGTCGAACGTTCGTTCACTTATAATCTGTAGGAACTTAAAAGTTTTGTGCGGCACAGCGAAGTTAATTATATTACGGGGCATAAAATTTATATACAAATTATATAGATAACCGCATACGAATATTTCCAGAAAAAAAAAATTGGACGAACGAATTTCGTTTTTTACGAACATAAAATTTAAAGTAAAGTGGAGAAAAAAATTATTATTATTATTATTATTATTATTAATTTTTCGTCGCAAAAATGTATAGTTTTATAACGTTAATTAAAACCGTATATAAATAAGATGATAAAAACAAAAACAATAATTGCCCGTACACAGAAATAGCGTATAACGCGATTAAATACGCGTCTTATAATTTGTTGCTAATTTCGTGTGCTTCAATACGAATAGCTGCAGTAATAAATATTATTATATCGACTATAATATATGTTAATTATTAACCGTCGGAATAATTAAAATAGTTATATATAAATATATATACGCCGTATATATTATATAATAATAATAATTATGCGTGTTTTTGTCCTGTTTTCTGAAGTTTCCGTTTCGCGAAAATCATCGAATTATAATTCATTAATAAATTATTAAATATTATACAGTTTAATAAAATATACGATATTTATTATCTGTTCGAATTTCGAGGTCGCCAAGTTTTCTCTCTTAAAACATATATATATTATATATATACACACACACACCGATTATTTTATCTTATTATTTTCTGACAAAAAATTTTAATTTCCGAGAACGTTATTATTAAATAGTATATATATATATGAAAATAGAATCTGTTGTTCAAAAATCTATTTCGTCGTTTCCGAATACGATTACGAGTGAAAAATGCATTTATTTTTACGTTTATAATCCACGAGGCCATGTTGCCTGTACTTTAAATTTAGGTGAATATGGTATTAGTTGGATTAGTTCAGTAAGAATTTTTGCGGCAAATAAACGAGTAGTTTAATAATAATAATAATAATAATAATAATACGTGAAATAACTACTAAGGTTATGATAGACGTGCTTTATTATTGTATAATAATATGTTCAGGCATGAGACAAGGCAGGTGTATATCTATAAATCGTGAATTAAACACCGTGTTACATTTTTGTTTCTGTAAAATTAATGTCTCGTGTTTAAAGTCAGTGTATCTCATAATATAATCTACGCGGTATTAAAATATAATAAACGCGTTCTGCAGAAGATCGGTAAGGTGAAAATCGGTTTGAAAATTATTTTCTGCATTTTTAGCAATAAATTATGTATAATAACGCGTTGCATTCGATACGTTTTGCCAATATACGAAAAATTTAAAAGAAAAACACTATTAATTGCATTTTAAACGTCTATACGTTTTTCAAAATACACTCTACATATGACATTTTGATACGCTAAATAATGGGTGGGCGGATGGATGAGTGTGAAGAATTATTTCATTCTCACTTCATTCAAAATGACTTGCGTCACTTATTACAATATTATGCATGAAAAAAAATAAATAATAATTACAATAATATTTGTTTATAATTGCGCGCACCGTTTTTATTCATACTCGCGCGCGAATGTAAGTCTAACTGTGACACGTGAAGGCGTACTATGTAGGTATTTATGTAGATAAAAAAAAAATAATAATAATAATAAAGTCGAACAAACCGTTTTCTAAGTACATAATAACAATATAATTATTACAATATTAAACGACGATTTTTTTTTAACGATATACCGAAACAAGAATTTCTTTTTATAAACATACGAATATTGTATTATAGTTAAACATTTTGTGCATGCCGGGCGAGTTAGATAGAATAGTCAATATACGAGTTATACTTTTTTTTTCTTTTTAACTGTAATATGTTTACATATTTTTGGACGTTAGCGTTAAAAAATGACTTCTATAGACCATTTCACCTCGTACAACGTAATGTTTATTTGATCAAACACTATACATAGCTGAATTACAACACGAGTTTGCTCGCGAGCAGTTAAAGAGAATTGCATTGTTTCGCTTCCAACAGAAATCGAATCTTTCTATTAAGTTTTCTTTTATTAATATCGAAAAATTTCCGAAAATTCAACTATTTTTATTTATTTATTTTTTTTTTGAGCATGTCACATAATGCGAGGAGCACGCAGGATTTTACAAATTTCGTAATACACAAACTTGGTTATCCGTGTCAATCGGTAGAGAGTAGCGAATCACTGTTTCCCCAGGCAATGTTTCCAACGAAAAATATAATTATTACAATTCCAAAATGAAAAAAAAATTGATTTCTACCAAAAATGTCGTAAACCGGATTTTCCAAGTCCGATATATATATATATATGTTTAAATATATTTGGATTGATGGGCTGTAGTTGGCAGAGTCTCATCAGCGTCCAACACCAATAATAATCGACTGACTTGTTTTTTTTTTTGTCATACGTATTAAACATAAATAATACAATTATGTTATTGTTAATGAGTCATGATTATTGATTGCAAGATCATTATATAAATGAATATAATAATATAGTATAATATTTAATTGTGCAGTGAATCGTATGGACAAGGTTTACGACTAAAAATTGCAAATTTTATATTACAGAAACCTTAGTGAGTGTACAAAACGAACCACTGACCGTTTCATTACAATCAACAGTTTAGGAACGCATCTTGCAGGGACATTTAATTTTATAAATAAATAAATAAATATATATATATATATATATATATACATATATACTTTTATTTTTTTAAATTTAATTACTTTTAAACGTGCAACGGTTAGGATACATACGTAATAATTAATATTTAAATATAAACGCGTTCGTGTGTCAAAACTTAACAATTGCAGTATTTATAGTGTATTACAATAATATAATAAAAACAATATCGACGCATAACACTGTTATTATTATAGTTTCGGCATAATAAGGAAATAATACAATATTATTATCGCATTATAATAATAATTATAGTTAGGTTTTCTGTTTTCGTTATTTGTTTATGCGTAATATAACAATAATTGTTGTCAAATAATTCAGGGCCATCGGATTTCACAGCGATTATATACACACGCGCACGCTGTATATTATATTATTCGTTTTTAAAGTCAGACCCGTCAAATATTATACGAATAAGTTACAGTTAATTATGCTTACATACATACAACCGTCGAGTACGGTACAGTGTCTCATATGATATATAATAAATATATATAACTATACGTTTAAACGGACGAGCAAAAACGACTCGGAGCCATAAATTATAAATTTCTTTATAATCTTTTTAGATGAGATTACGCAATATTCTCATCATGTACTCTCTATATGATGATAATAATTTATGTATCGCAGCGGTTTTACACGTTTGAACGTTCTGCTGCAGCACTGCGTGATATTGTAATAATTATTTACGAGATCGCTGTATTTGATTGCGTACGTATAAAAAAAAACACACACAATAGCGAATTAAAATTTCGTAGTGGGTAATAATAATAATTAAAACGACTGCAGATCTCGTCTGAAAATCGTGAAAATCGATCTGCTCGCGAGTAAATAAAACCTACAATAATAATAAATAACGTTTGATTGAAAATAAAATTCCGCGTTTGTCTGTGTGGATTTAGATATACGCGCGCGCGCGCGTGTTCGCCATTATTTACAGGTTTATTGTTGCAACACGTTATATTATTACAATACTCTATTGAGAAAACTAAACTTAAATATACTTCGCCGTTTGACATTTAACTAAGTAATTATTAACTTCGGTTTTGACACCAAAATTTTCCAATTCGACCCAAACTCGACAACACATATTATATTATTATAACGGCGGCGACATACGTGAAAAGTTTTCCACACTGCTGCTGCTGCAATAGTTAGAAACAATGTCTCTATCCAGTTGTATAGAGAGTGTTTGGAGCTCGGGTGAAAAATACGTCCAACGTAACACTTACGAAGTAAGAAAAAAATAAATGGCGTGTTGATTTTCCATATTATAAACTCAACTCTCCTATACATCTATCTAAAATAAATGATCAGTAGAAATAGTTGCAGTATAATCCAAAAGTTATGCATATTAACTAAACAGAATTCGATCAGGTGTTACGATATTATTGGATTATTTGTATAGAACATAATCGATTAGGTGCGAGAAGTCGCTGACTGCTAATCAATGGGTTCCAATCGGCTGTAAGTGGTTATCAGAAAGTGTAGCTCGGTATTCAGTTTTTTTCATATATATTTAATTTTCGTATGAAAAAATGCTATTTCGCACAAGAATTTCAATATTACATCAATCGAACACGAATGTTTCTTTTTAACCGGTAGATTCCAAGATTTGTTTTCAAAACTTCGAGTTTTAAGAAATATATCCGATTTGATCTGCGAAATCTCGGATTCAATTTTTTTTAAAAACACGAATTTTATTATTATCACACATTTATTAAACATTTTTTTATTGTATGGTATTTATAAAATTAAAATAAACAAAAATCTTAATTTTCAGATAAATATATTAATATTTAAATGAAAATTTTTTAAATTTAATGTGAAATTTGTCGTTGTTTTTGTACAAAAACACATCAAAATTAGGATGAAGAATGGAATTTATTTTCACTCGTAAATCTCTTTGGCTGTTGTTCTTATTCCTGTATACTTATTTTTTTTTTCAAATACACCAGTTCAGTAAATCTACACAAGTAGTAGTGACAAATGGAATGAATCTTTGTAATGCTTGTTTGAAAAAATACGAGTAATTGATTTTTGTTCTCGTCCAAAATGAAACGAATGTTTTGTCTTTAAATGCGTTTTTCGTTGAATATTGTCACTAATCATGTATTGAGTCAATGGACGGTTTTTCTATAAAGTTAATAGAATGAAAATTGTATCAAAAAATTTTTTCCGCCAATACGAGATTTCCGCGCATACCACAGCGATTATTGGGAACCGCTGCTCTAGACCAGGATTAGGGGCATATATAAATTTTTTTTTCATATTTTCATCGAGGGCCACATTAAAAGAAAAAGAAATAAACAGATTTTACGTACGATATAATAAATACATTTTTATTATTATTCAATTTATAATATCAAGTCACGTCATCAGTTGTTATATAATACATGTAAGTATGAGTATAAAAGAAAAAATAAATATATCACGAGCTTCCGCGGGTAGAAAAATTTGCTTTTAGGAAAAAATGTAATTGAAAAAATAATATACGTTTAAATTGTTAAAATAATTTTTTTTTTTTTTTTTGTCAATTTAACATTTCCGTGCGATGGCACGAAAAATTGCTTCGCGGGTCGCCGACTACTGCTCCGGACCATCGTGTGTACAATTTATTATTAATTTATATTGCGTATTATATTGAAAAAAAAAGTATTATTATTCGCGCGCACAACAGTAAATTGCGTAATAGAGTGAATATGCTGTGCCGTATAGACAGCTGAATGGTCGTTTTAAAGGAACGATCCAAATTTTTTGACAAGACACTACTACAGTATTTATCTGTTTTACAACAACGATTTCGTGCCAGAATAACGTTCCGCCGCATAATACTCGCGTCCGGCATACCCGTACGGAATAATTGGTTTACAAAAAAAAAAAAAAATTCAAAAAGAATTTTTTTTTCTTTTCTAAACGACGTGCAAATGTATAATTTACACGCAGTCTCATCGTTTATGTGTGTGTGCACATCGTGTCAACACGGCCAAAATTGCCGCGCGTTTAAACAGATGCAAACGGTTAGTGGATTACGCGTATAATTTCCATTTGAATTCACTACTATTACTCGGATTCTTAACGAGACGTGGGGAAAATAGGGCACGTGTCCTATGTATAATAATAATAATAATATTTAATAATATTATACAACACCGCGTATAACAATCGTAAAAAAAAGCGTTAGAAAAAATAAATAAAATCTTTCAAACTCATCGTCGTCGTTGCGCGATTAATTTTTTGCATTGTGAACGGAGCGAAGAAATGTATTGGTTTTAAAATGATGCGATTTTTTTTTTTTTTATGTCCGTACCAAAAAATTCTACCAGAAGGAGTGCTCCGCGATCTTTACAGTCGTCATAGATTGTTTTCGGCGGTAACGAATAGCATTCAGCGGTTGGTATTTCGGTGAGGTATCATTTTTCGATTTTCTCACTTATTTTTTAAGCGTTAGAAAAGAGAAACTACCGAAGAATTACGTAAAATTTCGTCGAAATCGCGATTTCGAAACAAATGGTTATAATATTGTAGAAATTCGAAACACTCAACGTAGCTATATTTAGGGAATTTGGACCGTTCGTAGCCGTGGCAATTATTGTAGATTTCCAGGTATTTAATTGATAAAAAAGTTGAAATTTTTGGTTTTACGATTTTTCAAAATCTAAACCGGTGTCAGGTATTCGTTACTGTTATTGGACTATAATGGAAAAATAAAAAACTTGAAAATCGTCAAGTCGCAATTTTTTTTTTTTTTTTATAATCATTTACAAATTTTTCGACAAACTGCGACATTGTATTGCTTTGAGCGTGGCGACGAAGTTCCGCTCGGAACACGGTTTTATCGAACGCAATGATTTATCGCAAATTCTATAACGTCTAAAATCTTTATCCGTGTAATTCACTTGAACGCGGCTCGTTGTCTATTTAAACGTTAAAACTAAAAAAAAAAATTTACTTCTATTACGAAATATAAATATTTAAAAACAGCCGAAAAAATAAGAAAACGTTAAGTATACGCGCGTATATTCGGCGAGAATATTTCTAATAACCGCGTCGGTTTCGAAATCGCGTAGAGACAACCGCGACGTTCTTTTATTTTTTTTTCGCGTAATTTTTGACTTTTCATTTTTCAGGCGCTTTTGAGAAAATCGAAAATCGACATCTGTAAATAAGCGTAATACGAATAGAACTGCAGTAAAGCGTTTGGAACACTCGTTTTGGTTAGATTTTTTTGGGTACGGATATAAAAAAAAAAAAATGTACAATTTCTACGCATAATCCGTTCTTAATCGGAATTTTTTATTAAAAAAAAACCTCGACGAAATTGACAATATTTTCTCGGTCAACTGTAGCGAGCGCGAGCGCACGCGCGCACGGTAAATTCGCCGCAGACAGTTGGCCATACTTCCTCCCCACCGGCCGCCGTCGCCGACGCCGCCCTTATTCGAGCGCGTCTCCGACAGAGCGAGCCGGAGAGTGAGAGAGAGAGAGCGAGTGAGTTTTGAGCGCGCGCGAAGAACGAGTGTGTGCGAGAGAGAGAGAGTGAGAGAGAGAGAGAGTGAGAGAGGGATAAAACGAGAATACTCGGACGACGTACCCACATGGGTCGCCGAAAGCTCGCGGGAATCCGTGTGTTGTCGTCGCCGCGACGGTAGTACACGCGGTCGTCGTTCGCATCACCGCAGCCGCCGCCGCCAGTCGTCCTCGCGCGCGAGTTTTCGAAAAACATTTTTTGTTTTGAGTTTTTTCTTTCTGAATTTTCAAATTTCCAAACGCGTTTGAAAACGCCGCGGTTTTACGAGTAAATTTTTATTTCGTTTTTGCCCGGAAAACCGCGCAACGGTGCGCCGCGGTTAACGGTTTTCTCTTTTCCACCCCCCTACCTGCGCAACGCAATCGAAAACACCACCGGTTCGAATCGGCGCCACGCTGTCGTCAAGAGTACTGTCTGACAACACCTGGTATGACAAACGTATTTCGAGTTTTTCGTTTGTTTTTTTTTTCAATTATTAAATCGTTGTGTGGTTGGAAACGCGTCATCGTAAATCGAACGTTTCCGGTGGAATGTGTAACGTACGTTTGTCTAATGAAATCCGCTGGAAAAAACTCGGCAACTCGACGAGTCGTTATAAAAATATTATCGTGACAAATAATTTTTCAAGGCGGATTTTTAAAATCCTAAAGCGGAAATCGCGCGAAACGTAATTTTACGCGATCGAAAATCATGGGAATTCAACGAGCGCGTTCGTATCGCTTTTCTCTTGCGAATGTCACGAGTTTTCTTCTTTTTTTTGCGATCGAGTAGTTAACTCTTCTCGGCTCGCCGGAGCTCGTCATTTTGAGTCGACGGCTCCGACGACAAGTCTCTCGGACGTCAGCGCGTCTAATGCAACTGTTCGACGCTGCGAGTCCTGCGCGTAGGCGGACTTGGGATTTGATTCCATTTTTTTCTTTCTTCTTCGCCGAGGTCTTTTTTTAATATCGTCTTTGGTAAATTTAAAAAACCGTGTTGCGGCGTACCTGTGAGTACGCGCGTTCGATTTGCGGCAACGTAAAAATATTCAGCAAAATATTTATTTCACACGATTAGTATTTAGGGGTAGAGGGGTGCTCACCATTTTAAATCCGCCTGTGGGGTCCTGCGTGTCCTTAGAAGAGGTCTTGTTCTGACATTTTTTCGCAAGTGCTTTTTTTTTTTTCACCTCTCAATGCGTGCATTTCAAACGCGCGCGCGCGTCCAAACCATGTTCATCTGTTCGTTATTATTACCCGACGAACGTTGGTGTAATGTTTCGGTCTGTTCTAACCGGGGATTCGGTTACCGAAATTCCCATTAATCGCCGCTGAAAATCGCAATAATTTTACGCGTTATTATCGTCTGTCGCCGCATACGTCAGTACTACACCAGGATGTTCCGCGTGTACGCTCTTATTTCGTTCATATCGTACATTTTATTGTTTGTACGCGATCGGGAAATTAATTTGTTTTTAAATGCGTCGCCGTACTATAACGAACCTATAAATATATAGTGAATTTTTTTTTGCCCCCTAATCGAATTTTCCGTATGAATACGACATCAATTATTATTGTCGAATGAAATTCGAAACAAAAAAAAAAAAAAAAAAACGCGCGAAATGGAAAAAAAACGTCCGATTAAATATTTCTTCGTTTAAAAATGTTTTTTCCGAACGAAATTTGACGAAAAAAAAAAAAAATTACATTTTTATTATAACTTAATAAATTTCGATACATACGCGAAAAGAAAAACGCTTAAGTCTATTTATACGTTTTGTGTATAAAATGGCGACGAGTAGTATAAACGCGCGCATTTCGATATAATACACGTATTCGGAATATTTTTAATTACTCAAACTGTTCGAATTGTTTCCGTGTAGAGCAAAATGTAACGATTTTGATTATTTTTTTAACTATATAATTACTCGAGTCTTAACCGTATTCACCACACGACATTTATTGCGATTGGAAGCGAGTATATTTTCTCTATTTGTCTTGCACACACGCGAATCATAAGTAGGTGTAAAAAATGAAACGTTTCTTTTACTTTCAATGGTTGACCGATCGACCTGTACTGATGCGATAATGATTCTAAAAACAGATTTGAATTCGCCGTGAATTTTATCGCACAGAACGACTTTTTCGCACTTCTAATGTTTTTTCTCCTTTTATGAATTCTCAAAAAATTACTACTGAAACTAATTTAAAAAAAAAAAAAATTGCTAATAATCGATTTTTGAAGATCATAAGTTTGTAAACGAAAAAAAGCGAGTTCTATAGTAATTACGTCACGACGAATTCAAATCCGTTTTCAGAATTTTCATCGCATCCATTATAGGTCGATCGGTACATTGGAAGTAAGAAACGTTTGTTTTACAATGATTAGTGGCATTAGTGCATGTAGACGACGAAGAGAGAAATATATACTCGCCTCCAATCTCCTTATTATTCGCGTTTATAATAAATACGAAATTGCGCGTGAACGCTGTGTTTGTACGAGCATTACAACGTTTTCACAAATAATAATTTGCAAAAATCCGATGAAATGTTTGCAAACAATTTATACGCGCGTTATCTGTGTCGCATTCTTTACCGCGCGCATATTATTATCGACAAACGTATCAAATAAAGAAAAAAAACGTTTTTTTTTTTTTCTTAAATTTATTCTATCGACGATACAATTTAATTTCGACGTTTTATCCGGACGATAACGTAAATTTACAATTTGAAAACAACACGAATCGTCGACAAATATATTTTTATGATACGCGCCGTTTGTTCGGGTTAGCTGAACGTTTTTCTAATGGAAATTTACCGATTCGTTAATGAATAATAATAATAATAATAATTTTGATCGTTCCAATAATAATAATTATTGCGATCAAATACCGAAACGGTTTTCTGATTTTGAACACCAAGAAAAAAAAAAGTTGTTTTTTCTTATTTGTTCTACACGAGTGAGTCGATTAAATTTCATTTATTATTTTTTAAAAACTTAAAAAACATCAAAAATAATAATTATTATTATTATTGTTCTATACCCGTAAGACCGCCTAACCGTGTCCAATTAGACACCCATAATTAGGAACGAATTCGTGTTTTTCACAATCGAAATTTTGTTATATAACACACAATGGTCATGTGTGACATAATAAAATGTAATACGTCGCTCTACATGTGTTTCAGTAAATACTATGTATTGCCGACAAAACAACAATGACAATAATAATAATAATAATAATAATAATAATTATTATTATTATTATTATTTTGTGATCGTGTAAATGTTTAATAAACATTTAGAGGAATTTTTTTTTCTTTTAATCTCAATAGTAATTAATTTGCTTAACGCGTTAATTTCTTTTTACAATTTACTGTTTTTTCTTATTTTTTTTTTCTTAACTCGACGTGTCGACTTCTGTTTCATTATTATTGCAAAAGTATTTTAATTAAGTTAAATTAGCATCGGGACAGCACACCTGTGTCTGATAGAACGAACATGAAATGTATAAATATATATAACGTTGAAGATTGCAGCATTTGTGTGTGTGTGTGTGTTATAAGGACGCGCGCGCGTTGAGGAATGGTCTTATCTCATTTTCGCGTTATTTTTAACGCTATTATACAACACGGAGGCGCATTTTAACTTTTACCAAAGTCACGACGACACTCGACTTTTGTAGTCTAAAAGAAAAGCATTATATAAGCAATTCAACATTTTCGCTCGTTGAATTAACCGAATTTAACGGGTTAAAAAAAATAATATATATATATATGTACCAATTATATTACTCGTACGCGTCTTATTATACGTATAATAATAATAATAATAATAATAATAATAATAATAATAATAATAATAATAATAATAATAATAATAATAATAATAATAATAATAATAATAATAATAATAATAATAATAATAATAATAATAATAATAATAATAATAATAATAATAATAATAATAATAATAATAATAATAATAATAATAATAATAATAATAATAATAATAATAATAATAATAATAAAAACGGACGATATGTGTTGGAAAAAGCGGAGAAAAAAAAATGTATTAAATTATTGGTCTCGTCCATATACGCGCGCGCGCGCGTGTGTGCGGCTAAAGTTATGAGTTTTCAAATTAATTTCGGTTCCGGGCCGTAGCACACGCGCGGTGGTTTCTTTTTTTTTTTTTTTGAAAATATGGCGAAGACTCGCGCCGCGGCGGCATCGTTTTAATTATCTTTATAAAATATATTGTTGCGTGCTGCGGTGTACCCCGTGTGGATATTCATTAATATCAATAATACACACGTCGATTGATTGGAAAGAGAGAGAGAGAGAGAGAGAGCGAAAAAGAAACAAAAAAAAAAAAAAAAAAACGAATACAGTATATTGTAATCGAAAACGCGTTTTATAAATTTAGAATTCGGATTTTGCTTCCTGCGACAAAAAGAAAAATGCCTTTAAAAAACACGCATTTATGACGCAAAAACTGTAAAACCAAAAAAAAAAAATTCGTTTTAAATAAATAACATTTATTTATTATTATTATTTTTTTTTGAAAAACCAATAACGATATTAACGCATATAGGAGAGAGAGAGAGAAACGAACCGACGGAGAAAGTATTTCTTTTTTTTTTTTTTTTTTTATAACAAGCTGGCCAGGTGCCTGACATAATAGTTTGCGAGAATCGTTCTGTTATTATAGATCATAACCCGGTGGAGATTCTTTTCTTACCGGGGAAAAATTGAACTATAAGACCCCGCGCGCATATTAAAACCCATAGGCCGCCCGTTTCGCTCGCGATTTGTACTTTATAATAAAAACGCGTCACGAAATAGTAGAATATAGACTTTATCCACTTGAGTTCAGAAACGTCACGCTCACGGCCTGCCTGGGTAACTGCAGGTAAGGGTGAGTAGAAATTCGAGAACCGCAGTTTTAACACGAATTACACATTACCAATAGAGCGAAAACACAGAATTCGCAATATTTCAAATTCGCCGAGGACGTATGTAACGGGGCATTTCTCAACGCTATCATCACTTGTATATAAAAATTGAAAATAATTCAATTAAAATTGCATATAACGTACGAAATCGTACGAGATGATAAACCGTTTTACCGACGATCCCATCACGCGCGAACGGTCGCTTCGCTTGTAATTATTATTTATTTAATTACCGACGACGATATGTATTTTATTTACGCGGTACGCGTTCACTCCTCTCGGCTAGCTCGGTCGCTTATTTCCTATTAGGACTCTACGTATACAACGATAGAGATGGATTAGAGAATCATCTCTTCCTCCCGCGCTGCAATGTCGCTTGACGGCCGAGAAATTGAAACGAATCGAAAATGTTGTATTTTCCACAAACGTAATTCGTAGTTTCGACCCGGACATTCATATATATGTTTCTGTTATTTTATTTTAATTACAATGTAATAATTATTAAAAAAAATCCACGAGGTCTCGGCCCGTGCAGGTTGGCGACCCTATAAGTTCGCAACATAAAGCTCGTTAATAATATATTTTTTTTTTTTTTTTACTAAACAATTACGAGACCTCATAAACAGATTTAATTTTTACCAGATGATTTATTGTAAGATTCATGATATATATATATATATATTATAATCATAATTTGAACGAAAAATGGTTTTCCTAAGCTCGCTCCCTTTTTCCATAAAATCAATGTATTCATCTTGCACATCGTTCTAACGTGATGTGCGGAATGAAATCAAGTAATTGTTTCATGTATACTCGATAAAAAACTACTGTTATGTTTGTTTCAAAATTGTTGAATCGTGGCATGATAAATCAGCATAGAGTCTGCCATGTTTTTCAAACCTCGGCGATGAACTTTCTACGACTGCATCAAGTATTGAACAATATAATCCTTGGGTATGTAATTCTTAAAAAAAAAAAATGAAAAATTTTCAAACCAGGCAGACAGAATATAATGAGAACTGCAACACGAGATGAAGAACAATCCATTGTATGAAAGGGATCTCGTGATTCCATGTACGTATTTTAACGAGTAAAATGTATATAACGATAGTGAAATTAGAATTGGTCGGACGGACTCGGTTAAGGAGTTATTGCGACATTAGTGAGCGTGACCCGAATATATCTTCATTTTTACGTTAGACTGGAAGAAGTACACTTAAACCGTGTGCGCCGGCTGCTTAGCCGTACCGCGTCAAGAGCTTCGCCACCATCGCGACACGTGTCCGCGCGTATATCTACAAATTTCTTAACCGAGTCCGTTCCATATTATCTTTAAATCGTTTTTAATTTCATTTAACTTTTTCACTAGTAACAGTAAATACGATTCCCGTGGTTTGATTATTGTCTCTTGCACATTTCTGGAGCGTCAAAAGTTTTTTTTTCCTTACCGTTTCGCTACTCCGGATTTATATTTTCCCATTGTGGTCATTTACGAAATAGACGAAATAGATTACAACGCGAAATTTCACAAAATAAAAATCTAAATACAACGTCCATTCAATGGTCTAATCCGCACCAAACCTATACGAGCCCATGCAAAGTCCATGCAATGTGGTGCGTGCGTGCGTTTCGATATCGCACCAAAGACTCGGGGAATCAACGTAGATTTTTGTTCTCGTATAAATGGATAATAAACGATATTTTCGCTTGTATTTGCCGGGCGGGTAGACGACGATGCGAAGAGAGAATGAAAATGTTGACGACGGGACAAAAGGGTCCTTTTCCTCGATGTGAAGTGGGGTTAACATAATCTCTGATCTAATCCGAATGCAAAATGTCATTCGACGATCGGGTGAAATCAATTTAATATAAACACGACAATTATTAAAATAACATTATAATAATACGTAAGATTAAGAGCGGGTGGAGAGAATAGTTTGGTGTCCTGTGGCGATAAGAGAATTCCTCTATAAGGTCGAAAGGTAAGTTTTATAAGAGTGTAGTAGTGCGACCGTTGTGTAGTCGTATGGTTCAGAGTGTTGGGCGATAGACAAGGAAATAGAGCAGTGAATGAGAGTAACGGAAATGAGAATGTTTAGATGGATGAATGGGGTGACAAGAGATGATTGGGTAAAAAAAATGAACGTGCGAGAGGAAGCATAAGAGTGACGTCGATCGTGGAGAAGATGAGAGAGAGAGAGAATAGACTTAGGTGGTTTGGTCATGTTATGAGAAGAGAAAATTCGGAAGCGATAAGAATTTTCTTTATAGGTATGGACATATGTAAAACCTTAGAGGGGCCCAATTGACAGAGAGTCTACCGGGAGAAAATCCCTATTTTCCTATAGGCCTATCCGCCTCTTCCTGATCATAACCATTGAATTGATGTCGTATTAGCACAAAAATTATTTATTTTCATATTTCTCGTTATTTTCATATTTCAGTCTCGGGAGAATTTTTTATTTCGTAATCTTATACCATATAGAAATCGGTTAAAAAAATAATTGTCGTAAAACATAAAATAATAATGCGAAACGTTTCCCAAAAAGAGTTCGCACTGCTATAGAATACGGTGTGTATTTCACACACACATACACATTTGTATTGAGAAAAAAAAATTATGCGAATGTACCGAAATTCGAGCCCTATTTGTATTTTACATATGGACTTTCTTAAAATAAATAAAAATATACTTCTAAACTGTTTTAGCACGTTTTATCGTTTTTTCTCTTTTCTTTTCGAGCGTTGCATTAATGCACATATATTATTTGAATTTAGAGCACGTACGTATTATTAAATAGTTAAAACAATTGGGTTATACTATAAATCTGTCTCGCAAAATTATTTTTCCTATATATATCACGTATATACACAAGTACGAAAAAAGAAAAAAAAACTGTGTCAAATAACCGAACGGATTTATCTATTTATCGGCGGATTGTCAAATTGCGCATACGCTCGAAAATACAATATTATTATGAGCATATAATTAGATTACATATTAGAGAAACGCTCACTATTATTCTTATTCTTATTATTATTATTATTATTATTATTATTATTATTATTATTATTATAATCGATATATATATACGGTCTTAATTACGATAATGGCACGGTCATAACAAGTTTTCTGATTTAAACTAATGTGCGCGCGTGCTGCAATAATATATTATATACAATGAAACAGAATATTCGTATCGACGCTATACACACAGAATTTAAACGATTTCGTATTCGTTTTTATGTTTTTAAAACTCCGAAAATAACACGTTATTTTATTTACGCGCGTTATACACGCTCAGTGGCGTTATTTCAATTTTATTTTTTTTAATTCTTCTTTTTTTTTTTATTCAGGCCATAATCCGAAATTTGAAAATACAGGAAAAACAAAATAACTCGTCTGTTTCCATTATATAAATAATACCAGTGCTTGGAAAATTCCTCTTTAAAAAAAAAAGAACTGGTTCACATTCCTTTCGCTAGCAAATTCTCGTTCTTAAAAAAAGAATAATTCGGTTTGTTTAAAAATTTTACGAATTTTGAAAAAATACGCGGGGACAGACAAAAAAATAATAGTAATTGAACGTACTTATTGATGTACAATTAATAATAATTCACGTCAACAATATCATATTATTGTACAACAAATAAATAACAATAACGAAAATTGATTTTAAAATAAAATAAAATTCGTTCCGCTTTCACGTGACGACGGAATACCTTGAATTTACAATCGTTTAATATTACACGTACAATGACTTCTCGTGGATAAATGTGCAATTGTGGATAATAATTTTTTCGTCGAAAAATGACTCCGGGATTATGATTTCAATAAATTATACGTATCAATAAACTTTTTTCTAATTTCTAAAACTCCTAAATTATGTAATTAAGAAAGAAAGGGCCGAAAAAAAAAATTCCAATTCGTTCCATCGCGTAAAAAATGGACTTCGTATTGGAAACGAGAAGTTTCACGTTCGTGAAAATTGAACTCGGTCCTTCCAAGCACTGAATGTTGACGTAGTACGACTTATCTCATGTTTTAGACGGTAAGAAATTCGTGATTTTTTTTCCCTAATTCGTTCAAAATAAATTTCACTATAAAAAACTCACAACTTATAACTACAATGTGCTATTTAGTAGGTACGTATACTTAAAAAAAAAAATAACAAATGGTTTCTTGCTGTACAATTTTGAATCGCGTTTTATTTTTTCGCTTTCGACCCTTCGTTATAATAATTATTTTGACTATAGTGTGTATTCCCGTCAACTCTGTTTATATAATTCAAGTGAAATTTAAGTGTGTGTGTTTTTTTTTTCGTCTATCGATACAGCGAAAGGTATTATCGTTTAAAATCGTTATCGGACTTCGTTTTGTGACACTAGTGCCGTACGACTATGGACAATAATTATTAACACTTATCCAAAGCCATGACTACCGCGTAATACAATTATACGACAATGAATGACGTGTTTGTTAAGAAATAACAAACGATATTAATTTCCGTTTAATCTATTACTAATATCCGTCAATCGTTTTGCAGGTTTTGATTTAGAAGAAAAATTGAAATTTTTTTAAGTGGCCCGGCGAAAGGAGAACTCGACGACAGCAGCGAACGGGGGACAACCGATTCACATGTACCGCGAAACAAATTACGAAAATGTTTAATTTTAAATACGCGAATTCGCGCGGTCCAAATGACGCCCGCTACGCGTTTACTGTGGTTGTACCGCGAGACGTTTTATTACCAAGTGGTTATACGATAATTTTCTTGTTTTTTTCTACGGAATTTCGTATTTAATTAATCAATTTCGAGTTTATGGATTTAATAACGCGTACGTTGCACGCCTGTCTATTTATAATAGTCGGCAATATATCACACGGTTGCATCGGTCCAATCGGTTTCTTTAATATTTCTCAATAATGTAATTTGTATTTCAGGGACAGCGAGAGACGGAGAGAGAAGAGAGAGAAGTATTTGATCATTTCGTTCGATCGTGTTCGCGCGCAGTTCAATTATTAAGATAATCGTTTTACAACCCTCGCAAACACTCTCTTCGCAAGGTTCTACTGTATAATATACGCTTTTCCTTGGTACACATTTAATGTGCTTCTGTACATTGATATAAATCACACGTTTACGAAAGCGTCTTTTTTTTTTTTTTTAGAATGTAAAATTAGAAATCTCGGATTGAATGGACACACGGGGGAATTCAATTTTAACATTTTTAACTCGTCGAATCGATATAGAAATGAATGTCTAGAAAATTACTATTATAATCACTTTGTCGTCAATATCAAACGGTAATTTAACTATTAGTGAAAATTCAGACATTTTCCCGATAAATGTTTAAAACGTCATCATTATGAAATTGTTTAATAAACAATAAAGCGAGTAGGGATTGTAATAAAAATTCGTATTTTAGCTTTTATTAATAACGTGAAAAAATTTCGATACCTATAATATTTTATATGTATTGAAAAATATATACGAATTTATCATAATTTAAATACTTAAAGGCTTTCAAATATTTTAGACCCTTGAGCCTCGCATAACGTTTAAACGGCTCTGATAAACTGGTGTTGTATTATCTAAAAACCGTAAAGTGATTTTTTTTTTACATTATTACGCGTTTTAAACGTTAAGTACGCCTCTTTTTTTTATAGTTATCGAAATTATATTTCTGAATATTTTTTTGAGTATTTTAATTTGTGTTTTATACTTATAAACGTTGTGCATTTTTGTCGTTGTCAATCTGTAAAGATAAAAAACAACGTTGTCTTATCTTCATCTCGAGCGATCGAGGAGAAAATTCAAGTTTAAACACTTTTTAATCGTAGATTTGAAAGTGCAAAAATAACAAAAACCTACCCCCGAGCACCAAAGTTTCGATTGATTTAAAAGGATTATATCGGCTTTGCGTAAATCTGGTACGAGACCAAACGAAATCCCAGATACTCGTGTGCATGTGTTATTATTTTTTCGAAATCGTTATTTATACGCGGTTATTTCTGTCGATTTTCGTAACAATCAATTGGAAATAATTCTTTAAACAAAATGTACGTCTTACATAATGTTTTGTAGGAAATATTATTTGATTTTTTTTTTTTAAATGTGAAATACGATAAGAAAAAAAACCATCCAGTTTACAGAATCGTATTGAAAAAAAAAGCCACGGAAAAGTATTTTGCGTTAGCCGCATAATAAATAGTGTCGTAAAATAGAACAGAGTGGAAATTTCGTTAATCGAGGCGGAGTACACTCCCATATTTACAGTCACGCTTTATTATTATTATTTTTCGTTTTAAATTTACCGCTATAAAACGTAGATATATTTACGGCGATTTCACTTGCGAACGACATAAATTAAAAACAAAAAAGACACCGAAAATGTTTAGAAAATAAAATACGAATATGTAATATTTATGTACTTAATGCGGACGCGTAAATATTACGAAGAAGACTTGAAAATTAGATGAAATTTACAATTGTTAATCGTATACGATAGATACAATGAATTTAAAAAAAAAAAATCACGTTATTGACTCGTTAATCTAACCGTATAACCGTATAAATATCGTTGGTTTTTTTTTCAAACAAACTCAATTCGTTTATGGAGAAATAACGAAAAGTGTTGTACATTGTTTCTTGAAAAAGATTCGACAAATTATTGATTATTATTTTACAAACACATGCGTTTTTGTTGTTAATCGATTGTCTGCAACGTCTGATACTTGACGTTATTCGTAAGACAAATCGTCATCGTGTACAACCCGCGATACTATATTTACAAAATCGATACGAGAACGAATTTTGGAAATGTAATGTACTGTAATTTGAAATGGTATAATTGTGTATAGGTGCATACCTCAAGGCTTGGAATCGATAACGAGTTATTACTATGCGAGTAACCACCAATTATAACTAACGAGTTACTTTTTGTTTCGATGTAACGCGAACTTAACGAGTAGATATCCGAAATCGCCAAGTCACCATGTGTGAAAAGTTAAATTTTTCAATCGACAACATTTTCCTCGTAGTAATTCCGTACGTGTTGTATGCGATAAAACCCGTATACAACACGTTTTCATTTAATCTTAACTCTCGATAAACTTGTAATCCAACAGAGTTGATTATTTTCCACGGAATAGTTCATTTCGTCCGTCCTCGGCGTATTCGGTTCACGTTTTCTATATTCGCTTAAACAAATTACGCGTACTGCAATAATTGTCGTTTAGCGCGTCACTCAGGTCAGGATTTCCGAAGGCCCGCCGCAAGAGTAGTTTTGCAGTTCGTTTTCGACGTCTTTAGACACTGTGACATAACGTTGTCGTAGTGAAAATAATCCGTTGTCCGAGTTTGTCTTAATAAGACGAACGAAAGCGTCTTAATCGCGCGCTTTGGAAAACTGTTCTAATCGAATCTCTTGCGCATTGTTACGCGGGCTCATCTCATCGCTAAGCCGCGTCAGAAACGTTTTTAATGCATTGCGTATTGCACGATATTATGAAATTTTTAATTTTAAAACCGTCTCTTTAAGTGAAGTAACTCGCACACGATAATTACACTTTGTGCGCACCGCACGTTCGCTGTTAAATTTATCGACGAATAAACAAATCATTTTATGCGAGTATTATTTACATTTAGTTTTTTTCAAAACTCTTCATATATATATATATATATATTTATTGAATATTATTATTTGGATTTCGAAATGTATGCGATTCGTACTCGCGGTTTATTTAACATATAATATGATAATTTCATAACGAAATTGTTTTGCCATTTACGTTTACAACGAATACGTTTAAAACACAAGCGATACGGTTTTTCAAAATAACTATAATATTAATATTATATAATATGAATAATGAAAACGGTAATAATTGACGTTCATACGAGTGTACAATTAAGATAAAATATAATTAAATACGCTATTATCGAAGGTATTAATTATAATATATATATACAAAATTTAACGCTCAACAATAGTTAATTTTAGGAATTTCACGACGTGGAAAAATAATTTTCTCAAACACGTACTTCATATACGAATACAGCGTATTATTATTATTATTATTATAATATACACGTATTTGTCTTTATTATTATGACTACAATAATAATAATAATAATAATAATAATAATTTATTTCCATCGAAACGAAATTTAACGGCATTAAAGTTTTGTGTCATATAAAATATATATATATATATATTACATTGAAATGGATCTCGTTGCGTCGCATATACGTATACATTTTGGCTCTGTGCGAGAAACTAAACTGTATAGTAATTAAAATAAATTCAAACGAAATTGTCTGCACGATAAACTAATAATATTAAAACAATTGTCGTTGATATAATTTTTTTTTCTTATGAAATTATTATAAAAAATAATATTTAATTTGCAATTTATACGAAATTTTAATAAACCTGCAGTATTCGAGGCCTATACATAATTATGGCCATATTCGGATATATCATTCTATTTTGTCATACCGACTATTTATTGCGATATAATTATTATTAAAAATAATTATTCGTTTTTAATTTGTTTTGTATTTATATGCATTACATATTTTCTCACGCGATTATTGTTGTTACTATTTGGATCCAGCCCGTTGTGTAGTGAAAATAAAATGATTTCAATTTATATATAATTCATTTTTTTTTTCGAAAATGTAAATACACGCATCAAATCAAATATATTTTTTAGACTAATAAAACTTGTTTTTTTTTTATATATAATGTTAACACTCTTTTAAAGTTTTTTTTTCTGTAAGATATACGTCTCAATTTGTTTTTTTTTTAACATTTCGCAACGCGCACAGTTTTATTTATTTTTTTTTTAATTTGAAGAAATCATGAATACTGATGTCCACAACTCAACGTCGATTTTTGAAGTCATAAATTGTTTATTTTACTTTTATAACGTCAAAGACGGTTGTTTCATAAATTTCGTTCCATAAAAACTCCTATAATAAAACATTTGTATAAATAAATAATATTTAAAAACTTTTTGCCGATCGTTTTTTGTCTTTTCGTATCCGCGTATCGTCGATCTGGACACACCGTCCACTTAAGCTCCGTCGGAAACACCTTGAGAACCGTTCTCGTTTTGTTCGCGCCTAAGTGCTGTACTTTAAAAACGTTGGCATTTTTCGGGGTTTAGAAGAGGATTGAATCGACTCGCAGTACATTCATTTTCACATACAATACGCGTTTTATAGCATTATCTGGACGTTAAGTGGTGCGCTTAGATGTTTTGAAAAACGTCTCGTGTCGCGTATAAGACGATCTACGTTACGGTCGTGTAACACCTATAACTCGCACACAAAAATGGACGAATAGATACAAACGAGCTTTCGGATGTGAATAATAAATATAGAAAACGACACGATGTGATGGAAATGACTATAATACGAATGTATTAAAAACGGTAGGGAAAAAATATTGATGTTTATATTATAATAATGACGAATACGCGTTTTACACCTAACCTAATATATACGTGTGTGTTCGTAGAACAAATGTGATAATTTTCGAAACGAATAAATCCGCCTGGTCGATGGTAATCGTTTTAAAATGAACGACGCGAACGTCTGATAATCTTGCTCGAGGTATATTATATGCCAGAGCTACTGCAATGACCGTGTGATTTCTAACTACTCTGTGATGATTTATTATTATTATTATTATTACTGTTGTTATTATTATTATTATTATTATTATTATTGATACACGCGATGCGAAATCGTTATAATAGTGTGTATACGATGGTATTTAATTTCTCGTTCGTTAAGTATACAAAACATAAAAATTAATAAACAAAACGTCTAAACGCGTTTAAATCGATTTTGATCTTAACGCTCGTCACTACACTCTATTAACGAGTAAATTTAAAATCGATGTTGGGAAATCGAAAGGGAGAAAAATGTATCACCGGTGGTAATGCATCGATGATCTCATATTATATGAGATAGGAGAGACGTGAGGAGTCTTTGAAAAATATTTCACCGTCTCTCTCTTGACTTTTTCCTAAACGGAACGCTTAGTAGACTTACGCTCGTTTTTACACTTTAAATGTTTATTAATTTTCAACAGAAACAAAAATTTAACCCCGTAATCGTTTTACACGTTGTTATCTCGGAGCAAAAATAATATTGATTCGACGTTATTTTTTTCCTTTTATGTAGGTCGATCACTAGTGAACAAATAAAATCACGTTTAAAAACGAAATTCTTTAACTTCCCAGCATTTGTTCGTATTACGGTTTTGTCGAACTTTCTGTTCAATTATCTTATGTGTCTAGCCAATGCGCTTGCGTAGAGTTCCGAATATTCCGATGATATAAATGATATATATATATATAAAATTATTTATGAAATCCTGAAATTAAAAAACGTTAATTCCGTTTGATTTAACCGCAATGTTAAGTTTCCCTGGATGTTTGGCATTTTCGGTATATCGTCACGTACAGGCACTGTATAAAGGCAGGTACTTTAAGCACTTTAAATCCAAAAGATCGCCTAATTAATTGTTTCAAAAGTCCGGAGTTTGAAAATTATTTACAGCGTTAAAAAAAGTTTTGCAATTTTAAATATAAAAACACTAAGAGTTTCTCGTATTTTTTGTTTTTATCGTTTTTGGACTTTCTACAGTTTCGATAACGGTGTCGTCGTTGATAATGTCGCGCGTATAACGTTGCGTGTATAAATACGTTCGGAGTTTTATTCGGAAACGGTGCACTAACGAAATTTCTTTTAACGATTTTTTTTCGTTTCAAACGACCGTATTAGAAGGCTTACGTGAGTTGAATACGAGCATCGCTTCGCGAGCTCTTGTCGGAACTCCGATGGACAATATCGCCCTACGAAAAACCGCACGGCGAGTAGGTTTTAATTGTTAAAAAAAAAAAGAAGAAAAATTCTAATAAATAAAAGTCAAAATTCTCGAATACCATTTGTTACAACACCAATTTCAAAACGCGTTTTGTGAATTTCCAATCGGATTTCGATAATAATTTACGATTTTGCATATTCGGGTACTTATAAATATATTATTATTATTATTTTACGAATATTCGGTATTTTTTTTCCTGTCGATGATTTTCAATCGGACTTTTCCGCGTTTCGACGTTTTTCTTATAAACTATTTATAAGAATATTATATATGTATTATTATAATGTCGGTCGATGCGAAACGACGTTGATTTAGTGTACTAATATAGTGAAATAAATAACGTTCTACGACCGAATCGCAGGCGTTCTAATTTGACGAATCTGAGAGCACATTATACAATGTCGCTTTACCTCGTCATATCGCGGATTATAGACAATAAGATTTCATTTATTATCGCGCGTGATTAATAACATTTTCGTTTTTTGTGAATTCATATAAAATTTACTGGCCGTAAAGACCGTCGTGCCAGCGGCGGTTCAGGGCTCGGGACGATACCGCGGAGCATTATTAGAAAGCCAAACTCAAGAACGACACGCAACAGAGACAATATCTAAAGAGACGGGGCAGCGTTTCGAACAGAAAATTATGACTTTTCAAAATGAATTTTCGTTGCCTTTTTCCATTCCCCCCGAGGCGGTCTTTTCGTGACAAATCGGAGTAAATTTTCGATTTCCTGAAACGAAACGACGACGAATGCCCGGACCGCACGCGCGTGCACTAACGATTTGATTGGCCAAAACGCATTTTCACGTTTCTTCTTATATACTCATCCGAGTTGGCGAACGTTTCAAAACGTCCGGTTTATTTCGCATTTTATGCGTTGATTCGCTAAACTATAATATCATACGAGTTCACTCTCTGTGTACGTACAACGACGTTTTATACGTACTTAGTTTTACCGCGAAAGCTAATTGAACAAACAGGGGTACCGAAAATCTCAAGTCTCGGGCCTCGATCCACGAACTAAGATTGACTCACTGAACTCAATACACTGCACGAGCATTTTGTATAAAATCAAATATGGGCCCATAGAGTGAGCCGTCGTAATATACATTCCGTTTTTGTAAAACTACTTCGTAATGTAAAAAAATAATAAATAACCGATTCCGGTGCTAACGTCGATATTACGAGCACGTCGTTTTGTGTCCCGTCATCACAAAGTAAATAACAGAACGCGATAAATATTATGGAAAAAAATTATATTTCATCGTGCATCCTCCATGACTATCATATCTATCATATCATAACTTCTATCTGCGGTCATATATCATTGATTGATATAATACGCGTTCCGCGTGTTGTGATTTCAGTGGATAGACTGGTTGCAGAACGAAGCTTCTCGTCACACGAAATATTTGAAACGAAAAGCCTGATGTGTCGAGACCACACTATAGGTACCGCTACAGCTCACACGTCAAATTATTTCCCTTGCTTATTTAAAAACTGCCACATTCATTTGCCGAGAATTCGAGAAACCATTAGCGATTATTTACTAGGAATTACGAAAATTATTAACGATTATCTCCGATCGATTTGACAATAGACGTCAGTACTCAGAGAATAATGGTAAGGCGCAGTAGTAATAAATTGGTATATAAAGAATTAGTGTTGGAATGGCTTCGACGTCCAAGTCTATCTTAATTCGTGTCACGATCTGGTCTCTTTCCCGTCCAATGAAACACACGATCTGCCGCGTTTTTCGTCGAAAAATCGACTTTTGTGAAATTTCGATGTTTTCCCGGTAACGCGAAAAAAAAATTCGATACGCACTACGTGGGAGTCCGCGAAAACGTTTTACTGAACGCGTCGTATTCCGGAAACGAACGAATATAAAATAAAAGAGAAAAAAACGATCGAATAATTAAATCGTCCACTCTTTACTTTAATCAATTTACCGAATTCAAATAAATCATTTTATTTACGAAACTCTGTCAATCGTCGCTATTATTTTTTTTACGAATCTTGTAAACGTTACGCAACACAGTGGTAATGTATCGGCGAAAAAAGACCATTTTTTATTCTTTTCACAATTTTCGTTTATTCATTTGGAACTATAAATTGTTACACATATAAATTACTATTTGTAACGCGATGTGCTTATCATATGTGTGTGTGTGTGTGTACGTAAGCGCGTGTCTAGACACCCGCCATTTAATTTTATACAGTTACCGAGTCATAATAATGTCGTGTTGCGCGTATCGTATTGATAATTTATTACTAAAAATGTTAATTTTGCACGCATAAATTACCTAATTTTTTTTTTTAATTAAATAAATTTATAATAATAAAAAAATATTTAATTTTATTACATATCGTGTGTATTGCGTAAATTCCGAATTTGTTGTGTTTTTTTTTTTTTGTTCTTACAATAATCGTGTTTTGTATGTCGGGCGAGAAACTGAGCGGATAACAATAATATAATAGTAGTGAATTTATATAATAATAAAAAAAAAATTGTAAATATACAGTCGAGCAAAATATTATGCAAAAAATATATATATTTCGACTAAATCGTCGTGTGTCGAGCGAAAACGAAAAAAAAAACGAACGATACTGCGTGTAGAGAAATTACGAAGCGTTACGATAGAAAAAATATGGGGAAAAAAACGGCGAATAAACTGTGGCCTGTTGTTCAGATATTTGCAGTATTCGACGTATTAAAACGTTATTTGAAAACAAATCTGTTTGTGTACGTTTAAAATCAATTTAACAAAACTGAATTTATACGAGTATATTACGTGTAAAACGTCTTTTAAAACATTATGGTATGCGTTTAATTTTTCGAAAAAGGGGATTTTTTTATTTCCATTCGCCGAGATTCCAATCGAAATTTTCGAAAAAAATTTATTATAGTTTATTTTTCTTTATAAAATTTCTGTTCGTTTTGTCGACATGAAATTACGATATTATTACATTTGTGTTCAATAATATTTACACTGGCTGCGACGGCGTGTAGACGGATTAATATATTTACATTTGTTGTTTCGTGTGTATACGACGAAATTTTCTTCCGTCCGTTTTTCTTTTTTTTTTCTAAACAATCCGCTTGCGATCGGCACGCGAAGAGGGCGAAAAAGTTTTTATCTCTCCCACCGCAACCATTTTATCCGTTCCGTGTACCACGGCCGCTGCGTACAGGTGAGAAGAAACGTGACGAACACTTTGTTTGACGGCTATGGAATTCCACTTATTTTATAAGACGGGCGCGCACGGAGAAAAATCTAAAATTACAACAACGATATACGAGAAATAATAATAATAAAAAAGTAATATTATTATTATTATGTGTGTGTGTGTCAAAACGGGGCCGGAGAGATAGATAGAGTGAGAGAGAGATGGTTCTCGTGACAAATTGGAACGACAAGATTTTCATTTCCTCCACCCTCACGCCATCACGTTGTCGTTTTCTTTTTAAGGCCTACTAATACCTAACGCCGCGCATACGAGAGAATATCACGAACCAATCATTTTTTTCCTTCTTTTTTTTTCACATCAGACAACATTCGGGAAACTTCCCCACGTCTCGAGTGCAGTGCGGTTATTGACGACGACGACGACGCTTTTAATAAAGTTTTGTGTAAAATCTCCTATGTATGTATGTTTCGAGAACCAATCAGCTGCGCACTATATATTGTCGCTAAACGATCCGCCGCCGGATCATACAGCTATTAACGTGCGCCGAATAGAGTTGTTTCGCAATTGAAGATTAGACAACTATACGTTGTCCCGAAATACGTACAAGCAATAAAAGTGTATTATTTTCTTGTGATTTTTAGCGTTTATAGTGTATAGAACAGTCACAAGTTCTCAAGCGTATTTTAAAATAAATTTAATATAATACGTTTACGTCAATTTAATCTCGTTTATCGAACACTCGATACGCAGTTTATATTGTGTAAATATATATGCAATAATATTCGATATTATCGTATACGTCTGTGACGCCATGTGCTGTAGTATGACACGCGCGAATACTTTTTTCACGCGGTAAATGTAACCATAACCAAAAAAAAAACCCTCCAATAGCAATACAATTATTTTTTTTTTTTTTTAAATGATTTCTATGAAATCTAAAATTTTACGTCAAAAATCGGTACCTATCTAACTAACAAAAATTACATATTACACGAAAGAATGAAGTAAAAATATTAAAAAAAAAATCTGAATCTGGGAGTATTTGGAGAGCATCGAAACGAGTATTGTATTTAAAGAGGACAAAAATGTTTAAATCATTAATATCCTATCTCTAGTAATAAGCTAATAATAATAATAAAAATTACAATAGATTTTACAGTATATTCAATCAATTGCACGCTAGTAATTCCGCATAAATGTATTCGTTACTGGAGCTATGGCTCGTAAATTCTAAAATATTATTTTAGAGGTTTTACGCAAGCGCCGCGATAACTTTTGTTCGACAACATTACAGTAACACGAGACGTAGTGGCATCAATTTGACAGGACCCGGAAAAAATACGACAAATATAATATTAGATATGTTTTATTTTTATTTTTGGTGAACGGTAAGGGGTTGTACAATTACTCTCGCCATTTTGAGCGGAATCGATGGAAGTCTTTTTTTTTTAGTTTCTCGCTAAAGAAATACGCGTTTGGAAAGCATTTAAACTCTTTCGCGTTTCATAAATCGAATATGGCACGGGATTCAAAATATTCGTTTCTCGCGTATATATTTTTCAATACTATTCGTTTCGACGATTTTCCGCACACATCGGTTTTTTTGTCGCGAAATTCTTCGCAGCGATTTGAATATTTCCCCAATACACTCGTAAACCGCATGCAACAGGCGCATAAACACAAATGTTTTTTTTCTTTGTGAATTATGCTATTAATGACGACGGTACATCTGGGCTTTTTTTTTTCATTCCACCGACAATTGAATCCGTTTGAACGAAAATGGCGTTTCTCTTGAAACCAATACGCCTTCGTCGATGCAGTGAAATTCGATTTTTTTTTTGTTGTGTTTTTCCGCTCGAATTCTAAGGAGAAGAAAATCAGCTTTTACAGGATTTTCGGGTCCTCGTGCATAAAAATCTCGACGTTTTATAGTATATCACATAAAGGAATCGGAATCAACTGCAATACTCCGTAACGCTGTATGGACATAGACGAAATAGAATTTTGTGATTTTATCGTTTACGCGTATCAATATTAACGTTTAAATAACTATAATTTTTTTAAAGAAACAATAATACTCTTTCTACTTTATTTCTTTCAAGTGTATATAACTTGAATCAATGTACACGTTAAAGCGATTTTATAGTAACACTTGGCGAATTAACGATGCGCAGATATTAAGTTTATTTTAACACGGGATTTGGAACTAGTTGCGAATTCATTTACTGTGCACGCGTTGACATTGACTCAGAGCTCTGTTGGAACGCATTTTGTACTGTCCGTAATCGTAGAATAGACATGAACAATGATTGATAAGAAATATTATTACTAAATTATTGATATAATAAATAATAACAGTTTCTCTGACTAGTAATCCACGTCTGAATCAGCGGATCGTTTTGACTGTCCAGAAATCAATGCCGAAACTGGCTTAATGACGTGTTGGAACACACCCGTCTGACAGTTTGTTTTTGATCGGTTGAAACGTCAAAAGTGTACTATGCATTGGGCGGATACCCTGTGGCATGCGTCCATCCAGTTAGTACAATACTAAATATTACCCGTTGAAAATTATTTTAAAAAAAATGTTATTATTTCCTAATAAATTTAATTTTTAAACTTAAATAGTGAAAATTTGGGGTGCGTGCAATACGAAAAATAATATGAATATTTTAGGCTCTGAACTTGAAATAGATACACTCATATAACGAACGTTATTATTTTTTAAATCCTATAGCAATTATAAAGATCTATATTATTATTACGAAATATATAGAAAATTATTCGATTACTGTGCGAAAAAGAAACGAACAGATCGAATAAATATGCATATATTATTATTATTATTATTATCATCATTATCATTGTCATAAAATATGTAAAATAATTTTTTTATTAAAAAAAATGTTGTAATTATTATAATTTTTGATTCGATAAAGTGAATTACATGATGACACGAGTTGGCAAAAATTATAAATTTTACTATTTTTTACGAATACGTTTATTTTTCAGTACAGATAAAAAAATATTTTTTTTTATAAAAACTATATATTGTTTTAATACCCCGCAGTTATAATACGATACATTATAAATTCGGTATAACGCGTTATATACTATTGTAATTATTGTAAGTATAAAACATATAAAACGAGTGACTAAAAAAAAAAATAAATATGTTCGTAGATTTTAATAATAATTCTTACGAGATTTGTACGTAATTCCGGATTTTTCCCTCACCCCCAGTAATAACGTACATAAATATTATTGTGTTTAATAATAAAAAGAGCAGCAGTTGTAGTTGATAAATAGATTTTTTTTTTTTTTAATTTCGCGTTGTAGCTGAATGTTTAGACGTTGATTAATCTGTTCGTGAGTTCAGACGGTATTAATACGATTAATTATATTATTATAATATACAGAGTTAAACACACAACGAATAAATACAATTATACTTATTAATATATTATAAATCCTTGTAATTTAAAACAATTGTACAAATACGTATTAACTATTTGAAATTTAATACGGAAAAAAACTGAAATATTTGTATGTATATACGTGTGCGTAACGGTTGTTCGTTATAATAATATATTTGCACGTTTTATCGTACATGTGTATTTTTTTTTTTTAAATAGAAAATTTAATAAACAGTGCACGTGAAATAACTTTTTGTAGTACAGAGATTTTTTTTTTCATTTTGTTATCATTATATATTATAGTCGAACGCGGATCAGAAATATTCATTCGTTCCAATCGATTTCTGACTTCAATTTTAATCAAAATATTATTCTTACCTATATAATATTCATGCGTATAGTGTAAAAGTACAGCAACATAGCCATTATACTACCTATTCGCGACACGTTATTATAAACGTCGCTTTGATTTTTATTTTTAGTTTGAAAACGTCGATAACGTACGAAGAGAATGTAATGAAATCGTTTTCATTAAAAAAAAAACTCGTATTGCGTTATGATAGCGGGTTTGGGAAGACTAGTGCAAATATAAATAATACAAGTCCATATAGATAAAGTATGCATTAATATACATTTAGGTTAATACTTTAAAACCGATTTGTGCGTATATTTTTTTCTTATGAAAAATACAAATTTCGAAATTCCTTTAATTTCCTTCTAATAATAACTCTCCAAGGATATTATAGTCTTTCATCCTCTATAGTCTATACCTTTGATTCCTCTCTCCAATCTTCCTATCCTCTTTAAATATCGGTTATTTCTTGTAGGTCTACCACTCCGAGTCTTCTACCCATATTGATTTGATATGCCATCTCGTTTCAATCACAGTCTTTGTCGTTTCATTACATACGATTGGTCACCTTTGAAATAGTCTTATATTCAAATCATTATTTATTTATTTTTTTGATTATAATATCATCACTTCCGAGATATTTTTACCGTTTCAAACACGAAGTTTTCTTTCTTTATAAATATACGCATATTTTGAATTGATGTAGACCGTGGTAGTTTATGTGGAGACTTACAATAATTTATTCCAATCATGGGATAAAATGACGCGTTTATCCGTGTATTATTTGATCTATAATGCCTATATCGCGCATTGGTACAAAAAACAGACAAATATCTTTTGAAAAATTCCAATTTAGTTTAGAATCATAAATAGGAAAACGACACGGATAAGTTTTATAAACGCGTGTGTCACACTATTTTATACAACAGCTATCAGATGAAAAATTACTTTATTTTTTCCTAAATATTCCTATGCGCATTACACATATTATATTTAACTATATGATGTACAATTTTTGCAGATATAAAAAATGCATTCGGAATCGAGTTCACTCCACACGCTCACTACGAAACAGACTAAAAACAAGTAAGTTTATTATTATTATTATTATTATTATTATTTAATATTTATATTTTTCGTATTTGTGTAGACAGTATCGAGTAAAATGCAGAGTATTATACGTGATTACTTATATATTATACGATTTCGTGTGTTTGATTGTACGAATCGTCCTGTCGAGAATTTTTTTTTTTTTTGTTACTGTTTTAGTGACGCACGGTAACGTCGAAAAATTTAATTAAATTTTACGCTAATTAATATTGTGTCGGGGAAACGCGTTTTTCATTCCTTTACATTTTACGTTCGCAAATAACGATAATAATAATAAAAAAATATATATACGATTAAAAAATACTTATACCATAGGATTGACAAGCTTTTGAAATAAATTTTTTTCTATCGAATTTAATAAGAATCATATTTATGTCTTAGAATTATATGAGGGGGAAAAAGTATAGATATTTTTAAAGCGTATACGGATAAATTACGGCCATAGTCGATACGTTACGACACTATAATAAAAAATGTCGATTTTATTCGTATTATATATTATACAGTTGCGAAAAATTACAATTTTGTTATGGAGAAACAATCGTAAACGATTTATACGACGCCGCGCAGTAGTCGATTGTCTAATACGGGAAAAAACCCCCATATTGAAATATATATTCGATAAAACTTCACTTATGTTTCGAACTCGATCCCATAAAATTGCGCTTTGAAGAGAAAAACAAATTAAAAACGTAATATTTCGGCGGCCGTTAATCGCCGTCTTTAGGTACCAATTTAATTGTGTACACAAATAAATTTATAAAAATAAAAACGTGCGTTTACTGTGAAAGTCAAGTGCTTGTTAGTCGTCGATAACGCCGATGCGATTCACTTGAGATACGTCTGTCGGTTAATTTATCTCCAGTACCGACCGTTTTATCCGCAAATTTTGCGCGTTCGCTTAAGGTTTTCTCTCGAGACCGCGATATCCATCTCACAAACGCGCGTGTGCACACGTACAACGACTCAATAATAAAAATGGCCTATCCATGGTCAAATTATTAGTTTATTGCGTTTTTAAACTGCGATTTTCGCAAGTAACCTAACGTGTCTGCCTCTTCTCTTTTATAATAATGTACAAATGAAAATTTCCGCTACGGTCGGCTTCAAAAAAACATTTGTTTTTCATCCGAACGACTTTCAATTCGTACTAGATCAACGCAGCAGCGTTGGATGTAGGTAATTATGAAATTAAAATTCAAACCAAAAGGCAACACAATGTATTGATTATGCATCAGATTCAAGACGTCGCGGTTCCATAAACGTACGATCGTAGCAGAGAACCTTTCGAACGAGCGAAAAACTACGTGTTTAGCAGAATATAACATTGAAACGAGTTAGACGTATGGCGAGTAGGATTGGCAAAAGAGCTTTGCAAAGTTAAAATCAATTATTGACCGCAAATAGAAATAAACCCTTTTGACGATGTGTAGGTGTGCACACCGCGTGGAACGTAACATGTTATAGGGGTGTGAAACGCGAGCAATGAGCGCAGTCGAGAAAACGAATGATGGCAGAGTGAGAAAGCCTTTGAAATGCGTAGTGTTACCGAAAACCAAAAGATGTCGGAGACTATTCGGTGGAGCGGCAGAGTGTAACGGATAAAGAAGTATTGGAAAGAATTCGGGAAAGATGATTTTGGCGAATTATAAAGGAGGGATCGTATATATGATATAAAGGTGTGTACATACGTATATACATAGCGTTGTGATGACTCGTTAAAGTCGATCGCATTGAATAGACGGCGTTGAAGGTGAAATCCGAAAGGTAGTAACGACGGAGTGAATGTATATGGTAAAAATTCTTATAACGGCATGAATGAATTCGTCGAGAACCGTATAGGATTTGTGATTCGACAGTGAAGTATGACAATCGAAAAAGATAGAAATCGAAAAAGAACAAAAATATTATTTTTATAGATTTCTCATCAATATATATACACGCGTTAACTAAAATCTGATGATGATGATGATGATGATAATGATGATAATGAAAATGTAAAAAAATTACAGATAGCCCTGTTGCACTATTGCACGGGCTCTGACGAATATCTGTCCATCGTCCAAATCCGTTGATTAGCTTTGGACATTATCTCGAATCACTGCGGAAAATATTTAATTTTTTTTTTATATATATATATATATATATATACACGCGCATTATAGAAATATGCGGAAAATATATCTTGTTAAGAATACCGCGGCGTATTTCTTTTTTTTGTGAAACGTCGTCCGATAAAAGGAGTTACAAGATCTTATTATATTTATATTTTTTTCTTGAATAGCCGTAATATCATTACCAGATTATGTTATACAAAAAGCCACGAGAATATTCTTCTCTTCAAACTCGATAATAAACGTTCAAACTGTACACAAGTTTAAACGCTATAATATTGCGTACCGCGAATTATTATTATTTTTTTTTATATGTGTTACCTGTTAGTAGTCTGTATTAATGACGACAAATACGTCGTCTTTTAACTAAAATAATATAAAAATAATCCAAATAAATTATGTACGCAGTCTTGTCGATAGGTAACCAAAAACAATTCGAACCATATCCCGTAGGTTACATAATTGTATATATTTTATTCGGTTTAAAATAATCTCTCGCCATTTTTCTTTTACATTTTTTCCCCTCATAAGAATTCATCATATTCACGTGCATTTTATACTTATTATTTCGAATTTAACAAAAAAATGTATTAAAATACGAATATACGACGACGTACAAAATAAAACTTGGCCTACGTAATCTTTTCTTCTTTTTTTTTTTTTTTTTTATTTTTTTTGTCACGAAACGTAATATCGAAATAGAATTTTTCTGAAGTTATCGAATTGTATATTTACTTAGAATACCGTCGTGGACGGAATGGAAAATACTTGAGTTAATATTATTATTATTGTTATTGGATCAATACTGAAATAGAGAACTAGGAAAACCGAAGCGCAGTTGTCTTGAACGCGTACAGTTCGCGTGATGTATAAATTGTTGTTTTCTTAGAATTGAAATTAAAGAGAAAATATATGAGCGTATATAATAAAAAAAATCCAATGATATTTCTCAACAGTTCAAAACGTCCGATTCGATTGTTTAAAGCGGATAACTCGATTGTCGAGCATCTTTTCTTAGATTTGTCATTCGGAAAAGGAGGGGAAAAAATGATATCATTAACCGATTCAATTTTGTGACAAGAATGTATATGTACGCGTTTTATAGACTCACTTCGTTTTCAATATTATTATTACTCAACATGTTCGACTTTGTAGCGTTATACTATATTTATATAGGAACAAAGTCTGCTGAAATTTTTCGTAATAAAACGACACTTACAAAATCCGTAAATTCTATAAATTACGGTCATTTTTTGTTTGTCTGTGTTATATAGTATATAAAATATCAGAGTTTAACACTCGGCAATATTTTGAAGGTTGTCGGAAATTAGACGTCATCGGTTCCCATATAAAATATGTGAAATCGTTTTTTGTTCCTATTATATAAGAAAAAAAAATTAATTAAATCAAAATTATCGGATATGTATAACGAGCGAAAAAATATTTATTATCTATATTATTGTTAGGACAGCTGATATTTAAACATTTTTATTGGTCACAAAATAGTTTATATAGAAAAAAGTGTTTCGCTACGTGATTTTATAGTCAAGTTTTTGTTTCAGAGTAAATTTCGAACGTTTTAAAATATTTAACGTACAAAAGACTTTTTTGAACAAATGAAAAAAAAAAATGTTTTTATTTAAAGGATTTTAATGCGATTTTTTTCACTGTACACAAAAATCTGTCGACAGATAATCGCGTTTGTCGTTTCCGCATGAAAGCCTATCCGACTCTTTATCGGGCAAGAATAAAAACGTAGTTTATCGCGTTTTTTTTTCGTCTTCGAAATAATGTCGACCGTTATTTCGTTTCAGATCGAAGAGAAATAACCTGTTCAACACGCTCGTTCCGAATTCACTTTTCAATTCAATTTTTATTAAAATACATTTTTTTTTTTTTAAGAACATTACGACGTGTGGCGTTGGCCACTCCGAAAGGTTTCATAATTTTAAGACAAGACACGATAATGATAATGAAGTGATGTCGGATTATACGTGTTTTCGATACGTTCAAATAAAAAAAAAAAAAAAAAAGTAAAAACAAAGAATACGATTATTAAATGTGAACGAGTAAATCGATTTCCAATAAGAATAGAGAATGCGAAACACGACATTATACGTATAGTCAACCGTACGGTTTTCGTTGGATTTTACACCGCGGAAAATACTTTACTGTGTACTTTCAAAAAAATACGTTACGATTCGGAAATGACGGTCTAATTAGGATCCTACTAACGTATCTGTTTATGATTCGTTCGAGTTATGGAAATTTGTATTATGTACACCGACGGAGTTGTGTGTATAAACTATTTTATTATTATTCAACCGTTGCGTTTTGCTGAATACCAGTACGTATATAAAACTAGCGTTAACAGTAAAACACGTTTTTCCATCGGTCAAAATTGAAATCGGAATAGGTTTTTTTCTTATTCCATTGCCCATAGGTATACGTGTGAAAGTAGAAATTGAATACTACTGCGCACGGGGCGGGAATCGTTCGTATCGCGACGACTATAAAATTATTAGTATTATCTCAGTACCGAGAGAAAATTTTTTTTATAACGTTTCGCTTTATTCTTCTTCTTCTTCTTCTTCTTCTTTTTGCTTTTTATCCAATCACTATTTCATTTGTTATGACCGATAATAATTTCAGTGAATTATGTCGTAATATTATATGTTGATTTGTTGACAAATTAAGCCATTTCCATTATTGTATAGCCAGTGGTTTATCGTGGACAAATTCTTCCGATTATTATTACACGATGTCATATATTAATATACACACATATATATATTATTTTAAGATTGTAAAATACACACGGATTAACGACGCGCGTACAGTTTTCTAAATCACGCGGCGATTTAATTCCCGTACGCTTTTTTCCCGAGATCCGTTTTTTCGATTTCGACCGCCGTACACGATATAAATAAATAATGCTTAATTTATTATCGTTGTCCTATTCACCGAGATTGCAAAACGTTTCGAGCTACAGCCGCCCATAACTCTTAACGTTTTAGCGGACGGGCCCGTCATCGGTCGCGTACAAAATTGTCCGCGCAGTGTTTTATGTACGCGCGCGTAGTGCTCGTGTATGCATTTAAAACATTATTGTAAAAGACTACCGCGATATTTTCCCAATGCGGTTTTATATACAAATACTACGAAATTTTATTCGGATAAACGAAAACGCGTTCGCTTCTTGGCGACGACGACAGAATTTCCAGACAACATAACCTACCGAAAATCGTATTATTTTTTCTATAGTGTGTACATCGTCAGGAAATTAAAGTGCGATTTACATTTCGCTTCCCGCTCATCCTACAACTATGCCATCCCGACCGTTCTTTGCATCCTTCGATTTCGTTTTTATCAGAAACAAAAAAACTACAAACGATTTCGCATCGGTCAAAACGCATGCGCCAACGACGAAACGGAATATTTCATTTTCCGTCGGACCAAAGTGTTATATTATCCTATGTCGATCGAAATGAAATTTTTATATTTCGATTAAAGGGCTGGAGGAAACACAGTCCGTTCGGATCGAATAATATCTTACAAATGTAGAGGAGAGAACCGTAGCGGGATGTCGACTTAACTGAATCACACGGATAAAGACATTACAGTGTATTGTTATCATTGGAAATTTGAAAGCAATGTTAAATCATTGCATTGGATAAAACGATTCTGAGCGAAGCCTCGGTGTAATATTTTGGGTATATAACAAAAAACGAACCGTTATTATGAATTAAATACCTCGAAACGTATAGTTGCTATAATTTGAAAGAAAGTTTTTTGCCTTAATGTAACACTGAAATTCGACTTTTGACGAATATTTCTATATATATAACCATTAGTTTCAAAGTTTACGAAAACTCGACGAAATCGCGTTTCTTACAGTTTTTACATGAAAATTTCGGTAGTTTTTGATTTATATTTTTAGGCGCTTTTGAGAAAATCGACAAAACTACTTATCTGAAATACCGACCAGATGAAATTCGCTACCGGAAACAAACCGTGACTGTAATGATCGGAGCACTCATTCTGGTAGAATTTTTTTGGCACGGACAAAAAAAAAGCACATCATTGTAAAACGTCTTCGCTCAGAATCTAAAATAATCGGAAACGCGTAATTATTATCGAGTATATTAGTCGTACGTATTCGACACTCGTAATGTGATGAATGAAATATTCACGATTTTCGATTTATATGCATGGAAAATGACCGACCGGGTATTGTACAAAAATCGACTACCAACCGTCAAACGGTGAAATTAAAAAAAATTGATTCCGATTCGGGCGAGTTTTTGACAAAACGTCGACGTATTATTATTTTCCACGCGAAAATTCATCCAATTCATCGTTGTTTCTTTTTTTTTTGTCATTTTGATTTCGTTCGAGTCATACAATACGAATTTATGGTAAAATATCAAAGAAAGGAATCCTTTTTCTACTACGCGGATTTCAATCATATAATTTTTTTTTTTTAAATAACATTAAGTTACGTCATATAGTCGGTGTACTAATGTAATTTTTATTTATATATTATATATAGGTACACTACATTATAATATTATAATGGTTTACGGTAATAATGCGATATTCGAATGAGTCGGCGAGAATTGAATGGTTTGAAGAAACGACTATCGTTACAAATCAAAGAAAGGGAACGTTTCGGTATATAAAATATATGTATATTCCTATTATATGCATCCAATACGAAATTCTGAGTAGATTTTTGGTCCATTGAGCGTTTTCGGTGCTCGAACATAACGGACGTTTGTATAATATACAGAAAAAAAATATCGGATTTCACGGTGAAGAATATTTTTTTGTATTTATACAATATGTAACAATAATACGAAATAATATTAAACGTAACAATGTTATATATTTGTAAAATTCAAATGTTTGTGCGATTTCGTTTTCGTCGTATTTCTGATATATTCTTTTTTACGTTTTATATGTATATACATTTCTTTTTTTTTTAAATTGCGACTTTTATGACGTTTTGATTTTCTTCTATTCCGAAACAGAATATTCCCGAGTAGCATTTTAGGCGCACACGCCGTTTTAAATCATCAATAATTGATGGTTCACACGGTACGGTGCAAATCTGGTTCATAGCACTGCAGTGTTCTCGACACTAAAACGGACTCACTCGACCGCAATGAACCGGAAAAGAAAGTAGTCACCAGATAGCGGTACGACACAAAAAAAAGTGGGGGTAACCACGGAGACGTATAAATAGCGGTCCGCAACCAGCGGATTGTTCAGTCTTGTCGCGGCGGGCAAACGCGAACAACTTTGTTCGCCTCTGCTCTAGGTTAGGTTTGCCCCCGGGCAAACACACCGTGTGTGTGTATATCACACACATACACATACGGTGTTTTTGCCGCGGTCAGAGATGAACAACGTTGTTTGCGTTTGCCCGTACATGGTTACACGCTGTGTGTTTACCGCCTCGCGTCCACTGGTCTCCTCAAACCGCTATTCATAAGCAACTACTTTCTTTTTCTACATCTGCATTTCGTCTCAACAGTTTATCAAACAATTCTTCTTGGTTATTATTCTTTGATGCGGATATTTCATTGGCAGACGGAGTTGACTCCATTACCTCCCCCCTTGAACACCGCTGCTCTGAATTGAACGTAGCGTTCGAACACAGCGTTTGTCTGAACCTTTTAATTTCCGTCTGTGCGATCACACATTTTCAGCACGGTTCAGTGTCGGAAGCTGGGCCGTATTTAGGGGGACAATCTACCTATCTATATTTTAACGCCGCATTATTTTTAACGTGCACCGCACACTCGGATATCGATCTCCCCGCGCACGTTTCGATTTCATGTGTTAAACCGACAAACGTTAAGTATTGCAATGCGCGAATATCGACATTTTTGGAACGATATTAAGAAATTCGATTAATTATACGAGTATATATGCTCCGTATACAATTGGAATGATATTATAATGAATGTTCGACACGTTTCTTTTTTTCTAATTTTCCACTGCACAAAAGCATAGTGTACGCAATTTATGCGTCCCGTGAACGCTGTATTATATAAATTAATGACTTTTTCGTTAACCGGTGTCATAGTATCGAACGCATAAATTTAGTCGTTTTTATATATATAAAAAAAAAAAAAAATAGAAATTTCGTTCGCTTTTTTTTCTCGTTAATTCCTCCATCACTTCAGGCGTGCTCGAGGTATTTTTTTATTTATTTTTATACACTCGAAAATGGCCGATGTGCCTGATAATAAAACAAAATCATCTTGAACGTGTCGAAATGTGTATTGGTGAAAAAAATTGTGCATTACAGGCAATACAAAAATGTGCATTTATGTGTAATGTGCCGCCGCCGGACTGCCGAAATGAAGTGAATAGCGACGAGTATATTTAGAGACGGTACTCACGAAATCCACTGACGACTGGGCCCGAAGTTGATAGAAAAATTTCATCAGTGTGTCCTATCGCAACTGCGAAAACTCTTGAAACGAAATTAAATGTCGTTGTTTTCGTAGTTCCAATACTGCGGCCGTCTGCTATGATACGTGCGACTCGGAATCGCGATTTTAAAAACCTACAGAAAACGAAGGGGTCCACGAACGTTTTGGCGCAAACGAGATTTCAATTAAATCGAAATCAAACGGCCCAGTGTATATGCGCTTATTAGAACTCGAACGAGTACAAAAATATTATGGGGGAAAGAAATCTGTTATCGTTAAACATTTTTGTAGAACTTATCGTCTGTCCAATCGCGTTTTTAAGCCCGGCAGAACAGTATCGAAATTACGATACGAATTGTTGTTTTTTGCTCTCAATTGCTCTAATATTAAAATTATAAGCGAATACGAACAATTTAATTTTTATTCCGTTTAAATTGAACGTCTTGCATCGTATATATATATACGTATATATATGACGTCCTATATCGCAGTTTACAACCGACGGTAAAACACGAGTGTATAATATTATAAACAACATATTTGAATAGCTGCTGACAGGATGCGACAGTGAAAACACTATCGTGAAACGCGTTGATATTCGTTTACTTATATCCGTCGTTCGCCGACAAAACGGTATAATATAACGGAATAAATAATATATTATTATAGAAAGTTATTCTCGTTTATACAACACTTGGCGATATGTTTTAGTAGAAAAAAATTGGATTATGTTTCTTTACGCATACGTACACTCTCTAAATTTGTGTACTGCGACGTCGTCTGCGGTGCACAATTATTATTATTATTATTATTATTATTATAATGGACGAGATTAAATCAATTATTAATATTTAAGAAATAATAATAACTATCGATAGTCATCGGTATATTTGTTTTGAGGTTTTTTTTTCTGAGAAAATTTTAAGACATAAATGAACTACTTCTGTTGTCATTGCGATTCGGCTGTTTTCCCTTTGCTCTTCTGCTACACATCTGCCGAAAGATACATTTTTTTTTTGGGAATTTCTCGGCTCGACAATGAATTTTATTCGTTACGCTTGCGAACGCTGTGCATAATCTTTGTGCCGATCAAAACAAACTTTTCGTCTTTACAATATCCACCGACGTGTTTCGGGAAATCTATGTAGTCCACATGGAATTCTATCGATGTAACTTTTATTAAATTCGATCGCCTGCGAAAGAACGTACATTGGTTTTTATACATTAGATTCGGATTGTTTTATTATTATTATTATTATTATTATTATTATTAGTTTCAATCAAAATTTGTCTGAAAATTAGACAGTTTTCGTGGACATTCGCAATTTTTCGTCAATTATTTCCCACGAATTCTCTGCATACGCGTACTGCAGCTAGCGGATATTAGCATTTAGACATTACGATTTAACGAAATAATATTGACAATTTTGTGATGTTTAATTAAAGTGATATTTCTTTTCTGATAATAAGACATACCAGTTATACGCGTTATAATACACTACGTATTAAATATTATGAATCGCACGGTGAATGGGTCTTACGTGTGGGTGTGTGTGTGTGTATACGGGAATCTTTTTCGGAAACGTGTTTAATATTCGCGGAGCCTTTAGAGAGCTAAGTACGAAAATATATTCGTGTCGCGTTCGAAAGTTCTCATTTTGTAAAATACGTTTTAAATTTTTTGTTTTTTTTAACTTAAAGTCGAGGGCCTGGAAAAAAATTATACAAAATGTGTAAGCGGCGCATTTAGTACATTTCATATATTATAATTTTCTATTTAGACGCAAATCATTATACGCGTTTCATAACGCTATTTGTCCTCGTACAAGTCTTTTATCAACGTCGACACACACACACACACGCACAATTTCCCAGTATATTTGCGGAGAATATAATATTATTCGAGTATATATAGAGAGAATTACACGCTTTTTCTCTTCCTCTTCGTCCCGCGTACCGCGTATTGCCGTCTCTTAATAATATTAATTCGCATTTTACGTTAGACAACATACGAGTAAGCGAGTAACATGTTAATAATATTATACATGTAATGCGTCACTGTGTTTTCTCGCAAGTTTTCCGGTCGTCGTCAATCGAGTGGTTAATCGAAAACACGTCCCGGAACGCTTTTCCAGGCGTCTATTTTTAGTTTCCAATCTGTTTCCCCGAATGTAGTGCGTTCGCCCTCCCCGACGCGGTGTATTCGCGAAAATCTCCACTGTTTTACATAATAATAATAATAATAATAATAATAATAATTACGGGCGACGTACCGGGCAAAAAGCGATTTTTTCGTTCCGTTGTCTTAACCCAAAATGACATAATATTATAATGTAATATCGCGGATTCCTGCGATTGTCCGACATTTTAATTATACATTTCGTTCGGAAATAAACGAAATCCGTATGACGAACGCGTCGCAACGATTCGATTTCTCTGCCGCCGCCGCCGCCGCCGCGCGTTTCGCGAAACAGAATGTGGTTTATTTATTTATTTCTATTTTACTCCTCTAATCCTCATTACCGAAATCCGTGTTCAGAATGGACTCTGCGTTATACGCTAATGTCGAATGTCGTCTGATATTGAAATTCGCGTTAGAATTGCGATTGAGAAAACGCGACGTGGACGGTAAATACAACATACGAAACGTAAATGGTCGAAAAATCTAAAACCGAAAACTACGACGGAACCGAATACGACTGCATCACGCGGCGCCGAATTAAGTCATTCCTATGAGGTCTAAGACCGAGCCCGTTCGACTCGAGTGTAGACAACGAACAGATGATAGAACGAGTGAAACGTTACATGCAACAGTGAACAACACGAACGTAATAAGCAAGATTGCACAAACGGAAAGGACATACCAAAGCGAGAGCCACCTACTATATACATAGTACAGTCAGTCTCAAATCTGTCGGTTTAGGAAGAAAATTCTCAAAGGTCTACTACATCGCACATAACGATGATTGTCTATTCCAGAAAAATACGAATAATCCTTTGGACTGAAAAAGTTACAAACGTAGATAAGACGAAAGGTGAACGGTAATTGCGACAAGGTGTTCAATCCAGAAGAGTTTAGAATGATGTACGTCAAGACACGAAAGTTGATTAAAAACAACAATTGAAGGATGCATTGAAATAGGACAATAACATGAAGGATAAATGCAACGATCCAAAAAAACCGCAAGCTGTGAGGCGCGAGAGAGAGCTGAAACAAACCAGTTCGAGGATTAAATGAACGATAGAATAGCACGTGACAGTTGTTGACGTGTAGTCTACTATACGTATAGTTGTTGATTATTTCGGAAAACAAAAATGAATGAAAAACAAATTGTCCGAGGTGTTTAAAAAAAAAAAAATGTTCAATTTCCAATCGAGAATCCTCACAAACAATATAATATCTCATCAGAAGGAAGAGGGAATCGTATAGCGGTGGATGGACTACGCGCAACGACGGCGACCGCATGAGGTCTCGGCGCCGGTCTCGCGCGACCGCACTTTCGCCAATTATTTCCCGCTATCAATTCGCGCCTCGTATATAGTTTATTAACAATTGTATTATTGCAATATGTCTTCGTTCCTGCGCTGTTGATATTCGCGAGAGATTCGATCGATCGACGGTGACGACGACAAACTATAAAACGGTACACGACTATGCGATACTGTATAGTAATAGATGACGAGTGTACATAGAACGACCGTTTTAAATAATTCAGCAAGTAACAGAAAATGGCCGGAGTAAAGCAGACATAATATACAGTTAACAGGATAGCACGAGTTGTATATGAGAGAGAGAGAAATGAAAATCTGCTGCAGATCTGCGGGGAAAAGTTCTCGAAGAAAGTGTACGTGTGGAATGTGAAACTTACCGGAATCGGTACGAAAGAGAAAACTAGAATTCGAATGATCGCGAAGCGAATATGATAGGAAACTGTGCGTGTATTTCAATACGGCAGGGACATCTAAACGCTTATTTGGAGTTTACTATTATTATTTTTTTTTTTTGAAATCTTAACCGATATTTTGAGATTTTTTTCGATTCTTTTCGGCGTACGCTTTTTCCTTTTCCCCAGTTTCAATACGCGCGCATTCAGTTTTTGTTTTATATTAATATAACGTCGTGTGCCACTGCACTCATCACGCGTATTCCGCAAATAAAAACTATATACGATTATTATTACTATTATTCTTGTTATTCATTTTAATATTTGTATATAAGAAATATAGTTATGTTTTTATACACAGAGAACATATCCGTTATTTATAATGTTTCAATTTTCTTCGTATTCTGTTCAACGATGTTACTGAATTTTAGTTATCGTATAAATATATATTTATTATAAAGGAAAATTCGATGTTTTTTTTTCAAATAATAATAATAATAATAATAATAAAATTATAGTCGAGTCGTTTTAATTATTGGGTATAAGTATTGCGAAGGTATGAAAAACAATTTTTATTTTTTCATTTTAACTGTGAAATTAACCATTTCATTAAGTATTACTTTTTTATAGTTCTCAAAATTTATTTAGAACTTTAATAATTAATAAATACAATATATATATATATATATATATATATTTATATAAGGATTACTATTTATTTTTTTGAAATTGACTTATAAAAAAAAAAAAAATACTGCTAAACGTTCATTATTTATATATTCCGCGTATTTATCGTGTCTCTGCTCATTCTCCACGATCTACGTATTATATTGAAAATTAATTTACGACGGATTATTATTATTTTTTTATATATATATACCATTTATTATTGAGTACGACGTCGATTCGTCTGTATAAAAAAAGTACTCGTATATAATATTTTTCAATACAAAAAACTGGTATTCGCGCGTGTCGCGGATAATTTTCGGTTGATAATTATTGCATTATATATATATATATATATTTTATAAAAAAAAGGGAGGAAATAATACGCATTTACATATTGTATTAAAAGGGACGAGCGGTTTGATAAAAAAACGTTTTTAGAGGGAAGAAAATATCCCGTAGGCATATGTATATATAAATCAAGAGACGGCCTCCTGGATTCATCTCGCGAGTCGTGATCCTGCGATATTTGTCTGTAATATCATATTGTCGACGTTCTCATGTACATATATATATATATATATATAAGTCTAAGTACGACTAAGTAACCGATTTATGCACGACGCCGTTATATATTGACGAAATACGATTTTAGTTCCGAGTTAGGTGATGCAAGGAGTGAGCAGCAACAGCAGCGAATACAGGCCATTATTTGTTTTACAAAGACGGCGTAAAAAAAACTACACACTTTATTATTTTCTTTCTAAAAAACAAAAATAAATATAAGGAAAAAAATACACTCAGAAGTCTCTCGTATACCGGCTCGGCGTGTGTCTATATCAATTGCAGAGAATCGTTTAAGTACGCGAGCATATTATATGGGTGTATAAATGTATAGACGACACAGATAGGAACGGGCCGGTGTTTTGTACTTATATTATTTGTACATACGAGCAAATGGTTTATTGCATTTAACGCGTCTCACCCGTTTATACACATTTTATTAAAGTATTTTACAAAACGATTCGCACCATTGGCATTTTAATCGTATATTTTCGAAATCATAATTTCGAAATGCATAACTCAAATCGCCTTCCGTCTCGTAGAAAATATAATACACCAGTGTGAAGAATACATAATTCACTCGTGCCCGCGCACCAACGCGGTGTCGGTTATTATGAACACAAGAATCGAATTCGTGATTCCGGCTTATTTAGTGTGTATTCGGAATAGTGTTTTAAATAAGACGAAAAATGAATATAAACGATATTTCGGAGAAGCGGTATTTAAAAGAAAAAAGAAAATATTATTCGTATAAACACTGCCGGGAGAGGGAAGAAAAAAGAGAAAACTTTTTATACTGCTGGTTTGTGTTATATTTGTGTAGAAAAAAGATCTTTTATATCCCACATTAATTCCTGTCATACCGTCAGTGTGATTCCGTACATGTATAATACGCGTATATTATTATTATTATTATTATTATTATTATTATTATTATTATTATATCAATTGGCATTTCAATTACGTTTATATCTGCTGCACGTATTTTCTTTTTGAATATTTTCGATTAAAGTTTTCCTTTTTTCTATATTTATTATATTATACGATAGTATATAACGATACGGACGTGCTACTTTAATTTTTTTTTTTTTTAAAAAGACGATTAAATGTACATGCGTAATATCGTCATTTATTTGCGTATATTTCAAATATAACAAGTCATCATTAGATTATTTTCATAAAATATCTAAACGGTTGAGGAATTATTGTTGTTTTTCGTATAATTTCCTTTCAACTCAACGAATTTACAAGTTTGGCAAATTAATTTTTTTTTTCAAATTAACGAATTTACTAGGAGAAATACGTGAAGTTTCCTTTAAACGTTTACAATGAAATTTTTCAATAGCGCATTTTTCTTTTTTTGCAAACTCTTTAACTGATACGCTAGCAACTTAAGTATTTTTTTTTCTTCTTTTCATAAATTCGTAACTCAAATGACTTACAGCAGATGGTTTTTCTCAATTATCAAAAGTGACTTTTCACTCAAATGACGTATTTTGTTGGATTGACATTAACCGGACGAACGTCGAAAACAAAAATCTACGTATATAATGAATCACTGGAACGAGTTACGCAACATATACGGAATGTCTGGGAAGTTTGATAACAAAAGATAGAAATAAAAAGTCGAATAACTCAGGCCAAGTGTGCTTTCAATAAAAACAAGGACGTTCTTACATCATGAAATGATTTAAAAACCAAAAGCGAATTGCTCATAACTGTATAGAACTTTATGAAAGTGACACCTGGGGACCGTAGGCGAGACAGTGGAGAAGAAACTATATTGGGTTTTGAGGCACGGTATTGGAGGAGAATACTTAAGATCAGCCTGATGAAACGAATGAGGAGGTATTTGGAAGAGCAGCTGCAGGTTAGATAGTTTTCTGAAAATCCCAAAAAGTAGATGAACGAAATTCATAGGACATGTATTGCGACACAATGGACTCCTGGCGAGAGTAATTGAATGCACTATAGAGAGGAGAAATACGCGAGGAAGACCCTCCTCTCCATCTAAGATATATACAACGAATAATGAAAGACGTCAACGTCTTACCTCTAGAATTGAAGAGAAAGGCAAAAGATAGAGATGAATGGCGGCTAGTCGCTGTCAACCAGCCTTGTAGCTGCTAAAAATGTTAAAAGAAAATATAAGAAATGAAAAAAAAAATCATATAAAATACAACCGACGTGTTATATAAAATAATATTTATATGCGGAAAAGTACATTATGTAACTCATTTATAATGTATCCGTATAATGTACGCCAATTTAATAGGGATTAAATATATATTTTTACAATTATGGTAATATTTTGTATTACATCGAACTCACTCTAGATATTATATTATATATTATAATATATATATATATTCTTCGACGACGTTTTAATAATATGATTCTGTGCCGTGATAGCACGTATGTAATATTGATTTACCAATGCAGCGCGTTTAGCGACTACGTCGATATTTTTGTCTTCAGTCATGAGTTTATGTCGGGAGAAAATGTAATAATTATAATTTTTGTAGTGTATTTTTCCCCCGTCAAAAAAGAAATCGTTTGAACGATTATCTTGTTATACGAGTCAGACTGTGTATCGAATTTTGATTTTCTAACCATCACGTCAGATGAATTAATTTTTTAGAAAAATATCGTATTTTTACATGCGTTAGAAACGAGTGGAATTTTAACTTCCGACGAATTTTTCCCGAGCAATACGAAGAAGGGGTTGGGGGGCAGATATTTTAAAAACTTAGGTACGCGAAGCTAATAAATGTTAGCATACAATTTTCCAATATACCTTTTCAACAAATCATCGGACTTGTTGACAAATTGTTTTGCATGTCTATCATCTTTAAACATTGTAATGTGTCACGTTCACGACTGACCGATATCGAGAAATTATATATTTTACAAACAAAAAAATGTGTTTATAGATAACCATCGCAATAGCCTCGGAAACGGAGCCAATACTAGGAAAAGAAAAAAACGAAATGTTTAAATAGAATATAAGAGCTGATTTTTATGCCAGTACAACGGTTTTTTTTATATATATATAAACGTTAGACGGATAATGAAAAAAAAAACTAATATTTCTTAAGTGAAAATCGCGTTTGAACTTCAATGAGCTTTGAATACGCGTTCAACAAACTCAGACGAGAAAAAATTTTTATTCGCTTAATCATTACATTGTTTCGTATTCTTAGCAGTATAGTTTATATATATATATATTGTTGAGACGTTTTTTCCTCGTGTAAGTTCGTCAGGACGTATGCGTTCAAAGTCTTTCGATTATCTAAACGTATTTTATTCCGAAATTTCTAACATCCGAGCGTACGATTTGTCGGAATCGTTTTAGAAAACTGCATTAATCTAAGCACATTGTACAGTCTTTCTCAGTAATTTTCTCTCTCGGAGACGATTTAACGGACATTTTAAAGTACTACATAATCAAATGTGCTTTCTAATCAATGATAGCGATTATATAAATAATAATTCGTACTGTCCAATGTCTGTGGAATAGAAATGCGTATTGTCTTATTAATAATAACGGTACGGCCCGTGGTAAGCGACTTTAAAATTTTCTTTTTAATTAATATTTATTCATAAAAACGGCGAATGTCGGAATTGAAAACGAAAAAAAAAACATTTTCATATATTTATTTCGCTGTTACAGATATATATATATATATATATATATATATATATATAGAGAAAAAATTAAGATTTTCGTTTGAAAAATCATCCGAAGATCGCTTTTTAAGGAACAGAGATATCATTTTAAAAACGGTTCACGTAAATAATCCTTAAATTATTCAATATAACGGGGGAAAAAAACACGGAAATGCGATATATTTGAAATCTCCGCGTGTATAGTAGTCACTGTTAAAAATAAATAAATAATATAAAATAAAGAAATCACCTCGTACATAATAATATATTAGAATTATTCGCGTGTCGATAGTCTTTGGAGGTTTTTCTGTTTTTTTTTTTACGCGTCGCTTCGGATTACTTTTCTCGTCGAAAAACGTCGTCTACGAAATCGATATTTTCCCCGTATATACTTCGTGTATACGGGGAGACGTTGCTAATAATGTCGTTATACGTACGTGCGTTTATATTAAAACGAATTGTTTCGCTGAAAATCGTAAATGCACAGCATCTAAAACACACACACACACAATATAGATCGGTTTACACATATAGAAATAACGTTGTCTTATTAAAAAAAAAAAAAAAAAATGTTTTTCTCGCGATAAACGGGTATATATTTTTATATAGTAGTTCTACACACGTCTTACAGCAGGGCACTCACGGTGCGACGTAGGTAAACTATAATATGTTTTTGACTGCGCCGAAATCTATATAATATCGACTTTGAATTATTATTAATTTCCCCGTGGCTTGGGTAAATTATATATATATAATATACTTATTTGTAACTAACTCGAGATTTCAAACTCGACGGATTTTCGTAGAACTTTATAAAATCTGTCCGAAAGATATGCAAGGAACGCTTTACACACTATATACGCAGACACACACTTTAATAGTATAACATTTAGTGTTTCGGGTAACATAATATTGTAAATCACACGTATAAACACGAGAAAAAAAATGATAATAAAAACATCGCCGATGTGTTGGGTTTTTATAATGATTTGAAAAGAATTTTTATAACGTCTGCGACGAACACATTTATTTCTTATAGAACAATAGGTGTGCTTGTTCGGACGATTCAGACACACCTGGGTTAAAATACATTTTAAAAGTACTCGGAATACGAATTTTACCATACAATTGGTTTAACTTAGATAGAATAAGCATTCGGAACATGAATTCCAACACTTCGTGACAATAGTAATGGTACTCCCTAAGTATATTTCACCCAAAAAGTATTACAAATACTTTCAGAGCACTTTTTTCCTACTGGTTATCATTAAAACGCATATCGAATATAGTTCGATTAATTATGTCGTTATTTAATCGAATTCGAACAATTATCGCATTGTACTTAGAAGGTTTCGTCATTGACACGCAAAAACTAAATAATTAAATAAAATTATAACGCAATTACAATAACAAATGTGTAATCAAAATTATTCGAATAAGGCCGGATTTAAACACCAAATACCAAATAATTTTGATAAAATAATAATATTAATGTTCGTTTTAAAGATCTACTGCAACTGTCCCTAATTGCTGTTCGTATTTTATCCGAAATAGTTACTTTTTACATTTTAAGTTATTACTTTCACGTACGTACTAATTGAAAATATGATTAAGGTTTAGAAAAAAAAAAAAACATTCGGAATACCATCCAAGTCTGAATCTATAAGACGTGAGTTAAAACGCGTTTTTCGATTTTTTTTTCATTACGCGTAGTTTTTTATTTTTTGAGTGTAATATTGAAGGCAAATTTCGAAAACCGCAAAGTAAAATAACCTATACAATTTTACACGTTAAACGATTTTTGTATTAAAAAAAAAAAATAAAAAATTCGACATTTATTAATAATTTGTTGTTAATTCGTATCGTCGATAATTTTTGTACGATTGAATTAAAAAGACAAAAACCGAATGAATTCACATTCGAATACGCACGAACGCATAACGTTATTATATTAATGTATATATATATTTTTTTTATATAATCTTTTTGGCAATTTGTTGTTACAAAACGTAGAAAAAAATAAACTAATATTAATAACAATAATACGGTTTATTCGCGTGTAATATATAAATTACAAAATTGATTTTTATTGTTATTATTATTTTTTTTTTTTTATGAAAAATAACCCGTTATACGTAATAAATATCAAATTGAAACTCGTTATTTTTTCAAACAGCTTGTAATAATATTTTATTTTTAATTACAATTTTCGGTAAATATAAAACTTTACGCGTGAAACGCTACTTTTAACAATATCTAAATTGGACGAAAACAGCGAAATAACGAATAATATTTAAAAAAAAAACAAAAAAATAAATTCGAATTTACCCAAAACGTATATAATATCCTAATAATAGATAATTTCACAATCGATCTCTTCCGTTTTTTTTTTTTACGGATAAACACAAATTGCGGAGATTAAAACGTATAGGAAACAATTTATATTGTAAAAAAAAAAAGAAATGTTCTTTCTAAAAGGACATACGTATAAGAATAAACGATATGTGTGTATAAAAAAAAGAATTATTCATTTCCATCGATTATTATACCGATTTTTAAGTTTTTTCTTTTTTTTTTATATATATATTATATTTTTAGCAATTTTTTTTATTTCTCTTACGTCAACTCGTCAAATGCGCTTGCAGATTCGATTTACAATTGATTACGGAAAACCAAAAAAAAAAAAAAATCTTTCACTCGTATTATTATTATTATTATTTTGAAAATACTTATTTTGATTTATTTATATATTATGTGTGTACGTCGTCGATAAATCTCGTGTAAGTTTCGTGCGGTACGGACGTTATTATTGTTGCCGCCCCACTATGCAGCCCGCGGCGACTGTTACGTTACCACATTTCGGCTTCGGGCGATTATTTCGATAGAGTTTATTATTCGACGTTTGAAATATATGAGAACCGGCAGGGCTACACTTCACACAGCTGACGCGCGCAATCTTCCGCAGTTTCTCTAGCCGTTCGCTTTACACACGCAGAGTGATGAGACTTCATTTAGAAGGATTTCTTTTCGCGCACGTCAATCGCGCGAAATTTTTCACCGTGTTTTTCCCCCCGCGCCTCTTGTTCGAATCGTATAATTTTACACGCGAGTTCGTAGATTCGTTTTTTTTTTTACATAAAAAAAAAAACCGACCGTTTTTGGATTGCGAGCGGAACGAGAATTGCAGGTTTCACAATGACGTGTGTTTGTGTGTTTTTTCTTTTCTTTTATATAATTTTATATAAAAAATGTATTTTATACATTTTACCAGAAGTCGCGCTCCTGTTCGTTTTACGATCTCATAGTTCGTTTCCGCCGCCGTAGCAAATTGCTTTTAGTTAATGCACTTTAGATGGGCGATTTTTCGATTTTCTCAAAAACGCCTAAATACACGACTCCAAAAACTACCGGGAAAATTATTAAAAAAAAAAAAAAATCGATAAACGTCGAAATCGATCGTTTTCATTTCTTCGTAATTCCGAAGCTAAACGGTCGAGCAATTATATAGATTTTGGAGTATTTATTTATTTTTTTTTTAAAACGAGGTAATTTTCGGTTTTAACGTTTAAAAATTTAATACAGTGTCAGACGTACGAGTTATTTCAACTACATATATTTAAAAAATAATCTCGAAAATCCTTAGTCACAATTTTTTTTTCTTTTTTTTTTTAAAAAGATTTCAACGGTTTTTCGAAATAGTGTATTTTATATTTAGTGGTGGTGGTGTCGGGGGGGGGAGGAAATCGTATTTGTTCAAAACTAACGGTCCCAGAGTGTTTCGAATTTAGAAATGATTTATCGCGTTGCTTTCAATATTTATAATATAGTAATAACTTTAAAATCTTTATCTGAGTAGTGCGCTTAAGCCGACGTCCACCGCGGTTCGCTACGTTTCCGTCTCCAAATACGTTTTGTCAATTGCAAAAAAACGATAACCAGCTGCTGTTGTTCTAACTATCCGTACACTTAGAATCCTGAAATTTCAGTGGCGTATTTATAGGAAGATGAGATCGACCGGGTTTAACTTTGTTTGACTCAATTGACTCAACAAGACGAATCGTATCCCTCCTCCCCGCAGCCACTTTGAAAATTCCTTAATACGCCTCTGTTGGTAGGTGACTACTTTTCGGGATGGAAGGTGATAAGGAAATCGGCGGGACCTTCGTTAAAATACGCTCGTGGAAATTTTAAAATTGGCTCCGGGTCGAGGAGACACGCGGATTTTCGTTGAAGGACACACTCAAACGGACTTTTATACGAATAAAAAATAATATACATATCAGACGCGTAACTCCGCGAGATAAAACGAGTATAAATCTCCGGGCAAATCCTCGTACACACGGAATAATAAATATTGTACGCGCCGCCGATATCATCGATCGCGCGTGATCCGAGAAAAAGTTATGTCTACAAACGCCCCCGCGTTTCTCAAAAGAGAGATTCGACGTCGTTTTTTTTTGTTTTTTAATATTATATACGTCGTTATTTAATATTTACACACGCGAATTCCTTTTCTACGTGTACAAAAATAGTACTTGTTGTTTGTATACGATATTATAGGGACGTGTTATTTTTTTTTCTGTATACATATATATATACATTTTATAACCGACGAAACGTGCAGAAAAAATAGGGATTTTTTTATCCGTCGCGTCTTTCTCGAGTCTTGCCAAAAAAAAAAAAAAAACAAATATTTGAAATGCGCGTACATACAGGCCGGCTGCTGTAATCAAAAGACCGCAGTTAACGTACAGGTAACTGGTTAGGTATTAGGTTGCGTTTAGTCGATTTTAATCGAGTTAACTTTTATAATTTCGCGTCGTCCGCTAAACATTTACGATAATTTCATAGAAAAGTATCGAGTTGAATTATAACGAGAGCAGGGGTAACATTAAAACGCTACGTATAGATTATATTATGTTTTTCGCGTTTATTTTTTAACATCGAAGTCGGGGAGAGGGGGTGGTAAATCGTTTTTAACCGGTTGAAATACCGATTATTAGTATAGAATAATGTACAAATATAATTATATTAAATTATATGTATGTATAATATACTATATAATTATAATACATTTATAATGAATTATAAATTTTGCAAATCATCTCTGACTGCACGCAGTTAAGAAAAGTCCTTTCACAATATAATTAAACGGAGTCTGCCACCAGTAAAATACACACACACACACACATTTACAGTTGTGGTGGCCCGGGGCTATGGAATGGGCTTTTTAAGATTTTAAAGAATGAGTGACGGGAACGTTTAACTAAAGGTAATTATTAATTTTTATGCAAAGACAATGTATTTCTTGGATTTTTTTGTTCTTTTTGAAGCGAACTCGTCAATAAGAGATCATCAAAAGATGACAACCTCGACCTGTGTCGTTTTCGATAACTCGAGTTCGTGACAATTTCCATTACGATTTTATTACGCACACAAATGAATATTAAACGAGTACTCGTAATATTTTCTATTGAAATAAAATTTTTACACGCATGATTATAATATTCGGGGGAGAGAGAAACGTTCGGAAATAGTGTGTTTTGCTGGTCTTCGCTAGTGTTTCATTAAACAAAAACTGGTACGTAATTATACATATATATATATATATATATATATTTGTACTCGTGTTTCGTGTTTCGCGATTATGCGCGCGGTATATTATAAAATATTTAAAAAAAAAAACAGAACTTTGACTTTTACACGTGCGTCTGAAAATATAATAACAGCGCGTAATATATGCCGGTGTGTCGCTATAGCCATAGATATACATGTGACATTCGAGTTTTAAATAAGAATGTTTTCTTTTAAAAAAAAAATTTTTTTTTTGCCCGTTTCAAACGTTTAAACCCACTAGCCAAGTATATTTACGATATATTTTTATATTTTATTTTTGCGGTCACGCTTCGGCATTCCAAAAATCGGTCGAGTCCGGTTTTTTTTTTTTTTTTTTTAACGAATTATTTTTATTATTAATTTAATTATTATTATTTTTTTTTTTAATCGTTTGATATCGTAAATTTCACTTTGAAGCACGGTCATACTTATAACGTAAACGGTTTTTTTTAACGACGCGAACGAACCGAATTAATTATATAAATCTCGAAATAGACGTGGTGCACGCGCACACGTATAATATAATAATCTTGTACGACACCGAACATTTTCACACTTTGCGCGCAGTAATTTATAAATTACAATTTAAAACAAATTTTAAAACTCATTAACGGCGCGCGTGGTAATACGTTATATATATATATATAATAAAGAAACAGTAATCTCTCGTATTTGTATACACGAGCAATTATTATTATTATTATTATTATTATTATTATTATTATTATTATTATTATTATTATTATTATTATTATTATTATTATTATTATTATTATTATTATTATTATAGTATTATTATTATTATTATTATTATTATTATTATTATTATTATTATTATTATTATTATTATTATTATTATAAATACGCGGGTAGGTATATGATGCGTGCAACGAGGTTCAGAAAATGCGTTAAGAAATCGATTATACTTACCGATGATAATGAGTTGTGCGAGAACGGATGAAAAAAAAACGATTTTTCTTCTCTCTCTCTCTCTCTCTCTCTCTCTCTCTCTCTCTCTAAGGAATATCTAACCGATAGTTTATTTCTACACGATGAAAGGGGAAAAAAAACACGACGACACGGTGATAGTTGTAGTTACTACAACTATTTCCAAAGCCGTTCCAACAAAACAAATCATACTCGGAAACGTCACCGCGTCCAATCGTCGGAATTTGTTAAATAAATAAAAAGAGTTTACGAGTTGAGTTCAAAAGTTTTGTCAATTTCCGCGCAACGAATATACGTCGGGGCGGGGAAAGGGGGTAAATGTGTAATTTCAATGCGTATCATCGGCAGCGTATTGAGTACGTATTCAACGATTGCCGTTTTCTCGTATTTTGTTAAGAATAACATTTCTTTAAAATATCAATCGGAAAACACTCGTCGATATCTCGTCGTCGCGCCGCAACAATTTTTCGCATTTTACTTTTAATTAATCGAAATAAACTATTGAATAATTTCAACCGTTCGTTGTTCAACCTCTCGGGTCTTCAGGTTCCGGACTCTGACGGGGATTCTGTTTCACTCGTCGAGTACACTCCGCACGCCTTATTCAAATATTGTGATATTTACACGCTCGTAACTATCGACAGCGATTATCGGACAAGACGGCCGGTTTTGTTTTTTTTTTTTTGGCAAAACGATTCTCGTTGTTTCAATATGACGATCGAGTATGTAGTGTGTACACGGAAAGCGGGCCATACATGAATATAATATAAATTATGACAATTTCGAAATAAAATGCGCGCGTTGTTCGCGAAATTCATCTCGTCGCGTCGCGCGATTAATCACAGCGGCAATGTAATGGAAACGATTTCATTAGAAAAAACACGCAAATAAATAAATATCGTATTCGACGGTGTAAAAATATTGTGTAATTTTTTGTTTTGCTTTTTATGGCGTTTAAACACAGCGCGTCGGTTTTATACGTTGAAAATCGCTCTATTTCATATTTCATATTACGATAATATGAAACCATGCGATAATAATTATTGCGGTGTTCATCGAATATGCGTTCGATACAATACACGTTGAAAACGGACGAAATACGATTGAAAGCGCAGTGGAATAATACCACACGTTGTCCTATATTATATAATACGTTCGCAGAAATCCGTTTAGAAGAAAAAAACGAAAATCTCAAATCCGTGTGAAAGCGTTACTTATTAATATGTGATTTAAACGTACAAGTTATTTGCCTCCTCGATTTCCACTGATTTGACGACGTAAACGTGTATTATTTATATATATATGTTGTTAAACGCAACAACGTATTTTACGAAGATTTTATTTCGATATAATAACGTGTTTTTTTTTCAAACACAAATTTGAACGATAAAAAAATATTAACCCGAACGAAACACCATTCGGAATATCGATTTATATAAATACCTTGTGTAATAATTTGAACTTGTCACGGGTAATATATTATGTTCGACGGGGATCGTTTGGGAAACCGTTGGCGGCGCAGAGTGCTCGTATTTAATCATTGATGCCATTTACATTTAATCCACTGATTATTATTATTATTATTATTATTTGTCGTTATACAATAAAATAATTTTGCGCGTGTATTATGAAACGAATGAATTTACTCACGACGATCGTCGCGCGCGTCGTTTTATTTATAGTTTTGCGCAATTGGATTGTTTTTTTTTTTTTTTGTTCAATAAAAAAAAACTTTTAAACAAAAAGTTTTGTAAATTAGCGTTTTCGATTGTTTTTGATCTGCGCCACCTCCGGGTTGAGAGACGCTGCATTAGTTCCTCCCGCACGCGACTCGATTATAGAGCGAAATATCGTGTGTGTGTCCACACGTTTTCCACAACTCTCAGACAATTATTAAGACATCCGCGCAATTTTCGCGTATTGACGACGACCCGAACGCGTTTTGTATTTTAAAATCCTTTTGTCATAAGTAATTTTTTTTCATTTGAACGTTTCGAAAACCATTTGTTTCCCAATGATCTATTATATAATAGATATAATATCTATAATATATATATATGTATATCTATGATCTATAATCTATAATCTAATGATCTATTATATAACTCGTGTCGCTTTCGAATCGAAAACGATGTAATAAAATACTACGCGTAACATGCAATGCCGGTTAAGTCGAAAACGTCCAATTCGTATTTAATACAGTCCGAGGGCGGCCGGATTTGGGGGGTTATAACGAGAGTTCTTGGTTTAATTTATTTATAATCCAACGGGATATATAACGTAGAACTGATCGTGTCGATTTTATTATATATATTCGTTTAATCGTCTAATAGACACGATTTTTTTTTTTGTCAAAAATATTACAATTAACACGCGCGCGATGAGCGTATTTTCGTTTTGCGAAAGCTCCCGGCTTGAATCGAATTTCGCGGGCACTACGTGCAACGGACGTCCGCGAATTCGTATTTTCACAACGAAACGGAGGAATTTTAAATATTTTCCGTGATTTCGAGTGAATTTTCAACGAGCACGTTTTGTATAACGCGTAAACGGGTACGGTATACGCCATATATACGCAGCTACAGCAGATCAGTCTTCGGACGACGACGACGACATAATTTTAGAACGCGCGCGCGTCAGGATTTGACGGGCATAATACAGTCGTGTTACCTATATTTACCGTACAGCGATTTGGCCGAATTTCAATTTTATTTCTCGTTCGACGACAACGCGTTTTACATTTTTTCACTACGCTAGAGAATAAAATTCTCACTTTACCCAAAAAAAAAAAAAAAACGAAATTATTTCACGACGATTTTTTTTTTTTGAAAACTTTCGTACGTTCTTATTAACACATAAGTTTTTAATTTTTTATTAATGCGATCTGTACAAGTACAGTACTTAGTAAGCAGCACAAAAGACGAAAAAATGACAATACAAAATAATAACGTAATAAAAATCGGAGTGTACTTAGTCGTAAATAATACTGAAGAAAAAAAAATTAAATTTTACACGAATGTTTTAAAAAAAAAAAATCCGGTAAGATATATACCAAAAAATTAATTCCTTATAAAAGCTCTGCTTTTGTATATTATCGCGTATGTACGTGATATAAACACTAGCGTTTTTATTGCTCTCAGCGTGTGCACACATCATATATAAAATATTTTTGGAATTATAGCAGTGGAAATACAATAGTTTATACGAGAAAAAAAAATAATAATAGACGAAAATCCGCTCAATTACTTATACGAGTATACACGTGCTCGGGGTGCAAATTAATAATATGTATAAATATTAAATTTGTGCGAGTGTAATACATTGTTTTGTCAAAAAACGGTCGTCATAGCTATATCTCATTGCTCTGTTCACTCTTTGCCCCTTGCTGCGGACCATTTATTCTTTCATAAATCATTCGTAAATCGGTCCGCTGCTGCAACTATACCGTTATCGTATAGCTATTCTATTTAAACAAAAATATAAAAATCCGAATTCTTCGGGCAAACGAAAAATGCAAATTTTTTTTCACGGAAACGATTTTAAATTGTCGTTTTTCAACGAGCGTATTATATTTACGATTTTCTTTTCTTTTTCGAATGGCGCGTTTTTGTTATCTATCCATTGGATCTGTTGTTATCTCTTCAGACTAGAACGAAAATACGAACTTTTGTTTTTTGTATTTAACGCAAATTTCTGCTGAAAACTTCAATACGTCCGTCCGCGTTAAAACGCTTTTGTTCTCTGTAGGATTTAATCTCAAACGAATTTTTAATATTATTTACGTTTAATAATAATATTAATAATAAATTATTATCGTATATGTTTTTTTTTTTTTTTGGTACGCGACGTTTCTCGCAGCATTTCCGTCGATATATGATTTCCACGCGTTCATTCATCGCGATAATCAGCTTCGCCTAGTCCATCACCGTCGTCCGAAGTCGGGATCAACGCGTACACGTCTAATTTTTTCCTTCCCTGAATATAACGTAAAGTAGCATTGACACACCAGAACGGACGCACAAAAGTAAGAGGGTTTTATTTTGTGCCGGAGCGTTGTGGGTTTTGTGCAGTCAACGTTTTCTCGAGCCATCCATCTCCACACGCTATTATAACGTCCGGTATAGTAATGTAATGAGGGAAAAATTTTCAAACGAGGTGCGAACGTATAAAGTATATTCTGTTCGTTTATTTGTCATAAAGAATGTGCTCCGGGGGCGTATAGGGTTGTGTAAATTTCCAACGACCGAGAATGACTTTTATAACGAGAAATGCGTAGTTCTACGAGTAAGACGACCGGCACGTCGCGGTTTAAGAGTGATGTTTTTGTCGGAGTTTTTCATCGTCGAAAAATCAATCGCATTCGATTCAACGCCCGATTCCTGGACCGAAGCCGGTCGTCGACGGACCTTCGATGAAACAGCATAGCGGACACGAGTACGCCCATAATAATCCCAACGAATATAGGGAAAATTTTAACTCGGTCGACTGACGGACAAAAACTCAATCGGCAAGTCGCGTGCTGTCGACGATAGAGTTGAAAAAATAATTGGAAAATTTCTCATCTCCATCGCGCATCATCGTCCACCCGACCCGGCATCGTGTGATGATCATCTTTTTTCCCCCTATTCCCGCGAATGAAAAATGTCACGAAAGGAAAGCGATTTTCCGAGGCGAAATAGAGGTAAAGAAAAATAAACCACTAGTAACGGCACAAGGAGAGAAATTAAAAAAAAAAAATTGTATTGACTCAAACTTTGGAACCAATGAACGTGGAGAGTACATTGAACGAGATTGATGCAATTTTTTTTTTTTTTTTAGTTTTTTTTTGAGCACACGTTATTTATTTCTCAAGTCTTTTCGCCATTTCTCATCGTCTTTGAGTTTCTATACTATGTAATGAACAAAACACTCGCTAACGTAACCTCATATAAACCGTTATGTTAAAAAAAAAAAATTAAAAATTCGTTTTTTTTTTTTTTGAACCACCGCGGAATGGTCATTATATTTACTAGTAATTTGTTGATCCATTCGTCGTAGTGTATGCAATCGTAGTCGGGATCGTAGGCCGTCTTTAGCGCAGCGTCGATCTCGTCGTCGTCGAACGTTTCGCCTTTGCGGAGTGCTTGCCGCACACAATCTATCGACAACGAGCCTTTGTTTTTCACGTCTAACATCCGAAACGCCTTTAGCAATTCGTCCGCCGTTCCCGGTTTATATCTGCGAGAGAAAAAAAAAAGACTCCTTTCTCGTCACTGCTATATTATAACATAGAGTTAATAATAGCTGGTGTCCGACGTAAAAATTCGTATAATATGTATATTGCGCGTAATATCAGAGTGATTTTTTTCGAAATAATATTATATTGTCTTATTTAGTGTGGAATTTTGATTTTAAACGTATTTGTTCAGCGCGCAATGCTACGGTTGCTGGTGTCGCTGTTTCTATAACGGCCTAATGAACGCTAAGGTTTTTGCTTTTAAACATTAATTTTATTGTTTGTGAAGAGAAAGCTGACGGGCGTAAAACTCGCCGAACAGGACAAGAAAATCGATTAAAGAAAAAAAAAAAAACGAAGACAAGACAACGCAAAATGTCTCGTGACGAAAACGATATCGTATATGAACGGTTTGAGAAGGGAGAAAAAAAACGAACCGAGTTATATGAAATGAAATGCCGGCCAAGGTGAGGAGAGAAAAAAAAAATGTGACGCGCGCGATTTTATTATGCACTCGTCTCGCCCGCTGTGAAACACATCCCTCGACGATTACACACTCGACGTTTTTAAGCGTGTTTTTTTTTTTACACACGAGAAATAATAATGCGAAAAAAAAACAGACAATCGTTTTCTGCACGCGTATTTATTGTTAAACGCGAATCCAAAATGATTTTTAACGCGTTAAATTGGCCGAAATGTCGTTATTGTAATCAACGAAGTCGCGAATATTATATTGCGGCCGGTGGCTATCGGACCGATTTCCGATGGAAAACGTTGTCCGGTACTCCGTGGGTGTACGTGTACTTTACGGATATTTTTTATTTTTTATCTATTTCGGCGACTGACGAAGTGTTTCGAATGTTAAATAATAATAATGAACGTACAAAAAAAAAAAATAAAAAAATAATGTAACGCGATAATTCAACGCTTTGGATGTCGGGTTCAGATTATTTTGAATCTGAAAGCGATGATAAATTGCACTCTAAATTTCGAAAAACGGTTCTCAACGATGCTATGTAGTAGTAGTAGTAGTAGCAGCTCGTTATTATTAATGAATTACGATAAATTTTGTTAAAATAACATCGTCGTACGTGTCATCAATTATGTTTTGAGCTCTTAAATAGTATAATTCGCGTTTTCAAAACGATCAGGTATGTCGACAGATTTTTTTTCTGTCCGTTGTTTATGAATTTACCGAGAAATCGGAAAAACGGGTCGAATAAATAGTATCCCCGAATACAGATGGTGAAATCATCGCGCGTGTACGTGTCACGATCGAGCATTCGTCGAGCGTTTCATTCGGTACGAAAAAGTGTTTGCGCACACAAAAAATAGAAAAAATGTCCATATAATTTATAAAATTTTTAATTTTTTCGATGTACGTATAATTACGGTTGTAATCGCGTCACGTGAATACCGAGAGCGCGCGAAATCAAAAAAAAAAACAATAATATTTTGGATTTATCTCATGTGTGATCAAATGTGGATTTATCTGCTACAGGATTCTGGATAAAGCGTCGTCTCAGCGTACAAAACTCTAAAGTATATTAAATATTTTTATTCATAACGAATAATAACGGATATTTATAAATTAGCGCGCGAAATCGCTACGAAAAACAAAAACAAAACCGTTTTTTTCATCGAAATAACTCGATTCCGAATATATTAAACGAAAAGGATTCATACCTTAATTCTCTGATTTGCTTTTCCATGTGTGACGCGAATACGTTCAACGAAATTAATCCCGGACTCTTGTCGTTTACCACACTGTTTTCAAATTCTTTTAGTTCTTTTTCACTTGGCACGCAACCTATTTTCAGGGAGGGTAAATAGAAATAAAATCATTTTAATACGTATATTTTTGACGAAAAATAAGAAGAGTTAAAAATACGTCCTTTCCTCCTACACCCCCACCCCCGCCACCAAACGAAACGTATAACGCGCGCGCGACACGAACGTTTTTTAGAATTAAAAAAAGAAAAAAATCGAATTCAATTTCAAAAATAAATATAATATTTAATTTGTACGCGGATTCGTAGTTCCTGACCAGTTTTGTTGACATAGACTTTGTCATTTCGCGTTTGCAATGTGTAAAATAAAAAAAATAAAAAATACTCATACCGCGTATATATATATTTTTTTTACGAAAATAAAAATATCGATAATCATATACACAGTAGTGTGCGAGAACCAAAAATTGTCTTGAGATCAAAATTGATATTATGTTATGGGTACACAGACGTCGAAAGCAAACGAAAGACATGATTAAGGTGTAGTCGTATTATTTGAATTCGATATTATTCTTAACGTCGTATTCGTTACGCAAGTATAAATTGATGGTGTTTTTCCCCTCTTTCCTTTAGATTTATAAAAATATAATTTTCTTAGCGATTTTTTTTTTTTTTTTTACATAACAAGAAACTAATTCCCACGTTAATACGATAATATACTTGTGTATAATCGTACAGTTTTTTTTTTTTCGTGGTCCTTTTAAATTTCGTCGCGGTCGACCATTCGTATAATATACGTATATATAAATACGCGCATTATATTCTTTCATCGCGGACGAACACTCGGAATTTCGCTCAATATCGTCGTACCCCGTAAATTCTATAAACGAATAGTTTCTCATAATATTTTATACACTAAAATGTATAATACACAACGCGGATAAAAACTCCACAATGATCGTATAGCAAGTCGACAAAATCATTTTGTCCATTATTCATGGCCGTATAATAAAGAAACGTATTATTATTGTTATTTCACCGCGCGTTTTCAAACTCCTTTTCGTTACGCGTCTTTTCATACGCGCCTTTTCGATTTAAGTCGAAAAGTATAACTAAAAGTAATTATAACCGTTTTCATTCGTAAATAACGAAAATGTATACGCGCAAATGTGGGAAACGCTCCGTCCTCGTCGCCACTGGAGTGTGACGCGCTGGAAAAGATTTATATTAACTCGAAATTCGTTCGGACCGTGCAGATGCTTTATTAAAAAAAAGCAATCCAGGCGCCAAAAAGTAAACGCGCATAGTACTCTCTCATTCACGCGGTTATTTAAATCGTATATCGAAAATATATACCGCAAACACGCGTCGCAGTGGCATTTGTTGTTTGCAAGATACGCGTTTGATATACAACGTCCTCCTCCACCACTTATAGTCTAAGATTAAATTGTAGACGAGAAATAGGATCGACAAAGTTTTAGAGTTTATCAGAAAGAATTCGAGTGAAAACCGCGAGCCCGTTTTACGAAAAGTGATCTGCTTTTTTCTTTTCTTTACGAGCCTCGTTTCCGAACGATTGCGGGCGGGGAGCGGTTTAACAACAGAAATGTTTTATACAAGACTTTGTTTCGAAAAAAAAAATGTACGTACTACGCCTCAACAGTCAACAAAGTAACTTAAGAAAAAAAAATAAATAAATAAAACGTTATACGTAAAAAAGAAAAAGGTAAGAGATTTAAAAGTCTTATTTTTATACCTATACTGCCCAATATGCGAATTCGAAAACAATCATTTTATTCGAAAATCGATGTCGCCGAGCAGCAGCTGAGCTTTCCAACATTATTATTATTATTATTATTGCCAGTTATATATGTATAATAATATAGTCGTTGTACACTCGCAGCTAATACGCATTTATCACAAGCCAATAAATAAATACGCGTGAAAAATTCACCGTTTGTTGAAAAGTTCCGCACAGAAAAAATAAAATAAACAAACGTCGTTGTAAAATCGGCTTCTTCGTTTCGTTTAGAATCAAAAAAAAAAAAAAAAGTGCAAGCACGTATATTATATATATATAAATATACAATTAAAAATGTTAAATCGAGCGGGCACAGTTGAAAACGAACGACGATGCAAATTATTATGTGAACGGATTTAGAGTTGAGAATATTGTGCGGCAGGCACAAGAGGATTAAGGCCGCGAAAAGAAAGCGAATTGAAATTTCTGCCGATAGAAACGGTAAAAGGGACGCGCACGGAACTCTGAGAAAACTGTGTGCGCGAAATCGTTTCATATCGCACGATGACCGCGCGTGCGTGTAGAGTACACGGAGGAGAGTTGTTGAGACTTGCATAATTCTATAGCGCGACGGAGTTTATTACGCGAATCTTAAAAATTCTAGAAACGGCTGTGAATACGGATAATGACAAAACAAAAAAAAAAACAAATAAATAGAATTTCGACGAAAAAAATTACGAAAAAAACGCCCGTTTCGCTTTTACAATGTTTGACGGCTAAATAGTTCGGCATTTTTGAACGATCCCCGAATGTCAGTGCCACCACTGACTAAAATGTCGTATTTTTATTTTATTTCAAACACATTCCTCTAGCGTTAATTTTTCTAAAAAAAAAAAAAGAAAAATTTATGGCATTGTATACGTGGTGTTTTTTTTTTTTTTTTGGACGACTGATAAAACGCGGAATGTCGACAAAAAAAAAAAAAAAAAAACTCTTTTAATTTATTTTTGACGGCCAATTTGAATTCTATAAACGCGTAGGTGTACGAATAAAAATAATATTTTTAAAACAATATAAAAACTTCGCTATTTTTTTTTTTTTTTTAATGGATTTTTCTTGTATATATATCCAACGAATATTTTCCTGAAAATAAATATTTTGATTAAATAAAACACGTAATTGTTTCGATTATAATCACTGGAGTAAAATGATTTTACCGGTACTATGTTTATTATTTTTTTCTATATGGATTGTATTTTTTTTTTTTTTTGTGAAAAAAAACCTGTAAAAATCTATTAGGTTATTTACGACAACCAAAACGTTCAGAAAAAAAAATACTACGAGATAAAAGATTGTTTTTTTTTCAAATTTACAATAACGTTTTAAAAAAAAATAAAAATCAAGTAACGTTCGAGTTATTTTTTTTTTTACATTGTCGAAATCACATATTTTATCGTTTCTTATAGACATCAAAATGAAGGCAATCCTTACCGCGGCCTAATTTGTACATCAGTGACGTGCGACACACTCTGTATACTACATACATTTATAATACACTGCGAGTATATACGCAACATAAAAGCGTATAACGAAAGGCAGAGAATTGACTGAGAGGGTTTTTTTTTCGAACTGTTAACTCTCTATACGCGCATATTCGGTTTAATAAGCGAATTATTGTTTTCGGAAATATATGCAATCAAATCGCCGATTCATTATGTTTTGTAATACATACTGTTAAATCGCTTCGAATTTCAAAATTATATTGTAATGAGTCTTACACGCGGTCGAGTACCGTGCAGAGAGTAAAAATGTAAAGTGTTGGACAACAAAACGATTTTTTTCTATTTTTGTTTGGAAAAAACACGCGTTTACTTCAAGTAAGCGAATCGGAAAAACGTTCGAACGAACCGCGGCGTTAGGAAATAATAAAAAAGTAAATGCAAATGTTTAACCTGTCGACTGTCGGCTTTTGACTGGCAAACGGAGATGTGTAAAACAATACAAATTCGATATTTCTATTTATTTTTTTGTAATCGAATTTTAAAATAATCGTGTCGCGTTTCGTTATTGAATTTTTCGATAAAAGGAATACTTTTACAACGAATTTTTCGGCGGTTGTTTTTTTTTTTAACGCGTTTACAAAAAATCAAAAAGAAAAAAAACACCGACCTGTTTTTGTCGTGTTTACTGCAAAACGATTATAATCGCAATATTTTACTACGCGTTTTTTATATTCAATGTACTTTCTATATATATATATATATATATATATTTGTACGAAATTGCAATATTTGTTAAAGAAAAAAACGTCCGACAAGAATTTGTTTTCAATACCTTTATATTGTGTTGATGATAAAATATTAAGTGTAAAGAATAAAAAAATATTCCAAACTATGAAGTCGTTCCGATGCGTATCGTGGAATTACACGTTGTTACTCGTATTAATTATACACGTGCCTAAATGGCGAATGACTTTGCCGAGATCTTTGACTTCTATGAACTTCCCATCTGCGGCTATCGACGTGAACGATTCCGCGATCGCTTTTTGGAGATCGTTTTCGACTTCTGAAACATGTTATAAGCATAATATAATATGCATACGTCGCAGGCCAGACCTCTGCACGGGATGCTACGGGAGAAATCTAAAATTAAACGTAATTCGAATCGTGAATGCAGACGACAAAGTTAAGCGAGTGCGTGTGTGTTATTTGGCCCACGTGAAAAAGAATGTATTAAAAATGCAAATTTAACCACTGTACGTTAAAGAAGAACGTATTTATTAGAAATATCGATTCGTTTATTGAATTTCTTATGCAAAACGAATGCCCACCAACCAAGCGTGTATTGCGCGCAATAAAATTCCACATTTATTTTTAAGTTCGTTCACGAGTGAATCAACATTTTCAACATAACGGATGACAAAAACAAAATAAATAAATAATAAAAACAATAAAGTCCTACGCTTAAGTGAAATGTGCGAATAAGTTTGTCAACCGTTCACCCACGACCGTGTTCATTTGACTAATTTACAAATATTTTCAAACAGATTTTTTTTTTTTTTATCTTATATTTATTAGATAAAAAACAATAATTCATGAGATATTTTTATTAATATATTATAAATATGAGATAATTTTATTTAAATTATCTCATAACAATTTTAGTTTTATTTAATTCTTAATGGAAAAAATGTATATATATATTTTTTTTTTTATTGTTAAAATGCATTTACCACATATATCAATTGCGTCATTCCATTTGATATAAAAAGACAGATCATTATCCAATCAGATCAAAATCGATTTCCATAGTTTATCTACTATATTCCCACAGCTTTTTGTTACTAAATACTTACTATTTTAATACGAAAACTTGTCACAAATATTTTAAATGCACTATGAATATCGATTTAATTTGTGACAAGTTTTTGATAGAATAAAACAGCATTCAGTAACAAAAAGGTAGAAATATAATTGAAAAACCGTGCCAGCTGTTATGGACGATTCTTGATGGTGGATCGATGAATCTTTTGAATCAATTTACGATCGAAAAATGTAATGTGACCAACTCTACACTCGCAGTGTCATGCGCAGGAAAAAGTATTCTGAAGGCATTTAATAAAAAAAAAATCCCATCCCCTTCGTTTCAATCTTTTAAAAATTGGATCGATTCTTAAAAAGATCAAGCTTTAGAATCGATTCAAAAATATCGATTTTTTTTATATTTAAGATCTATCTTTTAAAAGATCGATTCAAATCGCCCATCATTATTCCATTAATTTTTTATACAGTCGTCTCGTCCACGTTCTCGGTCGAACGTGTTGTAACTATATTAAAATATTTTTTTTCGCATTTTGTTATTTTTATTGCATATTTTTAGCGCATATTTACTCATATTTAAGGCCAAAACCACAGCGCCACATACTCATACAATTTTAAGTGCTATAAAATCCCAAACTCTGATGATGATGATAATAATAATAATAATAATCTATAGTACGACGAGCTAATTATAATATACCGTTTGCGTTGTCATCGTCTTTGCTACTCGTCTCGTTTTCGTACATTTGGTTGATTTGAAATCGAATCGGATCGATTTACGTTTTTCAAAAAAAAATTAGAAAAAAATTGATTATACGATGTGTGTTTATTTTATGGAAAAAAAAAATAACACTGTACCGATTGTTCGTTAAAACGAGTCTACTTTAACGGTTTCAAGCCAATATATTATATTATATGATATATATATATATACAAATAAAATGGCTCGTACACAACACTTACCCCGTCAGTGAGTTTAAAAAAAAAAATATATGATAAACTTTTCATTTATAAATCATAATAAAAATTTTGTAAAACTATATCTGCCGATAAATTACGTTTATATACGATTTCCCGTTCGATTATTTATTTATTTTCATAATAATATTTAGAAATAGTGCTACGACGGTTTTTTGAAACGTTTTTTTGATTGCACGAATCGTCGTCGTGGTATAATACACGTTTACGGAATAATTCATTCATGATACTCGTATTATATTCACAGCCGCAGGTCAGATAAAACTACAATTTTTTTTTTTTTTTTTTATAATAAAATGCAAAAAATATATACGTCTTGTTTTCTAAACGTTTTCCCCGGGAGCGAATATTATAATATATTCTAAAAATGTGAGACTATTCCAGCACGTATTATTACTGTACGCATACTTTTTTGAATGGAAATAACTGGATTGAAACGATTGGCTAGTTTGATGTGGATTTTTTTTTTTTTATATATATATAACGGACGCGTGTACGATTTTGTTGACGGTTTGGACGTTGATGAGGTCTTTGTGAAGTGATTTATTGGAATCGTACCAGGGGTCAGCAGAGGTTATTATTAAACGGAGAGTGATGGAATGGAATGACTGAATTGTTCGAGTTACGATGGTTTAGCAGAGCGCCGGGATATCTGAATCCCGTAATCCCGGATGGGTCAAAGCACGGATTTGTAAATTTGAAGTTTTGTTGTTTAGAGAAAGATTTAAGGATTAGACGCGTGATTTATAATTGAAACTATTGTAATAATTCGCGCGTTCCAATCAGCTCGTTTTAATTAAATTTATTATTTTTATATTTCAATTGTCGCGCGATATAATATAATGTAATATATTCGTTGTACGCGTCGATACCGCAGATTGACTCGTTTTGATCCGTACGGTAAGAAACTTGCGCTAATTGGCTTGTAAAACATTAAAGTCCGCGTACATACGTATTACGTGTATACACGTACGGTTTAATGTTTTACGTACGGAGTTTATACGTGCAATTATAATATTGAAATGTGAAAACAATTTAAATAATAAACGGCGACGTTTGTCAATTATGTATTATTTTACGTTAACGACACGAACGGCGTGAATTTTCAAACGTCGAATGTACACGGGATTTCGCGTGTTTAAAATATCGAAACAATTGTCGTTTGTAAGCAAGAGCTCACACGGTCGGGTACGTAATATGGTCTTTTCATGTAAAACGATGTTTTCTCGCATGTGTTTTCAATCCATGTGTCCCACGCGCGCGATGGATGCGAGTCAAACAATAATTATCATCGAGGCGAGAAGATGAGTCGTGTGACTCTAAAAAAAAAAAACCCCCCACTAAACATACTAATCGATTATTAAAACATTTTCTTATGCGTTTTACGTACGTTTCTATTGCACACGTGTTAATTATTATTTATTTATTTTTTTTTTTTGACGAACGGTTTAACGAGCTAAAACGTACTTAATTATAGACGCTCGTGTGACGGACTTGTATTAAGTCGTATTACACTTCGTTTCTTACCGAAGTATTTATAGTATGCGTGGTCAATGCCGTATCGAACGTACGAATTCATATTATTATTATTATTTTAAAAAAATCTAAATAAACCGGCGTGTAGCAAAAAAAAAAAAAAAAAAAAAAATCAAAACTTTACGTTTGCTTACGGGGATTGGACGTGTACTTACGAATTCTGAAAACCCGAGAACGATTCGACAACGAGTAAAATAATTGTAAAAAAAAAATATCGTATCCGGCGGCGGTTTACGTGGTTTTTTTTTTTTTCAGAATACCGTCGTAGCGTGGCTGCTGTACCAATAACGTTAGTCGTTTTCTTTTCGATTACATTTATTCAGGATAAAATCGTAAAATTTTCGTTAATAAAACAATCGTAATGATTACACGTAGACCGCGCTCGGTTTCGTATTCAATAATAATCGATTGACGTTCGCCGTCGGTGTACAGTTATCGGAGCCCTCCTCGAATTTTTTTTTTAATATAATAAATTTTATAAAATAAGTTAGAAGAAAAAAAAAATGAAAAAACTTTCACTACTCTCGGTGGTCTAAACGAAGGATTACAGTAAATAAAGGCATCCCCCGTCGCTACAATATAATATACATAATCTCTGTCTATATACGTGTGTATATGTAGGTACGGAGATTTTCAATTTAAATTACATTACGTGGACTGCGTGCGCGAATCAAATTAATTCAGCGTTGTCCCTTCCCGCCGTGGCGACGCCGTCCCTTTCCCGACAGGGACCTTGTGCAGTTTTCATTTATTTTTAACGTCGACTAATTAGAGGACGTTCTACGTACGCACGAGAAGAAAAAAATACACACACACACACATAAAGAGAGTTTCGATATCGGAATATTTTATTTGTCAAAACGCATTGTATTTCGGTCGAGAGTTCAAAGTAAAGCATTAATACATAAATAATTACAAAATACATAAATAATTAAAAGGCAATTTCAAAAGCCGTTATGGTCTCCCCGGGGAGTAAAGGATAGGGCGACACATCCCAAAGGCCAACGCGTAAAGAGTTCTTTTTTTTTTCATAAAGTTAATCTCATACGCTTACGACAGATGTTGTGTATAATATTTCGTTTCAAAAGGTAACGCGCGCAGCCTTTGTAATTAAGTAATATAAATAAAACAAAAAAAGTGATTTTCTTTTTGGTTTTTTTTTCAAACGTATTCCTTTGAATTTATTCTATTTTTTTACGGCCAATCGATATTAAACAGAAATATATATACTCGACGGTGCTTTGTTTCTGTCAAAACGAAAAAAAAATAAATGAAATTTGTACGATTTTCGTTTTATGAAACGAAACGACAGCGCAGTCGATGTTTCCTTTTCGTATTCATTCCGGCCATCATCGTAATCCAAAATATATGAAACGGGCCCGAGGCTTTTAAAAAAATAATAAAAAGTCCTATTTTCTTAAAATAACTTCGATTTTTAATAACACGCATACCATAGCGTACATGTTCAATTAAACGTTATTATCGTGATACCGAACAGAATTCCTAAATTCAATCGTTGAAAAAAAATTCCGATCGAACAGAATGTATTCACTCTTTTTCTTTCGAAAGTTATTATAAAATTCGATTAAATCGCGATGTCAATTTAAACGCGTCTTTACCTCGTTCTGACGACGGATGCGAAATCACGCGCAAAATAACGACTATTTTAATATCCCCCGTATGGCTGTGCGGTTCAGTGTAATGATTTTAAATCTTTATACATTTTTTTTTTTTGTCATTTTCGAACGATCAAGTTCCGTTAATTCGATTCGTAATCATTAAATACAAAAATGGAGTCTGAAATACGTTTTTCTATTTTTTTTTTTTATGTTATTAGGAAAACGTTTCATTACATACATATATGATATACAATTGATTAATATGCATGATCTGCAAATGCAGATAATATACAATTTACTGTACGGTTTAAAATCATTTGGGAATTTTTTTATTCTTCTTATAAAATAAGCATATTTTTTCTAAGAAAATATAATATCGAACGCGTCATTTTTACAAACGCGTTTTAGTCTATTTTATATATGGATGCGGAGGAAAGTATATATAATATATATGTATATAAATATTATTAACATTTTTTTTTTTTAAGTAATTCTTTCTCGTCTCAACATCGTTAAGTTTACATTAAACATAATGTTATATATACATAAATATTGTATCATAACGCGTACGCCTTTTTGTATAATATATTGAATAGTTTTTATTAAACGAACATTAACGTTTCACGCGTATTAAAATAATAACGATTTTAACGAGAAAATTGTTCGCGGTTAAGTTTATAATTAAACTAGACTGATTTTCGAAATACAGACACTAATAACTAATATTTCGATGTATGTTATATGATGTAAAATCACGTCGGCGACACCATCACAAATGGTGATTTGTAACAATATTATTGTTACAGAATCGATTGTTACAAAATATCGAATAATAATAATAGTTATTACTTATTATTATTATTATTATATAGTTATCACGAATAATTCGTTTCAATCAGTGAAAATTACTGGAAGAAAAAAATGTATTCTGCAACACAACGAATTTATAATTCGTTAACATTTTTTACAACGATTTATTTGAGGACAGTTTAAAAATAAAAATAAATTATTTTTTCGATATACTGATTTAATAATTTTATGAGTTGTATTGTCAAACGGGCTTAAAATAGGTATACTATGCAGAGGAAATGACACGCCACAGCCATTTACTAACTAATAAACGTTATGGACAGGTGAATTTCAAATAGATGTACGACTCTTTTTAAGCAAATTATTTTTATTTTGTATTTTCGCGCAACTCTTGTTGTATGCAAATCGCCACCGCCGCGGTAACCTTAACTAAACGATTATGTTTTGAAATTTTTAATAATAATTTTGTCCAATCAAATTTTTTTTTCCGACAACAATTTCTATAGTTTGTCTAGCGTTCCAAACAGACCAGCTGTCGTTATCGATCATAAATGGAAGCACTCGTTCGGTGAGTTTTTTCCTCGCCGAAACGTCACCGAAATCGTATAAAAGTGCGTTTCCAATAATCGTTCGGAAATTCTTGATAGAATTAGAAAATGTTTCCACGTAGTAAAAAAAAAAAAAAATTAATGTATTATTATATGAACACGGTTTTAAGGCTGGCAAACATGTATAATCAATAATTCAAATGAAAATCAATCGTAATTTCTTTTCCTCAATTTGTGATAAAATGCACGAATTAATTCTAATAGTTATTAACATATACGCAAGTGACACACACACGCTAATACGAGCCGTTTTCAGACGATTTTTTCCGCATGTCTCCGCGTTTCGCTAAATTTATTTTATAACGTCTGCAGCACACGAGTCAAACGAAAGGGATTTTTTGAATCCATCTTACTTATATATATATATACGCGATAATTGTGAATGAATTTTTTTTACTTCAGACGCCGTTTTATTTGTCTCTACGCTTGCCATTCAATTTTAGATTCGTCATACGTACGTAAACGCAATAAAACATATTTCGAGTTCTATTTTTGCTTTTGTAAATTTCGCGAATTTCGACCACCAGAGGACGTTATATAAAAGAGATTATTTTTAGATGATGACGTGTGACCACCGAAGTCTCGTTGGGTTATATCGCTCATTGCGTTGTCCCGCAGGATTAGAGCGTATTTAATAAAAAATTTGGTAAAACTTCGGCGACTCGCACGATCACGTTAAATAACGGGATTTAGGAAATCACTTACTCGCCCTATAAAAGTGTATTATATTTATTTAAAACCTCCCACCCCCCAATCTTAAAATTCCGTTGATTGGATGGCTATCCGCGTGCCTGTTCACCCACACATTATTTCAAGGGTATATTGAATAGGTTTTTCGAAAATATCGCTTGAATTAAAAACGAACGAGACACGGAGACAAATCAAACACACGCGCGCCGGCGATACGTTTATGACGCGCACTAACACCGTCAAATATATTAATTTTCGTATATTAAAATAACGGTTGCGACGTATTTAAAAACCGCGATCGTGTTACTACGACGAGTTACTGGACCAGAGACGCAGAGTCGAATTACCTCGTTTTAACTATTACACACACACACACACACGTCGTATATTAGATTTTACGAGGTAAACACGTGTATAAATGGTGTGACGTATTATAAAGCTTTCAACGGCGGCGGATCGATTACAATAACTGATATAGTGGAACGGGGACTGGGACGGGGACTGGGACTGGGACATGGACTGGGACGAGAGGGGGGGGGAAAATCTGGTAGAAAAACTTACATAACCTCTGTGTGTGTGTGTGTAAACTCGTATAACCGCCTGAACTTTAACCATAATGACCTTGACCGTAATACGTATACCGAACGACAATGACGGTGTGCCCGGATCGATTCGAAACGGGTTAATAAGTGAAATCGAATTTTGCCGCTATTGAGTACGAGACCGTGAAATAAGAAGAGGACTTGCTTCGACCGTTTTTTTTTTTTTTTTTATATATATATAAAAAAAATCGTATTCCGGATAAAAATTATTTCTTACGAACATTCGACGTTTGAAATCATCAAATGAATTAGTCCACGTCGACGGATTCTCGAGAAATTCAATAGCGTTAAAACAGTCTCAGATACGTCGGATTTATCATAAGAACGGGCAACGGTCAAAACTCGATTCTGTGCCCTTGTTTGTTCCATTGCGGTGTACTCGACGCGATCCAATAGGCGCGAATGTGTTTTTTAATTCTATTCAATCAACCGACTTTCTTTTTTTTTATCAATTTTGCATTTTCGAGCTTTTTGACGTTTCAGAGCGTTTTTAGGTCATAAATTCGTTTTTTTTTTTTTTTTTTTAAGAGCAATTTGGGGGGAATCAAAATCCGCAATTATTAATAATATATTATGTTTGCCGAAATAAAGAGCGTATCGCGTTTTCGTAAAGATTTTCAACGGGCTTTTTCTTCTTTTTTTTTTTTTTTTAAATATAGGTACGCTCCCGCCAAATGGCACAAATCATTTCATATTTTCCGCGCCGAACTGAAATAAAATTGTTTTCGTATTCCGAACGAAGAAAAAAGAAAAACGACCCGTTTACATTAAACAATATTCCGTTAAAACAAACACGGTAGGTCGAATACCACTTGGCGCTATATGCACTCGAGTCGAAAGTTTATTCCGAAAATATCGCGTCGAACGTTATAATAACGCGGGAGATGTTGAAACGATTGTGAGGAAATTTCTCCTTATTTTCAATACGATTGAAAATACTTATTTGCAAACGCGATTTTCCTATACGATCGTTTAACAAACTATCGTATTATTGCCTAGTGCATATTTGATTGAATTTTTTTTTTTTATTCTTCTTATTCCTATTATAATCGCGATTTCAATTGATCTACTGTACGTGCTGGAAAAAGCGGACAACAGCCAGCCTATTTTTAATTCCGGTCCTCAAACGCGTAATATTGACGTTTGCCAAGACGAACGAAGTATTACAGTGGATTAAATCCGAGTTATTAATGTTAAACTTATTATTATTTATAGTTAATTTTAGTTTATACAAAGGTAGAAGAAAAAATAAATTTATCGTTTAACATCTAAAATGCTATAGATTTATTATGAATTAACCACCGAATTGTGCACGGTACACGAAAAATATCTATTGGAATTCAAGCATATAATAATAATAATAATTATTATTATTATTATTATTAAAAAAAAAATTGTAATTATGAAATTTGTGAAATCGTCGAATCCTTTGAAAATTTTAATTTTCTTCCACCGCCGCGCGTGCCAATCTAACCATTATAATAAATTTCCAAAACGTTTTTTGTGATGTTTATATATACGTATAATGCATACATACAATTTCACGTTTTAATTATTATATAAATATGTACGAAATCGATATGGAAATTTTACGAATCGAAAACTTAATAAAAGGCGGTTAAAACACGGCTGTTAAAATATTAATTATGTGTAATACGCGTATATTGTTCAATGGAATAAATTTTTTAACGAATATATTATTATTATTATCATTATTAGAATTTTGTGTACACAAAAACGGTATAAATTTCGATAAATATGGAAATTCGTCGACGACGATGAAGAAGAATAATATCACGTGAACGTGAAGCCTATGTAATATGTATATATATATATATATATACGCGTATACATTTTAATATAACACGCTATAATAATAATAATAATAATAAAAATAATAATTATTATTATTATTGTGGCTCGTTTAAACGAAACACTATATAATATACATAAACAGTAAAACGAAATGAATTTTAACATTTAAGTTTTAACCGAATCATCACTAAGAGCCCCTTCCCTATATGTTAATATTATGTAAACCGAATAGCTAATTATAAAGAACGTCATTTAAATATTATACGCTTCGTACGTATATATGTGTTATGGTTATTGTTGTAAATAGAAAATTAAAATTGAAAAAGAAACAATAGCGGATAATTCTTGTGTATTGTGCATATATAATTAGTTAAAAATAACATTTTAATTAGACATATTATACTGCAGTACTCGAGCAGTTCACACCGAGTACAATGTTATAGGTTATCGATTAGTTAATAATAACGTGTATAACTCGTTTATTTCGCCGTATCGATGAAAAAAAAAATGATATTTTCGGCCGAAAAATGAAAATGTACATTTTAACGACAATAAATTATATTATATATTATAGACGTAATACAGTATGAAAACAATTTATACGTTTTTATTTTTGCTTTCTACGAAAAAAAAAAAAAACATAACTAGAATATTGAGAAAAAAAAGGGGGCGTATCAGTGTACTATGTCGCTCGAGTGAATTATTCTTAAATAAAGTTTTGGAATTTCGTTAACACTATTATACGTAATATGAAAGCATCGATAAATTTCAATTTCTCATCACCGATGTAATATTATAATTACGCGCGAACAATTTATTAACATTTTCCAATAAAAAGTATTATTTGTTTTATTATATATACCGGGTATTTTAATAAACTGATTAAACGTGGACACAACCGTATTACGTGTTAAGTATTAGTTGGGACGATTCGGTGAAAACGATAATATTAAAAATTGTATAATAAACGCGAGCGCGGTGAACGATAAAAATTCGCGTCACGTACGTCGCGTGAAAATATTATTATTATGTCGTCGCGTTCTGTGAAAACGAAATCGCGCATAAACGCGCACATAATATTATGCGCTGCGCGCGTGTGTGTGTCAGTGCGGTTTTACAACGGAAAAGTTAAACAAAACCGTCCGGAGAGTTGGAGGAGAAAAACACAAAAATAATATAAGGCTCGAACTACAGTAGTATTTATACAAGCGACGTGTAACGTGTCCGCGATGGATCGAAACGTATGCGGAGTGTTCGGGGGAAAATTCTCCTCGACGATTTCCCCTCTTCGACACACTTAAATCGAAAAAATCTGCAATTTTTAACCCGTTGCGAGAAGCGTGTAAGTGCCAAAAGACGTGGCGAGAGGCGCGACACACTTATTTACAATATAATAATAATAATAATACGCGAAACGACGACTGTGTAAAAAAAGTTCTACGAACTGTTGACTAATTCCGTCCGACGCTTTTTCGTTTAAAAAAAAAAAAATCACTATTGTCGATCTGCGCGGTGTGGCAACGGGGATATGTCACAGAATGAGTAGCCGATGTGGATAAAGTACAGATAAAATATTGAATAAATTTAAAAATAAATAAAAATAGCGGAGAATTCGATTGGAACGCGGGTATCGCGCGACGCTTGTTATAAATACAGTAATTGATTGTAATTTTTTTTTTTTTGATTTCGTTTGCAGCCGATTTGTCGAGAAACGAGAAAAACAATTAGAAGCGGACACGCGTTTTAAAACCGTTTCGCGGTCGAACGTCCGAGGACAATTCGCGTTTATAAATATATTAAATACCTTTTTTTCTTCTCTATAGAATATGCGTACGAACAGTTGAGTTAAATACACACGTTTTAAATATTTAAATGCGCGTATCAAACACGTAGACGAATAATAATAATAATAATTTTTTTTTTATTTATTTTAATCGCTCACGCGAGTCTTTTTTTTTTTCACGGCGATTTTTCGACATTTTCGTTCCAATGGTTTTTTTTTATATATATATATATATATATACGGCATTTTATAAATGTCATTTTTCTAAGGTCGTTTAATATAAATATTTCGCGCGAAAAATCACGAGCGTTTCTTTTATAAACCGGCAATAAATCCCCCCGGGGTAATGCTCGAGAATGGAATCAAATGAAATGTTTATCAAAAACACTGTAAAACGAATTGTGGTCGTCGGTTCGAGTTAAACGACGTATTGTACAATTTTTTGATTACAACGCGCCCCGGACACAGTGGCCGTTTTCAAGAAACAATCGAAAATCCGATTGGTTGGGTCGGGTCAATAATTCGAAATTTTTGAGAACACGAGAGAATCCTTTAACGATCTCTCCCGCGTACGACATTATCTCGGAACGAATTAGCTCTTCGCTGCGCAATGTTGTCGCGAGACACGTATTTTTTTTTTTTTTTTTTATTTTTATTCGGCCAATGCGGAAGAGACGAGATCATTCGGTTTATCCGCTAAACGCGCAACTGAATCCGAACGGCAAACCATTATTCAATTTCTGAACGGTGTACCGGTGTCATTGACCGTGTGCAATTTCGTTCGGACGGATGTATTTTCGTTTACTGCAAACAGTCGGCTATACGGCATTTGGATTTTGTACGTTTCCTCGTAATCAACGAAAATCGGAAACGGATTAATATATGACGTTACGCTACGAGGATTACCGCAATGTCAACGCACACGCCGTGACGGTAAATATTATATGTAGTGGCCACACTAACTCCGCATTCGGAAAGGATAAAGACCTAATCTTGTCGTCAAGACCACAAGAACGCGCACAAAAGGACCAGCGTGTAACCAGTGTAAATCCATTGCGATGGTTGACAGCGGAGGAGAGGATTTTGCAAACGTTGAATTTTACGGTGTACCTTATTACATATATTAATCGCAGTAAACGAATAATATAAAATTATGTACATATAGATTTGTTTATTTACTACTGGTCCGGTAGCAAACGAACAAATTTAATACAACGTGCCAATAAACATGTCAGTTTTTTTTTTATATATATATATATATATAATACTCTTTGATTTGATTTATTTCGCACGGCAGGCAGGCGTAGATAAATCGATTTCAATATAAAATGACACGATTATGAAATTCGGTTTAAACTCGTTTAAAACGGTTACGGTTATATCTGAAATAAACGTAGATGAATACAAAACGCGTTTAGAGTACGATAATATGAGTACGTAATTCAATGGGATAACGTGTCCGAACTGAATCCGTTCCAACGCGTCAACGGTATCCGTCAGGCGTACGTGTACGTACAAAACTTAGTCTGAACACTCCATTTGGACAAATCCATCACGGTTACGGTATGACTCTGCGACCTGGCTGTCCTTTAAACACCATTTGAACGTCACGTGATACACCTCATCGCGGCCGTATCCAGTTTCGAAGTCTGTAAAGTAGTATCATGAGTTCCGCGTCGAATCTTCCGCTTGTACGATATCTTTTCTTTTGTGAATCGGAAGCAAGGCTAAACGTTTGCGTACGTTAATACGAGTATTTCAAGCGCACGGAGAAACTCGTTTCGACTTGATGTTGTCAAAAAAAAACAAATTTTATATATATATATATATATAAACGGTTGAGAAAAAACGCAATGCGTATAGCAGCGAATTGATGACGATGCGTGGATTAAAAAGAATAGAAAATCGTTTATCCTCGCGAACGCGTTGGAAAGTTCTTATATATATTTATTTTTTTTCCTCCGTAATATTGTCGCCGTGCACATCGTTTTGTTCAACGTTTTTCATATATAAACACGTGTGTTTTGTTTTTTTTTTTTTGTCTTACACTGTCCGTCTGCGCAGCGTCTTGTGCTGCTCGCGACGATTTGATTAATGCGCTTTCGAAACGGAATACCATTCGTTGGCCCCGTGCCACACGGCTAATGCGTCCCACCGATGCGACGCGCTGAAAAATGGAAATGTTTACTTTACCGTGTGCGTGTGAAAGCACATTTCCGTAGAACTTCGTATCGTATACGCGCGTGATTGATTGTCTGGCCGGTTCCATTATTACGACGAAAATACACGTGGAAAATCAACAGTTGGCCACGGCGCGCTTTTAGAACCGCTGTCGTGTGTGTGTGTGTTAACGTTTTATTCCTTACCGCGGTTATAATATTATATTGTAAGACGCTCATCGTATGCATTGCATCTGGCGTCACGCCGCGTGTAATAAGAGACTTTGTCCTTCGTCTTTAACAGTCCGAAACTCCCTCTAGACTACACGGCGATGTCAGATCGTCCTTCCTTTTACCACCTGTTCTTGTACACTCGCAGCTAAAACTTCACATCGTCCGTCTTCACTTCATCCAATCTCCCTTATAACACACGCGTGTGTCCATAATCATTTCGACGGCCGTTCTCTTCGATTTTAAGGTCGAACGGTTACTCTGTCGCAGTGTACAGAGTATGCATAAGATTCTGCGCACTGATTTCTGTCCGACAGAAAAGCGCGAACGTGAGTCCGCGTCTCCGTGCTATCATCATCGCACGTCGTTCTCGAAGATCCTTTTGTTTGAAAACTATTCGCCGCCCACTCCACTATGGCGTATCCCGTTATTGTAAATGATTACGGTTATGGTCACTTTGCAGTGACGACCCGTTTCCGACGAAAGCGTCGTAAGGGAACGCACGGGACCAAGACCGAAGGCACCGTCGACACTAAAAAAAACGGCATCTCGCGACGAGTAAAACACATTCGGTCCATCCTGTAGCGACGCGTGACAGTCGTTTCAAAAGCGCCTTGGACGGGCTCCCGCAATATTATTCTCGATGGACTTCTATTGCAGATCTCGGGCGATTAATTTGTTTTCTCTACGCGCGGCGTAGGTATTTCTATGTGATGTAGGGTCGAAAAAGGCCCGGTAAACTAACGCGTTATTAATGTTGTGATGGATTAGTTTCGTGAAGATACATCTAATAACATTATCATAGCGTACGCGATTGTATATACACGGAAAGTTTTACACAACACGATGGAAACGGCACGAAACGAGCGTTTATAATGAAATTTGATTGAAACTTCTTCTTTTTTTTTTTTTATATAAAGATTATAACATACATATTAGCGTTCGTTCATCTCGTTAACCGCGTCAAAACGCGATATAATAATATACAGAGTGCGGGATATTTATTGCGTTTGCAATTTTTCTTTTACCGTTTTTAAATTCGTTATGCAAATATTAAATATTCCACATTTATAATATAATAATTTTCGCTATTTTTCCAACGTCTTCCGCGTCATGCGTCATTTTACGTAATTTTGCATAATTTCCATAAACAACGCAATAATCGAGCATTCGTCGTTCTCTCGTAGCGCGATTATTTCTGGTCTGTTTCCGTGCCACTTATATAATAATTTTCAATGCAGTTTGAGCTCTACTCGATATTTTTAACCATTTCAACATTCTTTTTAGATTTAATATCGCCACTCAAATGTCAACTTTACGGGATCATATTGATCCGAATTCGAAAGTACAATCGATATGTGACAAATATCATTGACTCGATATGTGAATATTAATAAAACGCAAGGAAAATATTTTAGTTTTTAAACTTTTGTTTTGGTATTCGGGGTATTGTTGAAATACGTTTTTCTTTTTTTACAACAATGGACTTAAAATAATAATGTATGGGATATTTAAATATACGGTTTATAAATATATAAACTAGTGAATATAATCCGATTTCTTTAACGAGATAAATTATAAAAATATTTTGATGAATATTTAAATTATTTACATATATTGTCGTTTGAACTCTGACGATTCGATAAATGTATTGATTTTTTTAATACGTTATTTCGATTTACATAATTCATAACGTACATAATATATTCTGATGAGGAGTCGCCGTAATTAATCGCGATTAGAATTCGAATACAGAATAATAGACAATGAATTAAATTACAATACAATTACAGTTTATTGTATTTTTTTTTTTTATTATTATTATTTAAAGTAGTTTTAAAATAAGATCACTGTATTACATATAGATTGAGAGTTTTCTTTTACTGACTGCAGATATATTAGATTGGCGTGTGCTAAGTACGAGTATAACGCACCAGCTGCCGCGCTATCCGTTTGAATTTAAAGTAATGGCTCTGTAACATTTTTTTATGAAGACAAATATTACAAAACTCGTTCAACGGACAATACGATATTTATATAAATATTTAATATTATTTTGGCTTTTCGTTTGAGACAGCTGAATTGTCCGTTCTTTCTGCTTTTCTCCAGTAACTGCAGTGTACGTATTAACGTACCAATTCATATTTTTCGTTCAAAACAAATTCGAAAAATAGTTTTTTGACCCTTTCCCAAAACGAATACGCGTGCATTTAAACTCCGCCAGAAATGTATAGAAACTGAAACTTTATTAATCTAAAATAAATGATTTATTTATTATTTCGAATATATCTGTCGTTATAAATTAGTTGTCACGGATATATAACCTACCGGCACACGGTCGAGCAAAACCATTTGTTCGGGCCGAGAGTGTAAAGCGTTATTACGCGATCCCGGACACCACCAAAAATATTACGCGTGTTACTCGATTGTTTAGAATGACGACCAACAAATGAATAACAATAAAAATAACGAAATAAAGTAAGTAAATGCCCCTTTGGACTTATAATTTTATGTAAAGGCAACAATTTACAATTATGAATAAATAAAATAATAAATAATTAGATATAATCTTATAATATGACTCCTAAATAACAAATTTAAATAATGACAAAAACTAATTAGCCCGTTTGGCTCAACAAATAAGAATAAATCACGAATGAACACAATATAAAAATAATACCTAACCCCTTTGCACAATAAATCGAAAAAATACAATAATACAAAAAAAATATATGAATTTTAGCTGTTAGATTTACTCTTACAATTTCGTTGACAACTAGTGCCAATAACAATAAGTTGAATATGGGAGACAGGTAACAATTTATAATAGATAAAATTTACTTACAGTCAAATTTACCAACGCGCAAACTGGCCAGCCGCTACCTATACCTAAATAAATAATTCATTTACACGCAAAAAAACATAATATAAAAGTATACGTATACAATATAATATAGACAGCTATTAGAGCTGATATGCAATTTGAAACACACGATTTAATAAGTTTGGGATCTTCGAGCCGTATTACAATAAATATTCGTATTAATATATTATTGTGCGAGATTCGCGTGACACAATTTACAATGGGCTATTAGAGCCAAATTATACAATAATAATTCGCGATTTGCGCGATTACATTAATAACTCGATTCGCGAGAATGTTACAATATAATTTATTGAAGAGACTATATAAAAAAAACAAGGAAAACTACAAAATTTTAACGCGAATATTATTGTTTCGCGACGACGAGTAATTCTCGACGATGACACGGCGGCGGCACAACAGCAAAAAAAAAAACAAGACGCGACAACGATTTGCGACGATTACGGTACGACGGTGTAAGGAAAAACGATAATAACATTTAAATATATACGACAATAATAAAACACAACGCTTTTAGCATATCACGGGCGTTGTCCTCTTACGTAATAATTATAACTAAGAATAATTCACAAATATATATAATAACGATAATCAATAATATTCGCAATTAACGCGCCGACCACGTCCAGGTCCAACGATCTCGTCGAGAACTATTTTTTAATTGGAATTTACGGTCTCATCATTCTCCCCCCGTTGAAAATTACCATTTTCAACTGACAACCAATCGGCTTCCGTGGGTAAAACACACAACTTGACGACGGGTCTTTTAATTTCTGAACCGGACGCTAATCTTACAGTAACTACCCGCACTGTTCCGTCGACTCCGGGATGTACCCTTGTTATTCTCCCGAGCTTCCATCTCGTAGGTGGCATACATTCATCCTTGATTATAACGATATTATTTACTTGTAAAGGAGTTTTCTTCGTTAACCATTTTCCTCGAGCTTGGAATTGTGGCAAATACTCCGCTTGCCACCTTTGCCAAAATGTTTGCAACAACAATTGTACATATTTCCAACGCCGTATATAACTAGGAGTATCATTTAACAATTCAGGCTCAGGCGGAAGAGTCAATGGTCCACCGATCAAAAAATGTGCTGGAGTGAGAGCTTCAGCATCGGATGGATCACTACTCATTGGCGTCATGGGTCGTGAATTAAGGCACGCTTCAATCTGGCATAGTAACGTATTCAATTCGTTAATAGTAAGCTTAGTTTCACCCATCATTCGTGTCAAGTGGTGTTTAGCGCTCTTAACAGCGCTTTCCCATAACCCCCCAAAGTGAGGTGCTGCAGGAGGATTGAAACGCCATTCTATACCTTCTTGTGCCATTTGTGGGCATGCCTTGAGAACATATGAGGCTAATTCTCGTTGTGTCCCAACAAAATTGGTACCATTATCACTAAAAATGGTAGTGCATCGTCCTCTTCGTGACATGAACCGACGTAACGCAGCCAGAAAAGCGTTACTAGTCAGATCTTCCACTACCTCTAAATGTATTGCTCTGGTAGCAAAACAAACAAATACAGCTATCCAAGCCTTGATGCCCACCACTCGACGAATTCCACTACGAATGATTAGAGGTCCGGCAAAGTCTATCCCAGTGACACTAAATGGACGTACACCTTGAACTCGCTGTTTTGGCAATGGAGCCATAATTGGTTCTGTAAAACGAGGATTTGCTCGTGTACATATAACACATCTGCGTACAATAGAACGAGCCAACACTCGACCTCTCAATGGCCAATATTGTCGTCGAACATCTGCCAACAACGCTTGTGGTCCACAATGTAACTGTTCAATGTGTTTATATCTAAAAATGAGTTGAGTTATCTTGTGACTAGCTGGTAATACTATGGGGTGTTTTCGTGTCTCCAGCATATCAGCATTATTCAATCGACCACCGACTAATATCAATCCATTTTTTATATATGGACACAAACATTTCAACTTGCTTCGTGTTGGCAATTCCTTGTTTTTTTCCAAGAATTGTTTTTCTACCGCAAACTCTTCATCTTGAACTTTCTTCAATATCCAGATTTCAGCCTCTTTCAATTCAGATGCAGAGTGGTACGGAATTTTCGACACAGAAGTTTTGGATTGCAAATATTTGATAAAACGTAATATCCAAGCTACTCCACGTCTAAGTCGATTCCATTCTGAATAATATTGTATTAGACTAGATATAACATTTACTCCAACGAGCGCAAATCGTACAGTTCTTCGTTCTGGGAGTTCACTTTCGTCTATTTTCTGACAACTATTCTGAATCCAAGTGCTTTCGTCTTTCATCAACCAAGAAGGACCGCTCCACCATGACCTAGAATTTTTAAAATCTCGTACATTTATTCCCCGAGATATTATGTCAGCCGGATTATCTGTTGTGTTTACATAATGCCATTGTGAAACATCTGTGATTTCAAGAATTTGATTCACTCGATTGGCGACATACATTTTAAGACAACTTGATTGAGCATTCAACCATCCTAAAACTATAGTGGAATCTGTCCAAAGGTGGCATGATCTACAATCGATCTTCCAAGATTTCGCGACTCTATCAACTAACTGAGCCAGGCACAAAGCTCCATTTAATTCCAGTCTTGGAATAGTGGAACCTTTTAAAGGAGCGACACGGCTTTTTGCACACAGTAACTGTACATGCCATATATCTTCTTGACTAAGTGAACGAATATAAATGCACGAGCCGTATGCTTCCTGTGAAGCGTCGCAGAATCCATGCACTTCAAACTCTTTATTTGAGGCACTAACTACCTTTCTTGGAATCGATACGTGTTGCAATTCTTCAAGATCCTTGTAAAAGATTGTCCATTTTTTCTGCATTTCCTCTGATAATACGCAGTCCCAATCGGATTTAATTTGCCATAACTGCTGGAGAAAAATCTTTCCTTTAATTAAAACTGGAGTGAGGAATCCTAACGGATCAAACACTCGATTAAGGTCAGATAGCAACATACGTTTAGTCAGTTTACGTCGTGTAGAATTTTGTTTAACGCTAAACCGAAATTCATCTGAACCAGGTTTCCAACACAAACCAAGGGATTTTACGGTGTCATCGCTGTCAATCTCTAACGTGAAAAGTGGATCTGCACTACACTTTCCTATCTGTTCTCTTACAAATCTCGAATTCGAACACCACTTCCGTAATGGTAGCTTTGCAGTATCCAAAATGGTAGATATTTGTTGTTGTAACTTTAAACATCCATCTTCTGTTTCGTGGCCAGTCATTAAATCGTCCATATAAAAATCTTCCTTTATAGACTTAGATGCGAGTGGATATTTTTGTTCGTATTCTTCAGCTAAGGAAACTAAGCATTGTGTAGCCATAAACGAGGCAGATGCTGTACCGTAAGTGATTCTCAGCAGTCGGTACGTTCGCAGCCTTTCATCAGGATCTGATCGCCATAATATCCGTTGCAAATCACAATCTTCTGATGATATTTTTATTTGACGGTACATCTTCTCTACGTCCGCCATTAGGACATATTGATGTTTACGAAACCGCGTGAGAATATTAAATACATCTTCTTGCACCGTAGGTCCGCATAACAATATGTCATTGAGGGATTGTCCCTTTGAACCCTTTGTCGAAGCATCGAAAACCACTCTCACTTTTGTGGTTAAACTGGACTCCTTTTCTACGGCATGGTGTGGTAGATAGTAAGCTTGTATAGGTACTTCAATTTCATTAATTACTTGTTCCATATGGCCCAGTTTCAAATATTCGTCCATGAATTTAACATATTCTATGCGTAATAAATCATCACGTTGCAATCTTCGTTCCACATTAAGGAATCGGGTTTTGGCTATGTTAAAGGTAGAGCCTATACTCTCTACTTCGCCTTTCTTAGGTAAGCGTAACACGAATCTGCCGTCTTCATCCCGACGATTGGTCTCAGCAAAATGTTGTCGTGCTCGCTTTTCTTCTAAACATCTTTTGTTATTTTTAGATTCTCGGCCATATCCATCCCCATCGTTGTTATTTATCGCTTTCCACTCAGTTTCTAATGCTTCGCCGACCGATTCTATTCCTAATAAACATGTGACCCCTATTCCACCAGTGACTATCCATCCAAATTTCGTATCTTGAAGCTTTATCGTGTCAATGCCAGCATCGATTCGTTCTCCTTCCAAGATGTCATAAAACGCTCCACCTCCAATCAACAAATCAACAGGTTCGTTATCCGTAAACTGCGGGTCAGCCATGTTCTTAATCAATTCATTAGGAATTTTCAAATTGTCTATTGATACTGGGCATGGTGGAAAGTTGTTAACAACTGTAGGAAGTACATAACATAGTAAACGTATACTATATTGCTTAACTCTTGATATAACATGAATTTCTACAACAGCAGATGATTGAACTCGGCTGCAACCGATACCACTAATAGGCATTTCTGTTCTTCTACTAGACAGCTGTAATGTCTTAAGAAAATTTTTCGAAATAAAATTGACTTGTGAGCCATTATCTAAAACTGCCCTGCATTTACGTCTAACTCTATGTTTATCTTCAACCAAAATCACAGCGGTGGCAAGAAATACATGATTTTTATCAGAGCTGACAAACAATGACGTAGATGCGGACTCTGGTGCCTTCACTGGAGCTACTGCATCATCATTGCCCTTTAACGAAGTTTTTGATACACTCGAATTGTTATTATTTGTGTATTTTTCGAAGTGTAACAAAGTATTATGTTTTCGATTACAAACCATACAAGTATATGTAGAATTGCAATTTCCTGCCAGATGTGTAGATGACAAACAATTAAAACATAGACGAGATGCGCGCGCAAATGTTAGCCTATCATTTACCATAGCAGCCTTGAACTTGTCACATTTCGTCAGTTTGTGGTTACCGGCACAATATAAACACGTAATTGCTGTTTCGGTCACTAATAGACTCTTCTTGTTCATACTATTTTTTTTTAAGTTTCCGGAAATTGTTTGATTGATCGCTACAGAGGAACATATTTCTGAATTTTCATACGCTGTACATCGATTTGACAAAAACTTCTCAATTTCCTGATAACTAGGTAAATCATTATTAATTTGCCGCAATTGCCATTCGTGTGCTGTTGTGCTATCTAAACGAGACGTAATGATAGTTATTAACCACGCATCCCAGTACTCGACAGGTTGGTTTAATGCCTTTAACGATGCGACGTGAGTACAAATATGAGCATGGAGACCTTGAAGCGCTTTAGCTGATGGTTTCTCAATTGATGGGCAATTTAATAAAGATCGTATATGAGCTTGTATTACTAAACTTTTATTATCATATCGCTGCTTTAATCTCTCTATAGCGACGTTGTAATTGGTGTCAGTAATTGGTACAGACTGTACGAGATCTAACGCAGGTCCTGTTAATGAAGACCGTAAATACATAAACTTCTGTGCTAATGAAAAACATTCGTCCTCATGGACCATTACTCGAAAAACATCGAAAAAGGATTCCCAACTTTGAATATCTCCGTTGAATGTTGGTAAAGCTATGGGTGCTAATCTGGCTCGATTACTTAATACAGCTGCTCCGATCGAAGTATTATGCGCAGTAGTATTAAGTTGCTTTACTGAAACTAGTATTTCTTGAATTTTTGAACGTATACTGAAATATTCGCTTTCGAAATAATCGCGTTCTTCCTCTTCTTTATCAGGTTCATCGGTTATTAACTCAATTTCACTCTGAACATCTTCAAACCTCTTATTAATTCTAGGCAGTTCTTCCTGTCGAAATTCTAGTAATGAGAAGGCTTGAACTTCGCCATTAAAATTGTCGACAAATGTTCGAATCCGAGTGAGTGACGCCTTGACTACACCACGAGTTTTCTTGAGATTCGCCATTGTCTTCTTAAAGTCCTCGTCTAATGCCATTTTTATGTAACGGAAATTCGACTATCTCAAATTCGTATAATAATACAGAGTCGGCTATTAGAGCCTTCAATTAAACAAATTTATAATAAGTAATTTCAGTTATTAGAACTGACAAATGAAATAAATATTACGTCTATTCGAGACGTCGAAACAAATATAATAATAACTCAGATACGACTATTCGAGTCAGAAAATAATAAATATAATAACATCGTTATTTGAACCTAAACGCTAAACATTAATTTTGGCGATTCGAGCCGCAGAAAACAATTTTTATAAAACGCGTGTTGATACGAACGAGAAAACAATGCAAAAATAAAAATATAAAATAATAATTGATTACTATAGCCGGATTAATATAAATTGCGTAACGAGCACTAATGAACAAAAATAATTATTTGAAAACGAAATTTAACGATTTATTAAAAATGTAGATTATAGATGTAGATGACATACATATGTGCCCTATTGCTTTATTCGCGGATCATCCTAGTCAGCAATTTGACACATATATACATCACGTCGAGGTCACCAAAAATGTTCGGGCCGAGAGTGTAAAGCGTTATTACGCGATCCCGGACACCACCAAAAATATTACGCGTGTTACTCGATTGTTTAGAATGACGACCAACAAATGAATAACAATAAAAATAACGAAATAAAGTAAGTAAATGCCCCTTTGGACTTATAATTTTATGTAAAGGCAACAATTTACAATTATGAATAAATAAAATAATAAATAATTAGATATAATCTTATAATATGACTCCTAAATAACAAATTTAAATAATGACAAAAACTAATTAGCCCGTTTGGCTCAACAAATAAGAATAAATCACGAATGAACACAATATAAAAATAATACCTAACCCCTTTGCACAATAAATCGAAAAAATACAATAATACAAAAAAAATATATGAATTTTAGCTGTTAGATTTACTCTTACAATTTCGTTGACAACTAGTGCCAATAACAATAAGTTGAATATGGGAGACAGGTAACAATTTATAATAGATAAAATTTACTTACAGTCAAATTTACCAACGCGCAAACTGGCCAGCCGCTACCTATACCTAAATAAATAATTCATTTACACGCAAAAAAACATAATATAAAAGTATACGTATACAATATAATATAGACAGCTATTAGAGCTGATATGCAATTTGAAACACACGATTTAATAAGTTTGGGATCTTCGAGCCGTATTACAATAAATATTCGTATTAATATATTATTGTGCGAGATTCGCGTGACACAATTTACAATGGGCTATTAGAGCCAAATTATACAATAATAATTCGCGATTTGCGCGATTACATTAATAACTCGATTCGCGAGAATGTTACAATATAATTTATTGAAGAGACTATATAAAAAAAACAAGGAAAACTACAAAATTTTAACGCGAATATTATTGTTTCGCGACGACGAGTAATTCTCGACGATGACACGGCGGCGGCACAACAGCAAAAAAAAAAAAAACAAGACGCGACAACGATTTGCGACGATTACGGTACGACGGTGTAAGGAAAAACGATAATAACATTTAAATATATACGACAATAATAAAACACAACGCTTTTAGCATATCACGGGCGTTGTCCTCTTACGTAATAATTATAACTAAGAATAATTCACAAATATATATAATAACGATAATCAATAATATTCGCAATTAACGCGCCGACCACGTCCAGGTCCAACGATCTCGTCGAGAACTATTTTTTAATTGGAATTTACGGTCTCATCACCATTATTATTATTATTATTTTATTTTTCTACAGTTATTTGTGTGACACGAGATGGTGAAATGAGAAATAACCTCTGCAGAACTCGGGAGATCGTGAGCGAAACACGTGTGAAAATTTCGTCGAAATTAATTTCGATATATTATTTATATAATTTCTGAGTTATGCGAATATCACCGACATATGACATTGTCACTTTATATATGTACGTATATATATATATATATATATTGATGTTGATTTATTCATGAACGTTGCCGCAGGGGACGCGTTTCGTTGACAATCACAAATACACGCATGTAACGTATACTATTTTTGGAAAATCTTATAAAAACACGGTTAAATTTAATTTTTCGCGTCGTAATTTTAAGTTGAACTTGCGATATAATGTGAATAATAGGAATTTCAACGGTTGTATCGCGAATAAAAATTATTGAATATACTATTATCAAATCTTTAAAAAAATGATGATTTATCTCTAAACCATAAATGATTAAAATATGTTTATTGCATAATTAGTTTTGTTTTTTCTGTGGTGTTTTCGTACAAAATGTACGTACTGCACTTAGCCCATTTCCATTTCAATGGAAAAATAAAACTTATAGAATATTATATACGTCTCGTTCGCCGATGTTTAATTATTAATTGTTTTACTCTTCCCTTATACATATATATAACTATGCTGTTTATGCTTATATTATTCAATGAGTATTTACTTATACTGTGAGACATGAGTGTATTGTACTGCCTATTCATAAGGATCGTACAAATATTGTGGCAGGCTACAAAATATTGAAATCCAAGAAACCTGCGGCGTGGAAAGTAGCGGGAAACACAAAAAAAAAAGAAAAAAGAATTCAATGTTAACACATCGAGTGTTATTGAACAGTCTAATGTACGACCTCGGAACGGAATACGGAAGAACTGGATGCATGTTGTTATACTTACACAAATGGGGATTAAACAGCAAATCCAAATGCGATTGTGGACATCAAGTTTAAAACTCGAAACGCATAGTGAACGAATGTCGTACGAGATCATTGCCAAGTGATCAATATAGAGCAACCGCGGATGCGATTATTATAAATGGCTACAGACGACTTGGATAATATCGTTTAACGCGAATATCATATTTGCCTAGTTATTACAAACCCATTGTCCTCTCATCTCTATGTTATTTTATTTATACAATTTTTTTTTTGTTTTGTTTTTTTTGGTCAAGCAATGTGTATTTATACTTGACCATACGAACTGTAATAATTTGTATATCTCATTATTACGTTTTAAGTATTAATTACTGTACATACTTTTGCTCTCCGGACCGTTATTTCAATTAAACAATTAATGTTATTAAAAACTGGCATATATATATATACATTATTTCTATCTAATATCATAGTATTATAGACGGTAGATATTCTGTAATGGAATATGGTTTATCCATAAATATTTATTAGGTTTTATGTAAAAAAAAGAAAGAAGCTTTTATCTTCTTTTCACCCCTCCCCCCCCTCTCACTCCTCGTTAAAATAATGAGTAAATTTAATACGCTTTTTTTTCTCCTCGAAAACTATTGGCCATAGGTGCGTGTGTATATATAATAATAAAATATAAAGGTTTTACTATCGGTCTTGTACGAAAACTTAAAAAAAAAAATCAATAATATCGTGTAGGTTATTATTATTTCACAACATATATATATATATGTAATATACGTGCTTGAACGGTGTATTTTCGAAATTTATAACATATTTCTGATTGATCGCATTGTATATATATATATATATAATATTTATATACGTGTACCCGTGTCTTGTTATATACGGCAGCAAAAGTTTTATGTAGTGACCGCGAAAGCGTGACTATTTTTTGATATAATAATATTGCGCAATGACTTTCAAATCCCTTTTACATTAGATGAGTCGACAAAAATCTACTCTAAAAACGTTATCACACCGCGCGAGTCATCAATCACTGACCCCGGTGTCTTTTTATACATATTTCCCGTCTTTCGTTGTTTTTTTTATTTTTTCACATAAATCCTTCCGAATCGGCTCGTAATGTATGTATATATGTACAAGCGTAGATTAACGCGCGCGGCGGTTCCTTTAACGAGTTGAGAGTTATGTAACGTTAAATCAATGTTACTTAAAAACGTTACGTACACATATATTTATTCTTTTCAATCTCAACTAATTTTTAATCCGTGAAATGTCAACTCTCCGCGCGTATACGTACGATATTTGCCAAAAACGCGTCAAAATCAATTCTCGAATTTCGTTCGAAGGAAAATGAAAAATTTACTCGACGCCGTTTTCATTTTTCGCTAAAACCGACGATTCTGTTGGGCGCGGGATTTTGAAAACAAAAAAAAAAAAAAATCACGCGCGAGACTTTTATAAATATATAAAATAAACGCGAGCGTATATTATATTATTCAGTTTCAATTCGTACACGCATTTGACTAACAGGTCTTTTAATTTGTATTTTAAACGTTACGCAAAAATAAGTCATAACTTATTTTTAGACAATTTTAACTTTTAACCGAGTTAAGATTCTTTTTTCTTAAAGTTAATATTGTAAACATTTTATACAGACACTTCATCTGACTAGTTAAAAAGTTCGATTAGCCTTGAAGGTCAGGATTACATTTAAAGACAAAATACGATAATTCGAGAAAAAAAGAACGAAAATTCGATTCGAATATACTACATGTATTCTGTATTCGTCAACACAAATACGGCGTACAGTTGAATTAGAAATTAAACTATTACTGTGAATTAAACGAATTATAGGAGATTATAATATAAACGTCGAGAGAATAAACGAATAAACACAATACAACGTCGTCCTCACTTACTTATATATTATATTATTGTTGTTCTTGTGTTTCAGAGAACTATGGATGCGAGCGATCCATCGAATACACAGCCAGAAAAGGCGAAATCAACAGGTCGACTTACAAAAATCGGATTCCGTCTCGAACATGACAATGGTACCTATATATAGAGAATTAGTAATATTTCATTTATAAACTGTACACGGTTCTAATAACATCGTACTTAAATTCGAAGTTTTATTTTTCTGTTTCTACTTTCAGGATACTCTCGACGATACAGACCGCAACACCAACAATACATCGCAAATGCCAGGTACGTTTAACGCGTAACGATGAGAATGGGGACCAAATGCGTCGAGAATTCTTTTTCTAAAACGATAATTATCAATTCGATCGCATCTTGCGAAGTGTAAAACGAGTATGTGATATATAACATAAAATATAGACTCCATACAATACTTTTATTTTTCATACTTGGAAAAGAAAAAAAATTGTTTGAATGAAGTTTATTGAAATTATTATTATTATTATATCCCTACTAAAATTTTTAATAGTCGAAATTTACGTATATTTAATTACTATTAAACTAAACAAGGCGCGTGATTAATTCTGTCTGAGAATTGAAAAGAAAAAAATCTCCCGTCCGTCTGATTTACACGGCGATTAGTATTTTACGAATACTGCCGAAAATAATAATTATTATTCAGTAATCAGTAAATTTTAATACTTATTGTTTGTAATAAATAAATACACGAGAGATATGATAAATTTGCTATTGATCGTCTCAAATTCTCCCTGTTGCTTACATTAACGCTGCTCGCCGCTAATATGTTCAAATCTCATTATTCTCCTCTGTCTCCTTGAAATTAGAAAAATCCTTTTCACTTCAGCAAAATCTGGTTTTGACATACGGTTTTTGGTCATTTTTTGGAATTTGCCGAATCATTAACCATATACACAATCCACCTCCTCGTTGTCTATATTCTCTAATCTTATGCCTCGCAACGATTTCTATCCCGTCCTCAAGAATCGTTCCTATAAATTATACGATCTATTTATCGGTCAAAAATACCGCCAAACTCCTCTAATAAACTCCATCCATCCCTTCTTACTCGTGTGGATCTTCCATAATTTAAATCTTAAATTAGAAAACTTTTTCCCGTTTCTCCTCCGTATTAGTTGAGCCATCCTATTCCTTTTCATTCCTATAAACTACCGTTAGAAACCGCTCCCTTTGCACGTTATCACTGTTGATATGTGATATTTCTCACCTACTTTTTATATTTAATTTTTTCCCCGTTTTAGTTATTAGTCTGTCGAGATTATTGTTGATCTATTTAAAAAAAAAGTTTCAATAAAACAATAATATTCACAGTTTGACACACGAAATAGTTTAATGTTATTTTTATCATTATCACTCGTCGATAACAAGCAGTAATATGAATTTATGATTAATTTTATATTACATTATTATATACATGAAACGAAATGATAAATATATAAGTATTTCATCAAATATGACGTAATATTATTACGATTTTTGTTTTGTTTTCGCAAATTACAACATAACATATATAATGATTTTAATAACTCGAATGAAAATAAATATTTGTGTATTAGTCTTGGAGACTAAATGATTTTTTTTAATGGATTTTTAGCGATACTTTTCAAGAATTAAAAAAAAGCTCGTTTTTATTCTGCTCTCTCTCTCTCTCTCTCCGATTCAATTATAGATAATTACTATTTCAGCGTCTTCCGCTCGATTCCGTCTCGAATGGTCGTGTATAAACGCGGAAAGGAATAAAACGAGTCGTTGATCGTGTTTTTTTTTTTTTATTCATTTATATAAAACGTGATTTATTATCACCGCGTAATCGCTTGAAACACGCGTTTTTTCATTACAATTCGATTTGTTTATAATTGTATATTCACGATAAATGCCGAGTGAATTACACGTGAACCGATTGAGTGAAATATATATATATATATATATATGCGAACGTGTTAATATAGAGTTGAACGCCATCGGCTTCGGCTCGAGTTAAAAACCAATCGATTACTTTTGCCATTATATTAGGTTAGGAAAACACCTAATTTTCACCGAATCAAATAATGTAATATATCAATGTTTCGGTTTCGGACGAAGAAAACTCGTACAGCGGATTGGAGAAAGCGTTTCCACTGACTTTTCATGTGTCATTCGGTTTTTTTTTTTTTTTTTTTTAAAGAAAATTAAAATTGTGTCCTTTCACTAGTAAAAAAAATGACGTTGTGACAAGTGAAGAATAAAAAAAATTGTTTGTGAAATATTCACTCTGGGGAACATCTTAAACGTCCGGTTGGTTGTCCTATATGGTATAAGACACGTCATAATCGCGGGTGAACACGGTTGTATTTTCTATTCGATGAAACTATAAACATAATAAATCACTCAATAATTCGATTTTAATAATATTTTAATTTGTTTATGTACGGTTTTCGTTTTGTACACCATTGTACGCGTACTGCAAAAGCAGCTGGTAAACGACTTTACGAATTTTATAAAACAAAAATTTTTTTTTTATAGAGTTCGCGACAAAACGATATATTTTCGAAACAAAAAAAGAATTGATAAAGTTTTATTTCGATAATAATACGATTTAAACAGTTTCGGCGGACGCGTTTGATCTCCGGTATTTCATGAAAACCGTCAAAATGTATAATATAGGCAAACTGGGCCTAACCACGTGTATACGACATGTGACCGAACCGATGATGTACGAACGATATTAATATCATCGTCATAATATTTCGCTCGAAAATCGGAAATTTAATATTTAAAGATGATACGCTGCAGTTACACAGGACGTGTTAAGTTACCAGTCCAGGCTATCGCCATAGCAATGTTGTTGAATTGTTGTGAGTATGAAACAAAAAATGAAAGCAGCGGATTTAATACAATTCAATACGCGTTGAGTGTCGCGAGTGCGTTACACACGAATGTGTGCGAAAAACACGGGCGTTTCATTAGACACTTCGTATTTATAATAATCTAATTTCCGAGCGTTAAATTATCGTCGTGGACCATTCATTAATGCACCGTACGAATGAAACGTTTCGTTTTTTCGCTATTCTCGTGCTGTTTTCATTTTCGTGCGTATATCCGAACTCTTTAGCGTTTTAAAATCCGCGCGGAATCGGACGTCGTCGTATTTGTGGGGCCATTCGCGAAGAGTGTTTTTTTTTTTTCGAGTTCGAGAAAATTATTAAATCGAAAACCGTTTTCTCCTGCAAAAAAAAAAAAAAAAAAGAAAGAAAATGAAATAAAAGCCTCGTGTAACGGTCGAGAGAAACGCTTCGTGCGCGATATTATCGAAAGAATTTTGTTGGCTAAGGGAACAAATGTTACGTTCGCTCATTGTCGTTGCCGGACCGTCTTTGGTGCACTGGAACACACGAGAAGGAACGCACTTTGTCCCCGCGACACGACCGACGCCGTCGCGCACTGTAAAAATAGAAACTATTTATTTTTTTTTTATATATATATAAATATATATTTTCGCATCGAATCTAAGCGGTCCGCCGGAGTAATGGTGAAAAGAAATTATTAACAATAATAACCGGGATGGCGTGTGCGCTCGTGCGGCCCGCGTCCACTGTACACGGACAATTCGTCTGTTTGTATAATATAACATGTACAACTGCGGGGCTTTTGCGAATACAAATTCAAGGAGACTATAACAATGCAAAGGCCGTCGGACCCCATCAATATTTTCGTTTAAGAAAAGAGAGAAGAGAGAAAAAAAAGGGTTTTTTTCGCGCGACGACACAATAGATAAAGCGAAGCTAATCGAATGGCGCGCGCCAGAACAAACAAATTTTTTTTCTCCGCGCGACATACGCGCGCGCGCGCCCCGCCACCGGCTCGTGTTATTATTATTATTATTATTATTATATTTCGTTTTACTGACAAAAAGTGGAAAAATTCGTTGATTTTTTTTTTTTTTTTTTTTGTCGTTATTTCACACGACGAATTTCAATTTTTTTTTTTAATTTTATACGCATAAATTTTCAATACGTTAATTTTTTTGTTCCATCACGATTGTACGCCATAATGGCAGTCGCGCATTACTAATCGTGTGTTTTAAATTATAGAAAAATTCGCGAATTTCTTTTTCATTCGAAATCGATTTCGCCGGTAAAAAAAATGTCCACTACAACGTACGATTTTATCGTATCTTTTCGCAAGACCGATCAGATCCCATAAACGATTTCTTTCGCTTTTGGCCATTTCTATTACCGCACCGGAGTTTCTTTTTTTTTTTTTTTCACACACTCTCCGTCGTAATAAAACTATTCGGTTTATAATTTGCAAAACGTTTTATTTACGCGGAAAAAAAATGAATAAATAAACAACAAAAAACGCGTGAGTAGACAGGGCAAAGCGACTACTACTACTACTACTACAGACTCGGTACACGAGCCGATCAGTTTAATAAGCGTGCCAAATCGTATCATTAAGTTGGTCTTCCACGAGGTCTTTTCCCAGCGTTCAGTTTCTCATACGATATACATCTTTTTTTTTCATTCAACTTGCTCCTGCTCTCCAACCGTGCCCGAGCCAACACTGTGTTTTACGATAACACAATAATACTCGTATGATCAAACGCATCCGAGACTCGGCGGCGGTTTTCGCTCCTGCTCGGCGGTTTTCGCTCCTGCTCGGAAGAATCGTCGAACGTCGATTTGCCGCCACAGAGAAATAACAACTGATGTTTACCGTCGACCGTTGTAGTTGAAGTGCCGACGAGGATATATTACAATAATTATAAACGCCGTATGAACTGCGGCCGTGTAAGAAGAAGAAGAAGAAGGCGTAGAAAACGACGTACACATCGCGCTTGATAAACGATCGAGGGGAGCGGGGAAAAAAAAGCGCGCGCCGGTATTACGGATCGTGGACCGAACCGCGGTCGAAAACGCATTATTCCCGACGCGTGGATACACAATACCGCCGAAGTGCCGTATTTACGGGGCAGAGGAAAGGAGATGGAGATTAAGAAGATATATTCGTTGGCTTTTTTTTTTTTTTTTAAACATATATGCGTGTACTGTTATGGTTGTGTTTTCTTTTTAACGCTCTACAGGCGCACGATATAATAATGTGTTTTACTCGCAAAACATGTTTATTATTATTATTATTAATTGTTAGGACGTTTATAGTTTCATGAACGCACATCAATCGCGTTAAAAAATATATTTTAAGAAACTCAATGCGAAGGAGGATGTATTCACTATTTACTTATTACGAAATATTTTTCTTCTCTACTTGATAATATCGATTCAAATTTTAAATATTATTTTGATTGAATGAGCTGACGACAACGGTATCCGTACGGTAATTACATTAAAAACAATAATAATAATAATAATAATTATAATAATAACAATAATAATAATAACAATAATAACAATAATAATTGGACGTTGAGGAAATAATTTGCCAAATTGTAAATGTATGAAAATTAAAGTACTATACACCCAAAATCACAAAAATAATAACACTCGTATACGTATTTCGACAACTACACGTTGTCATTTTCAGCACGAACCAGCTATTACTACTAAACCGTTTCAGACCATAGACACTTGTATTTATACAGCTAATATCTCCGATGACATCACAAAACGATCGCGTTTGAGTCAAACGCAATCGCCAACAAGTTTACATTGCATTAATTTTAATAATGAATACTTTCATGGTCCAAATCCCAGTTGAACGAGTTATTTTTTCACATATCTATTGCCACCATTACGCGTTTAATTTTTTATAACCATTTACATTTTTTAAAAGTTTCGTTGATTTATTATTATTCAATAAATGTTCAGCAACAGCAGATTTCTCGTCTTCTCGTTTTTTTTTTTTTTTTTATACATTTCAAACGTTCCTTTGAACCCCAAAATCTATATTTCTTTTTGTCCGGCCTACTATAATAGCATTTATCGCATTTCTCATATTGAATTTTATAAATACCCGATTTCCTTCCTTCTTTTATTTTATCCTTTGTGTTTTCTACTAATGCTTTCGAGTTATCGTTTTTAGTTGTAACTATATTGAGCACGTAATTTTTGAAAATATTTCATAAGCCATACGAAATTTTAAGACAAAACATCATTGCTGACCTTATTATTTTGTTCTACAATCCATTATTAAGGATGCTGATCACCTTAAGTTCTTTTCACCATTTTCGTTTCCTAATCATTTTTAAAATTAATATTTTTCCGTATCCGACAAACTTAGCGATTTCAGTTATATTAGTTCTTGGTGAAAATCCTTTATTAAACACAGGAATATTGACCAAACCCCTTATTAACTAATATTATATACTAATTAATAATTTAATATTATTAAATTAAAGGTTTAGGTACTGCAGATATACGAGTGTGTAAGTAATTATTAAAATTTGATACGTATTTTGAGTGGAAGGAGAAAATTTTTTAATCATCTGTAACCTAACCTCAAAGAAATCCTGAACGAAACCATTGCAGGTATCGCGGTATACGTACTTAATATATTTACTCTGGGCTTTGTGACATTGCAACGCGCATTATTATTATTATTATTATTATTATTATTATTATTATTATTATTATTATTATTATTATTGGTTTTATTATATCGTATAGAAGAGAAGAAAATCGAACATGACCACCATACTTTTTCTGGCGTTATTATAATACTCTTTTGCGATGCTCCCACATAATAAATATGTTTACGATATTATAAATCGGTTTAGTCGGACAATCCGTCTTCCGATCGAAAGCCGTTTACAATAAACTTTTGCAACGACTTTTCCCCCGTCCCACAAAGACGACGAATTGTCCGGAAATTTCTATGTTTTGTCAACCATTATCGTTCCGTACGAATAAAAGTTCTATAATAATTCTATAAATTATTGTACGTTTGTAATTTTAATCGTCACCGCGTCAGCCAGTGTTTCTAAATCTATTCCGCATCGCTTCGTTGCGGTATTTTATTTTACAGCCCGTTAGTTCGCCGTTTCTCAATGAGTATTTTTTTTTTTATATATAACTGAACACGCGACTTTTACGTAATTTTACGAAAACCACAAACACATTTTAAAAATCATTAAAAAAACAACAAAAACAGTCCTGTTTCAATATGATTTTTTTTTTTATAAAAGTTTATATTTTACTACCATCAGTCGTAAAAATGCCTACAAAATAAGCACTAAATATTGGCGATAAATAAAAAGCCACAGAAATTCCGCACGAATAGCTTAGATTTTAGAAATAAAAAATAATAAGTAATAAGAAAAAAAATTTAATTAATATTTTAAATTTATTATTTAATTAAAACGCGAGTTAAATTAATTTTTTGTTTTTTTTTCGATTACTTGTCTTGATTCGGCTTCGCTCGGAGGAGAGATATACGAGTGATAGACACAAGGGTAAGCAATGTTTTTTTTTTCAATTTGTCAAGTTAACTCGATATGAATTAAGTTAAAAGTCACTTATATTTACTTTGTCAACTTAGTGAAAAAAAAGAAAATATCGTACTTAACTCGGTTAAAAGTTAACATTTCTTTTATACAATATACTCGTATATACTAGCAATAAAAATAACGGGAAAAACTTTTAATAACGTAACAAATATTGAACGGCTCGTTATTCGAAAGTGTAAGAAACAAAAATTAAATATAAATTGCGATATTAACGAGTTTTTCGCGTAATTTTTTTCCTTCAAAATCCGTCCACGCTTAGCGTAAGATTATGTCTGAAATATAAAGCCTAATATATTTTTGGCTTTTCTCTACTTGAAGTCGACGACGACAATGATGATGATGATGATGTAATAAAACGATAAGTATAGCCTGATAAGAGATCAAGAGCAAAGAAACATCTATGAAAATCTGTGTGTGAAATATTAAAATATGAAGAAAAAAAACTATAATTAATATTTATAGATTTAGTAAAATCATTTGTCCTAAGGTTCGCATTTACGCGTTAATACAAATTCGAATTGCTGCTATATTTTTTTTTCTTTATCGTATATACGTATAAAAAATTAACTAATACTGACATCGGGTCATTTAATTTGGGTTTTTTCGTTTGAATAATTTGATATGAATCGGTTTAAATTTTCGCGTCCGTCTAAAAAAAAAAAAAAAAAATATTTTAATTAAATCACTTATACATATTAGATTTTTATCTGTGCGAATACAAAACGTTTAAACTGTGTAATTCAACTGTGTGAACACTGCATTTACGTATACATATAACTGTTTTATAATGCTCGCCACCGCTGGCCGAACTATTTTACCAGCAGATTATACGACGCGGCTATTATTTACGTGTCACGAACAAACTATAAACGACATTGTGCTTTATGAAACGTATTCCGTAGAACGATAAAAATTTTATAATAATCTCTTATTTCGCGGAAGAACGCGTTATTATTATATTTGCAACGTATAACACACGCGTACGTCGTCTTTGTTGTGTATATAATATAAGTGCGCAGAAACGTATTTCTACGATCACAGCAGTCAACCAACCGGTGGTCCACAGACGTGGTGGTCCCACGAGAGAGAACATTATTATTGGCTACGATGCGTAGAAGAATTTGAAAATTATTTGCAAATTTTATTTCACTAATCTTCCAATGGAACGACGCGTCGTATATTCGCGATGTATGAAAATTATATCAATTCAAAAGAAAACAACGGTTTAATGATCGTTTACAATAATTTCATTAATGCCCGTTTCGTATTAATAAAACGAAAGGTTTTTTTTTTTCAATCATTATTTTACGAATGCAATTATCTTCTTTTTTTTTAAAAAAAAAATTCGTATAAACGGACGGCAGAATTATGAATTAAACTGGTCAGTGAGGTCGGCGACCACCTCTACTTCTCTTTGAAAAATTCGTATAAAACGATACAATGCGTTTTCAATTAACATCGTTTGCGACATAATAACAAATATACTTACCAACGATTTCAGATTTTACGCGTTGATTTCCGTATCAGTTCAATGAGTTCTTGAAGTGTTTCATCATCACGCGTACGTGTACAATGAACGTATGGGGCTAAGTTATCTTAGATCGTGCTTGATCTTAAATATACTTTCTAGATCACTCAAAACATTATTTCCAACGAGAATTCCAAAATATTCTCAACGCTTTGTTACGAACGAATGATTTGCGTATAATTATATTTATTAAATTATTATTAGTGTGTAAAAAAATTCGTCCGAAACATTAATACGATCTTTAACCGGAATAGCGTTCAAAAATAATGTTAATATTTACTTCAATAACCACGTTATTATAATTTTTTTCTAATAAAATTTAAAATAGTATAATAATATCTTATTTTTTTTTAAACCGTCGCGAAGTCGCCTTTGAAAATACGTAAAAAAAAAAAAAGTATTGTTGTCCCGGGCCATATTAAATACGCGTTTTTGTGTGTGATTTTTACAATTCTACGCGAATCGTCTGTAATTTTTCTTCGCACTCAAGTAAATTATTATTATTGAAATAAGGAAAACGGGGAAAACGTGTCGTCGAATTATATGTCGACGTGGATTTACTGGTAAATAATTATAAGGAGCGAGAAAAAGCGGATATAGACGAAAAACAGAAAACGAATTAAAAATATATAATAATAATAATCGTGTGTATGAACAAAAAAAGAAAAAAGCGAGAAAATATCTACAGACGAACATTCATTTTGTTTGCATTCCTCTTTTAACACACACGCCTGTAGATATATAAAATTATAATAAATAAATATCAATTATGCGTATATTTATTTATTTCGTTTTTTTCTTTTTTTTTTTTTTAGGCCGACAGACGAATTATCGAATTAATTTATAATGCTGTATTGAATAATAATAATAATAATAATAATAACTATACTTACATAAAAAAAAATACATATATGAAAATTGAAAATACGTGTTTATCATTCTCCTCCGTATCGCGGCCAGTTACGGCGGCTCGCATATTTCGTGAGCGTATAATATTTTCGTTTTCCGTTATTTAATATAATATTGTATAAATTTCGTCACGAACGTTCTAATTACACGAGCGAGCATTAAAATAAATCCATTTATCTAAAAAAACAAAAACAAAATCGGGAGAAAAATTATTCCAAACAATCGATTTTTCTATGACGTTCCGCCGTTAGAAATATCGCCTCAGTCAAGAAAAAAAAATAGATTCATGACACTCATTCGCTGTTAGGTTTAATACGCCAAAAAACTTTGAATCGTTTAACATTTTTTTTTTTTATTGTAGCGATTAATTAGAATACTAAATAATACGGCGACCACGTCTTATTTAAAAAAATTATTTGGTTTCGTTATTTAAATACGTTTTTTTCTTTTTCTTTTTTTTACGTTTACATATAATTTGAATACGATTAACAGTAATGAAAGAAGGAAGACACGCTGTAGATGTTTTCAGGGGTTTTTCTTCTGGTCGTTTTTGCGCAATCTCCGCAAGGAAGAACAATGAAATATATAAATATATTCTATATGGAAATACGGTAAAGTTTTGACACATCCGTTTATTGCGATTCGCAAACACACGCCGTTAAAATTACTATTCATAAAGACGAACTTCTTTTCTTCCTTTTTTTATTTATACCGTCTTTGTGCAATTTACGCTTTTCCCGCGCGGTCGGTAAAAAAAAGTTTTTATTTTACGTACAAAATAATAGGCGCTCTAAAAAAAAAAAAGAAAAAGAACTATTAATAATTTTTGACATTAGCGTTTTTTTTTTCTACACGACCACGTTAATAGACATACTATTCATACACGTCACTATTCAGTTTCCTAGACAATAATCGTTGAAAACAATTTTCTTCTTCTTCTTCTTCTTCTTCTACTTCTTCTTCTTCTTCTTATTATTATTATTATTATAAAAACAACAATTCGAGTAGATATTATATAAATACTTTCTGAATAAATTCAACTAACAGAATTATTAACATCAATCATATAACTTGAATAATAGGAAAAGTAGAAAAGTAAAATGACAATTAATGTAATACAAAACAAAGACGACCAGAAATAATGACGAGTTAAATTTTGTTTGGTTTTTTGAAAGGTTAATTGGTGTTAAATTTACACGGTTTTTGTTTTTTTGTTTTTATAGTGTATACGTGACGTTTATCAATTGTTCAAGTATGAAATTATTATCGATATCATTACGTCGTATATATATATTTTTTTTTTTGAAAATAATTTAAAATTAAAAAAAAACAAAGATAATAATAATTAATACGCGTGTAATTTCGTACGAGTTTTTTGATTTATAAACGTGATATATGAAATGCATTATAATATTTACTTCCATTTTTTATTTTATATTTTGCTATTTTCGTACAAACATATTTTAGAGTGCACGTCATAATATGAGTTTCAATAAAATGTGTATTTATATATATATATATAATACATGATACAGTGTAAAATATTAAAAACACTTTTACTCGAATATCATTTGGACTTACTAACACGTGTAAAACATATGCAACGCTTATTTACGCGTTTGTAAGCTGTTTAGTTGTATGGAAAAATAAGTCTATTTAGTAGTAGGAGACTTTTTCAATTCGCTCGGCTTATTTTACCTAATACTCAATTTTCGGCTCGTTTGTGTTTTGAAAGTAAATCATCGCGACATACACTTTTACGCGCTCCGGTTTAGTGTTTAACCAAACGTGTAACGGATACAACGCGGAAATGCATTACGAAAACTTTTTATTTCATTATACGCGCGACGTTAACCATAGTGCACGGTATATTGCGAAATGTGAGCTAGAAAAACGGAAGGAAGTTTTAAGGGAAAATGGATAAGTGTACGAAAAACAGGATATTTATGTCCTGGTTAGGAAACGAGAGATGACCGAATCTAGTGTTAGAAGAGATATTATGCGTCGTCATAATGAAATCGTAAAACGAGTTGTGCGAAAAAAAGTGCCGTTGAGAGTAAAAGGACAAATTTTTTTTTCATTTTTGTTTTAAGTAAAAAACCTACTGAGTGTTGGGCATCGAATGTAGTATGAAATAGGGATTGATACAAGTACCGGCAAAAATGAAAACGTTCGAATAGACGTGTTAACGGAGAATTCGGATTATTCTATCGGATGTAATATGGAAGAATCACGTCTTTGGTTTGAGTGATTCAAAGTGAAGGAAAGTAAAGCGTGTGAGAGCAAGTTCAATTCAGTGGCGCGTTTCTCTGATTTATCCCTGGGGGGGGGGGGCTTCGGGCTTCGGATAGAGGTTTTAAATAAAACGTTTCGTTTGCGCTCTAAACGAAAGAAGAATTTCTCAGGAACCGAACGAGCGGTTACTGATAAAACGATTATTTTTCGGGTCCCGTACTTAATTTCGTTTTTTCTTCCCCCAAAGAGAATATTATACTGAAAACGAGTTACGAGAAAACACTGTTTAATCGCCACATAAAATATATATAGTTTAACGCGTAATATCGTCCGCGGAGACCACTTTTCGATTTCGTTTTATATATATATATATATATAAAATAAATAAATATATAATATTATTTCCGTCGGTCGCCTTCACTTTGCAAGCAGTGTACGCGGGGGATAAATCTTCTTCAAACCCTCAAAGGTATAAACGAGTGTTATAGTTACGTGCGCGTACATTATATAACTCGCGACGATTTTAATACTCCAAAGTTAGTCGCGAAATAATCCTTTTAATTCGGCGCTTTATTGCGCGAGATGCAAACTTTGTACGGGATGAAAACGATTTTCCCGACATTACGGAATAAATCTTATCATCATAATGAATACGCGAACGTTTGTAAAAAATTAAATATATATACGCGTGTTCGTCTGCGACGGAGAACTGCAGGAGCGAAAAGGCGAAATTAAATCGCCGAGCAATAAAAACCTCTACCGTCTCGCGTGCCAATAGTAGGGTGTGTGTCCGCGTCTCGTATACGACGTGATCATGTTAAACGCGTTACACTTATGCACACGTGAAAAATTGCCCCTGTCCATAAGTGTACACTCGTGTAATACTCGTGTATTGAGTGTATTAATATTATAATATTCACGAGAAAACGTTTTATTACCCGACAATTTTTTACTACATAATATATACGGAATAGTACGCGTTTATACAATTCAATTTGTTTAGCTCAGAAAATATTTTGTGCCAATAACTCGTTAATAATTCGTAAAAATGTATCGAATTACGTGCAGCAATTTTAAATATTATTTTATCCGACAGATATATTCATTTATATCGGTCTTAAGCACACTCGTATATGATAAAACATAGTAAAAACGAAAAACTATAAATCGATACTACAGCGTAATTTATAATATGTCGATGAATATACAATAACGGAGGCAAGGAGTGTGAAAAATTAAGTAATCGGAGTCGTTGAATTAAATCCGTTTATTTACTGCGCCGGTTTCGACAAAAAAAAAGAAAAAAAAAAGTCATCGTCTACAGGTATATTAAACGAAAAAGAAAAATATAGAGACAGAACAAAAAAATAAAAATTTCAAAGTTTTAATGAAAAAAACAGCGAAAAAATTGTGAATTAAATTGTTTTTTAAAAAAAAAAAACTATCGCGCGCGTTAATAATATTATATTTAATATAAAAAATATTACTTTCAATTTTTCTATAGAAATATGTAATTCTTCCAAAATTGAATTCATCTAAATATCGTGTTTTATTATTTCCGAGAAATAATCCATATATTATTTATATAAGTAACAGTACGATTATTTTCTTAAACGTGTTTCGCAAATTTTTTTTTTTTAGCACACGGACACTTTCTTTCCTCGTTAAATTTGACCTTATAGTGGATTTTTTTGTTTAATATTATTATAAGACTGTATAATATATAAAATATCGTTCGCCCGTATACTTTTCAAAAGTTTTAATCCATTAAAACTTATGTATTATTTATAAACGCGCGCGTCAAACCGTTCAAAAATCCGTATTGACTGCCGGAGAAAACACTACGTTTCCAGTAAATCATCTACACGGATAATAATAATTTCTACGACTCGGCGCGTTTATGCAAACAAAAATCTGTATTTGTTTGCGATGTTCATTCATTTTTAATCGGTTCGTTCGAATTCGTCTCTCGAAATGAAACATATACCTAAGAATATTATGTTTGAAGTTAAAAAAAAAAAAACGATAATTTACAATCACGCGGTAAACGTTGAAAAGAAATCAACTCGTTTCATTTCGTTTAGTTGTTCTTTCTCTTCACAAAAACGATCTGCGCTGTATTAGACCGTAAGGAAAGTATGTACGACAATTGTAATATAAATACATTGCGCGGAACACATTTCGAACACGAATTTCTATACTGTTTTATATCATCGCGGATAAAATATTATTTAAATTCACGACTTACCGATTGTAGATTTGAATTCGTACGTTTTAATTGTTATGATATATTATCGTCGTCGAAGAATTATTTCAATTTCGTTTGCTTTTAACAGCCGGCCGGAACATTTGTGTGTATTTTTTCAATCGTTTTTATTTTGTATAATTTAAATACGACGATACTATAATTATTAAATTGATTCTCGTTGACAAAATCTAATTATTAGTACGTATTCGTTTTTTATTAAAAAAAAAAAACAAGCGCGGTAACAACATTTTACCACATTGATAATTTTACCGATTTAAAACACCATCTCGTTCGCGATTCGAAAATGCGTCGCGAATCGATTAGTAGGATTTTTTTTCTTTTTTCTCTCATAAAAAATAAATGAGTTTTAAATAATCAACAATTACGCGTATATATAACGTAAGTTTTTTTTTCTATCGAGTTCTGTCGAGTTTTTTTTTTTTTAATTTAATTAACGCGTGAAATAATGGGACGGCGAGATAATTGAACACAAAAAAACAATCGCATTTTTTTATTATTTTCGCGGATAATAAATAACAGAACAATAACAAATCGCACGAATATCTCTATAACGCGCGTGGGTCAGCGCAGGAGATTCGCTCTAAGAGTAATATAAATACGCGAGTGCGTGCGTGTGTATTATTAGATCGTCATTAAAAAGTGTCTGTCGTGAAACAAAAAAAAAAAAATAATAAAAATAATTACGAAATAAATTCTAAAACAATTGAAATTTCGTCTCGCAACGGTTGAAACGTTTGTAAAACTTATATTTAAATACCCTGGGAATATGCAGGCGATTGGCAAAATTGTAACGGTGAGTGCACTGTATACGCAGCGAAAAGTGTGTGTGTGTCAGTGGCGGTTGTTACATGATTTTCAAGGAGAAGTCGACAACGGAGCCCAAACCGCTCTGCAAATCCTCACATCGAAGAATAATATCAAAGAAGAAAGATCCGTTGTACGGTTTGAAACCACACACACGCCCAGGACGCGAAAATTTCAACTGTAAACGCAAACAATGCAAGTAAATAAAAAGCGAAAATTGAAATTGAGCGTCGCAGTACGATTTACTCAGTCCGCAACACACGCATCTCTTCTGTAATTATTGATCGCAAATTAACCTGACCTGCGAAGATCACAAAAAAAAAAAAAAATAGCGAGATTTTCCGCACACGGACTGCGCGGATAGATCACTGTGAAATCCTTTGTGTAGTATACGCCTCTGACGGACGCGGAGCGTGGGGCGTCCTCCCGAGCACTGCTCGGCCAAATTCACCGTGTAGTTAATAATTTCAAAGACTGGACAGTTTCACCGTACAAATATATAGACCTGGAGACTTCGGTTTGCGCTTTTTTTCCTTCCTCTTCCGTTGTTAATATAACTATCGTTCGGCGACGTGTCGTCGTTAAGCTCTAACAAAACACGAGTGTGAAACGCTTTTAATATTTCCCGCGCGACGTGTCACTTCGTCTGCAAGCAGCAACAGTAGCGAGCAATTCTCCGCACGAAGAGCTGTGACGTGTTTTTAATTCGTCCCTTATAAAATATAGTATTGTCAATCATAACGCGACGCGGCTTTAATTTATATTTTTATTCCGATGAAAAAACCCCGTCGCGAATTCTGAAACCCGTAGACGTTTTTTACAGTATAACATATTATATTTATGTATACCAGTTATGTGCCACTCAACTCGGCAAAATCCGTTTAACGAAACGAAAATCGATTTTTTTTTCTTCCTATTTCTTCACTTTGCGTAATAAGAAAAAAACATTTCTCTTTAAATGAACGAATACGCAGTGTTTTCACGAAAGGGTCACTGTAATTTGACGTGACGTAATTTTTTTTTTTTTTGTACAATGTGGACATGCCATTTCTAATCAATACGCGTACCTCGTACTCGTTATATAAAAAAAACAATATAATATTATAACCGAAAAAAAAAAAGAAAATCAATAGAACGCGTTACATTATGAAATATAATAATAGATTTTTACAATTAATTGCGTACAATAGTTTAATGTATTAAAGTTCTATTTATCAAAGATTGAACACGGCCGGATTTCCTATATCGGTCTTTGAGAAAAAGAAAAACCTGTATAATGTCTTCGGCCGGGATTATTATAACGTGTATAATAACAAATCTCGATACAATTTACGTTATCGTAAGAGAAAAAAAAACAATCTCATTAACGATTCAATTATAAATTCGATAATTTTTTTTTTTTTTTAATACGTTTTGTTTGAAAACTAACGCGTATACAATATATATATGTACTAATCGTACTACATCGTGTTTATAAGAATAAATGAATGAATAGGAGAGAGACGCATTGCGCAGAAAAGTAATTACACGATGAAAAAAAATATATCACAGTTGGACAGAACGTTTTTTTCTCTTATACGTATAGCGCAAAGTGTAAAAAAAAAAAAAAAAAGATGTCCGTTTCACGAAACGATCAACGGTTTACGGTAAAGAACGATTTCACTACGACCTTATAATATACACGAAGACAAGAGCAAACTGAAAAAATTATAATATATTTTACAGGAATCGAGATGAAATGTAATAATAATAATAATAATAATTTTAAAAGAATATCGCGATCCACGTGTCGATATTGAGAAAAGAAAAAAGAAATTATCAATTTGTCCCTCCTCGCGATTCAATCGCTATTTATGTATATAATAAATATTTAAAAAATAGAGAATTTTTTTTCTCAAACTTTGTTGCATAACGTAATTTATTTAAATAATAATACGTTTTTAAATCGTATAATAACGAACGAATTGCGGATTATCCTTTGCATGCGATTTTTTTTTCTTTCTTTTTCGTTTTTATCTAAAAAGTATTTGCTCGTTCGATTTCGCGGTTGAATTTATCGCTCCTCGTCCAACGGCTATTACACACTAAATAAATACACGTGATTTTCTCCGGGTCGAGATTTTATTTTCGAATCGAACACTGCAACGCGGGTATATAAATAAATAAAACACCAAACGAATCGCGATTGTTTTGTTTTTTGTTTTTTTCTTTTTGTCAGTACGCTATAAAAAATCCCGATACAAAGTAGTCATTTGTACACGTCCAATTCCGAATTGTCGGACTTGAGTTTTTTCTTTACGTGTGCGTGTGTGTAATGAAACGTGAAAAAGAATCCATCGATTCTCACGATTGCAAATTGAAAATTTATCAATCGACATATTATATATACATAGACGATAACGCGTCACCGAGTGAAAAGTGATTTCGAATATCGGTTTTTTTTTTTTTTCTTTTTTTTTGAGAAATAATAATCGGTGAAATAAAATGACATACATATAGGCCCGTTTTGAACGAAATTCGTACGAAATCATGAAAAAAAAACAACGCGTACACTGTATTTAAACGAAAAAAATAGCAATTTCATATCCCCCGGTATATACAACAACTCAAGGAGTCAGTGAATAGTCAATTGCAATTACTCCACTCCAAACGTATATATTTAAGAAACTCGTCAAAACACGGAGTATTTAAAGTGAAGTGAAAAAATCGTTTAAAAGTGTTTTGTGACCGCGGGAATAATTTGGCGAGTTCCAAAACGGACGACGGTAGAGATTAGTCGGTACACTTTGCTGCAGTGTACAATACGTGTAACGCGAATGAATTCCTCGTCAATAGTTATAACACTGATAATACTGAATAATTGAGAAAAAAAATGTCCGTACAACAATAAATAACTATAGATGATTGATTCTTTTTAAATATATTAGCAACTATAAATATGAGACAATTTGTAATAATTTATATATAATTTAAACGTAAACGCCGAAGTTCAGATTCATTGTCATGGTCCGTTTAATAGCTTATTCATACAAACACGAAACGTCATAAGAGTTCGTCAATATATATATATATATCGAGCGTGTATTTACGAGACTCGTAAAAAGCAATCAAATTTATGTCTGCGGGTGTAATTAAAGGCGGTTAAAAACAAAACTCGTTTTTTTCACCTCCCGAGGTTTCGGAACGGATAATATTACCATTTATAATTTTAAAAATAAAAGACGCATCGTTAAATTTACGTCTGGCGAACGCACATAATATATGTAACTTCAAAGCGATTGTCGTTCGTGTTCGTATTCGTATTAAACTTACATACGACAGGTATTTTATTTAACACTACGGGCAATCTTTTTTTTTTTTTTTTTTTGACGATTCAATTCTCTCTCTCTTTTTTATTTTCGAAAAATATTCGATAACTTATTACTTATATATATATATAAGATATAAAGTTTTAAACAAAAAAACAAAAATAAATAAATATATTTCACCGTTGAAAAAGTCAATTTGTAAAAGTTTCCGCGCGTCAAAACAATATACAAAGGTATCGCACGCATGGATCATCGCATAAGCGCAATATAAAGCACATTACAGAATATTTTTTTATACGTGTATCAAAAATATACTTATAAATATATATATATATATATATATATATATATATATATCTTTATTATATAAAATAAATAATAATAATAATAATGTATACTAAGAATCTCAAAAGTAACAAATCATCGTTAAGGAAGAACATCAAACATTTATCGTTAGCGGCGTATACAAGACGATATTTTTTTATAATAAAATATCGTCGTATGTGCACGCAACGGTGTTACAATGAGCGTATTATTATTCGTTGATCTGTTTCGATTTAAATCGATTAAATTTGATTGATTATTATTGCAATACCGTTTATTATATTATGTACATTATTGCGCGTAACATTGTATTATAAAACTGTTGCGCATAATAATAATAATAATAATAACCTTTTTTTTTTTTAAAGAAAACTTTTTTTCGATTATTCCAATACCGTGAGGAAAAAATACCATCGGAAAATCGTGGTCGTCAGATTTGTAAAAATTTTCGTGCGAATTTGTAAACGAAAAAAACATAAATTATTATTCGTCGCAATGAATTTTTTTTCTATACGAGTATATACGAAATAAAACACTTCTAACGCAAAACATCGATATCGATTTCAAAATATATCCCCGTTCCGCGGCAATATTAAATAACAAATTTTCTATTTTCTCGGACTTTAGAGATTTAATAATTTTTTCATTACAATCTGTATAAGGTGTGATTTCCAAAAAAAAAAAAAATCACTGGTTTCAATAACCGATATTACGCAATAATAATAATGCGCGTAATACTACGAATCCGCAGTAAAATATATACTATAAAACGCGCTGATTATTATCAACTGGTAATAATCAGTTTTTCATTTTCATCGATTTTTCAAAATTTTTTTTTTTTTACTTATTTAGAAGACAGAGGATGTAATAATATAGTGCAGATATTTCATCACTGCTAAGACCAGTGACACAGCTAGAAATTTGGTTCGGGGGGGGGCTCAGAAAATAGTTGATTCAGAGGGGGAAGGGGTATAAACATGAATATTACTGTTATCAATGTAAGTATAATTGAAGTGAAAAAACAGCTTTTTTTATTGTCATAAATATACTCCGTGTCAATGTTCCAAAAGAAAAAATAATTTTACACTTATATAACACTATGATTAAGACCTAAAAGCTGGACGAAAATTCGACTACTTAAAAGAACCAAATTTAATTCTGAAAAACAATTTGAATGCATCGGCCTCTTTTCTAGGTCATGTAAGAAGAAATCGATTTTTGATTAAATGTTACATTTTTTTTTTTTTTTTTAATTTTTTTTTAAATTTCTATTTTTTTTTTTTTTTACTTTTATCATTAGTAAATATAAAAAATAATGAAACATATAAATTAAAAATCGACTTTCTACATAATATAGAAAAGAGGCTGATGAATTCAAATCTTTTTTCAGAATTGTATCTGCTTCTCTCCAAGTAGTCGAATTTATGTGTAGCTTTTAGGTCTAAAATGGTATACGAACAATACACCGTTTCCAATCCCCTTAACGATAATTACATAAAGACGAAAACATTTGGCTTTATACTTAGTTGTTCATACATTAATTTTAATGAAATTAATCCATAAATGGATTTATTCCGATTCCAGCTAACATTATATTAAATTTCTCTTGGCATTTAAGACCAATTCATATTATTGAAAATGTCATATTGAGGTACAACCAAATTAAATTCAGTATGCATTACATAATAATATATACATATGTTTATTTTAACCGATTATAGAATTTGTTTTTATTCTCATTATTAATAAATTTATATATATTTTTTTTTGTTTTTTTGCTTTTTTAGAAGCTATACCAAATTGTAAATAGTAATTAGTAATTACCAATGCGGTAAACTCACCTTTGAATTCGTCCGTTTTTAATATTTTTAAAAAATCAACAATACTTTTTTTGGCATCGTGAGCGTTTCATTTTGTCGTAATAATATAATATAAAAAAACTTTTTTTATTATTATTATTATTATTTTGAAACTTTGTTAAAAACAACTATTTACGACAATTAAAACATATTATAGTGGAAAAAAAAAACAATTTTTACTTTTTACAGATACTTAACGTGGTATTAGAAATACAAATCCAGACTGATTGAAAAAGAAAATGGCGGAAATAATAATGGGAGGTAGATGTAAGGAAGGGATGGATTGAGAATTGAATGGGACATTATATCTTTTGAGTATGTGTGTGTGTTTTTCGTCTCGTTCATACGCATACATCTATAGGAAAATTTCAGAATTCGCAGGTTCCTAAAAATTTCGGATGGGAGTGGGGAACTATTGCTGCGGTCCTGGCTAAGACAAGTCGCTAAGACAACAACGCGTTTGTTGCGTACAATCGCAAAACTACTCAAACGATTTTCATCAGGTATGATCTTATTTCTCATTGCACTAGACCGAGGCTCGGCGCGGCAACCTATTGAGACGGAAAAGCCAATAGTCACCATTTATAAAATTTAGTACAGTTTTGAAAATGCCACTAAAAATGTCCGTTTCAATATTATACGGTATACTCGTATATATATATATATATATATATATATATATATATATAAATTTGATTTTCTATTTAAAATAAGCGACTCTAAACGTGAAATAATGTATTAAATTCATATATAAAAACATACAAATATTCGTAGCGCAAAACATGTTTTGTGTATTTTTTAGCCGTCCGCGAACGACAACTGATTGACTGACGAGTTTGTTACGTGAATTGGTCGTATGAGTTATTTTAAAATTTTATATTGCGCATTACGTCCGCGGTATTATCGATCGCTTATTTTGGTCGCCGCCGACCGGGTATGCTCATTGATTAATATATCATCTATAAGGTTCCATACAACTATTAAACCATTCTCGTTACGCTTTGGACAATTACAGAAACGCGAAAATTGTGGCTGGGCGGAGGGGAACGAAATTCGGCCGTCTCGAACGAGAAATAAAATTGGAATTTCTGTAAATAATAATGAAATATCGCGCGTGTTCCGGGGGCAATAATTACGGGGTACCGAAAGAAAACACGACTACTTCACATAACACAGTGGTGCAGTGCACTAAAAGTTTTATTGGTTTTCTCCTCCGAAATTCTCGCGGTATTTCGCAATCGTAAAATAAAAGTAAAGATTACGAGAAAACCCCGTAGAAATTCGTGGGAATAAATTTGCGTTTTTCACGTAGACTCGCCGTAGTAACATTGTAGACGGAATGGAATTGACCGCAGTGCGAACATCGACAAAAGAAAAGAGAAAAAACTCGTAAATTAACACAATATTCGAACGACGTCGGTGTGTCACGATACAATAATATTTATTCACCCGGAATTATAAGACGATTACTATTAGAAATGATTACGTATACGCGCGTTTTGTGGAAAAGATTTTCGACTGTGTTCAATAGTCGCTGACGGTGGAGCACGCACCACACGTCATTTGATAACATCCTCCTCTTGACAGCCGTGTGCGGTAGTAGTGCGAGGACGAGGAGGAGTACGTATTCCTTGACCTCGTCACTCGTGCACGCGGCCATCGTTCCGACAACATAATTACGAAAACTGTTAATTTACTGTACGGCGACAGCAGAGAAAACGGACCGTCGACTTCTTCGACCGCGCCCGGTTTGTACAGTCCGCAAATTATTAATTGAAAAATTCATTACGCGCCTTTACATGTACGCCCATAATATAATCACAACGAAAACCCTTCGTGAACTACGCGTAAAAATAGTTAAGTAAAAAAAAAACAAAAAAAGGTATTAGATCTTTAAGCACCATAAGGATGTGATATCATCAGGAATAAATGCTGAGCACATATCGAATTTAAGTAAACTTTATACTAATATTACTACAAGTTACAAACGGCACAACGACAACGACGACGGATAACGGAATGATTGCATGGTTATATTACCCGCCGAAAACGCTCGGGACACTGAATCCCCCCGGCAGTTGTCATCATAATATTTTCTCCCGCCTAGGCCTCGAGCTGCGTACACGAAATCGAGTGCTAGAAACGGCTGCCGTCATTCCGAATTTAATATACAGATTTCCGTTGGAAAATGTTTCATATATAACTTAATTTCTAAACGTACGATTTTGATGATTTTTACAAAAACGCGTTCTACACGATATTTCTGATGTTTTTGGAGTCTACTAGGAGTCAATCGACGCATTAGGAAATTATTTATGTCGTATGACAAATTTACCTGTATTTTATTATTATTATAATATATTATTATTATTATTATATTGATTATTCACGCACAGTGCAGTTATTATTATTATTATTATTATTATTATTATTATTATTATTATTATTATTATTATTATTATTAATAATAATAATAATAATAATAATATTATTATTATTATTATTATTATTATTATTATTGGCTATGGTGTTGTCCGTCATCCCATTGTGAATACCCAACGTCGACCGACTGAAAATACCATCTTGTTCATATCACTTAGAAAACTATATTACGTTAATATATATATATTAATATATTAATTTATAAATATATTTTAAATTAAAAGAAACCGTGAACTATGATTTTAGTTCCAAGTCTCGTTCTTTCAATATAGAACTCGTTCCGTTGCTTTCGGAAAGAGTCCCCCTTCTCAACACTGTTTATAACGAGATCATTTCGCGGGATTATAACGCCCCATCGCGTATATATGCGGACCACGTTTTATTGAAAGTATTTCGTCGTGTGCCATTTAAAAATGTATTATATTGTATTAGTATCGTTTTGTAATATAACATAAACGTATTGTTTTTTTTTTTTTTTTACTTATAACAACGTGTGTTTTTGTTTTTTCATAATTTAGTCTGGGAATTTTTTTTTTTTTTTGGTATAAAAAAATCGCCTATATACGAAATGACGTTTTACTCTTCCTGGTGGAAAATTCTATCGGCAATCTTTATTCGACACGACGTTTTTATACATTTATTCCCGGTAATTTAGCTCGAGCTCCTCGGAAAAACAAACCGAAAATCGCGGCGAAAAGTAATAATCGTGTTTTTTTTTTTTTGAACGTCACTCGGAATCGTTTCTCGATAATACATCGATTTACAGTTGCTTATTAAATAGAAAATGATAATAATAAAATCTCCTACGTCGTATCTATTTGCAGAATTCACGGTTCTTATTATTTTTTTTTTAAATTTTATAAATAAAAACTCTTTTCGTTTCGTTTTATCGATTTCATATATATAAACCCCCCCCACCGGTTTAAGACGTTTGAAGTTTAACGAAAATCAAAAAAAAAATAAATATATCGTCAGTTTAATTCGGTTATTTAAAAATTTTTATAACGGAAATTTATAATTGAAAATTCCAAACGTCCGTTTTTTTTTTTTTTATAGCGAGGAGTTCAAACTAAAAACTCCCGTTTCGGTTTTATTGCGTTCGTCTCGCCAATTTCAGTCAGCCAAAAACCGTTATGTACACAAATAAATCTTTCCCGATCAAAAATAATAACCGATTTTAAATCAACGCATTATTTTCAACGAGTGTATAGGAAATACGTCCGATGCAGAATTTCCCGAGCAATTGTTTCCGGTTTCCCGCGGAGATTTTCGACTATAACGTTTCGTGGGATTACCGCAGGGCCGGATTTAGGAATTTCGGGGTCCTGGGCCCACCTTAATAGTATATATTATATTTCGACAAGTGAATTTAATTTAATAATATATTAACATTTGCCGCAAAACAATATTTTACTAGAAATTTTAAATTTATTTTGCAAATATCATATTGTGTTTTATACTTGGATGCAAAAAAAAAAAAATCCCATTAAGTGGAGGCCCTCATTTTGCGGAGGCCCGGGGCCCCCCTAAATCCGGCCCTGGATTACTGCGAATCGAATTGTTTATTATTATTATTATGAAAAACGTATAGAGAACGTGTGCGTGTTGTCTGTGGACAGTGCGGTTGAGCGTCAAACGCGTTATTTTAAACTGACTGGTGCGCTCAATAATATTTAAAATTACAAAATGTTTTGTGGTACGGGGTCGGCGGACGAGACGTTTTGACCCGCCGCTGCAATATAAAACACGTCACCGTTACAGACGTACGCGTAAAACAATATTATCTCGGTACTAATGCCCCACCACGGTTGTATTCTACTCTCGGGCGGTGAATTGAACGCGTAATCGTTCATACGAATATAATTACGAAATCGCGTGTGCGGCGATTTCGCGGCAATGCATGAAACTCGTGTAATGCGGTACGCGTACAAAGCCAATTCAGCTGTGTGCTACACCGTGTAAATCGTCCAAAACGGACGCGAATCACGCCGTGGACAGTTTGGATTTCCTCTGGCGCGATGTGTGTCCCCCCCTCCCCGTACACGTGTACATTTCAACAACCGGACACCGGGTGTCGTTGGTTTTACTCGTCGCGGGAGACTCTATAAATGTATACCCGTTGCTGCGGTAATTTTGTATGAGTACAATAATATTACAAATCGCCAATAACGCAATCGTCTCGCGAAAAGTATATTGTGAAATTTCGTTCGGATGTTTTGCGTTTTCGAAATGTTCATTTAGTCTGCAGAGCGAAAGACGAGACACTATTAATAATCATAATTAATAATATATCGCGTGACAATATCGTATTGTACGAGAACCGTTTTCGCTTTTTTTTTTTTTTTTTTTTTTTATCGATCATTTTCGCGTGCGTTGTTTATTAACGCGTGTTCTCGAGTGTCGCGGGAAAAGAGAAAAAAATTTACGACATACTAAAAACGCGTAAAATAATAATAATAATAATAATAATCCTTTTTTTTTATTCCGTCGTAGTATTTATTATAACCTACAGACCGTAAGCGCTATATATATATAATATATATACATAAAAAAAGAAAATCGAATTTAAAAGGAAATAAATGTTACGACTGCGAAAAGTCAATTTTCGAGTTTTCTTTTTTTATTTTTAGTTATTTTCGAAGAAACGCTGAGCGTCTAAACTGGGAACAGTAATTTTTTTTCATCGTCGTATTTTTTTTTTTTTTTTTTTAAAGGCCAACGCTCTGTCGAAATAGCCACGCGATGCAGTGTTTCTATCGTTTGCTTTAGAAAGATGCCGCGTCTTGTTCTATGTCATGAAAACGGTCATTTCTCCTCGCGGTCTTCCTCCTGATCGCCATCCCATCATTTTATAATGTATTATTATTATTATTATTAAGAAAATCACTGTGACGTATAATAAATTCGATTTTCCTTTTCATCGCGTATTATTCGTTGCAAATATCTTATAAACGTTTAATTTCGAATGCCGTATAACGCTTTTTTTTTTTTCTTCTGGTCTTTCGCTATACCAATTACATTGTTTCTTGTTTAATTCTTCAATCCGTCTACGTATACAGGACGTAGTAGCCACTTGAATATATTATAATATTACAATATTATTGTAACGCGATGGTTTTAAACGACAACTGCAAACGCGAATATGATTAAATATGCATAGCATTGTAACGGTCTTAGCGGTCGCCGTCGGCAAATAATATTATAATTTCGTTCGAAGATTACGCAGAATTTTCCAAACACACAATATTATATGAGTAATCGTAGTACAGGTATCATCGAATCTTCGACTACATAATATTATAATAATAATAATAATAATGTGACTCGTTATTATTATCACTATTGCAGTGTGACAATATACATATAATTTATACGCACCGTATACATAATACCGTAATCTCTTGTGTTCAACGGCTGTGTTTTGTGTTCAACTCGCGATATAATAATAGTAATAATAATAATAATATTAATAATAATAATAATAATAATAACGTTTTGTCGTTTCTTGTTGTTGTTACAGCCGAATACACCGAACCCGTTTTCAAAAAAGGCCGCGTCTACAAAGGCGTTTATTGTCCCACGCTCACCAACAGCTTTCGAGAACCCAGTCTCGAGCTGTCGTACCAGAGGTACTCGCACAGACAACGTCAAAAGTCCTTAATCATCGTCAATTTCGTCGACATGACTCTCAAAGCGGTTTTAGCCGGTACGGTGATGAACGTAATTTATTATAATCTATTATTATTATTATTATTCAATCGTACGAAAAGCGAAAAACCAAATTGTAACGAGAGAATATTTTCCTTCCTCCCCCCCCCCCACGGAGAACGTTTAAACAAACAAATAAATGTGTAATAGGTCACCGTTTCGAACGACGGCGGATAAATTAGCCGTTTAATTGCCGTTTTATTGTGATTAAGAAAAAAAACAAAAGTTCGATTTAACGAGACAGACGCCGCCGATTCGTCTCGTGATTATTCCACGGTAGTTTTCCCATACGATTACGGAAGCTGTACGCGAAAAATTGTCCGCGGAACAAACGCTTCCGTCAGACAGTTAATTATAGAATTTTTCGCAAAACCCATTGAAACGTCAACAATTTTTTTTTTCAATTTTTCCCCACACTTAACGTTTTTCACGCGCGACCGCAGGCGTTTGGCTGTTACCGTCGTACCACGAGCATCCGTATCACAGTCAAAGAGCCGTGTGGACGTGCTTGACTATGTTCGCCAATCTCACCGTGTGTCTGCTCGGCTGGTGGAAATGTTTCGCCAACAATTATCTCCAGTGGGCCGCCGTGTTCACGTGGTGTTTCATTAACGTGCAAGGTCGGCGAACGGAACATTAAAAACGATTTTAGATGCACGTTGTTATGTTATCCGATAATTTGTTTTTCGTTCAGGTTTCGTGTGGGAGAGTTACGGTCACGGGTCCAGAGAATATCTGGTGTGGTACGTGCTGTTCATAGTTTTCGTTACATACGCCATGTTACCGTTGCCGTTGAGATGGTGTATACTGGCCGGCTGTTCGACCGCGCTCTTACACATACTCTTCACGAGTTACACCAAATCGTCCAAAGAAAAAGTAAACGAACGTTAAAATTTTTTTTTTTTTAAATTTTTGGTTTTTTCTTTTAAATATCGCGTGCACGCGTATAGAACACGCTGTGCGTGGCTCGACAATTGACCGCGATGAGTCTACTGTACGCGGCCGTCAACTTTGCCGGGATGTACACCAAGTACCTGACGGACCGGAGCCAGCGGAAGGCGTTTTTGGAAACGCACAGGTCCACCGAAGCCCGGTACAAGACGCAAAAGGAGAACGAACAACAAGAAAAGCTTTTACTCTCCGGTATTATTATTATTATTATTATTATATATTAAATCCGGTGATTACAATTGACCCCGGTGTGCGTGCGCATTGCGGAACGATTTCATTGATGAAACGAATTAGATTAATTTACTTGGAAAAAATTTTAATTCGATGCAACGGTAAAAATAATCATCTCCGTTATTTACATCCGACTGTAACAAGACTGTTCAGGTCAATCCGCAACGAACGTTTAATCCGAATTCCTGTTTTTTTTTCTTTTTTTGGAAAAAAATTCTATACGATTTTCATCCGTAACGTTTTATCGTATCTCTCCGTCGACCGTTCGTCGATATTACGCAGGTTAAACAACCGTTTTGAAATCGATTTTGACGTACCTATTTATTTCTCCCGTAGAAAAAAATTAATGGTTAGACGAGAAATTTCATAGTCACAATAATTAAACAGGTGAGAACCTAAACGGTTCTCCGTCGTACGTTGTATTTTTTAAATTAAATACGAAAAACGATAAAACTATGTCCCTTTTCTACGACATTTTTAAACATTCTTGCGGCAGACGAATAACGGGCGAACGCGCACGAATTATACGCTTACTATTATGACGATGAAAAAATTTCAGCATTTCCGTCAACGATATTTAAGATCTCTCTCTCGATAGTGTGCGTTTTGTTTGATATATATATATATATACGCGTACGTTATTGCGCAGTTTTGCCGGATTTCGTGGCCCGAGAGATAATCAAAGACATCGCTTCCGAAACGGACAAGGGACCTTTCATGCCGAATCAATTTCACCGGATCTACATACACCGTTACGAGAACGTCAGCATTCTTTTCGCCGACATTAAAGGTTTTACAGGTGTGTAAAATTACTGCGTACCGTTTTTAAAATTTATTTCACCCGCAACGCCTTGTTTTACGTACGTATACAATTATAACTATGGCCGATTCGCCCCGCAATATAATCATTGCGTCGGATCAAATTTTTAACCTATGATAAATTATTAATTCATTGCGAAACATTCTTTATTTGGCCAACTCAAATTAAGATTACGTGTTCAATCCACACGTTAGACGGTCGAATGTTCTTTAAATGCGCGTGTCCGATGCGATATCCATACAAACACTGCACTGTCTATCAACAATCGTTTAACCATCTCTTTTTATGTCTTTCACGATCCCGACAAATGGTAAAACGGTCACTGTAAACGCTGGCCGGTCCAAGTGTGTACGATGCTCGAGTTTTTCAAGCCATGCGGACATTATTGTGTACACGCATATGGAGACAAAATGGACAGTACTGAATCTATCGAACGAACAACTATATAATTGTAATAATAATAATAATACATACGATATTCATACGCGGTTATTATTGTCCAAACGGCCGTATAAAATGCCTTCCTCGAATAACATTGGACGTATAATGTTATCATAACCGAACCTCTGAACGTAGTATTACGCTCAGCCAATCTAACCTATTTGAAAACTAACAATTCCACTGCAATAATATGGTGTTTGCGAGTAAAAATATACGAAATTGCGAAATCGATACATTTTTATTTTTTTATCCGTGCAGAATGGGCGAGTCGCACTTGCGCTCAAGAACTAGTCAGAGTATTGAACGACCTGTTCGCCAATTTCGATAAACTTGCAGCGGTAAGGTTCGAAAACGTATATATAATATAGTCGAACTGCGAATAAAATGTCTATGTACGCAGGAGAACCATTGTCTTCGGATCAAGCTGTTGGGCGATTGTTATTATTGCGTTTCGGGTCTTCCGCAGACCAGACAAGATCACGCCGTGTGCTGCGTGGAAATGGGTTTGCACATGATCAACGCGATCAAGGACGTCCGAAACAAATTAAACGTAATAATACACTTACACATATCATAATACGTTACGTACCTATACTTATTATAACGTAAATATCGAATTAAAATTTTACAAAAAAAAAAAAAAAATTAATAAAACGCGAAACAGGTCGATCTGAACATGCGCATCGGAATACATTCGGGGTCGGTGCTTTGCGGAGTTTTAGGACTCAGAAAGTGGCAGTTCGACGTGTGGTCCTACGACGTAACGTTGGCCAATCACTTGGAGTCCGGAGGGATACCAGGGTATGTGTGAAATTATATAATATTATGACTTGGGTTAGGATGTTTGAGTACTAAAACGAAAAAAAATAATAATTATATATATATATAAGTATAAACAAAAAAAATCGTTTTACAATTGACGTCTAACACGCGTGAATTAATAATTATTATAAATACGATATACGCGAATTACAATTGAAATATTTCAACTATAATAGAATTGTTACATTGAACAACGGGAATTAAATTCTCAAACCCACGTAAAAAGAGTAACCCGATATAGTTAAACGATAACGAAAATTCTTTACATTATATACTCGGTGTCGAATGTCCGCGGGACAATAAATAATAATCGATAATTCGTATCTATATATACAATCGGATTCAAATTAAAATGACAGTTTGTTTTTTTTTTTGTAGGCCAAAAATCGGAAAATATATTGTAAATAAATCTAAGAATTTCCGCGCATAGGACGAGCTAAAAAAAAAATTACGCGAAATCATCTTAAATCATGACACATGCGACGCTTGATCATGTCGGTCGTGCTTATAATATCGATGAAAACCTATACCTAATCTGATCTGAACTGAGCTAGCAAATCAACAAATCCGATGGATTTTTTCAATTCGTTTTCAGACGCGTGCACATATCCAAAGCCACTTTGGATTGTTTGGAAGAAGCGTACGATACCGAACCGGGCCACGGAGGAAACAGAGACGCGTATTTAAGAGTAAAATATAAAATATTTTCTCGTATATATATATATATATAATTTATTTGCGTAACACGAATTTACACTAAAAGCACTGTGTTTTGGCGTATATATATATAGGATCACGGGATCGAAACGTTTTTAATCAAAGAACAAGAACCTTGTCGGGGACACAGAAAGTTACAAAAAATAAACTCGACGAGACCGCGTTTATGGTCGGACGAAAAATTGTGTTACAACTCGAACGCGCAAAAACTGATTTCACCGAAAATAGGTAATCGTACACGTATTCACATTATGCGGCCGGTTAATAGAAAATTGACGTGAAATCGAAAGAAAAAAACATTTTTTTTTTTTTTTTTTTTATTTCAATTTTACACGATCACAAGTCGTTAAATTCATTTATTTAAATATCATACCGCGACCGTATATCTTTTGAACGGCGTCGTCGATTAAATTATTCATAACGCGGTTTTTTTTCCCATTTTCTCTCGACATTTCGATTACGACGTGTCAAAGGAGATCCCGCGCGGAGATCTCCATCACGAATCTCCCGCGAGAACGAACTCGGGCCTTGCGACTTCCGACGTTATTATATTATATTTTTATACGTAAATGTTTGAGCCTTCCCTACTCGGGGATTCACTATTGATGTGACGACGCTGACACGTATACAATAACTATGTTTTTACAGTATTTCAACAGACAGATTTATGTAATATTTTATTAAATTTTTTCAATTCCCACCCCCCCCCCCTTAAAATTACAACAAACGGATAATTATTGTTGATGTATTGAAATGTCCCATGTTGTCTGCAATATTGTTTCGAAACCGTTATGGATTCCATTCTTGCGTGAAAACGCGTATTACACGGTAAAAAAAAAACACAATATTGATTTCATGTTATAGAATATTAAACTGCAGATTTCAGCCGAGCGAAAATATTCAACGAAGAAACGAATGAGATTCTAAGGAAGCAATCGAAAATATAGAAAAATGCCAGGAAAATTTTAACTGGGAAGATGGATGGATAATTAGTAATACGTGAAAACCGAACGGGAAAAGGAAACAGTCGCCAGACAGCGCTACGACACGACATAGAGGGCGTGGCCGACATGCGTATAAAATAATAGGCCAATCAGAAACAAGCGGACTGCACAGTGTAAACGCGACTGTTACAGACGTTTCAGCTCGCTCTGAAAACGGCGGAACCCGTAACGGTTTCGGAAAGTCAGAACGAAATTGGCTGCAACATGGGAAATACATTAACAATATAATGTAATATAATCCGTGAAAGTTTTAATAAATTCAAAACGAAAAATCGTTTAGGAGAAAAACGTGCGCGAATAATACAAATATTTACGAAAACTTTAAGACGCAACACGAAACGTAAATGTACGGACAACAAAATCAGAGTCGAAAAGGGTTTGAAATCCCGTGTGTAAACCGTAAAAAAAACTGTTGACTGTTTCTCAAATCCACGGACCTAAATTTTATTTTTTAAATTTCTATTTCGAATATTTTTTGAGAAAAATCAATTGGTTTTTCCGTTTGTACTGTTATTGATCACTGAGACAAATTTAAAAGCATAATAGAAATTCCTGGTTTTTATAGTTGGACTGCGGTAACATTGGTCGTTGTGAAAACGAAAAACCGCGTTGCTTTCGATTCCATAGGGCTACAATATCTGAACGCTGGTAATACACAAATGGATTAATTCAACCAAAAGTTTATGTAGAACGCAATATTGGAATGTATATGAAAAGAAAAATATTTTAAACCCGTAACTAAATATTAAAGCTCAAAAAAAATACGTAATTTTTTTCTAACCCGTTTCGAGTCTCTGGAAAAAAAAATATTGGACAAGCGCACGATGAAAAACAACGTGGTCGGACGCGATAAATTTATGGAAAACATTTTTTTTTTCTATTTCACGACCTATCGCTACGTTTTTTCATTGATTGAAATTAATTGTAATTTGATTTTGTACAAACTGCAATGTCGTTGAAACGATATTATTATAATACATATTAATACGTTTATACGGGTTTTTATAGAAGATTATATTGACGACAACAAATTTAACGAATGGACTCCAGAAATCCCATTCGAAAACGTAAGTATTCGCGTCGTATACGGACGACTTGAAATCGTAGCAATCAAAAACGTATTATCATTTTTCTTTTTTTTCCTAGCTGAACACTAGCGATCAAGAAATGGAAATGGACGACGGCGAATGCGGCACGCCGATAACGATCGAAGGCGACGTGGAACACGTAGAGGACATCATGGACCATTGTATCGAAGTGGAAAGCAACGAGAGAATGAGAAACGAAAACATCGATCGATGGACATTGAGGTTCAAACAACCGGAAATCGAGACGAAAGTGAGAGCCGTTTTGAAATAAAATTGCAATTTCTTTGCGTGTGTTTATAGTGTAGTTGCAAAAGAAAAAAAAATCGAAAATACAATAATTGTAGCGTTCTATTAATTGTTATACGCGCGGTAAGTAAAATAAGTCGGGAAAATCTCAAATAGAGAACAAGAGTCATTGCATTATTTGTCAGATATTCGTAGGACACGTACAAAAACGTGTTTCACACCTCGCGCGTAGTAATGACAGATTTCTATTTTTAAGGCGGGAAGAAGATTCGTTTGAAAGAGAAAGACTTTTTTTGGATGGACATTGGAATCGGATTGATGAAATTCAAATTCCAGAATTGGTAAATTTTTTTTTTTTTTTTTTTTTTTTAGTTTTGTCACTTGCGCGAAGATATGTTCAAATCGAACATGGCTTGCTGTTTCATCATATGGCTGTTTGTCGTGTGTTGTCAAACGATAATGCTGCCCAGATGTATGAAACTGTTGGTCGCCTTGGCGTTCACTACCGTGGTGCTCTGCGCAGCGCTCACTCTAGTCATGGCGGAGGAATTCATGCACTTGCCGTCCGCCCTGCAACGGATGTCCTCGGTACTGGTGCAGAACCGGTTTAGACGGACGATGTTCATATGCGCCGTCGTTGGACTCATATGTTTATCATCCACACTGAGTCTCGTAAGTCTGTCGTTTTACGCCGAGCGCGCTTTTATAATAGAACGTTTATGCCTATAACCACCGGTCGTATTGAAATTCGACGGAACACCGTTCTCTACAAGCCGCACGTGTTTAAGTAAATAACGAACCGATTCATCTCGTTTGGCAAATAAACCTTATCCGGGAAAAACAGCGGATTCGATATTATATACCAAATATGTATATAACGAATAAAAGCAAAAAGTCCTTATAATATTTAAAAACCGTCTGAAATTAGAAAAAAAAAAAAAAAAGCGCTTTTTCATTTAAACACTCGTTCATATACTCGTTATGTGCATGAATTCTCTGTTCGAAAACGCTATGGAATCGAAATTACATTCATTCATAAACATTGTATTTTGGAAACCCGAAAGAACATCCTGATAACTCCGTGTAAATACGCTCGTCGTCGCTGAGCTCACGTGCCGAATTCCACGTGGACCGGACGATTCGAGCAGTTTAAATTGCATGCATGCGTGTTCGCGCCGAAATGCTGTAAATACGATGTGCACGCTGCAGGTGTTCACGCCGAACGAACATCTGATCAGGAAGAAACCGTTGAGAAACAACGACGTGTACGCCGGGGACGATTATTATCGGAAGACGAGTGACGGACGGCGGACGGACGAACCGCCCGACGACTGCGTACACCCGGAGTACTTGGTGTTCACGTGGGTGTTGTGCCTGATCGCCCTGGCCACCACGCTTAAGCTGTACTTCCTGGTGAAGACGTTCCTGGCCTCGGTCATGGTGGCCGTGTACACGGGGCTCACGTCGCTCGCGTATCCGCAGGTGTTCTCGCAGAACGACACCGACCACCGGTCCATGCCGCTGTCGTCGCAGATGCTGTTGCTGCTGATCGTGTTCCTGGTGCTGGTGGCGTACCACGCCCGACTGGTCGAGGTCACGTCCCGGTTGGACTTCTTGTGGAAACGCGAGGCCGAACGGGAACTGACGGAAATGCGCGAGACGCGGACAAACAACCGGCAACTGTTGCGCAACATATTGCCCGACCACGTGGCCCATCACTTCTTGTCGTCGTCTCGCCGACACACGACCGACGTGAGTGCATAAAACTAACACTCAACCCGGAGACTCGTTCGTTATTGACTGTCGTGTAGGAAACCCGAAGAGGGAGCGAATAGATAACATAGACGGTGTGAGTGTCCAAGAGAGCTGGTGGGAAATAATGTTTTATGAAGGTGACAGGATCCCATGCAGCAATAGTTGAGAGGTAAGGCGAAGAGGAAAAAACCACGTGACTCGTTTTTAATCGATTTGTAACCGTATTTCGACACTTTATGACGTTCTGCGTACATAATTATCGATCGCCGCGATATTGTCAATTTAAAAATAAAATCTTTACAAAAATCGTTTTACCGGCCGAGGCGGACGATAAAATCATAATTGATTTCGCAATGCATACACGGGAGTTAAATATTGAAAATCCGATAAATAACTCGGCGAAATTGTTGATGAACGCTGCCGTATAGTTATTACACTATTTAGGCGCGTCTGTGCGAGGTTTGAGCGGAGGTATTCCGGAGACTTGCGGACACGCGACACCAAACAACGTATAAATAAATTCGCATAATTTTTCCACTGCGGAAGCGATTCAAGTGGAATGAATACATTGCGTGTACACGCTTATAATACTAGAGGAGTGTGTATACGAAAATGTTCACAGGAACTGTACTCGCAATCCATCGACAAGGTCGGTGTCATGTTTGCGAGCATACCGAATTTTACGGAATTTTACTCGGAGGACATAAACAAAGGCATGGAGTGCATCAGGTTGCTGAACGAAATAATCGGTAAGCGCGTTTTTATAATATTAAATTGTATAAATCGAAAGTTCGGGGGGGGGAGGGGGATTTGGTATTCTAACAAGCGTATGTACAGTAGTATGTCGTTTTTATTTTTATAACCGTAAATCATAAATTATAATCATAACGGACGGGAACGAATGATAAAATTCGGTTCCTTACGACGAGGAGGCTATTTGCTCGTGGACAACTTTAAAATCATACGTGTTCGTACGGAGGGGAAAAAAGTAATTTTTCTATTTTTTCAATACATGTACTCTTATTGTGGTATTTGTGTTTGTCTGAAAATCAAATTTAATCGATTTCGGTTTGAATTCATTAATTTAATTACGTTTCAAATAAAACGATCATTACATTTTAAATAAATCTAAATGTTTGAAAAGCCACGTATACACGTTATTATAGTAGTAGCAATGAATAACGAATCAAAAGATTCAAGTTAATAAACTTTACAAGAATCTATTGGAAAGAATATATATACATATTATATATTAGTTATAAAAAGTAAACTTTTTTTTTTTGTCTTCGCGTCGTCTGTACGATTTTAAAATTAAAAATGCTCGTCAACCGACAAATATAAAAACGCTTCTTTTTTTTTCTCTCGTTTTGTCGAAATTATCCATTTTATCAAACGTCGGAGGAAAAAAAACCGCTGCGTACAGTAAAGTAATAGACACACCTTGTACACGGATACAATCACGTAATGAATAAAGCCGAGGTTTTCATATTGAAAATTCCGTATTCCGACCGACGGCTATGAAGTCCATTAACCAATCCGACCTAACGTAAAACGCACCACGTCTGTACAGTTCTATTCCATCGGTTCGATTTAAATGCCGTCAATTACGATTCGGTTATGTTAGGTTAGGTTAGTTAAATGGTGGAGAAGGCAGGGAGGGAGAAAATCAATTTTTATACCCTTTCAATGCTTGGCCAGAAAAGGGTTAAGTACACGTCGTACAAACGAAATTATTTAGTAATGAAATTTGTACGATATGTGACCTGCATAAGTTTTGTCTGTCCCCCCCCCCCCGAGAGACCATTTCGAAATGCTTTTTTTTTCTCAATTTAGAGTATTATTGATCTGATAGATATAAATTTGATTAGAACTGTTTTAATAACAATTTCATCGATATAATATTGTGAGAGCATTACCGTAAGAAATCGGACACGTGTATATATTTGCTTGGCCGGGTTAATTCCAACTTAGGTCAGTAACCGAAAATATTATAAAAAAAAAATGGTTTTAAACGTGATGGACTTTTTCAAACGAAATTAGATATATCGAAGAAATTAATGAAATATACGTTTTCATCAGTTGGCGCAAAATTTAAATCCTCCTCGCGTATAATTTCTAACCATGTTGAAATATAACGTTATTCTTCAAAACCATTATCCGACGGCACTATATGTATAAAGCAATCGCCTTTCAATAAAAATAAAAAAAAAATGAAGCGAACTTTATCTATGTACGTGTAAGTAAATGAAACAGGTGTCAATGTATCTTTTCAGTCAAATGTCATTTACAAACAGTTTCGACTGTATTTCAATCCCGTAAGGCACTTAAACTCATCGTTTAGACACGCGCGTCCATCCGACACGTAACGAGAAATACGTGTTTATGTATATTATATATAAGCTAATTTCATAATGTTCCAAATGTTTACTTGGACTTTACTTGAATGATTTCAACGCACATAATATAATCTGCGCTCGTTATTATACAATATACATTCACCAGGCGAAGTCGCTGCAAATCAGGACTGCAAATAATAATAACGTGTGTGTGCGCGTATAGTACGTGCGAGTCAGAATATGTGCTATTTTTTTGTATTTTGAATTGTTTAACGGGCGGGGAAAAAAAGGAAAAAATTCATGAGCACGTGAGTCAAATGAAAATTTTAAACGGCTTTTTTTCCCCCACACCCCCCTCGTACAATGTTTAATACACCTAATAAACACTGCGTGCTATTGTTGTTTTCGTTTTACTTTCAGCCGATTTCGACGAACTGTTGTCGGAAACGAAATTCACTTCGATCGAGAAAATCAAAACCGTCGGCGCGAGTTACATGGCCGCGTCCGGATTGAATCCGAGTGTTAAGGTAAAAGAAATATTCGCGATTACCGTTTCGATTAAATTATTATAATAATAATAATAATAATAAATCGGATTTTAAATTACACGTTATAACGACAACGAATACTATAGCGAGGAGTCGTATTTCAATGCGTTTGCGGCGCTATACAAAGTACAAAATATGTTCGAGTTTCACACTATTATTCTTATAAGTACATAATATTTTTTGTTTTGGAACAATAAGGACGCTTTGAATTGTTTGAACATTTTTATTTTACGTGTGTTTCTTTAGACCAGTTTTTAGGTTACTTTTATATATATTTTTTTTCTCTCTGATCGAAATCCGAGTCCATCGATCGTGCTGCGATTAATAGTAATAATATTGTATAAAATGCGTATAAAACTCAAAAAAATATTCTTCAAAGCGGCAAAGTAATAAAGTGTAAACAGAATTCGCTTGCAACGTTTTCATTATCGACTTACGTATTATTATTATTATTACTATACTGTTTGGAAATTCGACCGATAAACAATTTTTACAACACTCGCACGGCGTTCCGGTGGTCAGGTGATTCTATCAAGTACGGTTGTGCGGCAGGACTGCAAATTTTCGACACTATATAAATTATTATTGTATTATTAACTCGTCGTACAAAGAGCCTGCGACGGATTAAACTTCAGATGAACTTGGCAATAGGATTAAACATCAGAAGCTTAATTTTTTTCGCTCCCCGAAATTTGCTTGTCAACGTACCGGGTACACTGCATAGACTTAAATAATATATAATAGAAAGTTTTCCTATGTAACACCGAAAGGGATTTAAGACGCTTATTTGACTTTAATGGTTATCGCTACAAAGTGCAATGCCGGAGAACGATCGTTAGAAACTTCTTCGAAAAATTAAAAAAAACTTGTAGTATAACTCATGTAATTAAAATATTATTATTATTATTACGATTTAATTTAATTTTTCAGCATTTTTTTTTTTAATGAGGGGAAAAGTGTATTCATTCTATTATATCTTTAAATTATACGTCATATAAATTCTATTTCGATATATATATATAATTATATAAAAAAATCAAAAATAATATTTCATATTAATATATTAAATAGTATTTATAACGTGATATAGTTCGTTTTTTTTTTTTTACAAATTAATTCAACATGTACGTAATCATTTTACCGTTTTTTTTTTTTTTATTATTGCGTATTATTAATAATTTTCTTTATGTAAAATTTTATTCATTTTTATTTTATTATTCTGTCGTTGTATTTTGATTTCTCCGCATATACATATACCTCGTGACGATGACGATTTTCTTTTTTTTATCAAAACCTTCTGTATAAATAAACGAATTTACTACGATACTTATGTTTCTATATTTTCCATAATATTCGGTTGTATCTACACGTAAATTTATAAAAACAATTTTTATATAGACATATACGCGATTTTTTTTATTTTTTTTAGATATTTGTTCGAAAATTAACCGCATTATTCTAACTACGCAAAATCAATAAATAAATACACGCAGACCGAGCCCGGTGTTATATAAAATAATTTCGTTTTAGTAAACGAAACTTAACCGAAACCTAACACTTGTTTACGGCAATATTTGTTGCGATATCCCGTGCTGCGCGTGTACAATGTATTCTGGTCCCGCCGCGCTTTCGAAATGAATTTGAAAAAAAAACAAACGAAAATACCGTTTACAATATGTACACGCGTAACGTAACCGAATCGTTTGCATACGAGTATAAATTTAATCGTAGGACAAAAAAAAAAGAAAAAATAATAATATATCCTTATAAATTAATATTCGTCGTCGTTGTTGTTTTAGGACGGCGAAGACGAATACGGTCATCTCTGCGCTCTCGTCGATTTCGCGTTGGCCATGAAACAGTGTTTACAAGAAGTCAACGTGCACTCGTTCAATAATTTTCAACTCAGGGTCGGTAAGTGTATTATTATTATTATTATTATTTTTGTTTTATGTATAACGTATATTGGTACAAAACGGACGGGTGGGAGGGAGGTGGTAAGTCGTATTATAAAAACGGAATAAAAAATAAACGAGCGCGACAAAATCCAAACATCCGCATATTTTATCGTCGATAAAAACACGCGAGTGCATCGCTATGATACACATCAATCGATTATCGTCCGAGAAAAGGACGCGGAGATTCGATTTTTATAAGCGGTGTCTTGTCAAGTATCAAAAATTACGCAAATGGTCTGTGTACCCCGGTGTCCGGTGTAACTGCCATTTGCCGTAGTCTCGAATTTCATAGAAAATTCGATCGTCGCACCACCCTAAATCGTACTGGTAAACAGTTACAAACGACTGTGTAAAAATCTTTCGCGCGCACTTCTGTCCGACATGGTCCCCCATTGCGTCGTCGAGCCTTGCCGAGCGAGCGTACATGAAATCCGAACGATCGCTGGAGGAGTCGGTCGCTCGACGTTTTACGAGATTTTTCTTTGTAAATATAATATTTATTCGGGTGATTTCATAAGACACACTACGAATCGGCGGTAATCAGCGCCTCGGGGAATTCCTTTCTATGAGAAATAAATCTTTAATTTTTACAACTCGGAGTGTTTACCCGTTCCTCTTTTAACGCCATAACAGTATGCACGCAGCTGCGGATAATCGAACACTGTTGTTTTTTCTCTCCCGTCACGTTATACACATATTAATATACATATTTTTATAAATCGATATCGCCTACTTCGTTCTATAATATTCTCTATCCTAACCGTTCGCGCCGGGTCGGCCGACCATACCGTTTTCAGATTTCTCCTATAGCTCTCCTTCGTTCCCCCCCTCCCATTATTTACGTATAATATTACCGCCTCGATGTCTTCATCATAACACTTTTACGCTCGTATACTCGCGCACTTGAATCCGTTTTATCTCCATATATACACCACACTCACTGACCGCGTGAAAATCGATACTTTGTGTTTTCGACAAAAAAAGACGTCTCGAAAACAATTCGGTAAGTTTCCGATGATGTGAAAAGAGAACCTTAGAACACTCGTCATATTCAAAACGGCTTTTACATAATGTGTCATCGCGTTTTATGATACTACGCTCGAGCGTCCGAAATACCTCCGTTCTTGATCGCCGCCACACGTTCAGCCGCGAATAAAGGGCCATTTTTTTCCCAGCAAAAATTTACTATAATAATTGTATATTTTGTATTAAAATAATATAATAATATTTTTTTTTTTCCTAAATCTAAATTCGTCGATTCATCTTCTTGTATTACTCGTTTTATGGTTTTAAAAGTCATTATTAACAATAACTAACCATAAAACGTGACATCGGCCAAAAGCTCGATACGATGAAACGAACAATTTTTTTTTTTTGGCACTTGTATTATTATGCACGACGACTCGATTTTCTAGGAAATACGGTTTTTGCGCTCGTCTGCAAAATCTCGTCACGAGCGTACCCAATAATAACAATAATGAAAAATATTGGCTTTTGACGTAGGAATAAGCTGCGGCGCGCTTGTCGGCGGAGTCATCGGAGCGCGAAAACCCGTGTACGACATATGGGGAAACACGGTGAACGAGGCTTCGAGAATGGACTCCACGGGCACTATGAATCGGATACAAGTACCCGAGAGCACGGCCAAAGTAAGTTTATCGTGATGCTAAGGTGATTTTTCGTTTTTTAATACCATATCGAATGTTTCGACGCTTCCGCGGTTTTTTCTTCTTCCGTACAAGGTCCTTATGAGGTATATAAAACGATATATTCGTATGAAAACGCATCAAAACGGTTTAACACGCGCTTTATAGTATAATATTCGTGGCGTTATTAACGACCTCCCCTCGCTCCCTCCCTCGTAGCGATAAATTTCTCGTAAAAATCAAGTTTTATGCTCTTGTATACGGCTAGAACTCAATTATCTTTATAACGTTTTAAATATTTACGTAATCGTTCTTTGTCGAAAAGTTCAATGCCGTTCTAGTTAGGTTAGGTTACGTCACTCGTACATTTTTTTTTTTTGCAATCACGTCTATAAAACGGACACTTAAATAAAAATTTATTGATTTTCAACATTGAAATTCATAACGACATTGCGTTACGAAAAACCGATACCACTTCGGCGTAGATTGTGTCTAAATCGAATTCTCAATTACATAGCGGAATTTTAAACTCGATGGTCCACAAAAATAGATTCATCGGTTTTGAAATTACTTCGGTTTTTTTGAAAACCTTCAATGCGTATAATAAATGTAATAATTGAATTCGTATAATAGTATCGAAACACAGCGAATTGTTTTGAAATTACGTTGTAGGCGAAAAATTGCTATACGAATTGTCTCTTTTCGAAACTCAAAAACTTAAACACTGTCCGCAGTTTTTTTTTATACGCTATAAATTTGTCATGTCAACGGGTTTTTTTTTCTATTTAGACCTTTATCGAAAATTTGAAATTTCATAAAAAAAAAAAAATAAATAATACGCGTCATCGTATTATCCGCAATATTTTTTGTTCATACAGAAAATAGTGTCGAAAACTCCGCGCGTTTAAAAGCAATTGATTTCCGAAAAGAAGGTAATTTTTTCTTTTTCGTCTCGTTTTAATATATATAAAAAATAATTTTTTCAAACGGCAACTTAATAATAAAAAAATTAATTATCCCGAACGATCCCGTGCGGTTTGAAACGATATGGACGACGTTCGATATAAAAAACAATCGAATTGCTAATATATTATAATTAAATTGTTCGCGAGTTTTGGCAACTCATCGCGCGCGGAATAGTGTGCGACTGAAATGTACACGAGGGTAAAATAATCGTTTTATTTTTATATTTTTTTTCCACGAGTAATTCGTGTTTTTATGAAAACGCGTATTTCGCGTTTTTCTTTTACCGTTATTACGCAATTAATATACAAAATATGAAATCGTAACAAAATATGTGCGAGGACGAATTGGAGCTGGTGTAACAGTGGTGTTTAATGTTTTGTACTCGTGTATAATTTTCAAAACGCAATTCGAAATGTAAAAAAAAAATTACGAATGTACAAATTTTATCGTGACTGTTTTTTTTTTTTTTTGTTTTTAAAGGTAAATAATAATAAATAAACACGTGTTGATTACGTTTAGAAAATGAAATTAAAACTCGCAGCCATGCAGTAATCCGCGCGCGTATAATTTATTTTCATCGCTTGCTGTAATATTATAGAAAACAATTTTTTTTTTTTTTAATGTCGTAAACGAAATGAAAGAACGAAAACGAAAAGAAACGTCTTTTTTTCTAGTTTTTTTAGTTTAGCCAACCCAGAGGTCGAAATCGATTCTCCGTACATACGCTTTACCGTTTTTCTATTTTCAAATAGGGACGTGCAAATCACGTCCCTAATTTATTATCTGAGCAGCATAGGCCATTGAGATGCGCAGTTCTTTTACCGTAGTTTTTTTTACTTTCCTCACTACCGCCGATCTGCTTCTCAACTGTTCTTGTATGGAGATAACTGTATGGCGTCCGAGTGCTTAGACGAGAAGTTCTTAGACGCGCGTGGTAAGGACGTTTCATACGTACTGCGGGGCGGTTATATTTCATACATTATTCATCATGCGAGAGCGTTTCGTTTTTTTTTTTTTTTTTTTTTTAACAAAATTTTCAGGATACATACAACGGATCAATTTTGAAAATAAAACTGTTAAAAAAAAAAAATACGTAATATACTGTGGTGTTGACCTCGCGTGAAAACTCCGCGCCGAGACCGAACGCGCGAACTATCCGCCTCCGCCTACTCGTTTTATACACAAGCGCATAAAACGGGTGTGTGTGTATGAAACGAGCGCTGTATTTTATAGACGTTGAGTCGTCTTTTTTCTTTTTTTTTTTATATATAACATTATTATACATAACAACGGATTTTTCGGCATATTATTTACCGGATTTATATAAACGCGCGCGTTGTAATATGTAAAAATATACCGTCGCGACGGCGAAGAATTTGTAAACGCCATTTTTCGTAAATATGTGTTTTATATTATATATGAATATCGTAAAACAGATATTTTACACGGAGCGTTGTTACGTCCGTCAAGTTATATATTAACGAATTCGTAAGTTAAAAGTCACGAGTTAAAAAAAAAAAAATCAGAATTGGAATTATTATAACTCCCACTTAACACGGCGGCGCCGGGAATGGGTTTAATCGGCTACACCAATAATTTAGTTTAATTGTGAATTTCCATCGTTTGCCTATTTACTTATCTAAACGCGTACGTTTGAAATGGAATATAATAAATATTGATAATATTATTATTTGTACAAGTAATAAATTCGTAAGTTTATGTGAAACGAGCCAAAGAATATTACGCAAAAAAAAAAATATATATATACATATAAATACACACACTATAGGAGTGTTATTAATTTTGTTTATTTACTACGCCGACATCATCATCGGGTATTAAGAGAAAAATAAAAATACAGCCCATACGTTAAACGTGATAGATTTAAATACACAAACGGACGTATAATTTTTCTTTTCCGACGATTTAATTGACTTCTTGACGAAACCACCGTACGTTTTAACCGTGTATTCACATACGTATATTTATATTTCATTCCTCTGTCAATTATTTAATTTTTTGTTCTTGTATATGAATAAACGAGTTTGAGAGACAAACGATTTCATACGAATCGTCGAAAAAATATAAAATAAATGTTTTTTTATAATAAAACAAAAAGAATATCTCGTATAATATGTTCGTAAGATAACCGTTCGACGTTCGCGAGAACATTATTTAAAGTTTATTTATTTTTGAAATACAATAATTGAAGGGCTACAGGGTTTTTATTAATCGTCATAAAAATTTTAATTGAAAAATCTTAGAATTTATTGACTAGAACTTGTATTTCTCAAACCTCCGTGTGACACGTATTGATGTAAACGGTACATATATAGTCGAATTTTATACGTAATTTACCAGTTACAAGTATTGAACTGCGCTGCAGTCGAAGTTAAAATAAAACACAGCGCAAGTACATTTTGTTTTTCGAGAATAAACCAAATAAACACATTTTCTATACTCGTATATATGTGTCCGTGTGATTTCCGAGACGGAACAAACTATGCGAGTAAGAAGAAAAAAACCAGCTAAAACGCAGTACCACCTGTATAAGACAGAAAACTATAATAAATCCGCGAACTTACTTCGTACGCGTGTTATAATATTCTAATAATATGATCGATAAGTTTCCCGCTGTTACTGTCGTTCGCGGTTACCTCGGAGTCGTTAACAGTACCACCATGTGGTCCGCCGGGAATATTCTTCAATGGCATCGAGGTTTAAATACGATATACAGCTCGTATAATAATAATAATAATACGGTACAAACGACGGATACACAACGTTTTGCGTCGACGAGTTATTTTGCTCGAAAACCGGCCCCCGTGTGTAAAGGAAAACGTATTATGTAATTCCAAAAACGTTATAATATTATTAATAATTATTATTACGCCGTTATATACGATGAATTGTGATAAATACAACTCGATTATATTATTATAATGTATGTCGATCGGCGGCATCAGACGCATTTCGCATGCGCCACCGACGACACAGCATATGACCGCCCGAGGGCATAGCTTTGAGATGGTTGAGGAGATCATTACAATTATACGTATGATTCGTGCACGTGTATCATATTGTACTCGCAGTACATAATAAACGTACGACTTTGTGACATAACGGAGACGACTTAAGAGGATGGTACACATCACATTTCCCGTACGGGAGGTGTGTGTTCGATCAACGGTATTGAGCTATTATCATAATTTGGTTAATTAATCAGAAATGTCTATCTGATTGATAGAAATGTCGTTATAATGACCAATTAAAATTAAATATATTCACCGGTTTTTCACAGTCAACCGGGCGAACGCCGTACGCGTATTGGTTTCTCTTTCATCCAATTTATTCCTTTAAGAATGTTCATTATGTTCAAAAGACGGAGTAGACAACACTGTGCCCAGGAAAACACGTTTGCCGTTCAACGTCGGTTTATTTGAAAACCGTGGCGGTTTAACAGTTTGTACAGGGTTCGTGAACTGTTAATTGAGAACCGTTGTAAACGTTTCGGTTCAAATTCCGAATCAATATTTAAAATAAAAAAATGCGGTATAGTTCTAAGCCGGTGCTTCCGACGCTGCCCCGGGCTTAAAATGTGTAATATCGCATACCGACGATACGCGGTCGTTTTGGTTTGACGGAGACACACACACACCTCATAGCGGGTAAACGCGAACAACGTCGTTGCAAAAGCGAACAAGATCGATCGCGTTTGCCCGCTGTGGCAAGACTGAACGGTCCGCCGGTTACGGACCGCTATTTATATGCGTCTCGCCACTACCCCCCCCCCTATGTTGTGTTGACCCCGTCAGACGAAAACCGGTCGCGACCGCTAATCCCCGCCCATAAATTCTATCTGTATGAACGCATAATGCGTCGATTACATTGAGCGAGTTGACAAACTGCTGGTCGGCTATTTTAGAAGCGGACTATAGTCGGCTAGTGCGATTTTAATGATTGCACGCAAAACGTTCTATTCGCTCAGTTAGACAACTAGCTAGCGAGTAAAAACCACGTGCTACACCGACGCAGTTGGATATTTTGTAGACGCTGAAAACAAACGCCAGCGAGTAGCGAATAAAGTAGCCCGGCTTTCAACTTTACTCGCAGACAGTTTACAATCAGCTAGTCGGCTAGTAAACATGATTACACTGGGAGAGTTTACTAGCAGGTAGTGAATTTGCCAACTAGCGGCTTCTAAACTCGCTCGATGTAATCGAGGCTAAACCAGCGGTTCAATCGGTTTGAATGTGGGTCACAACGTAGACTAAACAGCCAATAATTTCCTTTCCCGTATTATTGTGGTCGCGACTGATGCGCTATATCGTCGTATGTAACGACATATTAGTAATAATATTTCGCGTATTCCAATGAAAAATATTAACGTAATTATTCGTATTTTCTCGTCGTTCACTCGTTTATCTTACACTTTTTACTATTATTTTTTTTAACTTTTATTGGTTTACTCACATCCACACGTTTCCTCGGCCGACCGAGTTTGCCGTTAGCTTAGCACTACTAAACGCTCGATCCGAACCGACGATCAGGGCATACGACATGTGCTGATGATCGTCGATCGTGCACTTATCCCAGCTTTATACATGATGTTTAAAGGAGGGGATACTGTTAAAAAGAAATTTTTCCGGTTCCCAGTTAATGTGTACATCCGCACACGCCATGATAGCCGCCGAATACCCCAAATACCTACCTTGGCTTGTAAACCAATATTTATATATAATATTTTATATATTATATATATTGCGCAAAAAAAAAAAATAATAATAATAAATACGTTTTATGTTAAATATTTTTGTAAATCCCGTTTCGCGCAGATACTAATGGACAGGGGTTACGAGGCGGAATTCCGGGGATCGATCGCGGTCAAGGGCAAAGGCGAGATGAAAACGTATTTCGTGGTGGGCAAAAAAGGAGCAGTGGCGAACAACCTGAGCCGTCAGTCCAGTCAGATCAGCAGCCTGGCGACCGTCGTCTACGGGATGGTCCAAGCCCGACGCCGGCAAAACACAGTAAAAATAAAACATTTCCATCGTGAGTGCGCTTCTACTAACAACACTAATAATAATCATTGCCGCGGTAAGGAGGGCATATTTACAATACGATTGTATTGTATATAGCGTTTGGTTTGTTTGTTTTTTTGTAAATTAAAAAATTAAAATATGTTTCGAGAAAAAAATCGAAAACGTCGGAATACACGTGAAAAATTATTATTTTTAGACGGAAAAAAAACGTCGTAATCGCGTCGAACCGGATTTCACGAAGGCGTCTAAAATTTATATCGGAACGCGAAAGGACGACAAATAATACACAGTCGTATTTATGAGAGCTGGGTTGACGACAATGGAGACACAACAACAATTTGTCGCGGCGGAAGGCTAAATTTGAATTTTTCTGGAGAGCACATTTATTTTCGTTTTCGGTCTTCGCAATATTATAATGAGGAAAAAAAAATAACACGCGTACAAACTACACAAAAAATTCCATTTTATTTTTAAATCGTTTATCGGATCACACGGATTATCGAAGGATTTTACGGTGGTATTATGTGTTAACAGCTATTGCAGGCGTCGCGTTTAATATAATAAAAAAAATTTGTTTGAAAAAGTCAGCTTAAATTAGTCGACGTTTCAAAATGCGCTGAACCAATAAACTCGTGCGGGGGAGAACTCAGAAAATCGTTTCGTCGGGGAAAAAAAATATACATATATTGTAAATTCGACACTCGCCTGTACGTAATATATACGTAATTTCCGTCGCGAAAATCCGAATTTTTTTTTTTTTTTTTTTTTTTTGTAAATAATTTGTACTACACAATTGATCGATTGTCTGGGAACGAACACCGCGCGAGCAATGCGCGTGGCAATTACGCCGGTCGACGACGGTAATTTATCGTAATCATTCGATTTCACCCTTTCGCATCGGATCGCATTAATCTCGCGCCGTATTCGCTAACGTGTAACATTTGCATTAATTCGTGTGTACACGCACAATATATATAATTCGATACGCAAACACAACGGATTGTTAAGCCGTTGCCAAAACGACTATTCGTTGAATGCACACTACTTGTTAACCGTATTATAGACCGATGTGGAAACTCTGTAGAAAAACAAGAACATTTTACAAACCATCCCTGTTTGAATAATAAAAAAATCAAATTGAAATTGGGGGAAAAAGCGTTGTACGAAATCGCGGGGGGGGGGGGGGGAAACGACCGCGACGACGTTTGGAACGATAACGACGAAACGGTTTTTTGATTCTGTTTTCCGATACATATTTATACGGGGAATTTATCGATCGTTGTTTGTTTTGGCCGTCGAACGGATTGAAAACAGTACGAAGGAGAACGTCATCTCATCTCCCCGAAAACCGTATTCGTATTATTAATATTGCGTTCCCTATTTCGCAGTGTATATTTTATAATACACATTCGTAGGAATAAATTCGACGCCAAAAAGGTGATAACTCACCGCACGCTTTTACTATTTCGTCCGTTATCCGAGAATATAATATAATATTTTATACGTACGCGCGGCGAGTCGTTCGCCCGAGAACTTATTTCAACACGATTCTATAAATATTGTAATAATAATATATCTATAAAAAATTACCAAACGATAAATGTATTGCCGGGGAGAAAATGTATACACAACGAGAGAACGAAACACAATTCATCAAGAAACGAACGATTTTTTTTCTCTTTTTTTAATAACACGTTATGCGCGCCTGTGCATTGACGCGGCGAACTCGAGAACAAAAAAATAACCCAACGCCTGTTCAATACATAAAAACAAATTGAATTCTTATTAATCATTCGAGGAAAATTAATATCGATTTTTTTATCCCCCTCTTGTCGTTATTTAAATAACAATTTTTTTCTTCTTCTAAGCACGTCGAAATATTTTCCAAGACGATCGCTCTTCATGGTCTCCATATCGAAAACCCTTTTACGATTCAAAAACATTAGACTTTTCGGAATGTAAACGCGTGTCTTTTATTACCCCCAAAAACAATACGAGAATCCTTTAACGATTTATTCAATTGTACATATAAACGCATATGTCTGGAGATAATAAATGAAAGGAGTCACTAAGGTCTTATAAAAAAAAAAAAAAGCAACACACTTAAACTCTGTGTCGACAATTTGAAATTTTTACTCCGTAAAAACAAATGTAAAATCGCAAACTTTTATGATGCAAAGTAAAATCAGAGATGTAAAGATTTTAATTCAAACGTTATAGAACGTTATCGACAAAGAAACTATTATATTTTGGAAAATGATTATTCTGCAAACGTAGGAGTGTAACTGCAGCAATAGAGTTCCCAACACTGTTCGTGCCACTTATATTTTGTATAACTGTCCGGCCCGAGTAGCTCGAAGCGATTTGGAGATGCAAAGACACATTGATACGTGCACCCACTAATCAATCGACAAGACAAAACACGACAAGACAAAACATGATCGGTATTGTTCGGACCGGTTCTATTTTTGCTCCGAGCAAAATACGAAAAACAAAAGTCATCGCAAGCGTTCTCTTCGCGTCTAATATTTATCTACCATCAGTAGTATTACTAATATATAATGGCGCACGATAGACTAATTGATCTTGTATTTACGAGAAAAGCGAACAATTTTCAACTATGTCTTCACGTAATTCGGTCGAAAAATTAAGACATTTTTTGTGCCTTTTTCATTTATTCCGTGTACCAAAATTTTTCGTGTTTTGTTACCATATTAAGTTGACCGTCTAACAAAAATTGTCTGCCACAAAAGCGGTATGCAAACATCATCTTCGTCAGAACCCGATCTTGACGACTGGCGGCGTAAAAATGAAAACTATATCCCAGATTAGCGCACGCGTTTGTTTTGTCGGTGTAACGTGGAATGTGTTCCTCCGAGCTGTTTGGAGCAAAATGTTTCGGGAGCAGCTCGGAACAGTTTTGCTCTCTCTCAGTGCGTGCGCCCGACCCATGACCAAACTCCCGGAGTTAAACCACAGATCATATCATAAGGTCCTTCGTCACGCCAATGTGCCTGTGAAACGCGACCGACTACAGTACGCTACAGCGGACGAAAAGTAACTGTAACGATTATAGAAAGAAAACGTCTGAGGATAATCTATATATATATATAAAGCCCGAAAGAAAATATACGATATCGAACGAACAATATAGTGTCGTTGCACGAGAACAAAATGCAATTATCCGGGGCTCAGGGACCGGGCGTTGGTCAGGCCACGCAATGAGATAGCGAAAATAGCGAAAATATCCGGTATCGGATGATCCGAGGAAAGAAAACTCTATGTAAAGGGACCGAAACGGCCGCGCTTATTATATTTACCGCTGTTCGCGATTTAAATAATTCTATAAAATATTTCAATCCGACATCATATGAATTATGCAAAATCGTGATGTGCACGAACTATAATAATAAAAAACGGCGTCAAACAATCGTTTTTCTTAAATGTTTTCACTCCGTCGATTCAGAAAAATCATCCTTAATTCCGTACAATTTATGATTGAGGAGGGATTTTTTTTCTCAATTAAAATCCGTTGATATTAATTTTTTTTCTCTCTTGTCGATATTTCGCACGTACACGCAAATCTATCGTTTCATATATATGTATAGAAAATTCAATTTTATTTTCTTCCTGAAGGAAGAGAGAAGCGAAATTCGTACGACTCGAAACGTGAACACAATGCAAAACATTTATGTAAGTACGCCGAAGACGATAGAAACCATAATATACCTAATGTAATCCCCCGCCCCCCATTCGTACGTCGACAATTCGTAATAGCGTTCAGTACACGCGTCTTTATAAATGTTTGCTCGGAGAGAGAAAAAAAAAAAAGAAAAATTATTGAAATTATATATTTTGTTTTGCGAAAACTCGGCCGAACGATATCGACAGTAGATACGTGTATTTCTTGAAAATATATAATATTTATGCGCATTTAAATTCGCGTTGAAAGCCTTTTCGCGTACGAAACGAAAAAATGCGGCCGTATAATACTAATAATAATAATATTCGAAATATTAATAAAAACGATTTTTCGGAGTTTTCTATTCTCGTAATTTATTATAAATAATCGTTTGTTTGTTTTTACGGTTTGGTCGGTGTTTGTGTCGTCGATAAAATTATTATTAATCGAGAAAACACAGGTGGCCGGCTGATATAGTGGTGATGGTGGTGGTAGTTTGACACTTAATATTAAATTATTGTAAAACAACAATGTGTTTAAAAGCTTTCAGAAGACTTTTCGATGAATGTCAATCGTACAAAATAAAAACCATTTGTATAATGACTATAATATGCGTTCGTGTAATTCTCTTGTCGTCGCGTGTGACTCAGCACGACCGGTTATTACGATGAACTGAAAATTATTTAAAAAAAAAAAAAAAAATGTTTAATAAATAAAAGAATGAATCGCGAGAAAAACAAAAATATCAACTATAAATTAATACTGGAAGGTAATAAAAATATCGGTTAATATAAGACGAACGATCCGAAGAGCATTTACGAAAAATATATGGAAATATAAATATGAAAATTTTTAAAAATTTAAAATTAAATTAATTAATTTAAAGTCATGCAGACGTTGAAAACATAATGTGCTCAAAGCAGATTTTTACGGCCAATAAGGAGAAATGTTTAAATCACAAACTGTTTATATAATATATATATACATTATTATTAGTATTTAATTATCGCGGCAAATGTTTGTTTAATTCACGTCTCTTATAAAAATAAATACATTAATTACTATAATAAAAAATAGTTTAACCGTTTAATTATCCTGTTAATAAGTGGTTATTATTTGAAATTAAATAATTCAACTCATTTATTCTTGAAATAAAATGGATTTTTTAAGCGATATGTACGAGTGTGTAGAAAAACCGACACATTTATTTTCGCCTACCCTCCCACCAACGATGAATCCTCGTTTTAATCTCTGCAACGATTAAATACAATTTATAAAAAATAATGAATAAATTCAAAAGTAAATAATCCAACGGGAAATCGAGTGTAATAAATTTCTGACAACCGCCTTATATTTACGTGCATAATAATAAGAAGAAGTTAACGTTTTAATTTTTTTTTGTTTCCTCGACATTCTCTTTGCTGACGATATTTATTTATATAATAACTTGTACGTGTATTATTATTATTATTTATTTTAATCCTCTTGTGTTTTACCGCGATTATTTTACCTATGTGTCCCGTCAATCGTGCGAGTGCAGCATGATATTAACTTGAATAATGCGTTCCACTAAGCCTCCGGGCTTTTTTTTTTAAATATACTTTAAAATCGCTCTCCGTGCTCTCATTCATATTATTTATCATCGCGTTACGTATAATACTTATATACGAGGATTTATTTTAATACTTATATACGTATAAAATTCGCAGCCTTTTCTCCATCACCGCGTAATCGGAATGCGAGTTAACGAGATTACATTATAACGTTATGAGTACGAGAGACACGCGCGTAACGTGCGCAGTTGATTGTAACATTTCAAATAAATACGCGAGACGTAAAATGGTGAAAAAAAAATAAATATGTAAATGGTTTTTAACGAATTCGAATCCATTCTGATTTTCTCGCATCGCGAGAAAATATTAGCGGTCGTTTTCTTTTTTATCGCACGTCGAACACCAGACGACTTTATAGAATAAAATCCGATCATTATACAAGTCCGATTTCAATTGGATTTCGGTCAACTGCTGCAACGACAACCGTTCGAGGTATTTTGCGACAGAAAAAACGATATATTTATTTTTTTCAAAATTCGTGATATATTATCATTTTTTTGTCGATTCGAAAAATGTGTGCGTTAACGATACGACGCAGTATTGTCGAAAAACTAAAATACGATTTTTTTTTATTATTACTATTTATAGCATATCATAATCTATGTGTTATTACAAAGCGGAAATTTAATTTCAAAATAGTATTTGGTCGAAATTCGAACGATACATACATGGTAAATATGTAGTGTTTTTTTTTTTTTGTTTTAACTTATTGTTTGAGACTCGAGCGGTGCCGTGTAACTCATACTGTTGTGGTTATGCGCATTATCCGCAGATTTTTTTTTTATATAAGTTTTTCCCTTAAACACGAGTGTCCGTTCATCGGCTAAAAATTGTACAGACATATTTCACGCTCCAGCCTCACGCCAAGTAAATACAATATATTATATTACAGGTCTGATCACTGTGCGCAAGGATCTGTAAAATCTGTTCCCTCACTATAATAATCAGAGAGATTTTTAAATTTAAAAAACGACACTTATTTCAATCGATATAATAGAAACGGCGCGTTAGGTTTGCTATTAACTCTATCGGAAATACTCGAATCGTATAATAATTATATGATTTATATCATCAAAACGGACCCGAATTTGAAAATATTCAGACTTCTTTTCCTCCCCTCCCCTTATAATTTTATACAAATCTACAAGCCTTAAAATCGTTGTACGCATATAATACGTTTTGATGCGGAATTTTTTAATATGTTTTATACATACTCAGCTCATAATCGCAACACTGTTATAATATCATTGTGGATTTGCCTATATAACACGAATGTAAAGCGACGCATTATACTAAAAAAAAACTTAACTCGTATAACGAGTCAATTATATGTCGTTACCCGTTTCTACTACTATATCGCGTATATTTTTATATACAGAAGGCTGGGCAAATGCGAAATCGACGATTTTTTTTTGTTTTTTAACTCGCTAAAATCAAGTGTTTAACCGACTTTTTTCAATATCGGTCAAAAGTTAATGAACAATAATATTTTAAACCGTTTTTCAATCGTCAGTTTGAATTTTGTTTTCCCTGGTACAGAAAAAAAAAAAATTAAATCGTTTTAATATTTTTTTTTTCAATAATTCCGCGAACCAAATCAAACTACAAACGGTCCATACGAAAAAAAAAGTTTTATTTTCGCTAGCGAAATTCTATATCGAGTGCTGAAATGAATTAAATATATATATATATAGAAAAAATCCCTATAAATTCGTGAAGTACAAAAAAAAAAAAAAAAAAAGTTAATTTTCATCGTTTAAACGTCGTATTACGTGTAACACGTGCCCAGCCCAGCCTTGCTCGTCCACCTGCAGGGGTGTCATTTCAGCTTTTTGGAGTGTGCCAAGTTTTACAATACCATTTCGAAATTTCACCAGTCCATATAAAAATGTTTTATATTTTAAAAAAAAACAAAAAAACTTTGTACAAACACAAAACTCTAAAATAAAAAAAAAATAATATTATTATTATTATTATATTTTAAATACTGCCAATTTTCTGATAGTTTAGCAAAACACGCATCTACTAAATTGATAAATTGTGTTAATTTTTTTTTTTTTGCGACATTTAATGCCTTTACCGAATTACATGCCTGCAATTGCTGGGCTACGTTTAAAGCATAACAGATGTCCTCTCCCCCTATCCCGAAATGACGCCTCTGTCGTCCACCCAACCTAATGCCCAACCAACGCGCGCCACTTATCGTTTTGTTTTCAATTTATAAACGCGCGCGCGTTTACAGATGTCGCAGCTGGTAACAACAACAACAACAACCTGACGCGCACCAAGTCGCAATACCACCGCACGCATCCCGGCCGGTTGGTGAACTTTAGCAGTTTCCGCGTGTCCAACCGGTACCACCACAATCAACAACAACAAAAACAACAAGAACTGCAGACGTCGTCGCGCGGCGGCGGCGGCGTGGCGGTGGCCGCGGCCAGGACAGCGACGGCGGTCGCTTTCGGCAACGCGTCGCAACAACAACTACAACAACACCGGCCACCGCCGCCGCAACAGCAGCAGCAGAACGCGACGTCGCCGCCACCGGGTTCGAGAAGAAACCTCAATAGGACGACCGCCGCCGCCGTCCCAATGACTCTCAGATATTGCAAATCCGTGTCACCTATCGCGGAAAAACCGCCGACCCACTGCAGCCCGCCCAGGTCCGTGTCCATGAATCTTCAGCAGCCCGGAAGATACGTGTAACAACAATAACAGGCGCGACCGTAGCCGTCACCGCCGCCGCCGACCCGTGTCCGAGGTGAACGATCAGCCCCAATAACGATATTAAATCTCCTTGCGGTTCCGTTTTCTTCTGTACTTTAACCGCGGTATAAGCGTATGTATATAAATATGCGGTTACCGCAAGAGTGCAAAAGAGACGCACTACACTGACCACAGCAAAATCGCGGGGAGCGAGGGTTCTTATTACTTTAAAAATTATTTTTAACACACAAATAATAATCGTAAACATTTTTCTGTTTTTTTTTTTTTTTGTCTTTTCAATGATTTTACAATACCCGTCCGTTAAAATTCCACAGTGTTTCGCGTAATAGGCTTGGAAAAAACATTTATGTGAATATAATATAATTGATACGATTATTTTTTTGTTTTTTTTTTTTTTTTATGATTACCTAAAAAATACGTTTTTATAATATAGAAAATTCGTAAATAACTAATATAACTATTTATAATCGCCTGTATTTATTTTAAATTACAATTCTTTTTGATTTCTTCTTCTTTTTTTTTGCAGCTTAATTCACAGTCCTTTTAGGCCCGATCCCGCAACAATACATCCCATTCATCCCTTATTCTTTTCTACAGTTTTTTCCTCGTCGTTCTCTTTACTCCAAACCTTCTCGAACTCTGTTCGCGTCAGACCTTATTATTGTCTGCAGGGTCTCCAACGGTGTGTTCGGCTTCCTTCTATATATTGCTATATAACAGGGGTGGCCACTAATCGTAATTTTGGGAGCCGCAAATCTGTAAAGCTAATTCGAGGCGAGCCACATGGTAAAGCGATGTTTATAAAATGAAGACATATTTTTCATTTTAAATCAAATGAAGGAACATTTATTTATTTTTACACTACACAAAACATTATTATTATTATTATTATTATTATTATTATTATTATTATTATTATTATTATTATTATTATTATTATTATTATTATTATTATTATTATTGTTCTTGTTCTTGTTTCACTTATGGACGTGCTTTTCCGAGTGTTCATTCTTCCTGTAAGTCTTTTGAAATCTGGCTGATAATTTGTAAGCACAGTTCGCACGCTATATAATAATATACGCTCCGCAATCATTCCTTCTGATTTCCATACATGCTCTAGTCTCCGACTTATCCTTTATTACTTATTATTGAAACTTATTATTATTATTATTATTATTATTATTATTATTATTATTATTATTATTATTATTATTATTATTATTATTATTATTTATTCAAACGTGTTACTGATCTCGTTATGTTATAGAAATTGTGCAATAAAAAGATACTTAAGCTAAATTAAAGATTCCGATATTAAAATAATAGTTAAAAAAAAGGGAGCTATGGAATAAAATAAAGAACCAAATCTTGTGACTTTGTTCTTGGTAATAAAATGTAATTTATAATTAACAATTAGTGACTTATGCTATAATCAAAATATGAGACGCGTGTTTTGTTTTATCGATGTATCTATAGAAAAGACAGCATCCAATGATATAGTTGCGTAATTAATTCTTTCGGTTTGTTATTAATTTGTAGTTAAAGAAGTTGTATCGTAAGAAATTCTATTAAAAGCAATAGGACGTGTCCGTTAGAACGCTTCTCTCGTTTCAATTTTTTTTCTCATACCGAATTCCGTCCGCTCGCTCGTTCCACGGGCTCCTCCCATCGTATAAAGTGCATCTAAAGAAGTTTTAATTCAAAATTTTTTTTTTACAAAAATTACACGCTAATACGATAGTAAATCCGTGAAAGGGGTGAGGAGAGGCTTAGCCCCATCCCAATGGCGCAGAATACATTCTAAAGGTATGACAGAAGTCATACTTTTTTTTTATGAGGTTGTCTTAAAATACGTATTCAACACCCATAAAATTTGGTGTTTATTAAACTCAATTTCATTTAAAAGTTTAGTAGGTGTGTGTATAGTTTTGAAAACTTCTGTCACACCGTTTTTTGGTGGTTCGGCGTCATTTTTCCACTATATATTTGCGCCTATGCGACTGACTGATACAAACTCCGGATCTCGTCCGAACTTGGCGTCGGTCCCCGTTTTGTCTGTAGTCCTTTCGCTTGTCTTTTTCTATCTGGTTTCGAAATTCAAACGCTGCAAATTATAATACGCTCCACGGTTGTATAGTTTTATATTATAAATATAATACCTATACACACACATATGGCATTTGCCAATTTTTCTTTTTTTCTAATAAATTGTCCGACACGCCACACGTACGCGTGTACCGGCATTTTTGTGAATGCACGAACCTATCGCGCGTGCTGTTATTCGGGATGAAAAAAAAAACGAATATTTGTTGCGAGAAAACCCCGCGACGGACGAACATTGTACACGAACTATACGCTTATACCGCAATCACGTATTATAATACATTTTTATAATAAAAACGTTAAAATAAAATTATTATTATTATATGAGCAGTGTCCAATCGTACAGAAAATATTATATAAATGCGTATATAACATTACATACAGCCGGCCTCGGTGTTCCTTATAATATATTATTATTATTATTAAAATATGCATATTATTATATTATATACTGTTTTTTACTGTCCGTATTTATCGTTTAAACATATAAAAATCGTATGTGAAATTTTTTTTTTATAAAATCGTAATATATACGCATTTACCGTGTTATTTTTGACAGTCTTTAAATCTGTATTTATTACTTATATATATATATATATATAATATACGTGCGTGTATCGTGTTTCTTATTATCAAATATATTATAATATATTGTTTCTCGTGTAGTTATGTAACTTTATATACTGCATAACGTATATTTCACGATATAGCCGATTCGAGTACGTTATACGCTAAATTTCTTTCAGTGCAGTGTATATATATACACCAGCACGATATAGAGACGAGTGAGTGGGCTCCAATGTTTTGTAATCGTTGACAACAATAATAAAATTGTAGTAATTTTAAACGCATAAAAGAACTTATTCCACTGGGGAGACATTTAAAGCTGACTTAACCATATAAATTTTTTCCCGTTACCTAATTCGTCCGACGACCTTTGATTCATATAGTATCTATTGTGTACTCGATGCAAGTGTGCGTAAGTACTTATCATATAACAAACCAACTACACAATAATTGTTACAAAGTAATTTCTTTTTTGAATTTTAATCGGTTTTTTTTAACACAAAAATTTAACACTTGGAAACGTGAGCGACTCTATTTAAATTTCTCTACCCTTAAAGCAAACAAGTTTTTCTAAATTTTTCCGTATAAGAATAATGGAAGGTGTACTTCATCAATATTTTTTTTAAATACACAACGAAAACATTTGACAAAAAAAAAAAAATTACTACATGATGAAGTAATTTTGAACAAAAAAAATTCGTACAGTAAACACAAAAATAATTAATATATTATTTTAGTATAAAAATATTTTATTTAAATTCAAATGTGTTGATAGGTCTGGATTTGGACAGCCTTGATCTATACGATCGCTAATCGCATGTATATAAAGTATAGGCGATTTGAAGATTTGAAATATTACATTTATGTGATTTCAAGTATAATAAGTTGTATTGTACAAAAAGGTTTTAAAATGTAATATCGACTGACATATAATTTATTTCAACAAAAACCAATTTCATTATAAAACATTGCTCATACAACTAATTTTAGATTCTGTCTATGACAAAACACTACGACACAAACAATTAAAGATTGCAGACAAATTATTTTAGTCATCAATGTACATAGGCAGTAAAATTAATTAAAATACATTTGTTCCAGATTAAAAAAAAACATGCACAAATTATGTGTGTACATACATGAGAAATATATTTATCAAGTAATTCATACCATTTTTATTATATTAATATAGCTTTAATTACATAAAACCACTTTTATACTAAAACACATATATCTGAAGCAGAATTATCGTTCTCTAATGTTTTCATTATCATTCTAATATTCATTATCCGACAGCTCAGGAGTAAAATCAATCAATCCAGGCGATGAAATATGTTCATTGTTCAACGAATAGTCAGACATCATACTGTTACTGACAGCCATTTCTACATTGTTTGAGTTGTTTGAATGCCTACCAATATAATACCTGATGCTCGACGAAGAATCTGTAGACTTAATTAAAGGATTTACCAAGGCAACTTTCTTGTTTTTCATTATCAGTTTAGTAGTACGCCGTATTCTTTTTGACTTTGTGAACGAATATTTCTTATGTTTTAAATCGAGAGTTTCACGTATCAATGCTTTTAACGGTGGTGGAGACAACGGACAAAACACATCATCGTGCGTTGGAGAAATAGCCAAATCATCAGCAGGGCCGATCCCGTCAGCAAAAGTCACACGTTTATCTGTCTTGATATCACTCCTAAACAAAATATCACAAGATCAATCTACAAAATTATTATATAAATTAACTAAAAAAAATTATACATCATACATGAGGTACCTCGGAAATACTAAATTATTTCATGATAATATTCGTGTAAGACTTGTCCTTACCTTCCTTTAGATAAAATGCTGATGGTTGGTGGCTGAAATAGTCCCAAGAATGGATGTTTAACAGATTCCATATTGTCGTTGCAGCAGACCGCCAGTGGAGTATTTGATAGTTCCTCCCGACTTTTTTTTTTTCTCCTAAGAATTTGTAATCTCTGAATTAACATCTATAAAAAAAAAATTATTATTATTTTAAACTTAATTAAACAATAAAAAGAAAAAACAAAGGTTAAGAGAATCTATGTTATGTTCACACTGTTTTTTATCACTGATAAAGAATACTAAACAGTTCAATACCTTTTGTTTAATGAGGGAATTCAACATCGTTATATCTTCGACTGCTATGCCATCTTTTAATGGTATGTCTACAAAATAAATAATAAAACAATAATTTTCTATGTAAATTGATTAAGTAAAGATTACTTTATACTATTTTTATTATTATGCTATAAAAATTCAAACAATTATTATTATTACCTGATTCAATTGTATTTTCTTTATTTTTTTCTTTTCCTTCAAACTCGGTTAAAACATTTTCACTGATTACTTTTGAAGTCAAATCTTCATTGACTTCCAGCGTATCATTAACGTGTTCGGTTTCAGGATTTAAAACCAATTGATCAGACAATGTTACATTATCATTTGTTTCCACCTTTATATCCAAATTTTCAAAAATATTTTCAGTTTGTTTCACATTGTCAATAGTTGTATTTACATCACAAATATTTTGGATATTATTTTCATTATATTCAGTTTTAACAATCGACATTTGAAATGGATTTACAGTAACATTTTGTTTTTTACTCTCACTAGTTTCAATTTTTGAATCATAATTTGAATCACTCGTGTCGGTATCGTATTCTGAAGAGTTTGAATAGTCTTGATTAGCTTCAGCTATGGTCTGTCCGATGCCATCACTTAAACCTCCATATTTTTCAAGTATATATGGATCTTTTAACCAGCCATCTTTGTCTTCACCATCACTGTCCACCAATATCCAATCTCCTTCGATTATATTATCATTGACATCATTATTATTATCCAGGTCATCTTCTCCAACAGAATTACATTTTTCAGAACAGATTTCATCATCACTGTAAACTTCAATATCAGATAAACCATAGAATGGTATGAGATCTGCATTTAACCAGTACTCAAGAATTGTGCCGTTTTGGTTAATATTGAAACAATGTCTGACTTTATCCTTGATACCATCACGATAAACAGAATCTAAAGAAATATGCACCATGCATTTGTCTTCGATAGCACAATATGCAACGTAATTGTCATTGGTCATATATAGAAGGGTATTCTCATCTTCTAATATAAACTCATAAGCTCTGTCTTGTAAAGGTAAAAGAGCAGCTATATTTTCTACACGGCAATCAAAGTCTTCTTGAGGTGGTAACGTATCTAGGATATTGTTATAGACTTTGGACGTGTTGTTAAAAACTGGTTTAGATTTTGAGTATTTAATTGGATTTTGATTATAGTGTTGAAAATATTGTTCATACAATTCGAAAAATTGTTTGTTGCGATTGTCACTATTTAACGTCTCATCCTAAAACAAAATTCCCACCATTGTTACATTAAAAACTTACATTTATTATTCATCAAATTTATTTTTATTGCAACAATTTAATATAAGAAAATTCTGGATACTTTAATTATACTTCAAGAACCTCTAAAAGAATTGTCAGCTCTGTTTATCTTTTGACTTTTGTAAAACAGTTTACAAAAATATTAATATATTCAAAATTGGTAAGTGTTAATAAAATTCTAAATTTAACCTAAATATTACATTTTTTTTAAAAATGTTATGTAATGTGTAATTTTGTAGTTACTTTATCACCCATTGGATGATAAAAATCCTAAATGCAAAAGTGACGTCTTTTTAAAGAAATCTATGTTTTCAATTATGTACATTCAAAATAACATATACTATGTAAATCATAATTAAATTATTATCTATTTACCTCATAATCTGGAACAATAGTTACAATATTTTCAGAGGGTAAGATCTCCAAATTGTTTCCCGCCTAAACACAATAACCGTAATTAACATTTTTCTAACCTAAAGGTGTAAGCATTTAACTCACTTGCATTGACATCTCATCTGTTGCCAACTGATTAGAAGATGTATCTATTGATTTCCAATTTTCATAATTTTCACCATTGTAATCATAATCCGGGTTATAGTTTTCATATATATTATAATCGACCGGACTTAATTGATCATACCCAATAATTTTCATTTCAGAATACTGAGGTTCAGAAACATATTTTTGGCCGTATTCGTTGTATTCATTAGACCAATTTCTTGTATAATAATCATAATTTGTGTTATCATAATTTGATATAAATGCATCCTGTTGATTCTGTCTTTCTAAAAATATCTCCAAATCAGACTGAGCATTTGTGGTATTTAATTCATCTGCAGTGTGGTCGCTCATTGTGAGTCTAAAATTTTCCTCTCCATCAAAAACTCGTTGCGATTTGTTAGTTATATTATTTTTAGATTGTTTATCCCATCGAGATGTCTTTTCCATTTGAAATTCATTATTTGTTCTATAGTTGACAGCATTATTAGTCTCTCCAACACACCTATCTAACACGCTCCAATCAGAAATCCATTGATTAATTAGTTCAACATTAGTAACTTCAAAATCAATACTAGTCTGTTGCAAGCATATGGAATTGGAATCTTTTTTTCCTGAAGAAAAATTTTCAAAAGACTCATTATGATATTGTTGGAACACTCCTGCTGTGCTACACTCAAAATGTTGTTGATGTTGTTCAGGCTGAATAATATCAGCAGAATTTGAAAAAGTAGTAGTTGTTTCTTCATTAGCAAAAATATTTTCAACTTTTAAAGAAACTTCTTTTTCTTTGTTTCCTAAATCTGAACTCCTATTTGTTCCTGTCATATCAATTGAATGTGTAAGTTGTTCTTCTAAATTACTACTGTTTGACAAAATTTCATTTTTGTACTCTTGATTTTCATCATTTATATCTGATAAATAATTTTCCAATGAACTTTGATTTGTTTGTTCATTATCCTCTTCATCATTGGCATATTCCGATCTATTAGAACTTGTTACAGATGACTTATCATCAGTAAAGGATTTTTTTGAATCATCCAAATTAAAATTTTGAACAAGTACATCATTATTAGTTTCTATATGAATTCTAGATGGTACCACCATCTGTGTTGTATTAGATATTTTCTTTTGTGTTTGAGGGTAAATAACCACTTTTGGTCTACAGTCAATCTTTAAAAGTTGCGATTCATCTTCTTCTGACGTTTTTATTTTTTCATCAAACTCTTGAAAATCTTTGATATTTTTCTTTTTTAAAGAGTGTAATTTATTTATATTAAGTGGCAAAGAAAATCCAAATATAAATGGTGTATTTTGACAAGTTGAGAGTTTCTTCAAGTTCATTTTCACTTTGTCTCTATAAGATATAGATATAGGTTCTTGAATAGGAACTATCGGTGTTATATTTGTAGGGACAACAAATTCATCATTTTGGTCAAGCGATTTATTCAGAGTTGGTTTTAGAACACTGTTAATATCTTTATCAACAATTTGTCCATTGTTATTATCTTTTATTGATACACTTTGTGGTACTAAATTATTTTTATGTTTAACCTCATTATCACAATGATCAGATTTATCATTATCAAAATTACATTCTTTTTCTTTAACATATTCGTTACCAAAGATTTTAAAATTAATTTGTATTTTTTCTTCAACATTTTTTAACACATCACCATCAATTTCTTGGACATTTTCATCACACATGTCTGATAATTCAATAATTTTTCTCTCTTTACTGTGTTGCTCTTTTAATATATCAGATAATATAGGATTTTTACTTTTATTTTTTTCAGTATCTGAAGAAATTTTACCACTTGAATTAAGCTTTATATATATTTTTTTATCTATTTCTACATCATCAATGCTTATATTGTTTATAGACACACAGTTTATATTTTTATCAACCGAGTGATGGACGACTCCCCTCATGGAACTTTCATTTTTTACATTCCACTCATTGGGTCGCTGTCCAAAAAAATTTTCAGGATCTTTTTTGGACTTTTTATACTTTAGCCCTACTTCATCAGTATCTGAAGTATCTGTGGTCTTTGACCTTTTTTTACATTTCTTTTTTAATACACGTTCTGCAGAATCAATAGAACCTTTTCCTGATGATTTTTTTCTTTTCTTTTTTTTCTTTTCACTATCAAGTTTTAAACATTCATCCAATCTAGACTGTTTGATAGATTTTTCATCATCAGAATTATCAGAATCACACTTTTGTTTTGAACTTTTCTTTGATTTGTTTTTTTTTAATTTTGCTTTGTCTATTTTTAAATACTTTAAAACTTCACTAACTGTACTGTCATCGCATGAAAGAGATTGATTTTTTTTTGCTTTGTCAGTTTTTACTAATTTTGTAAAGGTTTCTTTTAAGCATTCTTTGACTTTTTCAAATTCATCATCATTATCTTTGATGAATTTCTTTTCTTTTTTTTCATGTTTTCGTTTCTTTTTTTTTTGCTTGGATTCATCACTTTCTATAGGTCTTTTTTTAATTTCAACGTTAAATGCCTTTTCAAGCAAGTTTAGAATACTACTGTTATCTTTTTCATTTTCAAGTTTTTTACTCTTATTCTTATTGCCTTTGTGTTTTTTCTTGTAATTGGCTTTGTTTTTCTTTTTCTTTCCATCTTTAATTTTTTTCTTCTTAATCTTTTCTTCAACCGAAGATGAATCGTCAGTTGACTCCGATTCATCATCAGAACTACTATCACTATCTTCAGATTCAGAATCTTGTGAACTTTCACTAGAACTAGATTTGTATTTCTTTTTCTTAATTTCTTTTTTTTTTAATTTCTTAGCCTTTTTCCCAGATGTTTTTTTCCTTTTCTTAAATTTTTTATCAATAGAAGATGAACTTTTAACAAATAATCTATCCACTAACTCCTGAGCAGTATTATTTAATGAAACCGATTCATCTGAAGATTTGGTTGAAGTATCGTTTTCAGACTCCTCATCATGTACAGATTCATTATTTAATGATGCCAAGTTTACTGATAGATTACTTTCATTTTCTTTTTGAACAGCGATAGTAGTCACTTCATCTTTTTCATTTGTCTTTTCAGCACTAACAATTTTTAAGAACTTTTCATATTCTGTATCTAATTTAGCATGTTCTTGAGATGTAGTAGGTACTACTTGACAAACATTAATTTCTATCTTTGGTTCTTCCTCACCAATATCCATCGCTTCTTCCTGATGGTTAGTATCTTGAAGATTATTTTCTTCTCTACTGATTGCAACACAAACATCACTGGTATTTATTTCGAAATTTTGAGAGACTTCAATATCCATTGCTTTGTCAGCACCTGGACTACCATCATAATCACTATCCCATTTTGATGGAACAGTGGGTCTTAAATCGATTGAAGTATCATCGTTAAATCTAGATTTTTTAGTTCGTTTACTTGTAGTGAATTCATTTATTAATGCATCCTTATCTATTTCCACATTTGGATCTTCTTTAACTTGGGTGACAATAAAGGGTTGTTTTGGCCACCAACCTTTGAATGGATAAATATTTTCATCTTGCATTATAACTGAGAGTTGATCATCTACATAGTTATAATTTGTAATTGAATTTTCTTTAAGCCTAAAAAAATAATAAAAAAACAATATTAGAAAATTTAATTTAATTGGTTAGGTACTAAATCGGTGATTTAAGTTACAGTATTGAGTTATAGTTTACATAATATTGTTTAAAGTCATATTATAAAAATTTGTTATTAGAATTATTATTTTTATAAATCAGATTATAATTTGTAACATAAACATTTTTTTTTTTAAATTTTATAATATCCCTGATGTTGTTTATAATTTATTATTATACTTCATTTTTGTTAATTTTTGTATATTAAAGATTTTTAGAGCTATTTTTTGTCATATTTTCTATATGAATAAAATAAACACATTTTGTTGATTTTTTTTTAATTCACTGAATATCTAAAATATGAAATTATTAGAAATGTAATAATTGGAAATTTCCCACACAATTTGTTTTTCTTGATTAGTATTAATTCAATGAATTCAATACTTTTATCAATAAATATGAACCTAAATGGTTTAAAAACACCTAATGTAAAATAAACTATTATCAAACTGGCTTCAAAAACGTTAATATTAATGATTGAATCCACACACCTTGTATTGAGAAAACATAACATTTGTAAAACTAAAATTAAAAATTATTTTAACAATATTTTACTGTGTATATTTTCTAATTTTTAATACTATTTACAGTACATAGTTTGATGTATCAAGTACATATTGAAATGTTAAAAATTAACGTTTTTAGTGCTATAACTTCTAAGACTTAATAATATTACATCCAATAATGATCAACGATTAAATTATGAATGATCATAACAATTATTTATTTGTATATATTAAGATTATAATATTAGTATACCCAATTTTAAACCTTAAACCTACTAAAGCTTATGAGCAATAGTATGAAGATTTGGGAATAGATTATAGATAAGAGATTAAGAAGTGAGATGTCAGTACCAAAAAAACAGTTTAGTTTTATGCCGGAAAAGTCGACGATGGAACTGTTATTTTGTAGAAGACAGCGTGTAGAAAAGTACAGGGAGAAGAAAAAAAAGCTTTGTATGGTGTTCGTAGACTTAGAAAAAGGGTATAATAGTGCCGCGAGAAGTTTTAAAATGGGAGTTAGTAAGAAAAAAATCCTAAAAACATATATTAATGTGGTAGAAGATATGTATAAAAGATCAAATACTAGTGTTAAAAGTACGTATGGAGAACATGTTCAGGTAACTGTAGGTGTGCACCAAGAAACTGCTTTAAGCCTTTACTTGTTTTCTCTGGTAATTTGAAGTTACAAAAGAGATACAACGAGAGGTACCATGGTACATGTTATTTGCTGATGATAGTTTTGGTGGAAGAAAATAGGGAGGAAGTTAACCAAAGACTTGATGTGTAGAGATTAGCTTTGAAAGAAAAGGATTAAAGATTAATAGAAGTAAGACAGAGTATGAGTTTGGTGAAAGAAAAAAAGTAAATGAAACGAGTGAAATGACAATAAGCAAGGAAGAAGTGAGGTTGGAAGCTTTAAATATTTAGGGTCTCTTGTATAAAAGACTAGGAATTTTGACGAAGATGTGAAACATAGGATTAAGTATAGATAGATCAAGTGGAGAAAAGCGTCTGATATTCTGTATGATAAGAGAATGAGGCTGAAAGGTATGTTCTATAAGAGTGTAGTGCAATCAGCTATATTGTATGGTTCACTGTGTTGGGCGGTGAACAAGAAAATAGAGTAGAACGAGTGTAGCAAAAATGAGAATGCTTAGATGGATGAGTGGGATGATAAGAGAAGATAGGAGAAGTGGTCGAATACAATTGAGTATGATAAGAGAACTAATGATGTGTGCGTGGAAAATATGAGGGATCACGTCAAGTAGAGGTTTAGGACAGAGGTGGCTAACCCTAAATAGCAGGGATAAAGGCGAAAGAGAAGACTCAATTTTAAATCTTACCTTTTTGGTTTGATAGAAGAAAAAAACTTGTGAACAATAGTTTCAACTTCTGGCAGAAGTGTTGCTAACATTTGCTGTCTATTCTGAAGATGACAAGTGGCTTTTGCAGGATTCTGACTATATTTTACAACTGGTTTAGATTTTGTATACCGAATAAGATAGCTAGGAAAATCTTTAGTACAGTCTCCTTCGTGTGTTACGACCTCAAAACCCTTTAGAATTTCTTTCTTGCGATCCAATAAATTGTAGCGTAAATTCTGTTCTCCATTTCCTTTTTCTATTTCAACTGGTCTGTAACGAAAATAAAAAAATCTAATATTACGATTTTTAAAACTATTAAAACTGAGCCTTTTAACTTTGATTACACATGCTCAAAATTCGTCAAAAATCATAGACAAATTATTAAATAACCTAACTTATACGTATTGTATACTGTTGTATACCAAACCATAGAGTATTTGATTTGTTATTTATTGGTCTTACAGTGTTTTATCTTTTCCATGATAAACATATAATTATATTATTTATAAATTATTTTAAGTTAAATTTAACTGTACATTTGCTACATTTATATGATAGTGTTCAAATGGTTAAAAGCTAAACCGTTTTGAAATTAAAACACATTAATGTCATATAAACATCTGAAAACAGTTTAAATAATTTCAAATGGATTTAATTTTAAACCGTTCTAACGCCATCATATAAACATAGTAATTGTTATGCAATTGATGTAACACGGACTTTTTTCACGGTTTTTTTTATATAAATTTATAAAGTGTAATGAATAAATAAATATTAAAATATTACATAATTGGCAATGAATTAAATAGGATTTTTCATATAAGAACTCACCACCACAAGCACATCGTTATCTGCGGCAAAATCATTACCACAAAATGAGTAACTGTCCTGTAATTAGTCGGCAATTATCAATACGGCATTGATAATATGATATGCCGTGGTGCATACAGAGAAAATGACACGAGTGAGACGGATATACGCGAGTTTCGACCGGTTTTCATCCGTCGACTGGTGCGTTTTTATTTGAAAAATCCTATAGTAGTGCTCAGAAATGCATTAAGGCAGATGGACTAATTGTCAGAATTCAAATTAAAAGTAGATGATGATTTTGACCCATGGATCTAACGTTTTGAATTATATGTAGCACTTTAATTGAAATTAATGCGTATAAATAGCAATTGTTATTTCAAACATTATAGGGTAACGATGGTTATATGTTATTAAGAGATTTATGCACACCGTTTAAACCGAACGAAAAAAAGTATTCAGAACTTAGGAGGGAACTTTTGAAATATATTAACCCTAAATCTAATAAGATCACTTAGCGCAGACAGGCTATGGACAAATCTATAATTCAATTTATTACCTTGCTTGAAAAGATGTCCGAAACATTGTGAATTTGGTGCAACTTTGAATGATTTATTGAAATCAAATCACTTTGGGATTGAGAAACAATAATATTAAGAAGAGGTTGTTGTCAGAAGAATTTTTAACATTTAGAGAGTGCGTCGAGTTAAGTTTAGCTATGGAATCAAATCAGCACCTAACCTAACGGAAATATGCACAAATTGATAGACATTAGCACTAACAATAAGACATTCTCATCAGTATGTGTATGGGAAGTTTATTTTAAAAACAGATTATAACCCATTAATAAGCATTTTCGGGGAAAGAAATGCCAACCAAGTCATGGCAGTACATCAACTACAGTTATATGCAGTTTTTTTGTCAGGGTATTCATATAAAATTCAATTCATTAATGGTATTAATAATAGCAATACAGATGCATTATTTAGATTACCTATGAAAGAATCAGATGGTATAAATGATGAAGAATGTGATTTTTTTTTATATATATAAATTTAATAACTTCAAACATTTGATTTATTGGAGATTTAGACATTTGTTATAAAATTAAAAGAAGATAATATTTTATGTGAAGTATTCTTAAGGATTTTATTTAACTGGTAATTGGCCAGATAAAAATAACAAGATTGAAGATAACTTAAAACCGTATTTTAATTGTAGAAATGAGCTTACTATCAAATAAGACTATTTACTATAGAGTTATAGCATACTAATTCCTGTAAATTTTTTTTTATTTTTGGTGTACCTTAAAAATATAATCAGGACTACAGTGTTTTGTCTTTTCCACACATATAATTATTTTTGGTTGTTTAATTGTACATTATTATGCGTGTGATGTAACGTGTTATTTTTTCTGACACAGCCTGTTTTTATATAAAATTCTAAAGTGTAATGAATAAATAAATGCTAAATTAACATATAACAGGTCCGATAATTACTTAGAAGTATTTCCATAATGTAACCTATCCATATATATATATATATATACGCAACTATTAAAATCATTTCAGCAGCTTTACTAAACTCTAGGGAAGTATGTTTCTATTTATTTCCAATACTGTCAACTGATTTACATAATTTGTATCAAATAATGTAATAATAAATATATTAATAAAAAAGGATTTGAAGGGCTACCTGTAACAACCAGACAAGGACAAATTTTTCAGAAAATTACTTTTTGACAATTTTTTTCTTTACATTTATATGTAAAAACAAGCCAAGTTCCGATTATTATTTATGAAATGATTGAAAAAATACACTTGTTTAGTTCAAAGTATTATTAGTAAACAGCAAGCACATCCAAACTGTTGATTATACTATAATATTGTAGTACTTACTTTTTTCATTTAAATTTTAAACTGATGAATACTAATTTAAAGTTTAAATATATTGCAATAATTATAATAAAACTATGAAAATACAGGGTTTATCCGGAAAGTAATGTGCCTGCTTTTTTTTTTACAAAATGTATTAAACATACAAGTACTACTACTTAATATTCTTCAAATAAGACCTTTTCGCTTCAATACATTTTACCGTGATTCCCATGCTGTATAAGCTCCCTGGAACTCCTCTGTCGAAATACTATTCAGTAAGGTCATCGTAAGAGCTTGGACATTCTCCAGGGTGCCCAGATGATGTGTTTTAAGCTCCCTTTTCAGTCAAGGAAATAAAAAGAAGTTCGCTAGGGTTAAGTCTGGACTGTAGGGTGGCTGGGGAATCGTTTTGACACCAATCTGAGTCAAGTAGGACGTAATAACAAAGGCTGTGTGAGACGGCGCATTGTTATGATGCAGTTTCCATGACGCCCGGATCTCTTTTCAGATGCGGGTAACTCTGTGATTCAGCCTTTGAAACACTTCCTTATAGAATTTAGCATTGACAGTTTAGCAAGGAGGTACAAACTCGTGGTATACAATCCCCTTAACATCAAAGAAAACAATAACCATCGACTTGCTCATTCGAGCTTTCTTCTGGCGCGGCGACATCATCGTGTGCCATTCCGCACTCTGACACTTCTACGTCAGTCAGTCTGTATTCAACAATTCGCGCACACGGGTGAGGTGTTCATCCGTTCGCGATGTTGATGAGCGTCCAGAACAAGCTTCTTCAGTGACGTCTTCCCGACCTTCCCTGAACGACTTGTGCCACTTCTTTCCCTGCGAATAGGACATGGAAGCATCTCCAAAAGCTTCTTTAAGCATGTCCCATGTTTCCTTTGGCGTCTTGTTGAGTTTAACACAAAACTTCACCGCATAACGTTGTTCTACAAATTTTTCCATCGTAACTACAACGCGGTCACTACACAGAGGTATACGTAAAAGTACGTCCTAACACTCCAAGAGCTCAGAGGCGACTAACCGTGGCATCTCTGAATAGCTAAAGGTGTCCCCCACTCTTCCTAACCGATTGCACTGTTCCACATTGCATAGTCACATCACAAAATAATTAGACTCATTAGTTTCCAGACAAACCAGGTATTAAGTACTTAAAAACTTCAAATAATTTATAAGCACAAAACCCGGGAAGTATATTAGTTTCAAAAATTAATAAAATTTGTGGTAATGAAAGAATTAATTAAAAGTCAAGTAAAATAAATCTACTGCCACAGGGCCCCAATATTTTTAAAAATTAGTAATCATAGAAATTTACATGATAGGTTCCGTATTTTGATTTTTGCCATCAGATCGGGAATCCCGGGGTTTCTTCTTTGATCTTGACTTGCGTTCCTTCTCTTTTATTTCTTCTGCTTCATCCAACTTGAATCGTCGAAATTTGTCAAAATGAAATCCACCTCTGACGAAATCTTTCCAACTTTTAACTTCTAATGCTCGCATCTTGGGTTTCTCTGCCGATTTGGACCGAGACCTAGACCTAAATGGAAAAATAAAAAAAAATCACGGCGACATGAATTTAAGTTGAAATAATTTCGGGTAATTGATATACCTCTATTTTAATGATAATGTAAATATCAAATAGGTACAAAAAGTGCTCAGCGCTTCCTTCACTAAAGTTTATACAGTAATATTGCAGCAATGCTGACTTCCCGGGACTTTGTTTTCTGTGAATAATTTTTGCGCTAAATATTTATTATCGGATTTAGTAAAATCTTTGTGCTTAGGAAAATAAAATTGGTCAAATAATTACCTGGATTTTGAATGTGAACGATGGCGGTATTTGTGACCTCTTCTATCATCTCGATGTTTGTGATGGTGCCTCTTCAATCGCTTGTCCTGTTCTCTGATCTTCGCTGAATACTTTTCTGCCAATGATTCAATACCAAGTTTCTGAAGAATTGGAGCTTCGTTTCCTATGTACAAAAAAAGTTTTATTTAACACAAAACGGGTTATCACCAATTAATACTATTATATTATAGTACTTAAATGTTTCCCATTAAACAGAGTAAATAAAAGTACAATATTCAAGAATTTTGGGAACCATAATCACAAATAATCTTATCTCTATTTAAATCATCTTTCAATATTGAAATTTACTTCATTTCATCTTCAGTTTGTTATGCAGGAGTTTCACACCTGACATTTAAGGAATAAAAAATTAATTTACACATTGACCACCATGCTATTACATTATATAGGATAAGGATTCTATATAGAGATATAAATACAAATAATGAATGCAATACATTGATATTTATAACATATTAAAGAACTGATAGAAAAAACAATCTTAGAACAATGTGGTTGTAAGAAAAATTATCATTTATATTATTAGCCAATTAAAAATATAACTTGTTCATAAAAAACTGTGTTTAAAATAAGACAATAAATATTATTGTGGGTATTTCAAACCAAGATATTTCTGGAAAACATAAAATATCTTTTTCTCACTTCATGTTATAATTTTTACAATTGCAACTGAATAAGAATAATAAATATTAAACATATGTATAAAAATTACCACCACTTCTTAGAAGATGTTGGTACAATGCCGCATTATTTCCTTGCATCAGCTCATCTTTCTTCATTTCTTCAATTTGCTCAATGGTTTGTTGCGCTTTGATAACTTTAATAACTAAAATAAATAATTTAAATTAAATTAAATTTTTAAAAATACATAATTATATTATTTGAATGAATTACTATTACAACACAAACCAATATTTTAAATTTGATAATTACTATTTATATTATCTGAGTAGATTAATGTTAATGCTTTATGCAATCTCAATAAACCCACGTAAATGGTAAAATAATAATTAATTTTACAATAACATTAATATATACACAGGCAGATTTGAAGGATAATAAGAAATTACAAAATCTTTTTTTTTCTTTTAATAATAAATACCAATTAGTACACATCTGATTAAATTATTTGTTTACCTTTTTTGTTGGTAACAACTTTTTTCTTTGTAGTTGTTTGAAATACATTGAGCTCTGGCATAAATTCAACATCATTTCCTTCACCGACATCTGAACCTTGATTATCATTAATCGAATTTTGTTCTTGTAATTTTTGTTTCATCATTGAAAATGCCATCAAACGTTTCTTCGCTTGGTGTTTACCCAATACTGTAGACGCCTTGGAAACTTTTTCAACTGTGTCATCTTTGCCGTTTACTGTAGGAGACTTTTGCTGTTGAGTTTTTAACTCATTAACAGCTTCTGTTGGTTGCGTTTTAATTTGTGGACTAATCAGATAACTAGGTTGCTGTACTAGAGGAATATTATAAGGTTGTATCTGAGCAATCCCAGGTACAATAGATTGTGGCACTTGTGTAATTAATGGAACAACAGGCTGTTGAATTTTATTTTCAGTGCTTTCTGTGATATTTTGGGAAATTTCAATTTGTTCAGAAGAGACATTTTGAAATGGAACAGGATTTGTTAAAGGTGTTGTAATTTGTGGTGTTGTTATAGAAACATCAGATTTCGTATTTTCTGACAATCCTCCTTTCGTAGCATCGTCATCATCTGGCTCTGTTGTTGGAGAATATCTGAAGATTTAATTAATAAAAATAATGTTAGACTTTTAACTTAAATTACGCATTTAACAGATAATAAAATGAAAAATTACCTATTGGACTCATCAACAGTAGTTGCATTCGCTTTGTTAGATGGTTTTTCTTCAACTGGTAATTGTACAGCTTCAGAGGGAGGAAGAGGCGGTTTTGATGTTCCAGTTTGACTCGAATTATAATTATAGTTATAATAATTTTGATATGGTTGATAATATTGTTGACTATTGTAATCCCATTGATATTGTGGATAAGGGTAACCATAAAAATTATTATAGTTATACATATTATAATTATAGTTGGCATAGTTTTGCATATTATAGTCAGCTGAATATGGTGCTGGAGATTGAGTTAACTCTTTATCATCTTTAGGAAGTGGAGGTAGAGGTGGCACAGAGTTATCAGTAGGGGCCACAACCGAACTTGTTTCAGGAGCGACAGTTACATTTTGAGAGCTATCATCTGTTGTTTCAACAGGTGTTTGATTTTCAGAATTACTATTTTGATCTGCACTTTTTAAAGAATCTGTTATGTCATTGGCTAATGATGAATTATTATCAATTGGTAATGATTGCTGCTGTTGTGGCATTTCATAATCAATACTTGTAATTTCCTCGGAATTATCCATGTTTTTGATACTAAAAATATAAAGACAAAACTTATTATTATTCATTAGAACAATGTAGTTGAAAAGACCTAAATTATTTATAATACCATATTATAAAAAGTAAAAAATTATTTATATATTTTATAGATAAATAATAGTTTATACATGTATATACACATATTTAAATGAAAATAAATGCTGTTAAAACTTTGTTGTCAAATGTATTCATAATTACTTATATAATTGAATGATGTCTATTCCCTTCTTTCATTTTATATTATATGAGCACCATTAATTTAACATAACTTTCATTAAAAAAAAAAACTATATCCGATGAAATAAATAGGTTAACACACAAATAAAAGAATAATTATTATAATAGATTTTTTTCATATGTTAATTTTATAATTTATTTATTGCTAGATCCTAATGTTATATTAGAATTTAAATAATCTACTTAGAAATAATTTAATTTATATTAATATTATTTTTATTTCTTATTGCCAAAACTTGACACAAAACATTCATAGATGTGTCTATGAATGTTTTTATGTAGACCAGGGGTCTTCAACCTTTTTATACAGCGGGCCACATATTATTTTTTTTAAATCTTGCGGGCCGCATTCGTAGTAAAATCATTTATTTTATACAAAAATTCAATTTTATTATTATTATTATTACAATTATTACAAATTGTTATTAAAACATATTATAATATGTAAACATTTTTTTTAATTACAATTTTTTTATTTTATTTTATAGTTATATTTTACTAACTAATTTTTCGATATTTGGTTGGATGCAATTCTGAGTGAATTTTCCAAATGAATGTCAGTTAAACGAGCTCTTGTTTTAGATTTGACAATTTTCATTCGTGAAAAAATGTGTTCACAAGTGTAAGTAGTGCTAAAAAGAGACATCATTCTTATCGCATTTTTTCGAAGATTAGGATATGTCTCCGTGTCAATATATTTCGAATAAAAAATTGAAAGTTCATCATTATTGTACTTTTTATTTAATATTTTATTGTTCTGTAAATCAATGATCTCCATTTGCATATTTTCTGGGACATCTTCAACTGATAATGAAAAAGGAATTGAAAACAAATTAAAACATTTTTCATTAGCTTTGAAATCTAAGAACCTCGAATCAAACTGGAGTTTTAAATCAGAAATTGCTTCTGCGTATTTTTCCATTGAAGTAACATTGTATTTTGACAAACATGGGAAGTGAGTCGTGTTATTTTTTCTTAGCTGGATTTCCCACAGTAAAAATTTATTTTCAAAAAATTTAATATGGTCGAATAAATTATGTATTAATTGCAATCGTAAATTCAACTCATTCAAGTGCATAAGAGATAGGCAAAATCATTTTTCTATTCTGAATCATTAAGTTGTTGAAATTTCTTAATCATTATGTATTTGTTATATTTATATATTAATAAATCGACATAATTAATTCAAAACAATTTTGTTCGTCTAAAAAAAGGTCAGTGTGCCGTGAACATTTTTTGAAGTTTACGGTGTGCCGTGCATAATAAAAGTTTGAAAATCACTAATATACATGCTAAATTTCAAATGTGATCGCGGGCCGCGGGTTGAAAACCCCTGATGTAGACATTCTGCTATAATATATCTCTTTAAATACTAATTTACAGCAACACAACAATTACAATAATTGTTAGAAAAAATTGCTTACATTAACTCTTTGTACTCAGTTCAACGCATTACCATAAGTTTAAAACAATGATTTTAGTTAAATCAGTGATCCACCAAAAATTCTAATACTTAAAGTTGCATTTAGGCAATGTAATTTAACATTTTATTTGCTCGTAGAATAACTTATGTTATTCTGTTTAATGACACGTGTTATTATCTCTAATAAATAATTATTTACCTATAATATTATTTATTTATTCATTTATTTTACTAAGTTAAATAAACTTTGAAAATAAATAAATATTTTAATAAATTGTATAGCACTTTTTAATTTTCTTTTACAGGTTAATTATCATTTATTACAAACATACTACTCTAGACCAGTGTTTCTTAAACTGTGCTCCGCAACCCTGGGGTTCCACGGAGATCACTTAGGGTTCCGCAAAATTCAACTGTCATGTTTAATGGTACCATCCTTTTTTGAAGATAATTTTAATAGGGGTTCCGCATAAAAAAATATTATTATTTGGTGTTCCGTGGTTTCAAAAAGTTTAAGAAACACTGCTCTAGACATTACATAAATGACAAAATTAAAATCTAGACACACACTTGTCTTTTTTTTTTTTAAAACATGATTATAAATTAACAAAAACACTAATTCGTGCACAGTTGTCAGTTATTATAACAAGTGTGTCTATTTCTTTATACTTTACATTATAGTTATTCAAATTATTAACAATAAAAATATTTAAGTAACTAAATCAAAGATTTAGCTACCTACGTAATGTTAAACTACTAACGATATGCAATAAATTGAACAAGAAAAAAAAAAAATATATATAATTATAATCGTCTTATATTTTTATACGTATGAACACATCTTTAATAATACATAGGTATTATTAAAACAACCGAATTGCACATACGACTTTACGGCATATAGGTTTTTACGTATCTGTATAAGGAACAGAAATACGAAATAGGCAGGTCAAAAGGTATAATAACCGTCCACATCCTGTTCTTTCGATATAGTGATTTTTTTTTCGTTCGACATAGGAAGAAAGGTCAATATAGATTTTTGTTTTTGACGTTGTCACAAAATTTACAGAACAAAATGACGAGAACGAACAACACGCGTTTAGTAGGAGCCGAATAGTGTCGTATAATACGTAGGTAACCACTAACAAATTATATTTATTTCCAAAAAAATCGATTTACCTTGATTCGCGTCTGACTCTAAACGATGACGACGGCGGCGGCAACAATAGCGATTAAATTCATATCGTTTATTTCCCACTTACTGTCCGGGGCTATGAGACATCATCGCGATTCGAACTGCTACGGCGATGACGATAATCACAAGCACACGATTACAACAGAAACGTCGTTAGCGGTAGCTATGTTGTGTTCAAGCTACAAATAAATCGGAAAAAAAAGGCTGATTTTTTCGTAACACGTTTAAAACGATTTGAAACTGTAGACCGTCAAACATTACATGTTTTTCGATATAATAAAAAAAAAATCCACAAATACAAAAACGAAACGAATAGTGCAACAATCACAATGGTAGAGAAATTAATGTTTATAAACAGAAAAACCGAACGAAGACATAAAACACTATAACAACAAATTAGTTGAAAACGAGGTATGGCGTCGACGATGGCGGCGATCAGAGGCGACGGGGATTGCTCACCTACGCGGTACGACGCGCATGCGCCGAAGCCGTCGGTAGTCGGTGGGGGTGATTTCGGCCGTCAGTGACGAGCTGGACGGTGTAAGGTTGGCGTATGTCGCGGCAGCCGCACATCGACTATCGCGTTTACAGCCTCTTTGACGACGGCTAATTTTTCTCATCCATGATTCTGTTTCAGGGTTCACAGTGTTATCAAATCAAGTAGAATCCATCATGGTTTTGTTGTTTTATAGTGTTTACGTTTTTATTGATGCTAAAATGTATTTAATGCGATTCAAGATCGCTCGGACGTAGTTTTAACGCTCCACCGTCCGTACGTATCGATCCGTTGTTTAGTCGCTGTTCGGCCGCCGGTACGCGCGATGTATTCGAAAGGCAAAGGATCGTCGGTGCCGTCGGACGCGCAAGCGAGAGAAAGGTTAGCCCTTTACGTCTACGAGTACTTATTGCACACGGGCGCGTCGAAAGCGGCCCAGACGTTCCTCAGCGAGATACGTTGGGACAAGAACATCACGTTAGGCGAACCGCCCGGGTTTCTCAGCTCGTGGTGGTGCGTTTTCTGGGACCTGTACTGCGCGGCGCCTGAACGTCGGGACAACTGTGAACATTCCAGCGAAGCCAAGACATTCCACGATTATGGTTTTGTAAACCCGACCAACTACAATCCCGGCGGCGTGAACGGTATCGGGCACAATGCCGGCCCGTCTCCCGGGCCGATGGGCCCGATGCCGCCGAACGATTCGATTCCGCCCGGACCCGGAATGCCGCCAAACTTCTTCAATAATTCGAACATGAGACCGTCGCCTACTCATCCCGTGTCACAATCCAGCCCTCATCCTCCACCCAGTGCGCCTCACAATCAAATGATGAACCAGCCGTTTATGGGCCCCAGATATCCCAGTGGTCCTCGACCCGCCGTACGGATGCCGCCGCATATGTCCAACGATTTCAACAGTCCGAATCAGCCCATGATGAATAACATGGACATCATGCGTCCAGGACCGCCAGTCATGAACCCTAGAATGAACCTGTCGCGAGGTGGCTACGGCCCTCCAATGCGAGGAATGCCTCCCGGCAATGTTATGGGACCCGGACCCGGTCCGGGAATGCATCCTGGCATGGGCATGGGTCCAGGTCCGGTTGGTCGACCTCAGTGGGCACCTGGCAATCCGAATCACCCGATGGGCTATACATCTTCGTCACCTGGAAATTACCCGCAAGGCCCACCGGGCCCTGGGACACCTTTAATGGCAAGTCCACAAGATTCAAACTCCGGCGGCGAAAATATGTACACAATGATGAAGTCGGTGCCTGGCGGTAGTATGCCGGGTGAATTCTCAATGGGAAATCCCGATTCTGCTGGACCATTAGGTCCAATGGGACCCAATTCTATGGGCCCTGTAATGAACGGCGATGGAATTGAAGGTATAAAACGGTCACCTCCGGACGGACCGAGTACGCCAAGAGATGATAGCGGTAGCGGTATGGGCGACTATAACCTAGGTGGATATGGTGGACCCGTAGATAACGATCAAAATGAATCTGCAGCAATATTGAAAATTAAAGAAAGCATGCAGGAAGAAGCGAAAAGGTTTGAAAAAGATTCTGACCATCCAGAGTATTATATACCGTAAGTTGCAGGCATTTAAAGAGCAACTCTTCTCTGGTATTTAAAAAAAATATATATAAAAAATTCTTGCCAAAATGTATGTATATTTATATTATTATTATTATTATTATTATTATTATTTATCACTTAAAGGTTTAAAAGATTATTTAATATCATTGTATATAGTTTCGAGCGTGTCATGTGAAAGCGCTGTCAATATTATATGCTTCTTGTATTTTGTTATTTCTTTTATAGTATTTTAAGATATTTCTGTGGTTCACATTACTCTTGTATGTATTTTTGTTAGATGATATCAGAATCCAGGTATATAATTCTATTATAAATATGTACCTAATGGATTATTTAATATAATAATTGTAATACGTCCCAATTGCATTACAAAAACAAATCGCCATTATTAAGATGGGAGTTATTAGGAGGATTTTTCTCTTGGCAATATTTCAAAACTCCTATAGATATTTTTAGTAAAGAAAAACCAACTTAAAATAGAGAACAAATGTATATTATTATTATTATTATTATTATTATTATTAAATATATTATATTATAGACAAACATAATTTATATAATCTCTATCTAAAAATATAAATTTTTAAAAACTGCCGAATCCACTGTTTGGCATTTTAATCAATATTATTAAAATTATATTTATTAAAAAAAAAAAATGCATAAACATTAAGTATTATCTTACTTTATTAGTTGCATTAGCAATGTTGTTTTTTCCCCTATGGTGGGTAGCTATTATAGATACTGAAATTGTTTTTTAAGTTCCATTCTACAATATAACTTGCACTCTATATGATTTGAAGCAGAAATATAATGTTTTCGTGCTTATTTTGTAGGGAAATGGCCAGTGATGAAAGTTTAATTTTTATCAAAATATTGATAATTGTTTTGTGATGATGTGCTTTAAACCTTGTGTGAGGTCTATGTGAGCATACGAATAATTTATATGATAATCAATAATCTCGTAATTTGTAAAACCCGATTGTATATCCTCAACATTTTTGGTTGAGATACTACTTATTTTAAGTAATTAGATGGTCATTCAGATTTATCGTACCATAATTTTAAATACTCGTAAATTATTTTCAAACTCATTTATTTTTGTTTGAATTATATATTGTATAAGACGAGGAAAATGAGAAAGATGTTAAATGATTCTATTGTAGACTCAACACATTATCCTATATAGTGTATCATAGATTTATATTGTATATTAATTTTAACATTTAATCTATTTGAAAAAAAAAACCATTTTTATTCTTTACCTATGTATATGTTGCTGACTTAGTGAGAGAACAACTTAAAAATTTGTTGTTTAATTGCATGAACATTTTTTTTTTTTTATTTGAGAATTTTGTAAAACGCTTTTAAGCGTTCTGATATTGTTCTTGTTTAGTGTTTTAAAATATTGATCTTAATATTTATTCTACATAGTGTGCTTATATTTTCCCAACCAAACCCTGTCCATATTGATATTTTCTTAAAGCTTCGTGAAATCAATTTAATTTTTTTTTTAATTAAGGTTATCTTATATTTAAGTATTAAATATTAATTTATAGTATTAAAAATAGTCTAGATATTATTATTTATTATACTTGTATAGTAATATAGTTTGACTCAAATGTTCAAGGCAGTTTTGAATGCGCCCAAGTAATTTTGAATTATTAATAAGTACAATTTGTTCTTTAACTACAAATTCCAAAGTGAATGAAAAAAATTCCGGTAAATTCTATTTAAATTTTTTTTTTCAATATTTTGGTAATTTTTTTGATACATTAAGATATGTTCTTTCTTAGTATTTAAATTAAAATTTTCTTTTTTTTGGCCACATGCTTAGCATTAATCGACATTTATGTATCTCTGTTAATAAATCTAAATTGGTGTCAATGTTTTATGTCAAATATTGTAAAGTAAAATCAAAAACATTAAATACGGTTAAATTAAAATTGTATTGTTAATAATAAAAACCTCAATAGCGTATGTCTTATATCAATATTATAAAAATACGACAAAACGTCAAACGAAAGGATCTATATTACATTATTGTAAATAATATTGATGTGTACATATAGGCTGTGGATTAATATTAATATTTAGACAATTATTAAAAAGAAAAGAAAAATATATATATATAAAAGCAATCTCTACTTATTATTAGTCATATATACCTATTTACAATTTGAAATATTCTACATAAATACATGCATATATTATATATATTATTAATGTATATTAATTATTCCAAAATCCAAAAAAAAAAAATTCTTTTCGTTTTGTTTGTTTTTTTTTTTATTTTTATTTCTAACACCTTCTGACAACCTCTAGTCTTCTTTGTGCCTTCTTAAAAATTGTTTAAAAATACTAGTTGACCTAGTATTATATACACATATATTTACACGCCTGATACCTGTGGGTGTACCTATATAATATACCACCTATAATTAATATTATTGTATGTTAACTCAATTAAGAATAAAAATATAATTATTATTTATAAAAACAACAATTACTTATTATTTATCTTGATTGATAGAGATTTTTTTTGTGATTAAATTTTGTTTAGGTCCTATTATTTTCTTTATTTTATAATAAATATATTAAATTAATTCTAAGAAATATATATTAAAAAAAAAAAACATTAGCTTGATGATATTATTTTCCTCCTCTCTCTCTCTCTCAATAAAACTCCAGTGTATAAAACGACACGTGAATCCAAGAAATAAATTATTAATGTTAGTTGTTCAAAGGTCAAAGAAACAAAAGATTTTTTATGGCCTGAATGAGTTGTCACATAATGAATCCCAGTGATAACTGTTGTTTTAACAACTGTATCATGATTACCTAACTGCTTTGGTAAATATAGTGAATATTAATTGATAATTTAGAAAATTATATTATTGTAATAAAAGTGCATTATTTTTATTGTCCAAGTAAACGCGCGCGTTATTGTATTACTTTGCGATGAACACTTTACAAAATATATTCAAGGCCAAGTCGAATAACGTATTCGGAATGATCCACATCAAACCTTTGCCGGGTGAGAACAACGCAGAGGAAAAAGAAAAAACTGCGCATTTTTATTGTAATTTTTCTCTTTTACACTGTCTAAAATTATTTACAGGCACACCGTTGTACAATGGAAGTGTAAAAGAAATAATATACTCTGCTTGCAAAGAGGCCGAAATGTATTTGAAATGTGCAGTAGTAAGCTGTGAATATATTATTATATCAAGTTTCAAAAAATGTAAAATAAATATCATTACAGGATGGTATAATCGTGGAAAATATGCACGATATACCCTATGTATCAACTAAAAAAACGAGTCCAGAGGTAGTGTCTACCATGACCAGAATTTGTACTTCAGTTAAACGATTAGTTCCGGAACAAGTTCCGTGTGGTTTACAAGTGGGTCTGGTAATTTTTTTTTTCCAACGATTACTTCCACGCATCGGATATCTTTAGATTTTGGCTGCGGCAAACAAAGAAGCTGTTGCCGTTGCACTGGCTTCAGATTTTCAATTTATTAGGGCTGAAGGATTTGTTTTTGGACACGTTGCCGATGAAGGATACATCGACGCGTGCGCTGGTGAATTGCTGAGATATCGTAAATTGATAGAGGCACAACATATTCATATATTTACAGACATTAAAAAAAAACATAGGTAAATTTTTCTTTTCGTTAAACGTATTCTGATCGATAAAATACCTCGTTTTCTTTGTGTGTAGTTCACACGCTATTACTCAAGATATCAATCTAACCGAAACAGCCAAAGCGGCGGAATTTTTTTTAAGCGATGGGATTATAGTGACTGGAACTGCAACAGGAGAAGCTACTGAACCCGATGAAGTCAATCGTAATTATTCATTAATAATTAATTTTTTAATTTGTTATTTAAACAAATTCATCTTCGTAACGTTTTGTGTAGAAGTTAAATATTCTGTTAACATACCTGTACTTGTGGGATCTGGTGTTACTAAAAGTAACGTACATCAATATAAAGATATAGATGGACTTATTATCGGTTCTTACTTCAAAAAAAACGGAAGGCATGTATTATTTTAATATTTACCAGAGCGTTATTTAAAACAAATTTTGGTTATAGATGGCAGAATGAACTCGATGAAACTGTTATTTCTGAATTTATGAACTATGTACGATCTAACCGAAATGTTAGATGATAAATACAACAAACTTATTTATATTTATTCAAATGGAAGTTATCAAATATTTATTTAAAAAAAAACAACTAATTTTCACTATGTTACATATTTTAAATAATAATAAAAGTTAATTTAATGAAGGTGATAATACAAATACAAAAATTATGAATATATTACAATACTGCATTAGGAAACATAAACCTTATATATATATTTTTATTAATAATAGTAAAAAACAAAAAAAAATTGTCATAACTTATACATACAAAAAAAAAGTGAATACAACAGAGATCTCAAATAGATGGAATACAAAAACAAAAAGTACATTTTTAATAAAATAATTTTTGTTTATCATTTACTTACTTATATAATAACAAAGATATTATTTTAAACAGAATTTTTTCCTACCAATTTTTTCAACGTTGAGCCAAAACTAAACACAAGATTTCTTGCTGAAGCCATATACGATGTGTTTTGATTATTCACTTTTGCAATTGTTGTATCCTAGAGAACAAAATTACAATAAATAACGACATTTTTTTTTCTTCATATGTTACACTTTGTTATGCCAGATAATTCCACAGTTGTGTAACGAAATAAAATATTTGTTCTATTAACATGTTGACCATAAAACTGATAATAATTTGCATCCCACTCAAAAACATTTTGAAAAACAACAATAATGATCTCCAGTATACAGATCAATTTAACACTTGCGTATAAGCGTAAAACAAATATTATACATTATTTTAAAATAAAAATCGAATTTCATGATTATTTAAATAAATATATATTACCTTCAAATCATTTAATGACTTAATTTTTTTAGTTGGACTTGAATAACAATTTTCATCATTTTTATTTGATTCGTTTTCTTTTTTTCTCTTGATCAACTTCAAAGGTCCATATCTCTTTATCGGCATTAAAGAGTTGGCTTTGCACTATAATAAAACATAGTAAAATAACTAATGATGTCAAAAGTATTGCATCTCAAGATAAAGCATTTTAAATTAAAAATAATTATGAATAAGATTAGTACGTACATTATCAATAGTTTGCTGCAACATTTCTACCCAAGAACAAGTAGCGTGAGGTGCATCCATCGTGTAAAATACAAATTCTATAGATTGACAACTTATTGAAAATAATCCTCTTTTATACATTACAGATTTTGCTTCACACTTATTAAGTGGCAACACTCTGAGACAAACTAATTTCTCTGGATCCACCCACTCTTTACAATATAGTATCATATCACTAAGCAATATTAAATAACGGGGAATAGACGTAGTGCCCTCGGGTGACACTTTCATAAGAGGTCCTTCTTTAATCAATTTACGTCCTGGCAACACTATATTTACTTTACCACAACCAGACAAACTACGTTGAATGCTCACTAATCTGGACATATTTTCTTGTTCTTGGACCAAGTTATTAATGTGATCTGCGACTTTGCTTATTTGTTCTGCTGCATCTACAGAGAGTAAAGAATATAAATTAAACGATTTTAAAATTACTTCTAATTTAATGGAGAATTTATAAAATATTACATGAAAAAAAAATATTATGCAGAAATAAGTGAAAATAAAATCGAATAATACGAATTATCTAAAATGTATGAGTATATGTGTATGTATCGTACCTTTAATTTCATTGTAACTCTTATGATCAGTAGGAGTGTAACTCTGAAGCTCGCGTAACAGTAACAGATAACGAGGAATTCTCTGTATAGGAGTTATCAAAAGTGAATTCAATTTTGCTGATACTTCTGGTCGTGACTCTTGTGTACTGACGAAACGATAAAGTTTTGGATGAGATTTTGGCAAGTCCTAAACACGGGCGTTTTATTTTTAAACTGATAAACGACAACAATGATTAATGTAGTAAATACAAAATGATTTGTACCTGAAGTATATCTAATACGTTCTTGTAATTAAACGCATACACTGAATAAAGTTTGAGAAACGGAGCCGTCTTCAAGAACACTTCTCCCACGTTTTCTTTGGCTGGATGTAACTGAACCAAAAGTTCTCTGTTTACGTTTAGTATGGTCTCAACATTGCCAAATAATTTTCCGAGCACTTGATTCGAAGCGAGTTTTTGTTCTTCCATCGGGCGTTTAAAAAACTGTAAACAATTGATTGAATTAAATGGCACGCAACAGAGTGTATTCAAATGTAAACGTTTGATTAGGGAAAAGAAGCAACAGTAACGCTGAGAGTACTAACCGTAATTAATTTGTCTAACTGATGAATGTAATTTGTTTCCGACACGCATATCTCTTGGATGGCTCGAACTCTCAACTTTGCCATGCGTTTCTCGTTGTCGTCACATATGTGTTCATCCAAATCCCGAAGCACTGCGCAAACGCAAATGATTATAATACGAGTTTAGGAGAACGCGATGCGTTCGCTTTTTACCTTTTTGTTTGGTTTTGGCCGACAATATGTTCTGTTGGTCCAAAACCACTCGCAGTTCCTTGACGAAGTGATTTGGAGGCGTCATCGGCAGCAATTCGTTATTCATTGCGAACGGAACGACAGACGCAGAAGAAAATCGCAGAATGGTTCAAACGCGAATGGTTCGCCTTTCAAATTAATTACGTCGCTTTGCAGTTATACAAGGAAAAACGAAAAAAAAATACGTTACAAGAACGGCGTGACCACATCGATAATAATAATAATAATAATATCGTATCGCGTCGATTACGAAAGCGAGCCGGAGAACACGTTTAGTTCAATGAAACGCGCGAGATTCGCTTTCTTTTTGTTTTTCGCCCCTCGAATTTCTAGCGTTAAGAAAATTTGATTTGAACGCCTATTGTCGCTTCGTAAAAACGTAAATACATTAACGTTTTTATCTTTTCGCGTTTTTATTACAAAAATTCCGGAATCGATTGGCGTTCTCGTTGGCTACACTGATTTCCTCACATCCGCATAATATGCCGCTGATCGTTCCGCACCCCACCGCCTGAAACGCGGTCGTGCGCGACGTTACAATCATTAAGTGTTGGGCGAACAACTGTTTTCTTTTTTCAAAAATAACCGTCGTTATTGCCGTGCCCTTTCGACTTTAAATCGCGTTCCGTTAAATTTTTTTTTTCTAGTTGTATATACTGTAATTAACATTAAAAAAAAAAAAAAAAGAACATTTTCTACTTTTATTTTTAGGTACTCCCAGCTATTATTAATTATTTCCGGATATAATATTCGGTGTTAGTTTTCACACTTAAATATACGTTTTCTTTTTTTTTTTGTCTTCTCCCCCCGATTTTCAGTCATGAATTCCGTGCTCAAGTCCAAAGAAAACCGTCAACAGAAACCGTCGGCAATTCCGTCCACCAGTACGTCGTTATCGTCGTCGTCTGTACCCCGGCGTACTCACATCGAACCGGTCAGAACCAATGTCAAACCGTCGAAAGCAATGCCAATGGTTCGTCTGACTGTACCCGCGATCACGGCCAATAAATCTAAAACACCCGACCTGTTGAATCCACCAAAGTTCGGTGGACAGCAATTGGCAAACCGCAAACCGGACATAACAAAAAACCTGCCTAGTAAAGTCGTTCAAAAACCGCCGCAACACGTACCGGAAAAACCAAAGTTAGATTCGTAATATAGATTCGAATGCATATTGTATAATTTCGATACACTATTGTGGGCATATGGATTTCTAATGGTTTTTTTTTTTTTTAACATTCTCACTTACGTTTAATTGAAAATTTTGATGTTTTTGAAAAATGAGTGATTTTTATAAATTCGACTTTAGAATTCAATTTCTTTTTTTTTTATAATCAGTATAAAAGTTTCAATGTAATTGTCTTGTATCGATATTAATTGGAAAACGGGCAGGTGAATGTTCAAAAAAATATAAATTATTTCACAATTATTCAAGGAAAATGATAAACTATAATTTAAATGGGTTTTTAGAGTTTTTTTTTTCAAACGTATACCCTCAATTTTTTGTGTATATTATATTGTTATTATTGTTGAGCTATATACATATCCATGGTATTTTCTAATAAAAAAAAATTTCACATTTGCTTTTGTTTTCAGAGTAACGTCCACAGAAACGTTTAAAGTTCCGACCATAGCCAATATTCCGAAAAAATTAGTGGCTAAGCCGCAAACAAAGACTGTAAACCAACTACAAAATAATATGAAAGCGACGAGTTTAAACGAAAAATCAAATACAGATCAGAAAAATAATGAAAATATGGGTCTCTCGAACAACAAAGAAGAGTGAGTTTCAAATATTTAAGAAATAAATTATTATTTACGTAAATTGTATCGTTTAATCTCAATTAGGAAGAAATGGTCTTTAGATAACTTTGATATTGGAAAAGCATTAGGAAAAGGGAAATTTGGAAACGTGTATCTTGCTAGAGAAAAGAGTTCTGGATTTATTGTTGCTCTTAAAGTTTTATTTAAAACACAAATATTAAAATCAAATGTTGAACATCAGCTCAAAAGAGAAATTGAAATTCAAACACATTTGAGGTAAAAAAAGAAAAAAATACCAATTGAATAAACTACATTAAACCCGTTTCTGCAATGCGAATTATTTTTTCCAGGCATTCTCATATAGTACGTATGTTTGGTTATTTTCACGACGACGTTAGAGTGTATATGATATTGGAATATGCACCTAAACAACTTTATAAAGAATTACAAGCTCAAGAAAATAAACGTTTCTCTGAAGGAAGGTAAATAGATATATTAGTGTTAAATGTATCTCATAAATAGATTACGATTTATATGGATATTACAAAAGTACAATAAATACAATTGTTAGTCTGTTTACTCTTATGGAAAATGTCTTATTATTTTTATAAAAGTAATTAATTTTTCCTTAGCAGATAATATTTACAATGTATTTACAGGTCAGCTGTTTATATTAAGCAATTGTCCGAAGCTTTAATTTATTGTCACAATAAAAATATTATACATCGTGATATAAAACCAGAGAATCTCTTATTGTCAAAAGCAGGAGATTTAAAAATTGCCGATTTTGGCTGGTCTGTGCATACACTGGATTCCAAGTAATTTTTATCATTAAAAAAAAAAACTATTTCGATGTGAATCTGTATTTCATCCGTATTTTACAGGCGTATGACATTATGTGGAACTTTGGACTATTTACCGCCAGAAATGGTTAGCGGAAACTCCCATGATAAATCCGTCGATGTTTGGAGTGTAGGCATATTATTATATGAATTTCTAGTTGGTAAACCACCGTTTGAGGCTCCGACCTATGAAGAGACTTACAGAAGGATATTAAATGCTCAATATATTTTCCCTCAGCACATATCTCCACTCGCTCGTGATCTTATATCACGTGTAAGTGTTTTAAATATATTTTGCAAAATTATTTTTCATTGAAAACATTAATATTCTCTCTCTCTTTGTTTAGCTATTAAGAGTTAGACCGGAAACTCGTCTGTCACTACACGATCTATTACAACATGACTGGATAAAAATACATACGCAGACAAAAGAGTCCTCTTAAAATTAGTAAATACTTAAACTTTATAAATACTATATTCCTTTAAATTTTTTTTATTATTTGTATAATATTAACTAATACTATTTCTGTTAAAACATTTTAACTAGACTTATTTTGTAAATTCAATATTTCTACTTATACACAAACATTTTATTTATAATTATGTGATCCTGTAGCCTGTAAATTATAATTTTTAAATACAAATATTCATATTATTATTTTTATTTTTTTTTTTTTTTTTTTTTGACTTGATATTTACATATGAAAATGATTTCTGTAGTAAAAAATTTGTTGTGTTATTCTGAAACTCAGTTTTTATGTTTTAATAAACATTAAGTGAATATAATAATTTATGACAAATATTTTGTCATTTATTATTATTCATTAGAAATAAATATTTCGATGTTGATTATGGAAAATATTTTTAAATTGTAACTCTGGTTTTTTTTTTATATTAAAATTGCATTGCTTAGAATATTAATTATATTTTGATTTTCTTTTTGAAACGTCATGTATTAATTTTGTGTTTGTTGTAATAATTATAACATAAAATTAAATTTTTTTCTGTTGCTCTGTACACCAATAAATCCTAAGGTACACTGAACTTCAGTGATATATATATTTCATATTTTTGTATTATTTTTTTATTTAAGCGGATAAAAAAGAATTGTTTTACTTTGTTTCGTTTACCCCAAAATGTGTTTTAAAATGAAATATTTGTACAAAAAAAAAAAAAAACAAGTGAAATAAAAACTGGAGACTTATGTTTTATTAATTGTAAAAATCATAATATAAATAGTTTATTACTACATAGGTATTTGTAAATTGTAATACGTCTGTGTGGATTGACGCATTCAAACCGTTTTCCGTTCGTCATACGAGAGAGAGAGAGAGAGAGAGAGTTGCTTATGCTTTGGGGAAGAAGTTGATCTGAAAAAAATGTATAAGAGCAAACACATTAAACGGATTTCTTTCAAAACCGGTCTATGAATATAAAGCGTTGTACCTTTTCTCCGTTTTTAACAAAACAGTTTCTGATCACACGTCCAGCAGCGCATTTTTCAGTGGTTTTCGGATCGATAATAGCTGCGAACAAAAACGCCGGTCGCGATACCAGTCAATTCAAACCGTCGCTTATCCCCCATTTTTCTTTTCTCTCAACTCACCTTCTTTTTCGCAAGTCTCTATTATGGCCACGGCCTTCTTGTGTTCGTCCGGGTGGTTGGCGAAACGAATTTGGGCCAGTGTCTTTCCGTCCGGCACGCTGAACTTGTTGTTTTTCACCAGATTCAAATTTTTGTACACGCATTCCAAGTAGCATCTCTGCTGTTCGTTTTGCGGCACCACCGTGTTGCTGACTAATGCCATGATCTCCTGCGGGGCGTGCAACTCGTCCTTACATTTGACCGCGATCGTGTTCAGTTTTTGTTTCAGGACCACGTGCTCTGTGGTCATGTTCTACAGAGAAAAACTGTGGTTTTTTCAACAAATTTTTTTAACAAGCGCGAAAATGATTTTGGTCGTACAACAGTACGAATTTGATCAAAAAAAAAAAAAAGTTTATATTTTGTTTCAAAATATCATCTCGCTAATAAGAAGAAGAAAAAAGGAGAATTCGACACCCGTATCATCCCCAAATATATACTCGTCCTACAGGATCGAAAATCAGGGCACCTAAAGGGATTATCTCTCAGCGTGGACGTGTAGTAAATAAGTGGAGGAGGAATGACAGCAATGTCGTAATTCCAAGTTTTGAAATGGGGGGGGGCAACCACAGTTGTAAACGGTCCGTATTGTTGAAAAATAGGCTTTTTTTTTTAACAAAAGGCTCTAACAACAAGTGTAAATAAACTCGATGGTGGCCTATATTTTTTTATGATTGTGATTAAGAAACGTTACTACTGAACGGTTAACATTTTAAAAAACGATTTTAAAAGAAAAAAAATGATTCAAAGATTTTATATTTCTAAAAACAAAAAAAAAATCAGGCGACAAGTTATAAAAAAGAAAACAATAAATTTGTTAAAAAATCCAAGAGGGATGAATGATTTTAAACATAAAAAGCAGGTGGACATTATGGTGGGTAACTAAAAAAAGAAATATAAAGAGGGATATCCAACGAGTGTCTGTGTTTGCCGTGGCTGAATTTTTTGTTTTCGTTACCGTTGGTTTCGACGTGGTAGCGTTTGCGGCGGCCCCGGTAGACTTGACGGTGGGCTCCGTGCCGACGGCCTTGTTCGCGGTGGCCGTCGCCGTGGCGGTGGTGGACCCGTGCTTGGTCGGCGAAGACGCGTGCGCGTGGTCTTTGGCGTACGTGGTTTGACCGACCGGAGTCGACGACACCGGCAGGCGCGTCGACGGCGTGACGGTGGACGGCGGTTTCGTCGTTTCGCTCGCCTTGTAACAAGTGGATATATTACACGGGTTTGAGCTCTGATTTACACGGGTAAGTAACAATAGTAATAACAATAGAAAATAATGTATATAAATATTATTTATATTTCGCCGGGGCGTCGTTTTACGCGTGAAGTGCGCTCGTCGCGGAGATCGTGCGGCCGCTGACGGGTTGCGGCGGAAAGATCCGTTTTCTCTCGTGATTTACACACAATTAAAAACTTTTACTTCAGAACGAATATTTTAAAACCGTTATAAATAGTTTACATGTCGGTCTTTGCGAATGACATTCAACGTTATACACATATTCGGTTTATTTGTTATGTATTATAATATAGCTGCAGATTTTCGTAACACGGACGGCATGTGGGGGGGAATCGTTCATTGAAATCGAATACCCCCCCATCTCTATTTTCAAACAAGCGCGTTACGATATGTATTTATATATATACCATTATTTGTGCGAGAGTGAAGGATTTTCTGAACTTTATTGTATTCGAAAAACGAGTACAGATGAGTATAGACTCCCGATATATATATATATACACGAATGTAGTTATAAGTCTCATTCAGACCGACGCGTATGTTATTCTCGTATAATTTTAAACAACAAAGAATTTCACGTTAATGTATTAAAAATCGCAATTTATATAAATATTAAGATTTTTTTTTTTTTACGTTTATGAAATACGGTAGGTACATAGAAAAAAAAAATGTTAAAAATTAATGAAATATTTAAAAAACAAATCGACTCTTCTAATTCAATTAAAATGGTAAGCGCGTATTGGTCGTAAAATTATCTATATTGGTATTCGGTGATAAAAGAAAAAGAAAAAGATCTGAAACCTCTTACCCCCGCCGATCAATACAAGTTGAAGAGATTTTAAGAAACTACTTTTTTCCCTCTCCCGAAGAATTTTCCAGATACATTAATGGGCTATAATATTATAATAAAACATTATCATTATTATTATTATTATCGTATATTTATTTTAGCGCGTATTAATACATACTTGTACGTTGGTGATTAGAGTGAACACGATTGCGACTAGTACGACCAGAACGACCATCACATTAACTATTGGCTTCATGTTGAAACACGAATTTCAGACAGTGTCTTGTCGTAGGGAATATTATGTTTTGTCTCGTCGTCTACGGTATATTTATATAATAATAACAATAATACGTCGGGAAATATTTTTATTTTTTTTTTTACGTATAAAATTAATCAAATATTTATTATGTACCGTGATATTATTTGCCGTATAATATATGTGATCGCTCGCTGTACAGACGTATATACGCGTGTTAAGTTAAACTACTGATGCTGACGCTGTCGTTCCAGATCTTTTATAGACTCTCCCTTTGTCACGGCCCGTTATGATTATGACCTCTAAGTAATGAAACATCCAGACCAAATTAACGGCAAGGACATTTTTTCCCCCAAAATAAATAACGCGTCCTGTTTGTGCGCGCATGTGAAAATTGAAACGTAAATTGGCACGATTCGTTCTGTGAAACGGCGTCGTAATTCAATTGGGGGAACAAATGCGTATAATAAATCAATGACTTAACGGGTCGTACGACGATGAGAGCTTATATATATATATATATATGTACATATTAATATATTATTGTTATTGTGCATTTTGCATTGTGTCCGGTAAAAAGACGTTTGGGAGAAATTAAATATAAAAATTATCCGTAGAATATAAATTGTTTAAAATATAATAATATAGTACCTATATTATATAGGCGTAATGGTGAGTATTTTATATATATATATATAGTTGTACATACACATTAATATATTATACTATTACTGCCGGGAGGAGAATTTATAAAATTCCCTTTAGACGTTTTGACGAGAAATTCGAAAAGGTTGAATGAGATGCGCGCTTCGTGCAATATAGTTCTATGTACCTATTCTTATACCACCGCATTGGATTTATTATTGTTCAATAAATAGATGTGTCATATAATACACTGTACGCATAACATTCGCGCATATGACTTTTCGAATTTAATTCTGTTATATTATTATATTGAAATTATATAATGCCGTTAATTTAATTTAGTTTTTTTGTTTAGACCTTTGGCGAATTCTGCTGGATCTGAAAATCGAGAGAGAGAAAAATCATTCAGGACGTGCTTATATATAAGTAAGCGAAAAATTCGATTCAGTACATTATATATATATATATAGGCACCGAGCAGGTGTTCTTAGACATTGTTTATTTTTAATACTATATATCATAATCAAGTGTGTAACATTGGGTACATTTTGTAATTTTTCTTATGATTATTATATAAGATAAAATATAAAAATTATAAATTTATTACTTCTTTGAAACGCGGTTTTCATCTAACTCGCGCGAAACGGCCAAAATGATAATATATGCGTTTTTGTAATTTATAACGAATTTTTTTTATTCCACAAAAAATCGAACTATTCGAGAATATTACACTTAGGCTCACAGTTAGTTGGTAACATTTCTAGTACTCCCAAATAATTTGATGAAATTATGAGATGTTCAACATTGCGGTTTACGCTTTAAGATACCTTATATATATTTATTTTTAAAATTAAACCAGATTTTCGGTGTCGATGATATCAAACGAGCGTTATTACGAAAGATCCACACACATTATTCTAAGCTGCTTTTACTATATTATACCTGTAAATATATACGAGTTCAGCAAATATACGACAAATGCGCTGTGAAAGGTCTTTTTCTTATATGGCGAATAAAAAATTGACTCCGGACTATAACATAAATATATATGGTACAAGAAAGACAACATCGTTATAACGCATTAGCGGCTAACGATAGGCGAATTACTGTAATGTTTATACACATATACATTTTTAATGTTCACTTTTTTTTCTATATACGTACGATTATTATTATTATTATTATTATCGCGCGTTCCTATCGTGAAATTTAACAACAATAATTAATAAAGTTATAAACTCTTAACGCTATTATACATTTAATAACATAAAAACTAATTTACTCACTTTTTTTTATATTAAATGTTAAATATACGAGTAAAGTGGTCTTTATGTTATTAAATGTATAATAACGTTAAAGAGTTTATGAATTATTAAATCATTGTTGTTAAATTTCACGATAGAGACGCGCGTATAAGGTGTGAATTTTTCCCCCAGATAAAGGATTTTGCTCCCGGATATTGTTTGGCCGTCATTTACATAATTATTCGTTCGTCTATTGATCTGATTTATTTTTTTTCATAAATAAAATTGTTGTCGAAAACCGGAGCTCGGATCACGACGCGGCTCGTAATTCGGTTATTATATATGTACAATATACGTATACGGCAAAAAATTAGAAACGAATATAATAACATACATTATAATCGTCGATTATTTAAAAAGTTTAGCTATTATATTTTGTCCTCGTTGAAAATAAACGAAATTGACAAATCGGGTCTCTTGGCGTACGTACTATATTTATACATAATAGTGACCAATTGACCAAACAATTCCAATTACGATAATATAACAACTAAAACAGCTTATGAATATATATATATTTTTTTAAATAACTTTATATAGAAAAAACTCGAAAATATAATATCTACCAACTTTGAAGTGTTTTTTTTTTTTTAATGCACGTAAATAGTATTTACGCGTCAAATGTAATAAATAATTATTTAAAACATAATATTGTATGGGCGATTTTAAATACTTATTGTTACATATAATAATATGTGTTACGACGTATTTACACTATTGTCGTTTTTGGCGCACAACAGCGAGATATAAGTAGTACCGACGACGACGTTGTTGTATGTAGTCGACCGTTATGTTATGCACACCATTACTGAAATTCAACTAAATAAAAAGGGAATTTTACAAACACCTAACGGTTGCGCGAAAATCGTAGCTAACGTTAAATTATTTCTATTACAAAATCAATAACCATATTATTACGCGTTTGCCCGCTGTTTCTCGGTCAGAGAATACATGCGCAAAGTCCAATGAACAAGATCAGCTTCTCGTGTTCAAAAAAGTAGATACCGCTCGGCTATAAATGTGACGCGTGTCGTATCGTCGTCGACAGGACGTCTATAGAATCGAGAAAATGTACTTTTATTGACAGGAATAACAGTGCTCCGTCCGAAGACGATTGATTGCCACTAACTCGGAGAGACACAAACAGACAAATTATACGAGACGTTTATGCGCGTACGGACAGACGGCTACAACTTTTCGATTAACACGTTGGCTACCACCAATCTATTTTTCATCTAACTTGCGTTAATTACCATGAGTAGTACCGGTAACTCTCACATGAAAAAACTGTGAAATTTATTCGTTCTGTACCGCGTGTGTCACCGAAACTCCTCATCCCAAAATAAGTACAATAATGATCCCAATGTAATCTAGATCATAATGGTCCAATCAGAATATTTTTATCTTGCTTAGTTACAGAATTATAAATTTGGTATACGAAATAGAAGTTTTCAAAAAATTAGCTCGGTATGAAATGCTTATTCTGTCGAGAACCACATTTGCAAGTTAAAACTGTGCGATCCGACTGCACAGTTTTATCTGTAAGATAAATCGACGTTGTAGGTTAATGCGACGTAATTTATTAGAACCATTATGAAATAAATTGCAAAATACCAATTGATAAAACTGTGGCAATTAAAGCGTGTGATAAGACAATTTTATTTCAAACTACCTGCACAGTGGTTTGCGCATGGTAGCCAACGTGTTAAGATCATTTACGTTCCGCGCAAAATAAAACAAGACTGACTCTATAAAACACTCGCATTTCGGATAACGCACGCGCATGAAAATTATTATTGAGACCGCCCGCTCTATATTACAATATTATCAACAACAATACTTATATAGTTTTTAACGGTTAATATTTCATTGAAATACGCGCGCGTGTATATTATTAAAAACCAGCACAACAGCTACTGTAGACGATCACTTTCTCTATTTTGCATTTTTAAAGCGTGGGTTTTTTTTTTTTTTTTTGAAAGCGATTTGAATTTATTTACGAATTTCAAACTATCCATACACACAGTGGTTTATACTACGAGATTGAAATTTCAAGCGCATTTTTAAACATCATATATTAATGAAGTTCACGATTCACGGCCGTGTATTTTTGTGCCGCCATTCAGATATATATATATAGTATATATAGACTTATTCATATACATATACTACTGGTCACGTACAATGCGAGTAACGATGATAAAATGAAATAAAAATTTCTGCCGGAGATACATTTTAATAATATGTCGGCGGTCGTCATAATGTGTACTAAAAAATTTGTTTTTATTTTAATTTTTTTTTTTTTTAGTGTGTGCGCAAATAGGTAAGGAGAATGGAAAACGTCATGTTTTTTTTATAATACGCTCGTGTAATAAAAAACGCGTGTAGATTTAATAATAATAATAATTATTATTATTATTATATTGTATACAAAAAAATATCGCGCGGTTATTTAAAACACAAACATTTTGTCATCGCAAAAATGGAAAGTTTCTCGCGGTTATTTACTATTAGAATTATTATTTACTATTCTTTTCATAGTATTTTGTTTACTTTATATTACATTGTATTACCTGTTTATCTATTTAATTTACGCATACGCGCCGTGTCTATACTTGTGTACTTATTCGTACGCATCTTTCTAATATTATCGCAGTTCTTTAAATAAAAACGTTAATTATTAAACGTTTTTCTCTTCAAACGAATTACAATACCTGCTATACGTATAAATATATATTTATTATTCAATTGACAGTATTACTACTGTTACCATAATACGTTAAACGATAATACAATATAATAAATATGAATTCCTAATCGTTATTTCAATATTCCATTAATAAATTCATCATTATTATAATATACCGCTATTAATTGGTTATAACTAACATGAATTGCGTTATAAGTGTTGCGAATATTGTATTATAATGTGTCGATTAAAAATAGCGTGCGACGATTTATAACATTTCCTGTTTAAATATTCGCTTATTATTATATTTACGTATATATTATTACTTTTTATACGCGTAAAATTTAATTCTATTATCCTGTTACAAACGTTCAGATTTATTATAAAAATATTTATTTATACTATATTATTTAATTATACTCGTATTTAGAAAATTGCGACGTGTGCGCGTAAAACCGTAATCACGATATAATTGTAATAATAATTAGTGTAAAATTGTTTTCAATAACGTAAACCATTTTTGTTTTATACGTATTTGTTTTTATTCTATAAGCGTTTTTTTCTTTTTTTGCTCGGATATTTATATAGGTACACCACACTGCGGGACAATTCGTAATGAGGCGTAGGTATTTGTGATTTTCTACGCGGATAACGTTATTATTTCTTATTAGTTCGTTTAAATTATATTTGGCGCGGTGTGACATTGAACGTTGTGGTGAATTTTCTATCCGAAACCCTTGTCAAATGAAAAAAATAATAATAATAAAACGGCACAAGGTCGAGAACATCATCAATCATTCACGTCCAGTCAACTATGAACGCGCAATTATCATACCTAATTTCTCCAATTAAATCGTCAAGTCTTTATATATTTTTAATACAATATAATATAATATAATACAGGTAGACATTATTCATCTATTTTTACCGTCAAAATCATAACAATCGTATATACTTTTGTTGATATTATTCTGATAGAATCGCGTAGGTATTGGATTGCTGCGCGATTAGGTTCGTATAATATGAAATCATTACGTATACTATATATTATAATATATTATGATTATGTGTATGTATTGGATTTTGGAGACGGATTTATTATAACGAAGCAATATTATATTACACATGTCGATACAGTATGTTTCTCATTTTTCTTCACGACTATAATTCTGTGTGAAATTACGAATTTACTTATCTAAGTACAGTATAATATACATATTTTACATAAAAATGTAACGGACCTCTGGCACATGCAGAGTTGAAATGTTATTATTAGCTATATAATGTTTATATAATTATTATTATTGTATAAAAAATTAATATTTATTACGAATTATTTTAAAAATTAAAACGATAGTATGTTAATGCGATAAAACGCGCAACATTAATAAATATTTATTTGTGTCCTGTATAATCCGGTCTATATACAGTGTATAAAATATACGAGTTACATAATAACTATACTGCCAGTACACGAAAAACCACACAATTATAATCAATCGAAAAAATTTCGAGCACTTACAAACTATGTACAATATTCGGTTGCCATCATATTATTATATATGTTATAAACGAATCTTTGAAATCAAATAATGTTTCTATTTGACTATAACATACGAGTATACGTTTCTAGAAAAAAAAACACTCTATTACAATAACGAAACACTCGTAGACATAATATACCAATTGCGAGCAATTGTACAATTTTGCTATTTACATATATTTGAACGTTTTTGTTATAGTTTTTTTTTTTTTAATTTTCCATAATATATTCTTATAGACAATAAAACAAATAATAAATTAAATCGTTTTTGGTGTTGACGACAACGACGAAGACTATACATTGCATTACGCTTTTCTATTTTTGAAAAAATTCCATTATTATACACTGCATCAAAAGTCCAGATCATCGTTACGGTATACATATGATCGGTAATATATACTAAACGTACAATATAATATTATGAATACGAAATGATATCACGTAAATCATTTAAATGTATTAACCTCCGGTCCAATTGAAAACTTTTAAAAAAATGTCTCGTATTAAAACTAGTAGGTATATCAGCTGTAATCATACACTTGCCAACGAATTCACGCCATCGGATCATTATTACCTATATACATATATTTTATATTTGCTTGTATAGAAATATAATAAAAGGTTGTATATACGTCATACGTATATGTAGTGATGAAAAAAACAATCTTATGCTAAAGATTTGAAAACATTGCAGTTACACAACGAAGCAATTGGCATTTTTAATTTATCCAACTATAAATTCAAATATTTTTCTCGTCCATCGTCAATATATTATGTTACAGTAATACATATTATGCTGGAGATGATTGGCACACTCAACTATATTGTTATATATATATTGTCGTTAGGTGGCAATAATAATTGTCAAAAAAAAAAAAAAATTCGAATATATCGCGATTAAAACAGATATAATATATATAAATATTGAGATCTCCGCGGTGAGACATTCTGCATATTATATAGCGTGTACTAAGTTGAATCCCCCCCCCTTCCACATAAAAAAACTGTTTATCCACACGGAAAACAAAACAAATCGTATAATCGTCGTGGTTTCTTCGCTTTAAGAATCTAAAAAAAAATGTCTATGTCAGTCTATACGCGCCGCGCATAACAATAATAATAATAATAATAATAATAATAATAATTATAGGTTTAGTCTGAAATATAATACGGGCGAGAGCAAGGTTGCAGATTCCTCCGCGGGTTCGATCGATCCGGTCGAAGATAAAAAAAAAATCGTCGGCTACAGCCGTCGGACATTGTATTTACGCGGCGCAATTTTTTTTCTTTTCGTATTTTATTCGTAAATAAATTGCAAAATAATTTTTAAATTTTTTCTTCTTCTAATAACACGTGTATATATATAATATATAGTATACCGAGTAATAATATATAAACTATTACAATAATCTCGCGCGTTACTCCAATATTTACTGCAACTGTAAGCACATATATACACTCGTATACTATAATGGTTAAAAGACCATGGTTTCTATTTGACATCGCGTCTCTATATATTTAAAATAAAAAGAATAATATAAACCGGAAAAAAGAGATGTGTGTTTTACAATATTATCGCGATATATAATACGCGTACACTTCGTGTGATACGAAATGAATTAAAGACTTACAAACAATTACACTACTGTAGTATTGAAAAAAATAATAATAACGCGTTTATTTATAAAATACAAATGCCGGGCGTATTAAAACGTTTTATGTTTTGTCCGATTTCCAGGCAGTTTTCACGGTTTTTTACGTGCTATACAAACAAGTCATAAAGAAATTTTTAAAGAATTATAAACAAATATTTATAAGACATATTATAATAATATATATATATATGTATTCTGTAAATCGAAAGGGTGTGCGGATCCGTTTCCAATGTAAATGCGTATGTCTCCTGCGCTTGTTTCAAGGTCCTCACTATATTTGACAGCGCACCGAGACCACCGATTTCGTGTGTATATATAAAATGCGGATATAATTATTTAATCCTTCGCAAAATGTATAATCCCCCCCGGGTCGCCCACCACAACAGAGATCGTTATTTGTTCTCAAACGAATTACGAATTCGAAACACGTTTTTTTTTTTTTTTTACTCGTTTTAAAATTCGATGATCGGACACCTCAGTGTCCCCTCAGCCACGCGTGTTTTAACGTTTTCAAATTTCTCGTCTCGTAAGAAAAAAAAAATAATAATAATAATAAACCCTATACAATCTATAATTATAAGCGAAAAAAATTACCAGTATCCGCGATATTTGAAAAAGAAAAAAAAAAGATGAAAACAACGAAGAAATTGGCGTACGTATATAATAATAATAATAATAATAATAATAATATATAGTGAATTAAATCGTTACGAAAAAAAAAAACAATGCTATTATTTCAAATGCATTATAATATAATTCTTTGAAAACTATATATAAATATTACGGTGCCCCGTATTATTCAAAATATCTGTATATGTACGGAAATATTATTTTCTAATAAATACGCGTTTCGAATTCCGGGGATTTTTTTTTTTAAATTTTAATTCTATTGTAAAAACGCGGATGTCGACATCGATTATTATATATCGTTTCAAAAAAAGAAAAAAAAAATTACTATTCGTTTTACTCGCCGCATATATCATGAAATTTATTTACGACATAATATTTATCGTTATTGTACCGCACGTATTAAATCTTATACGATTTTTCGTTTCTTTCTTCTCGACTTCTTTCCGTGTATTTAATAATAATCATTAGTAACGAATTTTTTTTTTTTCGTTTTGAATTTTACGTTAACCGTAAATCCGTAGTTTCGATCGCGTTCAATGATTAAAACGTGAAATCGGTAAAATATATTCACCCCGCATATCATATTAATATTAACGTAGGTATATTGTAATAAAGAAGCGCGGCGCAACAGGAAAACAAATACGATATATCGATTTGTAATAAACCTGTTGTTATTTTCGTCATCGCGCGCGCGCACGTATAATCGAAAATTCTGTATGCGCGCCCACGTCATACGTCGAAAATATATTTTATTATTATACGAGAACATATTTTTATTTTTTAATAATAATTATTATTTTATTTGCTAATTATAATAACAAGGCGGATTTTTTTTTTTTTTTTACTTGCGCCTTTCCAAAGGCCCCATCTCTTTTCGTCCGTTTTAATACGACACTGATTTTGTATTGCACGTGACGAATTCACAACAGCCGTAAAACCGAAGAAAATAATATTATATCGTCGTCGTACTCCTCCGCGTTCGCGGTCTGCAGAAAGCGAAAACGACGCGCTATTCATTTTTAACATAATACCATAATTTATATTTCCAATTCGAATAATATCGGCGGGGGTGTCTAAACGCGCGGAGTGTTAGAATAATATCGTTTACGTGTATATATATATATTACATTATTATAACGTCGTTGATTTTCTTTCTACGTACGCGATGGAAAATAAAAAACAGTTAAGACGATAAAACGACTGGTGAGTAAATGTAATAAATTTTTAAAAATCCAAGAGGGGATTTTAAACAAAATAAGTATAGGGAGGGGGATTGGAATATAATTAAAAAAAAAAAAAATCGGAGGGATGCTATCCAACCCCACTCCGACGAGGCTGTGCGGCGACACCACAAAACTCGTCGTCAATTCGTTTTATGAAATTTAACTTTCTATATTCCGCCGTGTATTGTAGTAAAAAGATAATTTTTTTTTTTTTATTCTACACTTTACAACAGCCGCGCGGATGCGAATGTCAAAACGAAATTTTCGTATAAATATTACATTGTGCAGAAATCGTAATTTGCGAGGGCTGAGCAGGGGACATCGCAGCCGTCCCCCGTAATTACAGAACGAAATTTTTTTTGCATTTACGCGCCGCGACCATAAGCGCAGCCTCCATTAATGACGACTGTTTTAAATGTACGAAATCCTCCGCGACGTGCAAGAACGAGGTTTTTTTTCCTCTTCTCGTCCGAAACCTTCCTTTACCGGGTATATTATCCGCGGTTTTTTTTTTCGAAAAAAAAAAAAATAATAACAATGAACGAATTTCAGGCGATATGACAATTATTGATGATGATGATGGCGCCGCACACGCACGGACGGACGAATGGAACATTATTTTCTCATCGCGGCGTACCTATACCGATATAATAATAATATTATTATTATAACGAGTCAGTTACACAACTACTACTACTCCGCGTTCGACCATCACCTGTAGTAAAATTATTACATTACCGTCGTAAAATACGCGCTTTGCGACTATGTCTTCCTCTCCGTAAACACACGCTGTGTTATTTGTTCCCCCCCCTCCCTCCCAACCGATTATAACTTCGTATACACACACACACACACATAACAGACCTTGACCATTACTATTATTTTTATTTATTATTTTTTGTATCATGTGTATCGCGACGGCGGTTCGACATCGCTGCGTACCACTGCAGTAGTCATGTTTATGAATTCGCACGTTCCGCTGCGCACGACGACGACGACGTGAACGCACCGCACCACACACACACACATCATTGTAACATTATCTCGCAGGACCGTCGAAGAACCGACTTACAACCGTAGTAGAGGTCAGTACTTTTTTTTTTTTTTTTCAAATTCCTTCTCCTCACGTGACGTCTCGTACACGACGTTATTTCCATTTTCCCAGTTCAAAATGTCAAAATCGTGACGCAGATAAACATCGTTTCGTTTGAATGATACGTTTTTTTTTTCCTATACAAATGAATCACACCGCACTCGAACACGAACCATTCTCGCATTATCATACCGCGTCAACGATACGGTTTTTCCGTTGGCCCACCAGTAAGACCGATACAAACAATTTTTTTTTTTATATAAAATAAAACACCAAACGCACACGAAAAATACGTTCACTTCGTGTTTGTGTTTCGTTTTAGCAGCAGCAGACGTTGCGATTCGAGATGTTGCCGTCGTTCACCGTATCGTGTCTAAACGTATTCGTCGTTCTCTTGACGACGGTCGATTGCGGCAATATCATTTTCCTGGACAACAATAAGTTGACGAAAAATCATAGTGACGAAACGTCGACCAACAGTCATCAGGTAGCTGAGGTTCAACATTCATTACCGCCACAATCGGCTCCGTTCACGGCACGACCGTCGGAAAACTATACCGTTCACCATACGCAACAACTGCCGCCGACGGTTCAGTATTATGCGCCAAACCATATGACGGTTCACTCCGTAGTGGAACACGCGACCATCCAACGGATGCAATTTCCAACTGTTCAGCCTTTACAGACGTCGACGTATGCGGACGACAGTGTAGCGAATAAACAGGTAACCTGATTTACACCATGCTGTATCGTACGTATGTAATTCACACATGCTTTACAACATTTCAGAAGTTGATACTGGGTTTGTACGAAGCAGCATTGAATATTGACAAATCGCTGGACAGTTTAAACGTGCGAGATCCAAAATCCGATCATAACGTAATCGTCTCGCCGTTGTGTATAGTTGCCGCTTTGTCGCTCGTCCTTCTGGGTAGTCACGGCGACACTAAAATAGAATTCAGTAAATTGTTCGGTTTCGACGACGACACATTGATCAGTTCGACGGAACGGTAAGAGCACATTCTCCGACACGGCTGCAATATATAATCATTAATTTCGTTATCGAGTTTTTATTTCATTGTTCCAGTACTGACCAAAATTATAAGAACTTGGGTACGTTGTTGAATAACTTTCAAAACAACAACTCTAGTCAACATTTGGCCACACATATAAATCTAGCAAAGTCGATTTTCCTTCAAAACGGTTACAACATTTCAACAAACTACAAGACTGCGGCTAAAGAATACTTAAACAGCGAATTGATCACGGTCGATTTTAAATTGAAAGGAGAACAAGCACAAACAACTATCAATCAGTGCGTATGAATATTACTACACTTTATACGGTCGAATTGTTTTCTAAGAGGATCATTTTAATATTTTTTAAATATTAATTTAGTAGGTATTTAATAGTCGCCGGGCATATAATAGTAATATTAGATTTAATGCGATAATACGTAGCTCAATAGTTATGTAATTAGGTGTTTAATTCGTTCTATGACAGTGTTTTTTTTTTTTTAAAAGGGCACAAATTTTTGTATACAATAACTCTTTATGAAAACACCATAAAATAACGATTAGTTTCAAAACCTACAAATCACCGTCATTCTATTTCTTTAAGTGTACGATTATTGATTATATCATAAGTAATTACGATATAATTAAATAATAGAATAATTCATTAGAGTAAACGTAAAATAAAATTAAATACTGAATAATACAAAAAAAAAAATATATATATATATAATATACATCCGCTTAATAACAATATAATAAAATTTTCTTTGATTTCTGATCTTTTTGTAATTGTTTGACAAATAAGTAACTATTTTTATACGTAAAACTGTATCGACTGGAATCTCTATCCCGTTGGCTATTTCCCAGTGAATAACATTTCTTGTAGAAAAAAAAGCATCAATTTGTATTTTACAATACTTTTGAACATCGTAGTAGTCAATTCCTAATAACCTTCTCTATGTCATAAAAATGATATTTGTTTAATTTTTAAATGTTACAGGTAGTGTTTTAGTTTCGTGGTTAATAATACTTTATTTTAAATAGATGGGTGTCTAATCAGACTCACGGAAAAATCAATAATATCTTGGAAGACATTCCGTTAGCTGAAACCAAGATTATCATAACGAGTGCACTGTACTTTGCAGGAGAATGGGAATATCCATTTTTCATCAACTACACTAGAGTGTAAGTGAAATTATTTAAAAAAAAAAAACATGTATAAGTAAAATTGACGTATGATTCCATTTCAGAAAACCATTTTATGTCGGACCGAACACAGACGGGAAAAAAATGTCCAGGCAAAACAAGGATATTGTTTACATTCCAATGATGGTAGGCAGCAGTGAAGTATTATACCATGCAAATGAAGAACTGGAGTTCAAAGCCATAGGACTACCATACAAAGACAAACAGTTTGTAACATATTTTGTGCTTCCCGATTCGAATGTTACGTTGAGAAGTATGATTGCTAAAATGAACCGGAACACTCTTAAAAATATAACCAAATACACAAATCTCACCGAATTTACATATTTTGTGCCTAAAATGACTCTAGAGTCGTTCACTAACCTCAAACCCGTTTTACAAGTAAATATAATTTTACTTTATATTTTCTCATGGGTCATATAAAAATACACTTTGTTTCGTTTTTAGAATATTGGAATTAACAGAATGTTTGACCCGACTAAAGCAGATTTAACGAACATGGCTTCCGACCCGAGTTTATATATCGGCGATATTTTACACAAAGTAGAAGTCGTTATCAATGAAGTCGGTACAGTCGCATCAGCAGCTACTGTTGTAACTATAACTAGAGGAGGTCAATCTACTTTCAACATAAACAAACCCTTTTTATTTTTTATACATCATGTGAAAAGCGATACGGTGATATTTTGGGGTTCTGTAAATAAGCCTACGCCATACTCGACGGTTCCAAGTCAGAATTTGCATATACAGAAACACAGTAACCCTATTAGTGTAATTTAAATTTATTTTATATATTTATTATTGTAACATTTAAAACTTAAAATATATGTTATATTACTTCACAATGATGTTTATTATGAACGATTTTACTTTTTGGCAAATGTAATTTTCATTGCGTGAGTAGGTGTGATCTTGAATCCGTTTAAAGACAGTTTGGCAGTGTTTGATTGATGTTCGTTTTCAAATTCAACAAAAGCAATGTCATGTCTGTTGGGTACAAGTCTCACTTCTTTGAATCCAGGGAACCTAGAATTGAAAGAATAATTAAAATTATGTTCCGCGATATAATATTAAACTAAAAACTCACTGGTTGAAAAGCATAGATAACATCATTTCGGTTGTTTCATCAGGAAGGTTGGTCAAGAAAAGAATCTGATTAGGCGGCTGTTCGGGTACATCTGTTGAAGAATAAACAATAATCTGATAGTATCACATCATACATCCAGAATAAATAATAAATATGAATAACACTCACTACCACCAGGCGCACCTCCCGAGTTATTTTGTTGTGCCAAAGCACGGGCCTGTTCTTTAGCTGCTTTACGTCTCTTTTTTGCTTCTTCATCGTCCTTGGGTTTTTTTGGTTTCTTTTGACGCTCGACAAATGTACCCTTCATTTTTGCGATTATATCGGACTCTGTTTTAGCAAACTGTATACGCTAAAAATAAAAATATACAATATGTAACCAAAGATAATATGTGAATATTATAAACAATTTAAATAACTTGTATTTTAAAAATGTTCAATAATAATTATCAATATTTACGATTTTATAAATTACACATAAAGAGAGCTCATAATTCGAAATCTAAAGAACAAAGTATACTTTAAGCTATATGACACTGCTACAAGTAACAATAAAATGTTATTTAATCTTGAATACAATTCGTTAATGATTTGTGTGTATAAATGATCTTAGAAAGTAAGTTAATATATTATCATACGACGTTATTTCAAATTAAATAATAAAACAGCAATTATAATCAACACATTTTAATAATTATGTAATATATAATTTTAAAGACTAAATTTGTAATTTTTGAGAAGCCTATGTGAGAACTGAGAATAATTTACATCTACGATGGGTTCTACGATAACAATATATTATTCTACTGATCCAATACAAATACATAATATAATTGAAATAATATTTTTATACATCTTTAAATAATGATAATTAATATTTAAGTGCGTACATGGATAATGTTGTACACAAGTTATATTTAATTATATTAAATTCACTGGAAATTATGTGTACATAAATTAAATAGTTTACAATAAAAAATTTGATATTATCACCCATAATTAATAACGACATTTATTTCGAGTTCCGTCCACATGCATGTATTATCTTACCATCGGCTTGTCATAAAATGGAAATCCTTGCATTGCACGCAAAGCGTTTGTTGAACTAGTGATGTCTTTGAATATAACAAACGCTTGGCCATTCATTTTAATCCCTTTCATAGCCACAATGTCGAGTATTTGCCCGAATTGTGAAAATATCGCATACAGAGATTTCTTTAAATCTTGAAAACAAAAAATAAACGTTATAATAATTAAACAAAACATTTTACAATTATAAATTTTTTTTTTTTTTGTTCTATTATAAGTCGCTTACCATCCTTTTTTATCTTTTCATTTAAGTTGTTTATGTAGATGGTATGATTTGGACGCGTGTCCAACATTTTCGCTTTTATTCCTAAAAATCAATAATATTAATAATTAATACACGCTGCAATAGGTATTTGAAAAGAAAAAAAAAAACAAAAAAAAGTGGCGATTCGAATTGTTTTTATTTGGCATCGATTCTACACTATTGAGGACAGTCAGTAAAACATGTATAAAATATTCAACGTCGATGATTTGTTTTTTTTTTTTTTTTTTTTTTACAGTAAGTCATTGGAAAACAATGAAAAACAGTAACGATTCATAGAAACGATAATATTAAAAGTAAAACGAATAGAGGACACGAAGGAGACTTACAGACCGGTGGTTTCTTACGCTTTCAAAATAATGTTTTGCAGAAGACAATAAAACGACACACAGGACAATGTTGTTGACAAACGGGACGAAACAGACGCGCGTATTCACAAACCATTTTAGATATTTTCACATCGCGCGCTATTCGTTTCAACACTGCCGTGCATAACACAACTATTCTACGACCGATAAACGAATACCGGCAATGGAAATTAACGTGTTTCGATACACACAACACAACGTTGTAGTCGATCGTTTTGTTACCAACACTTTGTTCGATTCCGAATTTTTCCGGAAAAAAAAAATATGTATATCAATCGTCGTACTCACTTTAGCAAATGCACGTGGATACGGACGAAAAATCGTAAAGACGAAAGGAAAAACAAAACAACAGTTAAACCGTTCTAAACGAATTCCCCGGGAACAATAGCCAACGCGGACGGACCGGCGGAGTTGAATTCTGAGGATTTCGAGCGTCCGGCGAACGACGATAACGAATTTCGCGTAAACAACGAGCCGAAAGGCAAGAGTAGAGAACAGCGAAAACGCCACAGCGCACGACGCGGAATTCCGACAAAAAGCCACAGAAGACGACGGACGCCTGTTAACCGTCGCAGTGGTGCCAACGCGAAAAATAAATTCCCAAATATTCGAATTGATCATTATTAAACGAGTAATGATCGATCGGTTATTACCGCGACGTGTTCTCGTCCGCGTTTATTACAATTGTGTAACGGAACGCAAAAAAAAATCAAATCTTTGAGCATTGCCGCCGAGGTGATGGTTTTGTGTCGATATCACATTTGTAACCATACGCCAAATAATTGCAATAGAATTACGTGGTCTTGTTTTGGGGCGAAAGCGCGGCGCGTCCGCCACCTAATCGAAATCAATGCGGCCAACGGTCATTCGTTCGCGTCACGTTCCGACGACAGATGGCGCTGCGTGTTACGGGTTAACGTGTTTTCGGCGCTCGAACCGCAGGAAACAAAATGAACTCGCTTGTGTGATATGGTGGGTTTACACGCTCAGTTAAACTGCGCAAACTAACTGTACGTGTAAACGGAAATCGTAGGACTGTACAGTTCAAAATTTTGGCCTGTGCGAGTTCAGGCGATGCCTGAAAAAAATTGTGCAGTTATAGTAGTAGTTGCACAGTTTTCTCGTGTGTGTAAACAGATAACTGTGGGTTTTTAGTACTACTATAACTGTAGTGTCAAATTAAAACTGAACAAAAATTTGTATCAATAACTGAACGTCTAAACCTAAATAATTTACTCTGTTTGCGCAAACGGACTGCACAAAAATATCAAAAATTTGTTTGCGCAGTTTAACTGAGCGTGTAAACCCACCATTAGTGTACATACGCACTATGCGGGTGCCCGCAATGCGGCCAGCCGTCCGGTTAACCGCAAGTAATTAATCATACGTAATTTCTGTACATATAAAATATTTTATACGCACTACGTTGCGGCTGCCCGCAAACCGGTCCGGTTGCTTGGATCGCTGCGGCCGCTTCGACGGTTGACCCGCCGCACGGTCATTATACGCACTGTGCGATTAGTTTGCGGGTAACCGTTACCGGCGTCGTTGTGTTTATCGTGTTATCCGTCGAAATTAATAATATGGAGTTCGATACAGAAAAATTTATAATCGAAATCCAGAACCGACAATCACTTTGGAACACAACGTGTTCAGATTATTCCGATAGAGATATTAAACAAAGAGAATGGGAAGAAGTCGTTAATATTTATGGTGCCGAATTATCGCGGGAAGAAAAGAAAAAACTCGGTTAGTATTATTTAATTTACTTTATTATAATATTATATAGTTACTTAATGATACTTTACGTTTAATTTATTAAAAACTGAATTATTATTATTATTATAATAATTTTATGATTTAGAATTAATATGATACAAATTATTTTTAAATGTAATTATCTTGCCAGTCTAAATCTTCCTTCGGTTATAAAATATTCTGCAAATAATTCTCGATACCTTAATGCAGTTCTATTATTTCTTCGCACACTATCGGGACCAATGGTTTCGCTTAATGGGTTATTTAAAGTGTCTTCAAAAGTAAAACCATCTCTATCTCTCACAAAATTGTGCAAAACACAAGCAGACTCGATAATATCATTCACTAAATCAATATTCACATTTATAGGTCTATGAAAAATGCGCCATTTGTTAGCAAATATGCCAAATGTGCATTCTACATAACGCCTAGCCCTGCAATGTCTATAATTATACGTTTTTTTCGTAACATTTAAATCGTTTCTTGCATATGGGCGCATCATACTTGTACTTAAAGCGAACGCTTCGTCACCAACAAAAACGAACGGCAAACAAGTTGTACAATTTGGCGAAATAGGTGACGGATCTGGAATGTTATGATGATTCTCTTGAATTTTTTTATAATTATTAGAATTTTGAAAAATGGCTGAATCTCCAAATTTCCCATACGCCCCAACGTCTATTAGTATAAATTTATAATTACTGTCACAAATTGCCAACAAAACAAGAGAAAAAAATCCTTTATAATTGTAACACATTGATCCACTATTGGCAGGTGCGATAATTCTAATATGTTTACCGTCGCATGCACCTATACAGTGAGGAAAATTCGTTCTCTTGTAAAAATCATTTGCAATTTGATACCACATTTCTTTTTTTTGGTTCAGGTAGACATATTTCTTTTAAACAAAACCATATTGCAACACATACTTCTCGGACAATTTCTGCGATAGTGCTAATTCCAATTCGAAATACATAGTGTAGTTCTGCAAATGAACACCCTGTTGCCAAATATCTGAAACAATTTTTTTTTTAGGTGTAAATCTTCAGAAAAAATGGCGTAACATACGTGATTGTTTTGTAAAGGCCCACAAAGCAAAAGAGACCAAAAGCGGTTCTGAAGCGAAAAAAAAATCTCCCTATGTCTTCTACAACAACCTTTTATTTTTAAAAGATACCGTATCGGTTAATTCAACAACTTCGAATATCAATTCAAATGCAGAAATAAATAATGAAGATGAAAACGTAGGTCGACATACAGCGGCTGATACTTCCGAATCTTCATGGACACCAAAACGTAATAAAAAAAATAAAAATGATGACATTGGTAGGGAGTTGATAGGGATCTTAAACAAAAATTTAGAAACAAAAAATGTTGAACACGACGAAGATCGTCTTTTTTTCTTGTCTCTGGTAAAAGAATTTAAAAAAATACCAGAACACATACGGTTGCAAACAAAAATGAACGTTTTGAAAGTAATTCAAGACGCTCAGATGTCAAATTATCCAAACATATGGGACTGGAATATTCAAAGTCAGAATAATCAATATCGTGGGCATACAGCTAATTCGGCACAAAGAAGACACTATCCTTACAACCATACTCCTATACAAATATTTATACCTACAACCAGTCCATATCAAGAAATTGTAAATAATCCAACACAGGCTCTATCACCTCTCTCATCTGCGGATTCAACGGCTACGCATGTGTCTCATGAAAGTGAAACTTCTCATGTAGACCTTTTTAATTCAATTCATTAAATTAAATATTAATAATAATAATAATAATAAATTATATAGTTATTAGTATTATGCGTTTGTGTTTTTTTCTAATTATAAACATTTATAAATAAACCTTATAACATTAAATTATAATATATATATATATATAATTATAAAAATAATATTTTCTTTTATTTACCGTAGCACAATGGTTAGCTTTTCTTCGGGCTTTATACTTTTTCTAAAGCGAGTGTCTTCCTTCGTAATGAATATTTTTAAAATACTCAAAAAATCTTCAAATGACTTAAGGCTCATTCTTATATAGCCAAAGAATTTGTCATCGTATTTTTTTAAGTTCTTCAAAAAATATTTCGAAATGTCTGGTTTCATCTCTTGTTTGCAAAAAAGGATGTATCCGGTATTTCTTTTTCATTTTTATATAGTGCTCGTAAATGTAATAAATAGAAATTACTTCTTCGACGTTCATTGTAGAAATGGTTCGTTTAGTTATAATTTAATAACTATTTAAACGCCAATATTATATTTTTATTTTATACGCCCGCAGATTCTACCGTACACGCCGCGGTTAACCGGACGGCTGGCCGCATTGCGGGCACCCGCATAGTGCGTATGGCTACTAAAGATACATAATACTATATATAAATATTACAATTGTAAATTTTAACGAGTGTGAGGTTAGCAAGTGATGAGAAACGTATATTTAATTGCCTATATAAAGAGCCTACTAATAAGCACTTCGAACCGTAATATACAAAAAAATTAAAATAATAGATAGCGCCAGAAATATTTTTCGTAAATATATAGTAAAAACAAACATAATTTAAAAATCAAACAAATCCGAATTTACTATTTTCGATGTGTTCCGGAGGATGGCCCCAGGGCAAGACATACATATTAAGAAAGCCCGTGAAATTTACTATGAGATAGGCTTATTAGAAACGTTACTCCCCAGTAAACGAATGTGTTGAGCTCGTATTGAATTTCGACCACCCGTTATCGCCGGGACCGACGAAGGCGGCAAAACGATATTACTTGCTGTCATCATCAGGTAAAATTAAAATTACCCGATGATGAGTTTTTGTCGAAAACGGTAGTAATATATAATATAGACAACAACATTCTTAACTAATACTCACGGGCTTTATTCGTTTTTTATATTTAAATATACATTTTAATATTCATGTGTATATTTATTTAGTTTATATATATATATATATTGTATGTGATAATAATGTAGCTTACCTTAATATTAAGATTTATTACAATTTTCTACGGATGAAATTTACAACGAATACATTTGTCGCGATCACTTTGTTGATTCAGATTTTTCCAGACCGAAAAAAAGTCGTTTGATTAAAAGTGCTATTCCACAAAAGTATAATTCAGTAGATGGGCATGAGCTAAATATAATCACACCAATAAAAGTGTATAGGAAAAAGATTCCAACAACGCCTACAGATCACCTAAACCATCAACTAGTAGAGAGTTATTTCCATCTCCTTCTACTCCAAAAATGTCTCCTTCAACCACAACTTGGATAAAAAATGTTATAGATTTACCCACACCCGTATCAAGGAAAAGAATAAAAAAAACCAAAAACCAGCATCGCCATCTTCAATTACGTACAGTCCAGGTACGAATAAAAAAATTAAAACTCTTATACAATGTTATCAAAAAATATTAAAAAATAAACTTTCATTAGTCTCTAAGTTACAACGAAAATTGGATAATAGTAGAAAACAATTTAAAATTGGAAATTTAATAGAAAAAAAGATTAATTATCCTAGTAATAATTCCAAAGTCCTGGCAGAAATGCAAATGTTCCATAAAAAAAATTCACGTAAACCTTGGTCAGAATCTGAAAAAACCTTCTCTTTAAATTTAATAACTTATATTACTTAATTTAATAACAACTTTACCTGGAATATCATCTATAAAATCATTGATGAGCGACCTAATCAGTTAAATTTTTTAAATGAAGCCAAACTTTGGGTAAACGAGCTTGAATTATGTCAACCAATAAAAAGACATGGTTTCAAAATTCCATGTTTTGATGGCATGATTTGGACATTAAATGCTATAACAATGTTGTATCTACAGCAAAAAAATTTAGGTTTCAAATATCTGTTAACTTCACGATTAAATCAAGATGTATTAGAAAACATGTTTTCTGTATACAGACAACGGGGAGGATTTAATAAGAATCCTACAGCCAGAATATTTCGAACGAGTTTTAGAATTTTAGCTAAACATAATTTAATGAAAGGCCATGAAATTTCTAATTGTGAATCTGACAATGATTTAAATCATTTATCTTATGGTACTTCTATAAATAACACGAGTATAAATTCAAATACTAATAGTGCTGAAATATCCGATGACGATACATCCGACTCCTCATGCTCGTCTGAACAATCACTTAGTTTTTCCAGTAACCATAAGACTGTCGATGAATTAAATTTAACATTAGAAAGCTGTTCAAATGCATACTTTGCTGGATATCTAGGTAAAAAACTTATTGATAAATTTCAATGTTCAAGTTGTGAATTAAAATTTTTAAAAAAAAATACAAATTTTTTTACAGACACAGAATTCTTAATATTTTATAAGACTTTTGAATCAAATTTACAAACAAATAACTGTAAATTAAAAAGACCAACCGATAATTTGATTGATTTCGTAACTTCAGCACAAAAAATAATAAATACATTGATAACACAAAAACCCTATTATAGGAAAATAAGTTTTAAAATTAAAAATAAAATTAATGAAGAATTATTTCAATCCATAAATATACCAAATGAATGCATATCCCATTTAGAATTTCTTACTCAATGTTTAATTAATTTCAAACTTTTAAGAACTTTTAATTGGCAATCTAAACATATGAAAGGCAACCAACGTGACCGTTCTTTAAATAAATTAAATATTCTCAAAGGAAATTAAATATTATCAATTCTTTTAAACCTATTGTTATTTAATAATTTAAATATTTCTTATTTAATTTACTCGTACATGTTTTACACAGTAATATTATTATATTACTATACCTACTTATACATATAATTTGGCATTTGATGATATTTATTAACTAAATAATTATTTATACCTGACTATTTAATTTGTTATTTTGTTATTGAATTTGTCATACATTTTTTTTTTCATTTCTTTGTATAATTTTATTTAATCATACTTACTGTTTTCATTTAATTAACATTATTAATTGTTTATTAATAATTTGTTAAGTAATAAAAATAAGAAACATTGAAAAAATGTAACTTGAAATTTAATATTATTTAATACTTGTATATGGAAAATATTTATTTATTTATTACCCATTTATATCAAGCGTTTATACATATACATATATTTAAATAATTATATTTTATGTAGGTACTCATAATTAATAAAAACTATTGTTTCATTTGTATTCATATATTATTCAGTTATATGAAAACTTAATTTTACTTTTTAAGATATTTAAATATTAATAACATTTTTTCTAATTAAATTTTAAAATGTTATGAAAAGTTTCCAAAAAAGAAATAATGTGTATCTATATATTATATTAAAATAATAATTATAACCGGGCCTTTTTCTACATTTTGCTCTTGGGCACGCCTCTGGTTTTTACAGTCAGCTAAAACAGTGTGCGTCGTGCGATTGTTGTATAATATTATCATAATTATTTTTCGATATTAATATTGTAGCGCCATCTGTCGCCATATAATGTTACTAATTTAGCCGTTTCCGTATAGTGCATTGGCGTTGGCTATCAATGTATATTTAATCTATGGTTATAGTGTTTGAGGAGAGCTTGCGTGAGCCAAGTTTTCTTTTTATAAATATTTCATCTTCCGGTTGTGTGTCCGGGAAAAATGTACGATGTGGAAGAAAGTGTTATAGCCGCCCATAAATACGCAATTGTCACAAATATTAATTATTATACATAATATAGAAAATATTATGAGTATATATTATTATACGTGTATATATATATTATATTTACAGCCAGCCGAATACGAACGAGTTTTAAAATATATTTTTTGTTTGTTTGTTTGTTTTTTTTTTTTTTTTTGGTGCTACACATATAACGAAATTGACGTACTATAAATAAGTACATATAAATTTCATTTTACATTTCGTACACATTGCTCGCTATATGTACATCAGGTAGATATGTGTTTAACTATATATTTATACGGATACGTTTAAAAACTAAAAACGTGGTGGACATACAATAATAACGGATGAAAATAATGATGGAATTGTGGATCATTAAACACTATTATATGTACAATACACGTTATAGCTTATATGTTATGTACACTTGTCGGATACGCGGCCAGATCAATTATTGCATTGGCCCAATTGTGCCAAGGATTAATAAATTGCTTATAAGCAGGGATCGTGTCCCCCTATATGGCGTTTGTTAATTATTATTATTATTATTATTGAATACTGCAGATAAAAAGCGCAGAGTAATAGTTTATAAATTTGTTTTACGCATCAAGGATTATTCCACGTAGAAAATTCTGTGCCGCATATTTTAAGCGTTTTAGATTTATATATATATATTAGTAGTGCTATTTTTTCAGTTTTAATATTCTTTATTTGACAATAATACGCGTTATTATTTCGTGTTCTCCTCATCGAATCTCGTAATCTTATACACATAAGAATAGGTAAGGAAAAATGCCATATTTCCTATATTATATTTTAATTAGATTTTTTTTTTTTTTTATGTATTAAATTATCGCGATATCTAGTTGGCGGTGTCATTTATTATTATATCGTAATAATTCATAAATAAATACATTTTTTTTATGACATATTTTAATATTTTTTAGTACTATAAAATCCCGAGTCCTGTTTATGAGCGCATTGGTGAACAAATAATGACGCACTGTAAATAAATAAAAAATAGAATGCGTAAATTCGTTTTTGGTATATATATATATGTATATTGTATTTACAGGTATTCTATAGTATATCACCAAATTAGTTTATATTTTAGTTATGCGTTTAATAATGGCTTGTATATTATTTATATTTTACAATTTGATATTAATTGTTAAACACATATTATATATATATATATACGATGTGAGTACAATAAGCAGACGTGCTTATCCAATATTTATTTAAAAAAATTCGTAAAAATACTCGTAGACGATAATATTAAACGATTCCGTGACGGACAATGCGCGCGTGACAACTGCAGTCAACTGAATAAACAAAAAACGTTTATAAATAAGCGTGCGTATATAGGAAATGAAAAAAAAAACGACAGAGAACAATAATACGTATATGTAGAACGTGTTAAAAAGAACCTCTTTTAAGTTTTTGTATTTATGACGATGACAAAATAATCAAACGAAACTGCCGACCGCGTGCAAAGATTTGTACCTATACAAAATATATATTTGAAATTATTAATATTATAACGACGCGGGAGTTTTTTACAACGGGTTTCTCTACCGAAAAATGAATTTTTTTTTTTTTTAGACATTTTTATTACAAACCGAATAAATATTCGAATACGTTATATGCGTATGCGCGCGTAATATATTGCAAGTAAACGAACACGTTTTATCTGCAAAATATCGACGCGGCTTTGGATTTAAGACTTTCTCGCACATTGCACACATTTTTAATTTCGAATTTTTTTCTCGCACTACTACGTATTCCGCTATAATTAATACTTTCGGTGTTAAATTAATTATAAACAAATAAGGCGATAAAATTATCGGTTATTGTTGTAATAATATATTATAACGTACGCGAAGCGTGTACATATACGGTGTGGGCCAAGTGCGTGAGGATACCTATATATAGCGTATACGTTATTTTATATTGACCTCAATAGCGCGAATCAACCGGTTATTAGACTTCTGAGGAACGTTTTACATTTTTACCAGCAGCAGCAACAGCGGTATAATATCGCATTTATTATTATTATTATTATTATAGTATATAATTAACGCAGTGTATTGCAATTATCGTAGTATTTTAGAATATATTCGTGGCGTTTATTGAAAATAAAAATATATTAGCTGCAGGCCCATATAGATTTTAAAATAATCATAAAACTCGAGAATAAAAAAATTTATATATAAAAATAGTACAACCGTATATTGTATTGTACAGTGAAATCCTGAGGCTCGAATATATGATTTCCGTATAAGTAATTATGTGAACGTACGAAATTTATAAATTTGCAATAGTACCTGTTGAATACGCACTTTAAAATATCTCGGAGAAAATTTGTACCGTGTTAATATAAAAACACACAAACTATATATTATAAGAGCTTATTACAAACTCGGATTTAAAAACGAAGTAATATACGAATATCGATATATTATATTGTTATTATATATAGGGTTTTTATAATGTATATATTATTTAAGAGGACGCTACATTATCCTTTCATAAAAACATAATTATTTTTTACGTGGGAAAAATATCTCCGAAGGCTATAGCATTGGACGTGAGATTTGTAAACGAAATAAATTACAATATATTACCATCGCTATACGCAATAACGTTTTTAAATATCTTTTAATTTTTTATGAGCATTAAAAAAAAAAATCGATAATTTTTATATTTTAATAATTTTGAAATTTGGCGTTTTAAATACAAAAACTGTGTAGTATGGTATTTCCTCCGTGAAAATTCGGCGGTCTCGTTCGTAATAACTAATAACGTTTCGATTTTTGAATATTTTCTATATACTTAACAGAACTATACAACGCGCGTTTTTCGGGCGTTGCACGCGTTTCGTTTGCCAGTGTAACGCTCTCATCCTAATATGATATATTTTTTTTTGTATTCCTATTTAGAATATGCTTACAGTACAGGAAGTTTCTTCCCACGTTCGTATATATATATATATATATATATATATTGTTATTAATGCGGATTATTGTTTCGATACACACACGCCTTTATATATAACAGTATAAATTAAATTTGATTACATATAAATAATTTACTTATACTAAGTCCGCGTTTTCCGTGATATTATACGAATATTAAAAAATAATATTTTTTAAAAATCGTAGTCCATCCATCGGCATTGTGTCCCTTTCCCCCCTGTATATGCAGTTATCATTAATTGTTTTGTGCGCGTTACAGATCGTTTAAATCAAAATTAATAAAACAAAAAATTTGTATACTATTTATACTCGCGCATAAGATCCAAAAGATTGATTATAAACTCTCGTTCTCGTATGCTCAAAAGTATTCTATCAAAAAATATATTTACAAGTATTCAAAACCATATTACTAATTTATAAGACACTATTAAAACCCATTTGGACTTACGGTTTACAATTTTGGGGTGCAGCAAAAACAAAAAGAAAATAACGAACTTTAATAAAATTCAAACTTTAACAAAAGTATCATCGCTTTACACAAACACTACACCTTACACTTCTAACTTAACCCTTCACAATGACTTGTATATTAAATCAATTGAAAAAGAATCCGTAGTTTTTTTTACAAGCGATTCTTCTCTCGCCTTGGAAATCATGAAAAACCTCTTATAAAAATTTTAAATTCTTTGATGTTTCCTGAAAACCCTCGTCGCCGTTTGAAAAGGAGATGGTGTAGAGTGTATCTTTCGCTTTAATTATCGAGTTTTTCTAGCTTTGCTTTTTCTTCAGTTTCAGCGAACCGATTATAATTTAATATCGTTTAAGTATATTATACATTGCATCGTATACATATTGACTTGATGTCATTTAAATTTCATATAAATTTTCGATTAAAAAAAAAAGAAAATCTATATATTATTATGTTTGATTTTAGGCGTATACCTATAACTGACGTGTATACATATATTATATGTAATTCTATAATGTCCTGAACAATTTGGCCAAGAAAAAAAAATGTTACCACCTACACTGTCATACCTCTATAAATACATGTAGTTGTTGTTTTTACTTAAATAAACTACTACACAACTATATGGTGGACTGACTTATAACATATAATATTATATACGCATTCCCGAAGTATATTACAAACGAAGCGGAGAAATTAACATTTTTAATATTTCACAGGTAAAAATTGAAAATTATTTTTAAAAAAAAGTTTAAAAGTTATAATAATAATTTATTTATTTAGGGAAAATTAAATTATTTTATATCGAGTATACATTATTTATATTATATATATATATATTTGTATAATTACTTATTTGAAAACTATATTATGTCGTTTTATTAATAATACTACTAGTATGTTATACCGATTATTATAATTATATTAATTATTTAAATCTTATATCTATTTTACAATATTATAAAGTCTGTACCTACCTATAATATTTTATTATTATTATTATTATTATTAATGTATATAAATTATTAAATATAATAATAGTTATTAATTACAATTTATTTGTACGAAAAACGTGAAAATAAAATATGTAGCCAAACACTGTAACAATGACATCGTTATTTCATTTGCCAATTATTTTGATATTTGGATATTCGCGTATTAATGTAACGCATATTTTCTTAAAATGTTGTGTTGTTCGAAAACGATAATTTATTTTAGTTCGGATAATTTTTTGTGACATTGCCAACAGAAGAAGGCTAATAGAAATGAAATAATAGCTTTACATATGTTTTTTTTTTTTTTTTTTGCTGTAATTTGTACGTATAAATGTATAATATTGTATGAATGCATATATACATATATTATTTGGAACTTTATCGTTTATAAATATAAGCTGGCACTCGAACGAATTGATGAAATATAATATAATATTTATGATATCGGTGATCAAACTTTATTTTGTTTTTACAGAAAATATTCAATTATTTTTTCAAAGTCACTAATGCGAGTTTATGTATAGATCGCTTTTCGTAATTTCTATAAATTTTAAAAAAATTTTATATAAAAATAATAATAATATCAGCTTTGTTTTTAAATCTTAATGAGTATAAATAGTATTATTACGAATAGTTACTGTATGTAATTATTTTAACTCGTGTAATTTCTGTAGAACATTACTACTCGGTTTGAACACGAAAAAACAATATGCGAGTTACAATAATTTCTTTATATCTGTATACGATATTTAGGTCGTAATAATTTACTTCTCATAAGCATTCAACGAATATTATACTTAATGGTAAACTAAATAGTTTTTATATGTCTTCTAATTATACATACAATATATCATATATTATTATCCATCCATTAGTCGTGAACGGAACACACGTTACAATGTATATTTTATGTTATACATCGGAGATGATGTCCGCATATCTCTCGCACTGGTAAATATACGCACGTTATATAAAACGTAAATTTCTGGTTATTTTTTTTTAAATGTAAAATATGCAATTATATGGAATACATTATATATTATACACATTGAACATTCCTAACACGCGTTTGTAAACAAGAATTTATCCGAAAAATGGAAATCGACAATGAGAACGTAATAATAATAATAATAATAATAGCTAAAACTACTGCCATCCTATGTCACCAGCCTCACTCCTCATTTTCGATATAATTTTAAATGAGTATATAACGTTGGAAAATTTTCGTAAAAATTTGTACGAATGACGTACAAAATATTCATATAAAATATATTGTAATGGATTTCAAACAATAATTGAGCACGGTCGGTGACGTGAATTTGCAATCTCAAAACAACTTTTCCCGTTAAATAATGTACATACACTGATATAGGTATAAATACTGCGTGAAACTCATTTTTTTTTAAATAATAATCCATATATCACATAATTATTGTACATAATTCTTAATCTTAAGTTTCGTATGATCTCGTATCATGGACCACGACGGCCGTCGAAGCGTGCAATCAATCATCGTCGGAGTCTTGCGACACACACACACACGCGCGTAAATGTCGTCTATTGACACCCATTAAATTTTGTCGTAAACGATCGAAGAAACAGTAAAAAATAAATATCTGTCGTTAATGAACACGTGAAAACGGATTTCTTTCATTCGTTCGTTCATTTATTGTCAATTCGGCTACAAATATATCGTCGGTGATAAATAGTTAAACATACTAATAGGCTATCTATTTATATACATATACCTATAGTGTCCTAGACCCATTTTTCTAATGTATAACTATGCTGTATATTGTATACACAATAATAATAGTTGATATAAACGAAATTGTAAATTATACAAAAAAAAAAAAAAAAAACAAACAAAAATAATACGTCGAGTGTAATTGTCCGTTTATTAAAAAGTAAAAGCGCGCTTTATGTTCGGTTAAATATCCGAGAAATATAATAATACGTAATAAATAATACAATTATTTCGTATAATATTATACGGATTACTTTGACGTTTAATAATTATACAATTTTAAAATTTTTTTTTTTATTTTAATGAGTTTTGTTTCTGTCAGGAATTCAATGCATGCCGCCGCAATTATACCGCGGGGAATGCGAACAAGACGAGGCCATGTGTCAAAAGGGCCCGAATATTATTATTTTTTTGGAGGGAAATTTACAAATTTGTGAAATTTGTTCTCGGCCACATATTTCTACATTAACTGCAGTGCAATGTGAAATCAAAAAAAAAAAAAATTTTTAATTTTGAATATATTAGTTGACGAATCTGCTTATTAATAAGCTATTGTAATAAATTACGAAATATAAAAAAATAAGCGATAAAACGACAAATGATTTATATGTGTGTACAAATAAACAAACAACGATGATTTTCTATAAAAATTATTATCATTACATAACTATTATTATTTATATTAATAACGTGGTAAAAATCCGTTCGGCGAGTATGTAGAAAAAAAAATTAAATAGATTGGGGGGGGGGGCCCTAAAATGTTTGTCGCCCTTGTGCAGCAAGCTGTAAGAAACATAGTGTATATACGTAATTATAAATAATAATCATATTAAAAATCATATAATATAAGGAATATTGTTGACATAAATACAATCCGTATTGATCGCGTGACTTTCTTTCTCCGGGAAACGATTTTTTTTTTCGTAAGTACAGTCCACCGAGAAGGGGGTGCCAACCGGGCCCCCCTAAACACGCCCGCGCTATACGGAGGCGATATTCTCACGGCTATTTTCCCTTCGTGAAAAATGGAAAAACGAGGGGGAAAGAGAAGGGAAAAAAATACCGATTCGTATAACAATGATCTGTGGTACGCATCACAGAATCCGTCGTCTGCACTAATACATATGTACCACTATTGGTCGTTTTCAAACAGTCCCGTTGGATTGGGCGACGATGATTCACAGTTATATATAAAAAATTAAAAATTACGTCGACGGCCGCCTTGTAATTTACGTATATCGTTATAACGCGTATTATTATTATTATTATTATTACGTCGGCGCCCGAGCGTCGCCGAGACGGTGAAATCTTTGACGTTTTTTTTTCTTCTGGCGCGACGTGTCCACACGAAATCTACTACGAGGTCTTTTGATAGATCTGATGTTTTCGAAAAGCCTATGGTAGAAAATAAAAAAAATACTTCGAACAAACACCGCGTGCAGTTTTTTTTTTTTTATCGTCGTTCCATCTTTAAATAACCGAAAAGCAAAATAGCTGGTAAAGGTGAACGAGAAGCGCGTCCTAAATGCAAAAACCATAGTAGGTGTTCAGGTGCTGGCGAAAAGTTGAACGTAGCTCTCATCACTTTCAAACCGCGTCTAGAGAAGATTTAAAAGACATATTAAAGACGCGGGAATATAATATAATATTATTTTCAAACTGGCGGGTACGAGCTGAAATGCTGAATGCAAATACTTCGACATACCTCCTCAGCCTATTGGCACTGCGCGGGCAGAGCGTGTACCGCGCGCACCGGTTCGGACGAGGAGTTCGCTCACAGTAAAAAAAGCGAATTATATCGGCAAGTGTTCAAATCACGCGAACACACTGGCTCCACTTGTCCTCGCGCATCAAAAGGAGAAAAGCATCCATTCTCACCAGTGGCGCACCCAAGGGGATGGACTCCGGGTCCGGACCCCCCCCTTGACTAGTGCAATAGTATTACATTTATAGATGAAAATCCAAATTCTGATACAACTTTCATATTTTTCTGTTAAAATTTCACATACGATATAGATAACACCAGGTGTTAACAATTTATTGATTATATTATATTATTATAATATATAATCTATTTTTATTATCTATTAAAAGTTTTGTTTTTCATAATGTAGTTTTTTAGACCCCCCCCTTGAAAAAATCCTGGGTGCGCTACTGATTCTCACACGGGAGAGCCGATAATTACCAACACATTGTAGACACTCGAAGTTTAATAAACATTGATCTGAATTTTCGTGAAAAAAATGTATTAGATTTATAGTAGAGGTATGTGTAACAGATTTTTTTTTAAAATCTTCATTCGAAATGTTCGTGTTTAAACAAGTGTAGAAAAAATGCATTGAAAACATTCTATGTAGTGTGTAAAATAGTTTTCGAGTAAATCATGTCTGCGATTATACGTGTGTAAGTATATAAAATATACATTTTGCTCCTCTAAAAATCGATAAAAAAAACAAAACGCTCAAGTCATTGCTTATTATAATTATTATTATTATTATGAAACACGCGGCGTATAATTTTTTTCCTCCTTTTCATAAAGAAATAATTAGAGCGGCACAACCGTCGTTTATTCTAATAGCGCGCCGAAATGGACTTTAACTAGGTTGCGGCGAGATTTCCTCCCGGGTCCTTGCGCACTGCTTTGCACAGACAGGATCTCGCGGTACACACGTGGTATCGAAATGTATCTAAATATAGATACGCGTATAGAAATCGACTACGACTACGACACGTTTTGTGTGTGTATATTGTAATACAGTCTATATGGAATAGAATATTGTGTATTACACAAAGATCAAGGAGATGAAAGAGTTTAATGTATATAGTGGTTCATTCGATTTTTCAAAGTTATAACAATAATGATAATGTGAAATTCGGCGCCGCGACCATTTGCATAGAGTTTCTTTCAGGGCCTGGGACGGGACGAAGGAAAATCCTTACGGCGTTTGTTCGTATTTCGGTACATATTATACGAAGCGTTTTTAAATGATTTAAATTTGGTAAGTATATTCGTACAAAAAAAAAAAAAAAACTTAATTTTTGTCACAAATCACGTATAAAAACTATTACAATCCGCCGCGTGTTCGGATTAATAAATAATCATATGCGCGTATCGTGTTTATTTCCAATTAATGAATACAACTGAAATATAATAATATTATTGAAACAGTTATTTTTCGCTGGACGTGTATATATAATACATATTTTTTCCCCGGATATTCTTTTTCCATATTATGTTAATATATATTATACAAACGTTGCACATGGGTGGCGCGTATCGAGAACTACGAGGCTGCGAAACGGAGCTCCGCCGGGGCCCTTTTCTCCTCGGAACGATTGCCTTGGCTGTCCGAGTGCGCTGTGACGTTAAAGGACGAAAACGGTGCGTTTATGCGTATACCATGTATTAACTGAAAACGTAGGAGATACATTACAGTGTTTGCATGTATTATATATAAACATTATGAATTCGAGTAAACGTAACGATTTTTATTTTTAAAAATTGAAGAAAAAAAATGTAACGAGCCGCAGTGGTGTTGTGTGGATGTCGTCGTTTAAGCGTATTACTCGGATAAAGATTTGATAGAGTTTTCCTCCCTTGTTCTCCCCGACTTCGATCGTTGTATATATATATATCAGGGGCCCATAGGCGCCCGCAAAAACATTTCTAGGGGGGGGGAGGCAATCGTTCAACATATAATATATTTACATTGGTTAGGTAAAATAAATTTCAATTTAAAATCGAAATATACTAATATTAACATATTATATAATACAATATTACCAAAATGCCAGGGGGGGGGGGCAAATGCCCCATCTTGCGGGCGCCTATGCAGGGGCGTATACAAGGGGGGGGGCGATTGGGGCGATCGCCCCTCCCCCTAGATACTTGTGTATGTACCTATATATGTACTGACAACTAAAATGTAATAAAACATTTTTTTTTATTTAAAACTTATTATTTTCATTTAATTTTTCGATAATTCTGAGTTGGCAACGGATTCGACGGGCCGTTTTTCTATTCGCCCCCCCCCCTAGGGGATGAAGTAAATACGCCCCTGATATATATAATAATTTATACGATTAATCTTACTGCAGTACGACATCATTTCAATAATAAAATACACCTGAAAATCTATAATTTTTTTTATAAATAACCTGAAATTGAAAGACGTTTTTTTTTCCACCGAACGTGTACACATAAACGGTTTTAAAATGAAAAACACTTTTTAATTAATTTATATATATATATAAAGAGGTAACTATATTAATATTGTTCTTTATATCAGTGGTTCTCAATCTTTTTAGGACCGCGACCCAAATTTTCTTCCAAAAATCTATCACGACCCCCCCCCCCATAATTTTACATTTATAGAATCAAAAAAGTAATTTCAAAAAACAAATTTTTTTAGTACTTATTTACTACTTTATAATAATAATAATTATAATAATATACTAAATAATATTATAATAATATTTTTTATTTATTTTAAACTAAATAATCTAAAAAAAACTTCTCGCGACCCCCCAGGGGTGTGGGTCGCGACCCACAGTTTGTGAGAAACGCTGTTTTATATGATAAGAAAATATTTATTTTTTTTCAGGAACCCGCGTCTCATCCTTAGGGCCCGCCCCGAACATTATTTTCCCCGTGCAAGAGACCGTTTTCCCGCGGGGAGGGTGGAGGGAAGCAACTGCTGCGCACCACCGCGATTTTCGTGCGAAACGACAAAGCCGCGTCGGCGGTCCATTCGTTCGGAACGGACGAGCGGCGGACAGGCGCCGCGTCGACCGAAACGTTAGCGCGCACGGCCTGTCGGTGAGTGGGGGGTGGGGGGGACGGGCAAAACCACGTCGTCATCGGCGCGCCGCGTGTCCTTTCGGTTGGTGGTGGGGGAGGGCACGCGAGCGCACACCGCGGCTGACACGCTACGGCAACGCCAGCAGCAGCAGCAGCAGCAGTAGGATTGCGTTTATTTTAAGAAGTTCACGTCGTTTCCTATAAATGGTTATTTCGCTTGTCCGTTGATTGTGTTGTTGCGCGCGCGCGCGAGCGCGTTTCTCTCGTTTTGTGTTGCGTAACTCGTTCGCGTTTTTTTTTGCACCTTTGTGTGTCGCGCCGCGCAAGCTCCGTCCCCTCTTTGTCGCACACACACGCACACCGTTTCTTTGCTCTCTCTCTCTCTCTCTCTCCGCGTTCCGACTCGTCACGTCGGGGCCGTGAGAATTGTCGTTGATTAATAATAATAAAAAAAAAACCGAATTTTCGCGTCGCGCGGTATTCTCGTTTATTTTTCCCGCCGGTCTACAAGCTCGCGGTCCCGCCAAAATGCCGGTGTTCCACACGAAAACCATCGAGAGCATATTGGAACCGGTCGCCCAACAGGTATGGAAAAGAAAAAAAAACCGTATCGTCCATTGTGGTTTCGAGAAATGTGTTTTGGAAACGTGACGGTAGAGGAAACGAGTGACGCTGATAAATGATTTGAACGCATAGAGATCGTGTCACCCCGTGACTCGTAAGAGAGTTAATCGGGTGACGACGCGGCCATCTGGTTGCGCTGCTCTTTCATTCGTCGTTAACGTAAACGGAATCGATTCCATTGTTTATAACGAGGATTTGCTCTTCCTCGGCGCTTCCACGCCCGATTATCGTGACGTGCGTACATGACGATCGCGTTGTCGTCGTTATTTTTTTTTTTTTTTTTTTGATCGACAAAGTCGGTGGTATTGTTTGTTTTGTAACGTGCCGCGGACTAATGGTGTTTTGCGGCGATCATTGTAAATTCGTCGTTCTCGACGAACGCCGCGGTTTTCACATACGACGTATTTCTTTTTTATGTACTCGGATCGGACGTTCGTATCGTACCGAGAATTCGTAACGCGTTCGTTTGTGCCAACGGTGTCGAGGAATTCGTTTAATCTTTGTTTACGGAATTTCGATAAGAATAGTGAAAAGTACAGTTTAAAGTACATGAAACTCATTACACTGTTTTACAATGTATTTTGTATTTTTATCATATTTTTATTGAACATTCGAGTCCATTCGTGATAACAATATGAGTCATACGACATTGAAGTACCCACCAAACGCGTTCTAATTTGCTAACTTTATATATATATATATATACTTACATGTTGCTTATTAAAAAAAAGAAAAGAAAACTATTCAAACCTATCGGGTAGTTGTTATTAATATTAATAATTTTTTTCTTATATGTGATGTACGTTTTTAGCACGACTCCCTAGTCTCTTCTTATACGATTGAATAAACTGTCATAATGGCTTGAAATTGTTGTTTGAAAATTATCCATAAGAATAATACCTTCAAAAATTCAGTTTAATTCGTTCAACGATAGGTACTTGTCTTCTCGTAAATCACAATATTAAATTTGAACAGACAATTAATAATCATCGATTATAATAAAAAATGTTCGTGGAATTCGTGTACTGTTACAAGAAAAGTAATCACTTGTTGTCATTGATAGTAGTAATTATTATTGTAGAAATTGAAGAACAAATTTTTTTTTTTTTTTCGGATTGTAATTTTATTATATTTTTTACAATTACAATATTCATTTGCTAGTTTTAAATATTTCTATTATCCCTATTACTTAATAATATGTACATATAATGTGTGTGTATGTGATAAAGGAAAAAGAAGGAGATAAAAACATTTTAATAGTTTATAAATAATAATAATAATAATAAAAAAAATTTACAATAAATCCGATAATTGTTATTAATTTCATTTTACAATAATTTATTAAAATTATTAAAAATTTAATTTTATAATCAACGTAATTGATTACTCAAGTATATCGAAAATTGTTAAGAATTAGAATGACGACAAAAAGGTATCTAAATTATGTGTGATTTGTTACAAGCGATCTGGATTTAATTTATTATAACGATTTATTTGTCTTATTATTTTTATTAGTGTTGATTAATCACTTTTCACATACATTTTTATTTAGTATACCATAGGTATGTCAAGTATATAATATAAAAAAGTTTTATTTTTACATATTACATTGATATGGAATTGTGTAATTAAATTTAATTGCAACACGATATTTTTAGAATTAAATGACTTAATATCATAGACTATATAATAGAATATTTTCTCAAAAACACATTAGCTATATTCTTAAACTCCGCAAGTTTCCTGTATACATTTCTACTTCCTCCTATCATATAAGAGGGAAAAAAGAAAGGAGTATATTACAGTATAGAGATAATTAAGTTTACCATTTAACCGCTCTATTTTTATAACCAATGTGCTGCTTCTTATACAATTGGGATAAAAATAATTACTATTTTTAGAATAAAAGTGATACATATGGATTCCATATGATTCTTTTAACACTTAATATTTAAATGAACGGCTGGTAGTTTTACACGCTGTGTTTTTATGGTTTATTTTGTACTAAAATGTAAACTAGTCTAAAATTATAATTACTATGTTTTATTACTTGCTCGGGAAATATTTTCTAAATACATAGTGTATTATTTGACATCGATGATGTCGATTGATTGGATATAATTTGTCAATTTCAGGTATCCAGATTGGTAATTCTACACGAAGATGCTGAAGATGGAAGCGCAATGCCGGACTTGGAAAAGCCGGTTCAAGCTGTGAGCCGTGCTGTCATGAATCTGATCAAAGTGGGAAAAGAAACTATAAATAGTAGTGATGATCCCATACTCAAACAAGATCTTCCTTCAGCTCTTTATCGAGTTGAAGGTGCATCACGTCTACTCGAAGAAGCTTCAGCCATGTTAAAACAAGATCCGTATAGCGGACCGGCCCGGAGAAAACTGATTGAAGGTTCTAGGGGAATCTTGCAAGGCACTTCTTCCCTGTTGTTATGTTTCGATGAATCTGAAGTGAGAAAGATCATTAGAGAATGTAAAAAAGTTTTAGATTATTTAGCTGTTGCTGAAGTTATTGAAAGCATGGAAGATTTGGTGCAGTTTCTGAAAGACTTGAGTCCGTGTTTAAGTAAGGTACGTGTTGATTTATATATATATTTTTTTTAAGTAATAATTTGAATACATTTTTTTTAAGGTTTCTCGAGAAGTTGGAGCTCGTGAAAAAGAACTGACCCATCAGGTTCATCGAGATATACTTGTACGATGTCTTGACCAGGTAAAGACATTGGCACCAATACTTATTTGTAGCATGAAGATATATATTCATATTCTTTCAGAAGGTAAGAATAAAAATAATAAAAATTGTTATTTGTAATGTTAATTGAAGAAATAATGATTTTCAGGAGGTAAAGGTGCTGCCGAAGCAGCCGAGAATAGAGATTATCTTACTAGTAGAATGACAGGAGAGTTATTAGAGATAATAAGAGTTTTACAGTTGACGACTTATGATGAAGATGAATGGGAAGCTGATAATATTACAGTAATGAGAAAAGCACTTAATATAATTGAGGGAAAAGTCAATACTGCTCATGACTGGTTACAAGTACGTTATTATTATTAAGTGAAGAGTTTTAATTTACATTTTAATTATATTATTTGTTTTGTAGGAACCATTATCGATGCCTGGTGGTTTGGGCGAAAAGTCTATTCGCCATCTACTTGAACAAGCTCATTTAATATCGGAACGTTGTTCACCTAAAGTACGAGAGCCAATACAGAAATTATGTTCGGAAATCAATACTATGACTGATGCACTTTGTGAACTGAGACACGACGGAAAAGGTGCCACCGCTCAAGCCGAAAGTTTATCGCGTAGCATTGATGAGAGAATCGGAGAGTTAGTGAAACTGGTAACAAGAGCTGTTAATGACACGGAGAGAAGCGGAGTTGCCGCTAAAGGGCAGCAAGTGGCTCATACGCTTGGCGGACAATTGGATCAAGCTAGACAATGGTTGTTACATCCAGAGAGAAATGATAATGGTTTGGGACAAAGAGCTATTTCATTGATTATTGACGAAGCTCATAGGGTAAAAAAAAAATTTAGAAAAATACATTTTTGTTTATATTTCGTAATGCATTGAAAAATGTGTTAGGTGGCTGATGGACTTCCTGGCGTTCAAAGAGCAGAGATATTAAATCTCTGCGATGAAGTGGATGCCTTGTCTCGACAATTAAATGATCTTTGTAGGCGGGGTGAAGGAAACTCTCCTCAAGCACAACAAATAGCTAGGTAATCATCAGTAGTTTATTATTTTACACATTTCAGTTATAACTTTATTGTATTTTCAACATTATGAATTCTAGAAAATTATCTCACAAGTTAGATGAGTTGAAAAAAATGATTCAAGATGCAGTTGTCAGTCGTGTTGTAGAAGATTTTGTTGATATAAATACACCGTTAAAACAATTTACAGACGCTGTGCATGTACCAAAAGGTGAGTTGCACTGATGTTACACTTATCATTATGTTTGCAAATAATCGATACTTATTAAGTAAAATTGCATTTTTATTTGAAGGAACCCCTGGTAGAGAAGCAAACTTTGCTGATAAGGCCAATAGGTTGTCTGATTGGTCAAAACGTGCCGGTCGAACTGGACGACTTGTAGCAGCTACTGGTAGTGGTGGGAAGAAATTGTCTGAAGCCCTTAATCAAGCTGCCACACAACTCGAATCACTTGGACCTCAATTAATAAATGCTGGACAAATCAGATCACAATACTCAGATAATAAAGTGGCCGGAGAACATTTTGACAATTTGTGTTCTCAGTATGCTGATACATCGACTCGTATAAGAAACCTTTGTGATGAGGCTACAGATTCAGCAACCTTTATTCGTCTCTCTGGTCAGTATGAAATAGTCACTAATATATGTAAACGTGAGATTAAAAAGTATAGAGTTAGTAAAGATATATGAGACATTTTGAAAATTAGGCGACTTGTTAAAATTGTTTTTTAGATTAATTGGAAAAAAATATCTGATTTATCTCATTTAATACAAATTTGTTCATAGTGTATATTATATGCATACTTATTATTTTGATAATTTTTTTTTTTAGATATACTTGCTTTCTAATGATAATTATCTTGTAACATTTACATTTTGGTCTTGCTTATTAATCTTGAACACTATTGATTTTCAGAGGATCAAATGCGTAAACATGCAAAATTATGTGAAGACGCGATTGCCAGGCACGATCCTAATAAAATGGTAGAACATACAACAGCCATTGCTCGTTTGGGAAACAGAGTGTATCAAGTTGCAAAGCAAGAGGCTGACAATTCCGAAGATCCTGTATTCCACGCAACGTTAAACAGAGCAGCGGATATCTTGCAAGCAGCCGTAGCAAGAATGGTTCAAGATGCTAAGCCAGTGGCCATGAATACCAATGATGCCCAGGCTATTAAACGTTGGCGAGATTCTAATAACGCGTTATTAGATGCAGTGCGCGGTGTCCGCGGAGCCATAACAGTCGTACCAGACTTGTATGAACTTAATATCGAACCGGAAATAGCCCCGCCTCGTCCACCGTTACCCGGCGAACAAGCACCTCCGCCGAGACCACCGTTACCAGCTGAAACTGATGATGAAGACGAAATGTTCAAGCACGCGCCATTACCCAATCAACCCATTATGGCTGCAGCGCATGGACTTCATCAAGAGGTGCGACAGTGGTCCAGTAAAGACAACAAGATCATTGCTGCCGCAAAGAAAATGGCACTTTTGATGGGGCGATTATCCCAATTGGTTCGTGGACAGACTGGCACCAAACGCGATCTAATCGCTTGTGCCAAAGCGATTGCTGAAGCTTCCGAAGAAGTGACGCGTTTAGCTAAAGAATTGGCTAGAGAGTGTACTGATAAAAGAATGAGAACGGTAAGTTTCCAAATTAATTGCAGTTCATTAATTATACATTTTAGTTTCATAATAATTATTTCATTATCATAATTTCGTAAATTTCATTTCAGAACTTGCTGCAAGTGTGTGAACGTATACCAACCATCGGTACGCAATTAAAAATTTTATCTACAGTCAAAGCTACAATGTTGGGAGCGCATGGCTCTGAAGAAGATCAAGAAGCTACAGATATGTTGGTGGGTAATGCGCAGAACTTGATGCAGTCTGTTAAGGAAACTGTACGAGCGGCTGAAGCAGCTTCAATTAAGATAAGAACTGATACAGGAATACGGTTATGTTGGGTCAGGCGTCAACCGTGGTATCACTATTGAATCCTTTGCGTACCACAAGCCGTGGCCATAAACGGGTGTTCAATATTTTTTAAGTATTTATTATAAGTCGTAACAAAGTAATTGATATTATTATTACACATTTTGCACCATGTGTAAGTAAGTCATAGTTTCTGTCATGTAAGATGCCGCCATTTAGGAAAGAATAATATTTTTTTGTCCTTTTATCTAAAGGCTTCGCCTTGTCGCTTCAACCATTCTTCTCTCTAAAAGAATGATTTATAGTTTGTACGGGAATGATAATGCAGTGGTTTTCCCTTGCCTTCTACATAACTTGTTTTGTGAGATAGATTGTCAAGTCTATCTCAACCCCCAACCTGGAGGACCAGAACTCCCTGACCAATAAAGTCGGGGGGGGTGACTATTGCGGCATACTATAGTACGCTGGGCGATGGGCACGTCACTTCCCCTACGCCTAAAGAATAGTAGACGCTTAATATCTGAGGAAGTGTCTGTGTTTCGACCATTAAAAATCATTCCAACAGGTCAATATGCATCTTATTAATTAGCGATGCTTGGACATTTTCATTCGATACTAGAGTGCTAAATCAAACTGACATATTAATCGAGCTTTTTAACATTTATAATGTAATCGAGTTACCTTATAGAGAAGGATGCTTTACAATCATCGAATTAGACTATTTTTACAACGAATTAAAAACAATGTATTTTGCCTTTTATATTTAGTCGTTTGTGCCTCTAGAGAATTTTTTTTATACATAAAAAATAATGGGAAGGAGGCTTTTATATTTTTGTTATTCTGTATCGACATATTTGATGGATTGTCGAACAAAATGATGTATTTTAATAAAAGTGTTATGTTTGTTGTAAGTTTAGCTATTCATAATGAAGCAATTGAGATATAATTCGCTTACTGTTATTTTTTCAAAAAAAAATAAAAAAAAAAATTTGTTACTCCGTATTTATTTTTAAAAAAAAGTACGTGTACCGAGCCACTAACGTGTTAAGATAATATTTTTGTTAATAATGCTGTATTATGTTTATCGAAATATTAATTTTATTATTACTTAATTGGTACAATATTTATTTTTTACGTTATTCTTTTAAATATATATATTTATATATATAAGTGTAGAATTACAAAACAATCCATGCGCTATAAGACTTATTACGTAAATATTTTGTGAAAAAAAAATTAAAATATATTAATACTGTAATGCCGATGAGATTCGGCTCCGAGCGTAATTATTTGTTTAATAGTGTCGTTTCATAGTCATAATTTTATATGCATTTTTTTTTTTGTTCACGTTTAAAGTTATTTAACTGTTATATTTCATTGAATAATACATTTTTTTTTTTAAATTGATAATTTATATTAATATTATGAATTTGACAGTAGATTATTATATAAATCCAAATTGTATGTTTCTTTTGTGTTTAGGAGGAGAAATCATTAATACGCAAAAGTCTAATGTACAATTTTTTATTTTTATTTATTTTATTTTTTATTCTTATCATTAACAATATTTTTAATTACATTAATTTTATTTTAACGTATTTTTCTGAAATTTTGTATTTTATTTATTTGTGTTAAGTACAACATTTTTTTCTTTTTTCAAAACGACTAACATCGAAATATATTTCGCTGTGACCTAATATATGTCACTTTAAGGGTAAAAAAAAAAAATATTTAACTTTTCATACATAAAAATGTTGTGTTCAGTTCCTAACTTCCTAATTTTTCAACGTGTTTTTAACTAAAAATCGTACTAGCATATTTGTTTATTTATTTATTATTATATAATGAGCGACTCGTACACACAAAACATTGTATTAATATTACATAGTTGGTGCTAATAAATTATTTCTATTATCCAGAATCTGAAAGTCTTTATTCTTTACACGCTGACGATTCTTCTCGTTCATTTTTCCATCGACAAATGTTTTAAATCCTTCTACCGATTTACTGCGATATTATCGTGTGCAGTACTTTTTGAAGGACGTATTGGAACTCGAATGAAAGAAGTTTATTCAGAGAATTGAGAAAACTGTACGCGTTCAAACGGCCCTTTACGGTTATTAGAGTCGATGAATGCCGATACTGTTTACTTATAGTAAGCACGCAAACATAACAATCAGGAGAAGGATGGGATAGTGTTTATAAAGCCTTTAGCAGCTTCCAAATAGTATTTATGTGTTAACGCTGTGAACACCGGATTTTTCTTTGTCCGTTTAAAATAACGCGATAAAGACGAATAGAAGCAGGTCACGCCTTTTATAATAATATTGTGACACGTACAATTGGTAGGGTTGTCCGTTTATGTCGATTAATGAAAAGCGTTCAATTCTCAAAAAGAAAAAAAAAGTGTTCGAGAAGTGGGTTTCGAAATTCTCAATAAACGAAATGAAATAAATTAAATCATTTTCGTACTGTACACTCGTGCGCAGTGCGGTAACGTCCGTCGCACGTACCAATTCATTTATATAATATTGAAAAGTATTGACGAAACTTTATAGCGTGTGTATATATATATATATTTATAATAGAGGTTTGAAAAGTTTGCTTTTCCCCCTTCCCCCATTTTTTTTCTTTATTTCGGAATTATTAATTCGGTAGGAATCGGCTAAATCGAACGGCCTGAAAATGTATTTTATTATACACGACAGTTTATACAATTTACCTATAATAGTGTGAAACGACCAATAAATTGGTATTTATCAAAAATATTCACGGTTTTTGTATAAATCTAATTAAATCATTCAATAATCAATTACATGTTTGGAGTTTAATTTCCTTTGAAATCACTTCTCCTACAGTCGTCATTCATTTAATATCCTATCAAACTAGGTCGTGTGACTTTAGACGTATGAATCGTCTGACGCCTTCTGAATTGTCAATATTAATCCAAATCGCTATTGGATTAACGTGTGTCGTTCCGGTCTTGTCTCGTGTTTGCCGGGCAAACTTTTTATTTTTTTTTATTGATTTTACACAGTTAAAAAATTAATACGTTACCTGTTCGACTCGATTGAAAGTTTAAATTCTTTCTAATTGTCAAAAAGAAAAAAAAACACGAAGAAACGCCCGTGAAAAACCTTTAATAGCGGGCGTCTTGAAAAGAAAGTTACGATTTTTCGTTTTATGCGCGATCGTTAAAACAAACGCCTGAAAGACCTGTTAATATTCAAAAAGTGTAAGAAATTAAAATCAAATATATTATGCACTGGACTTTTTCGAAACTTGGCGTTTATAAATAATAAATCGGTTACGCGCGGTTAAAAAATAAATAAATTAAAAAACACAATCAGTATAGTCGAAAAAAAGAGGAGACAATAATATTGAAATCGATTCGAACGACGAAACCTCGCAAAACGCGTTCGCGAGCGTGCAGATAAAAAAACCAAAATATAGTTTGTGATTTTTTGAAGTTTGTTTTTATTATATATAAGCGGACGTAGTTAATTCTCGTCGATCATCGATACATATTGTTGGATGTAGATTGATTTTTGTTTCATCTTGCGATTGCCTAAATATATTGTACGTTTGTTTCGAATTCAATGCGTTTCTTTTAGACTCTGGAGTTTGTTGTCAATATTGCACTTCTGACAGGTGGTGTAACGAGAGCCACAATAAGTTCGCCGTACGAGTGTAACGCGTACGAGTCGACTTTTTTAAAGACTTTCATCAGCGCAGGCGCTGAACGATCTTCAGACGAGTTTTTCTTCACGTCGGTTATATTTTCATAAAATCATAATTTCAAAGCCAACCGTTTTAGCGGAAGAAAAACTGAATTTTTTTTCGAAACTTTTTCTCGATGACAATTTTTAGCGCTTTTTATTCCTCCGCTGTTGTGCGCTCCCGGCCCCCCCCCCCCGAAAAAACATTAAAATATATAACAGTAAAAATTACACCTCGTGTGTACCGTATGGGTGGAGCTGCTGCAGACGGACGATATTATGTGTCCATAAATAATTATTGTAAATTTTATAATCTGTTGCTGCTACGTTCATACGGCGTGTTTGAAATATGTTTGAAAGTTTGAAAGGCTTATATACGAGCGACGGCGTGTAAAGATAGTTTTCAAAGTGTTTCTTCACTTACACGTTGTGTTTTACGTATAAACGTTGATATAATATGTAACGTCGGTCGATAACCAGAAATTCCATAAAAGAGTATATAAAGACATAATCTCGGGAAACTTGCACGGGCTGGTTATATATCATAATAATAGTGTTTAATATTAAGCCGTTGGCTTCGCTATTGTATTTTCGTAATTAATAACTCTTGTACAGCTCGGATTAACAACGGAAACGGGCCTGAGGATTTTTTTTCTCGTTCTCTAAATCGCCGCTTGTGTATTTGCGAGAAAATACTGGAATCGATTGAACACTGCAGCCGAATGAATTCATTTGAAATTATAGATGATAAAACATACAATACGTTTGTTTAGGTAGGTATATTATATTATGAGTTCTGTACAATATTTTTTTCCTCTAAGGCTTTGACGGCCGGGTTTTCGAATGTTCGAAAAAGCGAATATATGATCGTTCTTCGTTCATATACCGCAGTTTGCAACGATGCAATGGAGTACCTATATATGATTCTCCCTTCGCCCGAAAGTATTAGCGACACCGGGAAAAGTATACGATTTTACATCTACTTGACGACGCGATTTCGATCTTAGGATCGCGAAGGCGTGAGAGTACTGAATTGTAGTATAATAATTATTACAAAAATCGACGGGAAGGATTTTGCGATTTCGATTAAAATTTCAATCTCTGGCTCTGCTTTTCAATTAATAATACGTGTAGAAACTAAACGAAATGAGAGAGAGAAAAACAAAACCCGAACGTTTTTCTCGCGGCATCCGTTTCCCCGTCGGAATATAAAACGGACTCGACGTGCTGTAGGTTTTGATGGATGCTGCAGGATTTGCAGCGAATGACTACTGCAGCTGTCCTGTTTTGACCGGTGTGGTTTTCGATCGAAAAATGAGAGAATTCCGTTATACATTTATTTATAAGTATAAAAAAAAAAAATTACAGTATTTTTTTTCCGGTATAAAAATTGAATTCACGTTAAAATACACAAAACGTATATGACGGGTTTCCAATATACATAAAAAAAATAAAAACTTTTTCGAAATCAATAGCTTCGGGAGATAAACTTTATTAAAAATTATTGTTATTATATTAGCTGCGATTTAATGAGAATTAATGAATATACTTTTGAAAATAAACTCAATGTAAATATAACTTTTTTTTTTTTATTTAAATCGATATTACGCGTCGCAACTCTCATAATATAAATATGTGTTGCTTTCTGCAGTACAAGTCGTAAATTGAATTATTGCGAAACCATAATTTATTTTAACGACAAAGAACCGTAAATATATATATTATTTCCAATAACAATTTACTTATAAATACGATATCGTTAAATTTGAAACTAAAAAAAAAAAAAAAAAAAAAATGAAAAACGATTTATATTATAGGTTTTCGTTTTTATTTCTCAGTTCTTCTATGTAAACAATAAAACTATACGCGTTGTGTTATACAGCTATTATTGATATTTCGATTAATTTAAAAATAAAAACATTTTTTTGTCATATAAAACATAATTTATTTTTATTTTTTATCACAGTTTACTTGAATAATATGTATATATATATTTGTAATTCTTGAGACCGTATTTCAACAGCACATCGCACGCGTATTTTTATATTTCAAAGAAATTTTCGATAGAATATTTTAATGAAAATCGTTCGGACAAATTCTGTAGTTAATTGAACGTGAATAATAATTTGCGAATCGAATAGTTCAACAATTATCGAAAAAAATAATATTAATTTAATTGCTATTATTATACATATTATAACGTGAACTTATTACACTAGGAAATATTCCGATTTCTGGCGCACTTATTATGAAATATGCGGTTTTCATATAACAATGTTAAAAATTTACCAGAACATTCTCGAATTTTTGATCGCCGGATATTTATTTTTTTTTGTTTTTGGTTTCGGCCCTAACGTTTCCGATTCGTCGTACTCGCGTAGTTTAGATTTAAAAAAAAAGCAATTGAAATAAATGTATATTTTTTCTTTAGCGTCTTACTACAGATTGCGTCTTCTTTAAAGTGCACGAATAGCGATGATTTCTACGGCGCACAACGCTCGCGGGTATATACGAACACTCATTCGAGTATACTTCTGTAGAAGTAAAATTAAAGTTTAAACAACCATCACGTATCCAAGGCTTGGATTCCGAGCAAGTAGTCCGAAAGTGGCTTGTCTGGTCCCGAATTGGCTCACCAACTCGGTTTTTCTCCTACGCTCCTCTAATAATAATATTACATTATTTTAAGACGAATTAATTTTACTATCCGGTGTAATGATAAAGAATTGTTAAAATTTACGTTTTTTTTATGAGTAAAAAAAAAAGTGTGAAAGGATTACGGGGTAAAAGTAGTGTTACGATGAGTATAGGGAAAAAAAATTCCCTTATGGAAAAAGAAATCCTGACTACGTGCTCGGGATGTATCAAACTCTTATGTATAATAATATTATTATATACACCGCACGCGAAACGAGAAACATTTCGATTTCTATTCGTACGTTCTGTATAATAATAATAATAATATATTTGATCATAATATTATACGCGATTTTCTTTTACAATATACCAGCCTAACCTATACGCGTTTTACAAACGGAATATTGTCGTCTTGCGCAAACCGATTTTTCTATATAAACCCATACACACACACACGTTTCAACTCGGACGACATTGAAGAAATCTAATTAAATATATAATATTATACTCGTATTATATTGTAATAATAATAATAATAATAATTGCGAATAAAATCGGATCTATTGGTATAACTCTCTCTTCTACGAAATCCACGTCATTTCGTCTCGTAATATATATTATATTATATAAAATAATATCGTTATGTGTCGTATTTCCTTATTCGGTAATGATTGTTATATTATTACGTATATTATTGTTATATACGTGTCTATTATTGTTATACAATAATACGGTGCGTGGTCTTCGCTACTATATAGTTAGTTGGTTTTGCGTAGGAACGTATTTACTGGACGAGGAGAGGACCAATCTTCTAAAAAAATCTCATACTAACCACTGTGAATTCCACTCGAAGAAACGAATGACGTTATAATATTATTATTTTTCCAAATAAATGTTTTGCAAACGAAAAACGCGAGTTACGCGTTTAGTTTTTTTTTTTTGTTGTTGTTTTTTGAGAGAGAGAAAATAATTAAATTTCGTATATATAAAAAAAAAAAAATAATAATAATTGGAAATTTTCAATTTTTATATTCGAAAACTGATATTTTATCGACGTAACGAGATCGACGGTTTTTTTTTCTATTACAATTTTTTAAATGTCACAACTACTTTGGAATTCCGAATTCGTTTTCAGACACCGTTCCTTGTTTTATTATTTTTTTCTTTTCCGATTTTTCATTTCCAGAGCAGTGTAAACCATACGTTATATTCGATCCAACTATATACACACACACACACACAACGCGCGTGTTATGTTTTTATTATTTCGCACCGGAGGCGTGCGGATTGTGCTTATGGCACGGCTCGCAGACCGAAATATTAATGCTGTGCCCCCCTTCTATTAACTAATAACAATTTGTAGTGTCCACTCCGTTAAAGTGTAAATAATTTTCAAAAAGAAAAATCTTAACGCGAGCGATACGTTTGTTCGTTTATTCACATGATAAATAAAAAAAGTTTACTTTTTCAGTAATTTACACCGACCGAACAGTATTTTCGTCGACCGATACAATCCAAAAAGTTTTTTACTATTGTAAAATTCCAAAAAAAAGGCAAAAAAATTTAAGGTCTTCACTATCGGAATAATTGCTGTCTTTTGATAAATCACACCTCCCCTTCCTCAGTACGGGCTCTAATAATAACGAGAAAAATATCCTTAAAGTCACTTTTTAAGTGTCCCTCTAACGATTTTCCACTATCCGCCAAATACATCTGCGCGCGCGCCTGTGTTTCGCACGTTTTCCTATAATAGCGGTAACGGCGATTAGATGATCGTATGAAAAATGGATCGAAAACGATCGAAAATTCTTTCAGCTCCGATGATATACGACTTAATATTCGACGCGCACATTTATATAAATGATTTTACGACTACGTCGCCGGCGATTGTTTCTATTTAATTTCAATTGCACATAAAACACGTAAAAAATTATTGCGGGACGTTCGTTGAACGTTTTTCCCGAACGAATTCTCAACGAATCTGAATTACATACGTTGTGCGTTTTGATGAAAATTTTGACAGGAAAGAAAAAACAAAAAAAATTATTATTTACCGACACAAAATTTCGTATAACAACACGCGCGTTAAGTATTACTTTTCTGCCGAGTCTTGTATACGAACGCTTAGGATTTTGCTCGTACAATAAAATTGTATATTATTTACATAGTTTTACGCATTTATCAATATTTAATTAAGCGGAACTTATATTATATTGTATAGCATTGAAATTTCATTTTTATGAAAAAGAATTCTTTTTTTTTTCTAAAGGTATCAAATATATAATTCATCGGCCTACTTTTGTTTTAAAAAAAAATATATACAGACAGGATTATTATATGTATAAATGCGCGCCACTTCTTATTTGTACAACGGATAAACGATGCATAAGTGAAAAATAAGTCTTTTTTTTTTGTATTTCATATTATAAAATAATATATTCTGATATTGAAAACATCTTAAAATAGAAATAATATTTTTGTCTCTATTACGGTTATGTAAATGTTGGATTTATAAACCAATCGTTCGATTAAGCGCCAATATATCTGTATAATGTGCTTAATGTTTTTCAGTCGATATCGTTTAGTTTAAACGTACATTTAAATTGTATTTAAAATAGAATTTTGTAATTTTTTTCACTCGTCGAAAAAATAAATATCCGTGTACGTACGGCACTGATACAATAAACGATAATGTCCGCGTCTTTACGCAAAATATAGTTGCACAATAAAATGATACTTGAAAAAAAAACTGATCAAACATTCGTGACATAATAAATATATAATGAAAATGGCAATTAAAATTAAAAAAAAAAAAAAAAAAAAAAATAGAAGACCGAGTAAAATAGACGTTTATACCGTGCATATTATAGTAATTCGTATTTCAAAAATATTTATAAGACGTACATTTGAGTGAAAATTAAAAGTAAAGTATAAGTAAGAGACAAAACTCTTGGGAACACAAAAAAAATAAAATATGTTTCATTTATTATACGAGTTTTCGTATTTCTTTAAATACACACACACACACACACGTGTAAGAGAGAATAACTTTTTAAAAGTCGGTAGTTTCATAATGCCGTGCAACTTTAAATTGTCCGTTTTCATAATGGTTTTCTGATAGTTTTCATCTTCACGTAAACCGTCTTGGACCACATGTATTTGTTTTTCATTATTTGCTGTATCTCAAAACTATTTAATGCAATTCGGACAGCCGGTGTCTTTTACTGTTGATTAATATATATACGACGATTAAACGAATCTCGATAATTTTTTAAATCGTTATAAAACGCACTTTGGTTTTGAATTTCGATCGACAACTATTTTTCGTTAAACTGAGAACAAAAAGAGACGATCGAGGAGTTTCCTAAACGCGGACATTATCGCGCGATATATTTCACACGATTTATCGAAAAACATTCGTGTTTCGTTTTAGGATCTGTGATGTAATATGTGAGTCGTAGTGAGAAGATCGAAATGGTGCGCAGGATAAAAAAGAATTCAATACGATGGTCGTCAGCGCGTGCACATAGTTGACGGCGAGACGCGTTATGTAAAGAAATCTAAAAAAACGGAAAAACGAGTAAAATAACCGGATAAGAATAATTCGAGTCGTCGAAAATGACAGCGAAGACGGCGTGAAGTATTTATATAAATAATAATACGTAATAGTTTGTATTCGCGTGGTTACATTGCGAATTTATACAGAGGAGTGAATTTTTTTTTTCACTCGTTTTCTCGGTATTAAAATCATGTGTCGTTTTCGTTATTACTATTTTTTTTTTTTTTTTTTTGTTGAAAAAATCGTTTTTTCTTTAAGTTTTATTTCGATAATTTTACGTACTATACGCTATAATAATAATGATAATAATAATAATAATAATAATAATAATAATAATAATAATAATAATAATAAGCGAAAGAGCTCAAGTATATTTTACTACACAAGAGACCACGTCATATTCTGCAGTGAGAGGATTTTGTCGTAGGAATTTTATGAAGTACGTGTGATTGAATATACAATTTTAAAGCGAAGTTCTTTTGATATCGAAAAACTCGTATTTCATTATGCATTGGCTTTTTTTTTTATGTTTCTTGTTTAGCGTATTTATTTTTGAGTACATACTTACCAAGGACGTTGTCAATAACGTCGATTTTGCGATCGAAACGAATTGAAAAAAATTGAAACGATACACTATATATAGTATATATGTATATATATGGGGGGGGGAGGAAATATTAATTTTTTTTTTTAGATTCCGACAGAGTCTGCTCGTAAACGTAGTGTCGAAAAAAAAATAATAGCGTAGCCGATACTTTTATAAATTGGAAACGGATTGAATATAATAAATCGTGGAGTGTTGTGTACAGGAGATCGGTTTAAAAGGGCGGGTGTTTTTTTTTTTTTGCCAGTTTTCGACGAGAAACAGAAAAAAAAAAAGAAACTGGCTCGAAATACCTTTTTACTTTTGTCGCTATTGCAATTTTATATCGTTTTTTTATCGGTACGTAATTTTTCAAACCCGACCGTTTCCCGGCGAACCGATTGCGTTCGCTCGCGAAATCGTTTTCTTCTGTCGGACGCAGAGATTTATCGTCGCGAGTTCGGATTAAAGAAAAAAATTAAATAACAATAATAATAAAACGTGTCGTTACACAATACATATACACTGTGATTAGTTTTTTTTTTTAATTTTTTAAAAAAAAATTCGCCGCATTATTCCGACGATAATAACAATTCGGATAAAATGTCGTTTTTCATTTCTCTTATATAATATCATTTCCAATAGCGTTTTTAAACACATTGTAAAAAACGTTCGTGCAATCGTTACACAACATATATAGTTTTTTTTTTTTTACTTCTTTTGCTCGTATATTATTATAATATTATCTGATGTTCGCAAGTACGAGGCGTTAGGTACACGTATCCCGTCGCGATCCGTTGGCTGCAATAAACGCGCGCTGCTCTCACATCGTACGAGACGATTAACCGATTATTATTTTCATCTCTCTCTCTCGCCTACTCGTATACGTCACACCCGGACGACAGTCGGGGATTTTCTACAGCGGGATGACGTAACGCTTCTTCTTCTTCTTCTTCATCATATAATACTATCATTTATTTAGGTAGGTGGTACTGCAAATTCCTTCTTTACCGTAATCGATGGGTGTGCGTGTGACAGATAGTTAATTGTATTTCGACTATGTGTGTGTATGTGGGGGGGGGGGGTAGTGCAAAAATCTCAAAAACAAGAAGCGTCTCGTGTAACGTTACGATTTAACATTTGTTTGAATATTACACAAAGTGTGAAACTACACGAATTATATTGCCGACGAATATTAATAATATTGACGATAGCACACGTAAGACAATAGGCGTGCTCAGGGCCGGATTTAGAGGGGGGGGGCAGGGAGGCCCCGGGCCTCCACAAAATGAGGGCTTCCGATTAATGGGATTTTTTTCGCGTCCAAGTATAAAACACAATATAATATTTGCAAAATAAATTTAAAATTTCTAGTAAAATATTATTTTGCGGTAAATGTTTAATATATTATTAAATTAAATTCACTTATAATAATATATTAAATATATGTTATCGAAATATAATATATACTCTTAACGTGGGCCCAGGGCCCTCCCCCCACATTCCTAAATCCGGCCCTGGCCGTGTTTTTCCAAGGCGATTGACCTGTTTAATGTATTTTATTATCCAATCGTGTTTAAACGATTCCGCCGGTCATCGGTCGAAAACCCGCGGCGACGTGTGTTCGTGGTCGTACGTAGTTATTAGAGGATAATAGAAAAATAAACGGTTTTTTACGTTACAGAATTCACAATTTTACAAAACTTATACGACTGCGTAGAAATTGAATATGAAAAAAAAAAAAAAACGTAATACTCTTCCCGGTTTGACTCCCATCCCGTTGTCTACACCAATAACCATTACATTTGATCGGTTATAAAATATTGGTTACAAAAAATGTATTACCAAAGTTTTAACCAAAACAGCGAAACCGGCTTGTCTGTAAAACGCGGTAACCTGGTTACGTTTGGTTAATCGCGCGAGAACACGCCCAATGACGCGGAGTGGTTAATAACAACAGGGACGGAAAAACGCTAGGTGCCCACGCCCCACACTGTCCACATTCTTTATTCGCCCAAAATAGAGATTTCTTCTTTTTGCGTTTACTCAAATATAAGGTTTTAATCGCGCTAAAAAAGTTTGTATAGTACGTCTGATACGCGAAATAATCGATTCGGCTCGACTATAAAATGCATTGTACACTTGTGCTCGTATAGAAATTGAAATGGAAATAATAATAATAATAAAAAAATGCAATCCGTATATACTTGAGCGAGGACCGAGAAAGTAAGTGGGTAATATGACGTGTTATGGCAGTGGCGGTGACGTCCATTATTGTCGTGTTGCTCGAAAAGTCGCCGGTGGCATGGGGAAATTAAAACTCAACGGAATTAGTACGCTCCGAATGAACGACTAAGAAGCGTATAATTATTATTTCAATCTCTTCTATATATCCGAAACGGAGACGGCGCAGTATATCCAAGACTTACACACACACACACTAACTGCGGGGATTTATATTGTAATAATTAATAGGGACCGGAGTTTTCCAGACCATTCTTTTGTACGTACATAATATATAAAAATATATAGTTCCGCGCTTAATCCAGGGATTTATATATGTATATAAATAGCGAGCCTCGTATATTATATGTGAGTATATATACTCCAAAATAATACGCGTTCACTTTGGAATCAAACACGTATCCGGAGGTTTTGCAACGCACAGTATCCCCGCGCGATTAATGTGCTTCTCCGGTGTAAAACGAGATAATAACGTTTATATTGTAGACATATAATAATATCGATAAATTTTTTTTTTTTTAATTTATAAACTCATAAATGACAAGTAACGAAATAACAAAGAAAAAAAAAAAAGAACAATAATAAATAAGAAAAACAATATGATTGATAATAGAGTGTGTGAAATAATGAGACGGGAGATCTTTATATTGACAATGGACGTTGTCGGCGTGAGCTGATTTTTTACGTGCGCGATTGATCGATTAATCGGAATACCAATAAACGCATGCCTATTTTGAGAAAAAAATGTTTAAGATTTTTTCTATGAGAAATTGACAATGACGTCAGCACGCGGTCGGTAAAATCAAGTCAGTCCACGGGCATTTTCTTCAATGAAATCGTGAAAAATCGTTCACTGGTTTTTTGCGCTTATGATAATAAAAAAAAAATCGCCCAACGCTCGATTTAATTCAATATATCGGGCGTGTGCCCCATTTACGATTACGCCACTGGCTCAGGAGAGTAATAGAAAAAACATTATTTATTCACAGAACCCCGAGGCGTTTCCTGTAAACGACTGCGAGCCAGTGGCGTATTTAGACATTTTGCCAGGGACGGGCGATGAAATACATAGAAATACACACTCTGTCTCCAAACAATTCACCAACATAACGACAAATAAAGATTTTTTTAAATCCCCTAATTTTTTGATATACCTATTGAGGTTAGTGTGGATCAAGGGGATATAAGAATCAACACAATTTTTATAGTATAATAGCATTGATTTTATAACATCACGGATTACTAATTGAGACAACATTTTAGGTCGCACGGCTAAAGCCCGATTCACACGACAAAATATTCTATCAATATAATTGAATACGGTCCGGCGAGCCCCGGTCTTATTTTATGAACGCGTCAAATGTTCATTACGACGCGCAGAGGTGTGCGAGAAATCTCGCCCGTTATCTTCGGAAGAAAACTGTTTCAAAAACGACTTGAAAACAATGCGTCGAAAAAACAGAGTTAAACATTTTCGTTTATTACGGGATGTGATGGCCTTGATCGTTTTGCATTTTGATGCCGTAGTACTTGAAAAGAACTTGGTAAAATAACGGAAATCGACGAGTTCGAATCAAAGCGCGCCGCACTCTTTTTCGATAATAATCATTTATTTTTTCCGGCGTTGAAAAATAATCCTTTTGGGACTACCGTAGAAAAAAAAAAAAAACGAGAAATCGAAAAATATTATCGTTGTAACGCACTCGCACTCTTTTTTTACTATTCGCGAACGTTGCATATAATATGGAGTACGCCGCGAGAGTTTTTCGTATTTTACGGGGTCTAGGGAGCGGCGCGCGTTGAAAGGACTCAACCGCCGTAACTTACTGAAGTTTTTACTCTCTTTTTTTTTTTTTTTGCGCACTCGGTCGAAACGTACAGCTTTTTTTTGTTTTTTTAAAAATAATTTCTTTTTACCGTCATACTCACGCGAGTAAAGCAAATTGTACAGTATGATTTTTTTATTCTCTTACTCGCGTTTGATCGACATTCAATAATTTCCGTCTGTACATTACACGGGTACGTAGCGCCATACAATTATTTCTCATTGCGCAATGTAACGGGGAAGGAGGGTACATGTGTTATATTTTATAGAAAAAATGAATACACCGCCTTTGGGTCGTGTAGGTAGAACGCACAAATAATACATTTTCACGGTGCTTTTAAGCGTGAAACCGAAACGTCTGCAGGAAAAGTTTCCCGAACACGGCTGTGAACATCGCTGGGAGAAGCGGATACGATTGTGACACGCGCTCTTTTGCCGCAGGAACTTTAAAAACTAGAACGATAGCCTCTCCTATATGTACCGCAGAGGACATTAAATATAGAATGAGAGCGGGACAAAATGAAAATTAGTAAAATGAAGGGAAGGACGATCAAATGTGTGCGGATGTGGTGTTCGATGATCGTGTATTCGTGTGCAGTGCTCTGCCCTGGCCACGACGACCTCTATAACCGCGTGACAAGACGAAGAATAACGAGACCGTATCGAATTTTTAGCGTGAAGAGAAAACCGTTTTCGTTAATTGATTAATACGTATTTGTTAATAATTTTCTAACTAATAAACACGCTATTTAAACATACCGCGATGATATAAAGACTTTTTTATTATTATTATTACATTGGCGAAATTGTTCGCGTAAATAATATTATTAACTATTTGACGAAATATTGAAATGCTTAAAACGTGTTCGGATCTTAAAATTATATAGGAAATTGTTGTAAGTCGGTATGAAAATGTTAAAAAAAAAAAAAAATTACAATGATAATAATTTTGACATCTACTGTTTTCGTCAGTGAATCTTTAATTTATTTTTCAACTGTCATAATCATAAGAGTTTGTAAAAATTATATTGTCCTAAATTCCGAACAGTCTGTTTTTTTTCCTTTATCGTCCGCGACTCGGATAAACTTTTCTCGGCACACAATTCGAGTAATCGAAAGAGGGTAGCAAAAAAAAAAAAAAAAGGAAAAAAAAAACGCTATGTGCGCGATGCAAAGCGAACGTCGGCATATAATTACTATAATATTAACATTCTCGGCAACACAATAACCATTATGATGGAAACGAGACTTACTTTACAAGTTTCTCGAGACTTACTTTTCTGACTTATATTTTCAATTGTATATACATTTTTCTATTATCGAAATCGGTACCATTGAAATTAGAGAATTATCATATAAGAAGGCGCAGTTTTCTTTTACGTCGTGTTGTACATATTTTTTTCCACTATTCGTTCGAATCATTCGTATACCAATAATATTGTTATTATTATTTTATTGTTTATAAGTCACTATGTAATATGTTGTTTTGTATTACGCGTTCTCAATTCCCATTCACGCCGTCTACCGCGTTAGATTTTTTTTTTTTAAATTATACGGTACGCATTTTTGTGACTTCTATAATGATATTTATATTATTCTGTCGGTTCCACCCTCGAGTCAGTACGCCCCCGAACGTACAAATAAAAGTAAGTAATCCATTACGTAAAAAAAAAAAAAACAAACAAACAAAAGCGTAGCGTATCGCAAATTCCGTGTATACAATAAAAAAAATAGCTTATTATTTATTTATTTTTTTGTTGAATTTCGAAAAAAATATATTTAAAGTTTGATGTATTTGTCATATTGTGCGCAATTGCAGATGTACAATATATATATATATATATAATAATTATACGATAAATAAATCAAAATTAACACCGTTTTAGTTATATATAAAACATTTTATTACAACAGTCTTCTTACAAAAGTTAAAAAAAAAAAAAAAAAAAAAAATCGGCGAATATTATATAAATTTGTATAGTTTATAATAATATTATATTCGTTTTGATAGAAAAAAAAAAAACGATTTGTATTATCGCGATTAAAATATTTTTTTTTCTGACAAATTCTAAAAACGAAAATATATATATATAAAAAAAAAAAAAAAACAATAATATACTATAGTGAGAAAAAAATCGAATATTCCGCCTGCTCGTAAACGAGTAATTCTGTTTTTTAATATTATTATGTCGTAACGCGATGTATAATCGTTATTAATGTATAATTCAACTGTTCCCCCCAAACCCTTCCTATCCGTCCGACCGGGACAGCGCAGTCGTCCGGTTCAGCACAGGGTTTTACAGCTCGTCGTGTTTGGGCCCGGAGAACTCGTCGTGCGATATGAACCCGTTCTTGTCCTTATCCTCGTGCTGGAATATTTCCTCGACCAGCTTCTCGTGGTCCGACATCATCTGCTTGATGTCGTCACCGCCTTCGGCTCCTTCGGCAGCCGCCATCTGTTTCTTCAGATACTCGCTGACCTCGTCTCTGGACAATTGCTTGTCTTGGTCCTGGTCGATCTCCTTGAACACGTTCGTGGTGGGCGCTTGGTCGCCGACGTTCAACAGTTCCACGTCGAACACCAACGTGGCTCCTTTTCCGTAGGCGAAACAAAAAAAAAAAAAATTAACGTTACATATTCTGTAGGGAACGATACACACAAGTTCGATTTCGGGACTGTAAAAAACATGTCCTTCGGGAAGGGAGGAAACGTCAACATCCATTCAAAATTAGCGTGGAATAATCGAAATATTTTTTTTTCGACCATTCCAAAACTCGATAAACGCGTGTCGTGTCGTGTGAAAATCAACGTTGAAAATACAACTATAATATAAACGAAAAAACTGGAAAAACGAATTCTCAAAAAAAAAAATTAAAAATACTATTAACGTTTTAAATGTCGTTTATCATGTTTGTAGGCAAATTTGTGGGACGTCACATTTTTTTTTTTTCATACACTATACGTTTTCGTATTTTTTTTTTTTTTTTGAAAAATTGTATTGTTCTGTACGAATAACAGCCGCGAACCGACGATAAAACGACGAGAATTATAATAAAATTGCTTTCAGAACACGACATTAATCAATTGCTCTACCGAAAGACCTTTTGTTTAGAAACGTTATAGCGTAAAAAAATTATTTATAATCGAGCGTCGGAGTGAAACGGTTAGGTATTCATTGGGAACAATTAAAAGATTTTTGAAGTAGATTTATCACCACGATGATGTTATAGGCGAAAAAAAAATTCGTATATATTTATAAATATTCTATGAGCAGCTCGTATAATAATAATAATAAGTGAATTTAAATCGCTTTATTTGAAAAACTGGAATGAGCAATAAAAAAAAAAAAAAAATCAAATCATGGTACGACGAAGGGAGAACAGATTTCGGATTCGAAAACAATATAAAATAATCCCGGGCGATATTAATAGTGTCGAATTATTTTTCGTCCGACCATTCAGCACTTGGCGTCGAAAAAAAAAAATTACATTTTATAAATATTTATTATATCTCGTCGTCAGCTGTCGGAAAACGTAATATCATACGGGAATTTTTTTTTTTATTTTACCATCCGCGGTCAAATCGATTTAAGAAACAAACCGTTTTCCGTTTATTTATTGTTATATAAAGGTGGTATACAACACACATTTACACGTGTAACCGATAAAATATAGTATAAATGACGACGACGACGCGCCATCGAAAACTCTATCGAAATAAATAATTGTAATAATATTGATGTGCGTGTGTGTGGAATTATATTGGAATTGAGAGAGAATTACTGGAGAAACACATTTTATGAAACAAAAAAAAAAAAAAAAAAAAATTAAAATACAAGAATAACGCGTTTAATGAAACTGGAGGGACGGAGATACGATTGGGAATATAAATGGGCTAAATAATGGATATTTATTACAATAAAACATTACGTTATTGTTATAATAATAATAATAATAATCATCGAGTTGATTTTGAACGAAGCAAGTGTAGAAAAGAAGGATGTTCGTGAGACGAAAATCGATAAATATTCAATTTATAACTAAATTATATTAATAAAAAAACCGGCCAATTGTTGAAAATTCAAAATCGTATATAACATTTTTTGTAAATCGATTTTCCGGCTGTAAACGGTATTGCAAAATTCACGTTTCCGTTCGCATAATCATGCGACATAACATATACGCGTGGTGGAGCTGAATTGTCCGCACTTTTGTTACTTATTTCAAACGAAATTCCGAATAAGTATTAATAATAATAATAAAAACTAATCTGTACAAATCGTATTTTTCTCGAAAAATTAAAAAAACCAATCGTCTCGTTCTACAGTTTGATTTCAAAAACGTGTACTACAACAGTCGTGTCGGGGCGAACAAAAAAAAAAAATAAAAATAAAATATCAAATGAAAAGCTGCTGTTGACAACGAATACCGACTAGATTTCCACGCAATCTCGGCAAGTAAAAACAATAAATCGCCAATTATTATCGATATACGCGTAGTAAAAATGAATTATTTCTTTCTCCCCCGTCCGATTCGTCAACAAAACAGTTTTCTCTCTCTCTCTCACACGCCCCGTGACTTTGACAGAATGTCTATATACAACGTACCTCCGGGTATGACGTGTCCCGCTCCGCGGTCACCGTACGCCAGGTCGGCCGGTATTGTCAGTTTTCTCTTTTCGCCGACGCACATTTTCGTCAATCCCAAATCCCATCCCTTGATCACTTGTCCCACGCCCAACTGGAAAGTGAACGGCTGGTCTCGGTCGTGACTGAAAACAAAAAAACAACGTTAAATTAACGTCGAATACGCTCAGTTTTATTTTTATCATTATACGACGCCAGTGCGACTGTGCCAGACGAACTTTTTCCCTCTAGCACACGCACGTGAAAAATATAAAAACGGCGTTCTCACCGCCGTACACGGAGGAATTCATAAAGAATTCATGTGTACAACATGATGGACCCCCAAAGGACCCTTTGACTCGAACGGATACACACGCGCGCGCGCGCGCGCGTATAATTAGTAGGGACGACAATGTGGTGCCACGGAATTCTGTACACACGCGAAACTTTGGCCATTCCGAAGTTTTTTCCCGGCCCCGGCCGTTTTCGTTTTCTCGTTTTTATGTCCAAACTTTTAACGCAATGACGCGCGCGGTATCACACGAGCGAGAAAATTTAATTTTTTTTTGCCGTCCGCCCCGCGTAAAACTACTCTCTCTCTCTCTCTCTCTCTCTCCTTGCACCGTTCACTCTCCTCCAAGAGTTTTCGCCGCCATCATCGAATCACTCGCCACTATAACGTCTTTCCGTTACCGCCCACTCCTGGTCGTTCCGAATCTTTTTCCGCCGCGCCTCTTCCGAGGCGTTGTTCACTCCGTGGTCCGGCCCGGCGGCGTATATACCAATCTATGCGCCTCCGTCCACTACGCCGCATTACGTCATGTCCAACTCCGTTTTCCGGTTTTTTAATGAGCCCGCCGCACCGACCGTCGTCGCAGTTTTCAGTTCCGCTCGGAGGAGTTCTCCGCTAAACTCCCTACACGCACCATTGTTCTCGCGTCCGCGTATTATTCCCCGTATTTTTTATTCTCAAAAGTCTTTTCTCTGTTACTCACTGCACACGCTAATTCAACAAAACCGTACTCCTGTGCTCGTTTTGAAAACGCTTTTCTGGACCATCGATCGATGCAAAGAGTTGCCATTTCACAGCTTTTCCATATTCTTGCCCACGTCCATTCACACGTAACTATTTTCGCTACGCGTTTGATATACTCCGTTCCAAAAGAGAATGTCCGACGACCACCAGTGTCCGGTCGCGCATCACTACAACCGCGTCAAACAACCGTTTGTACGTCTCTCTCTCTCTCTCTCTCTCTAGACCAGAGGTTCCCAACCTATGGTCCGCGAGACATCGTGTGGTGGTCCACGAGCTATACATACAAAATTTAAAATTATTCCATTTTTCCCTTGGGGCGTATATATTATCGATATATCGTATAAAATTTTTACCCAAACTTGAACAATTTTAAACATTATTACATTATAAGTTAACTGTAAGGAATCGCATAGTATTTTATTTATTATTATAATCTAAATATTCTAAATTCTAATATGCGAGAAAAATATGATTCTTGTTTATGAGAAAAAATAAGGTCTGAAAATTATGGTGGTGGTCCGTGACGTATTGAAAGTTCTCCGAGTGGTCCATAGTGTCAGAAAGGTTGGGAACCACTGCTCTAGACAGTCGGCGGTATACGCATAAGCGTTAAATTGGATTCTTATAGGTCTGCAAATCATCCGCGCTCCACGCGCAACTTCGGGGTAATATATTTTTTGAAAATACCTTAGGCTTGATTACATACCTCCTGGAATCGCGCGATTCGTTCAAAAATAAACGAAATTACAACACAAGACTATACTGTGAAATAATATACGTGCTGTGCAGGTGGTAATATCCTCGAACGTCACACTCCGATATCTCTGCGCACAACAAAGTATATATATATAGTTTTCATTTGCGTATATACGGACGCGAAAAAAAAAACATTGCCTTCTATATCTCGTTGGAATTTAACTTTTGACGCGTTTCGTCCGATCCGTTTGTAAACTTTATCGAATTAAAAATAATAAATAAACATGTGAAAAACAGTGAGTTTTTTTTTTTTTTTTTGTAAGTCCAATTAAACGCGTGTTCTCGTCTTTTGAACTCGATCGTAAACGTCTCGTTCGACCGAGGTGTGGTGTTCGTTGCGGAATAACGACGACGAGATTAACTTTTCGCGTGTTTAACGGGGGAGAGAGAGAGAGAGTGCTGCGTGTATCTCTAACACCGTTTCTATTCTCCGTCGGATGTAATGAGTTTTCGTGGTGTACAGCCCCATTCCGGATTACGGAAATAATTGTAAAAATATCGCGACGACGACACGCGTACGTTCGAAACGATTTCTAAAGAAGAGCAAAAACAACTCTCGTAATTTTACATTAACTATTTATTATTTTTGTTTTTTTTTTTTTGCTCTCTCGCGGCGAATCGTTCTCAGCCCTTTTCACACGTCACGCGCGTTTCAATCGAAAATCAACGCGAACGAGTTTTCGGGAGGAAAAAAAAAACGCCCCGTTCTCTATAGTCTATTATAGAGGAGGCGTCGAAAACGGTCGGTTTTTTTTTTTTTATTATTATTATTATTCGTTAAACGTTCTAAAGCTATTGAAAACGGTATAATAATAATACGTGCGCGCGCTCAATGTTTACGTTTTCGCGTGGCGCGAAATAGAGAAAAGAAATCGAAAGAAAGAAAAATTCGACGGGCGATGAAAAGCGCGTCGACGGCGGCGTACCAAAAACGAACGAGTTCGTATTTTTTTTTTTCGCTGTCTTTTCACCTCGTTTACAGAAGGGCGCGTTCGCTGTAATATTAGACAACGGATTTCGTAATTGAAAAGATTTTTTTTGTTTTTTTTTTTTTTTACGTTTTCCCACTCTTTTGTTTCGAAAAAAAAAAAAAAAATAAACACCATTTTAAAAAAACTCGGAATAATGACGGGGCGTTAGACGGAGAAATATTTGTGTAGAGAAAAAAACGAAAACTCGTTTAACATCACACTTTTTGTGGGAATATAATGATATATATTAATGGCGGCGGCGATGACCGCCGTTCTTTATATTATATGATGCGTCGTACGCTGCAGAGACGGCGCGGCGAAATTCCCGTTGGAAAGACACGGCGAAAACAATGAGATAAAAATAAAAATCAAAAAAAAAAAAAAAGAGAACATTTTTTTTTTCAATAATAATCTACTCCGTAAACAATAAAACGGTCCGTTTATGAGAATCCCCCGTACGTTTGTATTCGGACAGAGATCACGGAATTTCGTAAAAAAAAAAAAAAAGAAAGAAAAAAAAAGAGGAATTATTTTCATACGACGGCAGCGAAATTTCGTCGAATCGCCCGATTCGAATATCATAATATTATTACATATTTCATTTGTGTATTACAAGAGACCTGTAACGGTTCGCGTATATAAATTCGTCGTGTAACAAAAAAAAAAAAACGAATTAAGTAAAAATATAAGATAACATAAAAAAAAAAAAAAAGGGGAGAATATAATATAATACGTTTCGTGTCGAAACGAAACTATAATATAATTTTATTGTCGCCACGTCGTCAAAAACCATTTTCACTTTAAAAATACTACGCGGTTTTTTTATTTTATTATTATTCTTTACTACTCGCAGACATCGTCGACGTGTCTAATTAATTCGATATAAATTTTTTGTTTTAAATCTCACGAATTTTTCTTTAAAAAAAAAAAATAATAATAATAATTTGCTTTTAGAATTATTACGAGCGTACACTGCTCTATTGGTCATACAATAATATCATAACGTGTAAACGTGCGTCCGGTTACGCTGCTATAAATCCGTTATATTATTTTATAACGGTATTATAAATTATATGTACGAATCGATGGAAATCACTCTGCAGGCGATTTATTACAAAAGTGGTAGTGTGCGTTCGTAGTCGCACAGTCGATTAATTGCGAGACAGACGGCGGCGATATTAATCGAAACGTCGTAGGAGAAAAAAAATCTTTTTCAATAATGCACAATGAAAAATGTCTCTCGTCTCGTCATGTCGAGTGGTTTTTTTTCTTCTATTTCTCCGCGATAAATTCAAATTCGTCTAAAAGAAAAAAAAATGGGTCGTCTTCATCTATAGCAGTCGCGTATTTTTCTCTCGTTTTTAAATTTAGAGAGAGAGAGGAAATTTCCGAGATCGGCGTTGTGAATTGTTATTATTGAAGAGAAATTACTCGAAAAAGAAAAGAAAGAAAAAGAACCAAGACGGTTTATTTTTTTTTTCCAAAATAAACAGTCGTTTAACTTAACCGTCCGCTTGGTTTACCGCACAAACGCGTGTCATCGAAATCAGAAATGTAGAAAATTCGTTCGCAGGGTATATTTTACATATACCGGTAGAATTTCGTGTGTTATTTCGTTATTTTATTTTCACGTCGCGCGAATTCAAAATAAAATCTCGTATAGCACGTTTCGAATTCGTTCTGACGAGTTCCGAAATTAAAACACAAAGCGTTTGCGAGTATTTTCAATCAAATCGGATTTCCAGGCAATTATTTCGCTAATATCGTCTTTTCGAATTGCAAAATAGAGTATAGAACGTTTTATTTTTCTCTCATCGATATAATATATAACTCGGTTTGTACTCTCCCCCCTTTTGAATACGCCCACGCGAGTCTTCTGGCGCAATTTCATTTGCAAATACTTATTCGAAAGCGTCGATTTCTAGGTATAACGCGCGCGATTAACAAATGCATATTCATCGCTGAAATTTTTTCTTTTTTTTTTTTTTGGAATTTTCATTGTATTATATGATTTTTTTTCTTACAAATGGACGGTGTATTTTATGTGATGTGTATACACGATATAATAAGTTTGTCGATAATAACTGTTTATTTAACGTGTTTCTCGATTCTCGATACAGAGAAGTGGTCGCAGAAAGTTTTCAAAATTACAATAACACATCAAAATAATATTGTGGTGAAGCGAAATGCAGCGAGAATATCGGAGAAAACGCGAACTTTAAAATAATAATAATAATATATAAATAAATGTCGGCGATGCGAGAAACGATGAAGATATTTCGAACATTAACGTGTATACAGAGCGTATCAAAAACGTACGGTTTATTTCAATAAAGGAACGAGTCGGTGCACTCACTACAGCTGCTGACACGACTCAAAAATTGCTGTTTTCGTGAAAAGTCATAGAGCGAAACACGCGTATTTTTATGCGCAAGAACCATATTTTTGATAAATCAAAAAATATCCGCAATATAACCGCCATCTTCCCTCATCGCGTATAATCGCTGTAGATTCTGTTATCACGAAGAATGACTCAATTCTAATTGTGTTCTGACAGTCAAAATAACTCTATTAGGATTAAAGCTACTCGGAATCGAAACGTTCCAGTTATATTGAAAACATTATTTGCAAACACTGAGACACTTATTATTATTATTATTTTGCAATAATGTTTTTTTTTCTTCTATTAATTAAACGATGAAATTGTCGTTTACTTATCGTAAAAATATTTTTAAAATATTTGCGTGGAGAATAGTTTTCAGGAATACCGTCATATAAATCAAGAGAGAGAGAGAGACATGAAAATATTTTTTAAGATTATTCTTAAAAAAAAAAAAAAATTGTAATTATTAGGATGGAAAGTAAACACTGACGTTAATTCCTCTCGAAGAATATTAAAATTAAAAAAATCCCATCTCATGACGCGCAAGCCATTGCAAGAAACAAGAAACCCTTAAACGGTTTCACTGGAAAATCTACTTTTTTTTCTTCGGTTGTGTCACTACTAATTTCGACAACCGACGATATACGAACATGATTCGCACAGTACGTAGAAAAAACGAATTATATTTCGAGGAAATATTACAAAAAAAAAAGACGTTTTGACAAAGCTCAATATATCGAGTCGCTGTAGGTTTTATACGTGCACCGCCGATGTAATTATTTCTGACGATAGCACAGGGCGGCAGTCAGGAAGTTAATTTCTATCGTGTAATAAAGCTGGTTTGAAAACCCGGCGGACATACGCCCTTATTAATTATTAAATATCTCGAAATGACGACACGGTTTAAATATGTAAAATATTGTAAATCCCGTTTGAATATACATAACGTCATACACACGCCGCGTATACGCGGATATAGAAATCGCGCAGAAAATATGCTAGTTTCGAAAACACAACAAAAATTATATCAAAACACTCGTTAAATTATTATTAATAATTTTTAAAACGATTCCTCTTCTCCACCACGTGCGTACAACAACACACACAAAACGATTTAATACAATGCGATACTGTTGCACGAGAACTCGAAACGTGACCACAGAATTTAAAACGCGTTTGCATTACACACGCTCATACGAGTTTATGGACGATACACAACGATATAAAAATGCCTGCGCGTAGCCTGACAGATTTAAAACAAAAATATGAAATACGAATATAATAATAATAATAATGTATGTTTATTTTTCTTTTGTAAATAAATTATATATATATAAAAGTATAATATAAATAATTGTCGTTTCTTAATTCATTTCCTACTGATCGGAGAGAAAGACATATTTGTAAGGTGATAAATCTGATATTTTTTAATTGGGAAATTGATTGCGAACTCGCAACACATTGCACGGTCGTCAAAATGATTATTTAAAAACTGAGAGTATACGAGCCAAGCAGACGAAATTTTTAAGAAACGTATTGAATAATATAAATACATCGAATCGAATATCGATTGATATAGTCTATTATTATTATTAATTCCGTAGGAAACTAATGCTTTTATATAAATAATTTATGCTCTCCGTTCGTCCTGCGGTTGTTTTTTTTTTTTTAAACGTTTATCATTTTATTATTATTAACACGCGCGAAAACCGTTATACACGCGTCCACATTATAATGTGTGTTGGTGCGCCGCGGTTCAAAAAAAAAACTCGTACGTTATTCGTTTCTCGACGACGACGACGATGGTTCGGAAGCTGCGCTCACATAAAGAGTGTGTATCATTTCGTAATCGTTCGTCTTTCTTATTGTAAAATCATTGAGATCGTTCGCTGTATATCGTATTACGCGTGTTCATCCATCTCGTTATATCCTGTTTGGAAAGTTAAGCGCGCGGTGAAAGTCAAGCGACCAAACCTTTCGCCCGTAGCAATCCGCCGTCTAACTTAAATTTTTTTTGTTTTCTTATACGTCTTGAAAACGCCGACTCGTGGTCGTATACAAGAACGCAAAATTCCGGCACAGCGAATGTTGTAATATGCTTTGTGAAAAAGAAAAAAAAACACTTTTCTCGCAACCGGTATAATGTATTTTATTGATTTTTATTATTAATTCAGATTATTCGGATTGGTTATCAGACGACTGACACTTATTATTATTAACCATTTTTTTTTTAAGCGTACCGATGTCGATTGTCCGCCGGAACTACGACGAGTGTGTGTCGTCAAACAACGCGATCCAAGTTCGATTTAGTGGAAAAAGCGACGATTTCGACGAAATTTCGGTTCCTTCTGTCTCCCACGGGAAATGAGAGTGTAAATAACGAATTTTACGAAAAACGTGCTAATTCGTAAACGTGAGTCTATCGCGTACAAAATATATGGAAATATATTTTCTGAAGCAAATATCGTTTTCTCTCTCTCTCATATAATAAATAGTAATTTCGTAGATTTTTTGTATTTATTATTTATGTTTTCTCCTCCTCCGGTTTTTTTCCCATCCACCGACGAATCGATTTGAAACGCGTATAAAATACCTACTGTGCACATTTCCTATTATTTTTGTTTACCTAATAATCGTCGTCGTGATTATTATACGGTTACCACCACACAGCTGTGGTTGGTATAAAATCGCAAGTAAATTATATATTATTTGTGCGGAAATAATAATAATAATAATAATAATAATAATAATAATAATAATAATAATAATAATATCAAATAAGCGCTCACGCGTGTGTATACGAGGAATCGTAGAAATATCGATTCAAACTGTATAATAACCGCACCAAACGCCGCGGCATTACATATTATAACGCAAACGTTTTTGTCGGGTTCGAGTACAATAACGGAGCTGTATTTTTTTTTAAATCTTCAATCCTCGAGGAGTTACGAGATTTTCAAAAAAACAAACCTATAAAAATAGTACGTTTTAAAACGCTATGAGGGTATGAGTTGTTGAATTCTTTACCGCGTAAATCATTTTTTTTTATTTTTATGAAAATTGTAGAAACCGTCCTCTAAAAATATAATTTTTCTATATATATATATATATATATATATATATATATATATATGTAGAATTTTTCAGTAAATTCAATTTTTTTTTCGGCCATCGAAACTCGTCAAACGTATGATTGTTCACCTACATCGCAGCGGTTGAAAATATACCAAACCAAACGCTTTTTTATTATATACACACACACACACATCAATCGTCGTATTCATTCGTGAAAATACCAAAAAAAAAAAAAAACTACTTAATTTTTAATAATAATATATTATTCAAATATACGAGAGAAACGTATTATTATTATTATTATTATTATTATTATTATTATTATACGAAGAAAAACGTTATCGTCGAATTTCACATGACTTTCTATCGTTTCCCCGACGACGACGTGTAATCGTGAAGTTTTTTAAAAAAAAAAAAAGAAGTCCTTTTTCGTATACCGCGTACACAAAACGTTGTCGACGACGTTATTGACAACTCGTAACCTGTTCAGCGGCGTATTCCGGGCGTTTAAAAAATTTTTTTTCTTACTTTTTAAAACAATTAAATTCTTAATTCCGTCGTATATAGCGTACACACACACACACGTGTAAAATAAATGCGTAATGGCGTGTTAAAAAAAAAAAAAAAAAAAAAATTGTTTAGCGCGTCAAAACCGCGGGAATTCGCGTTAAAATTTCTTTCACTCCCGTTTGAAACGAACTCTTATAACTTTATAACAACTAATGAATATCGTATTTGTTATTACGAAATATTCGTGTACGTCCTGTATATATATATATAAATACGGAGTTGGCGTTTCCCTCCGGAAATATCATTTATACACAACGCGAGTGAAGTGTTTTGTGCAAGTATTATAATAAATAGTAGTCGTTCAGCACTTATTTTCTCTCTTTTGTCGTATTTGATAACATTACACTCAAAGAAACACAATAACGCTGAACTCGCACAATTATTACTTTATATACACACGCACACACACCGCGGTGTAAAAACACTGTACACAACCGCCCTCGTGTGTTTATATGTTACACACATAACGCGGTTGAAGTGCGCGTTATATAAAACACGCGTTATTTTGACATCGGAGGAGGACACTCGGGCGGTTTCCGGACGTCACACGACGCGCGCGTATATCGTTCGTTTACACTCGTGCGAATAACATACGTTCTCGTTTTTAGACGACGAGGCGGCGTTGTTTGTTTTCGAGTGTTTCAAATTATTCGTTTCGTGGCGATTTTTTTTTTTTTTTTTTGTAATCCACGAAAAAATCCACTAGGTTATTGAGATCCATTGACACGCGTGACACGGTTTCCGCGGTTCCCGCCGCGAACGCAGTTTTTCGGTCTTACGGTGGTGGTACAGGGAAACAACATCAATAATAATCAGCGATTTCGATTTTAAGTTACATTATTGCGCGTTAAAGAGCCGAAAAAGTCAACATGTCATCATATTTGTATATGAAATTTATCGCGTCTATAATGAAATGTTTCGACGCCGCGCGTAGTGTTTTTTAAACGTTTGGTGTGTGCGTGTATACAATTCTTATGCCGAATCGAACAGTAATCGAAAATCGTTGCTCAGTCATACGCAGCGGTGTTTGTAAAAACAAAAATCGTTTTCCAACGCGGTTTGTGTTCTACTGTTTAATAATATGTGCCTGCGCACTTTCTTCTATACGACGAAACGTTTAATACGGTATCAGTGGACTATTTTTGTAAATTCTCGACCACCTCAGCAGACAGACATCTGACATACGCTAAAAACAATACTTACGGGAAATCAATAATATCGAGTAAACGCATTAATGAATTTATTTTCATATTACAATAATTACGTATTGCGAGTTTTTAATATAAGCGGGATGCGGAGGAAAAACATTTATATATATTTTTTTATATAAATTTATTATTATTGTCATAATTAAGTATTGAACGAACGTCGAGGACGTCCTCTGCAGGGATGATGCGTTTGATGTTAACGCGTATCTAATTACGACGGGAGAAATTATTTCAGAAAGACAAGACGTCTTACGGGCTCGCGGCGCGTGTGCTGTGTGTGTAATATTAAAAAATCGATTGAACCTGCAGAGTAGAACAGCGTATTTTAATATATTATTTTAGTGTAATTGATAAACGTCTTTCAATATTTATTATATTATAACGATTTTATGTAAGTATAGTAGGTGTAATCGATAATAATAGAAATCCTATTATTGTTTTTTCTACCTTGTTTTATTATTAATTGAACGCGCGAAACGCAATTTTGTTTTATTTTTTTTCTAACACATCGGTGTTTTGAATAATAATAATAATAATAATAATAGTCGATTTTTTTCTCTCGAATTTCATAAAAACGTCAAACTGGAGCCGCCGTTATAATATAATAATACATTTATTTGAAAAATATTCAAACGCACATTATTAAAGACTTTTCGTTTTCACTTTATTTACCGAGAATATTTCACCGGGACGCGAACTCGTGTATAATTTCATCGAGTAAAAAACGTCCCTCTTCCCCGCGCACTTAACGATTACTTTATTTATCTCTAACCGTTGTGAAATAATGACAAATTGAAATTTTCCAAAACATTCCGACGCGTTTTTAGTTGTTAAAAATGGGCCTTGAGACTCTCAAAACGATAAATTTCATTCAAGACACGAAATTTTTATCAACTGACCGACTGCAGATTGTTACAAATCGATTACAGTTTTCGTTTTTAGTGAACTCTATAAAAAAAATAAATATAAATAATTAGAATATAACGTTTATGTTAACCTTTTGTTACGTTCCGGATTCGCCGCCGGGGACACTGACGGTTTTTTTCAACTAAACTTCACCCGGTTGTCCCCCGAGGAAGTCTCTCGGTATAATGAAAAAAATTATTATCATAAATATTTGATAAAACAAAAAAAAAAAAAAAAAAAATGTTTAATATTGCGTGTTGTCTCAAATCGAATAAACGTTTAATTTTGACGAACAAATATTTTTTTGAACAATTTTCGTCGTAAAATAATGGGAGATTAATACATATTTTCAAAACACGAATTTTCATCAACTGCGAATTAAAAGTTATCGAATTTAATTTTTTCTTTTCCCGGGTTCGAATGCAGCTATATACGACGAAACGTGTGTATTCTTTTTCTATAATTATATAAGGCACACAGAAGAATTCGAGAAATATTAAAAGGGTTTTGATAATCGATTACGCGAAGAATTCCTCGTCACCGAATACCGGAAAACATTTGAAACGAAAAAAGTAAACGGGATATTTGAGAAAATCAATAGAAAACTCGGATTCCGAAATAATTCCGAAGACCCGTCGATATCGTATAAATTTAATTTTAAATATCCTAATTCGTAAAAAATGTAATGAATAGTAAAAAGAAAAATACAAAAAAATTGTCTTTTATTTCGGTAAATTTTACGCGTTAACCCCTCCTAACTTTTCATAAGTTTTTATATATTTGTGCGGTAATTCGGAACGCATTATTACGTGAGTAAAAAAAAGAAAAGAAAATTCTTTTTCGGACGAAATATCGCATTTAATTCAAACGCCGTTGGATAAACTCGACGCGTTATGTTGTAAAAAAAAAAAAAAAAAAAACTACGAATTAAAAATTAATTTCGAAAAAACGATAACGAAAATATATTTAATTCTTTTAATCGTTAATAACCCAATCATCGTATTATAGTTTTTTTCCACGACGACGATCGCGTTATTTATCGTGTGACAATATTTATATTATTTATTATGCGACAATAATAATATTTATCGTAACGCGATTTTTTTTTTTTTTTTTTAATGGAGAAATGCCGACGAACGCGTTTCGTATTACGTAAAAACTATATACGGTTGTTCGGTAACGATATTTTACGTGCACACGTATTCGATTCTTTGCGTCGAAAACTAATATGTACGTACTTCCGGATTTATAATTATATTCATACTTACTTTCTACATGAATATGTGCGTACACGAATTGACCGCGCCTCCGGCCACACAACTCGGAAACAACAACAATAATAATTATTCCGATATCGCGGGAGTACGTAAGTGTTTCGGACACCGAGTAACGGATTCCGTTGGAATGGAGTCGAATTACCCTCGGCCAATTCGTTGTTATTCATTTGTTTAAAAAACAAAAAAAAAAAAAACAAGACTCGTCGTGTTTCCTGACAGTTAAAACCGGAACAGATATTTATCGGAGAGCTTATATAATATAATATATACGAGTCTTAAAAATAGGTATTCGTTTCGGTGTATTACACGCCGATTAGAAGATCTGTTATTATTATTATTGAAACAAGAGTCGTTTGCTCATATTGCAATTATATAATAATAATAATAATAATAATTGCGCGTTTTATTTAATATATACGCGGTGTAGATTCCGTTTGCAAAAAAATATTATGTAAATGCGGATGACGACGCGAGAAAAATTGTTTTCTCTCTTCGGTCGAATTGTTTTAATGGTTTCATATTTAACGCGACAAACGCGCGTGTACTACGTATATATATATAATATATAATTGTAATTAATACGAGTGTACATGGAGAAGAAAAAAGAAAAAATTAAATCGCGTTATTGAAGTCCATCAGCCGCAACGCTTAAAAGTTTTGTGTGTGTGTGTGTGTGTTATGTATCTTATAGGAGATCGATTTTCTCGTGACGAGAAATAATCGCGGGGCAATTAAATAAGAGAAGAAAAGAAAACAATTCGTATCGTTTGATTGTTACATATAAATTATTTTATATATGCGAAGAAAGCTCACGGGCGTAAGAACAAATCACGTCGACAAATTTTTATTATTATTATTATTATTTTCTATTACTTTTATATTGCCAAAGAGTAAATACGTAAACCGAATGATTTTTAATCGGAACGAAAGCGGACGGATATCACAGGCCGTCGACGTGTAGCGGTTTTTTATTTTTGCGTTACGATAAAAGTAGTAATACGAGTATTGCGGAATGCGAACGGATTATAATATAATATTATGTTGTAAATGAAAATTGTTCGAATACTTGTGAAAAAAAAAACCGTTTTCCCGCAAAGATCATATATATACTCGTCTTGCGGGCCGGTACAACGGGATTTTCAGAGAGTGTATAAAAAAAAATCCGGTATGACCGTTATGTATGTAAAAGTAACAAATTACGCAGACTTTTCGGTAATGCATAAGAGGCTGAAAACGTATTAAAAAATAAAACAAACGGATTAATACACGGACGCCGGTGTTGAACGCATAGTAGTAGTAGTAGTAGTGCTAGCGCTAGCGGTACGAATACACGCTCGTTACATTTTTACATTGTGTCGAGAAGAGAAATTAATAATTTCGAAAAAAAAAAAACAAAAGCTCGGAAAGGGTTTTTTTTTTTGTTCAAAAGCGCATTTTCTCCCCCTTCACCGCCGAATTTAAAATTCAAATGACCTTTTCGGCCTTAATTTTATCCCCGCGTCACAATCTATATAATCTCCGCAGCATTTTTTTGTTGTTGTTGTTGTTACACATTATAAACGTGTCGTATCTTTACATGATTTTTTTTTATTGTGATCCATAGGACTACTACGATTATCGTCGAATTACAATCGCTTCACGTCGGAAAACGTTCTGAAGGCACAAAACAATATTACAACACACTGTATACGCGACGATAACATAATGTTATATAGGCTTTTTATTTTTCTTTAATTTCCAAAAATATTTGTATCTCTTCATCGACGTACCAAAAAGATAATTGTAACGATCCGGGAATCCGCGGAAAGACTTATCCCGAGGAATTCCACACGCACGTAGTAAATCGCGGTAAATTGTCACTGGAAATTGACGGAAAGAACGGGGAAAAAAAAAGTTTTCTTTTATTCCCAGCTTTATATATGGACCGTTGAGGTCCGTGGCCGTAAAACGAATTTCTTTCCATCTCTCTCTGTTCAAAAATATTTCACCTGCTCGTGTCTTAGCTTCATCCTGCATTTGTCAATTAATCTCTCTACTTTCAATTGGTCTCCTACTTTGAGGGGTAAGTACGTCGGAAAATTTCTAAAAAAAAAAAAAAAAATTCTCCGCGCGATGAAATAATAAATACGTTTTGTTATTATCGACAATCTGTATCGTTTTCCTAATCCCCGGGGTGTTTATAAAACGATCACGGCGGTGTTCTACATATTACTCGATTCGCGAATAATTTATTACGATATCCGTTTTCATTTAATTTATTAGTAAAAAAAGAAAAGGATTCGAAATATTATACGCGTGTATATATGTATATATAAATAAAAAAATAGCGAGGACGAAGTTTCTCTTTCGCTCTGTACGTAATATTATGCGCGCGTGTGTTTCATTTTAACCCTCCGTTCAGAGGAGAGATTTCAAAAAATACGCGCCGCCACCGTGTGAATAAATATTAAAAACTTGCGCGGGAACGCGTAAAAAGTTCCGAAAATCGGACTGTACCGAAAATAAATATCGCGCCATCACAATAAATTACATATGCGCGACGTGACCGTTGCAGCCGATTTTTACACGCCTCGTCCTATTTCCAATATTATACGGTCTGTGTGCGCGCGCGGGGAAAACTAAAATTACGACTTGCACAGCCAGAGAATTCCGGAGAATTCGCATAAACCGTATTTTTATAACGTATACACACACGATGGACAGGTGCGCGTGTAAAATCAATATGAATTCTTCGCTGTATAACGGGAGCAGGGACGAAACCTCAACCCGTTATATATATAAAATGTCGTGTGCGTGTGAACTCAGCTTATGCGTAAAGGATATGATCTCGAATGGACACGACGGCCGAGTAAATGTGATCGGCCGTTTCGACGGACACGGTGTATGATCTGTGTAAGCATAGGTGATGGAGAGAGAGAGAGAGAGAGAGAAACGCGTTGTATGTTATTATTATGTACGCGTGTACGTATAGACTTTGTGTTATAATAATAATATATGGCGATTTAATTTTAAAATTTCTACGTTTTTATATATATATATATATAAGTAGCCTATATACGACTAGAAATGTTTTTTTCTGTTCACGGTGCGTGAAAAAACAGAGTGAAAATTAAATAAACGTATAGTAGAGCGAGTGAAAAAAAACACCGTATATACTTGTACGCGAATACGAATTGTAAAAAAAAAAAAAAACGACCCGATTCGCGCACGGCGGTGTGAAATATTTGAAAATCCCCGAATTCAACGAATGAAAACGACTCCTCGTTGTGCACCTCATTTGCTACGGGCGTTGGAAACATATTCGGTAATTTTCGTTTCGAAACAACGGTTGTCGTCGATTCCGTCGAATACGCCACCCCGGTGGTGGTCGACTTTTATGAAAATTTCCATTGCGCTGCGCGCGCGATTTGCCGGGCGACATTTGTCGTTTCCTCTGGCAATCGGTCATTTTGGATCGGGCACGTTTCTGCGACGAGCGCTGTTGAAATTCGTCGGAACACTTCGTAGAAAAAAAAAAAAGAAAACCGACAGTTCTGGATATCCGAAATCAATGTCAGCAGCGTCCTAACCATTGCAAAACCGATTCGGGCGAAAAGTTTGCCGCGTTCCGTCGAAACCAGCTGGTGTTACGTGGTGGAGACATTATAGAGTTTTGGACTCAAAAGTGCGTTTCGAACGAAATGACGTCGAAAAAAAAGTGAAAAAAAAGTAAAAAAAAAATTACGGTCTCGTCGTTCCACGGCTGATCGTACGAACACCATCACCACCAGATGTGCGCAGTGATTTCCCCGTGCCCTCAGTCGACACGATAGTCAAGACTTTAATCGTAACCTCGAACTTCTCATATACGAGCGGGCATATCGCGTTAAAAACTTTAACCGTTTCTCTGCGCGTCATCCTGACGCGTATAACGCAAGTTAATTACAAGAGAACGCTATGACCACGTGTCGCGTATATATATATAAAAAAATAGAGAAATCTCAGAAAACCGCAGTATGGTTTTTATTCCTCTCGGGCCAAAAGGGGAGACACAAGCGTTTCTTTTTTAAGTCGCCCGGGGAACGTGAGTCAAAACTAATGTGTGTGTGTGTGTATATTCAACGTCATTGGTGCACAAACGCTTTTTCAAACGTATAAAAGTTTTTATTTTTCGCCTTTGAATATAATAATAATAATAATAATACACTACCGCGGTGCGTGGTAGTTATGTGTATAATCAAACGACAGTTTTGTACAGTTCTCCTCCCTCCCCAGTCACTATACATTTCAATAAATATTGTAGCAAAGGGAATTCGCCCGTACTTTTGATTTTCTGTGCAAAGTAGAATAAAAAAAAAAAACCCTCCCCCGGAGAAAATTCAACGCTTTCACGTTTGTATAACGCGAAAGGGTTTTTCTTTTTTTTTATATATATATAAACAATAATTATTATATACCGCGGTATAATAATAATTTGTTAATATTATCAGGAGAAGGGTAGGAGGGAATTGTATCGATCAATACGAAATCAATGTGTAATTCGTACGAATTCGTTCGTGACGAAATTTCGAATATTATATTATGATTTAAGAAAATTGTAATCGAAACGCAATATGCCTTGGGGAAAAAAAAACCAGTTTTATATATAAATAAATTTATTTGCACGCACGTGTGCGAGAAAACGGAGAAAAACTTATATTATAAATCTCTCGCGGTCAAAGCCGATTCGTAGACAATCGGCTTTTTTTTCTTTTCCTTTTAGAGCCTTTTGATCAAAAGAACACAATAATAGCGTACCGGCGGCTGCTGTAACATCATCGCGCGTGTATTCGTAATGGGATTTCGGTGTCGGTCCAATGGACTTGTGTGTATGTTTTTTTTCCTTCCGTCTTTGTCGTTTTTAACGTCGATAAAATAATAACCGAGGACGACGACACTATATGTGTGTGTATTGTATACTCGTATACGCGATAAAAAAAGCGAAAAAAATAACAAAATTCGTCGTTTATCATATTTTGCACAGATAGACGTCTTTTAAAACTCTTTTGCGTATATATAAAACTCCCGCTATTATCTTGAAATGTGTTATATATAATATAGGCAGTAATTTTTTTTTTTTTTAAATAAGCCGAATTCGTTAGAAAAAAAATTAACGGTAAAAAAAAGGGGTTTAAATTTTTTTTTTTTTATTACTACACATAATCAAGTAGAATTTTTTTCCACCGCGGTTTTTCACGAGTAATAATTTCGTCTCTTTCGGTCAAAAATTCGGTTTATTTTTGATTTTATACACATAACGTGTTGCAAGGATTTCTAAAAAAAGAATTCGTGTCCGGTGTATTACACGTTATTTTCTTCGTATCACAGAGTGTGCGAGCGTTATACGCGTATGAAATGAGAAGAAGAAGAAAAAAAATTCGTCAAAATCCGTATGAGAAATATGAGTTTTGATCGACGGAGGACGGACACATAAAATGCGCGAGTGACAACGACCCTCTTTTTTGGATTCTCGCGGAGAAATAATTATAAAAATTTTTTTCGTTTTTAAATTCCTTTTTATATAAGTTATGTTACACGTACTTATTAATCCTATGAAATCGCGTTATTGTCGAACATTTTTTTTTTTTTTTAAACTCTTTTGATTACGCGCCGTTTTGTATATACATAAAAGTTTGCTTCGGGACCGCCGCAGCATTCGAGTGAATATTATCGAGACACAAATAATGTTATTCCAAAATAATATATATAAACGTTTTGTATTGTCGTTTTCGATATTTAAATAACGTTCAACGAGTTGGTATTACCGCGATATTAAAAGGGAGATTACGTTTTTAATCAGAAACATATTTTACGAATATATTATCAGCAAACGACACGTTTTATACAATAGTATTAGAAACATAGGTTCTGTTGAGAGAATTCCGAAATGAAAGATGTTTAGAACGCGCTTATATTATATTATATTCAGTAATAAAATTATAAAAATTGATTATTATTAATGAGAATTATTGTTTTTTTTTTTTTTTTTTTTTATGAATATTCCTCGTGGTATTATTCATGGCAGTGCTGAATTTAGTCCAAAAGAGGGCACCGCAGCGAAAACAGTAAATTTTCTTATAATAAAAGCGCATATTTTTTCTGTTCGTGCAAATTTGTTTGCGAAAAACTTTTTCAAATAAACATTCCTAAGATTTATGTATGTACGTTTAGAAGAGAAAAAAAATAATTGGTCCGACGCGTTACACGTACACGAACAAATGTTTGCCAATACACGACTCGACGTATTAAAATAATATTGTGAGACGAGTGTTTCTTTTTTTTTTTTTTTACACATATTTAACCGAACTGTGTACCGGGATACGCGCAGTGCTTATAACACAATACGATTATATTATACACGAGCTGGATCACGATTTACTATATAACATACGCTTCACATATTTTTAAATAATTAAAATCATTTTTCTATTGCGACGCGCGACGGACCGCATAAAATAATATTATAATTGCTGTTCTATCGACAAAAAAAAAAAAAAAAACGGATAGATCGAAAAACGTTTGTCCCACGTGTGAGCAGCATCGCGCATGTTTTTATAATAATATGTACTCCGGCTATTAATTGCGTTGTATACATGCGACCGAGTGGTCCAACCACTTCGTCGAGATAATTTTTTTTTGTAATATCGCTGGTAAAATAAAAAAAAAATCGCTAGCAATCGTCGACATTAATAATAATAATAATAATAATAATAATAATAATAATGATGATGTTGCCGATATATATTCGAATAAGAAAATAAAAATGTATAAACGTAAATTATAATTTCGCGATAATATAAAAATTACGAAACGGGAAACAGTACCGGCGACAGTTCACTTATATTGTCTGGAAACTGAAGAGTAATGCACGAACAGGGGAGGTGAATGGATTGCGACAGAATCGTGAATGATTGCTTGCTGAACTCTAATACGCGTCGATAGCGAGAATGATTTGCATCGCGAAATAAACGGGAAAAATAATGGGAACGGGTGGATATTAAAACTTCTGAAAACAACGAGTACAATCCAAGTATACACGCTTATAACCGCAGCCACTTGCGACCAACGGTGATTTTTAATAGACGTGGTCATATTAACACGAGAGGTGATGGGGAAGAAACGCTCGAAGAAAAAGTTCACCGGGACATACCTTCGGCTCCGACCGAGAAACGAATATTTGCGTATGAGAGAAGAGGACAAAAAAAAAAAAATGAAAAACTGCAGAAATCGTATTAGAAGACCGAAGGCATTGGCAAAGAATGTGACTCTCGTACGAGTCTTATATTATAATAATAGATGAAGAGATCCGTTGAACGCGACAATGGTCCTTAATGGAGAGCTGAAAATAATGATAACACACGATTGTTGAACACATATCGGCCCCGCATGTACGGCGTGAAATTTTCATGGTCTTCTGGATAACTCGTGTGTACGCCCATCGTAACTGTATTGGAATTTGTTAAAAAAAAAAAAAAAAAAATTCCAGTGTGTTGTATAAAAAAAAAATAAAACTTGTCATATAAAATATATTTTAAACGGAGTGAAATAATAAATAATAAACACGTCACACGTCATTCGCGCGTTTTAACGATATTTAGTTGTTTGCAGCAACACCGAGTATCGTTTATCATTCGCGCGGTCCCCCCCGTCATCATTTTATAAACAGACACCACGTTTCCCGATGAAAATGAGAACCGATTACCGCGGGACGTACTTTTTTATTATTATTTTTTACTTTTAACGGCACACGCGCGCGCACAAGACATTCCGTTCTCCGCCTCATGCGGCTGCACGGTAAAAGCGCGCGAAAAGCGTACGTTATATTACTTCGTATACGTGAACGTAACGCGTGACAAATGATTTACACCGCGCGGCTTCTCTGAAGGGAAAAAAATAAATATATACACATTATGTCGTACGGCGTTTGTCGGCCGGATCTTATATAGGATCAGTATAGTTTGAGAAGAGGGAACAAAATAATAATAAAACGTTTTTTTTTTTTTTGGAAAAAAATTACGAAATCCGACGGAGAGAGAGAGAAACAGGATATTGCGCTTATTTTATACCGTACGTCTGCAGTGAACTAGTGCGTATATAAAACAGTAAAAATAACTCGCGGTTTTTTTTTTTTTATATATATGATTAATCGTCTCTTGTAAGCGGTTTCGGCGGAACGGAGTGAAAGATTAATACAGAGGCGCCGTGCGATGGGAGGCGATCGCGCGTTCCCGAAATGAAAAATGACGCAAAGGCCCCCTTTTTTTTTTTACGGAGACGTTTGAAGAACGCGTGTGCGGGAGACGGACGAATTCGCGTGTTATTCGATAATGTTTGATAACTCGGATTCCGTTGCAGTAGCGTTCGATTGTATTGCAATATAATATGTGTGTGTGTGTGTTGAGACCGTGGACTCCGTGGAAAAGTGAAGAAACAAAGGAATTCGAACGAAAAACCCTAAGAGAATAATCGTGTACCAACCGCGCGGGGGCAGGGAAACGGTAGGAGACGACGAGAGGCTGAAGGATTTGTTTGAAGAGTATTGGCAAAGAGAGAAAGATGACGGGAAATTTACTCGGATTTTAAAGGCCGAAACCCTTTTGCGAAAGAAGAAGATAAAATACGTATCGCGTGTTTTAAACGTTTCAGACGCCCTTCGCGCTGTATCTGTCCAATTTTGGCGGTATTCATTTTTTTTTTTTTTTTTTTGTTTTTTCTTTTCGCCATCTGTCATCACCGGCTTTTTTTTTTTTAAAAAAAAGAATAATTTTGCCCGCCGTTTAAAACAATTTTTTCGGCCATACTTACAGTACTTTTTAACGCTATGAGACACGTTAAACCGCACATTTCGATGTATTCATCCGAGTATCGTTGCGCGGTTATAATTGTAATGAAAAAATAAATATAATCGACGATATTTTAAACGGGTTTGCGTCTCGTACACGACAAACGCGATATTAATTTTACGTTTTTTGCAGCTGCTGTAACACGCGCTTTTGTACCGAGACAATGTGATAATTTTTTCGACGAAATTCTTTTCTCTTACAGACGTATCCGCTGGTAATAAGGAATCAGTAATTTTTTTTTTTTTTTTTTTTGAATGAAGTGTCCTATATACGACGTTACGATCAAAAAATCGTTCTCTCTGAAAGTTATAAAATAATACGATGTCTGTAAAGAAAAAAAAACCAATTATATTTTCCGGAAAAAAAAATCGTATTATTTGTTTTTTTAACGTACACGCGTTTTATAGTAATAAGGAAATACTCCGTTCGCGTACTGCAAAGAACTTTTTTTTTCTCCGCATATTCTCCAGCTCTGTACTCACTGTCCCGTAAGTTTATACATATAATACAGCCGAGACCCGTCGTCGTCGGTGACAGATTTCATTATCGAAGCTTTCGCCGGTTCATACATACGTAAATATCTCGTTGGGCCAACGACGACGTTATTTTATAATATGCTAATATAAGCGCCACCGAAAATAATTTACGTTATTAAATTATATAAATTTTATCTGAGTCGCAGGAAACGCGCGTAATAGCGAAAGCAAATTTTCGCGCGTTTACATTTCGTTGGGTAAATATGACGAGATTTGATAAAAAAAATTACGTTTTCTTTATATTAACCATTTGTGTCTAACCTGTTCGCAATCGAGAGAAGAACAGTTGATTCCGACGGTGGAATGTGACGGTCCGATCTGCGTAGATTTGAATTTTGTAAAATAAAATACGCAACGAGGGGGCGAAAAAAATGCGTTTAAGCGGGGACATTTCGACGAGTCGTTTTGTAATATTTATAATAACCACTGCGCGGTATATATATATATATACATACGACGAGAGTCGTAAACGATTTCGTCGGCAAAACGAGATGAACAGATGCGGTTTTCTTTTAAATATCGCTCACTATATTCGGAATTTTCGGTAAATCTACGTGAACAATATTCTATCGTTATTATTATTATGGCAGCGTTCGTGGAAAATTTCCTTGCATCATCGGTTCCCAACCGGCGAAGGAACCGTTTTCGTTATAATTTTCATTGTATTGACGTACTAAAGAGACAAATAATCGTTCATCGATACGATTGGTTCAACGAAAAAGAGAAAAACGCTTTTAAAAAACGTCGTATTGGTTTCATTTTGGGCGTGAACAAAAACCGAATATCACCCGTCTCTTTTCAAACAATCTTTCGTTCTATTTAGATCATTAAGACTACGTAGTATATGTGTGTGATTGCATTTTCTGAACTGTTCAATTTGAAAAATAAGTACAGAAATATATACGGTGCCTGATACATTCGAAGCGATTTACGAGTGAAAATAAGTTCTATTTATGAATATCATCACGCGAAAATAGAAGTCAATAAATATTTGATTCTCTTTAATTAATTTTAGACTTAAGGTGGTTGTGGTGGTACACACATATTGATCCGTAAAATTCTATAGACATGGACTTATTAGAGACGCCGTAATATTCAACAGTGTTTTTTTTCCACAACTTTTTCCTTTTACTTTTTTTTTAACACAGACACTGGCCTGTGCATACGAAGAGTTTCACGGTATCGTTTAGGAGGAAGAAATCGTTATAAATAATAATACGATGTCGCGCGTTTCTACAGGAACGGTATTGCGACGACGACGACTTGATTTGATTGACTTCAGCAACAGAAACTATATTATTAGTCATTAATCATTATATATATATATATATAAATGTGTAATCTTAGAAATGTGTGTGTGCGCGCGCGTAATAAATACGTAACACTCGCGATTGTATGAATTTTTTATTTCGAAATCTGGAAACTTCTCATCGTTTGTTTATATTATATATTATGTAGTGTCTGTTTCGCGAACGGATGACAGGATCAAAAGAGTTGAAAAGACGTTCTCGCGTTTTTTTTTTTTTTTTTTGAATATACGAACATTTATATATATATATATATATATAAATGCACACATTAACGATTCGAATAAGTAATAACAATAATAATAATAATAATAATAATAATATTTTTAACCGGAGTATGTCGCGAAGACGTCTACGCGACTTATTCGTCCGAGACTATTACTTTTCAACGCTTTTTTTTCCTTCGCTAATATACGATGATTTTTTTGTGTTTTTCACAAATTTCAACCGCGTTTAATATGACGTTACGACTGCGTTTGTTGTCTCCGGTTTGTGTTTGGATACAGCAAAACAATTCGCTCCGCAATTCGAACGCAGCGTGTGATGTAGAAAAACGAAATTTTATTTCAACAAATAAAATTGTTCGGAAACAATATTTCACCGCCGTTTGAAATGTATAAGAAGTCGTACCTATATAGCCGTGTTTCGTTTGGTAACTGATTTTTGGAAATCGTATTGACAAATTAATAATGTGACGTAGAGGGGATTGGCGGTGTATTCGCGGTAATCGGATAAAAAATAAGAAAACGTTACTTTGAAAATCCGATTCAGACGGGGGGAAAAAAAAAATTTTAAAAAGTTATCATCGTTCAAACAGGTGCGCGTTACGATTTCGTTCGTACACGTTCCTTTAAAATCGCGCAAAGCATTTCGCGTTCTTTAAAAGTTGATAACCATAAACGCGATGTACGACAATAATTTACGAGATTGCTGAGGGAGGGGAACAAATCAAACGAAACCACATTACGGGTCGGACACAACAACGACATTTGAAATTTTAACGCGGTTTTTTTTTTTTTTTTTTAATACGCACAAAAAATTACGTTATTTTTATATAATATTATTTTACATTCGTACAAATAGTGCGATTTCCTTTTTTTTTTTTACTCGATTCAACGGTTTATTTTTATTATTAAACGTGCAAATATAACGAAACGAATAATAATAATAATAATAATAATAATAATAATAATAATAATAATAATAATAATAATAATAATAGTAATAATAGTAATAATAATAATAATAATAGTAATAATAATAAACGCGTATAGATTACGACGCTACGTACACGAGCGTGCGCGGTGTATATTATTAATTATTAACTGTAAACGAGAAATATTACGACAAAAAAAAAAAAGAAAAAAATTATAAAAAAAGTATTTCGTACGTGCGTACTTGAAGTGCGCGCGCCGCTTTCGACGTTATATTTTTCAAGTATTTCCGGTTTGGAAAACGCCGTATAGACGAGAGAGAGACAAAACCGGTTTTTGGACCGTTCTGAGAGACACTTGTTATGGTGAAACGATGAGAGAGAGAGAGGGAGCGAGAGAGACGCGCACACGTTGCGCGCCACACAAACACGTCCACGTCAACATCACGCGTGCGCATCAAATGATCCGTTCGTTTTCAATAACATAACCGAGAGAACAAAACGGTGTTAATCGCGCCATAATATTTCGTAATATATATATATATATACGGAGCGTTCGAAAATTCCATTAGAGAACGTTTTTTTAAAAACCTCCCCAGTTCAAATGGCGCGTACGAATCGTTTGATCGGGTTGAGTGAAAAAAAGAGATTGAACGAGGCGCGTTTTATTTTTCAAATACGGTGTTTCGCTATAAAGCGACCACACTGGCACACTGGTCGCGTTTCCTATGCGGTTTTGGCGTAGGCGAGTTACGAGGGGGGCGGGTGAGTAGGAAACACACGCCCGGTTCGCGTTGGAATTTCGCGAGTTTGTCGCAATCGCGCGAAGAAACGGCAAACGATTCGTCGTCGCGAATAATAAAACGGGAAACAAAAGGAGAAATTCGAAAAACGTATCATTCGGGGACACGCCGTTTATTATTATAATAATAATAATAATAATTTAAAATATGAATAACGCCGTTCCTCCTCTCTCACCTGGAATCGAATTTGGTGCCGTCCAACAGTTTCCCGGTGTAGTGCATGGTGAGCATGTCGTTGGCCTTGGACTTGGGCTCGCATCCGTCCAGCGTGTACACGTATTCGATTTTCAGACCGTTGGCCAACGTTTCCGACTGACCGGTCTGTTTCGGCTGATCGCTGGCGGCCGACACTTGCAACAAGATCGCGGCGGCCAGCAACAGCGACAGCAACGGCGCGCCGACGGACACGTGCGACCGCCGGTTGGAGGAATTCGTGTTTTGCATTGTTCGCGTCGTCCACGGGAAATATTCGATGGCGACAAATTAAAAACGGTGAATTTTCAACGAGCCCGGGGACCGGTGGTTTCCGTGAAAACGTGGGGCGGCCGTGTGCGTTGAAACGAGCGACGTGTGATGCGCACGACGTGACGCGCGTCCGACTGTTTGACGACTGTTGAACGTCCGTCGCACTGGCCACGGTTTCGTGTCGCACACGCCGTCTTCGTGGCGCCGTTACGCACGACCTTCCGGCCGCCACCGCTACTTTCCCGACGGACGTACGCGTTATCTCACCCGGCCGCCGTCCCCACAGCGCTCCGGTCGACCGCTACCGCCGCCGCCGTTGTCGCGGATTCCGTTGCGCCGGATTTGTATTCGAGAAAAAAATAAAAAAACGAACGTTAATAACACAACGAAAATTCTCTCTCTCTCTCTCTCTCTCTCCGAACCACTACCGCATTCTCCTTGAGTAATTGTTTTTTTTTTTTTATTATTTATTTGTATTTTCGAAACGTAAACAACAACACTTTCACATCGTGTTTAATGTATTAAGGAGTACGGTATAGGCGAATGGGCGATTACGATGGAAGGTGGACGTAGGGGCGAAGGAGACGATGGCCAGACGGGGCTGACGGAACTCCAGCTCCCCCGCCACGAAAATTTCAGGAATTTTTTTTTTTTTTTTTTTATGCATTCCTATAAAGTAGTGGTCGAAGGGAACGCGTTCAAAGAAATTCGTTCCTTCGGCTTCCTTCAATTTTCAGAAACGGTTTTTTTTCCTTATATGTTTTCGTATAACTCAAAGAAGTTTTCGAAAAAATTTATTAATAATTTAGTAATAATAGTACTAAGTAATGAGTAATATGACCCGAGTCATTTTTTGAAATCAATTAATTTTAATTAAATTAATTGGTCATATAACATTTTTGTGACGAAAAAGGAATTGGATTTGGAGGACAGGTAAATGTACGTGGTTGTGATAGGGCGGCATTTATAATTTAGCCCGGAGCGGCAAAATGACTAACGCCGGTTCTGCTTGAGTAGACGGACAAACGAAACAGCGGCGCAACGTCCAAGAGAACACGCGAAGCGAAAAATGTTGGAAAATTGAAAAATTTACAAAAGAAGGGAAAACGGTTTTACGGGGAGAAAAAACCGCAACGGTCGTTGTACTAAGGAGACCAAATTTTTTTTTGATAAAAAACAACAAAACAACGCCGTGTTTTTTCTTTAAACATCTTTAATTCTTAAGGGGCTGTTATAATAAAAGATAGAAAAATCGTATTTTTAAAATGCATATAATTTTTGAGGACTTGAAAAAAAGAAACTGATCGCTACGTAATTGTATAGGTTATTTATTTTGTGTAGAAATTCTGGTGTCTAAAAACTATGTAGACTACAGTTTGCAGACTTTTCAGAGTTCTTACTTCCCGCGCGTAATTAATTAATCGCGTAAGAAATTCGTTTCATACGAGTGTGTCTATTCTTAGCATTATTTGATCGAAATGGAAAATAATAAGTCGCACGGACGACGGGGGAAAAAAAGTAATACCATTTTAATTTTTCGACTCATTATAATATTTTTACTCGTCGATGCAGCCTTGAACACACACACACACACATAAAATAAACGTCACGTGTAACGAGAATTTTAGAATTTTTATGTACAATGAGCAATACATCCGCGTGCACGCGACCAAAGATTTCTTCTCGTTTTCCTTGAAAAATCACTTTCACGAGCAATTCGGTGAACGCTCAATTTAACTACACATATTATTATTATACGTACGCCCCGAGGTGACAAATCTGATTTTTAAACGTCGAGATCTTTTATTCATCTTTCGTTTTGTTGATAGATTTTTGTGTATTCCAACGGCGTCGGACGATTTTCACTAAAAAAAACAAACGTAATACATACTTATACGTGCTGTTATGTACGTATAATTTTCGTTATACGATTATATTCGTTAAAAAATAAGTATATTTTAATATCTCAGCGGTTTGAACACAACGCGTGTGCAGTGTGTATACGAGCATATATTACTCTGCACTTTCACATTATAATATTATCATACGCGTACACTTTCTTCAATTCCAGGCAAACGTAAGAAGGTAATATATTATATAATTATTTTTTATAATCGTCCGTAGTCAATAATAATAATAATAATAATAATAATGATAATAATTATACGTAGGTACACTCAGTTTACTTATTTTACATTACGATTTTTATTTTATATTATACTTATTATAATAATTTAATATATATATTGTTTAAACTTAGTAGTTAATATTGTAATATAGTCCAACGAGAATTTCACAAAAAAAAAAAAAACAAAAATAATTTCAAAAACCTATTTTAATATTACCCGTATAAAATATAGAATATATTTTTTTGTCGAAAAAAAAATATTTGTTTTTATTTTTAAATTTGTGAATCCTTTTTAAACGAATAATCGTTGCCAGTCAGTTTACAATTTTCGACTATAATTATATAGTTATAATAATATTTTATAATTGTCTGTCAGACATGTGATAAATGTCAGATCACTCAATACGTATACAACCATCAAGGACGTAAATTACGTGGTTGATGGATCCCGCTCTCCCATAAGCTCTCCTTTTCACATAACGTATTATGTTATAACAAGAAATGATAATAATATTATTTTGATCAACAATAATAATATATTTGATAGTATTTATTATAATCCGCACAATAATATATTCAATTGTTAAAGTAAAAACAGACGAAAAATGTTCAATAAATTAGCTAAAAAAAAATCAAGAGAACGTTTTGTTTTAAAACACGCCGTTTTTATTTCGATGAAAATAATAAAAGTATAAAAAATACGATTATCGATCGTTTTGATTTCGACATCAATTTTGAGTTAAAATCCAACGGAGATCGAACGAAAAAAAAAATCTCAATACTACTATATCACGAGAGTCGTCGATTTTTCCGCGCACTCCCAATTTGACCGACCGTAAAAAATTACGTTTTTGCGGTTATTTTTTATTCGTTTATTCGTCGAACCGTCGAAGCTGCGTGTAAAACGATGGACGCTTCGTCATTATAATTACGAATTCATTTCGTTTCTGGAAAATCGTTAAAATTTCTGCAGATTTCTGGTGTCGGCGGACTCGGAAATTCTGCGATTAATAATAGTAATTGAACGAACTCTCGACGGTTAACTTGTCCAGCGTTAACAAACCTGATTGCACATCTCTGAGTTTTAATTATTGAAATTTATTGACCGGATGATATTAATAATTATAACGAATATTAAATAATATTATTATATTCGTTTTGCGATTTTTCAACGTCGCCCAAAGAATCGGGCAATTTATTTACACGTTCGGATCACCAACTGACCGTATATGATATTCTTTTCTACATATGCTTAATTACACGAATGCGTGCATAATCTACTTTCACTCGTTGATCTTGAGAGATTTGGGTGTTTTCTCTCTTTGTCTCGCATACACCAAATTCGGTGTAATATATAACAGACGTTTCTTGCTTTCAACGTACGTATACCAATCGATGCGATGACGCGCGATAAGGTTTCTGAAAAAACGAACGGATTTGAATTCGTCGCAAATTTTACTGTATATAATTAGACTTTTCCATTTGTAAAAAAAAAAAAAAAAATTATTTCGACGTCTTCAAAACAAAAAAAAAAAAAAAAAAAATTGAGTATTAGAATTCTTTTTTCTAGTTTACATTTCGGAAGATTTTACGAAAGAAAGAGAAAAAAAATTATATAAATACGGGAAAGTCGGTTTCCGCAAAATTCTTCGTTATTATACGAAGAATTAAAATATACTTTCAGATTTCTCATCGTACCACTACGTAATACGCGTTGGAAATAGAAAAACGACTATTTTAGTTAATAATAATAATTGTCATTTGTCAAAAAAATAATTATGCGCATACGTACAGACGGCACTGCAGCAATTATTATTCTTCTTAGCGTCTATTACACACACACCCGAAATACCCATAATTGTCCTCCGTAAACAATGCTTGAATTTGAAAAAAAAATATTGGTAAGGGGATGAAAGTGTCATAAAAAAAAAAAAATGTCTCTGAAAATTGTAATTAATAATATTATTAATAATTAATAGTTCTCGAAAATTCGCGTGGTTTCGCTTCAGCCGCCAATATATTTTTTAATTAAATATATTTCTATTAAACTCGGACGATACCGTGGCGTCACCGTTATTTCATGGTTATTTTATTTTTTAAGCAAAATTAAAAAAAAAAAAACATTTTTATTATTCTCGTTGATTCGATAGAAGTGTAAAAAGAGTCCCGGACCGTTCCCATTCCGTTCTTAGCTTCACGTTATGAAATGTTAAAAGGTACTCCGTTCCCTTTGAGCTGCCGTCCTCGCAATTCAAACACTGTCCGTAAAGCACGCGACTCCTCGCATACATATACTGACACCGGCTATCACCTTCGAATCCGTCTATTCACTTCTTTTTCTTCTCTCCTCTTTTGTATTCATAACATCTCTCACCGCAGCATCACAATCCGCGCGCATAACTCTCGTCTTATTCGGGTAGCTTAAAAAAAAAAAAAAATGTCTATTCGTAAAAATACCGAAATTCCCGGCCGCGGTATACGGTTAGACATTCCCGTCTCAAGATCCATCCACGTCGAATACGAGAACGTGCGAATCACATTGAATTTCACTGTTATTATGTCTCGTAAGTAAGTAAGTAAGTGTAAGCACTCGTCGGAACAAATGAGAAATATAATAAGTGCGAATATCATTGTCGAATAACGTACACATGATAATCCTTCGCGGTTCAGAAACAAAACAAACACTAAAACGAAATATAAGCTCACGCGACGTGCGGAAATCTCGGGCGAAACTTAAAAAGGGATTTGACGTGATACGCGTGGGATCGGCGACCCGTGACGTCGTCGTGTCGCGAAGGATTTGTTGTTTCTCGTCGTCACCAACTGCGTGTAAATATATATATGTACGGCGTGTTTGAAACGAGAGTGCGACGTGTAATAACGTCTCGTTTTACATCTCTATAGTGAATATATAGCGCACGTAATTATTTCGGTTTCGCCGCGTTTTTTTTTTCTATGTTTTTTCTTGTTTTTTTCTATCGGCAAACGCTTCTTTTCCCCTCTCCCCACCGTCACGCCACGTGTAAAACGAATTTCGCGCGGACGTCGGAGGAAGGAATTTATAATAAGCAAAGCTGCTCATGAAGCTCCATCGTGCGGAATCGATTAAAACACATCACCTTCGACAACGCTCGTAGACGATGTGGACACACATCACTTTATATATGTACGAGTACGTTGCACCATATAAATCCCGAGTACGACATTTTCATAGTCTAAGACAAACATTTGTAATAACACGCGGATACGACAATGTGCCGTAGTAGTATTTATTCGTATCAAACAAAACGGTCGATGATATTTGTCAATGTGAAAAACGCGTAATCGGACGAGGGAGTCGCGGACCCGTAATTCGTATATGAAATAATATTTCTGAAAAATAATAACTTTGTAAACTGATTTTTGTTTTCGAAGAAAAAAATGAAGCAGACGATTTATGACAATTTTACGCGTGCGTCATTATTATTGTTTTAAATTCAAACGGATTTGAGAGTAGCGGATAGATGCAATAATACACTCGGAATAACGTGTGTCGAGTGGGTGTCCGAAACACAGTTGGTCTATCAGCTGATCGTTCCCCGAAGACTGCGATTCGACAATTCATTCGCGTTTACTGCTATCATCACGCATTTATCGGAGAGTGTTTCCGTTATTACATTGTCGTTGTCATTGGAATCGCACACCGGGATCGCATTAAATATTCTTTACTTATACTTTATCAAATCTAACGACTAAATCAGACGTTTCGTGTGTGTGTGTACACGTTTTCGGTTGGTTTCGTGGCGAGCAAAAATCGAACTAAAACTCTCGTCGTTCGAACGACACGCGCGTGCAAAAACTCGTCGAACTCCATCTCGTAATTTCGAAACGGACCGGTGGAATTCGTGTAGTCTTTTTTCTTCATTAGAAAAAAAAAATTGCTAAAACGGAAATCGTTATTTTTTCGCGACTGATTTTTCAAATCGGCCTGGAAATTATCATTTCTTTATTTTTTATCGCCTACGCACGGATACGAGAATATCGGGATCAAAAAAAAAAAAAAAAAATGACGACCTCGTTAAAAAAAAACCGCACGCGGACGGAGAAGTCGCGTCTCGGCAAATATAGCGAGAGACAGAGAGAGAGAGAGAGAGAGAGAGAGAGAGAAAAGCGGAAAGAGCTACTCCGTATAGTAAATTATAAATAAATCGAGTTTATTCGTACGCCGGTCTGGCGGTGTGGCCACTCGCTGCGGCCGCGAGAACGATGCGAGCACGGCGCGAAGTCATGCAAAATTCATTCCGACGATTTTTTTTTTTCTTCTTTTTTGTTGCGGCAATCCAAAGGAACGTATTATTTTTTTTTTTTGTGCGTGCGCTCTCGCAGCAGTACGTGTACGTGCGCGTGTATAAAATACGAGTACGATGGGAATTTTTTAGCGAGCATTATCCGGCGGCGGCGGCGGGAGAACTGAAGTTTTATTTTTTATTTTTGGAAATTGAACAAGACGCGTTCGTTATATGTGTGCGTAAAAGATGTATGCGCGTTGTGTGTACGTTTTGTTAATCCGACGGCCATACGTGCGTCGTGCATGCAATAGAAGTACATATAAACATACGTACAACGTGTCGTTTACGTATACAGAGAATAATAATAAACCAAACGAACGGTTTGTAAACCGCGTGTACGATAAAAAATGTACACGCGAAAGCATATATTTAACGTATACTTTACGTGCCAAATTCTGTGTATTCCGGAAATAAAAAAAAAAATCGTATCGGAGTGAAATTTTTTTTTTTATTTTTTTTCTAGAAAATTACACCGTTTTGCGTGTTGTGTGCGCGCGTAAATATTATATCGGCGCGATGATAAACGTTTAGCGTAGTTGATTATTAATTTTATAAATATAATATTCTGCGCTTTCTCGTCGCCCATTGCCTAACCTAACCTCGTCGTGTACTCGTGTGAAAAATTTGTTATTTTTTACACATAAAACGAACGTATTATTATTACTCATACATCGCACCGGCTTATTATACCACACACACGGCGTCCGAATAGACGGATTTTTACGAAACCTTCGAGTTGAAAAAAAAATCCTAATAATTTAATTTTCAAATTCGTTAAGAATACTGTTTTAGCACGCATTTTATTTCATTGCGTAATAAATAGTTGTAAAAAAAAAAAAAAAAAAAAAAATGGTAAAACTGTCGAAAAATTCCGTTTCAGACGGACATGGTGATTTAATTATATTTTTTAATTGTAAGGAGCTTTGTCGTTTTGTCGTTTTTTCTCGGGAGAAATTTGTTATTTTCGATAAGCAATTATTGTATTTTCGAAACAAAATCATATAGCCTTAACGTTGCTTTCAAATTCAGTATCCGAATCATAATATTCTTTTTATCGCTTTTTTTTTTTGTGTGCTTAAACGTTTTGAAATGCGCGGTAATTTATTTGCCTATCGCGATCGGAAAAAAAATTAAAAATCTGACCGTGAAATAAAAATTTTCTTTTAAATTTTGTGTACTAATAAGTGTGGGTATGTCGTCGCGTGTAAACGAAATGCTATACCGACGGCGGTTTAAATCATTTTCACTGTAAATTAAATATACATTACGTGTATAGGCATTTTTAATGTTTTTAATTCGATGAACTCCGTTTTTATAAAAATTTCAATCGATTCCCGATCAATCGCCAACGCTCGTAATTGTATTAATAATAATTATAAATAAATATTTAATTTCGAAACGTATAAATGTATATTCAAACGATTTATAATTGGTTTCGATTTGTATTAATTATTGTTCGCGTATCGACGCAGTAAAAATAATATAATACGAATATTTTATACCCGGACGTGAATATAATAATAATAATAATAATATGTACTCAATAAACATTTAAAACAGTTTAGAAAGTATTTTTTATATTCGTAGTGATTATTTGGACGATGTTAATAATAATTGGTATAATGTATATCGTATAGTATAACGAGACGCTATAATATTATTTTAGAAACAAAAATAAATAATATACCGCGTATGCGTAAATTATAAATCGTAAAATATTATATACGTGTAATATAATAAAAACACACGAGTTTAAATTTATGTAGATTTTCTCGCGAAAAACGTGGTGCGGTGCGAGTGTAAAGTTTTTCACACCACCTACGTAAAATCGTGTATCGGTTAATTAATACATACGCGAAAAGTAGGCAAAGGTGTTACAATATTATACTTACCTATATCAATTATAGTGTTGTGAATTGAAAATATATAATAAGTGAAAACGTATTATAAACTCGTATGACTATTGAATAAGTAGTCAGAGGGCTCGGATTTTAACAAGTACTGAAATACGCGCTATAATATGGGAAGAAAAACGCTTAAAATATACGCAAACAACGGAAAATAGTTGAAAAATTTAAAGAAAAATCGTGTAAAAATAAAATTTTAATATACGAATTATAAGTGAAATTCCGCGTCGTCGCGGATTACGTGGGCTATCTCAAAATAAACCTCCGATGTATTACAATGTGTAGCACACAACACGGAGAATACAATAATCGATTTCGCCCCGGCTCCTGTGAGGTTTGTTTGGGAAATGAGTGTGCATATCCATTGCTCTTTGATTGTTCTTTGTTTTCTGGATTTACATATATTGGATCCAAGTCTTCATCTCCAGTCACAATTTGTTGTAAAAATTCTTCATCTTTCATCTCTAAACGTTCGAGAAATGCTTTTCTTAAATTGACACGTTGGGTCTTGTGGACATCTGTGAGCTGTTTTGCGACCCAACAGGATTTGTGGTAACCCAAGTTTTCACACACGATTCTGTGTATAGAGTACTTGGAGAAATTTCGAAAATCTTATTAAAACGCTTGTTTTCTCGAACGAATTGTTCAACTTGGTGAACTAAATCTTCGGTCATGATCGATTTGCGTCCTTGGCCCATCTTCGTAATGCACATCTGTGCGTCCTTCGTTTTTAAATTGTCTACACCAATCACGTACCGAACCATCACGTCAACACGTAACCGACGATGAATTTGATCTGCGCTATTTCCTTCGGCTTGTAAAAAACGAATCGCACCACACAAGCGGCGAGAGATAGAATTGTACTGTCCGTGTTGTTACGACAACTATTAGAATAATACTGAACGAAAACGACCGAAACTTGGCATATCATAAGAGAAACACCTCACAGTATGTAGTGAATTGTAACCACGGTTATCTAGGTATCATAGTAGATAACCGTGATGGTAACACATCGGCGGAGGTGGATTCTGAGATAGTCCTCGTGTATTATAACGTGTTCGCGAATATTACAGAGAGTTTTTGCGATTCGTAATTTTGTTTCCCCGTATACGAGAAAATCACGTGACCGTTGGAGTATTGTCGGGTTTCGTTTGTCGTTCTCGTATACGGCAACGAGTGATTTTCCGTATACGAGAAAGACAAATTTAATTGTTAAACGTTATATTAATAAATTATTTTGAGGAAATTTGTTACCCACAAAAATTGAACAATATAGTTCAATATGATTATTTGTCTGACTACTAGTTTCTCGTACACGGATCGCAGAAACTAGTTTTTTCACGTTACGTTTCTCATATACGAGAAACAATTTACGACAAGTTTGTCGTTCTCGTTGTCGTAATTTTTGCGAATCGCAGAAACTCTCTGATAATAGTAATAATAAAAAGAGAAAACGCCAAAAGCCGGAAAAATGTAAAATGCTTTTTATAGAATTTTTCTATTCTCGGGACGCGCGTAAAACGAATTTTTTATACCGCGTCTGTTATTTTTAACTCTATATATTTTGTATATAATCGTAATTAGCGGAACGCCATAAAGTAATCCGAATTTTTTTCGATATTAATACAAATTTTTATAAAACTTCAGCATGAAAACACGTTCAGTTCATTATGCGCTTACCTATATTATAGTGGTAACATATATTAATACCGACGCGTAACTTTATAGGTATTATTTCATTTAAAATTTAAATTAACTACCGGTAGAATTGTTATATAAACTTTTAATGAAATACACGCAACGTCAGCTGCTTATATCGCGCGTGTATAGAAAGTGTACTCGGTTGACACGGATATATTTATAATAATTTATATACTCGCGTTTATAAAATTCATAAACTCTGCGATACACTGCGTGCACGTATGCCGGCCTATATGCATTGCAGATTCTACATGTTATAATATGCTTATTATAAAACCTCGAAATCCTCGTAGAAACATATTTATTTTCGATTCGGTAAAATAATTTTTCGTTCCCATAGATTTGTAGTGGATTTCGAAGCAGTGGCGTACGCAGGAGGAGCGTGTCAGGGAGATATGACCTAACCGCTTAAATAGATTAGAGTATGTTTTCAAATTATGAAAAGATGACTAAAAAAAAAAATTTCCTGATAAACCATTATCATTATCTTATATTTTTATTGATTATACGTAATTATGACATAGTGGGAGATGGAGATGTTTTTTAGAGTCACGAGCAAAAAAAAAAAAAGTCATCGATTCATGTATATCATGAGACACCTCCTCCCCGTTGAAAAAATCACGCGTACGCCATTGTTTCGGAGGAAACGGGAATGATTTTTTTTTTTTTAGAACTTTGGATGTACGACAATTATATTGTTGCGTGCAAGCCAGCGGAATTTCTAAATCGGATATACGGCCGTATTTGTATACGATTAACGTTAATTGTGTGTATGTATATATATATTTATAATTAATTTTATTTATTAATTTTAAATTTATATTTATAATTAATTTTATAATTAACACCGACATCAGTGGCCATTAGATATATAATCAATTTGTAGTCGAACATCTAGTTTTGTTACATTTTGATTAATTCTATTATATTAAATTATACACGTTTGATTTTTAAAATTTTTTTAAGAACTTCGATATTTGATTAATTGTGTCTGTGTACGGTCCCCTAGTGTTCTCAAGCTGTTGGGAATGTTGAATTCGTTGATGTCTTCTGCACCGGTGGCGTTTTGTAAATGTAGCAGAATCTAACGGATGTGTATTAGAGTAATTTCTTTCGCAATTTTTTTAGAGGTTTTTTTTCCTACTTACAGGTATTATAATATTATATTGGTAGTATTTTATATTTATAAAAAAAAAATGTTGGAATTTGATTTTTTTTTCATCTGCTTATTTACTCGCTTGGTCAATAACCGCAATTTATATTGGGAATGATATACACGAGTACATATTTATAAAACAAAAAGAAAAAAAATCTCCGATTTAACTGATGGAAAAAATTTCGTGTAGATTTTCAGAAACGTTTAGGCGATTCGTCGCGGGCGATACGCGACTGCTTCTGAACTACGTACGAAGAGTGTTGTTAGTATTTTGAAATGCGATTGAAAAATAACACATTAGAAAATATGATGCATTTCTTATGTGACGCTGAGATTTCTTTTAGAATTTTATTAACCGTGCCGATGAATGACTTCGCAGTGTCTGCAGAAAGAAACTTCTTTTCCAAAATAAAAAACATTAATAAACACTATAATGCAAGGAACTGATCGAGCTGGCTACGATAATACGATCGCTATATTCGTAATACGGAAAAAATAATTCGCGCTCTGCAGACTGAATAAAGTACGGTGCAAGGAGCATATTATTAAATAGCGTGTCTCGCGTAAAAGAAAAAAACGAAATACAAATCAATCGGGATATGAGGATAATTTAAATAATTTGCAAAAAAAAAATAGGCGGGGGGGTAATCAATATCAATTTTACGGGAAAACGGTAAATCGTAATCCCTGAATACATTACACACGACGTATAATATACGGCGGAGGATATTATGGACCGAAAAATAACGGTTTTTCTCCCTCCTTTTCGGTTAAATTTGTTTGCTTGCGCGACGCGATTTTTTTAAAGTCTAATGAATAATATAATTTCTTTTTTCGCGGTCGTTTGTCGCAAAAAAAAAAAAAAAAAAAAAAAACGTATTACACGTTATTATAATATTATGTAGTGTAAAAATCGTAAAAGTGAAATATTTTAATGTGACGCGTACACATCCGAATAAAATGAACTACGAATAAAAGTACGAAAGGAATTACATAAATTGTACACGAATAAACGATTTTTTTTTTTTGTCTTTTGTTTTACTCGAGTTGCTCGTATTGTCGAAAATAGCAAGCGATTTACGTCGTATAATAATAATAATATTTTAGTGAAATTTCAAAACGAAATCATACCTGGCGTGATAAAATGGTCTTAATATTATGGCAGTGTACTGCGGACGAGATAAGATCAACATTTTTTTTTTGTGTTCCAATAACCGCGCACGGCACAATGGTTATAACAATTTCTAATTCGTGTACACCGCGAGTAATACGTACACCACAGCTAGCAGTGAAAGTCTCACGCCGCCTTCGATATGAATATTAATGCGTCGTAATATATATATATATATAATAAATAGAAAATTTTATAACTCACCTATGTAATATCACTGCGGGTTTTGCGTTTAATATTAATTATCATATTAACATTTTAACATAATAATCGGAGACGTTTCGTACGCAATGCTTAATAATTATATATAGTAGGTTTATAATGCGTATGAAAATAATACAGATTTTCCACTCGACGTAACTTGTGAAACGCGTGTTATATTATATTTCCAAAAAAAAAAAACTCGAAACGATTTTACTCACACGAAATATCATCGAATATTCGACAAAATTATACCGTCGATTCTAGTGTAACATAGATTTTTACACTTTTCTATCGGTATCTAAACCGTCCAACACAAGAACTTTTATATTTCATTGCTGCTGGTCTAACGTATTACGTATTGTATTTTTTCGACGAAAAATACGAAATATATAAATTCAGAACCGTTTTTAATAACGTCAATTATTTAGTCCGATGGCTTGTCAACGTTTATTTATCGAATATTTCACGTATCTTTTTGAATTTTTTTCTATTTTTTGTTCCCCCTCCCAGCGTTTTAACGATTGCGTAAACCGTTTTCAATACTGTTGATGTATTTCTCGGGAATATTCAAGTGGACAGTTTTCTTCTAAAGTTCCGAAACGGTTACAGATTCAATCCTCAGAGAACGCAGTACACTGCGTCCGACTGTCCGTGTGACTACATTGAGCGGTCCGCTTATTGTTAGCGCTGTGTGTCTGGTTTTCTTTGCACGTTCTTTTTTTCTTTTTTTTCCATCTACGTTTAAGTATCATTAATTTTTTTGCTTTTCCTGCTTGTTATTTATTTCATTTCTTACGCGGATTTTGAGTGTTTGTGTTTATTTTCGGGGGGTTTTTTTTTTTTTTTTTTTACTCGACGAATTGTTTTTGGTTGTATTATATTAATTTTCCACCCATTTTGTTTTGTTAAAATTTTCCGGATATATTTCTATTGCTTCCATTATTAATTCGTTTCCCGTATTAGTAATTACCCGTTATAGACCGCTCAGTACGCGAGTACTATACGTTCTCTGAAGACGAAACCCGTAAAGGTCTCGGAAACGTTAGAATAAAATTCGCAACACTACGAATATTCCCGAAAAACACACTAACAATAGTAGTTTGTTCAATGAAAGTTTACAATATTTTTTTTTTTTTTTTAATTCTCGAAACGATCATTTTCGAGAAACTTAATACAGTTTCGACTATATATCATATGCGCGCCACGCCGTGAGTTTAATTTAAAATTCCAATATTTTCGTCTGGACTTGATAATTGTAAATGTTTATATATATATATATATGTAAAAAAAAATTGTACATATTGTTTCCCTCGGTATATATTATACTTGTATAGGTACACATATTATATTTTACGCCTGTGTAATACATATAAACAGCGAGCAACCGCAATAACGCATCGTACGTGTGTGTGTGTACTTGTATCGTTTTGTTTTATGTCTCGCGCGTGTATATTATAAATTTATAAGCACTCAATGTCATTACGGTTTGAATTCAAAGACGCGCGTTTTATTTCGTTTCCGCATTAAACTTTTATTACATAACACGGGAATATTTTATATAAGTTTTTTTTCGGTGGTTCGCTCTTAAAAGCAACGACAACGCATTCACACTGCAAACGGTCTATAACGCGCAGTAATAAAAACACAAAACAATATAAATATCTTGTTCTTTTTTGTTTTAACTTTACAACGTTTTTCGTTGTAATTGTTTTCGTTCTGTCGGTCGAACTACACGATCTCCGCCGTTTTAAAAACCCACGACAAACCGTACGGACTGCGGTCGTCGTTTCCAACGAGGAAAAAACGAAAAAAAAAATCTCGCGGAGGAGTAGTTTTCTCTCTAGCTTCGGATTAACCGAATACAACTCGATTATTACATTCGGATCCGTCAGAAAATTGTTGTCTTGTAAAAAGGACGCGGTCGGTCTTCCGACGTGGACGGACTTCGTCTATCCAATGCACAACGAAACGGATTCGATTATTCGGTTTCGTACGACCTGCAGCGGTATAGACGTATCGTCGAACCGAAGATTTCCTCGGTGGTGGCGGTCGCGGCGGTGAAAACTTTTTCCAGTCGATAACCAATCTCAGCGTTTCGCATCGCTCGTTTTGCTGCGCTTAATCTCCTTCGAACATCCCCCCCCCCCCCCGATACGAAATTCCAAATCTCATTCGTCCTATACTGCGAAACTCTGTCCGATTGCCATTTCGTCTTCAAACGCGCGCTCCGTTTTTTCTCCGTCGGTCGTTACGCCCACCACGCCCTTTGCGTTTCACTCGAATCTTATGCGATCGTCTCTTCGAATGCGTTCTAGTAGCTATACGAAATGTCTTAATTGTGTTTCGACAGAGAAAAACATCTGACGTCCGTCGACGACAAACGTATTACGTTATCTAAAATATCGTATTTCGAATTTCATACTGCACGTGGCCGTTATTATTAACGTCACTGGTACTATTGTAATTTCGCGTGGGCCGACAATGTCATCTCTCGTGATCGAATCATATTCAACTTATACTAATTTATACGTATTTTCCTACGTATTTAAGCACATTTTTTTTCTTTTGTTCCTGTAAAAAAAAAGAAAAAAATTAATTTCTCTTATATTCGAACTACTTACTGTATAGAAAAAAAAAAAAAAATCGAGGGGCCGGTGGGTTTGGGACTCTTAAAAACTGTCCTACGCCATTGCTCGTCACTGCATCGGTTAAAAAATCGCAGAATTTCGAACCCGTTGGCGGCATCTGCGGGCGGCGATCGTCCGGCGTCCGCGGTTCACTCGTTCGTCCGGCGTCCTCCAGATGTCGCGTCGGTCGGTCGACCGATCGTCTTATCGACGCGATGCCGCTTGGCCCCGGTCCCGGTCTACGGCCTTCCGCCGCCGCCGTGTCGTATTTGCTCAGCTGTTGGATCGATGGCCGCGGCCCAACGGAAATAAACACCAGCTCGAGCGCGCGTGCGCACCCTTTTACACACACACACACACACACACCGTACGGCCGCCTCGGAACCGTTTCGTCGTAGTCCTTTCTCGTCCGTTCTCTCCTCTCTTCTTTTCTCTTTATTCCGTTTTATTTTTTTTATTCTTTTTTTTGACGTTCTTTTATCCCTTCGTTCGCGTCATTTTTTCTCGTAATCGTACGCGCGCCGTCCGTCGTCGTCACAACCCGAAATCGACGGGTGTCCGCCGTCAATTCACCGGCGAATAAAAATCATCCGTTTTCGGCGCGTCGCGTCCGACAGTGTGCAAGTGACACCGTGCAGTGGTGTTAGACGTGTGTGTGTGTGTGTGTGCGGCGCGTTGCAGTTGCTGGTGATAACGACCGTCGGACAGCTGCTGCTGCTGCTGCTGCTGCTGTTACTGCCGAGGCAGAGGAAGGAGACACACGCACGCACGCACACTGTACTCCCGTTCGCGGTGTTTGACGCGCGCTCCGATATGCGTCCCCGGTCTCGTCGTTTTCTTCTTTTATTTTTTTTTTCGTTTTTCGCATAACGTCGCATTTAGCCACTTCCCTAACCGTTCCCCCTGACCACGACGACGACGACGACGTTTTCAATTATAAAACCTTTTTATTTCCGTTCGGAATTTCTCTTTCTTTTCATTTCTCCGTATTTTTCGATATACATACTTCCAAATACGCGTATAGACATTTCTCTTCTTTCCCCCTCCCTCCCCGTCGTCGTCATTACCGATTTTTCCGCCCGCACGAGCACTATCTCGTGTGCACACAGTAGTACACGCCGCTGCACACAAACGCATAACTACTCGTACAGGTAAGCCGTAGTATTGCGCGTCCTCGCAAGTCGCGTAATAATTATAACGTATTATTTTCTTGTTTTCACGCGCTTGTGTTGTTTTATAATATAATACGGCCGCTGGTCGCGAGTGTGTGTGAGAAACGTCCTTGCACCCCCCCGCCGGCGTATCCGGTGTAGCGGCGAGGGCGTCCCTGGGAATTTCGTCCTGGGGACGGGTCGGGGGAGAGGCGCGCGTAAGGAAACGTAAAGAGATACACGCGCGCGACCCCGCAGTGATTAATAATACAGTTTTACAATCCACTTGCGCCTCCTCATCGTTCAGTGGCGGCGGTTTTTAAGGGATTACCTTCCCAACTGGGTTATTATTATTTTTTTTTTACATAAAACACGCATACCTACAAATAATTATTTGATTTTTTTTTTTTTTTTGAGGGGGTTAAATTTGGTTTGAACGGTTAAGTTCGATCGAAACGGCCACTGCGTTTTCTCTCGTCCGTCAGCGAAGAAAACTATACTGATTCTACTCGTCATAACTATATAATATTTATATTCGTCCCCAGCCAGGACAATATATATATATTGTACGACTTGCATCTCCGTGTATTTTTTTTTTATTGTGTCTTTCATAATCGGATTTTATTTAAAAAAAAACGTATTAACAATTTTTCCTCTCCGAAAACAGCGAAATTAAAAGAGAAAAATAACAAATTCGTTTTATTTATTACGGACGTTATTAAAAAAAAAAAAAAAAAAAAACGTCCCCGTGGCGTATATAATAATTTTTCTTTCGGTTTCGAATCATTTAAATCGAAATTACTCTGTCTTATTAAAATTATTTCTCGTATATCGATACAACATAATGTGCACCTACACGAACATAATATCGTCGTCGTCGCGCGCGCGCGTTATTGGTGTGCGAACCGAGTGGCGAAATTTTGTGTCCGACTATACCTACACACAGCTCTGCAATTCACACGCACGCAATGTATACCTACGCGTAGATAGATGGCGATTTAGCGATTTTTTTTTTTTTTATTATTATTCTTTTTTGTTGTTGTTGTTGCATGGATCTTATAAGTATTAGAATATGTATATACGGTGAAACCTGTGTGTCATGTTGTGTTTTAGCTAGGGCCGGATTTAGGGGGGCCCCGGGCCTCCACAAAATGAGGGCCTCCACTTAATGGGATTTTTTCGCGTCCAAGTATAAAACACAATATTTTATTTGCAAAATAAATTTAAATCACAAATTGAATAAAATTAAAAAGAAAACCTACTTTTATTGTACCACATTTTTTTATTATTATTATTATTTTGGTATTTTAATATAAATATTTTTAAACCAAAATTTCTAGTGAAATATTGTTTTGCGGTAAATGTTAATATATTATTAAATTAAATTCACTTATAATAATATATTAAATATATGTTATCGAAATATAATATTATATGCTTTTAAGGTGGGCCCGGGGCCCCACATTCCTAAATCCGGCCCTGGTTTTAGCCCATCCGAAATTTCGATTCCCGTCAGATTTTTCGTATTGAAAATTTAAAAAAAATGTTTCGTCCCCGAGTCCTGTACCACAATACGCGTAAATTCGTTTGAATGTAAAGAAAAAAAATAGATCGAATACCGCGGTAATAATCATTTACGATGTAACTGTATTTTTTATGAAATTGTATTTTTACGAAAACGTAGAGAACCGTTGTCGTAACGCGTTTACAATTACTTGACATCGTGCGAAACGAAGAAAAATGTCAAAACTCTTTATTTCTATTATAAATATATGTATATACATGGTATTTGTTTTTGTTTTCATAGCGGTTTAGTAGTGGATCAAAATAAGTATGTAGGGGCGATTTGACGTTATTTCAAGTTTTAATAGAGGGGTAGGAGTAAACTATACTATTTTGTGATTGTGATTAAATGACATTTACCGAGTGTTAACATTTTATAAATAGTTCTTGTAAAGAAAAAAAAATGATTCAAAGATATTTTTCTAAAAAAAAAAAAATATATATAAATTTTTTGAAAATCCTCAAGAGGGATGTATAATTTTAAAGAAAATAGATGGTGAAACGTGTGAAAACGTGCTAACGTAATAGACGTGGGGGTTAGCACTCCGTCCGCTGATTTTTACTAATAAGAAAATATCGGATTTTTAAAACATAGTGTTAAAAATATATATTGACATTATTATTAATTTATAACGTACAATGGTGTCCAGAAACAAAACACGTGTATTTCGTTTACGGATGATGTTTTTTTTTTTTGTTACGAGTATTATAATAATATTTATTATTATTTTATGTTCAATATTTCTCGTATAATATACGAATAGACGGTTGATAATGATGACGGTATCGTTAGAGTTTTTTTGTTTTGAAAAATATTACATCATTTTGTTGGGTGAAAATGTGTAGTATAATTTGTAGAGTTCGAAACGTATACAAACATAATTTTAGAACTTTTGAAAACGCAAAAGATAATAATAATAACCATGCTCGACACAAATTTCTGACCTAACCTATAGTCTATACGCGTATTATTATGTATTATGACGACGACGGAAAAACGTGAAAAAAGAAATGTTTTACAACGAAAATCTAATAGACGATTTCGATTCTAATTTTTTACACGTCCCTCCTCGAAGGAATCAACGTTTTACACATCTAGTTTCATTTTGTATATACATATACGCATAAGATTTGTATGGCATTTGAATGTTTTTTTTTTTTTTTTTAAATTATTTATAAACGAGATGCGTTATTACTCGCACGGTATACGTAGTTATATAATTAAATAAAATATTTATATATATATATATTTTTTTTCATATAATGTACACCGTATGAATAATATATTAAAAAATACGATCTGATAATCGTATCAAAACTGACGTCCTGAGGATTTTTCTTATTTTATATCTTATACATTGCCTCGAGTGTCGTCCAGTGTTAAGAACATTTTTACACTACATTTCCAATTGGCGATATCGTCACTATTTTCGTTTCTCGCCATCACGCCAAATCACGAATTCGTTCCGTAAAATCGCAATTTTTTTCCGTTCGTGAAACGTTCAATATTTTTTTAAAGTTCGTTTTATAGTAATCATAAAAAAAATCGTATTATTTAACTCGAGATAATCGTCGTTTTTTTTTTTTTAATAAATATAAATCGTTCTATTTATTATTCAAAGAGTGACAAGTGTTCGGATTCCGCTCTGGAGAGTTACGGTTAGTATACGCTGTATACGCGTTTTGTCTCGTCGTTCCTCGGAATCCGTCTCGCACACCTGCTGCAACGACGAGCACCTGCACTACTCACTGATCGTTTTGTGTTTCTAAAGCCTTTTCTCTCTTCCCTACTGGTCCATCGAGACCATATTATTAAATAGACGTTTCCCGCTCGAATTCCTACAGACATGTTATTATTATTTTGCACTCAAGATACAAAAAAAAAAAATTTACGGAATTTTCAAACAAACAGTCGTCGCGTTTAAAAGGATAATTTACATTTTTACACTTCCTCCTCCGAAACATCCATGTTTTTCACATAACTCAACGCGATTTGTTATTTCTTTTAACTATATTCTACATATATTGTGTATAAGAGCTCGTTGTATATGTGCGTATCTATTCACGTATTAAAGAACTGCTGCAGCTTGAGTATTATATATATATATAAAGTAAACGTCCAATACTATGCGAATCGTGTCAAGTGATCTAAAATCAAAACGTATTGCCCAGTATATTAACGAGCATAGTCGTGCAGCGTGGTAGCGTTAAAACGAATTTGTAGTAAACTCCAAGAAAACGACAAAGCATACCCGAGCATCTGGAAAATTGCATCTGTCGACAAAAACGTATTCACTAAATGATCGAATCACTGAACAAAAAAAATCTTCCTACAAATGGACAATTGGTTAGGACTCTCTCTTGAACCACTTGAAATCGATAGTTCCCCCGACTCAAATCAAACTGCAGATCATTTTTGCAAAATTTTCAACCACCGCAGACCATTACTCACAAGGTTATCCCTTAATGCAATTAATAGTAACTACTGGAAAATCTTTATTCAATTTACAAAAAAAAAAACTAGCATAATAAATGAAAGAAAAAGAAAACCCGTTGACACTGCGGACCAGGCAGATACGCACTCGATGGACCCTGAAAGATGAATGCGCGGAATATTAGACGGTATTATTGATACACACCGTACGGTACATATTTTAGGATAGACTTTCCGGAATTGACGAACCACAAGACGGAGCTATAAAAATGGCATTACGAGCTGAAAATCGGAATTGTCGGCCAAAGTGTGTTTACGAAACACACTTAGTTTTTAATTTTTCAAATCTTCCTCGGCCAACCCCGTTTACGCACATCGCGTATACCCGAACGGCCACGGGGCGGTGTTGCGAACGATTTACGATGTGCGCGCATCGGTTTTCACATAAACATATACATTTTTGATTTACCGTCGATCGGCAAAGAGCGTTTATATACGCGTAATGAACTTTGAATAATAATAATAATTTCATGAATACACGCGACCGAAGAATCTACTGGCCGACGACTATTTTTTTTTTTATATATATATATATAAATATACACGGAGGCACGTTTCGATTGACTTGCAAATTTCGCGTCGCGTATATGGTCATAAAGAAATTCGATTGTATCGCGCGGTCGTGTACAAGTACGTCGGCAATATGGAAATTTGACACGAATCCCCTCGTCGCCGCCGCCGCCGCCGCCGTTGTACTTGGACGGACGGGGATTTCGAAAACTCGATAATTTCCACGGTTTGATTTTTTTTTTTCGCAAAGCATTTGGTGAACGACGACCAGGCAGGGCCGCGGGTGAGGGTGCGGTTTTCACATTGCGCTCTTTCCACGCTAATATTATCCGTTCGGTAAGCCAGCCGAAGGATTCAACTTTGAAGGTCGAACCGTCGGTGAAGGTTTGACCGTGTTATCGTTTTGTGCGCGCGCGTCTATACTATTCGTCTAAGTATTCGTCTACGGTTTTATTATTCTATTTTTATAATTTCCATTCTACGCACGCACGTCGCGCGAGTATTTTTTTTCGTTTTTTCGTTTTTTTCTTTTGGTGGTGAAGGGGGGATTCGTTCAAACATTTATTTCATCGATCGGTTGGAACCGATTTTACTCTATATTTTCTGTACAATCATTACCGTTCAACTCATTATCGTATACGTTCTTCGTCCCGTTTTCTTGTCCGTTGTTGCCCAGCGTCCGTGCTGTCGATCTCGCCATCGTTTCGTCGATTTTTATACGAAAATGGCGGTATTTCTTTTTCTTTTTTTTTATATCGCGCGCAAAAAACAGCATTCGCCCAATCACAAAAACCGTCGTACGCTTTGTAACACTCGGACCACCTTTTAACCGTAATAATCACCCGATTTTCCCTATACGTATTATATTTTATAGACTTTTTTTTTTAAAAACTACGACGGTGATCATTTATTTTCTAGAACCCCGTGACATTCTACTCTAAAATATGTAAACGGAAAAAAGAAACTAACCTAACTTAACCTCTGATTATTATCATGGTTCACGTATTATTATTATTATTGTTATTATTATCATCTGTCGTAAAGCTATTTATTGCGTATCTGCAGTGTACATTATATTGTAACGTGCTTTGTTTTTTCTTCTTTCGGATATTTCGTACGCTCATGCGACCTAGGTTTATAGACAAATTCATATAATAGTCGGAACTTCTTACGAAAATAATAATAATAATAATAAAATAACTAGGGCGAAAAAAAATGTAAGCAATGTAGGACACGACGATACGAATATATATATACGTTTTTTGACGGAATAACCTCTCATTAATAATAAAACGGAAAAATTATACGCGGTGTAAACGATCGATGGTTAACAAGGCCCCCGGCACATATTTTCATTTACCGTCATTCATAATAAACTATAAAATATATATGGCTGGTACACATGGGTTTGTACACACAAACATATTATATAGTTGGTACACATAATAACATAGAAGTGTGTACAGTGTACGAAAAACTAAATGCACGCCGTATCTAAGGACATCAACGTCAACAAACAATATTGGCCTCGTTATATTATTATTATTTAATATAATATGAATAATTTTACGATATTATTATAATCGTCGGGGTTTTATAACGGCGGTGAGAGCGAATCAATTTCACACGTTTTAGCTAGATAATTTAGACTTTAAAAAAAAAAAAAAAAAAGAATTAAAATTAAACGTAACGCGTTATTATGTGACAAAATATAAAACACGAAATTTGATTAATTTTTAATTAACGCGATACCGATGAATGTCACAGTAAAACGGGCCAAATTACTCGGACAATTATTTGAGTTGTATTCTTCTAGAAAAGTTTTTGTGCGAATATCGCGTATGAGATCCGAAATTGGACACGTCTCGGACTGTAGAGTGTAAAAATTAAATACATACAGATGATGTGAGCGAAAAGCGTTTTCTTTTTTTATTGAAATTTCTTAAATTGTTGTCTTAGTTATTTTCAATTTAAATATTTTATTTATATATGTATTGCAAATAGTGTTAAAATTTTATAATAATATGTTTTGTATAGGTCGAATAAACTCCACTCAATTTCCGTCGCCCGATGGCACGGTTTAAACATTCAAACGATCTATTTGAAAATTTGCGGTTATCTTTTTTTTTCGTATATTTAAAAACAAACGAGAGTATGCCGTGCAAACGTCTATTTTAAAGGGCCACCTTAATATACGACGTACATACCGTTTCGGATGTTATTTATGAATGTGTCTGTTATTTTATAATGTATAAAGTGAAAAAAAAAACTTATCCATAAATATTTGATCCACTCGTATTTTTTAATAACCCATACTGAAAAGTTTATTATATATAAATATCGATTAAATTAGAAGTTTCAGTCGCGAAGTTTCACTCGATTCTATTTAACGTATCGTGATTTTTAAGAACGTACAAATAAAAAAACTCGTCTCATGCCATTATTTTAAACGTAAACAAACGTATTTATTTCTCTCGAAATCATAGAATTTTTTTCCCTTTTTTTGTGTGTACGTATATATATATATAGACGTAAACACATTATATTTTTAATTCTATGCGCGCATGATATTTTGCCAATCTTTTTTTTTTTCATACAATTTCTCGTATAATATATTGTATTCTTAACCGTTTATTATGATCGTTAGCCGAGAACTCGACGAACACCGAAATAAATCGTGGTAAACAAATGATTTCGGAATTTTCGAGGGATTCTCAATATTGTAATATTATGTAATAATGTTTAAATATTGTAACTTTCAGCTGCGTATTATATCGTTCGTTCGAATCGAATTCGTTTCGTGATGAAAATTATTATTAAAAAAAATCGAAATAATTATGTATTATTGTTACAACTCATGACTAAAAATATATATAAAAACAACAATAATATTGGACATTTTCCAAATAAATACATCAGCAAACGTGTTTTTAAGACTATTATATTTTATGACGATTGTAGGACTCGCGCGAAGGAGCAATGGATGAGACAGTAATAATAATAACGATATATAAATCAATTTGAAAAAAACAAAACTAATAAGATAAATATTTTCTACATCATATATTCACATATATATTATATATACACACACACACATATATATATATAATATGTGTATAATATACACTGTACATTTATATGCTCGCAATATTAATAAAACGTCCGTGATCCAAATTTGAAATCTTCAATGATCGCAGTTATAGAACGATAATACTTTCCGCACACCACGCCAACGCTTTTTATATTTATATACGCGTTTAAATGCGAAAATCGCGTTCGGAAAATTACTTCAATTGCTCTTAGCGCACGAAACTTATACCAACGTCGTATGACTCGAAGTTGACACGTCGAGTTAAAAAAAAAAAAACTCATCGAGTAGAAACGGATAAATCCAACGGATTTAATTTTAACTTTTAATTCGCAAATGACCGGCTTTTATATTACGTCGTGCCTTTGTCGTAGAAAACCCGTCGAACGTTCGGCCGCGATCGACGTCTTCGGGATGTCTTATTATTTAGCAATTTTTTATCGCGACAAATGAATATTTTTTCTTTCTTTCTAAATCGGTAAACGGTCAATATAATCGTTGTTTTTTTTTAAAAGGAAAATAGAATATGAAAATATTGAACATTGGGGCGTCTCGATGGGAATTTCGAAGTCGATCAATGAAATTTTACACGAGACACAAACTCTATATAAATCCGGCTTCGTTCAAAATATGTCGTTTCGGAAAATAAAAGTTATTATTATTAATTTTTTTTGATACACACACACACACAATACAATATAGCGTGACGGCGCTATACATGTAACGCATTTATTATTATCGTTTGCATTACAAACACGGTTAGGTCAGGTCAACCTGACCTGACCTAACATTTGCGGCTTTAAACACGCCTTTTATTTTTATTACTTTTTTTTTTCTGTTATCAATTATTATTATTATTATTAATTTACACGATATTTTGTTATTTATTATTTGACAAAACACACAAATTAATTGTCGATACATACATATATCATAGGAGTTGACTGCTTCTTTTGCACGGTACATACACTGTAGGTGAACGTTTTGTTTGCAGCTTTTGGCCCCGCATGCCGCAACATGTCCTACCGCTCGCTGGCCGCCGACCGCGTGTACAAAGCGACCACGGACGACCTGCAGCCGGAGCGAAAGAACTCGGTCGGTACCGTGTTTAAAAAGGCGTTCGGCACGTTGAGCTCCAGCCCCCGGCGCAGGCTGTCCGAGCCGCTGATGTCCGGCGTGCCGGTAATCGGCACCACCGGGAACGTCAACACGCCGCTCAGGTACACCAAGCCGCAAATCAAAAAAAAAAAAAACCTCCCGTTCACTTCTCCTCGGTCGACTTCTTATTTATCAGCCGCGTGTGGAAATCCTAAAAAAAAAACATCGTCCACAAACGATTTGACATAATTGACGAATTGTAATAATAATAATATTTTATAAAATACATTATTCGGCTTCGTTCCCGAATTTCACGAGCGTAATAAGAAATTTGATGAATCATACGCACATTGTCCCCGTGACGCGTGTGCCGAAGAGGCGAATTACATTTTTATTTTATTTTTTCGTTCGCCCGCAACCCTTAGCCTCATACGGTTCATTCGTTTTGCAGAAAAATGCCCACGTCCGCCATATCCGAAGAAGCGTCGCTGCTCAGGTGAGTCACACAATATTTCAATACTTTCACTACGCGCGTAGGCGATAACCAGAGCCGTCTTAAGGTTATGTGAGGCCCTAGGGCCCAACATGTTTTGGGGCCTTTAAATACATACATTTTGATGTATAGGTGCATACATATATGAGTACTTGTATATATATATATATACATTTTTAATACATAATTTATCAGGTACCTCTAAATATTTTCCTTGAAACAAAATAAAGTAAAAAATCGAAATAAATAATCGAAATTACGATAACGTAGCTGCTATACCATACATTAAAATAATGTACGTGTTACCGGGTCATAATTTTAAAATATAGGATTAAATTTCCATTGATTCTTTTTATTGTATAACTTTTATTTAAAGGTAATTTTAATATTTTTTCGTTCAAGATTTATATTATAAAAATTTAACAAAAAATGTAAAATATTATATTTTGTATATTATGTAATTTATATGAATCTGGGGGCCCTTAAAAATTCGGGGCCCCGGGCCTGGGCCCATGCCTTAAGACGGCACTGGCGATAACAGACGCAATTAGATTTTTTTTTCCCCCTGAAACCGAATACGTTTCCTCGGAAAAAAAATAACGCGTGCAGTAAAACGAACAAACTCCGCGATTCACCGCGATTTCAGTAACTCGAGAATGTCGGATAAATTTCTCCGACAAAACGTAAATCGATCGAAAATGTTGCGATTTAAAAACGTTTCAAACCAACTATTTCACAACGTTTATATAATGATCTGACGTAATCCATCGAAAAGTGGGTAAGAATTAAGGAGATGCGAAGGAAAACAAAAGGGTCCTCCCCCCCCCCCCGAACATATAATATAATCGCGTCTGAATACGAATACCACTGCCGGTCGGTATGGACGACTGACGGGCGTGATTGCGCGCGCGTTACCCACTCAATATTATACGTGCGCGCATATGCGCAGTGGCATGCGGTCGGAGACCCTGGAGGAAGTGGAGCTGACCGGCGTCCGTCCGTCGTTACCGGCCGTCCGGTCGTTAATCAGGGAGAGCACCGGCGTGGAAGAGGTGTACGTGGACACGGACAACGGGCCGGTGTGCGTGGGCGTGCAGGGCGATCGGTCCGCACCGGCCATACTGACTTATCACGACCTGGGACTGAACTGTGAGTTTATAGTAGGCGCACAATATTAATATATATATATTATATAACGCGTAATAATATTGTAATTTTTATTATTTAAAAAAATTACACGTCGCGTAACTGTACGCATACGATTTATTTATTTTTTTTCGAATTTCTATTCTCATTTTACACGCTAATGCGTTGTAAAATAGTTTTCACCTCGTTTCCATAGGTAATTTATGAAATATTCTTTTCCTCCTCCTCCTCCCCCTATACATCGATACTAAATCGAACGTTTACGTGCACATTAGATTATTGTAGTCGACGCCAATATCAGGACGAATTAATAAAAACAGAAATGGCAATGTGACTGAACACATAACGTCGATGGAACACGCTAGTAAAAAAAAAAAAAAAAAAAAAATCGCAATACATAAACGAATAATATTCGTTAAAAACAAACGAGTAAACGCAATACGTTACAATAAGTAGAAAAAAGCAAAAAAATCGATAATTGGAAAATGAAAGAATTATTTTAAAAAAATCAACGAATTTTCGTGTTTTCTTCGACTCGTCGAAATCGAGTGTTGGAATTAATTCGAGTATCGAGTAAACAAAAATAATTGCATTGGGCAATGAAAATTCAAAATTAAAAACTAAACCGTTCAAATACAAAAAAAAAATTTAATACTCAAAGTTAATGATATAAATTCGAGTTGTAATATCAAACCGTTACGTTAATTGAAACTTTTTATTCTTTTTCACTTATCGTTAATGTTATTATGAGCGCAGTCTGGACTATTACGACGATTCTCTGTTACATTTCTCTAACTAATTAAATTATTTAATTAAAGAGAGAGAGAGAGAATACTTCCCGTCAAACGTGCAATATCGGTGTAATTTATCAAATCAACCAATCGGCTGGGAAATATTATAATATTTTTAAAAGTCTTATCATATCATTCGTTCTGAATTGTTATCGTTATTATACTGTCTTATGTGTAGAAAAGAAAAGAAAATACATTTAATAATGAATTGTCGTTCATTTGTTTACCGAAACCGTTTAATTAAGACAAAAAAATGCAATTAATTTTCTTTTTTAATTACTTGTACGTTACATTGAGTGTATAATTTATCGGGAGATACGTTTAAATATGTATATCAAATTGAATTTTAAATTTAACTAGAACTTTCGTATAAAAATATGTGGTGATTATGTTTTTTTTCGGTATTTATTATTTTTTTTATATGAAGCTTATATACTTTTAAGCACAACCGATAGCGTATCACTTTCGGTACGCTTCACTCACTATACATTTTTTTCCTTAAAATAATATTACACTAAAAAAATAATGTATGTTTTTTTTTACTTAAAATTAATTTAGAGAAAATTATTGACGACGTTAATTTTATTTTAAATGATCGTAGATCATACGTATATTATGTGTTTATTTTTAACCTTGTACTTACTACTTATTTGTAATAAGATTAAAAAAAAAAAAAATTCGTCGAACGTATTCTGCAATTTTGTTATTAAATAAAGACCATCTCGAATTAGGCGTTACATAACTAATTACGTATTGCACACGATATCAAGGATAGGCTTTGAGTTTAGTGGTTTTAAAGAAGAAAAAAAAACCGTAATTTAAGAAGACGTATATCGTATTCAGATTTGTAAAATATTTCTCGCCTTACAGACGTCACGAGCTTTCAGACATTCTTCAATTACAGTGAAATGCGCATTCTCATGTCGAATTTCTGCATATATCACGTGAACGCGCCCGGACAGGAAGAAGGAGCGTTACCGTTGTCGGATGAGTAAGTGTTTTTATTATTTTTGTAATTTTTTTCTGTATTTCAACAATGCGGTGTGTGTTCGTTCGCGGTAAAAACAAACATGTAACTCGTCGTTTTTTTTTAAATATATATATATATATAGAATTTTTTAAAAAAGAAAGTGTATTGTAAACCTGCAGAGGAATAGGTTTGATGAACATTTTTAATCGATTTCATGTGAAAATTTCCATTCCATCGATCGTCCTTTCATGTTTTACACATAAGGAAAACGATCCGAGTTGTTACGTTTTTAAATGCGGCAAGCAAACCGTACACATAGGCACATTTATGTCGTGAAAACAAACACTATATAATATAACACTTAGACCATAGGTCGGTTTCGTAGTCAGATCCGAACGGTTTAAAAAAAAAAAAAAAATAATAATTTTTTCCCAAGCCCATAAAAAAGAACTCGTACAATCGATGCTTTTTTCTTTTTTGTTTAAATATATTGTTCCGTCGTTCTATGCGTGTTTTTCAGTAGAGAATCGTGCCAAAACGATAATATTTTTCGCGTTTTTTTGGATTTTTCCCATATAGTTTTCTTCGCCGAGAAGCAAACACTTTAAAACGGCAGCGAGTAATCGCTTTTTTCTTTTTATAAAATTAAATATTTTATTTTAAATTCAATATACACATAACGTTAAATTATTTTATTAACCGATCGGACCGGTTTCCCGTCCGTCGCTGTCCGAATTTAGGATTCGCCTGTTGCCTGATTTATATAGACGATACGTGGAAGTCTAATGTGAACAACTGTATAATATTATATTTATTTACGGGAAAGATTTGTAATTTTTTTTATTTTTTTTTTTTTACAAAAATTATTAAGTTATATAATATGTGTGGAAACATAGAAAGTTTCAAATATATGTTTATATATATAAAATATACGTTTTAATAAAAACCGAATGTGAATAATAAAACGGTAACATATAGAAATAATTGGCGAATTCGTAATTTTTCGTCACGCATGATTCGCGTGGGTATTAAAAATATTTAATTTTTCGTTCTCACTACTTAATCGTACTTCGTGTCTACAGTGATGCTATGTATTTGCGTATTATATACTTCAAAGGCGTGGTGAATAAAAATTTAAGTCAGTATTGACCCTTTTCGCCGATTAGGGCGAACTGGTTCTTCAACACGGCCGCCGACTGATCGTTGATGTACATTTTCAAGTTGCTCTCCAACGCTTCGGGAATGCGCTCGTGGGCAAAGTACCTGATTGACTCGCTGTTGTCGTCGTCGCTCAAGATCATCTCGAGTCCGTTGACGGTGGTCGTCACGAATTTCACCGACACGTTCGCCAGCTTGTTCGGTTTGCTGGCCACGATTATCGTCTGCAAGTTGTCCACGGCGAACATGGCCCGGCCGGTGTACGCGTTCCCGGTGTTGTACTTCAGAGCCCAGTTGGTGTATCCTCTGAGGTCGAACGCGGTGAACGAGAAGAGCATTTCGAAGGAATCGTCCGCCGCGCCGTACGTGTAGTTGATGAGTTTTTGCATTTTGTCCGTGTACTTTATGTCTTGAAAGAACGCGTTGAAAACGGTGGCCTGAAAACGAAAACCCGGTAAAAAAAAAAAAAAAAAAAAAAAAAGAAGGAGATATTTCAATTTAAACATCCGATGTCTTACTTGAACGCCGGGAGCGATGTTCATGTTAAACTTCGGCAATTGGAATCCCTTCGAAGGGAATAGTACGGCCGGGGCTAGAAATTGTTCGAAACGTTTGGCGATCAACGGCGTGAAACTGGAGAACAACTCGTTGGCGATATGGCTCTTGATCACTTCGTTCAGGTACGTGTAATAATACGCGTACGGTTTCGCGACTTTCGGGCTCTCGTCCTCCAGTTCTTTCAACACGTCTTCGTTGGTGTACACGGACTCGTGGTGTCTGAACGCGATAGATTCGGCCGCGATTTCCGGCTCAAATTCCAGAAACTGGTCGAAAAAGAATTTCGTCTTGAACTCGACGTCTTTCAGCGTGATGTAAAAGTGTCCGGACTCTTTCTTGTACGAATTGGCCGCGACGTAATCGCCGGTGATTTCGACCGTTTTCAACGTGGCGCTGACGAAAAACTATGAAAAAAAAAATAAAAATATATATATATATATATATATTATATTCCCGGCCGCTCATTAATTAGAAGTCATTACGAATTGATTTTCCGAAATAATTTCGCGTAGGTCGCGTTTCTTCATACCAGGTTTTTGTCGATCTCGTTGAAGTTCACTTCGTTCAAATACGAATGCTCCAAACCGTGTAGGATCGCGTTTCTGTATTGGATGTCGCCGTTGGCCATCAACTCGGTGGCATCGATCACGTTCAACGGGTCGGAGAATTTCAACGTTTCCTTGGCTTTCTCCATGTACAGCGGATACTTCTGTACGGCCTTCTGAACGAATCTACATTTTTCCGCTATGTTCTTCGACCCGTAACCGTAAAATTGATCTCCTTCGTAGTAATCGTACAGATACTCTAGGTCATCGTATAGAATTTCTGAAAATCCGTATCGATTACACACAAACCGTCACATATCCGATCGTCAGCGTATTATTATGTAAATAAATCGTCGATTTTACAAAGAAGCAATGGTGTAAAAAAAAAAAAAAAAAAAATCATTTTATATATAAAAAAAGGACCTGTACACGAAATACATTTTTTTTTTTTTTTTTTTTGTAACACTGACATCGAAAAAAATGGGAAAATGTTTCAAAAAATTAAAAATTGAAAATAGATAGATTAATTGTATACCTAGACGATCCGTCTTGTTACTACCGCAATACAAGCATGTAGCGTTTATTATTGCTACTGTAGCGGCGAAAGATGCGAACAACAAAAGTGAAGACTTCATGTTTCTTCTGCCGGGATCGCCGCTGAACTGTTCGTGAAAATCTCTGTCCCAACTGTTTTAACCGATTAAAGCGTCTATAAAAAGTTTATTATTGGAACTGTCGGTTATACATATATTTTTTTTATCACAATATTTTCTTCGCCTGTGCAGGCACTTTTCCGAATTAATTACATAGATAATTATGATTATTATGACCTTTACATATAAGCGTCGTTATATGGATCAAGAGGAACTGATAATCTCTGTTTTTAGTTTTTCCCCCGTTAATTTCGATATATTACGAAAATCATTAAAACGTTATTATTATTCCTTTTAACGACCTATTAATATTATAGGCGAACGGACAAAAAAAAAAAAAAAACGCGTTATTTCTTTTGAATACGATAAAATCGTTTAGAAATTTACTTGAAAATCGAACGATATATCGTATTTGCGAGTTAAAGATATGAAAATATTGTATCTTATGATCACACAATATTAGTATACCAGTTGTATATTAAAAAAAAAAAAAAACGAAAGACTACTGATACAAACAAAATTCGTCAAAGAAACTAAATTTTATAATTACGGCGCAAAGCTAAAATAATAATAATAATAATATGTGTAACCTGTATATTGTTTTATACTTTTAAATCGATGGCCAATTGGCGCTGATGCTGCGGCTCGTACCTCAAAATGAAAGAAAGAAAAATTCCGTGTGTCAAAACGTTTTCTTTGTATTATTTTTTCACACGTTTGAATAATTTATTATTCCCTATGCAATATATATTTTAATAAGCAGTGACGATCGAATTTCAAATTTATTACGGATTCTCCGAGAGTTATTAATATTGTTTTAATTGGTTCATATAATATTATAATATCGAAATTATTATTATTACTGTTATTATTATTATTATTATTATTATTAATGTGATTACGGGAACACGATAAAGTAATATTAGATGACTGTCGGAAATTAGGTCGAATCCCCGAGTTAACTGTTTTTGTAATTTATTATTACTTTTATACGACGGTTTAATTATAAAAGAAAAAAATAGATGCCTATTAGACCGTTTATTAACTTCGCTGATCTTGTTTTTCTCTAAACTTAAATTTTAATTATTTTCTACGCGATTAGTTTATGAAATTAAATTGCTGTTATTTTGTATCGCTTCGAATAATAAACACGTATGCAATGACCGACCGTATTCTTTTTTTTTTTTTTGTTCTCGGATATTATTGAATTTTGAAGTATATTCATTTTGCGAAACGTTAAATATTGCCGTTAAAATCAGTTGAAAAAAAAATGTTGTTTTTTTATATATCCGTGTGCTTGTAAAAAATCAGGTTCTGTTACAGCGATCGAGTTCGAAAACGTTATATTTCCAAACAAATATTTACACACCTAGTCGGCAAAATGGACGGCAATATTGCGGAAAATATACATTTGAAGTTTTAAAATTCGGATTATGTTTAACGAAAGATAAGCTGTTAAAGGAGATGTACATGAATTAGAAGCAGCGGTGGATTGAGCGATTTGCCGCTCTTTCATTTTCTTTCAAGATTTTTTTCTTCTTTTTTTAAATCCATCAAAATACACGAAAAAAAATGTAGTGTTGATTAAATTTATTATTTAAAAATATACGTATATAAAACATTACAAGCCTCAAAATATTCAAAAACACAAACGGTTAGCCAATAAATGAATAGTAATATTATTTAAAAAGTCGTTTTCTACTTTTAACGTTCGAAAATGATTATGTCCTGAAAGTCGATTGATGACTGAAAATTTGCTTCAGGCTGATTAGGAAAACAAATTTCCTCTCGCGTGTTAATACAAATTTTTACGTCACGTTTTGTAGTTTTCGTTTTATGAATTGAAAAAAAACTATAATGTTTGATTCATATTTTAAATTGATAATTATAATATATCGACAACGAAAAAATAATGAACGTTAAATTGTGTTTATTTTCAAATTATTTTCATCACTTCAGTCCGTGTTTGTTAACGTCGATTTACATTTTTCTTTTAAGATTATACACGTATATAATAACAAAATTCAGTTGAATACATTTGTGCTTTTTGAGGGACTCGTGCATTTTATGATGTATTTATTATACAAGTCTCAGTTTTCAAGGTATTTTACACGTTTAGATAGAAAATTCCTGTTTTTTTTCACTTCTCGTCATCGTTGGCGAAAGATAATTTGAATATAAATAAACGTATATTTAAAACGTTTTCGTAAACTTTTAAAAAAACATTTTTTTTACGTTTCTAATTCAACTGGCGATCACACGCGTGAATTATCTATTTTGTGTTTGTGTATCGTGGTAAATAAAAAAAAAAAATCACAATGAAATTCTCCGTTTGAAACGCCTTTCCCACCGATATTTGTGTTTTGTTTTTTATCGTTCAGTTTTAATTTTTACTCCGACACATCATCACCTATCGAATTTAGAAATTTGTTCGCGTTTTGCACGCCTCTTACGTAATCGAAAATCCGGTGGAACGCGTAAATTTCATTATTATTATTATTATTATTTTTTTAATTTAACTAATAGGACAACAATATAACGCAAAGGGAACGCGTATATAAATTACATTACTGGCAAATATACGATTTTCATATTTTCGTTGTTATTTATTGCTTGTTTTTTTTTTATAACTGTTTTAAACCGATTGGTTTTTTTTTCTACGTGTGTTTAGGTATTATATAAAAATATAGATTGCCAATTTAATTTGCTCCAGTGAGGTGTACCATCAATGAAATAACGATGAAAATGTGTTAAAATAAACGAAAGGTGGGGGAGGGGAAATACTTTTTCGACAACAATCGTTCGAAGGGATTCACAGAATCCGCGAACGCGTGTACGATTCTAAGGGCCGATAAATACAAATCCTCGCTTTGTCGCGTAACACTTACATAATACACTTACACAACGGCCTTTTCGCAGATAAACCCGCAATCTGGCGCGTGGCGAATAAGCCGTTGAGATGTGCGCTTGTCCCTGTTGATCGGTCTATTCTGGGAGAAAAAGATGGAAAAAAATAAATTGCGAAGAAAAAAACAGACCGCTGGTACACTTGACAGCTGTTCACAACGTCTTCGCTATTTCACGTTTATCGCGACGATACGCTTATACGAGACGTTTTATTATTATTATTATTTCGATAACATTTATAGACACTTTTTTTTTTATTGGCCGATGAACGTTTTAGTTTTTTTTTCTTCGCGATTTTCTAGGGTTTTTATATAAAAAAAATTATATATATATATACCCTACGAACTCGACGTATACACGTTATATAAACATGACCGGATTTTCATTGTCAGGTTACCTGCTGTCGGCTCAGAATATTTCCATTCAATTACCCGATGAACGCCTAGCGTGCCGCGGCGAAATGTCATGATTATGAATTATTAACAAACGTTTACGCGACATTTCGGCAATAGTTTAAAAAATATTTTCAACGATTCTCTTATCGGGGATTACCTGATTCGAATTATGTTGAATTCTTAATAAACGGTGTGGTAAAAATTATTTTCGTCAATTATTTCTTATTAAATAATAATTTATTGCGCTGGTCGTCCGTCGTGAAATATTATTGCAGTGTTTTCATTTAATGTGTTCGCTCTTCCAACGTCATGATAAACATTAAAAAATATGATATAAACATGAGTTTTCCCAACATAGATAAACGCACCATTTTAAATTGTTTACTATAGTATGACGATAACCCAATATAATAAATATATTGTACGTACGTATATAAGTGACAAGTGACAAGTGTGCCGCGACGGAAAAACGTTGGGAAACGCTGGTTTAAGGGGCCTCGTTTGTATACGGCGGAAAAAATAAATAAATATTAATTTTATACTAAAATTTCTAAACGCGTTATTTCTCCTATTTTTAGCACTCTATACAGCAAGAATTATAACAGAAAACATTTTTATACGGCACATGTTATTCTATTATTATTATTATTATTATTATTATTATTATTATTATTATTATTATTATTATTATTTGTATTTTATTTCTCGCAAACAATTCATCGCGTTTTCGATAAAATACAGAAATATCTACCGAAACTATGATCTAATATTGCGCGCGTACGGTGGTACCGTGGTGGACGATAACAATAGAAATTATACTTTGTAACATAACATTTTATTTCGTATTTTTTTTTTTTTGTTAAAAATTTTTTTTTTTTTAAAAATTTGAAGTAGTCGTTGATTGTTAAGTGTAACAGTAAATACGATTTAACTGGAAATTTCCATAACGAAAATGAAATGATTTTAATTTGCCGTATTTTGTTTTTTTTTTTTTCGTTTTCATATTGTACACGATTTCAGACCTTGTTCAGAATTTGGTCACTCAGTTACTCGAGTAATATTTTCCACACTTAATTTTCTAATTTTTTTTCTCAATTTAATATTTATATTTTAATCACTTCAAACCTTTAATTATTATTTTCTGTTTTCTATACTGTAGGCTATGTTTTATTTTGTGAAATTTTTTTTTTTTTAGGCTTCTGCTTAGGGCATTGAAATTCGAGCACTGGTAAATTATTTACTAACTAAAACCATAATTTATATGAACGATATTTTCCATACTTATTTATTTTTTGTATTCTGAACACGTTGAAAAAACACACAACACACGTACACACAATAGTTTCAATTTTATATTTATAATAACAATCGTTTTATTACACAAAACGGTATTATTTATTATTATAATATTAATATGAATGTAAAATCGAAAAACGCGGCACGACTACATTAACTGGATAAATATCAAAGTGAGGATAGCGAAACGTATTTTGTAGTGTTTACATAATGGAATTCTGAACGTTTCGACTGGTGGCTTCGGCCAGTTTCTGGACAAAGTATTCGATGAATTCGCCGGTCATTTGGTCCTTGACGGCGCTCGTCCAGAACGGCGCATCGGTACCGCCCTTGTAGTCCATCTGCGGATTCTTGACCGACACTTTGGTGCGCGCCGTCTTGTCGTTGAGGTCTAGCGTGGGCATGATGTGGACGCGGTCGAATTTGAACGCGACGTTCCCGCCGTAATCCTTGCCGTCCGCGGTCACGATCCAGTCCGACTCGCCGATCAGGTCCAACAGGCGCAGCTGGAACTTCGCCGTGTTCTTGTCGTCGGTGTTGTTCATCTGGAAGAACGAGATTTTCGCCAAGTTGTTCTTGGCGTTGTCGAAATGCATGTTCTTGAACTCGTAATGGTATCCGTTGTCCAGCTGACCGTTGAACGCGGACGCGTCGCTGCCGATTTTGTTGCTCTGGTACGTCAGGTAAGGCCTCGCGGACTGTCTGATGTTCATGGTGATGTCGTTGTACATGCTGGTGGCCACTGCGGTGGCCACGTACTGGCAGACGACGTTTTTCACGAAGTTACTGAGAAAAAGCAAAAAAAAAAAAATATCCATCTGTTGTACTAATACACGGATTTACGAATTCGTCCAAAAATGATTCATATTTAATATAACGCACTCGAACTGTGGTTTATCGTCTTGGAACACTTCCGGCAACTTGGTGTAGTAGATCACGGCCTTTTTGAAAGTGATCGAACTGGCCGGCGACATGGTCGGATAGATGTTTGCGTTCTTCGTCAGCGAAGTGTTGCCCGAGTATTTCGGTTCGACCAACACGATCTCGAACCCGCCGCTACATCTGGCTATGGAGTTCATGTGATGGAACATGCCGTACACCGTGAGCTTTTCCCAGCTGCTTTCCGCGTTTACCTGTCAACGGATTTCCATTAGAAGGATTCGCAAACCCCATCGACGGGAATCGATCTCGCGTTAATACGTACCACATCTTCGCTCCACGACATGGTCACGTTTTGGCTGTCGGCGTTCTTCAGTCCCTTGACGCTGATTTCGGTCAACAACGTGTCGGAACCGTTGCCCACGTTCACCGTGTCCGGGATGAATATCTCGTTTTGCACGCTGTTCAGCAGCCCGTTGGCGCCGGTCATCTCGTTTTTGTATTGGCGCACGATGCTGGCGATGGCGTCGAACGAGTTCGCGATCGAATTCCGCTCTTCCAGCTCCTGGAACGTATCGTAGTTGTACCAATGGCGTTCGTGCTCTTGGAACATCTCGTTTTGGTCGCTCAACTTTTGGTCTGCACACATGTTGTGTAAAAATCAAACGCGGTTTTTTTAAATTTTTTTTTTTTGTTCAACCGTCAAAAAACGGTTACAGCGGATTCCGATTAATTTCGGGACCAGACCCATTTGCCCACACATAATTGCTGTGCCGTGAAAGGTGTACAATACGAAATAACGGCGCGTAGTCGAAGCCGATTGGTGTTGTGAAACCGGTTAACAAAATCCGAGCATGATACGAGCGTTCTTTTGCCCTGTACACCACCTCACCTTTGACGATACCCATGTCCAAGGATAAAAGCCGAGGGACGTCTTAAGCTTTTGCCCATCACAAATCAACTTCCTCCTCTTTTATCATTCCCAGTCACGTTCACGTGTAATAATCCTCTTTGACGCTTTTTTTTTTTTTTTTGAATCGTACAGCTCTCTTCATTGCGATTCAATAATTTTTATACCTCTTGATACGCATGGTCTTATGACGTACATGCACATACATATAACGTATAGTAGACAAATGCATACAACGAAACTCATGTCAGTATTTAAACACACAGCCTTAAACTTGAATAACATAAAAACTGTTCACATCCAGGCGTTTTTTTTTTTAAATCTCGTTTACATACGCTGAAATCGGTATCAGTACGCAGTGTTGCCCGTATTTTAAGCGCCTCGGACGCATCAAACGGAATCCACTGTAATTAATTAAATCGATAAATGATATACGTACACGGGATTGTGACGGCCGTGGCCAAAGCCACGAAGAGTGTGCTGCTGGTGAATACGATCGCAAACTTCATTTTGCCGGCTCGTGTGCGCGTGATGTGTGGAGATTGGACGGAAAACGCGAGTTTATATATTGTAAAAAAAAATATATGTATACGCCTTTGATCGGGTAATGTTTTTTTTTTTTTTTTTTTAAATTATTTTCGCTATTATTAGGCACGAATGACCGACGAAAAAAATAACATTATCGATCGTTCGGATTTATGTGAGCAATTAATTTAATGATCAATCTACATAAAGTCAGAAAAAAACACCCGTGTTTTCCATAATTATAATAATATTATTATTACTATTATCTAACCGCCGTGAATTTATCTGAAGTACGCAATGTCATCTATAAAAATATTAATGGTACACACCATTAACGTAAATCACCGGTCAAAAATAATGCATTAATTATTATATGGAGCGGAGGATGTTGCGCCGATTCGGTTTTTAAATAAAAACAAGGTGAATCGAATAAATGTAAAAAAAAAAAAAGTTCCTCACTAATTCGTAGAACGGTTTAATAATAATAATAAATATCAATCATTCGTTTAACGTGTTATTCTGCACATTTCAAAGAATTATCTATTATCATTATTATTATTATTATTATTATTGTTATTATTATTAATATTTGTCATCGTTTAGAGTACATTTTTCAACGATTCATAGCTGATATGTTGAAAACTAATAGCTCATCGGTCGACAAAGTTATCGACAAGAAGGAGACTAAATTTTCTCCTTTTTGTCAAACATAATATATGTGTGCATAGTGATTTACAAGGTTTCCTTTTTAATTTCCAAAGTACCGTTCGATCTAGTGGTACGGTAAAGAAGAAAAAAAAAGTAGTCAGAAAAACAGTTTTGAATTCGCCACCAAGTCTGTTGTAATATGTTCGAAATCGACTTTTTCACGTTGCTAAATTTGTTTTTCCTACGCAATCAATCGAACCCGTTTCATTTTCAGTAATTAATTTTCGACGATTTTAATAGAAAAAAGAAAAGTAAAAGTGGAAAGTCAATGAAAAGTAACGAATTCAAATTTGTTTTCCGAAACCTTCGTTTTCCTCAATTTTCATTTATAATCGCTGTATAATAATCGTACATATATGTGTGTGTTTTTTTATGTAAGTCGAAACGACGATTATAATAATTATGATAATTTTTTTAATAAGTATAAAGTCAATTCATTTGCCTTAAACGAGCGCTTTCTTTTACGTAATATTTATAGCGTAACAAATTGACTAATAAAACCGTACGGTAATTTAACGCACGGCAATCTGTTTTGTACGCGTTTAGAATCGTTTATATATTAGTTTATTATTATCGGGCTACACTAATTTTTGGATAGTGTGTTCAAAATAATATTTATAATAATTAATGAACTATTGATAGTTCACCCGGTGTCTGGGCTTTTTTACGTCTACAAAATATTACTTATTACCTACGTAGACGCCGATAAAATAGTTTCTTGTAATTTATCGCCCAGAATATTATGTTAAGCCTTGTGTATATGATATTAAAAATACGAGATTATTAAAATTTTACTCGTTTATACTTGACCGTTTATTAAAATCCAATAAAATACGATTATTGCGAAAAAATATAAGCGTTCAGACGATGTTGGTTAAAATTGCAAATAAAAATAGAAATATATAAACTTTTTATGGAGTTTAAGGGGGAGGAGGGGGGAAACGACAATATTATCGAACCGCAAGTGTAGAGGGATTTTTATGATATAGAAAACGTATAAAATATATAATTAGCTAATCGAAAACGCGCTGCTCTGATAAAATAATTGACGAAAATAATAAAAACGTCCAATAGCTGTATAGAATTATAATATGTAACGTTTCCAGCGTAATAAATATATTACATACAATTTCATTGAAAATCGTTCGTTATTTTTTTTTTTTATATATTCTTTTTCGTTAAATACCCGACGTTACGAATTTGCGATACTCTTTTGCCTCAATTTTCACATATATTTTTCTATACATGAAATAAAAAACAAATCTATAGTTTTTATATTTCATTTCGCTTGTCGTTCTTTTATATATATATATTTAATTCTTTATTTTATAATAAACCTATAACGTGAACGTTCGTATCCGTTTGCAGTTACGTTTTCCCGAGCATGGACGAGTTGGCGAATCAGTTGGATCACGTGTTGAAATATTTTGGTCTGGAATCGATTGTCGGACTCGGCGTGGGGGCCGGTGGAAACATTTTAGCTAGATTTGCTTACAGACAACCGGCAAAGGTAATATTAAATTATATAATTTTCCGTTATTATTATCATTTTTTTTTTTTTCACTAATATTTTCACACCGTCCTAATATATATATATTATGACGATTCGTATAGGTCGAGGCGCTGTGTCTGATCAACGTGGTTTCGACGACGGCCGGTTGGATTGAATACGGTTATCAGAAGTTGAACGCTAGATATTTGAAATCCAAAGGGATGACACAAGGCGTGATGGACTACTTGATGTGGCATCATTTTGGAAAAGTAAATAGTACTCCGGGAATGTCCTGAATCCATTCTCACTCTATCCTCCCTCCCTGCCGCCCGCTCGCAACACACCGCCGGTGTTTTAACGATGGCGTATATATATATAACATTTATAGAAGAAAAATACGTTCAGTATTTTATTATATTTTTTTTTCTCCTCTCGATTTTACCGAAAACATTTAAAAAAAAAAAAAAAAAAAATCAATTTTCACGTGACTTTCTAGACGAAACCTCTATACATTACGTATATTGATCGAGAAGCTATAGTCAAATATACGTTTACCTACTGAGCTATTCATGACCCGCCCGCGGTCGCGTACATAATATTACTGTGTATCGCGAACCGACCTTTGCGAACCATTTCGGCGCCATTGCAGTGTTTTCACCTGCCCAGTAAAGTCGTGCCGTCTTGTGTATACAGGGTGTCCCGGGACGATTTGTTAACGTCGTCATACATCAGCGATAAACGAATATTTGTTTTCCTTTTCAATTCGTGCGTTTGTTTTCTCTACTAAACCGCAGTTATTTAATCAACGGTTAATATCATAACGGTTGACATTGTTTTCGAAAAATAACAATGATAATTCAGACGCTTTGTGAAATAGAAAAATAAAAACTTTTACATTTTTTTTTTTTAACTTTGGTTATAAAGAATTTTTTTTTTTTACGTTTCCTTACTAACTCACTAATATCATCGGGGCGACGATTTTCGGAATTCATTTCGTTTACTGAAAATGAAACACACCGCGCGTTTACGATCGTTTTGTTATCGCGACACGGAAAACGAATTCGATCGATATCGTGAAGGCTATCGAGCACGATTCACAATTCGTGTATTACTATTACACGCGTGTGTACCACTTATCAATTATTATCGTTGTATTATAATTATCGATAAAATTAATTTGACTTTTTATTCGTTAATAAATACGATGTACATTCCGAAATCAAAAAAATGTTTGGGTATCACTTTTTCAGTAAATGAAAAACGTTTTTGAAAAATCGTCAACTTTATATGATGTTATTAAGTTAGTAAATTGTTTTTATTAAAATTAATTCTTTAAATTTAACGCGTGTTAAAAAAAATAAAAAGTTTTATTTTAATTTTACTATGCACATTATATATATATATATATATATATATATATATATATGTATACGTATCAGTTAAGATAAAAGTTAACAAAATACTATTAATGCTTAAGTTATAAATGTTTTTTTTTTTTTTTTTAATCGTCCGTTTGATTTCTTTTCTTTATATATGTATTAATTAATATATACAAATGCGCATTTCTTCTGTTTATATGAAATATGCAGTTGCCAACAACGTCAATTTTAATTTCTAATTTTAATGCCCAGCCTTTGCATTCATTCGCATTGTTATTACGTTAAATTTACTAGCGTCCGTCTAACGTAATTAAAAGGTGAAAAAAAATGTTCCTAAATACGCGTTACTAACAAAGTAATACGATATAATTATTATTGACGCGTGTGCGTATGTCATTTTGTAACGCGAAATTAAAATTCCAAAGATTTCGTTACAATTTTTCAATTCTGTGTATAAAAACTGTTTTTGTCCGGGTCTTCGTCGTATTTTTTTTTTTCATTTGATGAGTTCATTAATAACACGTCTTTCGGTTTTGCGATTTCCCTCGCGTTTAACGAAGTCTTATGGTTAATCTTAAAAAATTAAATCATACCGACAACAATCAGTTTTCCATTCCATAACCCGCACAAACGGTTGCCCGGTTAATATTTTCCATCTCAACCTAATCTAATATAAGTTTTTTTCATCGGTAATATTTCTCCTGCCCGATAAGCAGCAGTACTTCGGGCAAACCTAACCTAACTCATAACCATTTTTTTGTCTTTTGTGTCGAATCACGGCGTATACTTCCGTATCGTTTATTTCAAATCTGATCGCGTTGTCTTACGCTTAATTTTTCTTCTCTTGTAGATTGATTCACGTAGGGTTTGACCGCCGCCTCCCAATTTGTTCTTGCTTCTTTTCGTAAGTCCGACTACGTTATCCTCCTTTAGTTCACCTCTGATTTCTATCTCTATAGTGACCCGGGCTCTCTCCACCAACCGATCGCAGCTGATGATCGCGTGTTATGCACCGTCCGTCCGCGCTTGACAATCCACACAAAACGAAGTCTTTCAATTTTTTTTTTTTTAAATCTATGCATATACCTACCGACCAAACCTAACGTAGTCCGAACCGGTACAATAACGCTGCGTGCATTACGATTTAGTCATTATTCTTTTGCGTGACGATTTTCGACACTCCGGTGACCGTTGTGTATGGTATGCCTCGATTAGGGCACGGAACAGAGGAATCACGATCTGGCCAGAGTGTACCGAGACTATTTCGAGCACAGCGTCCATCCCGGCAACCTGGCCGCGTTCATCGACTCGTACGTCAAACGAACGGATTTGGCGATCAGCAGGAGTACGCCCACTTCCGAGTCGTGTCCGGCCGGCCGCAGGCTCAGCATGTCCACCACGCTGCAGATGCCCATCATCAACGTGTGCGGAGCGCTGTCGCCACACCAGGAGGACACGGTGACGCTCAACTCGAGACTGGATCCGACCAAGTCGTCGTGGATGAAGGTGAGCCGTTCGCGTCTGTCGGTTCTTGTAAAACTGTTCCGACGTTGTGTACATGTCATGCTATTAATAGAAGACAATTTTTTTTTGTCACTGGTCAATTTAAAAAAAAAAAAAAAATGTTTAGTCTGTTCGGGCGATTATATCAAATACACCTAATGTGTTTTATATACACGCGCGCGAATTTATTTTCGGACTTCGAAAGAATACTTTTATTTTGCGTTCGGAATACATATTCGGATAAACGGATAGAAAAAAAGTCCATTCGGAATACTTCAAAAAACGTATTCCAGTCGTTTTTTAATATATTGACGGTTAGTTACTGGTATATTCGTTTCTCGCATACTGTCTGTCTGAATTTCAAATTATTTATTTTCAAACATAGGTATAAAAAAATCGAAACGACTTGTGTATCGCACGCATTTAAATAAACTCAATTATTACGTTTCAAAATATGTTTCATTGAATATTGGCCGCAATGATTTACGGAAAAAAAATATGTATTACAAAAATGTATTGTTTTTTATTTTTTCTCAACAAATCTATGATTTTTATTCGTGGTTGACGAATACTGCAAATACTAGTAAAAGTGTTCGGAATACTTTTACGAGTCTCTTGATTTATTTCACTGCCAGAGCCGGCCCGAGATATTATAGCGCCCCGGGCAAATTTTTATAATTTTTCGTTATAAGAAAAAAATGTTCCGGCTTTTGCTGTCTGGGGCCCTATGGCACCTCGATAAAAATGGCGCCCCGGGCAACCCGCCCTGTTCGCCCGTTTCTTGGGCCGGCCCTGTTCACTACTTTCTGCTATATAGTAGATATATATACACACACGATATTCCGTATTATAATTTATTATAATAAATAAATAATATATTTAAGCGTATAAATATTGACCGATAACCGTATCGATACCCGACGGGAATTTATAAAACTACAATACAGGAAATGTTTTTGCGATTATTACAGGCACACGAAGAATAAAGTCCCGTTTAAAGTTTATATATTTATAACGTGTTGTTACCACACATATTAAACTGATTGTCATATTAGTATTAGTAATAGTATAATAGTAGAGTGTATTGCAAAACTACAAAAGCGTAAAAATACAAGAATCAAAGAACGAACAACGTTTGTTGTTTGAAGAGAGGTTTTTTTTTTCTTCACCCGGAAACGTTTAAAATAATACTAGATTTTCGGACGACGGTCCGACTAATCCCCGCGGTCATTTCCACGAGTTCTTGATGAGATGAGCCGCTTTCTCGGCCACCATGACGATCGGACCAATCGGATTGCAGTTGGGCTGCAACGGAATGATGGACGCGTCGGCTACGCGTACGCCGCTGACGTTGTACACGCGTAGCTCGGGATCGACCACGGCGTCAGGGTCGGACGCCGGTCCCATTTTACACGTGCCCGCGTGATGGTTCTCGCCTCGGGTGTGGTACCGGATCAGGCAACGCCAGTACGGGTCAGTGTCGAACTCGTGCCGTTGACAGAACTCGGCGCGCGTGGTGTCCACGGTCGCGCCGAGCCGCTGAAACGCGTTGGTGCGAGCCAGCGAACACACGAACTTCAGGCCCCACATCAGCGGCTGCACGTCCGAGTCCACGGACAGATAGTTGGGATTGATTTTCGGCCGGACGAATGGGTCCGCGCTCGTCAACTTGATCGTGCCCCGGCTCCGAGGCCTGATGTTCACCGGCCGGACGGACAGCGTCACCGGGCCGCCGTTGGCCGCCCGGTTTTTCATACAATTGTACGAGAACTGCGTGTTCGCGCAGTTCGCCGCGAACCCGTCGAAGAACAACTGTATGTCGGCCGGGTCTTTGGGGCCCGCCTGGTCCGACCGGAGGAACGCGGACGTTTGCAAAGCGCCCGTCGTCGACATCGATCCCATCCGCGATTTCAGGTACTGCGACACCGACTTGAAACTCAGCAACCGGTCGTTGGTGACGTTCAACTGGAAATTGATCTTGGCCGCCACGTGATGCTGCAGGTTGTGGCCAACCCGCAGGTTCTGCACAATCGGCACGCCCAACGGCCCGAGGTCCTCTTCCGGTCCGATCCCGGACAACATGAGCAAGTGCGGCGAGCCGATCACGCCCGCGCTCAACACCACTTCCTTCCTGGCCAACAGTTTCCTGGTCACGTTCGCCGCGTCCACGTATTCCACCCCGTACACGGACTTTTTCTCCGGGTCCACCAGCAGTCTGGTCGCGTGCCGGTTTAATTTCACCCTGAGGTTTTCGCGGGACCTGAGATGAGGTCTGAGATACGCGGTGGGCATGGTCACGCGCGTGTTCGCGTTGCTCAACATGAGCTGCGCGACGGAGAAACCAATCGGTTCCGGCACGTTCATGTCGATCATCGGATATCCGAGCTCCGCACCCGCCTCGATCAGCGTCCTCGTTATCGGCAACACTTCCGCCGGCTTCCGCACTGGAATCGGACCGCTCGTCCCGTGGTACTGCGATCCGCGACCCGTCCCGTAGTCCTTGTTGTTCTCGGACATCTTGAAAAACGGCAACACGTCCTCGTAGCTCCAACCCACGTTCCCGTTTTTCGACCAGCTGTCGTAGATCGCGCGGTGTCCCCTCGAGTACATAGACCCTGAAATTTACAATAATATATTAACAATTCAATATTGTACTTTCATAAGTATACACACAACATGACTTTGTAAATCCGTCGAGGACGGATGATCGGAAGTTTTTTTTTCATATACGGTCTTCTTCTTCACCTTCGTCTTTATCCCGCTCGAGTATTCTCCACACCATCACGTACACGACATCTAACAATTTTTTTTTTTTTTTTAACACGGATATGTCTTGGGTGGTCGTTCGAAAAATATGTCCGATACCGAGAGTGTTACCGTGTGATGACGTCACGAACAAAACCGTTATTTTGACATACGCGTATCGATAAAATTCAGTAGCCACAAGACATATCCGTGTACCGACGTATCTGCATAGAAGACACTTTGATTTTTATTTTTTCCTCTAACCCCCGCTTCATTTATCTTTTCGACTAACTCCTTTTTTTTTTCCCAACACGCCAATATTCTATCTAATGTTTCCTGACTGGAATGCCTGATCTCCAAACTACCTCTCGCGCACATTCAGGAGGTAAACACGGATTCAACTGTCTTTACCGGACATCGCCGACGTGCCGCCCAACATCCTTCCTCTTGGCCAGCTGCACACTCCGCCGTACGCCAAACAAGCATTCTGTTGCGTCGTCGTCACGTATTTCCAATCGTATTTCGTGCCTATCGCGGACGACAAGAGTGCCGGTATATCGGTGGCCGCCGGTTGTTCCGGACCGGATTCGATCAGAGTCACCGTCCAGTCTGGATTTTCCGACAGCCTCCCGGCTATAATTGGACCTAAAAATAAGTTAGGTTTGTGATGTGAGCGTTATGGCGGATTGCGGATTTAAAAAAAATGTCGAAATTATAATTCGTCAACGCCGTTTTCGGAATTTTGTATAAAAAATCCGAAGACACCGACACGTCACGCCGTTACCCTTCCAATAAGGAGATAAAATTAAGTAGAATTTTCGGATACGGACACGAGAAATGAAAAAGAACCGCATTATTGTACATAAACCAATGCATTCCTCGCTCTCAACTATGACACATTAAGTCTACGTTTTTTTTCTATTACCCGCTACTCCTCCGCCGACTATCACGAAATCTACTTCTTCCACGTCGTCGTCCGGTCGATAGTCGTCTGTCACCCTTTTGCACGCGTCGACCAGCAAACAATCCGATCTGATCATTGTGTCGATTGCAGTCATGGAATCTTCCAGATTCGGGTTCGACTTGCACAAATCCTTTATGTAATGCGGCTCGACGTACGTGCTATTCCCCGGGCAACTTTCTAACAAAAACACACACACACACACATCAAAACGATTTAAAAAAAAAAAGAAAAAAAAGAAAAGCGTATTCGTAATTCGAAATGATAAATGCGATTTTACCCGCGACGTTTTGCGATATCGCTGTGGACACTATTAGAGCCACGACGTACGAGAATCGGCGGCCGACAATCATTTTTTTTTTTTTAACGTAATACGGACGATAATGTGTGGTTCGAACGATTTAATAGGATAGTAAACGGAGACGGAGTTTTTTTCTCGTCGAAAATATTATAATACGGTATTGTGTGTGTTTGCTGGCTGCTGGAGGATGTCCGTCGGCACGCGTCGAGGCGAAAACGATACGGAGGGAACGGTGAATGCGCGGTTGGATTTAAAGACCGGCGCTTTAAAAAGAGCGAAGAGGATTGTGCGAAATTGCTCGTTTACATATTATAATTATCCGTTATCGTTCGCGGAACGCGTCCCCGGGTGTATATTATATAATATCTGCGATCGTTTATAATTAATAGAATTTAATTAATCCGAAAAATCGCAGAAGCGCGTCGGGGTGGACGCGCACGCGCGCGCGCGTGTACGGCACAATTTACGTTTATTACACGTAAACATACGCTCTTTATAGGATTTACGCCGTGTTCGTTGTCACCCGTCAAGCAATTGTACGAAAATATTTTATGCAAATCGGAAACGATAAAAAATTGAGAATCAAAACGCGAAGTGTGTTCAACGCGACGGTCGCCGTAATCGCGGCGTATTTTTTAATTTAATGCCGCCACGAAGTCGAGGCGCGCCGCGAAATTTTACATTTTATCACCGTCCGTTTTACAGTTAATAATTACCACGCGGCGCGACTACGGGCGGATTGCGGCGGTTAGCGGTGTTGTAGACTGAAAATTAATGAGCCGAACCGAATTCACAGAATAAAATACAATGGAATTGGATACGAGCGATTTTCGTCGTCGATGGTTTTTTCTTTTTTCTTTTTTTTGCGCGTCGGCTTCTCTCTCTCTCTCTCTCTCTCAAAGAAAACTAACCCGTCGCACACGCCTTCGATACCGTGGTTGTGTGACCGCGAAATTTCAAAAGAAAAAGAAAAAATTAGCCCGGCGAAAAAAAAACAATACTTACTCGTGTCGTAACCGATGATTTTTACCTTTTTCGTTCGGACGATTCGACGTCCTCAACGCGTTCAACACTTGTGCCCATAAATGCAAATAAAACACGATCTTCATACCTTGAAATTCGCTCGCTCTCTCTCTCTCTCTCTCTTTCTATTTTCTTTCTTTTCTATCTCTTTTAATCGAATTTTTCCCGAAATAAAAAAAAAAAAAAAAAAAAAAAACGGAAAATCTACAAAAATCGGACGACCGACGACAACGTTTTCGAAAGAATTCCTAAAACGATACGAGATTCGCTTTGTCGACTTGAGAATAACTAGAAAAACAAAAAAAAAAAACAACGACCAGCGCGCGCCGAAGACAAAACGTTTTATTATTTCGTTTCGTTTGTTTTATTTATTTCCTCTCTTAATATCTCACCGTAGAAATGTATCACCGCGTACGTGCACGTATCTGCAACGTGTCGCTCTGCCGTTATACGGGTGATATACGTGCGAAAAAATTCACGACGCGTACAACATAATAATGTTATATACATATTTTTAAATAAGACTTTTCGAATTAATCACATTCAAAACAAAAAACAATAATAATAATAATAATAATAATAATAAGCTTTTTCCGCATTATTATTATTATTATTTCGAACACGTTTAATAATTTTGAGTTGAAATCGAATAAAAATTTACGTTATAACACGTATAGGAAATATAGCGATTTTTAGATTGGTTGCCCTGCGTAACATACCGTCGAATTACAAAAATGCAAAAAAAAAAAAAAAATTAATAGTTTAACGTCAATTTAGTTATACAAAAATGTATACGCGCCAAAGTCGAATTCAACGTTTGTAAATATTAAAAATGTTTACAAAACGTTATGTTTTATTCGTATAAAAAATATATATATATGTATATAAATCGTGTCAATAATCGCAAGAGAAAAAAAAACTGTATAGTATATATTTTTTTTTTTTTGTTTTTGTTTTCAAGATATCCGACTGTAGTATGGTACTGGAAGAAGTGCCACAGAAAATGTGCGAAGCTCTGCGGCTATTCCTGCAAGGACTCGGTTACGGTAAGCCAAACCAGCTGTCTTCGTGCACAGTAAAATAATAATAATCGGAAGTTTTCTTCGAGTCAATTTTTTTTTTCGTTTTTTTCTTTCGATTTCTTTATTTTTTTTTTTTTTTTTTGTCACATATACTTCGACGTTTTTTTTTTTATTATGGAAAAAATGTGTCGGAGCATTAACGGACAAAGAAAATAGAAAAAAGAAAAATTGAAGGAAAAAAGAAAAGGAAAAAAAAATATTTGTAGTCGTATATAACATTATAATTAAATTCATACACATTTGTACGTATATATATATATATAATATTATTATTAATCATCGGTTTTATAGTATCTCATAATGTGTCGTTTTTTTTTTTTTTGTTCGTGTTTTTTTTTATACTATATTAACGATATAATAATGACAACGGCGTCTATAATAATATAAAACGATACACGTTCGATGGATATTCAATTTTGTCAATAAACGAAAAAAGTTAGTGCATATTTAATATATAATATATCGGATTTGTATTGAAAATTAATAATACTAATAATAATAAAAAATAAAATCTTGTTGTTAGATTTATCAAAAAAAAAAAAAAAATTATGTGGTTTCTTATTATTTTTGTGGTATTATTATTATTATTATTATTATTATTATTATTAAAATAATAATGTGTTATATCGGTTCATTTAAACCGTATATGTACGCTATATGATAGGTTGCCGCGCGAATTTTGATGATTCGTCCATCGGCTGTCCGTGGATAAGAGGCAAGAAAACAAAAATGCGTCGAACATTGTATATTATGATGTGTAAAAATTGCTTTACTTAACAAAAAAAAACAAAAAACAGGGAACACCTAACGAGAAAATAATATTTCGAGTACATTTTCGTACAAGAAAATAAAAATGAACGAAATATATGTTTAAATTACGTGTGATTTTTCTGTTTAGTGTCCTTGCGCAATTAGGTTAAACATCGGACGCGGTGCGTGAGTTTTTTATAGAGTAAACGAATGTTTTAAACATACGCGCGTTTATATCGCGTATGATAACGAAGGGGGAAAAAAAAGTTTACGCATTAAAAATAACGAGTAATATTTAGTTAAATTCACGGCAAACGAAAAAAAAAAGCAAATAAACAATAGCTTCATATTGCGTACATTTTATATATACGTAATGACAAGAAAGAGAGAGAGAGAGAGAGAAAAAAAGAAATATTCCACCGAAACGCGCGTGCATACGTATCAAATATTTCTTAAATGATAAATTGTAACGGCACGAGTATCGCTCTCGTTTAATATTAAAAAAAAAAAAAAAATGCGCGAAAAAAATATACATATTAATGTACACACGCACAAGAAAAAAACATATTATTAGTCGTATAGTTCCGTTGTAATATATGATTCTACTTTATGTTATTCTGTATTTTATTTTTTTTCAAATACTTTTTACTAAAAAACGATATTCGTGTGAATCGTCGTACGTTATTCGTTATATTATATTATTCGGTGGTAGTGTTCGAATTTCCAATACGCGCTTAATATTATTTTAAAATGTGTTTTTTTCTTTCTTTCTACATCGACGTTAAAATGAATTTTATTTATTTAAAAAAAAAAACGATAAATGGTCAACAATTTTATACGATGCGTAACGAACGATTTCGCTCGCAAAACAATATAGTAATATTACGACGTTTGAATGCGTATCATCCTCGTCATAACGCGTTTGTTTATACATACATATAATATTATTTCATTCATTTACGTAGACTCGTGTGCATACACTTTTTGTTTTGTTTTAATACACAGTACATATTTCGTTACTCATGTAGATACAATTATTTAGATTATTCACTGAATTTTTTTTTCTTCTAAAGAACATAACGTTTTCAACACTATGTGGCCCTAGTGAATAATATTTGTCTTACACACGCATATTATATATTACGAATATAGTTGAAGTTATTTATAATTACTGTGTGTGTGTGTTCGTTTTTAATCTGCAAAACGTCGAGTTTTATAAAATTAGTGATAATATTATGAGCGCGTAAAATTATATTTCATATTGTTATATTTTTAACGGAAAAAACCACTTTTTCACACGTTAATGGATCACAACAGCAATCGATACATATTGTATCGAGTGTGCAGGGAGGATCTGAGTGAGGGAGCTAACTGGTAATAATATTATCAAATTAAATTAAATTCACGTAATAAATACGTATATAATATTTAGACGTACACGTCTTTCTCTGATTTAAAATAATAAAAAATAGATTGCCAACTTCAACGGAGGAAAGTCGACTTAACCGTTCGTTGCTAAAACGAACGCTGAAGTATGACACGTTTTCCAGATGTAATAAATGATTTTGTACAAAAAAAAATAAACAAAGTTCCAGATTTATAATTATTTTTTTTATATATACATATATTAGTTTCATTTTAAAATCTTAGACACGGATAAATTTTCGTGTACGAGTACGAAAAAATTTGTTTCTCACTTAATTATTTGTGGCTTCCAACGAAAATTTTCCGTCCAGGAATCCTCTGAACATACGGTGTATTTCCTAAATTCGGCTCTTGCAAATACGATTTTTTTTTTTTATCATACTCGATTATTATCTAATCGATAATAATAATAATAATAATAATGATAATAATAATAATAATAATAATGTGAATTTAATGTACTATAAACTGTTAAAGAAGGCAGTAAAAAAAATATATTCATATATAAATCCATAAGGATAATTACTTATATTCCCCCCTTTAAACAGTCGAAATAAAGTTTCTTTTATCTTTCAGCTGTTATACACCACGCATTATTGTTTTATCCGAATTTTTAGAACGTAGTCGACGAAGAGTATAATATGATCGTCTTACATAATCGTGGTTCACAATATTCGAGGGACACGAACAATTTCTTATTACTATTTTTTTCCCCCATTTACAAGAAACACATTTTGTGCGTTAATATAATTGAAATTCGCGCGTTTACATACGAACAATTGATCGTTTATAATAATATGCAGATAATAATAAAGCACACAATTGCCACCGGTTTTAAAGAAAAAAAAATTTACAATCCGTTTTCTAAGAATTTAAACAAAATAAAATATGCGCGTTCTACTATATTCTACGACGATAATAGGCGAGTCACACAAACGATCCGTTTAAACAAATCGAAGGGAAAACGTATAATTTTTATGATATTTCTATATATAATCGAATAATTTTCCGGCAACGTGTTTAAATTATTTAAATATTATTCGCACATTACCCCTTCCGTTAAAGAATGACAAATAATTAATTTTCTTTTTCCAAATTCGACCCTGTTATTACGAATTCGAGAGCGTTTAAATAATATGTATAAAAAAAAAATGTTATTAATATATATTGTAAAAATCGAAATCGTGTTTTACTACGTAATATTATATAACATAGCGGCCATTATATATATATATATATATATATATATATAAAAAAAAAAAAATAATGGTATCCAGGAGAACGCCGTTATCGCGTTCATATACGCGTACGCTATACACACATTTATGATTTTCAACAAAACTCAATTGATTCACGCCCGAGAAGAATTCTGTTGGCTAAAGTCAGACATCAAATTTTCACAAAAAATAAAATAAATTTTCCATATATATATATATATATAATAACGTAGCCATTTTTTAAATATGTATATATATATATATATAATTCTTAACAAGTTACATGAGCGTTTTAAGAATACAATTTTTACAATTTTTTTTTTTTTTATAAATCTCGTGACTTTTTAAGAATTAAAGGTAATTAAAAAAAAAAAAAAGAAACACCCCGACTCTGTTATTTATAAAGTATTGTAATCTATTCGTTGTCTAAAGTGCGACTGTGGCGTTCGGGATTCTTTCGAAGCACATTTGAATTTTTCAACATTGTCTAATTTGTCCGCGTACAACGACCTCTTAAATTTTATCGACCGATATTTCTCAAAAAAAAAAAATTATTTCTATAAAATCTTTCGGGAGTTTTTTTTTACTTTACATATATGACTCCGTACACAATAGTATCGTGCCGTTTGTGCATATAATAATAATAATAATAATAATAATAATAATAATAATAATAATAATAATAATAATAATCGGTTCGAATTTTCCCTCGGCACACACCGCCCAGCGTGTAACAGCTGGTAACTCGCTTGCGGTATACTATATGGTATACTTCACGTTTAATTCTATAACAAATACGTTAATTTTGTTTTGTGTGGGCGTGTGTGTGTTTTTCGCGTCGTTTGTTGTCGTATTTAAAACATGCGATTTTCGTCGTTTACATATAATGTTTGTATTTATTATATTATTATCGTATACTTATTTTTATTATTTCTTTTCATTTTTTTTTTTTTTTGTTTTCCGTACATGTGTACCTACTGATGTGATTTTGTTGATGGTGGTGGTGGTGGTGGTGGTGATGATGATTTTGATTGTGGTATTTGGTCGGTGATTGTGACCGCGATGGCGATGGCGATTGCGACTTTGGCTGTGAACGGTCGTCGTCGGGCAGCTGTGAGATTCGGTCGGCCACCGTTAACCGTATCCAGATCGGCTGAAGGTAAACACGTATTTGCTAATAACGTTTAGCGCACGGATGCACGAATTCATAGTTATAATAGCGCACGTGCACATAAAAAAACAAAAATAAAAAATTAATTAATGAATATCCACTTTTCCCGTACACCGTGGTCTGAAAATTCGAGAAAAAAAAACCGTTCCGCAGCGTTTTAATATTAAAAAAAAAAAAAAAATTGTTTTTTTTAATTTATAAATTCTCCTCCGAACGTGTATAATATAATATTAGTGTGGCGGTTCGTTTCGTCGCGAGACAACGGTATTCTGGTCGCCTACGACATTTGGGAAGCTTCAATAAAATATACGTTTTTTTTTTAAAAAAAAAAATAAAAAACTGTACAGGCTATGCGCGCGCAATCGGTTGTGTGACGAAGCCGCTTTTCTAGACGTCTCCGAGTGTTTTGGCCTGAATGGATTATCTCAGAAAATTAACAATTAATTATTACATTTGTAATTTAAAGTCATAACAAAATATTAATATTCTCTACCCGCCACAGTTATCGTGTGGTAAGCGTCTCCAGATGCGGTGCTCGCAGGTCTCATAGGTGGAATATGTTCATAGCGACACTGTACGAGCGCAGTCCATGAAATTATTTTTAAAAAACAAAAATTTTTTTCGAAAATTAGACAAAAATATTAACGAACGATTAAAGTGTGTGTGTGTGTGTAAAATTTAAAAATATTTAAAACGTATTCAAAGTTCTGTTGGTAAAAGTTTTTAATCGTAATACTGAGCAACTCGTAAGACTATTGTGTATCACTTATAAACTTATAAATCGGTCTTATACGAAGTTTTGCCGGTTTTGCAGTAATGTTCAAAGACGAGGAAATAATGTAGTTCATATACGATGGAAAACGTATATTTTCTAATGTGCCTAATTTTCGCGCGTCCAAGTGTCGTAGCATGCGTCCAACATTGTCTTTTGCGTCGAAATGACCTGTGTGTGTGTGTGTGTGTATGAATAAGTAAATGTTAAGTTAAATAAAGTTTTACCGCGGTGGAATAATCGTTAAGACGGATAAGAATTTTAATAATATTAGCTAAAATGTATAAAAAATTAAAATTATTTATCGACAAATTTACACGCGTGCACATGACTGCAATGTCTGTAATCTGAATGCAAAGAATAACGATTATTACGAAAACGAAATAAAATCAAAATATCGAAAAGTCAAAAAAAAAAAAAAATTGAAAAATATTAACTAATATTTTTTAAATACACACACTCACACATCGTTTATAGGATGTATTTATAATCACGTCGAAACGTACGTTATCCCCAAACATTTTGAAATATATACAAAAAATTTTAATTTTTTATTCTTTTATTTAAATAAATTATTATTTAATATATATTATAATAACATATTCGACCACACGCTTACGTAGATTTATTTCACATGCCTATATAAAGTATATATAAATAATATGTATTACAGGTTGTAGGGCAATATACAGAGTGTATCATTGCGAAAAGAATTCGCTGACTTTACATTGAAATGTTAGATTTTTTCCGATACACTCTGTATACACATTGCACACGGTGTGCGTCACGCTGTGTCTATCGCACACATCCCGCGCTATATTCTATCCTCATAACAGAATAGTATCATTTATCCGACGTCCTGTGTTTAAAAGGAAATCCTGACCTATGATATGTATATTGTATTTATAAAACGGGCTCGGATGCTGTTGCCGCGATAAAAAGTGTTAAAATAATATTGATTGCATTAAAAAATAAAAATAATAACGATATTTCGCATATGGCACACTGCTCGCGTGGTAGTCTTATATAGTGTAATTTGCTGAAAGTCTCTTGAACCATTGAATAAAAGATAAAAGAGCCCATCTGGGGATTTAATAAATTTTTCAGGAGACATAAAAAAAAATACAGATTATCTTTCGAACCGTTTGAGAAAAGCATTTTTATATATATTGCGCTTACATCGTACAATGCACTAAAATGGGTTTCTTCGATCGAAAGCGTATCCTCGGAGGAGAAAACAATTGTTACAGTTTATCGAGACGAGTCCTTTTCGGAATTTATCCGAGGGCTCGGGTGGTAATTTTTCTGCTGCCACTGACAAATATCTTCGTATAGAAGTATTCGAACTCCGTCAGCATACAGTGTTTCGATTTTTGTAGGTCCTTAATTTTTGAGGAATTGATGGGGGCTTTTGTGGAGTAGGCCGGAAAGTTTTCAAGAGCAGAAATGTTTGCATAAAACAGATGAGACGTTTTCGAAACGATTATTTTTCCCCGCTATGAAGAACAAATATGGATAAAATTGATTTTCAAAATTTTCCGACACGACGAGTCTTTTTCGAATATCCTATGATGCACTCCAACTAATTATTATAGGCACTCTCGTATAACATTACCTACGATTTACGTTGAAAAACAGTAAAACGTTTTCAAAAAATTTCAACTGGTACTAGCGCGAAACCAATTTGAAACTTATCTGGGGGAAAAAAATGTAAATATAGTAGAAAAAAAAAAGACGTAAATGCAACAACATCCGAGACTTACTGCGGTTATATAAGAATTCTTATTGTCCTACGCGGAATCTTATCGGCCGTGTTGAAAAATTCTCCTAATATACGTATAATAATTTAATACAGAGGTACGCTGCGTTTTAAAAACGATTGCTGAAAGATATATTGTCGACCATACGTTTATAAGGATCGCACGATTTAAAAATATTCCAAAATTCCGAATAGCGTTTTGAAACATATTATCGAATATAAAATGTTCAATGTTTTTCTTCGACCGATCTGTAATAAGATTTTTTTTTCTTAATTTCCCAAGGAACCTCAAGAGTTTTTAATTTTTCGTATAATATTTTTCTATTGTTTTGTCACACTATATATTATTATGTGTATGTTTTTAATAATAACGATAATATTATTTTGTTTATAGTCTAAAACGAATATCACAGTCCTATCAAGTAAATAACATAAATCTTGAAAGAAAAAAAAACGATGGTATTTCAATTTAAAACAGATTTTCCATTTACATATTTGATATTTATACAATATTGTTAATTGAAATTAATTTATATTATTTATAATATTGTAATATTTAGCGTTTACAAATTTTACAAATGATTTTATATATTATTTAATTAATGTTTATATATATACCCGCAATTAATTGATTAAATTGTGTACACATTAATATATAAAATAACAATATTGTTAAAATCATTTTTAATAAATTCGTTTAATTTTAAACATCTAGCGGCTTTTTTTTCATTATTGTTGCGATTATTATAATTATTAATTTATTGTGAACCCATTATAATTACTGTGTCGAATTTGTATGTAAAATCAACGAGAATTAAATTTCTAGAATTATCTACGCATAAAACATATATGTTTATTCTATTTTTTTCTTTTTCTTTTTTTTTTAAATCAGATTAAAATATAAGTGCTGGATAATCGAAAAATAGCACAAAATACACTACAAAATTCCTACAAAAAAAAAACAAAAAAAAAAAATGGTAAATTTGCATCTCCGTAAATATATTATTAATATTATAGGTACATTTTTATATCTTATAACAATATTATTGTTTTGACGTATTTATATAATTATTTATTTATGATATAAAAACGATTTGACATTTTGCATGAATATAATATATACGTTTAAAATATCCGTAAAATGTGATATTGATTTACGAGAGTATATTTTTTCAAATTAAAAGTCGAACTCTAAATCTATTCTTTAGTTTGAGTACGTGTTTTACTAAACAGACAATTATTTTTTTTTCTATCCAAAAAGTATTTAAAGTACATTAAATGTTTTTAAAAAAAATCGTTTTTATTTTTTTTATTCGCTAAACTAATTCTTCTTTATACATATTATTATTATACATTGTGTTTGTTTGATCGTAGTGGTAATATATTTATAAAAATTCTCGTTCTCTTTCGTAGTTTTAAATTTTCTATTTTTTTTTTCCATTTTTCTAAACAATTGTGAATCAAACATAAATATAATCGCCGGTAATTATTATACCATTATTCCAATAAAAATATATTCGTATAAAAACGTACGTTTTTATTTCAACATTTTTCTCGATTCGTTATTTTTCCCACTTTATTAATGAATAATACAGAAAATACAACTTAGCACGTATAGTGACAAAATGCGCGCGTGCATACATTTCACTCGACGAACGTGCAAATTTTTATTCAGAAATTTCCAAATATTTTTGCGAAATCGTCTACGCGAATTTTTGGGACTACTCGGCTACACGATACATATAATAAAAGAATACGCGACGTTTTTCTTCCGTATTTTGTATATTTCCGCATAGGAGGGAAACAAAAAAATACGCGCCGACAATAATTCAATATTTCGATCGTATAGAACTGTCTTCGCGCTTTATTTATTATTATTATTTTAATGACGAGGACAAAAATATAAAAACTCACACGCAGTTACCTCGAATAACAATGAAAATACTATTCGTTTTTCCTTCATCTCTCGTATATATATATATACACACACACTATAATAGTTGAGTAATTTTAGAAAAGTAAAATTGTACACGGTAATGTTGTAATAGTGTCGTTTTGACGTTGCATGGTTTTTTTTTTTTTGTAATTCATATATATACACGAGCCGAATCGTGCGGTGAAGTTAGTTCGCCGCGTAACTTTACGAATTATTATCGATTAAACGTAAAGAATTCATTTTTTTTTTCTATTTGCTTCTAATACTGACGCGTAGCATATTCGAAGAAGAAGAAGAAAAACACGATCGCTTTTTCAATTGAACGCGTTGATAATTCGAATTGAACTCGTGAACGGCCAGCTTTGAATTCGATTTAAAAAAAAAAATTCTGCTTTTTAATTATCACACACTCTTGTAGTGGTATATGACAAGCGCAGTCGTAACGAGATGACCAGAACGACGAGTGACGTGATAATATAATATTAATTCGAATTCCAACGCTCTATAAAATATAAAACGATTTAACAATTAATTGTAATTTACGTATTATTTAAACGACAATGAAATTAATACTTTACAGTTGGCGACATTCGATTTTTTCCAACAAAATAGGCCGGGTTTTATACACGAAACCGTATTAAAAAAAAAAAAAAAAAAATTATAGTAATTCGCGTTTATTTGGTCGCGAATAAACGGTAACCGTCGAAATAAAAACCGCGTTTTTATGGTTGGATCGAGTGTTACGCTATTCGACGAGCAGCGTCTCGAGACGCCGCGTTTCGCGGTGAAATAAAATACTCGCGTACGAATCGGTTGCATGCGCTCGTTATGTTTTTAAAACATTTTTTTTTATAGGTAACTAATATTTTTCTAGTATGAATAGACAGTTTTTTTTTTTTTTTTTTGTTCGTTTCCTTTTAATTCGTTGTTTTTTTACAAAACGATTTACAACGTAGTATTACTAAAATGTTCAACTCGTATAAAATACCGTCGCCGCACGCACACGGCGCGCGTGTGTTTTAATCGACGGCCGTCGGAATTATTATTGTTTTTCCAGTGATAACGAAATCGTCTATTAGTCAGTCCGCGTCCAAAGACAGCGTGCGCAGTTCGCCGTGGCCGTTCAGAATCACCGAAAATCCGTTCACGGCATGATGACGACGACGACGACGACGACGATTTTTGTTTTTTTTTTTTTTTTGTTTTTTAGTGTGTATAAAAAAACAATTTTAATAATAATAAAAAAAAAATTTATAATATTTATAACGTAAGTTCGCCTCGGGCAGGGATTATGAATTATAGTTTGGCGGTGCTATTTCAAAAAAAAAAAAAAAAAATGCGACAGTTCTATAAAAAAAAAAAAATATATATATATAATAATAATAATAATAATAATAATAATTAGGCTCGGTGCCGCGTATTTTGTGGAGCGGGAAGGGTGCAGATACGCAGCAATCCGAAATTTGTGTATTTAAAAAAAAATATATATCTATATATTTAAAATTTTTCCCACTTTAGATATATTTACACGTGTTAAAAAACAAAATAATAATAATAAGAATAGCGTTTTTTTTCTTTTTATCCGAAACAAGAATAACTGTCGCGGAACATTACGGAAGAAAAACGCCCCCAAATCGAGCATTTCTTTACCGACAGTATTGACGAGTTCCCGGGACGTCTGGATACGAGAACTCGCGATGAGTTTGAATCCGCTGCACACCTAACCGCGGCCGTTTAATACGCCACTAGGACGATTTAGGTGTATAACGCGATGACATATTTTTTATACGGTAAACAGTTTATTCCGAGTTTTTTGTAAATTTTTTTTGTTCCGTGAGATGCTAGGGAATAGAGAACGAGTGAGGGGGGTTTTAAACGAATAAAATCCCCAGTATTAACGTACGCCAGAGACGATTTACAATATCTACAATTGAGTCCCGTGGTTTTTTTCGAAACTTCGAAACACGTTAGTTTTATGCTTTATATGGGTTAAAGGCAATACGCATACATATCTGTGGCTCGGGTCTAAAATCTTCTTATTCTTCGCGCGATATTTCACAACGATAATTAATCGTAATTCGTCGTAATGTTATATCGAATTTTCCTGTTTGCAACCAAACAATTCTTTTTTTCATTTTTTTTTTATTTACCGTTAAAAAAACGATTTATAATAAACACGTTCACGTCTATACGTCTCTATAATACCGTCGTAACGGTTAACGATCGTTGGTATCGTGTTAAGCGTTTCGACTTTTTATACGTGGTGACCCGGATACGTTGTTGGTTTGCGAGAGAAATTTGAAAAAAAGAAAAATTCGTTTTAAATCGAATCGCGTTGTATTTAGGTATATTGTTCCACTCATAATATTCGTCTCTGACGTACAGACAATTTTTTGTAGAGTATACCGCGAACGGACAATATTTTAATAAAATATTTTTCCGATTATTATTATTATTATTATTATTATTATATAAATATAATATAGATATATTCTTATGTAAAAAAAAAAACAACGTTTTTTTGTCTGGAAAAATGCGTAAAAAAAAAATTCTTACGTATATATATATTTATAAATAATACGTTAATGAGAATAATGTTTTTAGAGGGTTGAGACGATTCATATCATCGCGGATGCTTCAAAAATAGGAGTAGACGCGCGTATAATAAACGTTCTCGGCGACAAAAAAAAAAAAAAAATCGACACGAGAATTACCAATCATTATATTATTCAAATAATTATTATAATAATCCACCTGTGTAAGAAAAAAAAAGAAATTAATAGTCGTAAATATTAAATACTAACGTATAATAAATACTCAATATTAAAAATATTATTTAAAAAAAAAATGTTAAACGTTATTTAGTATTTGATTATTATATATATATATATATATATATAGACTGCACAAACACCTGCGCTTTTTTTAATTGTTTATTTTTTATTTTTATGTCGTTAATATTATATATAAATACATATATATATATATATATATATATATATATATATATATATATATTGATGTTAATATAATATAGTTTAAGTGTTGCTGTTATTTAATCGTATTAAAAAATTGTACACACACACACACACATTTATACACATACACGACGATCGGGCGCGCGTGTTATGCCGTTCTGAAGAATATAATATAATATTATATAATATGCAGTATTTTAAGACGGAATGTGATAAGTAACAATAATTACAATAAAATAAAATTTATAAAAATATTATATTCGTCATTTTAATATAGTGTGTGTTTTTAAACGATACGTATATTGAACTTCGGTAGAATATATATTCGATTTTTTTATCTTGGAGAAAGGGAGTTGTGTTTATACGAATAATAATAATAATAATAATGAATTACTCATCGAGTAACAGAACTCGATTAATTTGATACATGTATTTATTAGAATTTAAAAATAAAAATTCTAAACATTCGTTTTTAATTGAAGAACTCTGCACATTTTATCGCGTTCTTTCCCTCGCGACATGTGACCACAGCTAAACAATCAAATCTTTCCTTTCCTGTTAAAAATAACAACCGAATTTTTAATTCAATATAATAATTGAATAAATATTGATTATATATTAAATACCTACCTCTGATGTATAATTCCTCGAGTATTCCCAATTTCCTGCAGATCTTCACTATATACTTTTGTGAGATTTAAAGACAAAATCTTTTATCATCACCGTTTACTTTATATAAATAATTGAAGACATGTGCGCGGGCGTGTTGTCGACAATAGCGTTAACAAAAACGTTAACATAAATGTACCAATGCGCCATAATTTTTAATCGACCATTTGGTCCTGGGGAGTGTGGATTGAACCGAATCCTTTTATTATATCAATATGCAGCTGATATTGAGACAACTGTTTGTCACCGCCGTTCGTTTATTTACCGTTGCGCGAATTGATATTTACTTTTTCGCCCGCAAATCACTGTTATTTCCTCATCGGAAAAATTAAAAAAAAAAAAAATAGTTTTTCCGCCAAATACACGTCCTGTGATTTTTTTTTCTCCACATTTTCAACAATAAATTCCGAAACGAGTTGAATTATATACCCAGTTTAGATCAAACGCTTTCCAAATTTTATACGTAAAAAACAAAATGTATTTTTTAGAGAATAAACATGCCGATGATTCTATAAAAAGCGAAACGAAGATTTAGGAAAGAAGATTTATTTTGTGTGTGAATAAATTGTAAATTTTTTAAAGGTTGCCGATCAATAATATTATTTTTATACCGAACCAAATCCGGAAAATGCGTCGTACGTTTTTTTACACACCGTCAGAAGGTAATTAATTGATATAATAAATCATTAACAACACGGGCGCGTTTAATTATATTTTTCGGCAATAAAAAGAAGAAAAAATTCAAATTCTTAAACCGGTGGACGATGAACAACATACGAAACAACGGGTTATTAAAGAACAGTTAATTTATTACATATCTTATTACATGCTATTGATATTCTAATTTCGTAATGTTTCTACGCAATATTCGACAGAAATAGAAAATTTAAGATCACACGCGCGCGGTCCACGCGAACCGTGTGTTCTGTGTCAACTATATAAAAGACTACATAATATTTATATAATATATTATAATCGATAGGCGCAAACTACAGTAAATAATAATGTCGCGCGTGTATTATTGTTTTTTTTTTTTTTATTTTTGTTTTGTTTTACTGTTAATTACTGCATCTGACGCAGTCCATCGGGCTCTGTTGACAGATCTGTTGTTGTTGGTACAACTGTTGTTGTAGAGCCGCGCTCATACCGTATTCCAAGATTTTCGGCAGATTCTGTCCGACTTCCCTAGCTAACTTTTCGTTCGCGGCGTTGTAGAAATTGAACTTGCCGATGTCGAACTTGAGCCCTTCAAGTTTTATGCTGGCGTCGTCGACGTTGAATTTGTACGCGCCGCTCTGCTGTTGCACGCGCTCCATGACGGCCGTGGCGATGATGTACTTCGCGTGGAAGTTAACGTTCTTCACGATGATCTCTTGGTGGGACTTCTTGGCGAATACGTCGGATTCCCACGTGGGCTGTTTGGCCAGGATCACCTTCACCTTCAGCTTGTAGCCCTTTCCGGACGGATTTTGACGGAAGGCGAAGTACTGGACTTTCCTCTGTTTGTTGACCTGATCGTCGTTCCACGTTTGGGTCCGCGTCAGCGACACGGTCATTTGCGTCTTCTTGTTTTCGATCACCAAGCTGGGTTTACTGTTTGACGGCATGCTAAACGTAGACTCGATCTCGGATCTCAGACATCCGACCAGGCCGCCGTAAGAGTAGTCGATCATTTCGCTTTCGATCGCCTTGTTCATGAACTGCACGTATTTATGTTCGATGTTTTCGTTGATCATTTGGCTGTCGGAAGAGTCCCCGGACTTGGGATAGTTGATTTCCATGTTTTCGCTATGGGAATGCGCGTAGTTACGGTTGCGGTTTTGGCTCTCCAACTCCGTGGACACGTTCACGCACGTGTTGCTCATCATCAAGTTGAACAGTCCCTTCGGTCCCGTGCTGGATTTCATGTAACCCTTAGCCATCAAGCTGTTGAAGAAGTATTCCAAATCGACCTGTGGAAAAAACGTACATATCGCAGCGACAACATTTAAGAGTGTGGTGTTCAATCAAATCGTTCTGTATACTCACGCTGTCCTCTTCGGTGTTCATGTACATCATCTTCATGAAACCTTGGCTAAGACCGGTCAGTTTGCTGTCGTTCATGTTCAAGTATTCGTGATGAGCCATCGGGAAGGTCCATTGTCTCAAGGCGAACGGGTCTTGCGCTTGGTTCGTCTGCACGGTTCCGTCGCGAGCCGCGTATTTCTCCACGATGGCGAAGAACTTGACCATTTTCTGCGCCACCTTGCGTCCTATGTCCATACCGATGTCGCTAGTGATTTCGTCCTTGATGTAATCTTCTTGCGAGCCGGATTCCGAAGACGAGCTCGAATCGGAGTCGTTGAAATCATAGAAAGAACCGTAATTTCGACTTCCGTGCTTCTTGTTCTTCGAGTACTGTTGGTACCGTTCCTCGCTGGTCTGTTGATTGTAATATCCGCCGAATTGCGACCGTCTCGCCGGGCTGTAGTCTTCGCTGGTGTATTCCTGGCTGTATTGTCTGCCCGGTTTGTTTTGGCCGAACTTATTCTGTTGATAACGCGATTGGACGTTCCAATTAGACTCGCTGTATTCGCCGGCGTTCTGGCCCGGTTGATAGTAGCCGCCGTACTTATCGTTGTCTTGATAACGATCGTACGCGTGCCCTTGAAAGTGATCGGCATCTTGGTACGATCCACTAACGTATTGTGAATTATCTAAAATCGAAAAAAATCAATTCATTCAAAATATTTTATAATATTTCCTCGAGTACGTGGTATTCGAATTTGATTGCTATGGATAAATTTCATATCCGACAAAAAGTGAATAGAGTTTTATAAGTACCGCGTGACGGACGCGAGATTCGAAAAAATGTTTTTTGAAACTTACGAGTTTTGAAGACAGCCAACGAGGACGCTACGAGTCCAAAAACGACTGTGACGACGGTTAAATGCTTCATGTTATTGCGTGAGTCGATATACAGTTGTTCAACATACATCAAACAACCGAATGATGAATCTAAGACCGGTGCAGGCTGGTTTTATACTAAAAGTGGCAAAAGAAAAATGGTCTAAATATTTACGTATATTGATAAAACAATATTATTAATTATATTGCCGTCGCTCGTAGACGAAAACATGTTATCGACAGTAGTAAATAACGCATGTTATCCGAAGTGTGTTGGACGCTGTACACGCGGCTAATATTATAATTTTTATGAGTAAAAAGAATAGAAAAACACGGTTCATCGCCCGTAAAAAAAAAAGTATTTTGCAATTAAAAAAAAAATAATAATTTAAAAATAACTCTATATAGATGTGTGTTATTGTAATACATTCTGCGGTTCGTTCGACTAAGCACTTTTAACTTTTACGATTAATACAATAATCGGTTAGTTTATATACGTGTTATTTCATATGTACATATTATCCAGTGCATATTCGTCACTTAAAAGCGTCGAAATTTTAGGAGAAGGAAAAAGAAAAATATTCAAGTTTAAGTGTTTTTGTTATTTTAAAACAAAATATTTTTATTATATCCAATATTTTCTAAAAGAATATCGGATTTAATAATAATTATTTTACATAGTACGCACGTTGTGAATAATATACCTATCGAAAGATATTCAGAGAACTTAACGAAAACGAATAAACTAAGCAAATTAGTTAATATAAAAATATTTATATGGCCATTTCGACCCATACGATTGTAACAATGTTTTACTCTATACTGTGTCGCTAATTTGTGATATTTTGTAAAACATATACAGTTGATTTACCGTATAAATTTATATAATAAAAAATACTTTAATTTTCGTTGAAATTATGAAATTCGTTACACGACAATTTATCGGAACTCCGACGAATGGCGATTATGAATTATATTTTATTACGACTTTTACTTTTGCGAATTCGGTCGTAAATAAACGACGTTTTATATTACCAATATAGTATCATTTTATCAATAACAATTTCGCAATATACGAAAATATTTATATAAACACGTTACTTTTCACGTACAGTTGTTCACAGACGCCAATCGAGTGATTCATCAGTATATATTTTTTTTATTAATATCAGTTACATTAATAATTATTATGTCATTCGTAGGTACGGTTTGGTTGACATCACGGAACAGGAGAAAATGTATTTAATTTTTATTTCTCTCTTGAATTTCACTGGAATTAAATGTGTTGTAAACGTCTGCAGAGACGGACGAAATATTTTTCTTTATAATAACATTTAACAAATATATGTTATGTTGTTTATTGTATAAAGTATACGTTGCATTATATTTTCATTTATAACATAAAATCGTTATAAAAACATCATACAATTTCCTAACAATAAATATAAATTTACTTAGTTATGTTTTATATATATATATATATTTATTAGTTATGTTTTGTAAATGTTGAAATGTTATGCCATACGACAAATAAATAAATAATATAAATTAATTAAACAAATGTCCTTTTAATTGCCTCAATGTAAATAATAATAATTAGTATAAATAACGAGAAATATAATATAATGAATCAAAAATACGAACGGATATTTGACGCCAAACGTGTTGATTTCTCAAGAATTGTCTTTTTAATCACACACGCATAATCGATTTATTAATAATATATGAGACAACGACGTGTGCGTACATGTATTATATTATATATAATAGCGTCGATTAATCGTTTTTTTTTTTTTTTTTGTAACGAGATTTTCGTAATGGTTTTTAAATATTCTCTTCGATATAACGCAATGATCGAATAATTTTAATTATTATTATTATCGATTAAAACGTTTTATTATGTACAATTTTTTGTTTTGAATCCACACACATTCTTATTATTGTTAAATTTTTTTTTCTAATTCCCTCACGAATATACCAAATGCTAATACGTTTCAGTACACTTTAATAAACAATTAAAGTTTCGTGATTGTCATTGAACTCCGTAATTAATGTAAAATATGGAATTGAAAATAATATTGTTTTCGCGTAAATAACGCGTCTTTAACATTGAATACGTAAAATATTGGTATTCTATATGAAAACGCGCTTGTTTAGTAGAGATAAAATGTTTATTAAAAATAATAATAAATATCGTACGAACGCGAATCTAAAAATTTCATCGAAAATATGTAACACAATTCTATAGATTTTTTTTTTTTAATAATTTTCTTGAAAAATTGGAGAAGAAAAATGAAATAAGAAAAGAAAGTCGAAAACGGTATTGAACACAGTCTATATGATGTGCTGACAAAATGTTTAAACGAACGAACGTCTGAACGTTTATGAATGAGGTACACGACTTACAACAATAATATATATATATATGTAGTCGTCCAAAGAAAAGGAAAAGCTACAACGAGCTGAACAGAGTGTTAATGCGAATACCGTTGACGGCTGACATTGTTTTAAAGGTAAAACTGAACATTTTAAATTAAATTGTGTTTAATACTCAATGGTATTAATATTAACGATATTTAAACATTTTTCTTTTTCTTTTTGCGGTAAATTGAATAAGAACTCGTTCGCATTCCCAGTATTCGCATCACGCGCTTGAAATCCGTTTATTTATCCGTTTTGCACTCGATTAAACGATTTTTCCAATCGATAATAGTCTAAATAAACCCGTGTGTCGAAACGATTGACCGGATATTCTATAAAAATTATTGACAATATTCTACTGATTCACCCATTTTCGTTTTTACGAAATGAGAAGAACGCGTTCGTTGCGCCGTATAGAAATGGCGCGCGCGAGTTTTAATAAATTCGGGTGTACGAAAACGCGCATTGACATTTTTTTTTCTTTTATTATTTCCCCGACCGGATATATGAGCACGACAAAATATTGTGTCTATATTTGTAATCTAGTCGGTTTTTTATATATATATATATACAAATTTTTTTACGCGCAACGCAATATCGTTTTTGTTATTTGTTTCTATTTTTTTTTATTTTGCGCGCGCGCGCGAAAAACGAATGTATATTATAATTATAATAATTTTTTGTAAGCATAATACGTTTAAAACGCTGAACTGACTATCATCGCGTATAAGTCGTTATTAAAAATATATTATATAGTCGATTATTCAACGATCATAACACTCATTTGTATTAGTTTTTCACGATTTTTTCTTCTTCTTCTACTTCAACCGTTGCACAGACCGTTTGAAAATATCACGTTTTATACTCGTGTAATAATATATTGTACATTCGATTAAAACTATCTGTTACGATTCATTTATAATAAAATAAACAAAAAAAATGGAAAAATTCTTGATTTGTCATTTCTCGTACACGTTTTTAACGTATACGGCGCGAACTATCAATTATACGTAGTTCACGTGCAAACAACAATGCGTCGCAATAACAACAACAAAAAAAAAAAAACCGATTATTTTTATAAAAGTAGGTTAACTATTAATTTTTCTAACGTTTTTTTTCTTATTCGTCCTTCGCGCACAAATAAATGATTTCTATTGATGGGACAGCGTTGACGCGCTAATTTATATTAAATTAAATCTGTTATTTCTCTTTTCATTTGGAATCGTATCAATTGCACCGCGTATTCGATCTTTATACAAATAGACTTATAAATACGTTTGTAATTAAAATTTATTCTCATACTGAAACAAAGCTATTGAAAAAAACCGTGCATTACTTTATTGAATTTCCCTGTGCTCAAGTCGTTATATTTTATATATTATTTATACGGCGCGTATACGGGGATCGTTCGAATATCATTATCGTATTTTGTGTTTCATCGAAAACATTTTTAAACGTTTGTATTTATTGATATACGGACAATATTATGTAGATAGAGGAGACATCATTTAATTGCTCGCCTGCGAGGAGTTGGAGCGTTTTTTATATATATATAATGTTTTACCGTACAATTCGTTTTAATATTGAAATAACTCGTGTAAAATGTAAATAACGTTCGGTTAATATCCATTAAGAGACCCGTTTGATTGCCAATCGATCGCTTCATTCACTCCATTTAAAATTTTCTAATGTGTACGCAATAGATGAATTTTAAACACTGTTTCTTTATTTATCAAATATTATCGTTCGCACAAGTTGTATAACTAGTAAAAGAAAAAAAAACCGCTTTTTTTCTCTCGCATAAACGAACGAACGACATAATATAAAGGAACTCCTTATAAACAATTTTTAATATAATAGTTCCTTAAATATATAATTATTATTAATAAAAAAGAACGATATATCGCTTTTGGAGGAAAATGACTATAAATATATACATATATTATTAAACCCGGCCGTGTTATTAATTGGAATATAATATTATTAAATTCACTATATTATTATGATTGTGTTTTCCACATACCACACAAATCTTATCGAAAATATATTCAACATAATAATATATTATACGTATATAAATAATGGTGTGCGGTAATAATATTTCTATACAAGACTCGAGTAAAGTTTATTTTTATTTTCACGTTTTCGATTATTGTACAGAGTTCAACAATGTAATAAAATAGAAAAAAAATTGTTATTTCACGCCTAATTACATACATAATATCTGCGTTTGATATCAAAGCTCACGGTAATAATTATTATATTACTATAACAGATAAACGGAAAACATTTTTTCTTATTTTTTCATATTGAAATAATATTACGTTCGGAGAGTGGAAAAAATATATTTTCCATTAAATTAAAATCTAATTTTATCCCTATATTATAATACCCATTTTTATAATATTTATAGGCCATCGCACTCGTTTATAATAATATAGAATTATAACCCCAATATGAAATATGTTAGACTACAGTTTTTTTTTGGTTTTTTTTTATTGATTATTAATGTTTACATATATATGAATACCTATGGACAGTAATTTTTAAGAACACTTTGTGTACAGTCGCTTTTATATTATTTGATAAGAAAAAAATTATGACTTTCATATAATGAATACATATAATATATGTGTGTAATACATTTAAAAATGACAATATTATTGTTAAGATGATTTTGAGTTATGAAAACGAATTAGTTCAATGTTTTTCTCTTTTTTTAAAGTAATTACAAGTATATATTACGATATTTTCCTTGAAAACAAATATATACTCTCCATTAAATAACGTGATAATACCACAAGCATTCTTAATACGCTCTTCTCCGTAAAAAAGAAAAAAATAACAAATAATTATAATGTGTAGTAAAGATAGAGGATTGGGTGTATTTGCCACAATAAACTCTTTCTTAACATAACTCAATACTGCCTGAAACTTGATTAAGTTTTACTCGAATCAACATCGACTACTAATATATTTCGTATTATTATTTAGAAAAAATGAAGTCACAGTTATTATAACCTTTAACTTTTGGATAATTTTAAAGAGGCTCTCGTACGAAACGTTCAATTGTACATAACATTACACACTGCACGCCTCCTGTCTTCGTAAATAGGAAATGATATTCAACGTATGTAAGCGTTGTTTAACCGTTCGACAAAATAAAAAATTATCGTAATATAATTTGATTTCAATTGAAATAATAATAATAATAATAATAATAATAATAATAATATTAATATTAATACAAAAAGGAGTAGTGCCATGTATTGACACCTTTAAAATGAATATTTTTTACAATTCCTTCGTTATACATACGTACCCGCGTTGCCTCTCATTCGTCATTGTAGTAAATTCATGAATTATGCGCATATACAAATACTTTCAGATCGCGTTTTGGGCAAATAGGAAAAATTATAAATGGTCGCGACTATCATATTTGACGTGTTAGTGAAATCGGTCAGTTTGTGTTCAACTAGTGAACGGAATTTGTTGTAATAATAAAATAACCAAAACGTGTACTCATTTATTATTATTATTAAAATATACGTAAAACAGAAAAATAGGTTTAATTAGTTATTACCGATTACGCACGAACAAATGCTCAAATTATCGTCGAAAGACGTATAAGGTACGCACAATGAGAATCGTATCCGATTCTATTGTCCGAAAATATTAATCACTTTCATATAAAGTCCGTTAAGAAAAAATCCTTTTCCTAATTTATAGTCTAAGAGCACTGTTGACGGGCTAATAAATCAGAAACGTTAAGCGTTGACCGCGATCAATAAGTGAAACGTTAAAGTTTTCACTCGACGGATTGAAGTACTGACAATGGTTTAATATTAACGCGTATAATTTATATTTTCCCTCGTATCGCGTAGTCAATTTTACGTTCTTTTTTCAATTATTATCACGTTGAATTTTCATTGTCCACAGTCCCATAGTATATTTAAATACGTTCGAGACGAACGAATTTTGTTCTCACAAAGAAATTGAAAACAATTTTAAAAACGTATTATTTTAAAAAAAAATTAGCCGTATAGCCTTGGTAAGAGATACATTAAGCGCACAGAGCGCCTGGTTCGGCTTCCCGTTCCGACGCAATTTATCATTTATAGGAATTGTTTATTTTCTATTATTCCGCTGTATTATATTTATTCGAGCACATTGTACCCTGTACACGATAAGGAGAGCCTTTAAACGCGTTACTTTAAATCCGAATAGAATTAAAAAAAAGAAAAACAATATTCGCCACGTTTACATGTGTTTCATATTATTTATACGCGCGTTTTGTGAGTTCGTACATAAAAAAAATAATAATAATTTTATTTTATTTTCCGAGAATATTTTAAATGCGTCGAACGACGCAGCGTATTTTTTTTTATATATATATATATATAATGTTAATCGCGCGTTCGGTTTTTAACAATAAATGCTTACGATTTCATAGCCGTTAAACGAAAAATAAAAAGAAGGACGATTGAAATTTTATTATTGTTTCACGTGTGTACATGCGAAGAGATTAGAACTGGTTTAATGTGCACAATGTATTACGACGTTATTGATATTCCTCGAAAAAGTATATATTATTTTGAAAACTAAAACGGCGTGTGTTTGATATTAATATGCATACTGCGGGTAAACGTATTTATAGACAATTGAAATAGAAAATCATTTTTATAAGTTTTCAAAAAAAAAAATACCGACAAGAAAATTATTACCGTATGATTCGAATAGAAAAAGAAATTGTATAAACGAACGTTATTCGTTTTAGGTTATCGAATACGTTTATTTATATATGAATATAATTTTCTAGGGGAAAATAATTAATTAATAATAAATTACAGTGTTATTATTATTAAAAGACACGTCGAATTCAGTGTAAATTTGACAAATTTTCCATTTCATACGGGCGCGAAAAAAATATTCAAAACAACCGAATACAAAACGATTTTTTCGCTTGCAGGTGTACGAGCTTGATAAGAGTATCGTATGTTTTTACGGTCCGTTTTGGTAATATTATATTGAAATTTTCTAAATACCCGACGTAGAATTGTCGTCCGTTAACGGACGGCGATACGGCAATTGCCGACGACGGCACCGTTTGCGCGCACAGCGAGAAGAACATTGCCGAAGAATCGCAGACATTATGTCGTTATGCGGACGTCGAAGAGCAGCAGACCGTTTTGAAACGCTCGGGCGCGTTTGATTGAACGAAATCCATTACCGGCGACACCGAAGGAATACGAAATTAAAACGTGCAACGAACCCGCACTGCAGGGACCGGAAAGAGTGCACAGCAAAAACGACCAGAGGACGTCGTGAAAAAGTTTAACGTAGGGCCAGAGTTTGGGATAAAACGAATGTCTGGATCAAAAAGTGTCAAATATAAATTCGCACGACGATTCGGAAAAAAATGATCATACGAAATCGTTTCGTAATGATTCGTATTTCCTTCTCACTAATAGCGGTCGAATTTTTCAATCGTACTTGTCACAAACGCATTTCCGATTTCCTCAAATATCTCTTAAAATCGAATTGTCTGTTTAATGTCTTCTTTTTTTTTTTTTTTTACCACAAAATCAGCGTTTATATTACATTATCCGTTGTTGTTTTGTTCGCGGAGCTTTAATTCTACAAGTGAATCCCAGGCCGGTTCCGTCGATGTTCCGAACAAAATCGGACGTGAAGAAGATTTCAACGTAACATACGTGGAAATCGCAAACAATTCTGGCGCGAGATCGATTTTAAACGTATTTTCGTACGTTTCAAATAAAATTTGTTTTTTTTTTCCCAGAAAGATCTGAGGTTCTTTTACGAGTATCTCTTGTTCAGCTTCTGGTAATCGCTGGAAGTCACTGGAAACACAATGGGAGTGGTTCATGAACCGGCCGCTTATTCTGTTCTGTCTTACATAAAAACTGATGTCAGATGAAATGTGACAGACGCAGTGACACCGGCGATCGTTCAACTCAGAGCCGATTAAAAACGGTTTTTTTTTTTTAAGTTTGTACTAACAATGTAGAGTATTGTTTTAGAGTAATTATTTGTTAGAGTAATTTTTTAACCTAATAAGTGAGTTTTTTCTCATTTTTTTTTTTTTTTGCTAAACTTTAAGTTTAATATTCGACTTTGTTCGAAAAGCAGTGCAATTATTACGGTACCAATTTTTTGTTTCTGTCATCAATAAAACCGTATTTCAAACGGAAAAAAAAATCACGATTCACGCGGGTCTATCGATATCACACCGTATCTATTATGTTTTACCGAGAAATTTCGTTCGGTTTTAACCGAGTTCGCAATTATTTTCGAATTAATAACGTAATAATTATAATAATAAAATCGCGTTTAACTCGGCTCGTGCGAAATACGATAAACCATACGATGAACTTGACCAGTGTCAAAAATCGAAAAAAAAAACTTATCGACTCGCCGTCTCCTATCCATTGCAAGCGTATTCCGGTAAAGTAACGCATAATATCACCACTTATCGTTTGAACCGTATTGACCGTTACCAATAAAAACGACCCCGTTAACCGGCGTTCCAACGACCAGCAGTGTTTTGTGCGAAATAGATTAGAGTGTTATTGGAGGTCGGTGAGGGGAGGAGGAGGGCCACGGGCGCGCGAAACTTATTTTTTTTTTATTTCTTTTTTCTGCTGGACTAGACGAAATCGCGTTGTACGCGCGTTTCCTTCGACCGCCCGGCGATTGTGCAATATTTTACGCGTTATCGAATTCCGCTGAATTCTGCGTTTTCGACGACGCCGCGCATAAATACCGGTCGGACTAGGCCGTCGGGCACCAGTGCATCAGTTGACCGACCGCCGACATGAAGACTTATCCTTTGGTTCTGGCTGCGGCCGCGGTGTGGGCCGCGGTGACCGTCGACGGAATGGATTCGACGATCCGTCGCGCGGACAACGATGACCAACGCGAAAACTGTGAGTCCAAATATTATATTTCCGTAAAATACACCGTCCTCGTGTCCGTTGACATCACTCGCGGCTGTTTCCGCACACCTATTCTCTTCCGCGTCCTTCATGCCTTCGCCTCCGAATCACCGGACTCGTCAAATACAGTGTCCTCCGTTTCTGCGCTTTGCTCTTTTTTTTCTTTGCGTCCAATACACGCGCGCACAAAACGACTCGCGTGTTGTTACAGATAAGCGATGGTCCGGTGCGCGACAGGACGTGCAGCGGATCGGCCAAAACGATAATTGGATGACGAGCGGCGAAATGGGTGTGCGGTCCGATTGGGCGGGATGGACAGACGACGACAACGACGAGCGGCGGTCGGACGCGATGGCCAGAGAGTCGACGGAGCGACGACGGCAACGGCAACACCGCGACGACGACCGCGGGACGGACTACCGACGTCGGCCGGGCGGACTCGTCGATAGAACCGTGCGGAGAATCGCGGACCTGCAGGACGCCGCGTGCGGCCTGGGCGTCGCGGCGACGGACAGGTCAGCGGCGGCGATGAACGTGGAGAGGAACTCGGTGAAAATGTCGGCGGGACGGGATTTCGTGACGTTCTACGACGCGGTCATGAAGAACATGGACAACGGGACGTTGGAACGCGCGTACATCGACCCGGGCAAGGACCTGGTCGCTGTCGCGTACAGTTTCGACGAGCTCGAGGCCACCGGCGCGTTCGTGTCGAACGTGCGCGGAGCCGAGTCGGGTCGTTTCAACATCGTGATGAAGAACGTGAACAGCAATGCGTCCGTCGAGTTCGAACGAATGCGGCAACAGCAGCAGCAGCAACGCGTCCAACCGGTTCGCATGCAGTACGCGGACGTGTTGGTCAGGACCGACGACGGCGTGGAGACCCGGGCGCTGGACGACGCGCTGGAGCACGAGTACTTGCGCGCGCTCCAGTACGCGGTGTCCGCCGAGGTGATGCGGTCGGCCGGACGGGGAGCGATGGCCCGTTTGACGGACGAGATGGGCGCGACGATGGACTGGACCGCGGCGCCGGTGTTCGACGTGCGGTGGACCGAAGGTGACGTGTCCGTGGAAATGACGAACGCCGCCGGGCTCCGGGACCCGACGAGGAACAGCGCGTTCGAGTCCGTTTCGTTCCGGCGCGCGCGGCGGTCACAGAACGCGTACCGGATGCGCTACGAGTTACGGTTGAACGACATGGAATGGACGTCCGCGCTGACGGTGCGTCGACAAACGGCCGCCGCCGCCGCCGCCGTCACCGCACCGTCGGCCGAATTCAGAGCGGACCGGTTGGACGTGCGCGTATCCGTCACCGGCGGTTGGCCGCGTGGCGCAGACAACGCGATCGCGCAACACCGGCGACCACAGCAGCAACCACAACCGCGGTGCCGGTCGCAGTGCGACGACATCGAAGTGGACGTCGCGGTCTCCGGACTCCGGTACCGGTTGAACGACGACGCGATCGCGTCCCGTCTGGCCGGCATGCTCGACACCGACGACGACAACGGTCTCGGACGTATCATCGAACGCTCATTGGAATCCACCGTCCGCGAGGCGTTGAAACAAGAGATTTGCAACAATTAATATTTCTTTATTATCATAATGCCCTATAAGTTTCTTTTTTTATTTTCAAAATATCTTATGACATTTGCCACGCACAGTATAATGCGCACGAAACGAAATACATTTTCAACGCTTTTAAAAACAACGATCGTTATTTATAGTTTACGCGTTCCACTCGAATTGAGGTGCAGGTACTAATCGTGTATTACTACATGACATTATGTCGCTTAAAATAATATTACTGAACGATTATAAAAACGTTGTGTGTTCTGCTGGGTAATGTAATCGACTTTTCCACGCTGCGATCTCCTTTGCGCCTATACTCCTGTCAGTAAACACCGCAAATTCATATAGCGGTGTTTTTTTTTTTTTTTTTTATATTTTCAGTGAAAATTATTCGAATAGAATTCGAAAACGCGCGTGTCTTGCGCGGTACATTATTACGTTTCGAACAGTGCGAGTAGAGTATACTTACGAGCGACGATCAAATAACGAGGCGCACTGCAAATCGAAATAATCACGGATTATACTCCGTGGTTGGAGATATTATGAATTACAAGTGATAAAAACGAACTGTACGTAAGACGAAACGCGGAGATTTCTAAAATAATAACAACAGATTCGAGTTGGTATTACAATATTTTACAAATTATTGTTGTAATACGACGACGACGAAAAACTTATAATAATATTCGTAATATTGAGACGATTGCAAATAGTAATATTGATATCAATATTACGTATAGGTACACAGTATATCGGTGTTCGTGTTGTTATTATTATAACAATAATTTGGTTAATATTTAAAAAAAAAAATTTATATTATTTGTTTAAAGTACTCGAAAATTTGTATTCAAATTTGCAATTTTCCTATAAATATGCTTATTATATACACTTATGTACTCTGTACGCGTTTAATTTGAATGCGATCACGAAAACAGTGTGCGGACATATTCGATCTGCCTAATTTAATCACAATTTAACGATTTTATTGTGACATAAATTCACTACAGACAAATAACGATGAATATAAAAATAGCGATGTAGGACTTCAACGTCGGTCGGGTAAATTAATTAGAGGAAAACGAAATATACTTGACTAATTAAACAATTATTTTTGGGAAAAATTCGACTTTTTTTTCTTTGTGTTACAAGTGAATAAAAAAAAAAAAAAATTCACGAGTTATATCAGTTGAAATAATACGCGTTGTTTTTATCAAAATATTTTTAAAAAAACAAGAGGAAAACATAAGTATAAATTCCCTATACATTTGTATGAACGATAATAACACAATTCTAAATTCACACACACACACATATATATATATGTGTAATTTTGAACAATAAATCGAATTCACGCGTTACATTCTCGCGTCGTCTAAAATAGTTAATAATCGAGTCAAAAAAAAAAAAAAAACAAATATATGTATATTGAAAAATAATAACTCAATATCGTTAACGTATAAAATACGTTCTGACTCGATAATAGTGCTCAGTCTTGCATAATATAATAATAATTATACACTTGCATATGAATGGCTTTCCGTATAAATCCACCCACTTATATAGTTTATTAAATTTGATATCTCGATCAATTCCCCGTGTACAATTCTAATCGTTGTGCACGAGTCACGACATTAATACATATTATTATTATACAATGTGTCGTCGATTGTATTACACGAAATAATATGTAATATACGAGCGAGATTTAAGTACACAATGTTATCTCACATAAATACACATACGTGTTTGTTGTGTGCATTATGAGTGTTTAATTCGTAGATAACAATATTATTAATTCTTATTATCTTAAGCTTTTTGACAAATATTCGCTATTTCCCTCCCACCTTTATAACACTTCTATAAAAATTTTGTTTTACAATAACCGTAATTCAGGCATTTCACGTACTCGACGGCCAGTTTAAATGGCTGGAAAAATGACGCGTCCGAGGCTTCTTGACTATTGGTTGTTTTTTTTTTTTTTTGTATTTTATATAAAACTATCGATTCAAAAATTCGGAAAATATTTTACTTTTTTAAAAACAGACATTGCAATGATAGGAAAATAGTGTAGAGAAGAGTGTTATTGGGATCTACGAGAAAATGGAAGGCGAAAAAATTGGATGCGACACCAGAGCGCGAGGAAAATCCAATTATTATATTACACTTTTGTTACCTTCAATAATAATCGGTTTATTGTACAAATCATACGAATAATAATAATAATAATAATAATCATTATTATTTCGCACTACGGGAAATATAATAATAGTTATGGCCACACTTCTACTACAGTTTCCTCTGAGATAATGTCAAGAATACGGTCGACATAACATTGAATATTGTTTTTTTCAAATTTAACGTTGAAAATCACGAAATAAATACAAAAACACAAGATCACTGTTATCAGTAATTATAATTCGTATATAGGGCTTTCTTATTAACACTCGCATACACTCTCGGTCCTATAAACTTTTTTTTTATTATTATTATTATTATTTTAAATAAAACGCAAAAAAAAAATATTAAAATTAAATTTTCGTCGTATTAAATGAAAATCGTACGACGTACACGAACATTTGGATTTCTCTAATTTGTTCTCCTCTTTTTCTTCGGTATATGCGGCAACCCGGCAATGACGCGTTCTTCAATACCGCACTCGTTGTCTCCTCTCAATATTCGAAATTTGCCGTTCTCGCCCCACGTCCTGCTCCACGAATTAGCGCACAACCAATATTTCACGCCGTTCTCGACGCCCCAGCCCAAAATTTTGATCGCGTGTCCGCCTTCTATTTCACCTCTCGTGTACTGGTATATTCCTATGGAAAAATAAAAAAAAAAAACACTTAATAATTTGCGAAAACACAATTTTTTTTCACAAAAAACGCGATTTTATCAACGATATATGTATTGGCGAACAGAAGTTAGAAACGATTCGATAACTGACAAACGCGCTTTATTTCGCTCCCTGGATTATTATTATTATTATTATTATTAATTAACAATTAGTAGTAAAAAACGCGTATTTTATACAATTTCGAAATTTTTATTTTTTTTACATTACAATTACTGCTTTGATTTAATTGTTTTATAAAGAAATTAGGTAGTTATTAGAAAAATAAACTCTTTATACAGACTTTTGAACAAATAATTTTCAAGTCATACGTGTCCTGGATATCTCCACTATTTCATCCGTGGCTCAATACGATTTTTAAAATGAAAATTGTTAAATCATTTAAAATTTCGAATTTATCGTCTACACTTACAAATCGAAAAATTAAAGTGACTCTTAACGTGTTATAGTTATACGTATTAGCACTTTTATAGGTATTACTTGATACATACATTTATGTCGATATTCAGTATTGATTGGACGAAGGATGTTTTTCACCGTATTCTCGGATACAATGAAAAAAAAAACGACGAAACACTACAGATTAACCAGAAATCAAATAGTAAATGCGAGTAATTAAATCATATCGTTTTAGTTTTAAACCCTTATAGTACAACGATTGATTCAATACAATATTTTTACTAATTGCTTTATTTCAAGATATTTAATTCAAATTTAAAAAAATATTTTATCATATCTGATGCTTTTCAAATATATTTTAAATAGCCGTAAAAACAAAATGAAATATCTTTTTCCTACCGAAATTTACGAGAAATTCTGTAAAAAAAAATGTTTTTTTTTTTATATTATTATTGTTATTTTTATTATTGTTCACAGTAAGTTTCCCGTATGTTTTTTTACCCTAAGTGCTACAAATATCGAAATAAAAATTTCAAAAACACGGAAACCGTGTTACTGTCTTTGGCCACATTCAACCCACGTAAGTCATCGTGGGGCTAAATTTTACTCGTACTTTCACATGCCGATAAAGGATATGGATGCGGAGGTGATAGATCAGAAATTGTTCGGAGTTCAAAACTAAGAGACACCATAATAAATACATATTTACGTACGCACGTTACGGATGAAGAAGACTTACCCCTTTTGTAATATATAAAGTCTGTGTACATGTAGAAAGCTGCTTGGACAGGACCGTATTTGTATATGTCGGCCATGATGGCTTCTTCGTCGTTCGGCAACGTGTACACGTTATCGACTATGATATAAATTATAACATTTTAATAATACGAATAATATGCTTTTATTATAATCGCGCGTTTCATAATTACAAGACTAGGCGTCGACGAGTTAATAAAACAACGAGTTAAATTTTTGGACTGTTTAATTGAATTTTCGATTTTCAATAATCGAAAATCGACATATGTATTTTATTTAAACACTTTGGAAACGAACAAAAGTTGTACTTGAAATGAGAAAAACGACTTCAGATTTCGTAAGATAATATTGTTGAAAATTTATTCGTGATAAATTAATTGTATAAAAAAAAAAATAAATATCGAACAGACGATTATTGGGGGGGGGGGAGAACTCACGATAAAGGCCCTGCTGTTCGTGTCAATTTAATAAGGGGCAAATTATAAACAATTTGTAAGCTTTTATATTATATGCTTTACAGAAAAGATTCACACGCCTCTTTAGAGTTGTCCGATTTCGATAAATTTGAAATTGTTGAAAAATGGAAATTTCCTACAGGGCGCGCCGCATTGGATTTCGATTTTAGATTATCTTAAAAAAAAATTTGTTAAAAACGCTGTGAAATTTATTAAACTCCGCCCGGCCTCGTTTATTATTATATATAGTATAACAATAGTATATTTATGAAACATTTTCTTCGTGTATAGAACGCGGTATAATTACCGTAATTCAAATCGATTTTGTAACTGTTCGTGTAATTCGCGTTCGTACAAGTCGTTATTGTACAGTCGGGCGTGTCGGGATCCTTTTCGATGCAAACGTTTCGTCCTCTACCGCACGGGTAAATGCTGTACGGTTGACAGCCCTTCGTGGAGAAAAATCAAAGTGAAATCAACACAACACGCGTCTATTTCGTTTCGGGACCTCGCATTTCGTGCACCGCCGAAATATTTAGAAAGCGCGAAACGTATCGGAAAGTCTAATCGAATGTATTTTCAATTTGGACAGAAAATAAATATTTGCCTCGTGTTCGAAAAACAAAATAATTATAACGTTATGTATGTATAATGAAATAAAAACGAAATGCCGTTCGTTTTGTAACCGCATCACTCGAAAACCACTGGGCCGATTTCGCTAATTTTGCTCGCAATAGTCAGCCGAATGAGGTTTTAGGTGGAGAAAAATTCGAAAATTCGAAAGAGTTTTGTTGGTAACGGCGCTAATGTCGCGCGGGAAGTGAATTCTTATCCGATCGTCGCGCAATTTGATTTTGATTTAACGAGTAAATAATATGGGAATAGTTTGAAAAATATCCGTCTGACGGCGAAAGAGTGCTGCTTAGCTGGTAAGGACGTTTCACACGAGGAAAATTTTCGTGAAAAAAAAACGTATTGGAATTTAAAAGGGACAATTTAGACCGGAGTTGAAAATCGAAAATTGTATGCTATTATTAACGAAATTATTATTATTATTACTATTATTATTATTATTATTATTATTATTATTATTTTGAAAAATGCATAGAAATCGAGTGATATAGGTATGCTCGATTTGTACCCACGTACCTCTCCGGAATCGTAATCACCGCCCGTGACGATTCCGTGACGCGCGAAGAAATACCACGCGCCCTCCGGCATGCCACCGTCGCATCCGTGACCGCACCGGTAACAACAGGTGTTCAGATGTTCGGCGGACAGGTTCTTGGCCACCGCGCCCCCGGTGGCTATGCACAGGCGGTCGCTGAATACGGCCGCGGACGACACGGCCTACAAATCATCAACAATAATAATAATAATAATAATAATATTTCAATAGAAAAATATATCAAAATTTACAAAACGATTTATTGCTTTTTTTTTCTTTTAATCGTTGAACGTTTTCCCCGTCTGTTATAGCGCACATTGCGTTGTGAAAAAAAAAAACAAATTTTTTTCTCTCTTCTTTTACGAGTGCGTTTAAAGTATTATTGAAACATTTTCTTTGCAAAAAAAAAAAAAAAAGTATTTCAATAAATAGGATTTTTAAAGGCTAAAATTAAAAAATATTACAACATTCGTCTCGCCGATATTCGTTTGCGTACGATCCGAGCCGGTAAAGTAAAACGTGTAAAACTTGTACTTGTAAATGACGACAGAAAAATATTTATAATTTCCTAAACGTGCGTATACGCTTGAAATCGACGCGGTACGGCCAGGCCATATGGTGGCAACGGACTTACTCTGACAGTCATAAGTAACCCATTGGAAACGGTTGTTTTTTTTTTTTTTGTCTTCTTTGAGATTATACTTCGAAGAAAAACGCGTGTAAGGCCAAGCCAAATACTTTACGACGCATAAAAACAGAATGCCATCTAACAATATCATAACACGCTCACCCAACACGATCCGCAATTGGACTGATCCTTGATGGCGTCCAACAGGGACGAACACTCGGGCCACCGTTCCCTGGCGTCGAACCTCTCGGGGAGCGCTTCGTTAACGCCGTCCGCGGACTCCTTGACCGGGGCCAACCGGGACGCGTACTCGTTCCTGGGCAACACGCCCGTCAGCTGCTCGAAGTCGACACCAGGCACGCCGTTTTCGTCGTCGTCCGCCTGCGCAAACACACGCGTGAACGGATGCAAATGAATTCACGTCGAAGCACACAGTGGTGTCGAACACGAGTGTCGTCGAGTGGGGGAATTAAACGGTTGGGTACAGGTCTATGAGTACAGACGGTATGTAAAAAACAAAAAACAAAACAAAAAAAAGTGTTTATATTTAACGCAATAATAATAATAATAATATAAAATATAACGAAATCGTTGATTTTTATGGCATCGTATATAAATGTAAAATCGTTTTACACCGGATATTCAAATACGTACCGCGGTCCACGTGCTGGTCGGATCACCGTTCACTTCGTTTACGATGTACGTCGCTTCGTCCATCACCGCCGCCGAAGTGACGACGACGACACAAACGAGCACTGCGCTCAGACCTACCGGCGAGGACATAATTCTTAATGTTTTTAGGCGCTTTTTTTTTTTTCCACTCGGAAATTATACAGATGAATCCCCCGGGTGTTGCGGACCACACTATAAATATCGCGTCGCTATTTTGCTCGGTGACGGAGACTGTCACGCCGCCTAAAAAGACGTTATCGCGTCGCGCTCGAGTGCCGTCGTCGTCGTCGAGATTTTCGCTTACCCCGCGCCCGAGATAAAAATAATAATGTATTTTACGTAGCGCGCGTTGAGCGCGTGAAACGCCGCCAAAACGATGTCGGCGGGCCGCCGCCGCCGCCGCCGCCGTCCGTCCGAAGCAGTACGAGATTTAACACTCGGCCGACACCGGTTGTCAATATTGTCGTGGGATAACAGAGTACGTTTTATTTACGATAATAATATTATCGTATAGAAAAACAAACGGAAAAAAAAAAAATGCACACGTATAGGAAACGTTGAACGTTACGAAAAATATATATTTGTTTTACATTTGATAAATGCACATGTACAACGATACAATGCAGTGACTACGCGAGTTATTGTATAAACTCGAGTGTTGTGTGTATTATGTAGTAATAAGTGTAGTCATAAAACAAAAACAAAAATGCTTCGATTATCGTAATGATATTAAATAAAAATAATGTGTTTCGTTTTTTCGTTAAATTTTTAACATACGCGTACACGTAAACAGGAGGGGAAAAAATGTTATTATATATTTTACGAAACGTCTAAAATATTATATTATCAGTCATACGATTTGACGTCATGGATATCACAGTTCAGTAGCCCTTTATAAATGATGCCAAATGTTTTTTGTCTTCGTCGCTTAGACCGTTCCGCAACGTACGCCTCACTGTATTAAAAACACATAATAATGTTACGTATTAAATATTGAAAAAAAAAAATGAAATTTTTTTTATAATATATATTATATTATTATAAACGAAATACGGACGAACGCGTTAGTCGCGGACGTTCAATATGAGTATTTATTTTTTGAAAATCGAAATTTTTATCGAAATACTTTGTAGGAAATTACTGTTATTTTTTTTTTCTTTTTCGTCGATTCCAGAATACAGTGTGAACACTCGAGAATTCAACTGGTCCGTAACGAGAAAAAAATAAACGAGTTAAAATTTCTTTTAATTGAACGTCCGTCGTCTTTATTGGTTATTTGCGGATATATAATATAAATATTGTAAAGAAAATAAAACCAATAAGTTAAATAAACACAGGATCGTTATCAAGCGTTATGAAAAACAACACTAGTGTTCTATTTGCTCACTTCAATAAAATTTAAAACACTAAAAACGTTTTCTAATAGAATATTCTATACGACTCGTGAAATTTAAAAACTGTAGAAATATAAGGAAGAAAATCGGGGACGTCGAACGATAATATAATTCGAACACGATTGATTTGTATGTATTCGTAAAATATATTTTTATTTTTTTTTATTGGAAATATTTTTAATAGTTGTTTTTACAAGTAATAGTGTTAATGGTTTTAAAATTTTTTTTTTTCTACAAGATTTCAGCGGAAACTGTGCATTGATCATTTCTACGCGACTACAATAAAAGCTATACTAAATAAGACTATAAACGAACAATGATCGTCACGTGATATGTAATGCGATCATCGCGTTTAAGCGCGTAAAACGAGTATTTTTCTTATACGTTCAATAAGACCGTATATAAATAAACGCAGTGCAGTAGGAATGATTGAAAACTATAATACGGGAAACGCAGTTTCGGTTGTCGTGGATTATTTTTTATATAAATAAAAAAAGGAATTCGATACGTTAGGCGTATCGTACCGTGTTGATTATAGTACAAATGTCTAACTAATGAAAAATACAAAATAATAATAATAATAATTATTATTATTATTACTACACAAAGTATAAAGGAAACGCAAAACAACAAACACGCAAAACGAATACAACTTTCTTTTTTTTTTTCAATTTACCAAAGCTACGACATCGAATTACGAGAATGACTGCTACTTTGTCTCGTCATGTTGTCCCTAGTCCGAGACCTTTTGATCACTGCGCAAGTCATTAAACACGGGCGATTATTATCGTATTCGAGCGTAGATTTTCTAAGATTTTCTCGAATAGTAATATTAATAAATATTACGTAATATTATAGAGCAGTAGAGGACTATAGCGCGTTTATTTTTTCTCCCCGCACGCACGAAAATGAAAGCGAACCGGAAATTCGTTTCATTTTTTTTCCCCTCACTGTGCAACGCGATAATCGACAATTCGCGATTTCGGCTTTAATTAACGTAAAATAGCATATTATAATTACGCAAGTACTGTACCCTTAAGCTAATAGTCCTCTGCCCTAAATTTCTTCTTAAATTGGCAAAAACATTCGTTTTTTTCGTGTACTCACGTGACTTTCTGTGCGCGTCCTTAGTCCTCTTGCGTTCCCTCTGCGTGGTCCTGGTGTTCGCCCCGGGCGTGGCGGTCACCGTTTTCACTAGACTCTCGATCAACTCGTCGTCGTCGTTGCCGCCGATTCCGTTCGTGTTACCTGCAACGCGGTATTGCACCACAACGCGTACGATTAACATTCACTGTTTTTACGCGACGTCTGTAGCGACTAACCCAGAGAATGCCTGCACTGATTCCTCCACGAGAACACCCTGTTGTGCGCGGGGTCCTTGTCTAACAGCTGCCTGAGTTCCGTGTCCGCTGCGTCTCGCAGGTTGTCCTCCACGTTGTTGTTCTTGCCGACCTCCGTGATCATTTTGCCCCGCGTCTTGTTCCGTTCCCGGTGACTGGCTTTCTTGTGCAGCTGCTGGATCACGCGCTCCCTGGTGGTACGGTACTCCAGCGAGAACTCGGAAACGATGCGGCACAGCTCATTGGGCTTGGTCAGCTGGACCTTGTGCAGCGGAATGCCAAGCCACAGACAAAATCTGTTGAAACGGTTCATCACCCGCCGGTGCACTTTGCCGAGGACCACGATGCGTTCCGCGCAATCCGCCAAAAATTCCGACATCCTGTTCAATTCAGACATGATCGAAACAAATGAGTTTCAAATCGTTTTTTCACTGTCTGCGTTATTTTTCTATAACACTTCATTCGATCCAAGACATTGCACTTAACGCATATAATGTTTACATAGTCGTTTATCGATTATTCATAATAATATTATGTAAACCACCGACCCCCCCCCCCGTCCCCACTTCGGAATGACATACTTGGATTTAATAGCGGTCGCGCCGTCGTGTTTACTGATCGTCTTCAAATGGTCAAAGGACGCCCTGCACTCTTGTTCGACTTTCGTCAACGTTGCGGCTATTTCTGCAAAGTCTACTCTGGACGCGCGTGTAATAGCGCCAATCTGCGTGAACGTAACGTCAGTATTAAATTACGGTTGTTTTGTTTTTAACGATAATTGTGTATTATTTACCTCGGAATATAAATCTGTGGAATCCGGAAACTTGTCCATGACGATGTGACACAAATGGTGTAGGAGTGAATGTTTGTGCACGGTGTCTTTCACTTCTGGTACTTTCGCCAGATATTCTATTTGGAACCCTTTGACTTCGGCGCCGTTCAGAAATATGCCCACCGAGAGCAACGTACCCAATATCGCCTTGAACGTACGGTTCGTTTTCAATATTTCTATTCCTTGCATCAGGTCCATGAGCGGTTCGGCGATTTCTTTTTCCACGTTCTCGTAATCCAATTTGAATGACCACAACTTCAATCTGGCTGAAAGTTCGGATATCGACGCTAGTGTTAATAGGAACTGTTCGGCACTGCCCAGAGGCAAATCGGGACACGCAGACTGTGCCTCTTGTATTTTGGTGCGCTCCTCCTCGCTAGGAAGCATGGTCATGAGTTTCTACAACAATAATTAATCGAACAAATTTTAATCACGACAAATTTTCTATAAAGACATCTATTTCTTCTTTAAATTATCACCTCTATTCCTTCTCTATTTATTACTGTCGGGTCCATTTTCAATATTGCCGCTTTGATGGACCGCGGCGGAGGTAATTTCGTCATTCCAATATTAATTGCATTCGATCGTTTCGGATCGAGTACGATCACTTCTTTCGTTTTGTTCATTTCTTGTTGTTTCTAAACATTTAAACCGTTATAAGAACACGGAAAAAGTTGGTTTTTTTTTTTTTTTTTTTTTTTACTGACACCTACCACCGCCCATTTTAATCACAAGCATAATGAAAAAAAGCCTTACCTCCTGGAACAATTTGTACAATCCGCGTTTTTTCAGTTTGATCGCATTAAAAACAAACAAAATATTATCATTAAAAAGCATCACAAAACATTATCAAGCATAAAATATGCACATATTATAATTTTAGAGAATACGATGTTTGTCCAAAACCCCGTGTGTGTTTGTGTGTGTGTTACTACGTATGCGTTATCCGAAACCATATTTGTGAGGCCAAATATTATACAGCATTTATTATATTATGTATATGACAGTAAATTAAAATAATCCATCGCGGTTTACATTACCTTGGTAATAAAATCTTTCGCTCGAGATTCAAATAAATGCTCGAGTTTATGCGTGTCAACTTCGACAGGACTTAATTCTTCCCATAACAAACGCTCGGAATTCAACTTTACTCTAGCAATAGGATCGTCTCTAACTTCCTGAAAATAATAATAATAACAATAAACTCGCACGTAAGACGCGTTAGAAGAGAAAAAACTTCGTGTTTTATGTTTCCATGTTGCATACCTTCCAAAACAGTTTAACAGTCTTTTTGGTTTTTTTCGCAACGTGTTGTTGCATTGGCGGTAGCATCGGGCAAGGAGGCGGAGGAGGAGGAATCCCCCCGAGTAAAGAAGAAGACGCCAACACGTCAGAATCGTCGTCGGAGTGCAGAGTAGAAAAATCTAAATCGCACAAATGAAGAGAACGATCACATTCGCTTATTAATCTCTCCCATTGTAAATCAGTCTCGGTTTTTCGCGATAATATGTCTATAGCTGAATCTGAAGTCGGGCTTTTCACTACTTCGTTCTTAGACTGGGATTTGGCGAGTCCTTCAAAACAAATGCACAATACGAGTTGAATTTCGAATACGCGTATGATATCATACACGATTTACTATTATCGTTCAACACAATATACCTTCCATAGCTTTTGATATTATTCCTCTCATGTCGTCTAATGGTGGCCCGAGTTTAGTGGGCGATTCGTCCGGACTCCGTAGATTCGTCAACTTCTGTGTCAGGTCTTTTACCGAACTCTCCCTCTGAACTTGCGAGTCTCCGTTACAAAACGATAAGTTAAAAGAATGGCCGTTTTGACCTTCGGAGTTTTCACCTAAAACGTCGAAACAGATATAGAGATAAAAATTTTTTTTTCTTTTTTCAACCGTTAATCTTACCGTACAGCGCAGGATTTGTAATAATTTATTATAACGACATTATGCGAAACGCAGTGAATAACGGTACATACCTTGATCGTCGGTACTAGACCAATCCGGTCGAGTTATATTGTGCTTATACTGTTCCCGTAGCAAGCTCCGTTGCCTTTGGGCACGTTCTCTTCTTCGTTTCAAACCAGGCGTTACTCCAGCGTCCTCACCTGATGCAAAGCGAAACAAACAAAAAACGCTACACAACGACGATCACAAAATTATATATTAATTGCTCATAAAGCTAAGCCGAAATTAGCGAAATAATTACATAACTATCAATGAAAAAACAAATTTCACACGATTTATTATTATATACATATATATATTTTTTAACAATACTCGAAAACCAAAAGTAATAATAAATTGCATATGTTAGACAAAATTAAAACGATAAATCAAAAACCAAATATTCATAGCGTACCTGATTGTGGTAATTTGCTCGGCTTCGGCAAAGGTCCATTTATATCGAGTCTTTCCATAAGTAAAGGCATCTGAACGCTCGGATTACCGGCCGAGTGCCTTCTGGATTTTCTTCTGTCTACGGGATCCAACGAGGAATTCAAAGATTTTCTATTTCTTAATGTTTTTCTAAAAAAAAAAAAAAAAGTGTTGCACCAAATCGTCGTGAAAATACAATATTACAATAAAATTTTACCTTATCGAATGATCCACTCTAATCGGAGTCGATTTGTTATCTCCGTCTTCGTGTTGCAAAACCACTTCATAAATCTGAAGTTGTCTGAGGAGATCGAGTTCAGTTCCCGGCTTGGACATGTACCTAGAGAACAAAAACGAATTTCGTAACACATACGTTATTTTATATAGTGATAACACATGACGTTAGTTTCGTTTTACTTCTGTATCACTCGTTCGATGTCCTGTTCCTCAATGGCATCCACTTGATCGTAATACGTGTCTTGATCCGGTATACCGTTCAACGTTTTGTTGATCAGCGTCATCGCGTACACCAACAGTTCCGTATCGACCACGTCCGGTTCAGTGAGCAGCTTCATCACGTTACTCCATAACGGAGTGCCTGTAGACCGACGAAAAAAAAACGAATGTATACATTACGGGGACGAGTATAATACAAAGAATCATTAGATACCATTGGATTGGTGCACGGCGTGTACGGCTTGTATGAAAATCAAACAGTTGGATTCGACATATTCGATGAAGACTAACAACAGTTTTAACGCGGTCTTAACGACCAAACGGAATCTGGACGTTAACAGCGAGTACAGCCATTGAATGGTCGGGTTGTCCTCGATGACGCCGTTCATACCGTCCACGTACAACATGACTTGTCCGAGAGCTGTAGAACGACGACGACGAATGTTATTCGTTTTCATCGTCATACGGGGATAGAGAGAAACAAAATAATAATAATAATAATAATATTATGTACCTCGTAGTATGTAATTTTGATAATTCTGGTCGACGTCCGAACCCAGCTTGATGAGACACCGTAGCCCGTCGTTTTGGATGAACTCGTGAACCAAATCTTTATCCTCCTAAAAAAAAAAAACAAAACACACGCGTTACAAAATACAATACAATATATTTCCACTGCCGCCGCAAACAAACGAACTGTTTGAGTTGCTAATCACCACTCTAAGCACCGGCAGTTTCTTATTTAAAAAAAAAAAACCTTGAAACTCGCCGTGCGCTCCTGCAGGCTATGAACGCCACACAAAAGATAATATAGGCGCGTGTAGGTCTCTCACCTGAAATATGTGCTTGAGCGCGAACAAACACCTCCGGAGCTCTTTGCCTTCGGAGTTCATCAGTTTGTCTGCAAAATAATAATAACAATAATATTAATAATAACGATAACAAGAAGAAGAAAAGAAGTAGAAGACACGAAAGAGAGATAGAGAGAGAAGAAATAAAAGGTCACGATTATTACAGTCGTGGACCGTCCGATGCTGCAGAGCGCGCAGGAACAATTATCACGGTGTTCATCATCGTAATCGTTCGTTTACAAATTGCGTTGCGTTGTGCGCGTTCTATACAATCTATACGCGCCGTATAAAATATGTTTTTTTTTCTAAAAAAAAAACCTCCGTACAGTACGAGCAGTTAAAAAAGAGCGACTCGCGCGCCATTAACTCTTTACGACGTTACTTTCAGACAATATATTATTATTATTATTATTATTATTATTATAAGAACCACTCGACCGTACCGTATATATATATATATAAATAAATTTTACGTATTTACAATTTATGGAGGAGACGTATACTCACCGATTATGGTGTGTACTTTGACTGACAACTGCGTGCGCAAAACAATCGAGTTCCTTTTGCTGTAACAAAAAAATAAATAAATAAAAAGAGGGTTTAATGTAAACGACAATAATAATAAACTTTAGTGTTTTAATTGGACAGTCAATTGTATATAAACGCGTGTCTGTTATTATGACGTTTATACGTACGGATAAAAAAATAATAATATTTATCCTAAAGTCGTTTATTGATTTTTTTTTTTTTTTTTTTTTTTTTACGAAGAAAAAAAGAAGGTTGCGAGAAGATATTTTAGGAATCGTAACCGCGATAACTGAAGAAAAATAATAATCGCGGCGTAAAGGTGAAAGAGGCCGGGGCAAACGATTACCACCGTGGGATAGAAAAAAAAGTACTGTTTTTTTTTCTCCTTCTTCTTCTTCTTCTTCTTCTTCCGAACGACCCGCCGAAATCGTGACTAAAATAAATAAAAACCCGATCCTCCGAATCTCAAAAAAAAAAAAACGTCCGTTGAATTTTTCTCTTTCGGTAGCGTCACCGTTGCTGCTGATGCTGCCAATCTCCGAAACAGCACCACGCTCTTTCGTATTTATTTCAAAAGTTTTCTACGGCTCGGTTAACCGATATCGATCGTAATCTGTGCGTACACGACATAACGGGGTTTCGCTTCATTCTTTTTCTCGTCATTACATTCGAATGTGTTCGCTATGAACACGGTGACAGATTCGTTGTTATTTTTTTTCTTTTTCCCGTGTCTCCCACCCCATACTCGTATTCGCCGCGCTCGGTGCGACAAAGCCGGTGATTGCTGCCGGGGAAATATAACAGTAAAAATCAGTTCACAGTTCATTAAATACACAGAGAAACGTCTCGCGGTCTGTACACTAAACAATACGGTAATTACTGTTTTATTAATATTTATTAATCCGAACACGTATAAAATAAAATTAGTCGGCGTTTTCTTATAAATAGCCGTTTTATTCACTCGTACCGTACACTGTATACTGTAATGTTGAACGCGTTTCGAAAACAACAACAAAAAAAAAAAATGAATTCGGTAAATATTTATGAACGTGTTATGTTCCAGATCAAATAGAAAATCGTATTTTATTCGTAAGGTGTTAGAGCATATAAATACGTTTTATTTTTCTATCTCATATTTATATGATGTAACGAAAAAAATTAACCCGCATTCAAACGCTCGACGAGCAAATGGTCGCAGCAAATGTCTAGAAAAATATTTAAAAAGACACCTTGCGATTAGGTGTCACCAAACATAACTATAACGTGCATTTCTCCTGTTATAAATAACTTCCAGACTATAAGACTTCTCTACTAATCGTTGAAAGTTTCAATGAAAACGACGCACTTTTTATTGAAAATATTTTAAAATTACTGAAATCAAAGGAAACTTTTATTTTCATACATTCGAATTTCCTATTACGGCGCGTTCTAAACAGCTAATGAAATTGATCGGAAGACTTCACAGCAAGTAAATAATTAACAGACGTCACTGAAACCGCTTTGCTTTACATAAATTTTTCGAAAAAAATCGATACACGTTTTTTTGTATGTTTCGAAACGTTTAAAAGAGCGTATTTATTCGGTTTTCTTTTTTCAGCGCGTTAAATTCATAAATATTACGAAAATTTAAAACCGTCAATATTCGAGAAACAGTAAAACGGGTACCAAATTAAATATTACCACCGATTGACTTCGTTTGTATGGCGTGTTATCACGCGAGTATTGCAGAAACAATCGTATCATCATCAAACGCGTTTCATCAATCTTTTTTTTTTTGTCCGAAAAACCGAAATCAATATAACATTTTCGGACAATACGAATTATCGTGATGACGACTGTACGGCGTGTGAATGTGTTATATAAAAATTCCGCGTGAAATTGATTTTCGACTAGTAATTTTGTGTCAAAGGCTAAAAAGGCACCAGCATTCGTCGTAGGTAAGTTTTTTGAAATCAAAATGCTTTTTCAAAGAAAACAAATGCAAGGCGATATGTGAGATATGCTGTATATACAATTATAAGACGATAATAAGACCAAAATTAATGGATACGAAGCGTGGACGAGCACTAGCGACACAGTAAGAAGACCAAGAACGGTTGAGAACAGAACATGGAGAACGATCAGCGGTCCTATTTGAGAATAAAATTTAAACGGGAACTACAGAAAGAGTTGAGATTGGTATATCAGTCAGTAGCATTATATATAAGTGGCCAGAGCGAACAGAATGGCTAAGGCGAAGGAATGAAGAGGAGACGGTTAGAACGGTAATGGAATGGAAGCTACGGGGAAGAGACCTCGCGGGTGGCCTAGAAATAGATGGTTGGATACAGTGGAAGAATATCTCAAGAGAATAGGAGTACGAGAGTGGAGGACGATCGTAATGGCGGCGGCAAAAACTCTTAAAGAGTAAAATGAAATGCCAGCAGAAGGCAGAAGAAGAATTTTGTGTTATAACTCATATACCCAGGTATATGTATACTATACGCATACTAGCGGCGGTGTTTCTAAATAAATACTTAAGTACTCGGAACTTTATCGTGAATTATTATGTTTTTTTTTTCTACAGAATGTTATAATATTAAAGAAATATTATTCCGTCTTTATTATTTTTATTACGCAATTTATAATACACCTACGCGCTAATTAATAATTTTATATCTATTATATTTTATCGAGTACCCGCGTATGTATTTTTAAAACGCGGAGACCGACAGAACGTTTAATTAAACATAAAAACCATATAAATAAATATATATAAACCTATATATATATATATGGTGAACAAGTTATTGCGCTACTCGGTATTATTATAAAAGGTTATTTAAATTTTATTTATTTATTTTTTTTTACTACATATTACACATTTAAACCAGTCGTGAGTCGGTTAACTTTAATTGGAAAGGCTTTGTGAACGAGTTTCTAAAACGTTAAAAAAAAAACAAAAAATCAATACCTACGAGAGTCACTTATATTTCGAAATCGTTAATACGTTTTTACGTTTACCGCCGTTGAAGTGGAAAAAAACCGTCGGGGCCATTTCTCACAAGGGGAAAAAAATTACTTATTGAAATTTGTAAGCGTATAATAGTATGGAACGGCCAATTTATTTGATCAAATGTATATTTATGATATTGTGTCTAAACTCTATAAGCGCCCGAGCGTAGAAAATCACTATTACCGTTTGTCTGTTTATTATTTATGTAGAAACTAAAAAAAAAAAAAATAAATAAAATACCCCTGATTCGATCGAACTGTATTCTTTACACACCATTTCAATTTTTTTCATTGATACACCCGAAATTCAATATGGAAAAAAAACCGCGCGCTCAATTCGTCCATAAATGATTTCTTTTAATATTATTCCCGGTGGCTATTTTTTAAATTTATATTTGACGTATCGTATAAGATTTCGAGTCCCCCCCAACTCCGCCGGCCATTATTATCAAAAAACACACCGTAACCGTAACTTTGATAAATGTGATATTTTAAACCCACACGACTATAATGTAACACACAATCGTATTTTAGTATGTATAAATGCAATATTACTTATATTTATTATATACGTGGTTTTTACGATATTAACCCACGAATACATATGACGCGTATTAAAAAGAATTCAAAATCGTTTTAACGTGAATTTACAAAGATCTTATTATTATTATTATTTTTATTTGTTGTTTTTGCATTACGAAACACGATAGGACGATATTGTAAGAGCAAAAATTATTCTCAAAAATCATAATAATAAACACACCCACACGTCTTTGCAGTGTACAGAGTATTGTTGGAGTATTCGGATACAAGAAAAAAAAAGGAGGTTACACTCTGTGAGTTTTTCTATTCACTGTGATTGACTGAAAAGTTCGTTTGACACCTGTTTACACGTCTTGTGATTAGCCGTTCGCTTACTCAAATGATACCAAAAAGTTGAAATGTATATGAGATTCCGTGTTAACTCGTATTCATTTACCGATTACCCCGAACGGTTCAATTTGTAATTAACCCTGAAATCGTATTTAAAACATCGAATGATGTACTTCTTTAGTACTTCGATACGAGTAATTCATTATTTCGTTTTACGTTATAATAGCCAACATTCTTTATCCGATCGTATACAAACAATTATTATTATTATCCAGTCGTATTGGATTTTGTTTTATAATAATTCAAAATATATTCTGAATTTAAAACTGTTCGTTTCAAATATGTGTACTCAGCTGTGATAATTCACCATTTGTTATTTACGCCGCTCAATCGTTTAGTTTTCAGAATTATTTAAATCACCGCGATTTAAAAAATACAACTACTGGCATTTATCAGTCAGTTTGTTTGCGTGTACGGTGACGAACAGCGCCTCGTACCTCGCCATCGTTTTACTTATCTTTTTCAAAGAAAAAAAAAATCCCGTTCCTCCTGTGTATTAACAAAACCTATATTATAATAAACGTACTGCATAACACAAGCGTAAATATGAATTTTTTTTTTTTTGAAAGGACAATCGTGAGATGATAAAAAAATAGAAAACAAAATACACGGGACGCTGTGTCGAGGAACCTTAACCGAGCGTCACGATTCGCGCAGAACAACGGGCGATTATCTCGCGCGATCCGATAGTTAAAGAGAACGAATTTTTATACGTATATAAAAAAAAAAAAAATAAATATTTTTTTCTTTCCACTCGCGACGATACGTCGTAGAGCAAAAGCGTTTTTATTATTATTATTTTTTTTTCTCCGTGTTCGACTCACTCGTTTTGAAATCCTTCGAAGTCTTCCGATTGTTCGGATATGGACGCCTCCATGTCCAAGTAAGATCCGAGATCGCCGTCTTTGTACAGTTGCAGGGCAGCGTCGTCCAACTTAAAAACAAACCAAAAAGAAAGAACGAAATTATTGGATTACGTATTTAAAAAATAAAATAAGAAAACGCCGACGGGTATACCGCCGCCGAGCCGGTACGGACGGCTAATACGTAATGACGTCCGACGGCCGCAAACGGCGAAAAACCGGCCGCGGAGTAGGGGGAAACAAAGCGGTAACGTCACGACGGCACGTTGGGGTCGGTGGGGTTACCGCGACAGCGGTATACTGCGGAAAATGGTTACAGCGGCGGCGGGTTACCGATAGGCAGAAGATGTGACGCCGCGGCGGCGGCGGCGGCGGTGACGATAATGTTATTGTAATTATTTCTAATAGTCGCGTATTGTAACGGGCAACAACGTAGGTCGGAGGCGTAGGCGGCGGCGGAAGAACGTCGAGCCTCCCGTGCTCCGTCGCGTGTGTGACGGGGATTCTGTGCGCGCTCGCGGTTAATGAGGTCGGGAACCGCGACCACGATTCGCGACGGTAATTATTATCAACGGAGGCCAAAGGTTCGTGAACCTAAAGCGGTCGACTACGGCGGGCGGATCTGGATCTCGCGCCTATTATATTTTATTTGTCACAACGATCACAACGGCGCGTACTCGGGGCGCCTTTCTCTCTCTCTCGCTCTCTCTCACACTCTCATCCGCGTCACACTGTTTCGCGGCCGCCGCGTGGGAACCGTCCGACCGTGAAACTGTTGTGTACCAAAAACATAACACCGCGCGCGTTTTACACGACATTTACATTATTTTTTTTCTTTCTTTATCGCTGTTAACTTAATTTTTATCATGACGTACGGTTGTGGCAGTGAAACGCGGGCGGCTGTGATCATCGCTGACACACTTGGTGTGACGACGGCAGAAGGAAAAATGCTTCCAACAATATTTGATCCCGGTTTGTTAATAATAATAAAAACCGGGAATACACGAATAAAAAGACGTCATAATGGGAAACCCCGGGCCGATGCAAAAGACTACAACGGTCGTGTTGTGATGAGTATCGAACGAGTAAAATAAAACCATCCTAACTAGGAATGTTGTGAGAAGATTCGGAGAAGATCCGGGAAAATGGAGGAGGCGGAGACGCGACTTCGAGATACGCTGCTATGTTGTTGTGAAGAAAACCGCGTAGTTGTGAATGCGCCGCCGACGGTGTTTACCATAGAGTAAATGGAGTACGCGAAATTTGGCGAATACGCGTTGGACGTTTAAATCTAAACACGTTAATATTAAATTCCCTTATTTATACCATTTTTTTTTTTTTTTTAAACAGGTAGCAGTGTATCGGTTCGATAAGTTTAAAAACTATTTAGATAACTCTCCTGCTAATAAAACTAAAATATTTTACAATTTTAAAATTATTATTTTAACTATTAAATAGTTTCGATAACTAACTACTCCTATGCGACATTTAAAATTACATGATATATTACACGTTTTTTTTTTTTTTTTTTTTTTTTTTTTTTGTGAAACATTGGTCACAATTTTTGGACATTTATCTGCTTCGCGTATTTGTTACTTTAGTTCGTACTTTGTCGATGTTTTTTTTTTACCAAGAAGCTTTTTTACAATAATATAACTGTTACACGAGCGCATTTATTATGAATTTCGGTATATTGTGTTGACATGTGACGGCGAGCATTCTTCTATAAAACTGTGAGAAAATTGAAATTTTACAAAATCCAAAAATAGTTATCTGCGATTAAATTATATAATATGATTTCGTTCGCATTGTCGGTGCTGAATCAGTTCAAAACGATTTAAAACAACAAAAAAAAAAACAGATTTTCCCTAAAATCCATCGATTTCTATAGTCTTACATCGATTCGCGTAATAAAAAAAGAACACGTTCGAACAAAACGTGTGTATTTTCGACAAATCTATAATCGTGAAATGCGAATTGTCACACTTGGAGAGTGCAGTACGAGAAAAAAGACTATACTCGTATACGTGTTTGGATACGAGAAATCGATTTATCCATATATAATTGACCGCAAAATTGCGGAAGAAAATCCAGTTAGGTACCAGCTATTCACGCATATTCCTTGGATTTTTTTTTTTTTGTTTTCTTTTCGTCGTATTTTATTATTCAAATGTGTACGATTATTGTAGATTTTAACCGTTTTATTGAATCGTATTGAACTATATCATTTCGGTAGTGTGGCAGTAAATGGATAGAATAAGCCAAATAGATACGTAATAACAATAATAATGTATTGTGGAAAAAACGATGGTGAATAGGTCGAGACATGGTTCAAAGGCTATGGAGAGATGTTGTGAAAATTAATATAAAGGAAGGCCGTTGAAAAAAATGAGTATAGATTGGGGAGGGAGGGAATTGAGGGTAATACGAAGGTGTAGGCTGGTGTGATACGAGGTGAGAGACATTGGCGTCATTTCAATTTTCAAAAGCGGGAGGCAAAAGATTTATTAAACTACTTCTCGCACATACATTTTGGTATTTTTGTTACAGCGTATAGGCACGAATCGCCCGACATTTTTTTCCGGAGAAGGGACGTTTGTTAATTTTGTCTCGGCTATACTCGTATAATACCAATACATCATAAACGACTAGTACGTCAGTATTAGCTGAGATTCAAGTTTTCAAGTTTCTCTTGTCATGACATCAAACGTGTTAGCAATGTTTTGTGACCAACTCCGAGCAGCTCGTTGGAGTTTAACTGTTTTCCTCTCTCTCTCTCTTACACACACACACACACACACACACTCAAATACGCACCCTGTCCCCTTTAAATGACGCTACTGATGGGAGATCGTGCTTTATGAAGCTGCTGACTAGAATGGTCGACCTCGCGTGTAGTTACTGTAGTGTAAGGCGAAGTAGGACCAGAACGTTATACGCAGTCAGGTGCACTCGCGAATAAGATATATGGCTGGTGATAGTCGCGGTTCGCCGCGAATGCAATCGACGATCTCGATCGCAGATAACGCGTTTAGAAAGAATCTGAGTATATTATAATATAAATACGTACATACATTTGTATACATATATAAATATCAACACGAAGACGTCGACATCAGCAGCCACACTGTTTATAAGAAAAAATAAAAATAATCGTAGCGGCCGACTTGTATTCCCTTTAACAATACGAGTGCCGCACAACGAATAGTCTTTGAATATATTACAACACTACGCGAAATTCTCATCGTCAGAGGCGGCTTGGACACACGCTAAACTATACGGGAGCATTGTTCCGCGGACGAAGATTTGGAGACGGATATTCGCGCGGAATAATACGAGAAAAAATATGTCTTAAGAATGTACGATAATCGTATAGTGTATATGTATATAGCGGTGTGTTAAAAAAATTAATTTGGCGGATATAACTCAACGGTTGAAAACGTTTCCACTCAGTATAAAAAGAAATCACGAAAAATTATTAGAAAATTTCGAATTTTTTACTTTTTACTCGAATCAACCGCCAGATTTTATATTTCCCGAAATATATGTCGTCTAGACAGCGCGTGTCAAATGAAATCCAACCCCCAAGCCTTCCCGTTCTATTTATGCTGAAAATACATGTTCATACGTTTTTTGTTTTTTTTTTTAATACCAAAGTGAACGTTAAATGTAAAATAATTTTTTCACCGGAGTGAACGAAAATTTGCTTAAAACAAATTTTATACGAATCGTTGAATATCTCTAGCATATTTTCAAGCATTTTTGGCGGCAGGCAGCAAAAAAAATTATTTTTATAATTATATTCCGAATTGTCTTGTGAGGGATACGTAGATTTTTGCTTTTTCCCCGATGAACCGAATTAATCACACTGCCGCCCATCGTAGTATAAAAACAATTTTAGAAGAAAAAAAACCGTCTAAAACGTAATATGTTTTTAACTCGAGTTATTATTCCAAAATGAATTTATAAATATATTTAATTTAATTTGAATATATATATTTTTTTATATATTAAAATAGTATTCAGACAAAGCGAGTGCACAGATAAAACTATCGTTCATCAATTACTTTCGATAAATTTAATAACCGAATTTTTTTTTTTTTTAACACAATATATCCTTTTGAACGCCGAAATCTATACTATTCTTTTATGATATTAAGCATAAATTCGAAGTCGTATATACGCATTATTATTAGCACTAAAAAATTACACGTTCGACTTATAATGTCTGCGTGCGCGGTGGTGATTTGCGTGGTTTATACCGTATTATTATCTGCACTGCATATTTACGTAATACGTATATAATAATTTTTAAAATGTTATAGTATTAAAGCGATATAAATATAAAATTACTAATTTATAGGTAAAATAGTGTTATGCGTGTACATTATATTACATGAGGTAGCGTGCCATTATACTGGAGCCACGTGTGTGTCATTAAAAAACAATTTGTACTTGAGCGCACGTTACATTACTTTAATGCGTTTAACTCGGAACAAAATGTATGAGAGAAAGACGTAATGAAAAAAAAAAAAAAAAATAGAAAATAAAATGTTTCGCCAAAATATTGTGACGAAACAGAATTATTATTATTATTATTATTATCATCACAGAGTGCGTGCGCGTAATTCTTTCAAAACGCCGCCGGAACACGGACCGCGATCATCGCGTTGTCAATTAACCATCGACTACGGGGATTAATTTATCGCAATTGACATTATTCAGTCGAATATAATAAAGACGAATTGTATACACTTAGAAATCGAAAACCGATTAAACGACTAATCGCGTGTATTATATGAAAATCTTTAGTTTTATATGCTCAACGAAACTTTTTTTTACTCGAATGCCGTCGATTGTAATAAAAAAACGAAAATTCGATCGATATAATTACTAAAACGAATTGTACGTTGGCGCGTTGGCAATATGTACACACCGACGATTTAAAAATCTCTTGTCTTTGTTTAGAAAAAAATAAAATTACGACTTGTTTTTTTACGGGCGATTAGAAAATATTTATCGTTTCTTCGTATTTTCATAATTTATAACGAATGTCGTTTTCTCGTGTGTGTATATATATGTGTGTGCGTGTGTGTTACGTATACAATTTTAATCGATATTGTACGGGAATCGGATTTCGGAATAGAAAAATGAATTTAAACGACACTTGTTTTTTTTGTTTTCAAATTCAAAGCTTACGTTTAAACGGTAACCGACTTAGTTCTCAAATAGTCATAACGAATTTGCGATAAAAAAATCGTTTTTCCGTAATCAAACGACAACTAAACACACATTACGACTTTCGTATAAAATATTATTATTTCTCGACTTACGTACACGTTTGTCATTTTAACTAAAACGTATTATATACTCGCGTGATCATCTATATCTGGAAATGAGCGTACGACGATTGCGAATACGCGCTCGCGTCGAATAATCGTAGAGACTTTAACGAACGGGACGACTTTATTAATATAATAATAATAATAATAATAATAATACGGTCGATATCTAATAATAAATGCGAACACAACTGGGCTGGCTTTATGGAGAATACGTACGCCCAGTGCGGAATCAATCGAAGAAGCAAAACGGGTTTCTGCCGCCGCACTAAACGACATTTGCGAGCCTTAGGTCAACACCTACACAAGATGTATACTTAAACATTGTTCCACCTGAAATTACAACACACATGACTACCGGTATGGAAAAAACAAAAACGGACGACAGATGAAAGGCACCTAACCCCGTGCGTGGACAAAAAATTACACGAGAACAATATTTAAATCCCGAAGACGTTTCGTGCGAACAGCAGGAGAACTACACGATCCCCCAGAAATAGACAGACAAAAAAAAAAAAAAATTAAAAAATAAACTACGAAAACTGGATGTAGAAAAATTGTTTCGGGCATACGGACAATTACCAATAGACGGAAATCTGCTATGAACGCTGAGATAAACCATAAATAAAATGATAAATTGATTTTACCGAGGATAAAACCTAACACGACGAAACGAGATTTTATTACAGAAGACGAAAATCATGTGATCGCGGAAAACGCCACGAACCCAATACAACGTATTTACAACAGAAGACTGGGCACCGACGAACATCGGATACCATTTATCGAACAAATTTATATATTTATTTATACTGTAGTGTACGTTAATTTATTTTATTCGTTTGTGTTGTTTTTTGACCAATTCAATTACGCTTGTAACATTTCACGGGTTATTTCATTATGATATTTATCGCGATTTATAACCGAACTCGAGGAGGAGACGATCGTCCAACGTAGAAATCATAATTTAACCAAATTAAACGGAAAACGATAAAATGTTACGTTATTCAATCTTGTTTCTAAGTCGATGAAAAAATACATATATATGGACATTTATGTGCGTATTACATGTAGTTATAACAATATTGCTTATATATTTTAATCGAGTATACGTGTGCAATACGTTACAAGCGCGTGTGAAAATTAATGAAATATACACGAAAGACTAGTTATAGAATTTATGCGACAACATTTTGACAAAAATTGCCTGGCCTATAAATAAAAAAAAGAAATTAAATTAAAAAAGTACCACCGGGAAATAATATTTGTAGTTGATATAAACGAATAAAGTAGAATCTTCTGATTTTTATGGCCCGTAAAACACGTGATCCTCGTGAAGCCTTAAAACTCAACAAACCGCTCAAGATTTCTGTCTTCTAATGTGTATATATATTTATATACACACACACACACACACACACACACACACACACACACACTAGGTACACAATAGCGTAGAGAAGTCAAAATGTAAATTCAAACGCATCTGCGTAGAAAGTTCAAATATATTTAACTAATACACTATTAGAAAGTAATATTGACATTATAATATGTGCGAAATGTGTATGCGTTATAACGAAAGCACGCGGATATTTGAAAACGTACAAAACGATATACTTCAACGTTTTATAAAGACAAATTGATAACGAAAACCATCGATAAAATAATTGATTGAAATTAATAATTATTCCGCGAATTTTAATAAGTCACGTGTCGAAAACCTAACGGTTTACCCGACACATCGCGATATTCCAAAAGACATGTTGAAAAAAATAAAAGAATTCAAAATAAATTTTATAAAGCACGTCTTTCTTTATTTTAAATTACAAATGTTTTCGTTTACTCAAAACGCAATATCATATACGGAATGAACATAAATATTGTCTGTCTGTTTTTTTTTTAACCAATAAACTGGCTGCCAGACGTACATAAGTTTTTCCCCCTTTAATCGCACATAAAAATTGTGTAAAGAGTATTCGGGGCTCAATGCAAGTATATAATAACGTATAATTATGTTTGCTTTGAGCGCGGCAGAAATTTAATAGTTTCATATGCAACGGCGGTTCGGTTTTATGATGGGAATTCAGTATCGAATTCGAGGAATATTTTTTATAATAATCATGTAGGTGATACGAGTAAAAACGAACAGCAGTTTAACATAAAATCTTATATGATTCACACACGGTGTGCTTGCCGCGGTCAGAGGCGTACAAGATTGTTCGCATTTGCCCGCCGCGGCTACACTGAGCGATCCTCTGGTTTCGGACCGCTATTTATAAGCGTTTTGCTCTCACCCCCTCTACATTGTGTGATAGCGCTATCTGGTGACTACTTTCGTTTCCTATTTTATCGCGGTCGACTGACGCGCTATGTCCGTGTATACGTGGGTGTTTAGTTCAACGTCGATCGAGCGTTTATCAATTATATAATGTATCGTTCTCGATTTAACAACGAACGATTAGAGACGTCAATTTTTTTTACAACACGCATTTTATATATTTCCAAGGATATTAAAAAAATTCTTTTTTTAAAAGTAAACCGAGAACGATAATCAATAATAATGGGTAGCGGGGATTGATTTTGTCTAATATTGCAATATACAACGACGGTATTATAATAATAAACAACACTTGGCTGAACCCCTTTTCGTTTGTGAGCGAAGGGAGCACATTTGAGGACGACAATAAAATCTCGTACAGTGTATACACTCATCATATAATTTATTATAAGTACAAAAGTCAAAATTGGTTCGAGCATAAGTATAAGTCTAACACTTCTTTATAAGTATTTCATCGGCGATATCCTCACGTGCGTACGAAATGCGTATTTTATATCCCCACTATACCGTAACGACGAAACGTTTTTGTGTAATAAAACGCGACACCGTATACGAAAGTCGTCTACACTTATGTCGTAAAGAGTTAAGCAAAAATAACACAAAATGTCTAAAGAAAAAACTTCAAATTTATGCGAGAGCAATAATTCGGTTTTTTCCAAATGGCCGCGACGATCAATTCATACAATACGCGTTTTCGTTTCAATCGTAAAATATAATATCAATAATTTACTATTAAAATTGCGCCGCAGCGTATTAATTTATTTTAATATAACATTTTTAAAACAATATTCGTAATTACATTTATAATAATATATCTATGTTATTCAATAATCGTACAAAGTACTATATACGAGTATAAAAATAAGTACGCTTGAATATTTTTTTTTCAGTCCCTTTCAATCTAAGTATACTACAAATCAACATTACATATTATATGGTTTATATGTTTGATGAAATTACGAATATAATATATTATATAACTTTTTTTTTTTTTTTACTTTATTGCGTTGTGAATAAACCCTAACGAACGCCAATTATTATCGTATTTAAAAACTGCGTGGGTATACCGTCTAAAACACTCAATTAAAACTCACACATTCTCTCGTGATTACGATATATCGTTTCAGTTAAAAAAAATAATAAAACACTTTGGCCATAATGTTATTCCGGTGTCTAATCTAACGTTCTCCAGTATTCCAATTACAAGAAAATATACGTGTAACTATCGCGTCATTCGACTTACTCGACCTTAACGAACACAGGTTAAAATAAATAATAAACAAAAATAAATGAGACGGAATATTTTATACGGATTATATAATCGGACTTGAACTAAAACAGATTTAATCCACGTGAGTAAATGCAAAAAAAAAAAATAATAATAATAAAAAAAAAATTATGTTCGAGATTCCATTATAAGGCGTATATACGACGGTCTATCAAACGGATAGTTATTTTTCTTCTTCTTCTTCGTAGTCAAACCGAACGACTTAAACAGAATTATCGTACGTTAATGACAACTATAGCATGAAAAAAAAGAAGTTTTATCAGGTAAAAAAAAAGAAGAAGAGAAAAAAATGTTAAGGTTATAAACCTATACAACCAGATCGAAAACATTTTTTTTTCTTTTTTAAATCACGAGAAAATATATATTTATATTACGTATATGTTTTAAGAGAAAAAAAAGAAGAAGAATGGGAAAAAAACTGAAAATAATCGTATCGGTTTAACGTTTCAATGACAAATTAGATTACAATTCGTAACGGTTCGGATAAATTATTTTTCAAGTTTAATACAGCGAGAGAAATGCGTATTTAGTTACATATTATATAATTACCGCTTGCGAATAGAAAAATATTATAAAAAATATAAAATAATATTCCAAACGAAAAATCGAAAATGTGTTGAACAAATTATTATCCGGACTCTCTATAAGATCTGCTATTATTGAATAATGCTGATAAAAATATTAGAGTAAACTGTTATACACTTGTTTTATGCGACAACGATTTCAATTATTCTGTATGATTCAAGTAAAATTCTGAATATTTCAAACCTTTTAGATTTTTAATACTATTTTCCCGGCTGTTTTGCTAATAATAAGCGTTAAATTTAAATTATTTCCATTTTTTTTTTTTTTCATAAATCTCGTAATAATATAAGACGCGGTAAGAAAAACTGTACGAACACGCACATTGTCGTTTCAAGTTAGAGTCTATTTTTATAAGTATTAAACTGTTACGATATTTTGACAGTGAGAACGACGGACCTTTTACTATAATTCATAAACAAAAAAAAAATTGTTTTTTTGTTATTTGTTTACTATTTTCCGCTGGTTTTAGAGCATATTTTAAGATTTTTTTTTTTTCTGTCATATAACGCTATAAAATCCGAGCTTAAGTTATTATTAGGTACACGCAATATACGCTACAGTGTAACTGATATGATAATATTATAAAATTGCACTTTTAGAATAGACTCGTTTGCCAATATTTTCTAGAAACTTTCGTGTATAAAATTTAAATTTATTAAACGACTTTAATTATACGACGACGTAATATCTATAATGACGTATTTTTATGAGAAAAACAACAAAAAGTCAAAACAATTTTTTTTTTTTTTAAACTCTACGTGCCTTTTTTATTATATTATTATTTATTGTAATATTCATAATATTCTCTGCGAGTAATTTTGTCCGGGATTTTTAAATTTTCTATTGTATTTTTCTTTTTTGCTCAATGCTTGATGATTAATATTATTTGTCGAAAACCGGTAGTGAATAAACAAATTGTGCCGTACGACAGTTCTTTATTTTCGCACAATAATCATCGGCTCGAATGTACATTCACAAATCTATCGGTTAATTTATAGTTTTCATTATAATTTTTTTCTTCCTTTTTTACTATTTTATTATTTCTATCGCATATAATAGATCGTCGTTAGATTTTTTTTTTTTTTTGTTTTGTTCTAATTCGATATTTATCGAACATCGAAGTCAATATTAACCACATAATATTATGAAAACGAGTATTCTCGGGTCATTTTTCCGGGTCCTCAACTTATATTTTTAACGAATCTTCTTCTTCTTCTTCTTCAAAAAGAAATTATAAATCCTGATGGGCTCACCGGCTGAAGCGTATAATGCGTAACGACGTTGTTAGAACTTTTCATTCGTTTATATTATAAACACGTTGAACGCGACATCGTTTTTTCCATTCCATTTTCTGAGACTTGTCTCTCCCCCCCCCCTTTTGAAAATCAAGTCCAATCTTAAAGGAAAAATAACGACTGGACCAGGAAGTACGGCCGCGCGGTCTCGCCAACGAGTGTGAAAATTATTAAATCCTTTGTTATGTGATACGCGTAAGTGTTTTAGGTTTATTTATTTATTTATTTTTTTTGTTTAACCTATTTACATCGCATGGATGTTTATTATGTAATTGCGAAACGACAGAAACGATAATAGTATTATGTAAATACGTTTTGAGCACAATATACGAGTATAAATATAATATGCGTATATATATATATAATCGCGGATGATGTGGACCACCGAGTGGGAGAAAAAAGTCGGACTTGAAAACTCCGTGTGCGCGCGCGCGTGTGTGTACTCTGGTCGTACTGGCACGTATGTGGGGTGAGCCTGTTTTGCTGATGACCAACTGGATTGTCGGCTCCGCGGTAGGGGAAAGCGAAGAGTACGAGAGAGGAATAGAGAAGGAGTCAGTCGTATAAACCGGTTGTGCGCGCGCTACGCTGCACGACGCCGAATGGGATTATACGACTTTTATTATCTCGTCGCGATATTATTATTCATACACATATTCGAAATCATCATTATCGATCTGAACGGAGGACACGTAGACTCAGTCGCGTCCGTCCCTACGGTCGAATAGACCATTTCGAAAACGAGTCGGAATCCGATGTATTCGAATTTTAAAGGGAAGAAATACAAAAAAAAAAAAAAAAACACTTTTTCGACTCTTTGTGTTTCCGGAAAACTTTTTTTATAAGGTTGACAAAAACTGAATACAAAAACGTGTATATTTAGTCGCGTTGTGGGACGCTCGGAGGAGAATCGTTCATTTTTCTCCAGACGGTGAATTGTCACCGTATTCGAAACGAAAATGATTTTCAATTACCGAATAAAAAACATTTCAATACCGTTAAAAATATTGGTAATTTCCAAGCCGAATACGTATTTAGATATTCTTCTCGCAGATTTATCCGTTGACCACTCAATAATGATTTCGTCCTTTGTACTTTTCTGGTACATATTGGTACACGTTCTTTGTGTTTTCAATTTTCTCGACGCTTCGATAGGGATTTGTCCTTGGTAAGCAGAGTTATCCGCTTATTGGATTTCGGACGAATTCTGGAGATTTCATTTTTTTTTTTTAATATCGAGAAACGTCCTTCTACACAACATTATTGTGTCTTTCCACCACGTTACAAAAAAAAAACTTGAATACAAAATCGTTACACACAATTCATTGCGGATAACGTCGGTTTTCGACCACGCCAATATCGCTACAACGATTTCGTAATTTTTTTTCTTCGTTTTTTTTTTAACCGCGCATTGATTTTCACACGCCGATTTCCTCGAATTCGTCGTTATGCAATACGCGCGCGTAGTGTCGACGAGACGACGGTACCGCCGCATCCGTCATTCTAAAAGATCAATACGCAGGAGGGCATTCACATGGAAATTACACATGGACCGTGCGACGTTTAAAAACGGTTTATTAAATCACATTATATCGTTTACAAGGGAAAAAAGAAAACGTCAATGATTTATGTATACCGCGTTGACCGAAATAGAATTTCAATGTCCGGCCGTTTTTAAATACTCAGCATCTGTTACTGTGCCGAACGTCTCCGTCTGCCAATGTTTTCCGCCGAAGAAGAAAAAAAAACATACAAAGGCGAAATTTCCCGTGGACCGCACCGGGTTATGTAACGGACCACAGACGGACGCTACAGCGCGACATCAACGGCAGCCGTTGTTGACCGGCAAACACCAGCCGGCGGCGCGGATTATCATCATCATCATCATCATCATCGTTATTTTCGGTCGTATGAGCGGAGCTCGTTTTGTTCTTTCTCTTTTCCCCGTCCGGAGATTAAAAAGATAACGTTAAAAACAAAAAAAAGCAAAAACCAGAAAAACCGATCGACGCGTAACACCGGTAGCAATAATAATAATAATAAAAAAACGTTCGGGCGATTAAATTTTTTTTTTTCTTTAGTCTTTTTTTTTTTTGCGTTCCGCCGCGGAAATCGCGCGTTGCAGGCGCGCGCGCGCTATGTTATTATTAATGCGCCGCCGCCGGGTCGCCCGATACAGACGACGAGGTGTTTTTCGAACGAGTATGTTCCTCCTCTCGTTTAAGACATACGCGCGCTGCACAGACCTGGTTTTGAACGGGGGAGAGAGAGAGAGGGAGAAATAGAAGGCCGTAGACCCGTGGGAGACCTGTTTTTTTTTTTCTTTTTTCTGTATCGAATGAATACGCTTATAATAAATATATAGAGTTTCGTTTTGTGTATCGACGGAAAATTTACAACGTGTTCATGACGCGACGACATCGTTTAAAAGTGGATCTCTTATAGTGAGAGACAGAGAGAAAAAATCCAAATACGCGACGTATATACGCGAGGTTTTCAAATTATTCTTTTTTTTTTATTTTTATATAATCTCCGCGTGACGGAGATCAGACAAACGTCCCCTGCTACGACTTTTGTTCTACTTCCACGTTTCAAATGGGACGGGGGGAGTTTGTGACAGGACTTAAAATCTCAACAAAAAAAAAATTATTATTATTATTAATTCTATCGTATTTTTATTGAAATAAACAATGACAATCGACTAAATAACGGCCGATTATTACGAAAAATACGTTTTTAGAAAAACTTCGACGTTTGAAAAATATCGTATTACGTCACGCGTAAAACAATTTTTAAAATCAATTGCCGAAATTCAAATGTTTTTCTCGTTATTACTCATCGGTTCGCCGATACCAACCTCTACTCCTCCAATACATCGAATCGAAATTTTGCCAAAAAAAACAACAACAAATTGCTCAAATTGTAAACATACGAATTGTTTTTACTGTTATACTTAACCATTTGTATGGCACGTCCCACGAGCATTTTACGGCACTCGGATAAGTAAAACAATATTCAACGTAATTTATTTCCAACCGATTAGTGTTTGATTTCGTGTATTTTCATCGACGTTTATATTTGTATCCGAACGCATCGGACACGGAACGTGAGACGATTTCATTGAAAACGGAAACAAAATTAACTCGACTCCATGCAATTGTACATTTGAATGTACAATTAACTTTTTTTTCCACTCTGCCAAAGGAATTCGGTCGACTCTGTGCGATTTATAAGACGCACGATTTATAAGATATCTAAGACGCACGCGCGTATAAAATATTAAAATTACATATTTTATTACACGGACAATAGCAGGTGTGCTACAATATACATTTTATTATCGCACAAACTATATTTCCGTAATATTTACTAATATATCGGCGTTGATTTGAAGAAAAAAAAACCCCCCCGGCTACATACTATACGACGTAATAGTAGCGTATTGTAAACACGTCCGTGAAGTTGGCACCCCGACTTTGTCGTAGAAACTTCAAACCGGTGCCAATATTTAGCAACTTTTTAGCAACTAATTGCAACCAAATTAAAAAAATTTGCAACCAGCTTTAAACTTAAGAAACATAAGAAAATGTGTTCGGGGGGCTAACTTCACGCAGCCCCCCGACTTTGTCCTACGAACCTCGAACCGGTACCATTATTTAGCAACTTTTTAGCAACTAATTGCAACCAAGTTTTTATAATTTGCAACCGATTATTTTCGCCGCAATCGATATTCAAAGGAGGGGGGGTCAGCCCCCCGACTTTGTCCTACGAACTTCGAACCGGTACCATTATTTAGCAACTTTTTAGCAACTAATTGCAACCAAGTTTTTATAATTTGCAACCGATTATTTTCGCCGCAATCGTTATTCAAATGAGGGGGGGTCAGCCCCCCGACTTTGTCCTACGAACCTCGAACCGGTACCATTATTTAGCAACTTTTTAGCAACTAATTGCAACCAAGTTTTTATGATTTGCAACCGATTATTTTCGCCGCAATCGTTATTCAAAGGAGGGGGGGGTCAGCCCCCCGACTTTGTCCTACGAACCTCGAACCGGTGCCATTATTTAGCAACTTTTTAGCAACTATTTGCAACCAAGTTTTTATAATTTGCAACCGATTATTTTCGCCGCAATCGTTATTCAAATGAGGGGGGGTCAGCCCCCCGAATTTGTCCTACGAACCTCGAACCGGTGCCATTATTTAGCAACTTTTGAGCAACTAATTGCGACCTTAATAAAAACATTTGCCACTCATTAATAAACCTTAAAAAAGAACAAAACAAAATACTTGCCTTTGTAAATCTTTAATTTCAAGCTATAGGAAATCTAGGAGTCATTAAACATTTTTATAGGTAATAAAGTTTACAACACCAATGCTTATTAAAGTAATAACTTTGTATTGTTTTGATACAATATTATTATTTATTACATTACAATATTATTATTATTATTTATATTTTTTTGATCATGTAATTATAATACTTTTAACTTAATATTCTAAATTAATATTTAATATAAAATTAGCCTTATTTATTTAATTTTAATTTTTGATATAAACAAGAATATGAGGATTTATTTTATTTTTATTTGAGGAACACCTTTTTATCTGTTTTAGTAAATCGTTATGTATTTCCCACTTTTTTTCAGCACGTCTTATATGGGCTATATAATGGTCTGAATGGTATGCTACTGCGCCATAAAATGTGTAACTGCAAAATACAAGTTTTTAAATTTTCAATTATTTTTCAAATTTATTATTTACTATAAAACATATTATATTTATACTTGTTGTCATTTATGTGTAACTCAACTGGAAACTCTGCTAAACAAAATAATTTGTTGTTGGAATATACATCTGTTTCTATGAAGAGATGCTGCATCAATATTCTGTTGGAAACGATTGTTCCACCGCAGTCATTACAATTGTAATTCTTTGTAGCCATATATCGCTCTAACGCCTCTTGAATGTCACTAAAACCATTTGACTTCAAACGAAGAATAATTGTTGGACTAGCAATTTGTCTTCTTGTGTTGGAACAATCCATACTTGAGCAACGAATGTTTTCAATTGCTGACGGGGCGCTTGCTAATAACTTTTCTACAATAAATATTACGTTGCAACGTGTATCAATAATTTTAATGTTCGTCAAGTTATCCAATTCTTTGAAGTAGGGTCTAACGATTTTCAAGCGATCTATATATGTTTGTTGATTTGATCCATGTAGTGCTAAGTATTTACAGAATAACAGCATTTTATTTTCGTTCGAATCAATAAATATTCTATATGTACTTATATCTGTATATGCCATTGCTATAATTGCAGCCACTGCATCAAATGGACATGTATTGTAGATCAAAAATTTTTGTTTTGCTATTTTTAAAGGTGTACTCATATTTCCGTTTGTGAGTAGTGTATTTAATGTTGATCGGGTAGTTTTTTTTTCAATTAGTCTTTCTATTTCTGGAGATGGATCCATGTATGCTGTTAACCTTTTTCTTCCAATTGTCTTTTTATTTTTTATTAATTTAGCATCATTTGATTCACCATAACCTCGCCAATTTTCAATAACATCAAATGAATTGATAGAAGAACTTTCGTTATCGCTATCATGGACGTTTTTAATCTCGTTGACATTCTTACTTTCGTGATTTAATTTATCTGATTCTGTTTCTGGCATATGTTTTACTGGATGAATGTGGTCATTTTTTATTTGCTTACTTCTGAATAATTTTGAATTTAAATCGAGAGCTTTTAAATGTGTAGCTATAAATTTTCACCATAAACAAATTACAATAATTAAAATTAACTCAAAACCATATAATATAAATAAAATAACACTGTATACCGCCAAGGATCTTGTAGTAATGAAACAATTTTACACGAAGTCAATGATCGATTTATTTAATTTTGTTAATATTCTAACAAATTAGAAAAACCCTGAAAATCTATTTAAATCCACATGACCACATCCTATCGTGGCCGGATGTATGGTATTTATGTATTGTATACACGACACGTATAAATGAAATTTACATAACAATCTTTTGCGTGCAATAAATGTTGTCGATCGATACAAAAATAATTTTATATAATTTAATATTATTATATTGCAATAATATGTTAGTCATAAATATTATAAAATATAATAAGATAAATACGAGTATCTAATATTTATTGTGGAAAACACAACAGTCATAAAAATGTCACAATAAAAAAAAAATGTTACACATTCTCAATATAAATATTACAATAGAAATAATCGCAGATACATATCAATATTAACACTTAAAAATTAACATATTTATTTATTTAATTTGTAATTTATATATTATCTTAGCATCTTGCCTCTAAGCTAAATAATTCATAAATGTTTAAAATCATAAAATATACGTATGTATTCCAACAAAATAAGAATTAGTCACAACACGTAAATAAAAAGGTATATAGATAAAAATATGTTCCTCAAATAAAGTTAAAATAAACCATTATATTCTTGTTTATATCAAACATTCAAATTAAATAAATAAAGCTAATTTTATATTAAATATTAATTTAGAATTGCAATAGCAATAGCAATTAGTTGCTAAAAAGTTGCTAAATAATGGCACCGGTTCGAGGTTCGTAGGACAAATTCGGGGGGCTGACCCCCCCTCATTTGAATAACGATTGCGGCGAAAATAATCGGTTGCAAATTATAAAAACTTGGTTGCAATTAGTTGCTAAAAAGTTGCTAAATAATGGTACCGGTTCGAGGTTCGTAGGACAAAGTCGGGGGGCTGCGTGAAGTTAGCCCCCCGAACACATTTTCTTATGTTTCTTAAGTTTAAAGCTGGTTGCAAATTTTTTTAATTTGGTTGCAATTAGTTGCTAAAAAGTTGCTAAATATTGGCACCGGTTTGAAGTTTCTACGACAAAGTCGGGGTGCCAACTTCACGGACGTATTGTAAACACGTACGCGGATACGATTTATCCGAAACCGTATAATGATTTATTGGAAACAAAAACAAAAATCGATTTCTCGACAAAAATATCTCTCTCTTTGAAATCAAAAAGAAGAATTGTTTTCAAATAATAATTATAATTAACGCGTATTATATAATTTATATATATATAACAACAATACAGACTTCAAAGGTTTCTCGTTCTGTAAGACTTCGCCCATATAGGTTAATAATATTTACACTATTTCATTACGCGTACGCGTGTATGTCGGTAGACACGTTAACGAGTGGTTGAAAAAAAAAATAACAATAATAATAAATTCAAGGTAAGTTTTCATACACAGACACGCGATGGCATATTTAATGAGGACTCGCGTTCATCACATTTGCTGTAATTTTATATCGAACTGGCCGTGTAGTTTGTCGCCCGTAAAAAAAAAAATGCCCGTCTCTATAGTATGATAACAAATTTTTTTTCAATTCGTTACCCAACACTCGGTGATGGGATGTGCGAAATTTTTTCAAAACAAAAACGATTTAACTATCGGTTTTTATTTTATTTCCAACACAATAATTATATATTTTGCACGTTTCGTTACGCTTGTTTTTAATTCCCGTTTCTTTAGCTCAGCTAATGTCGATCTATGACTGACTGACGAATAAAACTCCCGCATTAACTGACATTGTGGATCTTGTCATCCCCCCCCCCCGCCGATCAACCGCGTCCACGGGCTGTTCGTTTTCGCTTAGCGTTCTTTTTGGATTCTTTTTTTTTTCTTTTTGCCACACTCCTATGGGTCGTGGCGTTATGTTAAACAGCCAATAATCTTCCTCGGGCTATGAAATGCAAAAAAAAAAAATCCGCCGGCTTTGTTATATTAGTGTGTGGACAGTAATTTTTCATATTTTATGAATGCAAAATCCCGCGTTTATTAATCTAATACACGACGCGTAATCGTTACGAATTATTATTAGAGATTTTTGCAATGAGTAAAATAATTTTCAAAGTTGAATATTATTGAATTGAATTTCGATTATTTTAAATGTCTTTAATTTTATCGTTAACTTTGTAATTTCTCTATGGAAATGTGACATTACGAATATCAATACCTATGTTTTAAATTTTGTTGGTGCACCCCACAACCGCTCATTATACATTTCTAAATACGCCTCTGCGCGCGCGTACACACACACACACACACACACACACGAGTCTATGAAATTACTTACGTATAATGTATAAGTTGTGTATTATAAGCGAGTTATATTAAAAACGAATATACCAAATAATTGTAAGATATCGGAGGTTGCGTGCGGTGTCTCTTGTAACCGGATTTATCAATTTATATATTACATATTAATATTATACCGCCAGCGACGTGTTATTTATTTTTTTTTTTTATCTTTTTCCCTCGAAATTAAAACTGACTTTCTTCGAGATATTCTCACGTAGGTATTATAAGGAACGAACGATTTCAAAAATTTCAAACTCTAATTATTATTATACGTCTCGTATAACGCGGAGACGATTTTTCAATCGGAATGGAAGCAATAACGTTTTCTAAAACGGGAACAGAAATCAATTTTACTACTCGCGGAAACGAATTCCGTTTTCTATAATAATTAACGCGCGATGATTGTCAATTATCTTAACATAACTGCCAGTGCTCAGTGATTTATTATTTATTTCAGCGTCTTCGGCGGCGGCGAAAACCCGTACTGATATATTTTCAAATATTATAAACGTCCATTTTGATTTTGTCGCGTATCGTCTTTCCTGTTTATTATCATTATTATTTTTTCAATTTTTCCACACGATTTGTAGATTCGAGTTTCTCTCTCTCTCTTATTATTATTATTATTTTGAATTTCGTTTCAAAAATTAAAATCCAATACAAAATCGACCGATCGGCCATTCGTTCTTTGCGAAATTCGACGCGTTTAAAACGTTGAATTTAGAATTTGTTTAACGTAAAACGATTTCCACGCGTATGTGCATCAGAAAACAACGTGGCGAAATCACGTTGAATAACACGGATTTCGTGCGCCGTCTAGGAGGAATTTTGGCGTGAAACGAAAACGGGTCAACTCAAAACGAGTGATATACGCGCGAGTAGAATAGTATCGAGACGCCCGCCTACAAGTGGTGTACGTTTACACATCTCTAAAAATAATCGCGTTATACGCGCGATTCACCGGTAAATTAGTAAATACCTTAATTCTTGTCACGCATATTATATTATTTTGTGCGAATAATTTACAAAAAAAAAATCACGCGTGAAACTCATTCGACTGGAAAATATACGAAAAATGAAAAATTATTTTGTATACACACGCCAGTCTTCAATGCAAAATTTCCAAACTCGTTTCCAGTGTATCGATGTACGAAAAAACAATTCGAATTTTAAATAATCTGTTATGTCCGAATGGTTCATTAAATTTTTTTTTTTTATTTTTCCAACTCGGAGATTCTCAAATCGTGGGTCGCGGCGAATAATACGTTCATCAATAACGGCCGTTGAAGAAGAATCCGCGATCTATTTGAAAACGATTTTCATTAAGAACGAGTTTCAACCGAATACGTACGAGACACCTGTACGATACTTTCTACCGAATCCCCATTCAATTAATGTATTTATAAAAATTTGCAACAAATTTCTACTGTCGTATTACGTTTCGAATTAGAGCCCTAAACAGCGAGCCCTTCGCTTTTGATTAAGAAAAAACGGTAAATCTCATAATAACATTAATAACATTTTTTTTTCTCTCGCCAAATAAATCGTATTTAATCGTATACATTTCTATTTGTTAACATTTCATCTATACACTTACCGTTTAAAATTTTGAAAATTTTCACAAATACATCGCGCGTACGAACGAATTCGGGAACACGTCTGGTTGAATTAACGTTATTACCAAATTAGTTTTATACAATAACGTAATTTGAATTCGATATTTAAAAGATTCGAACGCGATAGGAAAAAAAATTATAAATAATAATAATAATAATAAAAAAGTAATTGAAAACCAGTTTTTATTACACTCGCACAAAACGACCGAATGCGAAACGACACGTTCTTTCATTTGCAGATCTTTTAAGACGCAATTTATTTATATATATATATTTTTTTTTTTACTGGCAAAATATATCGTTGAATCGACGAGGCGGAATAAATACGATTTAATTTATTTTAATATCATCGCGGAGATGATACAACACAGTATTTATATTAACATTAATCGCCAATTATTATATAAAATATTCTAAATATCGAATTACAAAAGCGCACGCACCGCATAAAATATATTATAATAATTCTGTCTTTTCATGGACGGCAACAAGCCATTAAGATCCTTCTCCACTTCTACTTATTATACGCCAATTGTAACTGATCCCTGTGATTCGTCGACACGTTCGTATTGAAAGTGTCGTTTATACTTGTCCAAATCGTTATTTATCCTGTCGAGATCTCCCGAAAGGTCTCTTTCCACTCGGGTTTTCAATCATCACTCCCTTCGTAAGTTAAATTCCCCCCGCCGCCCGTCCTATAATCGTTTACTTCTCGCAAATACGTGTACTTCATCGTCTTTTAATTCTTTCACGAGTTTCTCGAACACACACACTGGTCTCATCGTTTTTTCTCAATATTTTCATTTCGAAGTCGGTTTCTCTCGCGTTTCCATCTGTACTAGTCCGCGCCTCGCACTCGTACGTTATCACAAAAGCAATTATTATAATAATACAAACCATCCCCCTCCCTAACGTAATACGGTTATTTCATAAAACTGATTCGGTGTATGTATTTTCTTCGACAACAATGCTCGTATTGCAGCAATGTAAGAAGCGCTCGGCTTCGTTCAAACAACTATGATAACAATCAATCATATCTTATAGCTGTGGATTTTAATCGTCAATTCATATTCAAAACTTTAATGATCGTCGCGAAATTTTTATTAAATCGATACGGTTAACAAAATGTAATAATAATAATATATTCTCCCCCTCCCCCCCGAACTTATTTACACAGATCGCGTTAACGGCGTTAAATACAATCAAACGAATAGTAATAGAAATGTGAAAAGTGTTTACACTTCCGCGTAAAAAAAAAAAAAAAAAATAAAACGAATAATTAGTTTTATTTTTTTCTTGGATAATAATTCGTCATCTAAGCGTTTATAATAAATCTAAACGTGTAAAGCGTCTCATATTATACGATTTCAGATTTAAATAAAAAAAAAAAAAAAATGAATAATATCTATTTTTTTTTCCCTCTTTACTTTCAATTTACCGGAACGCGTGAAATTCTATGAAAGACAAAAATAAATAATATTCTCGCAATGACGTAACGGACGTACGAATATGTATATTATATCCGTGGCAATTACTCTACGGTACGCGTAATCCTTTTTTTCTCATTCCCGACTTTGTCCGACGCTCTTCGCGCGCCGCGTTTCTTACATTCGTGTCGTCGGCTGCGTACGACAAATGCGGAGGTACGAGCACGAGAGCTAAACGAATTGAAATGTACTCTTGAAATACCGTCCGGAGCGCGTTGAATATGTAACAAAACGAACGTTATACGCAACAAACGGTTACAATACGAAACGCACCTCCTAATAGCAGACACTCATAATAAATAAAAACACGTACAATACGCATTATGTTGTGCACACGAAATTATATAAGGAGACACCGTCGTCATATTATCGTACCGGAAATATTACGTTTTGTACACTATACCTATAATAATATTTATTTATTTTTTTTTTTGACAAATATTAATAGTGTCTTTATATATACTTATATATATATAACTAGTTTAAAACGTGATGCGCGTATACCATTTGATCCTTATGGTCATACAAACTCTATTCTTCTCAAAAATCTTCAATATTACAGACGCGCCATTATCCGTATATCGTTTATGACCAAGGCCCGAGATTCATACGCGTGTTTTTTTTTTTTTTTTAAACAGTCCAAAAGTGTAGGTGGATAAATTCGAATTATAAGGTCAATGGGTCTAAAATACAAAGTCTTATTTCGCATATTTTTTGATACCCAAATCCGATACATACGTATCAAAAATACAGAAATATGCAGTTTTTTACGATTTTTCATTTAAAAAAAAAAAAAATCCTACAGTGTATTTTATCGTAACAATAGGATGCCGCCCGCTCGTTGTTTCATTTCGTTTAATCGCGTAATTTTTTTTTAATATTTTTCATATTTCCTAAACGGATCGAAAACGTGTCTAGAAAATACCATAGAAAACGAATCGTCTTACAATAATTTTTATAAACATTTTTCAATAATAAAAATTACGGAGAAATTGTTTGAAAATCGAATTTTCCGTTTTATTTCGAAGGATGTATCTTTTACAAAATAAGAGTACAAAATGCGTATTTTTAAGGTTTTTTTTTTTTTTTTTTTAAAGCCTTTGCAATCCGGACCCTATTTATTACACACTGAAATAACTCGGAATGAAATCAAAACGACGAATTTTCAACGGGGTTTTTTTTAATAAAATAAATACGTATTACAGAATAATTAAAAAACAAAGCGCGTCGTCGTCTGTTGTTCGCGGATTGGGGGGGGGGGACAAGATTTGAAAAATGTCAACTCATCGTTGATGATCTCATTAAAAATTTAAAAAATGACGAAAAAAAAGAAAAGAATTTTTTTTGTTGAAAATATCTAATAAACTCGATACGGGGGTAACGTAATAAAACACGATGATTTTATAAAATAATAATATTTTACTCGTCTCGTAACGCGGTGTGTGATTATTATTATTATTATTATTATTCGATTTTTATCCAGTCCGAACCGTACACCGCCCGGAGCCCACCCACTCCCCATATGGTCGTACGTGTCCGCGCGCGTACAAACGACGGTCGTTAAATCTCTCGCCGCGACATCTGCGTCGTCCCGGTGCTGTTGCAGCGACAACGCGTTCTCCTGCACCGCCGCCGTGTATAATCGCGTTTACGTTTTTCGTTTATTGCAGGAGTTATCTATCGTCTGCCCGGACGACTCCTGCGCAGTATTTTTATTTTACGTACGGCGCGGACACGATAATTGGCAACGGTCGACGCCGCGGATTAATAACGGGGAGAGAGAGAGGAGGACTGACCAGCGCGGCGGCGGTTATTTGTTACACATTATTCTCTGACTCGGCCATGACCGATGGAACCGGTGCGGCGTTTTCGAGAACGTCTCCTGCGCAGGCCGCGTGTAACGCGAAACGTTTTCGATCGCTGCAGGCACGACTACTACGAGCGGAAACACAGGACGTAAAACCGACCACCTCAGCCGGGATAATCGTCACGGTTATCGAAGGGCGAACGCAACCGCCCGCTGTTAATAAAATACAATTTTATGCCGAGAAATGTTTAAAATAATAATAACGATCGATTTTCCTCTTTTTTTTCTTTCTTCCGTTACGATATATATATATGTATATAAGAGGAAAAAAATCGGTGAGTCTTTCATTTTCATATTACGCACGGGCCACGAAAATGAATTTTAAAACGTTTCGAATTTTTTTTTTTTTTTTTTTTGTGTGTGTCCAAACACTACTGAAAGTAAAAAAAAAAACCCGCTCGCTCTTTTATCGGACCGCTAAAATTATGTATATTTCACTATAAATAAATCAAAATATAAATCACTGATAACATAACTATTTATTTGTGTATCGCGCTTGATAAAGTGTTAAATAATACGTCTGTTATTGTTACAATATAATATTTGACGAGTTACGTTCAATTGCAACGAAAATACAAACCGCACACACGCGTTCGACATTGCACCGGGTTATAATATAAGAATAGGAAAACGTACTATTTTTTTATAAACAATTTTCTTGTTTTTACACTGTTATTCAACGCCGATTCCGTTCTGATGTTATTCGCGACATCCCTCTTAATATTCAAAATTATACTCGTCATCAACCATATTTTTTTGATTCGTCGCATACTCGAGAAATTACGTTCACACGCTACGCAGAACCTATTGTAATTATTTCAACTCGTACAAAGCGCCTCTTTTTTGTTTTTTTTTGTTTAGTGTCAACGGAATTAACATCTGAACTTTTCGGACACGAGCGACGAACGGAAGGCTCTATAAAAAAAAAAAAAGTGACAATACCAACTGTATAATGAGCATAGGACAACTACTCTGCAACAACAGTGGACCGACAACACCTGCGAGCAAACAGGAGTGGTCACAACGTTCCCAATTATTATTATTATTATTATTACGTCGTACACGACACATAACGTAACAATATATTGTATTATGAGTGAAACGACGACGGACCCCGCGGTATATTATTATAATAGCCGTTGTCGCGTAATAATAATAATAATAATATCGTGAACGAAAGGAAACCTAACCGCGTTTTTCACCGGCCATTAATATGTAAATGAATGGTCGACGACAATGATAGTATAATAATATGTTTATAAAACGGTTGACGTATCTATCTGCTGCTATCATGGAAAGAAGCTGCGCTGAGATCCGCGCGCACACGTGCCTCCGGAGGACAACTGTTCCAGTTGTGTATACGTAGTATTTCAGTGTGTCCGTTCGAATAAGTTTTCTCATCCACCATTATTTCTCGGTTCTTTCTCGGTGATTGATTAACTCTCACGCGTGGTATACGAATACGTTCTGGATTTTTATGTCGGCGCTTTTATTTATTTATTTTTTTTTTTTTCAAATTTTTTATTTCTATCCCCGGTGTACATAATACACGTATATATGTATACCGCGTACCCGTTACAGGAATTTAAAACGCGTTTTTATTCTCTCTGTACATATAGAAGAAAAAAAACGAAAAAAAAAATATATATACACACTGCACTCGTCCGTTCGTCTAATTGTGAAGATTACGTTTTAATAATAATAATAATAATAATAACGACGACGATACGGTTTATACCGCACGCGCACGGTATATACGCCTATAATATTACATATTATAATGTCTGTAGTCGTGTATATGCGCGCGGCTCTATTGTGCCACGGGAAAGTCTCTTAACCTTGCAGTGAACGGGTTTTATCCTAATCTATCAAACGTTGCGGTATACATAGCGCGCAATAAACATTTTAATCATTCGAACGAGGGAGGCTATAATATACTACATCAGTAGTAATATTAATAATACGACGTCGTCGTTGTGTAGCCCAAGGCAGTGGAACAGTACTTTACGGAGTCATTTGCCACCACCCACCTATCCCCGGAGAAGCTCTTCTCTTTCCTTTCGCTCAATACGTATATTGTGTACATTTTTTTTTGGATTCTGAGCGGAACGCATATATATTGGTTATGTGCAATGGATGCGCATGTAGCCAAAAATTGTACCAGAAGGAGTACTACTGTTCCGATCTTTACAGTCGTATTGTTTGTTCTCGCGGTAGATAATTCCATCCAGTGCTTTAAAGGAGAAAGGGGACATTTTTTTTTGATTTTCTCAAAAGCGCCTAAAAAAAAAAAACTCGAAAAATATTACATAAATACGCGATTTCGTCGGTAAAACGCGGTTCGTCGTTGTTTCTATTCACGGTTTTGAAACCAATGCGGTTACAGAAATACTTGAGATATGTAATTATATGTATATTATATCGAGGGGGGGGAAAAAATATCTTTCAATTTTCCGATGTTTAATTAACAAAAGAGATAATTTTACGTTTTAAGGCTTAAAAAATTAATACAATTTCAGACGTGCGCGTCTGAAAAAAAATACTTGGGAATCGTTCGACATAATTTTAAAACGGTTATATATTATAATTTTTTTTTATGAAAAATTATATTTATTCAAAAGTAATGTAGTCCTAGAGACTTGAGATGTTTATCAAATAAGTAACCACTTTGTACTATACGTATATAAACAAAAACGATTTTTGAACATTTTTCATAACTCATTATAAAAAATTATATAATAAAACGATGTAATGGTTAATAATAAATTATATATTCCATACACACTATATATTATTACATCAATAATATTATTACACCGGAGCTCCGCACCGAATCGTTTTATCAAATGAAATGATTTATGCGATTGCTTTCGAATTTATAATATAAAAAAAATTCTCAAATTTTTATCCGAGTAGTAGTTCAACGACATCCCACGCGACACTCGCTACCTTATTGATTATATATTTCCAACAATATAATCGTGTGTGCGGGATATTCAGTTATAGATTTTTTTGGTATGACTTAAAAAAAAATATATATCGAATTAGAGAATTTTATTCGTTCTCTTAAATAAATACTTACGAGTGATGAGAGTTTTCTTTCGAAACCGAATTTATAATATTTTTCATGCCGCATATTCACGTATACATATAATAATACACCGTTTGAATACACACACACATACGAAACACTACGTTTCAATCGTCAAACGACGATCTATTTAATTCTAAACAAAATCGATGTTTACTTAAATCTATGGCCGTCTTTAAAAAAAAAAAACCAAACTATATACTGTGTTTACATCGCACCGCGTGTAATTCCTGGAGAGCGACGCAGTCGTTTCATTTGAAAACTGTGTAATTTTCTTAAAACACACTGGAAGGAAAAAAAACTCATCATCGACTTCTGTCGCGAGAAACAACGTTCATCGTCGTCGATGATACACACGTATAATAACGCAATCCATATTGCGACGCAAATAGTGAAATTTTCAATAAACGACTATGTGTACGAGAGTAAACAAAATCCGAAAAAAATTCTTATTGTTTGATAGATAACTTTGTTGCGTTTTTCATTTTTACATACTAAAAATATCGAAATAACGAGAGTAGACAATAGCGTGGAAAAAACAACAAAAATATAAATTCTCCGGGCGAAATTATTATTATTATTATTATATAACGCAGGCGAGCACGCGACAAACACTGCTGGCAGCATCGATTTCTTATAATACATGTACCAAATACTATCCAATCCGTTTACACGTATATATGTATACATATATAGTGTCTAACAAAATGTTTTTTTTAACCTCGATAATATCGGCCTCGATAAATCAATAAATTATTGTTCGATCTCGTGTAAATTAGTTATCAAAACAAAACAAAGCATCGTAATACGGATTTCTTTTCAAAAATTAAAAAAAAAAAAAAAACAACGAGTTTTATTAGAATAATAGTTCGCGAACGCCACGAAAACCTCTCGTCGTCGTGATATTGTATAGAAAATCTCGTGCGTGTATACGACTAATGGAAAGTAAAAATATGGAGATGAAGGATTTTGGGTACGAAAAATTTATCATCTCGACATTTTTCATTTCTTTTTTCGAATTCAATTTTTAATTTCGAATTTTTATTTATAATTTTTAATAACGTCGTTCGTATTTATTATTATTTTTTTTTTTTTTTGGCAATTGCGCACGCGACTTTCGTCCGCAGTTACCTCTAACCGCGAGTTATTATTATTATTCCAATACGATTTAACGAAATAAATATACTGTTGAGAAGCCAAAAAAAAAAAAAAAAACAATTTTCTAACACATAACTTGTATAATATATTATTATACACGATATATAGGTTAAAATACGATAAATTTAGAAGAAAAAACTGGTAACGTCGCAACGCGAGTTTTCTGCAAATAAAGCCCTACACGTTCTAAAGACTATAATACTTTACGTTAGAATTTTCAAGAGAGAGAGAGAGAGAAAAGAATATACTATTCGCGCAATAATAAGGTTATTTATTATATATTTAAAAAAAAACCCCCGTACAAGAAATTTATGTACATAATATGAATAAAGTTCTGTTGCCGAAATCGTCGTAATGGAATATTTTATCAATTTTCCACGCGGATCGCGTGCTCCGACACATAACCGACTTTGTCGTCGATTTAATATGATTAATTATGCGGAGAAAAAGAAAAACGCGCTTTTCAAAATAAAATATAATCGCATTTCATATGGATTATCATAACGAGTTCTCGTACAAGATTATTATAAATATAAGTATATGTGTGGAGAAATTTAAAACTCATCTTACACACACACACATATTTTACATATTTTTACATATTATTCGTAATATGTATACATATCGTTTTATTAAGTTTATTATATGCGCTCTATTCGTTAGATTATTATAAATATAAATATTCTTAATCCCGTTTAAACGTGTCAATATAATACGCGATATGTTATATTTTGTAAAATTAACAAAATCGTTTTTATATTATTATTATTATTATTATTATCGAGCGAATCCTGTTAAAATATTATTATTAATAATAATACGTAATAGATTATGTAAATATTTATAATTATATACATTTGTACGTCTTCGTTTAACGTAATTAACCGATAACCAGTAATCGACTTATAGGTAATTGCACATAAACGTCGTACGTTCCTAATATTTTATATACATAAAATATTGCAAAAAAAAAACAACTACAATATAATATTACGCTGAATGTGTACGACGACAGGAGAAAACGAATGATACGCAAAAAAAAAAAAATTATGATTAAACGATATAAAAATAAAGAAATTCAACACGTCTCTATAAATATACGTATATTATTATATGTATTACGAAAATGACAAAACAGATGTATCTAACGGGAAAATGTTTTTATTATTTTTTTTTTTTTTTTTGAAACGCTCAAAATATACTATAAGGTCAACATAAAAAAAAAAAAAATAAGATATATTTTGCCAAACGATTTATCGCGTAATATGTCTTCTGTACGAAATGTAACAACTGTCGGCCGGGAAAGTATTATACAAACAGAAAACGTACAACAGCGTGTATTTAATTATTGTAAAATAAATGTTATATTGAATTATTATTGTTTATAATTACGTATATACGTGCGCGTTTGTCCGGAAATATATATATATATAATACTTCGCGCGCCAACGATAGATTGACAAAAGAGAAAAAATTCGTGATCGACGTTCAAACACTCGGTTCTTGTAAAACGTCGAAATATCAATAGTATTCATATATATACTGTATATAAATCACACCGCACAAATGTAAAATTTTATATTTGTACATCAGTAAGAATATTCGTGCGTTTTTATCGATGGAAATTTGATATTGAGAAGAAATTGTGGCCTTGTAAAGGGCAATGTAAGCAAACGTTCGGTGAATAAGAAAAAACGAGAAATAAGACAGCGGACATCGTTAAATGTATCCAAAAGCCGTAATCACTCCGCGGTACAGTACTGGAGAAGAACCCAACAGGAAGACCGAGAACGAGAGACGGGGAAGATGACGTAATGGAGCGAATGATAGGGCTAGGAAGGTGCCGCCGAGTAACTTACCGGACTGGATGTGTGCGTGTACGGCCGGTGCAGGTCTCTTAGAAGCCGCCAATATCCAAAATAAATAAATCGTAATTCAAACAAAAAGTTTAATACGTCTGACTGACTGATCCGGTGGACGGGCGACAGTTCAAAAACCACTGAACGCATCGGACTGAAGTTCGGCATGCCTATTGCGTGACGTAGGCATCCCGGCTAAGAGGAAGAGTTGTTGAAAATGTTTACCACTAAAGAGGTCGGACACGGAAATGTACGAGAAACGGAAGAAATACCGCGAACCGCAAATTAGACGTGGCCGTATTAACGATATTATCTAAAAATTAAAATAAATAAATAAACATTTAAAACGGGACAATGTAAAACCGGTGAAACGCCGCCGGGTAATATTATTCGATTTGTATGGTATCGTTTCGCGTCTCACGCCTCTCGTACCGGACAAAACCGTTCACGGGTAATTCGGCTATAAGTGTAGAACGCGACGAGCTTTACGAAGAAGCGCCACACAGACAGAGTGTCTCCGGTGTACCGAATTGATTTCGTTTTGATGGAAATCCGTAAGATTTTTATATCGCGTACGAACGCCGCGGATCCGACGGCCGGACCGGCGCGCGTGTTACGACGACGACGTATTGTATCGACACACGTCTCCTCCTCGTCACCACTCGGAGGGAAAAAAGCGGTTTTCGAGTATTTTTCATTTTTTTCTTTTATCGTTCTCCTTGTGTTAACTACGCCACACACGCCCGTACTTATGCGGTGTGTTCACGACGATAAATCCGACGCGTCCGGATGACAATAATCGTAACCGTACGACGTTTATAAATGTACACACGCTTACCGGACAAAACTGTACAATAGCAGTAATATATTTCACGTAAAATAATTTTTTTTTTTTTATATATATACATAATATCATACGGCGTACCTAGTTTATTTTACTATTATTATCAGTTATTATTATTTTTATTTTTTTTCGTGTGACCGGCTCCGCGCGAAGAAAACCAGTCCGGGTCACTATATATTGCTACGCGCACGCACGACTTTTTCGATTCGCGCGCGTGCGTTATTAGTCGCTCGGTGTGTGTGGAGGAGAGTCATGCGAAAAAATCACCGTGATCCGTATCGACGCGACGATGTATATAAAATATTTATATATAAATATCATATTTACCGCGATGCTACACAGTTGTTCCGTCTCGTTTCGAAACAATTCATACCGGTTATTATATTATTATTATATATATATTTTTTTTAAATATCTCTTTTTTCTCCGTCCGTGTACATGCATAAATTATTGTTAAACGTCCGCGACACTTTATCGCGTTGAACGGTCGCAAACGAACGCGTTGTGATCCATACGATATATACATATACCGACTAATTTATTATTAATATTGAGAAAGTTCGTGTACGCGACATATACGTTTTATGTGGGGGGAAAGGGAGAGAAGACCGGAATTTTTTTTCAAAAACACTTCGGCGTCGATTTTATACGTAACTACCAGTACTAGTAAAATATTAAAAGTCTCACAACCGAGTCGAGATTAAACGAACTTTTCTATTACATCGCGATGTGTATAGAATCGAATTCGTTGGGCGTTTTTTTTTTTTTTTTTTTTTTACCGATTTTACGGACAAATAAAATTAAAAAACTAAATTAACGAATATAGGTATTATGTAAATGTATTTGAAAAAAAAGAACCGATTTGATTTCGTTCGAGTAAAAGAAATAATCAAGACGACACTTATTTTGACAATTCATATTTGAATTCAAGGAGGCCAATCCTCTCTGGTAGGAGACACCCGGCGTACCCCGTTTTAAACACGACCCCGCGGCGTAATATTACGCTGTATGAGAGAAAAAATTAATAAAACCAATTATCGTTATAATGCCGTATTCAAATTCCGATCGTACAACACGATTTATACATTATAAATCATCTAATTCCCAGGCGGCTCCCACAACCTGTGGTAAGCGAAGACATTTTTTATATATAATTTTCATTGTATTAACAATATATAAGAAATAAAGAATCGTCCATCGATACGTACGTAGTGACGGTTCAACGAAAGACACGCGTTCAAAGGCAAAACAATTTCGACGAAAAACCCGTCTCGTTCCAAACAGACATTACGACAATCCAATGCCGTTTGTCGCGTACAAAAATATAAATTTCAAAAAAAAAAAAAATCGACCGCGAGCTCCGTTGGAGGAATTCGCAAGTTGTTACTCGTATAGAAGCCGGGGATATTATGTAAATCGCAGAGACCATTCGTCCTACTCGTATGATTTTTCGATCAAAAACAATTCGACGTTCGCCTGCAGGGAAAGAATCCCCTGCAGTAGGCGTAATTTAAGACGCACGCAAAATAAATATCACCAATATACCTGTACGATAACAGAGCCGGTTTTTTTTTTTTTTTTGTAAAAAAATATCTAATTCTTAAAAAGTTATAAACGTTTTGAAAATACCGGAATTTTTTTTTTTTACATCTCATTAACTCCGTGATAATTAAAAACGTTTAAACAGCACGTAACGTAACACACTCCGTTATTGTATATGTCTCGATTATTATTTATATCGCGTGAAAATTCGGCGCGATGGTTTTTTCTTTTTTTTTTTTTTTGTCGCGATAAACATTTCGATTTCCCGACGTTCCGACCTCGCCCGCCGGTACACGTCAACAAACACGGACGAGCGCGTTCTCTCCGCCGGCGGGGGTGTACGTCGGCCCTCGCGTACCGTTTTCACGAGAAACGATAAAACACAAAATGAAAACAGTCTCGGCCCGCGCGCGAATATTCTCCCCCTCGTTCTCGAGGCCACATCTCCTCGTTTTCACGGCCCGGCGGTGTAGCGCTCGTTTTAATATTCGGCCGCTCTGCGTGTACGCACACACACAGAAGAGGACGCCGAATAAAAATAATATTCTCTCCGTCGTCGTTGGTAGAGACTCGACGGCGCGCGCATCGCGTCCTGAACAAACACGAAACAACGTTTTCTTCCCCCAAAAACGAAAAGAAAAACATTCCGTTCGTTCGCCGGCCGTCGATAAGAACCGGGGCGACACCCAAATTATAACCGTGCACAGGTAACGCGGATGCTAACGGGTGCACAAAATCGGTATATTTAAAGAATATTATTATTATTATTATTGTTATTGAGCCCCGTGGCGCGTCGTACGAGAACGAGTTGCACAAAGGGAAAAAGAAACGGAATTCTAAAATACACCGCGTCGGGGGGGGGGGGAGGGGAGGACTCATCACAACATTTCGGTTTTCAATTAATTCTCATAGAAATTGCTTGACGTGCTTCGTTTAAAAATCGAAATTTCGACAACTATATACACTGTTGATTTCACTTACAAACACAATAATTATTATATTGTGCATAGTCGTTTATAATCCGTACGCATAACGACGACGCTTTTAATTCTCGGTTTTCGACTGTGGAGGCGGGGAGGCAGGGACGGATAGGCCCACCGGGATACCGGGCAAATCCCGGTAGGCCCTGATCTCTGTAGGCTTTTTTTTTTAATATATATATATATATACAGTATTACTACAGTGTTCACTTGTCGCTACTCAATACGTATAAATATATACAGGGCTGTACCGATATGTAATATTTCCTAATAAATAATAATTTTATTGATAATGAAAATTAAACTAAATACTAAAAATAACAATAATGGCACGTGTATTCCCGCGTGTTTCAATAATAATATTATTTGACGATTCGACCGTGTTACAAATCGTTTTACATATTTTAATCAATTATTTTGTTACCGGAACACAACACGCGTCCACAAGCTTTTATTTTCGAACACTCTCGATTCTTCGCGGACTCGGTCTTCTGCTTTCAAGCGAGTTAAAACATTTTTATAATTAATAATATATACTATTCGATCGAATAAGTAAATAACACGGATGACCAACAACAGGAAATATCTAAAAAAATTTAAAAGTGGTCATGAAAAACGATTAGAGAAACAAAAAAAAAAAAAAATTATTAATCTATAGTATTTTAGAATTCTGACTTATTATTATTATTAATTTCAACGTGTTATGCAAATGTAGATTTATAAATACAGGATCTGAATGTTGACTATTTTATTTAATATTGATTACGTTTATAAATTATAAATATAAAAGTATACATGCATGGTAAAAATGTATTTCGTTTATTTATTTTCATTGGGGGCCCTTTCCATACGTTTCCCGGTAACATTAATTTAGCCTATCCGCCCCTGCGGGGAGGCCTTAAAAATCGTATAGGACCTGCGCGTAAAATTACTTACTCGGTGCGGCGCCCTGAGCGCCCTGTGCACGCCGGCGATCTGATTGATCAGTGGTAAGGTCAGGCTGAACGAATGGACCGGCGGCGACCGTTGGGGCTCCGGCACGTTGGCCGAGTACTCGAACGGGTCCGTGTCGTCCACGTACTGTACGCGACACGTGAGCATGTCGTTAACGTACGTCGCGTGTAGGTTAGGTACGTGTGTTTGTTTTTTTTTTTTTTTTTTTACGCGTTTCTTCGAACGGACGCGACGAAAATCGTATGGCGAATACGCGGACGAAACAACGGGAGTGATACACACCGTTTTCGAATCGCGGGATATCCGTCGTCGAGCGAACGATATTACGGAGACACGACGGACGCGTCGAGACCGCGGTGGTCGTGCGAGACGGACTGACTGTTTTTCGTACTCGGTGCACACCGATCGGAAGACGCGCCGCGGCGGCGGTAATCGCCGTGCGGTCAGCGGCGCGACGACCGGCGGTGGCGGAGGAGGCGTTGGCGTGTTCCTCCCCCCCCCCCGCCATAGCGATCGTGATAAAGACACACTGCACGGCTGCACCGAGCGCGCGGTGTGTGCGACCTCTCCCTCCATCCGTACCCGGCACCGACGCATCTGCCGCCCTCCGCCATACACACACACACACCAACGAGGACCCCTCCGCGACACTGTCACCTCGAGTCACACGACGCGCGGCGACGACGGAATACGTCGGCCCGTCGAAACGAAAACTCGATATCGACATTTCTCCTCTAATATCGTTTAAATATCGTATTTTACTATAATAATGTACTCATGAAATAACCATACGGAAGAGGAAAAACAAAACTTTTTTGTAGTTTTTTTAAACACGAATAACGGACGTTTTAATATATATATAAACCCTGTATACCCATCACGATCTATTTTTACTCCATATCGAAGTAACGAAAATGTATCATATCGTTTTTGACGATCGTTATTTTTCTTCTTTCCTCGAAATATCAATACTCGCGGAAATCAATACGTGTTTTCGCACGTCGTCGTACCGCCGACCGACCGAAAACATACAAGTAAATGATCACACGTTTTTTTTTCTTCTCCGGTAAACTGTTAAATTTCGAAAAAAAAAACTATATTTTATACGGGGGACATGCATATCGTGTATTCCGTATTCGTTCCTCTTGACGGACGTTTACGCGGTATATTTTCAAAATTCTTATACCGCCGAAACACTGTACGAATAAATACAATTGTCACTGACGACGACGACGACGATAACTGCACACACTACAACAACAACAACTACAGTAGTATGACGTTTAATGGCGGACGCGCACATTTTTATAAATTACACTCGTACGGACGGACACACGAGTGAAAGTATATTATAATATAATACGTAATGTACGCGCATCGGCGGCGTCTAAGAAAATATAATATTCTACCGGACCGCGCGAGAGATGCCTCGAACGCGAGCAGCGTAAAAAAAAAAATAATAATAATAAAAAAATACCGTAAAACCTATTGCATTTAAATCGATGTCGGGCGAGTTTTTTTTTCTCTTCTCCTCTGTCCGTGTCCGAGACAATTACACACACACACACACACACATCCCAAGGCTTTAACGTCAAGGCAATTATAGACTCCTTTTCTCTCGTTTATACATATTATAATTATTATTATTATTATTATAATGCAACACGCCTCCCGTAATATTATAATTAATACGCGCCCCCGCCGCAGCTTGTGGCGCACGTTCGTCGCCAAACCGCTGATGAATCCAACGTTTGTTCGTCGATAAATGTCTAATACAATAATAATAATAATAATAATAATAATAATAATAATAATAATAATAATAATAATAATAATAATAATAATAACAATTTATTTTTCACCGCCAATTGTCCGACGTGTGAATTCACGCGTCGCGTTATTCCGAACGATATTATTTTTAATTAAACACGGATTTCAAACGTAAACAACAACAAAAATTGCCATTATTACTTTCGATGGGGTAATATTTTTAAATTCATTTTTATTTTTTTATTATTTAATTGTTATTTTATTATTTTTAAACTTTTTTTTTTTTTTTAGTAAAATACATTTTAAAATCACGAATTTCTCAAGAAAATGTGGATTGCATTATAATGTACGCGTTTACAGGCGATCGGTCAGTAATCAGTTGTATTACGTAAGTGCGAGTTACATTTGTAACTGGTAACTGTTGTAATCGTGTTTTCCGCAGTAGTATTACTTATTTAAAACATGTAACAATTTTTATTATATCGTAACTTTAAATAATAATAATAAAAAAAAAGTTTAAATCATAATAATATCAAACGTAATAATAATCTCTCGTATCGTAATTTTTAAATTTTCAAATACCGAAACACTTAATTAATATAAAAAAAAAATGTTTTCCAAAATTATTGCTATCTTAAACTAGCTTTTTCTTAAACTATCTTTGTTTAATGGTTTGATGTTTGAACGGAATCGTTTAATCGTACGCGTGTAATTTCATACACCGAACCACGCCTATTTTTTTTAATTTTTCAAAAAAATATATAAAATAAGCGTTCCGTGAAATTATTTATTATTTCGCGTAATAATTAGTAAAGACGCTCTAAAGATATTTTATAAAATAATAGATTTTCCCCATTCGTACCGCACCATCAACCAATTTTAGAACGGATATTTCTGTATTAATAATAATATGAGTTGTAACCTACACACACATCATAGTTATAATATTTTGTCTGGCCAATGCATAAGTAAATTGCAATGTCAATAATTTTATACATTACAGTTATAACTCAATACGTTTTCAAAAATGTAACCCATCGTACAGACGAAAATATCTAATAGTATCGTTAACTTCTCGAACGAATAAACGTATAGGTAAATAACGTATAGTAGATTTAAATGTAACTGTGACTTTGTTAACCAACAGAGCCGTAACATATGAGTGTGAAGAAAAGGGGGGGGAGGTGCAAAATTTAGGAAATTAAAAAATTTGTATAATAACAAATATGACATTATAATAGTCGAAATTTTCTGCACGCGTGTAGATGATTAGAAATATTTATAAAACGAACACTCTATTACAGTTTTGAGTTGAAACCGAAACATTCAGTTCGACCCCGTGTTAACGCAGCAACACTTTTCGAAAGTATCTATTTTTTTCTTGTACAACAACGCATTTTGAAGAGCAGGTAACTTCATTGCTCGTAACCAATAATTTACAACTAATCCTGTAACTCGGCCAACCCTAACACATTATTTACGCGTATTATAATATTCGCTCATATATATATATATTATAAATATCGCGCGGTTTTTAACAATCGAAACCTTTAGTGTCGCTTCGTCCCCGAAAAATTTTACAAACACATTTCTTATTATCTGTCCGACGACATAATACTCGTACGTACCTATTGCGCCTTCGAAAGAATTTTCGAAATATTTTTACAAATAAATAACTATATACTACGCAATAAACTGTATACATGTAAACAATAAATTATAGTTTTACAATGGTGAAAAGGATCGAAATATCGTATTGTGCATTACAGTGGAGTACACGTTATTATAATATAATACAATTTAATATTGGAAGACTGGACACTGACTGATTCAGGTAGGTCACACACTGCAACAATCTTATTTCGGGTAGGTTATAAGAGTAAATAACGAGATGTGCCGTACAATGGAATTTGTATTCCGTCACGTCTCCATATTATATCAGTTTTCAATTGATATAACGAAAATGATTTATACGAATTTTTCACTCGGAATTCGACTCCTCGATAAAAAAAAAAAAAAAAAGGAAAAAAAACAAGACGTTTTCGTAACACGTATATGACGTAATAGTTTTAACAATATATGCGTGCACAGTTGACCCATTTTAATTATCATGTACGTAGCTATTCAGTTTTTCTAAAAAGAATAATATATAAAAATAAATAGAGGAGAATATAGCGGTTTTTTTTTCTCGAAACAATAAATACAAACGTATAGACCATAAATGGCTGTATTCGTTGGAAATTTAAAACAAAAATTAATAAACTCTTTGTTTCGTATTATTTCTCTTCGTTCTTCTGACTTATTTCTAATAAGTTTTTTACAAATGCATATAGAGAAAAAAATTATACGCGAAAAAACATAATATACGTGTACAATTCGATGATTTATTACGGACCAATTTCAATACGACTGCTCCAACACGTTTATTAAATTTACGTTGTTGTAATAACAATTAGCCTAACCATTATGATTTTCACGTGAAATGTCTATCGAATCCCACCCGAGTGATATCCAATAGAAAATTAACAGTCACTCACCGTTGTAAGTTTCTTTTGTATTGTCGACATTTGCGCCGTGCTATCGTGAATGTGAACTTGATCGACTCCGACTTCCACGCAATCGTCTAAATCATATAATTCCAATAGAAAAATCAATAAATTTCTCATAACGAATATAAAACGTGTCATCCGGCGCGTGACAGCGCTAAACAACCGGAATGAAAATAAATAATATTACCGGAATCTGTATCCGGCGGTGTCGTCGGCGCTGCCGGTGGGGGTTCTTCATTGCCCAGTAGTTCGTCGATGTTTCGACAACCACCGATGAACAGCATCAACTGATCTAGTTCGTCTTGTAAATTCGGTTCTCTCGGAATGTTCGGCACGGGCTCCTTGACGGCATCGTTCGCCACAGCCTCTATGTTTTTTATTCGCAGCGAAGTCCTCTTGGTCCGGACAAAATCATCGTCGCTGTGATTTCTTCCGCCCCACCAGTCAGGACTACTGTCTTCGGCTAATCCATCGACTTGTTTCGAACTCGAACTGATCACGTCACCGCTGCTCGTCTGTTTGGGCTCGTGACTTTGAGTCTCGGACTCTTCGCTAGCCAACCAAGACGGGCTGTCGAACGAATCCATTTTCCTCACGCAAACGATGTTTTTCAAACGGCTATCGACCGAAACGTTTTTATTGTGTTGATTAGACGATTCCGGGTCGTCTCGCGACCAATCGATCGAAATGCTCGTGCTCCTCGCGTCCGTATGTTTTCGATCTTGTTGATCCCACCACTGCGATTCGGACGAATCCATTATCTTGACTGACGCGTAATTATTATCGTTATCCCACGGTTCTAATCGTTTCGAATCTAAATAATTGTCCAAATTGTTCTCGGTCTCGTCTATGTTCGAATTTTCATTCGACGATTTGGACAAATCCGTTAATAATCGAGACCCGCGATCGTTTTCATACCACCGCTCGTTTTCGTACGAATTCGCTTCGTTTTCCGCACGGTTAATCGGAAACGGTTCGTGGGAATCGCTTTCGTCCACGCGCCGGTTTTTAATTGAATTGTCACTCGACGAATTCACTTGTTTGGCTTCGTCTCCGGACAACCACCACGGACTGTCAAACGAATCCATTTTTCTGACTCCATACGACACCGCCGTTTCGGGACTTTTTGTTATATAACGTCGATCGCTTTTGATCGAGTCGGCCGCTTTATTCGAACTCAATTTCGAGTCTTCACTCGCGCACGAACCTGTGTCGTTCAACCACCACGGCGTATCGAACGAATCCATTTTTCTAACGCTGTACGTTAGATTATTGTTAATCGGTAAGAAATCGTTATTCGTACCGTCAACGCGTAATACAGAATTCTGAACGTTACTATTCGTCGATTCCGCGCTTTTGACGTCACACGCAGGACTTATATTGGACAGCGTACTACTTTTAGTTGAATCGATACTTGAAATACCGCTACCGCACGATTTTGATTTTTCGTCAACAATACAATTTTCTTGCGACGCTTCTTGTAACCATCGATTTCTGTCCGAAGAATCCATTTTCCTTAGACCATACGAACGACTCCTACTCGACGTGGAGTTACTCTTTGTCGATTCCTCACAAGAAATACTGTCCACACACGACGATTCACCGTTATTTTGAACGGTTTGTTCGGCTTCTTGTGACCACCGATTTCTGTCGGATGAATCCATTTTTCTAATACCGTAAGAAGGGATTTTACTGATTCGAGCGTCGTTCGTTTGCGGATCGACATCCGCCGTACTGGCGTTTAATTCTTCGTCTTCCTGACACTTATCGGAATCTTGTAACCACCATGGTTGATCGGAAGAGTCCATTTTTCGTAACGGATATTGTAGTTTAGGTGCTTCGGATATGACTGCGATGCCGGCGGTGATCGGCGCTATACTCCGGACCGTAACCAGTTTAGGTTCGTCGGCTTTTCGGCCGGTCGGTGGTTTTTCTTCGGCCGTACCGGAAAGCGACGGAGACCGACTGATACCGGATTCTTCTCGACTCTTCTCCGAAGACCTGTTTCTGGTCCAGTTGGGCTGAGGCAGTTTCGACGTGTCGGCACCACTCGAACGACTTTTGCTGTGACCGGAGGAGTCGGAAAAATCATGTTCTTGGCCTACAGAAGAAAAAAAAAACATTATAAACCATTACCACCGCGGTATTTCTACAATATCGTTTTTCGTTTTTTTTTTTTTTTTGATGCCAATAAACGTCGACGCGTGTGTATACCTGAATTGTCACTAGTCGATCCCGCAGAGGAGTCTTTGGATTTGGAATAATTATTATATCCCGATCTACCGGCAACGTGCCTGGCTACGGGAATGGCAGATACGGTTTTTAAACCGGGCATGTTGCGAAGGAATCGTTCGTCGGTTTGTCCGTTCACGTCGACTCCTACCCGATACGTTCGCGGTACCATTGACACGGTAAATTCTTGTTGCCCGGCGTGTTTACTACGAAGAAAATTACTGTGAGCCGGAGGTGTCGGCGACGTGGCGCGAGTGACCATCGATACCATAATATCGACAGGCGTCTCTGTCCGTATTTCCGGAACGTTACACACTCCGAAAACCGTTACGGACTGCTCCTTAACCGGACTGCGAACAATCGGCGCGCCGAAACGGCTGGTGCTTCCGGTTCTCAGAGCCGGTTTGTTTCCGAAACCCGATGACGCCGCTCTCATCCTCTTGTCGGCCAACACGGCTTTGTCCCTGGTCATTGAAGAAAACTTGTCCTTGAGCGCCGTCACCGAGCCGGAATCGCCGTAAGCCGTACGAGTTGGCAGAGATGAGTTTCCGGTTAAAGCTCTGTACGAACTCCCGCTCAGGAAACGATTCGAATTTGTATTCTAAAACACAAAAAAAAAAAAAAAACAATATCGTTTCGATAACGAGAGAGAGAGAGAGAGAGAGAGAGAGAGAGAGAAACGTCGTATTCTCTTGTATGTATGTAAATGTGTAATACAGGTACTCACCAAAGTAGACGGACGTTCTGCGGGAGTCGTGGTCGACGTGTAATTCTGACTCGGAGACCTCCATGGTGGCTATTAATTAATTATAAAATATTTAATTATCGTGTTGTTAACGCGACTAGGCGTATTACACGCATAATAAGTATAATACGAAAAATAAAAACATTTTTTTTTTTTTTTTTTTTGTAATTCAAACATATTATTATTATTATTATTATTATTATTATTATTATTATTATTATTATTATTATTTACCCTTGAGTTTCTGTAAGACGAAGTCATGATTAGATTTGCATATTATCAAGATGTGCACTACTACGCGGCGGTTCGACTGCTGGACACGAAATGTCAACAACGCAATGTGCACCGGAGTATTGAATGCGGGCCAACTCCACGTCCACTGATCCCGTAATGGTTATTTTTATATTCAACTCGAAAGTGCCTAGTGCGAACTTGAAGCCAAATGCGATTAAAAAACCACGAAAATCGGACATGTGTAAAACTCGTGGAACTCTCGTACGCGGTCGATTACTTATGTGAGTATAAGAGCGCGCGCGGAGACGGAATGGAATGAATAATAATAATAATAATAATAATCAACTCTTTTTAACGCGGCGCGTGAAATAGAATTAATTTATTTTAGGAAGAAAAAAACCCCGGCCGGTGTTAATTTTTTCGTCGCGTAAGTAATTATCGACGAAAAAAACAAAGAAACTATTAACAACAATCGAACCGCGCGAATCGAATGAAATCTCGAATATCGAAAATTAAAGTCGAATTGAACGAATCGTCGTGATGAGTCCCCGAGTTTTGAGTATTTATATATAAAAAAAAAAAAAAAAAAAAGGAACGTATTGTTGTGCGCGAGAAACAGTAAACCGAGAAGAAGGAAAAGCGAACGAACACGGTCTGCGTGCGTCTGGTAAAACATAAAATTATATTACGGTCCATTTAGTCAGCATTTGTAGAAATTTGGCACACAAGCAATCTGTCTATTATGAATCTCCTCCATTCCAACACATATACCCGTCCGAGAATACAATAATATATGTTCTGTTCCGTAGTATAAACTGCCAAAAACACGCCGCGTATATTATAATCATTACGTTGTGAAACTACGCATTTTTTTTTCTTTTTCTTTTTTTTTTATACCCGAAATGTACTCAATACGTGCATTTAAATCATTTTTTAAACAATTAGTTTTATCTATTAAAGATGTATACACGACGTGCATATTATAAATAATAACGGTTACGAATTATTATCGTAAAAAAAAGAAAAATGTGTTCTCATCTCGAGATATTTAAATGAAATGAATAATAGATAAGATATTTTTTTTTCTCTCAAACGAATTATTTCATCGTGTGTTTTTTTTTCCGTAAAAATCATAATATTATTAGAATTGAAAAAGAGAACGAATTCAAGAGCCTGGATTATTATATATTTATATGATACACTATATATGCAGCGGTTCCGTACAACAAGCACGAGGTGGTTCCGCAAGTTAGGAACCTCACACGCAATGCGATTGTGCTCTTTCAAGTACGTGTTGTCGAAAATACTAGAAGTGAAAGAAATTCATTTTATTAAGAAACACATTTAACGTGCTTTCGGATTGGACTTGGCGACGAATAATACGCGTCAGTGACTGAAAAAGCAATCCTAATGCTGCTATCTTCGTGACGACTCATCGTTGCGAGACTGGTTTTATTTTTTGCTTATGATGCACACACTCTAAAAATAAGTAGAGAAACAGATTGGACGTAGCTCCGTGCTTACGAGTTCAGTTGTTTACAGATACAAGACCGAAATTCAAAACTGTTATTGTAAATAAAACCACGAAACACTTCCATACCAGAAATTAGATTATTAGAAATATTAGAATTAAATGTATTTAAGGTCTCGACCGTTATAAGTCGTTTAAAAACAATGACTTTTCGTTTTAAACCGTTTTTTTCCCCAAGTCAAACGCGTAATAAAAACGGCGTGATATTTGACTTTTTTTTTTTTTTAGAAATCACGTCGACATTGTCGCGTTATTGTAAACACATCATATTATTATATTGCGCACTTGTGTCCACTGCAGTTTTATTTATTTGTTTATTTCATTAGACGCGGCGTATCACAATTTCAATTGCTACGCGCTATTACTATATATAATATACACGTGCAAATAAATCAAAAATACAATATTCCTTTTGCTGAAAAATGAATGACTTAAACGCTTACTGTACGTATTATAAACGCGTTAAATCGTTACCGTCACCGCGTGAAACTATATATATATAACATTATACACGTTATTAAAATATACGTTTCTTTCGCGCGCTCGCCCACACGGTATTTAATAGGTGTGATACCTACGCGCTACACGATGATTTTTGAACGATTACACCATTATTATCGTATTTTTTATTGGAAACACGAAATGACGTTAACGAGGTACACACGAAACGGCGGTGCAACGCCCCGCGGAGAACAGTTTACAGAAATACAGAGAGTGTTGAAAAATTGAAATGTTTACTGCGGATAAAACCGTTTGACGGACGGGCCGGGAAATAACTCTGAACGCCAAAACCACAGTAAGTTGTATTCAAATAATGTTTTTTTTTTTTTCTAATATCTTTAATTCTCAAAGAGTTATGAGATTTAAAACGAAAATGGGAAAAAATTGTATTATTGAAAGTGTTTAAACGCCTCGTCCATCGGTATCGAAAATATATGAGTGGTAGGCCTTTAGAGTTCACTCCCGCGTGAAGCAATTATATTATATTGATGAAAATCACAGGAATCCTCTCTTTCACTTGTTCGCAACGCGTTCCGGAGCCGGCAAACCAGCCCATCAACGACATAAGGTTTATTACCGCGGTTTATTTCAAACTAAACGATTCGATTTCGCGTATTATATAATATATTAAACAGATTGATTCTATGAAAAAATAACAGATTATAAACGCGTATCAATACAAAACTTGAAAATTCTTGAACGTTTATTTCGGGCGGTGTATCGTTCAAATCCTTTAAGACAAACCGTTCGTGGAAGATTTTTCTTAACATTGTCTCTCTCTCTCTCAGTATATATATATATATATAATATGAATAAACAAACGCGGTAATGAGTGAATTACAATTGGAATATATTGGTTTTTTATTTAAGAAAAACAACAGATGGCGCACACTATTTATTATAATCTAATTATAGAAATATATTCGGTCATCCTAAAACCAGTTTTGACAGACGAATGATTAATGGAGAGTGATCATTACTTGATAGAAAGCCACTGTAAAATAATCACTACGGTATTGTCTAATGATAATTATTTTCTGATCCTCAATTTTATAATAAAACGTTCGCAACGCGTGCTCTTGTCATCAGTATTATAATATTATAACGTTGTAATTACGGCCTCTGTCGTACGAGCGAAATTCACAATTCGTTTTATTTTTATTTTTTTTCCTAAATACATACAAATATCATTCTGGAATATAATAACACGAACGTCACTTATACATGTCGTCAGAGACGTTAAATCGACTTCATTGGCCGTAAGTCAATCGAAATGCGCATAATTTATATTTCGAAATAAAATGATATGACTGTTGTAACAAGTGAGCATACTGTTAATTTTATGAAACAATACAAAAATTCAACGCGTAACAGAACGAGAAAACTATTGGTTTCACTAAGTTTTTATTTTTAGAAAATTCTTTTGATTATATAACGATTAAAAATATAATATTGCAGCAATACAAAATAATTTAAAAAAAAAAAAGACATTTTTTACCGAATTAAATATATACATATATAAATTATTATTTTACGCTTCACTGTCGTATAATCAACTAAAAATATAAATCCGCGTGTAAAACGTATTTTATTCCGACAATATTTTATTTGATTTTTGGTTACGGCGGTCGCCGTACCCTCAAATACACAAATTGAAAAACGTCAGAGGAACGCCTTAAAACGTATTTGTACGCAATAAAAATCTACACGCGTACGTTGTGTATCCATGCGACGTGTAAAATTAATTAAGGCGAATACGACGAGTGTTGTTCGGCAGCCGGTAAAACCTTAACAACTCCTTTACCGTATAACAATCGACGGTTGTCAAAATAATAATTGTACAACCGAATAAAACAAACTTTACTGACGACAAATTCTTTCCGGGAATATTTCTTTTAGTAAATTACTAAAAACCAAAACGATTCAAACCACGTCAGCTATGTCGTCGAATGGTAATGACGATGACGACAATAACACTCAAACGCCGCAGACGATCTGTCCAGGAAATTACGATGTTCTACCTCTGACACAATATGCTCGGTACCAGCAAAAGACCGTCGAAGAATTATCGTTTTCAAAAAACGAAAACCTGGCTGATTCGTGGAGAATGTTTTTAAACCGTGAACCGCCGTCTGAAATCAAGAGTGGCGCGATACCCGAGAAACGAGTATCTACAGTCGTATCCCAAATAAAAGCTACAAAATCTTATAATCTACAACAATGACACACGCTGCAGCGTTAGTTTAATGTGGCTGCTGTTGTATAAGTGTACTTATCGTAATGTTCCAATAAATCCGTCAGTTCTCAAAAATAACAAGTACCGAACAGAAAATGAGTTACATTAAAAAAATAATAGACATATTATTGTTACTTCGAATTCGGATTACGCGTGTCTCGGCTTGTATTAAATTTTAAACTTTTATACACAAGAATTGCCCGTGTCCGAAACGAATGTGTCGATAACTTTATGCGAGTTTTTTTTTTTGTTTACAGCGTTTCAAAAAATTTTTTACACCGTTCAACGCGAAAAAGTGTACACGGACAACAAACACACATAATTTAAATTATAAAAAAAAAAAACAGAAAAGAACACGTGATTTAAAATCAGTAGCGTTCTTCGCTTCGTTCAGAATCTTATAAACTTGTTTGTTAATTTTTATTAACAAACAAGTTTATTAATATTGTTTTACGGTTATTTATTTTCAGTATTTGTATATTATAAGTAGTATCAAGAATGGAAAGCGTGAAAAACGTATCATTCCTCTTAAAAATATATCTACTATGACATTCGAGAAATAATTGAAAATATGTCCCAAATTGATAAGTAAAACAAATATCATCCGAATTAAGCAATTAAATATATAATTGTTATTCAATTGGTGGGTGAAAGGTAAAAGAATTTCATGACTTACCCCCCCTCCAGAAAAAAATCCTTTGTGCGTCATCCATGTATGAATGTGTAATTAATTCCATTAATCATTGTAATTGCGAACACTAAACGTGTTGGTGATGATGATGATGATGATGATGAAATATTATTCTACAAATGTCAAGCTTTATTTGTTTTGTGTTGTGGTTCAAAATGCAAATGTTTATAAAATAATTAAATATACGTAGTACTTAAAAAAAAAAAATCACTTCGATTTCCGCCTTAGAGTACAACAATAATAATGATTTTGAAATACTAGTAGTAAAAATAACAGGGAATTTATTTAAAACAAAAGAAAATTATGTTAATAATAATTTTTAAATTTTATGTGATATATATATATATATAGAGAGAGAGAGAAAGAGAGAGAGAGAGAGAGAGACTTTCAATTTCACAATAACGTGGTTAAGTATATGAAAAAAGACGGAATATCAGATCAAAAATAATCGTAATAATATAAACGTGTAAAATTATTTACAATGAATATTTATAGAACATGAAAACGGATATGTTAATAATTATTTGTGTACGCTATCTGTTGTTGAATTACCTCAGGCGTAATTTCGTTTCGCCGTTTACAGATGGAGCACAATGTAGAGAATTATATTTATAAACATATTGCACTAAGCAAAACATCACACTATCTTTATTTTATGTTACTAATTCACAAAAATTATTTATCGTTATAGTTATACATTATTGATATTGTTAAAAATACAGTATCTTTTTCCAGAAACATAATATGTTACGTTAAAGCATATTATGTTTAATTTAGTTAACTATAGATGTATGAAGACATGGTATTATTACGCTGTGAGTATGTAAAAAACTAATAACCATAAACATCAATAATAATTATTGCTGTTTATTAATATTATAATATTATGTAACAATTATTGTTACGTATTAAAATATTTGCAAGATAAATGTAAATTACAATACTTATTTAATTATAAGTATTATATAATTATATACTAATTATATACTTGCCTAAACTTCAGAATCTCCTATAAAAAATTCAAATAGATAGGTACTTAATATTACGTATTGTGACCAGTAGCGTACACAGGATTTCTTTCAGGGAGGAGATACCATTGGCGCAATTAGGGGGCTACGGAGGCGTAGCCCTTCTGACCAGGGGCGTATTTATTTCATCCCTTGGGGGGGGGGCGAATAGAAAAACGGCCCGTCGAATCTGTTGCCAACTTTGAATTATCGAAAAATTATATAAAAATAATAAGTTTTAATTAAAAAAATGTTTTATGACATTTTAGTTTTAGTTCGATTAATTTTAGTTGTCAGTAGATATAGGTACATACACAAGTATCTAGGGGGGGCGATCGCCCCATCGCCCCCCCCCCTTGTATACGCCCCTGCTTCTGACTAAGACTTAGCCCACCCAAAAAATATTCCTAGTTAGTGAGTAATTGAAAGTAGCATTTTACGTGCAGACGCCGTTTTAAATCGTCAATAAATGATGGTTCAAGGTACGGTGCAAATCTGGTTCGTAGCACCGGGTTTTTGACAAAAATGAATACCGAATTTTTACATGAGCTTAACCGTGCCATGAAAACGTTACTTTCGAATGAAACACAATTTAAAATAGGCACACGAATCAGTGCGCGTTTGTCGTAATTGTGCGATTGTCAGCTAAATATCGACTTGTAAGTTGGTCCAATTATGTTCCGTTTTCACAGCACCCCACCCTGTGCTCGGAATGGACCGGAACGGCGTTCCGGTTCGTAAATTTAGCCTTTGCGTCCGTTCCGTTTGGTCAAAATTATAATCCAAGAGTTCCGGCTCATAAAAATATTTGGTTATTGGAAAAAAAAATCGAGAAAAAGGTTAGGTTATTCATAACACGTAAGTAGTAAAGTTGTTCGTTATCGATAATAAGAGCTCGCTGCTCTGACACATTATATCCAACGTCCTTGGTGAACCGTTACCGGGTAACCGTGTTTTTCCCCTTATCACCCACTGATAGCAGCGCGTTTTATTATTCTCATTCTGCAGGTACGCCCGTTACGGGTGTGACGCTAACGTTGCGAACGATAATTTGCTATTTGTGCGTGCCCGTCTTACGCTTTTAAATTATTAAAGACAATTTACACTTATTACCTATGACATTTTGACAATTATTTATTATAAGCAGACAACGTCTAAACTTTTTTAGTCTGTGTTGTGCTCCGATCGGCTTATGTGTATTTGCTCGACGTGTATTGTTTATATGAGTATATTTTACATTTTTTTATATAATATAAATAATGAGGTTTTTTTTTTTGTATTAAATTGAGTCAATAAACGTCCAACCAATTGTTCAGAATCGTACAACCCTGAAAAAAATAATCGCGTTAGAATCCGCTGAAACTGCCGTTGAAACTGTCCGTAGTCTTGATAGTGATATAAATATCCCAGCTTGTTGGAATAAAAGCCAATATGACGGTTTTAAGTCAACAAATAATTGGTTATAATTGTTGAAAATACAAAAAATTAGGTTGTGCGATGTGCAAAAAAGTAATGCGTTTAGGATTATTCGGCGAAAAAAGTATACGTACGCCACGGCAAGAGTGTGCAATAGAGTCCAACGGAAAAACAAAAGTTTCCCAAATGTCTCTAGTTTAAGGAAAAAAAATTACGAGCATAGAAATTCGGAGGCCCATATTAAGGCAACAGAAATTTGACAACAGTCTGAAAAAAAAACAGATAGAAAATGGTATTGAGGAGTTACACCGGGCAAAGTTTTTAACGACTGAAAAAGTCTTTAGAACGGTTTACAAAATTATTAAAACTCATAGACCATTTGATGATTTGCCGACTGAGATGGATTTACAAGTTTTAAATGGGCTTAACATGAGGAATATATTGCGGTCAGATAAAACGTGTGCGGATATCGCAATCCGATATGTAGCAACGGAAATGAAAATAATTGATTGTCAAGTTATAATTTTGAACAAAAGAAAAATATATCAGTGTACACGTAATTTTTAAACTTATTTTCTAGTCTTTCAATTGCAACGTTCCGTTTAGTGAGGAATAAATATTTTGTATACTATAATTTTGTCGATCTTAATTCGAACGATGTCGTTTTAAAATGTTTAAAGCCTAACAAATCACGGAGTTCCGACGATTATTTTAGACGGTGAACAAATTGGAAATAACGCGTATTCTGCACAGGCAATAACGGACGGATAGTTTTACTGATTCTTCTATAAAAACCGCCCGCAACAAACTATCCGTGTCGTTGCTGCGACACACACTTTCTCTCTCTACCACCGACACACGTCTAAATTTAAGCTGCGATAAAAACTCTATTAATAATATTATATTCACCGTGTAAAACAAAAATAATGTTCGTTGTAATTTATTTAGAGACTTACGCGTCAACAATTAGATTGTTATTATAACGCGGTTGAGTCACAGTATATATACCCGATTTGCGACGAAAAAAACATAAAAATATATTTTCCGCGTCTTATTAGACGTACAGTACACGTACTTAACGCATTTTTACAACCCACACGATTGGCAAAGTGTACAGAAAACCACGAATTGTATTTATTAAAAATAAACATCACGTGTCCATTGAAAAGTCATATGAAAACGAGACAAATCGAGTGCACTGTTACTGACTGCTCCTTCTTCTTCTTCTTCTTCTTGAAATTCCTCTCCTATCGGAGGTTGGAAATCATCATGTTAATCTGAGTTTTCTCTAGAGCCGCTTTGAATATTTAATTGTTGTTGCAATCAAACCATTTCCTCAGATTTTGTAACCAATTTTTTTCCAGGTCCTCCTCTACTTCTTTTACCGCATATCTTCCCCTTTTAAAATGTGTTGTAGAATTCGGTATTTCTGTTCTCTCATCATGTGCCCGAAATATAACAACTTGTTTTAATTGTTTTTTATTATGTCCTTGAATTAATTACTGCAATTATCGAATTATTATTTTTTTTTTTTTTTTTTTTAGTCTATTTATTGTTTTTCGGATCGCATAATTCGGCAGATCGCACATACGAGACATAAAATAACAATATTTGGTGCCCACTATTCGACTGCAGCCCACAATGTTTATACGTGACAATCCCATAACAAAATTCTAGAATATATATAATTATAAGTCTACATCATTCGTGGTATAAAATTAGATATCGCGATTGCGTAACTAGAAAAAAATTTAAAATACAATAATACTTTTTAAAAACGAATAACAACACATATTTTTTAACGTTCAAAATAAAACGTTTTTGGATAAATGGAAAATCATATATATATATATATTACTACACCAAACGACGTACGGAAAATAATAAAATTTTCATACAAATATTTTATACACAAGCAATATGTGAAAACAAAATCGATTAAAAACCGGTATTTTTACGTGTTATTCTTATTTATTGGTCATTTTTATGAGTTAGCTATTATATCAAATTTATTTTTATGAAATATTAAAAATTTAAATACACTCGTAAATCACATACGTACAAAAAATAAACTGGAATACAAAAATTATAGCTGTAATTATAATGCGCTTATATGGCTAATATAGTATTTGAGATACTTTACTTTTAATTTTATTATTATTATTTCTAATTATTTTAAAATTAAAAATACGTTATATAAGTATGTCACTGGTATATTGCAATTATAACGGAAAAAATAGTACAAGACATATAAGTCATTATAAATATGATATTATTATCATACGTCATGCATTTTAATTATTTTTATTATTAATTAATAATTTTATTTTTAAATTCGATATTACGTTGGGATAAAAAAGAAACGCAACTCTTGATCGAGTCCGTGAAAAATTGTTTTACATTAAATATGATATGTCTGTATTATTTTTGCAATTTTAGCGAGACGTTTAGGTAAAATGTTGGAAATGATCCATCAAATCGTGTGTATTTTTGAGACTCTATAGTGTCGCGGTGTAGAATCGTTTTTTTTAATTTTTTAATTTTTTTTAAACACTCGTGTTCTAAAGAAACCTATATACATATATTGTTAATTTATCATATTTCTTTACGCCCCAGTTGTACAGTAGATGGTAGGTATACGTATAGAATATTAGAAGTTTAATAGAATTGGCTTTGCATTTGAATTTGAAAACGTAAATTCTTTAAGCGTTTACAACGTTTTAAAAAATTTTTTACTTTTTGATTACAAATAAATTCACCTTTTTCATTGTATTTTTATTAGAATAAAATTTTAGTAAACCCACGAGGTTTTATGTAATTTCACGTGGACGTAGTCACATGCGTTACAATACTGCAGTATCTTTTTGATCCGTCGTGTTAAATTACAAATTGTGGATATCCTTACATATGATTATGTAATTGGCATGCACGCTTAACATGAGAAAATATTACGACTGATCATTTTAAAGTTAAAAGCTATTTATTTATTTTTGTATATAATAGTGATTATTATTATTATTTTTAGATATTTCATATCACATTAGTACACCCGTCGAACCATTGAAGAAGAAAAAAATTAGTGCAACAGACAGATCTCCGGAAAAGATCACCGTCGGAACTTTACACTTGAAATAATGCGTATTTCGTTCGGCTGTTCTCGACTCGTAAGAAAATAACTTTTTATACGCATTATATTTTAATAACCTCGTGATGTGTTTTATTTCATTTTTTCTACGTTGAATTTGTTTTAATTCAATTATACTGGAGTATTATTAAAATTAACTGTATATACGACGAATACTAATTAAACGGCACGCATCATTTTATTATTATTATTATTATTATTATTATTATACGTACATAATTTACAACGCAGATTTCAGCGCGATACTTATATTAACATTTAATCATCTATATGCAATAACACCGGAATACATTTCAAAGACATTTAAAAATAAATTTATTGCCATTATATACGCCAAAAACGTTTATACCATTTGAAAAATATTAATAAAAATCGTTACAATCGATATTGAACATGGATATTTTAATGAAACACACTCGTCACTTGTAAAATATACCGCAATGGATTATTATTACGTTTTCCATCGAGTTAGTGATAATTTTGTTATTCATCGAATACTGATCGTCTAAATATTCTGGCCGCGTTTGTTTTTGATCAATTCAAAACAAATAGATGATATTCTTAGATTTGTGTTTCGATTATTCAAAAGAAAAAAAATTCCGAATACAGATAAAGACGAGTCATATATTACAATATACAATTGTGTTTAACGTCAGATATAAGGCGATCGCGAATAAAAAAAATAAATATAAACAACTGCTGCAGTCGTTAAAAATATATTATGTATATACGAATACCTAGAGACGGAGAGTAGGTCACCGTAAATTGTTACGTTTTTTTTTTTTTTAACTTTTCTGGCCAAAGATCTAAATAAAATGTAAAAATTAATGCGTTTTTATTTTTATTGTATTGAAATCGTTTAGAACTCGAAAACGTATTGTGTACGAATTCAAAAATAAAAATGAAAAAAATAATTTAAAAAAAATCGATCAAATAAAAACTATAAAATGCGAGAACAGAGATTTTATAAATAAGTGTTCCGCGGATACGACATTGAAGTAAACCGTGTTATACTAAAACAAAACCTTCGATCTGCAAGCGTATAAATATTTGGAAATTTCAAATACTTAATAATTTTGAACGAAAATATAATAATTTATATATTTATAATTTTTTTTTTTTTTTTCAAATAATTATTATTTAAAAACGATTCTACACGCGTATTACGATACAATCGAAAATCAAAACGGCGTCTATACGAATTTTTCTACTTCAATATTCGAAAATGTTAATATTCGATTTTGTCGGATACCGCTAATTTTTTTTTTGCAATTTTGCGATGTATCTCGTTGTATTAAAATTTCACTTTTACGAGTAATTTAGAAAATTCGTGTACTGCGCTGTCCCGGTCAATTGAATCGATCAAAAAAACAAAAAAAAAAAATGAAAGAATCGGCGACGCGGGGACTCTGGGGGGGAAAGTGTTTGAAACGAATTGTGCGGATGGAGAAAAAAAGAGCGTGTCGTCGAATATAAAATAGAAAAAAAGAAAAGAAAGCCTTATTCTTTTTTCGTATTTATAACGAAGGGGGGCACGATCGGTAAGAAATCGCGCGGATCAAATAGAATATTTCTGTCGACATACGCGGTTAACTGCAAATGTATACGATATGCGTTTCTTTCAGGCACTTTTCCGGAGCGGCTCAGCTCCCCCCCCCCTCCCGGAGAAAATTTGAAGAATAGTAAAGAGATACCCAAATATTAGACAAATTTTTCTGTGACGTATTTACAGGTTAAAACCCCCACCAGAACCAAAAAAAAACTAAAAGGTTATACAAAAAATTTTGTGTATTTAATAATTTTGTTCACAATAATAATAATAATAATAATAATAATAATAACAGACAAAGGTAATTATTACCAAAAAATGCATTTTTCTTGATGTAATATAAATGACCCCCCCCCGATTTTTTCAAATGCTCCCCCCTCCCACGGAGAAAATTGTCTGAAAGAAACACTGTATATACGATTCATACGAATCTTCGACGTGCGCGACGACGATCGTCCGTTCCACGTTGTATTGCCGTTTTATAATAAAAATAAAAGTCGAGCGCGCGCGCGCACGCCGTGGATTTGCCAAATGGGCGTGCTCGCAGACGGCGACTGCCACTCTCCAGAACGACGTCGCTAGTGTACAGTGGAGGGGGAGGGGGGTGAGACAGAGAGAACGACGTTCCCGAAATAATTTTTGATACGAACCGCTCGGTCGGGTTCGTGTTACGTCGAACCTTTTATAGACACCATCCAATTGACGACGAAGAAAATCCCTTACCGCCCCACACTCCGTTTTGCTGCTCCGGTCCTCCGTAACACACACACACACACGCACACACCTATGCTGGCGTTAATCCAGGGAAGAGCTGGTCGCGACGGTTCCCCCGGGCTCACCGAACGAATTCGGTGCCGCCGAAAACGCCGTGACCACGTAAAAAGCGCAATACGATAGATTTCGAAATTTCCGCACTTACGCGTTAGTGCGATTCGCCATACGTATAGTCCACGCGCTGGAAAATATAACGACCGAATAAGACAGAAAAAACCAAAGAGACTATTTGTCAAAAAAAAAAAAAAAAAAATTAAAATTTTCAATAAAACGATAAGTAAAAGACCAGAAAATAACGCTGTGGTATTAGATTATTCGTGTTCGCTTTGTGTAATGCATTTAGAGAGAAAGCGCCGCGCGCGCGCGCGTGTGTGCGTGTCCCTGTTTTACGGGACGAACCGCGGCATAACGACGCGCTTTTAAGGAGCTAAAGACGATTGAGAACATTAGGACGGAGTGAAAAGGAGCAACGAAAAAACCGTTTTTACGATATTCGTTTTTCGATTCGCCACGTTATAAAATGTAATGCGATTCGTGCGGTATTATATATATAATAATATCGTGCGTGTCGCGATAATATAAACGCTGTATAAACTGAAAGGCGGCGGTGGTACGCCGCCGAAACGGCCGACGCGAAAGCGAAAGACAGAGGGAGAGAGAGAGAGAGAGAGAAAATGTATAAATGATATATAATAACCGTGCCGTGTTAACTCGACCGCCGCGGAGTTTCAGCGAATATTTCAACAACGCCTACGGGTCCGTCGAGCCGGATTAGGCCCTTTGCGCTTACGCCCCACTCCGTTCTATTTCTAGAGATGACAATACTATATAATATATATACATATATTATTACGGTACCACCCGTGCAATAATAATAATAATAATAATAATAATAATAATTATAATAATAATAATTATAATAATAATAATATTTCAGGAATTCGTTACGATTGTACTGTTTATTTTTAACAGAGTCGTATCGATTTTTCTTTTTTGTATGTTTATTATGTCGCGTAACACGTCGCTTTAGTCATTTTTCTAAAAGAAAAAAAACACCTAGAAATAATAAACCATTTTTATATATATTTATTTATCTCCGACATGCATATGGAATAAGTAATTTTTCTCATTATTATTTATACGATTTTTTTTTTCTATTATTATTATTATTATTACCGAGTTTTCGACGCAATCCAATTGACATCGGAAATCGCATTTTATTATTATTTCGTCGAATTCAAACGTGTTAATTTCAATATTATATAATAACGATTTATAGTCGCGCAACGTTTAATGTTCCCTGTTGTAAATCGATTACAAATACAGATAAATAAACTTATATATGGGAGGATAGGAGGAAACGAATCGAAACATCGTTTAAAACACATTTTTTGCAAACTTACACGCATACTTAAAGTTAAACACGTGTGTTCAAAATATTTTAGCAAATATCTCCGGTGTTGATTAAAAAAAAAAAAAAATTACGGCTAAATCTCACACGGATGATTTCGCACACGAATTATATTGTTAACAGTGGCCGTAATCGGGTGTACACAAATATTTTTTCTGTTTCCTCGTCATTAACTACGTAATTTTCACCGTTTCAAATTGCGAGTACAAGACATAGATCGTTAGAAAATAATAAAATTTCTTGGTAAATTTAAAAAAAAAAAACCAGGTCAACATCAAAAAATTAAGAAACGTCGTAATATTAAATTTAACTTCACACAATGGTATATTTTAAGAAACTCGTACATTTTACGTTTTCTTTTTGACGTGACAATATGTATAAATCATTGAAAAAACACTTTTTCTTGATATTTGCGGTGCAAATAACGTTTTTAAAATAATTATTATTAAGTGGTATCGTTAATAAAAATAACGTGCCTTAATATTTAAATATTAAAACTCCACCGACAAATCTATACACGCTTTATTATTACAAATAAAGAGCAAGTCATTTTTTTTTTTTTGATGGGGAGAAGTCTTTAAAACGTTTTGATTATAATTTTAATATATAATTCAGGGATTAAATTGTTAATTATTTATGAATAATATATTATATATATATATATAGATAAAACATTAAAATATAATAACAATTAATTGATAAATTATTGCTACTAATCGGTTTTCGTATTTAACGCAATAAAATTCTTTACGTAAATATTATAAAAATATTAGATTTCTTGTCAATTTGCACAAAAAAAAAAAGTTTAAATATATGAATGTTATCGTCTGAATAGTGAGAAAAATAAAACTATTTTATAATAATATGATGTTTTTTTTTCCATAAAATATATTTTCAAATAATAAAAATTCTAAATCTGTATAACAATGTTTTAGTGTACTCGTTATAATAATTGTTATAATAAAAAAAATTTTAATTTAAAATTATATTATTATGTACAATGTGCACAAAAAAAAAAAACATGAAAATATCGAATACTCTCCGCAAAAAAAAAATAATAATAATAACTAAATATTATATTATTTATTAGCGTTCAAACAACTTATATTATAACTATAGGTTCTACTTCTAAACAAAATAAAATTTCCGATATTTTTTTTAAAAAAAAAAAAAGTTGAAAATTACTCAATGAATAAAAATAAATCGATTTTTATTCATTATGATAATATCCTATAAATAATAATTCTATTGATTTTTAAAATAAATTTTTTTTTTTTTATGAAAATTGTTTTCGTCAGTTGTTTAAATTTCACAGTAAAATCTGAACCGTGCCTTTCAAGGACACAAAGAGCCGACCTCAAATGTTCAAGTTCGTTACTCTCCAGTTCTCGAAGTAAACAAAAAATTGTATGGAGGGAGTAGCCAGTGAGTGGGCGTATAAACGGGGGCTAGTACTAGTTGGACGCACAGCCTTCAGTTAAGTACGACAGCTCAGCTCGGTCCGTCCTCAGCGCTTGGATGATCTAAAAATAATCATATTTCTCGTTTTCAATCTAAGTGCGTATAAGAGTTCTAGTGATATAGAAAAAAAAAAAATAAATAAATAACTCTTTAACCGTTCGTCGTCTGATCTAGTGCAAACATGTCTTTGTCCAAGACATCCAAATCTTATAGCTACCGATCGGTAGGAGGCGGAAACGCTGACATAAACATCGATTACACTCACGACCTCAGTGCCTTATCCCGGCTCGAAGTAAGTGAAATTTTAATAACGTATACCCCCCCCCCCCATCCCAGCACTAAACTATAGTCATCGCGCGGAATTATCGTAAATCCGAACGTAATTTTCCCAAATAAAATCTACTCACAATATAGGTACAATGAAAATAGAATAGATCACATTTAATAATCGTCTTCAGCTGCCGGAAGAAGAAAGTATATGTTATGCGTAACGATCGATTGAGAGGAGTAAATTTAATGTACTAAATATTTCGTTTACAGATTTAAGAAGAAAAAAAATGTATAGATTTTTATAGAGGTACGCGGAGAGAGAGAGAGAGAGAGAGAGAGAGAGAGAGAGGTTTTTTCTTCTTCTTGACAGTCTGAAAAAAAGCACGGTGTGAGCTAACAGCCTACCCACCTTAGTCCTTTATGTATAAACAATTGTATAAAATTGACTGTTTTGATTTAATTAACCAAATCCTACGTTTGTTCTTTTCCCCTTTAGGATAAGATCAGACTTCTGCAAGAAGACTTAGAATCGGAACGCGAGCTCCGACAACGTGTAAGTACTACATTGGTGTACATATATTGTATATAGTATTACACATTGTTATCCTTCAATTTATCCCAAAATAAGTTTGTTATTATATTGTTTTTTTTTTTTTTTTTTTTTTAATCGCAATTCTTTCGCGCACAAACCAATCACGACGAATGCAACGATCTAACATAAATATATCCGATAACGATTTTTAATGTCACAACGAAAATATTTAACCATACGTCCTTATTGAATGTATTTATTTCTCGAATTTCCACTCAGAGATATTCCATACCATAAACTGTAATAAGAATATTTTAAAAAAAAACCTCGAATTGATATGGGAATCGAGAACGGAATATTAAAATTACGCATTCAATGTAAATTCCAATGTTTCAGAATTTTTCTCACACAATTACGATTTAAAATAACTCCGAGGCATAAATTTTCCTTTTTTTTGCTACTTTCCAATCGTAATCCGATCCAAAAGTATTTGTAATGCGCTAAGATTGAAATACACGAATTCCTTTAAATAAGTCAACACTGCGTTATAAATAACTGTAGGACAGCTTAATTACCGTATAGTCAACGGTGGCAGGGCGAAGAAATACTTTTTCTTTATGGTTGCCAGAATTATGAGACAGTTCAAATCTATTTTCCCACTGTTTGCCATGGCAAATGACCAAAAAATAAAAAAGCTGGGAAATATTAACAGATCGTCGAATTCTGGCAACAATAATTGCATAATATATAAGCTCGAATATATATGCCTAAATATTTCTTTACACACGATACTAAAGACTGATCTAATTATAAAACAAATTAAACATTTTAAGCTAAGTAATTTTCTTCAATAACAATAACATTACATTTACCAATTTATAAAAATAAAATAAAAACACTTATTTTAATTTTTTCTAATACACATTTGTATTAGTATTATAGTGTTATATGATTTTTTTTCTTTCTTTTAACTCGCCACAAGCGACAAGCCTGGTTCTTTTAAATTGAAAAAGTCGATAAATCGTTGAATTGAAAAAAAGCTTTTTGAGTAAAGCTTAATATACGAAAATACTTTTCGTTATAACTCTATACTTGCAATTTTTTTTTTTTTTTTTTACTTAGAAATCATTGAGAAATTTTCACTTGTAATAAATTCTAGGTGATATTCTATTTTCAATTTTCAATCAACTGAAAAGGTTACATAAAATTATTTGAGTATTTCATTACACAAAAAAGAAGCATCTTTGTAATGTCAATATACTATTTTATACGAAATCTTGAACAACCGTATCGATATAGGTAGGTAATTTAAATAGTAAGTTAAACACGTCCATCAATTTTCATAAAAAATAAAATTACTTGGAAAAAAGTACTTTATTCGAACAATAGCTATTTATAACTATTTTATTTAACATTTCTATTTATAGTATTCTATATAAAATATTACTTTATCATATTTCGTAAACACACGGTTTTTTCTAAACAACGTATCGTTGTTATTAATTAAATGTACAATGAAATATAAACATCCAATACTTACAAAACAATAATTAATTATAATTGATTTTATATAAATCATATTTAAATTAATTATTCATTAAAAATCATTATTATTTTTTATAATTACATATATAGTACCTTTATTTAAAATATATGACATTAATATTAATAATAATACAGACGCGCGCATACATATATACATCATAGTTATTTTATATACTAATATTAATTATAATCGCTATTATTAATAACTTATTGTATTATGTAATTCTAATATATTTTGCCAATCAATAAATAATATAGTAAAGAAAATGTGTACGAAATTATAGAATCTAGTAAAGTATTTATTATTTTTTTTTTAAGAAACTAATATTTGATACAATAAATTTTAAATTATAAATTGTCCGAAATATTTGTTCATATTACAATGAAATTATCGCTAACGAACTAAAAATATATCAGGTACTATTTTAACGTTGATTTTCTTTTTTTTCATAACACTATTAATTTTATTCGCATAAACTGAAAGTATATATAAAAAAAAAATGAACTAAACATAGCTAATTCTTAATTTTTATTGTATTTCATTATACGTGTTTTTTTTATCCAATCGTGTTACAAATACAATAGAAATATATGTGTAAAAATTAAAAATTATTAAACTCGTAAAAATATGTAGTTAATTATTGTGATGCATCCAAAATATATATATATTTTTTTTTTTTAACGTCGTATCAAAAAATATAGTCAACCACTTTCAACTGTTAAGAATAATATATACATATTATATTTTTTGTTTTTTTTTTTTTTTTGTATATTATTCAATGCAAATTGAATTTCTTTGGCACAAGCTTTTATAAAGATACTTGCTCTAAAAATAGGTATAAAGAAAGTGATGCTATGCCGAACGGGACAAATGAAGTGTGAACGGCCACTAAGCTGACCATCCCGTTATATTTTTACGAACGGAATTTAGCCTGGTTTCATTGACGTGTGTCAATCGCGGCACGTTTGATTCGCCTAACCTGAGTTAAACGTTTATTTTTGATTTTTGGCGAGTGCCTGAAATATATTAGAAATGAATCCCAAATATCCCAAATAAATAAATCCTGATTGATTTTAATTTATAACATACTAAAAAAAAAAAATTGTCTTATTGTATATTATACACTTTTTTAAATAAATACAAATTACAAGAATACGTATTTTAATTTTATTATTCAGATTGAAAGAGAAAAGGCTGACTTGAGTGTGCAATTAATCTCTTACTCTGAACGTTTAGAAGAAGCTGAAGGTGGAGCTGAAAGTCAAGTAATTTGTCGAACTCAATGAAAATCATATCTAATTTTATAGTTACGAATTATTCTCTTGTAGTTTGAAATCAATAAGAAACGCGATACAGAATTAACAAAACTCCGAAAACTGTTAGAAGATGTCCATATCGAATCTGAGGAAACAGCACATCTTTTGCGTAAAAAGCACCAAGAGGTTGTCGCTGACTTTCAAGAACAATTGGATCAAATCGCTAAATCAAAAGCTAGGTATACAGATATATATATAACCAATATGGTAACACATATTATATAAATGTTTACGTTTTCAGATCCGAAAAGGAAAAAGCTAAATTCCAACAAGAAGTATACGAATTATTAGCACAAATCGAAAATATTAACAAAGAAAAAGTAAAGATTCAAAATTTAATTTTAAACATAATAATTATCATATTATAATTATAACATTTGATTTTCTTTGTCTATTACAGTTCGCTTCCATAAAAACAATTGAAAAACTAGAGATAACTATCCACGAACTTAATATTCGTATTGAAGAAATCACAAGAACTGTTACTGATATCACTTCCATCAAAAGTCGTTTGTCACAGGTAAAACTTAATAATAATAATAATAATAATAATAATAATAATAAAAAGACATTAAATAAATATTATGATTGTATAGGAAAATATTGAGTTAGTCAAGGAAGTACAAGATTTAAAAGTATCAATCGAAAACACGACTTACCTTAAATCTCAAATTGCTGGACAATTAGAAGACGCTCGTAGAAGACTAGAAGATGACGAAAGAGTAAAGACAATTTATCAATATTCAAATAATTCGTTAAACTCTATTAATATCGTTTAAATATTACAGAGACGCTCACTTCTGGAGGCTAACTTACATTCGGTGGAAGTTGAGTTAGAATCAGCTCGTGTCCAATTAGAAGAAGAATCTGAAGCTCGTTTAGACCTCGAGAGACAATTAATCAAGGCTAATGGTGAATCCTTAGCATGGAAATCGAAATATGATTCCGAAGCAGCTGCTAGGGCCGAAGAAGTTGAAGAGCTACGGTATACGAAAATTTTTTTTAAAATATGAGCTTCAACGTAATATTTATATTTTAAATACCATTTGTATAGTCGTAAATACTCTGCGCGTATCCAAGAACAAGAGGAACACATTGAAACACTTTTGGTTAAAATAAACAATTTAGAAAAACAAAAGTCTAGGCTCCAAAGTGAAGTCGAAGTTTTGATCATCGATTTGGAAAAGGTTAATTAATATTTGAATAAAATAGTAAATAGTATAATATATATAATATATATATATATATATATATATATATATATATATATATTGTTTCGTAGGCTAACAACACCGCAAGAGATTTACAAAAACGTGTCGAGCATTTGGAACGAGTTAACATCGACTTGAAGAGCAGACTCGATGAAACTACTGCACTGTTCGAACAGGGTCAAAGAGACTTGAGAAATAAACAAAATGAGATTCAACGATTAACTCATGAATTGGACAAAACTAGAGAACAAAAGGATCAACTAACTCGTGAAAACAAAAAATTGGCCGGTAAATATAATATCGAAACGGCAAAATAAAAATAATACGCTATAACGAGCATTGTAATTTAGATGATTTACACGATGCTAAGAACACAATTGCTGAATATAATAGAAGATTACATGAGTTAGAGTTGGAACTCAGGCGGTTGGAGAACGAACGCGATGAACTTAGCGCTGCTTACAAAGAAGCTGAAGCTGTATGTATTACGTTTTAGTTTTAATAACGAAATATTAATGTAACGATTTCAATGTTTTAGGGAAGAAAAGCTGAGGAAGGTAGAGCTTTCCGATTGTCTGCTGAACTCACACAATTTAGACATGAAGCTGAAAAACGTCTAGCTGAAAAAGATGAAGAAATTGAATCTATTCGGTAAGACTTTTTACATTGAAATTCAACTGATAATTAAAACCACTACTGTAGTAAAATTGTGTATAGATAATAACTTTAGATATGAAATAAAAATAAAGTACGAATAGCTCCTACACACAAGAAGTAAGGAAATTCATTTTTTTTTTTAATTAAATTCATACTTCTTTTTAAATAAATATTATTTTTATTGAATACTTCGCGGTAATATATTAAATCATTTCATAACGTTATATTCAATAAAATTATGCCAACGTAAATAAAATAATCAGAAATTTAAGCTACAGTTAATTATATAACGCAACAAATTTAAACATTAATAAGTGTTATGTAAACAACAAATGTGTTTATATAAATATTCGAAAAATTGAATGTTTCGATTTTAAATTTAAATTAATATTTATAAAATATAACCATTATAAATATTCCATTTCTCACTATATGTATAATATATTTATACGCATTATAAATATATTATATATAAAATATACCTAACTTAACTATTAATTTTAATTTTAATCAAAATTAAAAATTATATAAAAATAAATTTGTAATCTATTTATTCATAATTATATCACATGGTGCAATTTAATGTAAAAAAAATACTATCATTGTGAAAAAAATCTACATACATAAATTACATTTTAAAATGCTCGTAAAAATAAAACTATATTTACATTTGACGAATTTCACGATTTTATATTAAATTTTCAAGTCTCACAATATTTCAAAAAATAAATTAATGTCTTAAAATACCCGAACATTTTCAAAAATTATCCAGCAATCAAAAATTATTAATCCTCGTCCGTAATATTCCAAAACAAATAATTAATATCAATATGTTTCTCAAGATATATTTAATTAAAACAATATAACTAAAACACATTTTGTTAAAATCAAATTTACCTTAAATTTTACATCATTTTTCCATAACTTTTCACTAAATTATTATTCATATGAAAATCAGTGTAGTATTTTTGTTATGAAAACTATATTTTCGAGTAATTATAAAAAAACAAATATTAATAAAATAAAATCTTTACTTTAAAAAATGTTGGTTACACAACAAATGAATCGATTTTATTAATATAAGTGCTATATAGTATCCACTGTACCTGTATATTTATAATAATTTGATAACCATTAATTTTATTTTATAATCAAATAATAATAATAATAATTACCTTTCTTAATACTAGATTTATTACGTTTTATTGTTTCTCATATTACATTTTTATTTTTAATCTCCTTTTTACCCATTTTATATCGATTTTGAAATATATATATATTCAATTTTAAGAAATATCTATTTTAGTATTTTACGCATTCTGTAATCATTTTTTTTAATTTTTACAGTTAAATAATTATTTCATAATTTTTTTACATTACTTGTAATTATAACAATTTATAAATAATAAGTATTGACCTTCTTTTGACTGAATAAAATAAGTTTTGGCACAAATTCAAAGAATTACTTTGAAAACTATATGACTCATAATTTTATTAAGTGTATTATAGTTTCAAATATTGATTAATATTTATCTAAAACATAAAAGTGATTCTGAAAACATTTTTTTCTTTAAAAAACGACATCATAAAACCAATACAGTTTACAATAAATTTTATTCAGAATCTAAAATAGTATTATTTATGAGCGTGAGAGATATATATTTTTTTTTAAATTTAATTTTAATAATAATTCCATTAATTTATTCTTACCTTTCACATGTACCAACATCAAAACTCTGTTCCGTAAAAATCATCATTTTTACCCTTAAAATCAATATTAAATCTAATTAAACAAATCATAAAAATTGAAAAATTCTTTTTCTAATTTATCTGATATCACATATTTTTAGTGTTTGCCATAAAACAGTTTAATTTTAAAAACTATAGCAATCCGATTATCAACATTTTGATTTATTATAACTACTTATTTATACCTATAGAGAAGAAACCAACTTTATATTACGCAAAATTTCAAGAAGTATACAGTAACCACAAAATTCAGATTTTCACAAATCCATATTAATGTTGCTTACATATACTTACTATATATAAGAAAAAAAATTACTTATCTACTTTTTAACGTTTATTAGCGAATATTATAGAACACACTTCTATACGTTATTAAAACAATATAGTTACTTATAAAATGTTACGATTGAACGAATTATTTATAAAATATATTTATTATTAACACTCTATATTATTGGTAATTACTATAAGAAACCCATAAAATTCAATATTTATATTTTTGTATTGAAGATATTATAGTGAATTATAATCACATTTGGTCGTTTTAAAATAATCTTTAAAAACAATTCGATAACTATCATAATATTTGGCTCGATACAATATTTGATTTTAAGTAACATTGACCTATTTGCAGGTTGTGAAATATTTTTAAAAACTACCCGACATAATCGTAATCATACTCGTTCAATTTATTTATTTTTAATATAATATATACATATATATATACATATATATATATTACATTATTGTTAAAATAAGTGATTATTTCGGAAGGAAACACCCGTTGTTAATCAATAAATGACGAGAGTTATTAACGGAAAATAGTATTTCATTCCATGTCCATCAATATGTTATTTATTTATAAGTCAACAATTGTATTTAACGAAATTTCGATTCTGAAAAAGTCAATAAAATGTCTTAAATTCTTCTTTATTGGAATTTCACGCTACAAGAATGTTTAACGCGCGTCATCCGTCGACATCTGTTGGGCACGAAAAACGAAACAAAAATAAAAAAAAAAAAGTTAAACAGAAGCTTTTATATAAATTGACATTGGCTCAGGCCGAAGACCTTCGATCTGTTGTTTTATAAATACATCCGATCGACATGGCCCAGCATTTATAAAAATAAATTAGTTATTATTGACGATCGGTAGTGAACGCGTAGATCTTTCCGTGATTATAACGTCGTATTCGAGTTAAGACGTTTTCTGTTCAAAGATAAAAAAAAAAATATGTCTAAGAACTTCCGGGGTAAATCTGCTAAAAGTATCGAAACTATATTGTTGAGAAATGCGAGTAAGAATATCGAAGAAAATTTCGTATCAATGAACGTATCGGCAAGGGAAAATATCAAAGGCGAAATAAAAATGAAGAAAAAAACTATTTTCGACTTAACTCATACGTACAATGCGTTGGACGAGACGAAACTGCTACAACCTCTGTACGAAATTTCTAATGAACTCCGGAAGTTCGAGACAAAAAGTTCTAACTATTTTGAAGATGGAAGGTATTATAATTACACTATGAAAACGACTAAATTGTTACCTTTTTTTCCTATGATTTTACTATTATTATTATTATTATTTTATGTACAACACATTATATACGTATACTCCAGTATTATTATATTTTTATGTTAATATTTTTCAGCAAGCAAACAAGTATCGAAATCGAACAATTGAACGCTCGCGTTGTCGAGGCCGAGACTAAATTGAAGACCGAAGTAACGAGAATTAAGAAGAAGCTTCAAATCCAGATAACTGAACTGGAAATGTCATTAGATGTCGCCAACAAAAATAACATCGAGTTACAGAAAACTATCAAAAAGCAATCCTTACACTTGACGGTAAGAAAAAAAAAAAGAACATTTCAGATATGATGCACGTATAGAAAATAGATACTTAAACCAAAAACGGTCTACTTATTACTACTCGAACAAATCTAACTTGATGGTCGCACATAAAATGAACTTGTAACCATTTGAAATTAACCCTATATTAATATAATTATAAAACTAAAAAACTAAAAAAAACTAAACGACCGTGTTATTGAATTTCAGGAATTGCAAGCTCATTATGACGAAGGTCAACGTCAACTAGCTGTTACATTGGATCAATTGGCCATTGCTCAGCGCAAGATACAATCTCTCACTGGAGAAATGGAAGAGCTGCGCGGAAATTATGACGCTGTACGTACACGATATATTTAATATTACTATGTTTTTCGCTAGATTTATACGATATAAAATGTACGATTGTATTTAAATTAGACATTGCGCAACAAACGAGCTGTCGAACAAATGTACGAAGAATCGCAGAGCCGCGTAAACGAATTGACAACTATCAACGTGAATTTGTCATCGTCTAGAGCAAAGATCGAACAAGAATTACACCAGTTAGCATCAGATTACGAAGAGGTTTCGAAGGAGCTGAGAGTAAGTTGTACCTAATCGAATTACGTGTATTATTACAATGTACTTTTTAAACTATATAATTTCACTAATCAGGTATCAGACGAACGTTACCAACGGGTACAAATCGAATTGAAACACACGATAGAAATATTGCACGAAGAACAAGAGAGAGTGATCAAGATCGAAGCTATTAAGAAATCGTTGGAAATCGAAGTCAAGAACATCTCTGTTCGTTTGGAAGAAGTCGAAGCCAACGCCATCGTGGGTGGCAAACGCATCATAAGCAAACTAGAAGCCAGAGTGAGTACAAATGATAATGAAATACGTACTTCGAGCGATCTAATTACCTGCAGCACTCGCGCAATATTAGACGTTACGACTAAACCATGTACTTACTGTTTGAAACAGATCCGGGACTTGGAATTAGAAGTTGACGAGGAGAAACGCCGTCACGCTGAAAGCGTAAAGATTCTGCGCAAAAAGGAACGTTCACTCAAGGAACTGGTCATACAAAGCGAAGAAGATCACAAGAACGTACAGCTCTTACAAGAAGCTTTGGACAAAACCACACAAAAGGTTAACATCTACAAGAGGCAATTACAAGAACAGGTACAGTATTATGACTTTTAATCAAAGCGCCTCGATTGTTTTTGTTATTCTGAAAAAAATTCGCAGGAAGGTATGAGCCACCAGAGCGTAAGCAGAGTAAGACGATTCCAACGAGAATTGGAAGCAGCCGAAGACAGAGCCGACAATGCTGAAAGCAATCTATCGTTGATCCGTGCTAAGCACAGGAGCTTTGTGACAACATCATCACACCCGGGCTCACAAGTGTACGTGGTGCAAGAATCCAGAGCTACGACTTCAGAACAATATTGATACTTATACAATAACAATTCTTTTCTGTTTTTATTAATGTAACCTTTATTTTTTTGTTTGTAATAATCAACCAAAATAGGCTACATTTATTCCACGTGGCGTAAATCGTTTCAGCTTTTACCGTTATTCGAAAAATCATTTCAACAGTTCTATGTTTAATTGAACACAAAATATACTTTTAAAACACATCGAATTTATTACGAAATATATAATTAAAATTTTTTTTTTTGCTTTTAAATTTACCTAATACATACTTTAAGTATGAACGAAAAAATGTCATTACGATCTGTAGACCTATTTTTGGTTATTCATGAATTTCATTCAATATAATATGTATTTCATACGTCTACATCAATAAAACGAATTAATAAAATAATTTAAAATGCCTATGGTTTGTTTTAATTTTTTTTTTTTAGTTTGTGATACAATATTAGTATTTAACGTTTATTTCTACTAATTATGTACCATAAAAAAACTATTCACTCAAGACGAATTTCAGTCAAAAAAGAAAAAAACTATATTCAATAAAATCAATAACGAAATTCGAAATTAATTACCTAAAAATTTACGGATACATACCTACTATTATTATTTAAAAAGATTAAAAGAAAAATCCTAAATGAACATTTTAGAATACAAATTATTGGTTTTAAAATATAGTATGTTCTATTTCAACCACTTATTGGAGCATAAAATTAATATACATCTCCATATTATGAAAAACATGTACAAAGAATATTTTAAATGTATTTTCACATGTACTACAGTAGTGCTAATATCCAACGTTCTCATATCAATTATATTAAATCATTTTTCCTATTACATATAAGTACCGACCATACTGAGTAGATACTCAACATAAATACTTTGAATTTTTATATTTATTTAAAAAACAAAACTTATAACTTGAAATTGGTAAGCATTATAAAAACATTACATATAGTACCTATGGTTGGTAAATTAAATTCCATACCATAAAACATTTTTTATCAACTTTCTACTGTTATGTGTATAAAGTATGTTCACTCATACTTGATTATAGTGAATATATTAACTTAAAACTATAACAAGTAGATTGGACTCACTTCTATCGGGTGTTAAAACTATTCTCAGGCTTGCACAAATGGTGAAAAATCGAAAAAATATTGCTACTATTTAGATAAAAAGAAAAATTTAATTTATTTTTCCACATTGAAAAATCTGTCTATAATTATGTGATTTATGGGCTTGGTGGGGGTTGTGCCCTAACCAGTTGACTGTGAACGTGGTTACAGTTGAAGAACACTGGACATCTGTGCAATTTCCAAACACAAATAATAATAATTATTAAATCGTAAGTAATCATATATAATTTTTCTACCCTCAACTGGAACTGCGTACTTTGAAATTACTCCAAATCACCAGGGTCATATTTACACTTTTTGCACCCTGTGCCTTCTACAATAGTAAGCTGTCCCCCTCCTCAAAATCTAGTATAATCAGCACCTGGCGGCCGCCCCCTAAAAGACAATAAAATTTAGCCGCCCGAGTAGATTTCCCTCGCCACTAAATACGGCTCTACAAATCATACCATCCTTCTTGCATAAGCACTTATAAATAATATATATTAATAATTATGAAATAATGAGTCAGAAATCGGTATATATTTTTACAATGCAATTTTTAAATATATTAAATTTTTAACACGTATATTTTAATTTTTTGACAATTATAATAACTAATAAAACATTAATTATTTGTAGAACATACTAGTTTTCAAAAGTAAAATTTAACATAAACATACATTTTGTTCACGCGATTATTGCTTTATAAATTCTAAACTGTGGTATTCAGTGGCACACTGCTCTAAACTCGTAATAGAACACCAAGTGTATTTTACAAAGAAATAAAACCATGTTATTTATTGTTAAATGTATTACTTCTTAGCATTCACTATGTCAACGAATTCTGGTTTTAAAGATGCACCTCCAACTAAAAACCCGTCGATATCACTTTCTTTAGCTAGTTCTCGACAATTAGATGCTGTCACGGATCCACCATAAATGATGCGTGTACTGTTTGCAACGGTCTCACTGACTTCGGCAGACAACCATTTTCGCAAGATTTGATGCACTTCTTGGGCCTGAAAAAAAAATTATTATTATTAATTACAAAATAGGAGTAAAAACCATTACAAAAATAGAATTCTTTGTACTTGTTGCGGACTAGCAGTTTTTCCAGTACCAATTGCCCAAACCGGTTCATAAGCAATCACGACATTTTGCCAATTGCATATTTTCTCTTTTATCGCCTTGATTTGCTTGGCCACAACAGCTTCAGTTTGTCCAGCTTCGCGTTCTTCGAGCGTTTCACCAATGCAAGCGACAACAGACAGTCCGGATTCAAGGGCGTGATTTACTTTTTCAGCAACGAGCTATTTCGAAACATTTGAAATAGTAAATTTTTATTTTTTTGTAATTTAAAAATATTTTTTACAATATCAGACTCCAGGAAAATTTGTCGCCTTTCCGAATGACCCAAGATCACCCAATCGATACCGATATCTTTCAACATGCTGGGACTGATTTCTCCGGTAAATGCGCCTTTCTCGGTTTTGAAACAATTCTGCGCGGCCACATAAATGCTGCGCGGCGCTTTTTCTCTGACGTAATCCAAATATAACGACGGCACTCCGATCAAAACCTCTATAAAAAAAAAAACATATGAAATTAACTCGTCCGCGCGTCAACGGTGTTCTTTTATCGTTTACTCACCGACATCCGGATCCAGAGGACCTTTCACTAAATTGCCCAATAGTTCGTCGGCCACTTTCTTGGTGCCGTTCATCTTCCAGTTGCCTCCGACGAAGAATTTTCGCGACATATTGGCGGTTGTGTATAAAGCCCTAAAGGAACAGAGAACGGATGATGAAATCGCAAGAATATTGAAAAACGTCAATCGAAAACGGAAAGACGAAAACCAACGAACGCCATGAAAATCGGTAATTTATTTCGTTGACGAGATAACGGTTTTGACACGGGTCGCGTAGGGCGTGATAGCGTGTGTAGGATATACCGTTGACGACCTCTAATAGTTTACCAAAGGTCATTATGATGTGATAAGCGTTATCATTAGTTAACAAAATTTATAATAAAAAAAAAAAAAAGTGCTAAACCGTAAACTGTGTTATACAACTATTATAATGGAAAAATACCGAATGCGATGAAATACGAATTGAATATTAAAATAATCTACTACTACTATTGTGGTGCCAAAGTGATTTATTTCTCCTAGTAAGTATCCCAGTTCGTTACGTCAACGCATAATGAATAACAAGTGAATTCGTTAATTTATTGATCGATTTGTATTTTCATCCACTTACAGTCTTCACATACAAATTGTACACATTTAAAATCTAATTATAGCATCTGCCCTCCCCTAAACGTAAATTAATCGCAATTCTTTCCTCTAAACAACGATATACTAATATTCCAGTCGTCCACATACACATAAATCGTTTAATTTTACTACACAGTTTATTCTAAACGTTTCGTCTAAACTTACTCTATTATCACACTGTACAGTGTCCATAAGAAGGTAAAACTTACTTTGCTACAAAGTTCATTGTAAAAACAGACATTTGCAAATAAAAATTTACCAGTTTTTTTTTTGTGACATCAAATATAAATGGAAAACATAGATATTATGTAAACATATATATATATGACACAGTATTGTATTTACCAAAGCAAAGAGAATAATTTTCAAGGGACAGTAAATTTAATAATAATTTATTAATGTATCAGACTCGAATTAACCAAAAACTTGAGATATAAATGGAGAAACCGATTCGTTCCTGCTTACATTTTAAATTTTGTATCAAAAACCACTCTTTTGTAGATTATATTTTTACAAACTCGAGACATTTTTATTAATACTAATCATCATGTATTTAGTTGATTATTCTAAAAAGATATATACTTATATTTTATTTGTACAATAAATACAATAATAATTCCACGTCGTATCTTTGTATAAAATTTTTAAGGTATTTTTCCGATTTAAATACAGTGAAAACTCTTTATAACGAATCTGAAGGGACCAAGAGATTTCTTTCGTTATAGAGAGGGTTTAAAAAAAACAAAATTGTAATTATTTATGAATAAAGGTATGTACCTATGTAATATTATATATCAAACACATCATTATTTTTATATTATATTATATTTAAGTATTATATTAAATTATATTATTATTATACATACATATTATATATATGTAATTCAATTTTTATATAATATTATATAGAAAATTAAATATTATTTAATATAATAACGATATTAAAAGTAGATAATGAAAGAATGTAATCGTTCTTGGAAATTTTGGCATTATTTTTATAATTTATATATGTAATATGTACGATAACACGTAAATTGTATTATGAAACATAAAATATTGTTTCGTTATTGAGAGTGACTAATACGTTATAGAGAATGAATTGACTAATGGGTTATATAGCAAACCAACCATTATTATGTAATGTTGACGTTATATAGAGTTTTTCGTTGTAAAGAGTTTCGTTATAAAGAGTTTTCACTGTATTTAAATAATTATTTTTTTATTTAGACCCTTATACATATGAATTCAAAATTAATCATGAGTAATCTGACAGAAGAACTAGCTCATAAAGACGAAAAAAAATATGTGTTTAAAAACCCTACATTTAATGTGAGTATAGTAATTTAAAAAACCTAAATAACAGTAAAATTATTCATATTATTCTTATAGAAAAAAAATTATAATATTCAACATTTTTTTTTATATAATAAATTGTAACTTATTAACTTTTTTTTTTTAATACTATAGAATACAAAAACAGTCAATGGCAAAAAGAAATTGTGGCGATCATTAAAACAAATAATAACTCAAGAAAGAAATTTGCCGTGGCCCGAGAACACGATTAATTGTAATTAATATTTATTTATATATTATTAAATACAATTGTAAATTAACTTTTACGAGTATTTGGGCATTTAGTCTAAAGTTAGTGTGATATTTTGTATAGAGTAAAACGCCTAATGGCAAATTTTATAAAACTATTTAATTATTTTTTAATAATTTCTATTCACAGATAGCAGCATTTCAGCTCCGCCATCATTCAAACCAGCCAAAAAATATTCGGATATTAGTGGATTAATTGTAAATTAATATTAAACGGAAAATCAAAATTAATTCATATTTTCAAATGTATATTTCATTTCAGGCCAAGTACAAAGACCCACAAACATCTCTGTACTACGCTTCTTATGAGGAGTTTAGTACTGTGAGAAACCTCCCCAGCGACATTTTTACAGGATATTTAACGTTACGAGGCGCATATAACCCTATTGGATAATAAAACGGTCAACATGATGTTCAATGAACACGTATATTAACACTAATATTAGTAACGGAATACAAATGTACCACTATTTTGAATTATTAAACAATAATTTAAACTTTATATCGATCAATATTTTGTAATATAATTTTATTTATTTTAATAATTTGCACATTTCTTAATCCTATCGTTGCGTAATTACATCACTACCTACACATATCAGTATAAAAACACAGTACGCCACTTCAAACTTGTGGATCGATTTTGGGTTCGTCGAATTTAATCGTCGGAAATTTTGTAGGCTCTTCGTTTGAACCGATATTGTACTGTTTGGCGATCTTTTCCAAATCGGCCTTGTAACCTTTATCGACCGACGGGTCAAACGTCGACGTGTTGAATTTACTTTTGTACTCTTTAATCTTGTCCAGGAACAGCTGTTGAATGGGATCGGAAACGTTGGCCATCAGCACGGACGACGCTGAAACGTTGCGCCGAACGAATCGATTGACCGTTCTAGCGACATTCAACTTTTGCAACAAATTGAAAGACTGCATGTTCGATCTGAAAAATAAATCGTATGTCTTCGTTTACGTCTGACACGAAATAATAAATAAATAACCGAATACTCACGGCTGCTAGTAGTGGTGGTGGTGGTGTGAAAAATCAGATACGTAATGGTTAAAAACTCTCTGATCACGAGCAATGTCGGGAAAAATATGTCGAAATCATATGTGATCAACAACCGAATGTCGATTTTTTTTTTTTTTTGATTAAAACCAGTGTGACCAATGTCGGAAATAAATTTTATATTTCGTATTAAAACATTCTGCGAAACGCGAATCGAATTAAAAAAATAATATATTCGAAATTTCTTAATCTTAAAAAATAAAATAATAATTTTATTGGATTTCGAATATTTATCGTAATTTATTTTTCTGGTTTTCGAAATTTTCCCCTTAGGATTACGTTGCACTATGTGTTCTTACGTTCGTGTTTTTCGTAAGATAAGCGTGTGTGGCCATGACAACAATAACAAAGAATGACTGGGTGGTTTTCTTTATACATTTAAATAATAAAATATCTGTGCTGCATCGTATTGTAATTTTTAACACAGTTGAATTGATTTTCTTTTTCATTTTTTTTTCTTTTTGTCATATAATTTATATATATATATATAGAAATTACATTCATAAAATCGACATCGTTTTGACATAATGAAGATCGTGCTCACTACACACGACGATCATTATTTGGTCGTGCTCGACGTAAGCGAAGACTTGGAACTAATCAATTTCAAGGCGTTATGCGAAGTCGAAACAGGTATTCCGTCGCAAAATGCCGGACTGACACATAACGGCCAACTTTTGGTCGACGATTTCAGTACTATGAAAAATTTGGGCGTTCATGACGGAGACGTTATCGTTATTCAAAGAGTTTCGGGCAACAGCAATAATGAAATGGATCACGCGTTTAATAATCCGAACAGTAGTACGCATATACCTGTTGTTGTGCGTTTTGTAACAGACGTACACACCTATTTGCCTATCATTTGTTTGTTTAGACATTGTGCCGCAATTGGACTTCAGTCGTATTCAGGTGCCCGGAGCTTCCAACAATAACCCAGACGTTGCCAAACAACATCAAATACAAGAGGCGGAATATGTCAAGAACTTGTTTCTCTCTAGTCCAGAACAGCTGGCCCTTTTAAAACAAAACAACCCTAGACTTGCTGATGCTTTGTCCTCGAACAAAATAGGTTAGTCGGTTATCACTTATCATATTTTATAAAATATTTATATTTATTTAGGTGTAACGTCTTGTTTCATTTTTAGAGTAATTTAAATTTTTAGGGATAATATTCAAGGACAGTTAAATTCTAATATAAACCTAATGAATATTCTTCATAAATATTTGGGTTGAATAAATATTACACTATTTCCTTATATACATATAAGTCTTTTGCATAGCTGACATGAGAACAAGCAACGTGAATAAAACAGTATATACCTATGAATAAAACAGGGATTTGTGATATCAAGACCTGTAACCTTCGATGTCTGTCTCTGTGCTTTGTTATCAGACATGATAAAGCAAAGATTTGTAGGAAATTGCACACGTTTGTTGAAATAAATATTTGTTTGTGATCGTTGGTATATTGGAAATTAAAGCAACTTAAACTTGGGTTGAACCGAACTAAATTTTAGCTTTAATTATGTTCTGTTACTTAATTCATATTTATAAACTTGTGCTGTTGCATAATTTCTCAAGTAATCATCAGAACACTTATTTTCAAAATAAATTTATGCAGAGAAATTCCTGACGGATATAAAAAGTTTAAAAATTCAATTAAATACGAGTATCTTCTCAATTTGATTAATAAGAATATAAATTTGTTGATAAGCTGTAACAAAAATTATTTTATTATTAATACTGATGACATTATTGGTTTAAGGTGCTACAATAATTAGACGTTCACGCAAACTAGTCAACTGTTTTTTCTGAAATTTGAGTGTATTGGGAATAATACTTAAAAATTATATTTAAACTCTATAATTAAAAAAATAATAATGTATGTCATCATAATGACTATCAATAAAAATAAATACCTATGAACAATTGAATCACAAACAAAAAAAAACGGAGAAAAAATTCTTCAAATTTTTTATTTAGCCGGTTGTTTATGCTTTCTTATTAGTATTAGATATAATTTCATATTATATTGTAGATGATGGCTGGACAGTTTAAAGAACTTTTTATTGTTACGCCTCCGCCTATAATTTTTTTTCTCGACTGTATCAAAATATATATCTATTAAATATTTTTATTAATTACAAACATTAATGTTATGCATAAAAAAATATTTAATATACTCCACATTAAATTATAATTAATTTGAAATTTGTTTTTCGAATCATTTTTTCTGAACTATCGGATATTTTTAATCACTAACTATTAATTTAAGTATATATCCATATATAGCTAATACTAATCATTGATCTAACGCATAGTAAAAAAGATTTATTCATGGATATGCATATAATATTTAATAATCATAGTTAATTTATAAAATAAAAAAATTTAAATGCTTTGTTACATAAGTATTCTTTATGCAATATACATTTCAAAAATGGCTTACCATTAAGTTATATTAAATTTTTTTTTAATTTAAAACAAAATAAATTGATTTTATTATTTAATAAAAAATGTATTATTAAACCCAATATATCATAAAACTATCATATATAATATTGTTTTACATTATACTAAATTTCCCATGTTTTACATAAAAATTTTAAAATTATAATAATGTAATTTTTTTATTAATATTATTATTGCAGAAGACTTTGCAAAAGTCATGGCAGAGCAAATGGAAGATCGAAGTAGACGCGAAGACCAAAGAATCAGAATGATGAAAGCTCATCCATTTGATTCAGAAGCACAAAAATTAATAGCAGAAGAAATACGTCAAAAAAACATTGAAGCCAATATGGAAGCAGCTATGGAATATAATCCAGAAATGTTTGGAACAGTTGTCATGCTTTATATCAATTGTAAAGTAGATGGACATCCAGTGAAAGCATTTATTGATTCGGGAGCTCAGACTACAATAATGTCATCTGCTTGTGCAGAAAGATGTAACATCATGCGTTTAGTTGATTCTAGATGGGCTGGGTTAGCTAAGGGTGTTGGCGTACAAAAAATTATTGGCAGAATTCATATGGTTCAAGTGGCAATTGAAAACGATTTTTTAACCACTAGTTTTTCTGTTCTTGAAGATCAGCCGATGGACATGCTTCTTGGATTAGACATGTTAAAAAGACATCAAGTAAATATAATACCTAAATAATATACTTAAATTGTATAACATTTGTGTATTCATAATTGTCATTTGTATTACTAGTGTTGTATAGATTTGGAACATAATGTTTTGAAAATTGGAACAACAGGAACTCAAACACCATTTTTGCCTGAAAATGAATTACCACCTTGTGGACGTTTAACTACATCTAGTGATCACGATCAACTTAAAAAGGAAGAGAATGAAATGAAAAAAGCTATAGATGAAAGCAAAAAAATGCAACAAAGTAGTGGTAATAATATTATTGATAATCTAATTTGTGTTTCTTTTCCTTCTTTATTTACAATAACGTTTTGTATAACTTACTTTACTCTACTTTGTTGTAATTAATTAGGTAAACGAAGAAGATATGTTTATTCTTTCCAGATTAAACTATTTCCATAGATATAGGTATCTGGTTTATTTCCAATATGTGTATTACAATACGTAGTTCCTATTTTTATATTTGATTTTAATAAACTCCTATACTTTCATCTTATGCCTTTTATTTTGTTTGTTTCCCCTACGTTTTTTAATTAATTAATTTTTTATTTAGGTAGTAGCAGTTCTGATTCTAGTCAAACATATGATGAAACTGATATATTAGAACTAATCAGATTAGGATATTCTAGAGAACAGGTAATTATATTAAAAAAAAATGTGTATTTTTAATTTTAAAAAATTATGAAACATATTACACATAATTTTTTTAAAATGTAAATTAGGCTAGTAATTTATTACATTATTTTTATTATATGTTGTCTATAATTAGGTTTACTTAAAATATGTTCATTTTTTTCTTAGGTTATTGAAGAATTAAAAAGATTCAATGGAAACAAAAACCAAGCAATGGCATCTTTATTTGCTAAAATATTAAAATTTTGACCACTGTCAATGGATTTAACAACACTAATATAAAAATCTACCCTTTCAAGACTGTTTTTATATTTCAGTCATATGTAATTACAAATTTTTTTCATTATTTTATAATTTTTTTGGCTGTCCTTATAATATGTTTGTTACTTTAATTTTATTTTAAATTAAATAATCTATGTATCTTTAAATGGGAAGTAATAAATATCTAAAGAAAAGGAATTAATAAAACCAAAATTCATAATCTGTGTGGATTAAATATTATACACAGTATTTAATTAAAGAGATGAAGTTAACTATTTGAAATATTCATAAAATCATATAAATAAATAGGCGGCCTAATTATAAATTTATGATATGAACCGTTTGTAGTATTTTTTCTCTCTGGTATAATGTTAACTCCTTTTTGTATAGAGACTGTATTTGCAATGTGTAAACTATTATTTAAAAACGTATTAGTGTTTTTTTTTTAGATATAAAATTTTTTTCTTATGGTTCATGTAGCCTTATTAAAAACAATAACAATTAAGTAAGGTTTTGGATTATTAACACCATTAATGTTGAAACATTGAATGTAATTTTTTGTATTACCTAAAATATTGTGTTCAAAATACATACATGATTGTATAAATATAGAAGTTTAAAAATCAATAAACATATTATATTTAATGTTTATATTATTATTTCAATTCAAATGATACACAGTATGAAAAATAATTTTTTTTGGTCAAAAAGTTTTATCACTTTTATATACGCCTTTTAGTTATGTAATAAAAATTTATCATTGAACGGATCAGAACAAGAGATTTGTATATGTTTTTGAAGACTACGGCCTCAAAAAAACATAAATGATATACAAGTTTTATTTGATTAATCGTAATTTAATTTGACTATACACATCGTGAGCAATTTTTAATTATTTTAAAAATAAAAGTGAAATCACCACTTGTGTCAAATTCAAAATTTCTAGTGTGGCATTGACTGTTTATGTAGCAATTACCTGAAATTTTGGATGCGCATAAAAGAGAACGTTGTAATTTCGTACAATACAAATTAAAACTTTACTTAATCGTTTTGCTCGGAGTCTAAATAGTTGTACGAGTTTAACGTGTATTACGAAATGTCACTATTAGAAGCGTTCTTAGTTTTTTATATCAGGAACTATTAAATAATTTTATGAGTAAATTGAGTGTTTTCTGATTTCAGGGTCTATGCGTTTAAAAGTGAATTTAAACGTGGACGTTTTCTGTTTCCCCAGCTTTTTAAAAAGTTAAATTTCAATCAAACACAAAGCTAATTTGAACTAATTTTGTAATAATAATAATAATAATAATACTAAATGGTTTAAACAATGTCTTTGGAAATTTTGGGAATTCTTTATTTTTATCTTCTTTTTAAATACTTCGGTTTACCACCATTTTAGCACGTTTTGTATGCTCACCACCCAGAACCGTGGTATAAGTATAACGTCCGACAAAATTTTTCATGGCGGTGTTTGATAATAATTGTTTAAGATACAAAATCACAAACAAAAATTTCAATTGCCTTTTTGAATAGTGAGTTCGAAGTTGTAATAAAACAGTCGCTTCATAATACATTCCGCGTTTCCTCTTGGTAAATCGTGTTTCCTATTAAGTTTTTGCCGATTGCGGTCTCTCGTATTTACCGTTTTTGTTTCACAATTTTTATTATTTTTCCCGTATAAAAATGGAAACAATCACCAAAAACGTAAGTAGTTTTTAGCGCGTACTATTATTTCGTCGGAAAAACGTTTACCGTTTTTAATGTTATAACGCATTAATATTAAATCATATTCGCAGATGTCGAACACACACTTAGTGTCATCGAACAACGCATCCGGTGACCCACTGAATAACAGTAAGAATTCTAATGAAGAAGATAAAGAATTGCCAGCGGCGGAAAAGTCATTGTTGCAAAAGATCGTGCGTACAGGTCTTATAACGTCCAAACACGACATTGAAGTTCAGAGGCGTGATCCGAGATCGCCGTTATATTCAATCAAGTCGTTTGAACTGCTTAAACTGTAAGGTTCTTAATAATATGTTGTAGGCAATTTTTATAAATATATATAGTATATATGTGATTCGTTCCTAAAGTTGTATGTCGTAAATTACAACAATATTTTTATTTTGACAATTTTACAAAATACAATTATAATTTATATTTCTAACGCAATACTTCACTACGAGTTATTTTTAGATTCTGAGCGTTGCGGGGAAGCTATTGGTTTAAAAGGATGTTTATTTTTATTTTTTTTTTTTTAGCCATGACAACTTGCTTAAAGGGGTTTATGAAATGGGATATAATGCACCATCTAAAATACAAGAAACAGCATTGCCTTTACTGTTAGCTAATCCGTAAGTATTTAATTTAATGATTTTATACATATTTAATATTATAGTATAGTATATAATTCGCTTGATTATTATTGGCAATTAGTATATCGTTTTCAATTGTAGTGCAGGTACACGATAGTATTTAATTAGTTATTACCTATATTTAATAACAGTAAAAACAATAAATAATTTTTAATAATAAGTTAAATAAATATGTATCCGACTTATGTTTTTTTTCCATTGTAAAATAAAATCGATTATAAATTCCGTGTATGCTATTATTTATAGACCCCAGAATTTGATTGCTCAATCGCAGTCTGGTACTGGAAAAACAGCAGCATTTGTTTTAGCAATGTTAAGTAGAGTTGATCCAGATCTACAGTATCCACAAGTAATTTGTTATTATTCAAATCAATGATTTTTTTTATCTACTTATTATTTAATTTAAACAAAATTTTGTATACAGGTAATTTGTTTATCTCCTACGTATGAATTAGCTATTCAAACGGGTGAAGTTGCAGCAAAAATGTCTACATACTGTCCAAATATTAAGCTTAGATACGCTGTTCGCGGTGAAGATGGTTTGTTTTTCTTAGTCTTTATTAATTTCGTTTAAATGTTTAAATAATAGTATGCATTTTTTTTTTTCAATTTTATTAATTTTTAGTTGAAAGAGGTTCTAAAATAGAAGAACAAATTATAGTTGGCACACCAGGTAAAGTTCTAGATTGGGCCACTAAATATAAATTTTTTGACCCAAAAAAGATTAAGGTATTCGTTTTGGATGAAGCTGATATTATGGTTGATACTCAAGGTCATCAGGATCAAAGCTTCCGCATTAGAAAGTATATAATTATACATTTATTTTTTAAGTTTGTAATTAAATTTTAAACGTTGAATTTAATTTTAAGGTTATTGCCAGAAACATGTCAAATGATGTTCTTTTCTGCTACATATACAGAAGATGTTATGAGATTCGCTAATGCTATTGCACCCATGTCGGTCATCATACGATTAAAACGTGAAGAAGAAACTTTGGATAATATCAGACAATATTACGTTAACTGCAACAGCAAAGAAGATAAATACAATTCATTAGTTAATATTTATGGAGGAGTAACTATTGGACAAGCAATGATATTTTGTCAGGTAATACACGTTATCATTTTACTTTCTTTTTTTTAATAATTTTATTAGTTTGTTTTTATACATAAGTTTCCATATTTGATAAATATATATATATAGTGTGTAATTGGAGTCAACCAATTTGATAACACAATTGTAAATTAATATTTTATATAAGGCCAACTGGGTATCAAGTAATAATATTTATTTTACTTAATAAAAGTCAAATAGGTTTAAATTTTTTGTGATTAAAGTATAAATTAAATTATTACAATTATATAGAATACAGTAATTATATGTTTCGATGACACAAAATATGTACAATTTAAGCTACACTTATTCAGTTTTAATAGTAACAGAAAAATCAATATCTCGTAACATTTTCTCAAGAGCTGTTTGTTTATTATCCAGAAAAATTGTTTTAATTGATCGACATACTGAAAACTCGCGTGAAATTTCTTGAATTTGATTTTCTCTTAAATCTAAAGTTTCTAGTCTTGGCAAAAGTGGAAAATTGTTTAAACTAATAAGTTTACAATTTTTCAGTGATAAATGTTTACACGTGATAAAGTATTCAAAATGCTTTAAATCACTTTGAGATAAATCATTATCGCTCAAATCAATTTTTTCATTAAATAAAAACATGTGTGTATGATAAAAAGCAGTTAACCCGTATCCTTTTAAATTTATATCTTTTGCATTGTTATTATTAGCAATCCAATATTCAATTTGATAACGGCTTAAAAGATCGTTATAATAATTTTTTCTTAAAGTGTCAATTACTTTTAATAATTTGATATTTTTTAGACAATTTTCGAAATAATTATTCGGTTTTAATGTGTAAAGAAGTAGTACATAAGTGAGTAGAGCCCACTTGCTTTCTGGTTCCATTTCTAACAACTGACGTAAACTGTCTAATTGTGAATTTAAAACAATCTTGAGCTGTTCACTAATATTAAAATTAAATATATCTTGTCGAACATTGTCTATCACTGTTTTATCTACTATTTGATTTAGTTCATTGATAATCTTTACATGAATTTCATCACCTAAATTCTCTACATTTTTAATCCAAATTTTTGATTCTAACTGGTCCCATGTAGAGTCCCCTAATCCTATAATCTTATAATTATCTGGTAATTCTCTAGTGAGTAGGAGGTACATTAAATTCTGTACTCGAGAGACTTTGTAAATATATTTAGACGGTTCCAATTTTCCTATTAACCATCGCTGATATATCCAAGCACTTTGATCAGAAGGATCTGTAAAAGCTGCACTCTCGACTAATGATAATTCTGAAATTTTCGTTGATTCTTCATCTTTTCCCGCAGCTTTAAAAAGTTTTGATCGATAATGCCATGCTGAATAATTTGAAAAGTTTGACTCTATCATTTCCATAGTAAAATCAAGTTCCTTATCATGTGGCTCTTGACATTTAGTTGTAACAATTTGTCGATAATCCCAGCAGTGAAAATTTCTTTCGTCCATTTTTAAGTATTTTGTGCACAGTAACAGTTCTTTATTCCAATCTGGATCGGGATCTACGTTTTCTAATACCCAGTTTCTGTGATACCATGCCGAGTAAGATTTGGGATTCATTTGTAAACATTTTTCAGTTAAATAAAGCTCATCGTTTATTATTTCTTTTGATGGCTTTAAATGTAATAATATTTCTTTTCTATAATTCCATAAAGTTACAATGTCAGGATTAGCTCTTAAAAGCCCCTCGGATGATTTTAATGCCAGATCATCGTATTCATTGCGAAATCGACGTTCAAATACATCGGCAATACTTTTTTTATATACTTGAAGCTTTTTTTCCTTTTCCCGATCTGCAGCAGCTTTTTGTGCTTCGGTTGTACGTATTTTAAGTCTGTTGTGCATATTTGAGCAATTAACCTAAAAAAATTAAAAATTTGTATTTATTAAGTTCGAAATTTGTCTAATACCAATATATTGACATTATCTAAATAAAAAAAAAAAATGGTGTGATTTTTAGTATTTTGGTTTTGTTCACTTATTGATTATTACCGATTTAATGTAATCATAAATATTATTATAATAGTAGAAACGTTAGCTAATTAAACTATTAAAGACGATTTTATAGATTTATTTTATTGCCGAAATTGATTTTTCGGATGACAATAATTAATAATTAATTTTTTTAATAGACAAAAATAATAAGTATATATAAAATAGATTAATAAATGACCAAAATAAAACTATTATTGTTATTATTTAGATATTTGCACTGATTTTTCTGAATAAAAGTATTTAAAAAACTACTTACTTTCGCAAAAACGCGTAATAAAAAAGTTTACAAATTATTTCTCTTGAAAGTATAATGTTTTTATTAGTGTTACTATATAACAAAATATATAAAAATCTACAACACAATTTGTTTTTCTTTAATCAGACATTTGGTGATAAGAATAATTATTTCAGTGTTGCCACAAGTCATTAAGAAAATATTTATTTTATTTTTCATACATTGGCGGATTCCCGGGTTTTAAATATTTTTCAAAAGAAAAATATCATTTTTTTATATCTTTATTTTAGACTAAGAAAATGGCCATGTGGTTGGTTAACCAGATGGCAGAACAAGGACATGCTGTGGCTTTATTATCTGGAGAACTTACAGTGCAGCAGAGAATATCCGTTTTAGACCGTTTTCGCGAAGGAAAAGAGAAAGTCCTCATCACTACCAATGTGTTATCAAGAGGTAAAGTAATAATTATTATTTCGTCACATATATGTATTTCAAAATATTACTATTTATTTCAGGTATCGACATTGAACAAGTCACAATCGTTATTAATTTCGATCTGCCCATAACAGTCACTCGTGAGCCCGACTACGATACGTATTTGCACAGAATAGGACGTACTGGTCGTTTTGGTAAAAAAGGTATTGCCATTAACCTCGTTAGCGGAGAAGCCGATTATAATGTGCTGAAACAGATCGAACAACATTTTTGTAAGCCGATCGAGTGTTTGAACACGGACAATGCGGATGACATGGAAAAATTAGGAGCTGATGATTGATTTGATTTTTATATAGTTCTGTTTTTAAAACATTCATCATTAAATTTAAATAACGAAACATCATTAACGTATATCATTATGTAAACTATGCTGTAACTAAGTGATGTCAATACTTAATTTGATAAATATTAATTTTGTACACTTTAAATCCTAATTGGAAACTTTTTTTTTAACAATTTCCTATTATTTTGCAATGATAAACAATAAACATGTAAAAAAGTAGGTACATGTTACAAGAATTGATTTTTTGTTTCAAAACATCTGTTTATTATACATTCAATCAAATAAATTTACTGATATTGTTTTTTTTAAAGTCGTAGTCTTAAAATTTATTCAGTACCAACAGACTTGTTGGCCAATCGGTTTACACTGATTACCTCTGTGCGAATCTGTGAAAACGATTGATTACATATAAATATGTGTGTCCTTTGTATAACTGTGTCCTCCCCATTAGTTGAGAGAATTAAAAATAATAGGTGTATTTCTAGTCTGGGTAGTTCTTTGTCACACCGTATACGATGTCAATTGGTCGGGAAGTACGCATACAACTACAGTAGAGCCTCGATAGTCCGGACCCCCGATAATCCGGTGAACGCGGTAATCCGGACGGCGCGTGGCGCGGCATTTGTATTTTTTCCGGAATTCCCAGAACCCAATATTAATCTATAAAATATCGTTATCCAAAAATCAATTTCGTTATTTTTATTACCTACGGTTCCTTATAAAGACTGACAGTAATAAATTGATAGGCAGTTCGATCACTTCTTTCTTGTCGAGTGGTTATTATAATTGTTTGTTACAATTAAGAGAACGCGCTTTTGAAATGAAAATTAAAAGTATTATTCAAAAAAAAAATTACTGACTACTATACTTAAGTTCTACATATATACATACATATTATTATAAACATTTTTTTTTGTAATTCATTATGTTAAAGTTATTTATTATTTTTGTAATTTTAAGTGCAATAAATATAAAGGTAGAATTAAAAATCAAAATCTTAGACATTTCAGTAGATAATCTTGAAAAACCTCCGGTAATCCGGACGAATCGGTAATCCGGACGATGCTCGGTCTGAATTTGTCCGGACTATCGAGGCCCTACTGTATATTCAATTTCGTTACCGTCTAGACTTGTGCCGTGGTAAATTGGAACAATAAACACGTAAAAATATGTAAATTATCAATAGTACAATATTTATATTGTAGACAAAATATTAAAAATGTATATATGACAACAAATAACATATAACAAATATTTAATAAGACACATGGTAAGTAATCAAGTACATTTATAAAATCGTCGACTTTGAAACGCGATTAATGAAAATATAATTTATTTATATGGGACGGTACAATCAGCAGCATGTTCTAATAATCTATATTACAGAATATTATTGAACAATATTGATATTAAAATAATTTATATGGATTTAACTATACCTATAATTAATAAATATCACATTTGATAGAAAAAATAAATGACAATAAATAACAATATACTTCGACACATTGTTTATACTTGTATAACGTGCGAAGTTAACAAAAAAAGTTATTCGAAAATAGTAATAATACAAGTTAAAACAAAAACCCGTAGGAGCTATTTCTGTTTTGTAGTCGCAATCAATAGATATGTGCGATCATCAGCAGTTGATTTGCTACAGTGATCATAGTGTCTGCATTTACAAATAAACTTTGAAGTTAGTGAGCATTAACCGTGTTGTAATGATTAAAATAATTAATATGTAACAACAGTACTGTAGTCGATATATTGTTACGTGATTTTAAAAACTGGCCCAATACGTGAAAATATCCTGCCAAGGACAGTCTTCAGTTCGGGCTTTAGATCAACGCTGATCATTTCACACAACAAAGTGTAATGTTGAGATGACTGCACAACAAACTGTAATATATCAACATGACAATTATATTAACGTTTTACAAACATATAATTAAATAAAATTAACATTAACATATAATTATGAGCGGGGTTAATAATTTTTGTAGCACTCAATATTCTCAAATTTCTCAATATTCTGATATATAGATTTTCAATACGAATTTTGTTTCATATATGAAGTGAGTAGTAAGCAAATGTTTTAGTTTACATATTTTAATTACGATTCTAAAGAATATATGTCAATTTTAATATTTAAAAATAATTTAAATTGCATTTTGATTTTCTTCGACCATACAGCCAAACAAATTATTTAAAATTATAATGTATACAATTTAAGATTTAAATAATGATTAGAGGAAAAAAGTAATAATTTCATTATAAACGCAACAATTTCAAAATAAATTCTTTTTTTTTGTTACTAGTTTAATAATAAATACAAAACAACAGGAAAATACAATATTTTATAAATATCCACAAATTGTAAGTATATTTTTTTAAAAGAACAGGAAATATTAAATCATTTTTAAGCAATCTGTTTTCACATTTTCCCCCTCTAAACCTTAATCACAAATTAAAGTTGGAAAAAAATAGGACGTACCTTATCTTCGGGTAATTTGTACAATTTAGTGAATATGAGTAAAAGAATAAAATTCCATGAAGTTCGGTGATAATGATTGTTCAAAGACAAATAATACTGTAGCGCATCACTCACAACGGTACCGGCCACATTCTGCGCATGCGTCCAATGTACACGTCGCGATTCATCACATATGACTTTCAGCATTATTCTCAGCACACATGCTATGCTCTGCGTCTCTTGCGTCAACATATTTGATATGTCTTCATTGACTAAAATATAAAAAAATACACAAATCGTAATATAGTATACAAATCATGTAAAATAATTTGTATTAATACTAACTGTAACTCCGTTGCGAAACATTTTGCAACACTGAATAATTATACTGTTTAGTGTAATTGTGAACACGCAATAGACAATCGGTCAACATGAACAGATGTTCAGAACTCAAGTTGCTATACATTCCTTGTTCCTCTTGTTGCTGTTCCAATATATCGGCATTCTGACTGATCATGGTGTTTTGAGCTAATGCTAAATATTCTTGATCCTCTTTACGCGATGTGGACGGAAAGAATACGATATTGTCCACCGTGCGGATCAGCTCTAACCGGATTGCGCATTTCGCAGTTATCGAAACATCTAATTTAACAGGCTACAAACATATATCAATGAAGATAATCAAACTTCACAAAAGATTTTGATCAATTTATTCCATCAACAGAGACAATTTTAAACGCATAGTAAAACTTTCTTTACTCAAGACTAAAGGTTCATGATTTTTTTTTCTCGTGGTCAGTTTTCATTGTGTTAGGATTCAAGTTATGGAAAAAATTCTACATCATCAATTAAAATATTTAATAAAGACTACCCGATTTCAAATGTAATAATATACGCACCTCAGACCTTGAATTCTGTTCCTGTAATGGTTTTGGCATCATACTATCAAACATTGACACAATCGTCTGGCAAGTGCAATCCCAGTTGGCCTTATCAAATTTTGATCCATTAGATGTAATTAAATTTTCCAAACAATATGTACTAGACTGAGCTAATTGATCATTATCTACAGTATATATAAATATATAATACATACATACATAACATTATAATTACAATAAAAACTAACAACTCCCAATGGACTTAACATACCTTGTTGAATACACCATTGAAGTTGAGCATATAAATCTTGTAACAGTACTGGACACAATATGTCAAAATATTGCGTAAAAACATCTACAATCGAAGTTAGTGCATGATTACATGTGATTGTCATCCATTCAATTCTCTAATGTGAACAAATGTTTTAATAATATTGTAAAACAACAATGATGGTGCTGGAAATAATATTTTTAACCTATTACCTCAATACTGTGCTCTTGATGTTTGACATTATCAAATATACGGAAAAGAACGTTAAAGAGATCCTTCCACCAATTCAATTTGAACACGGTTCCATGCGTTTTAATCAACTCGAAAAGAACGGTCAGAGCACGTGTCCGAATATCTAATTTACATCTACTGACAATACACGACAATTCAAATAACAACGGAAACCACCCTCGTACCCATACGCCATCCTCTTCGAGAGACGAAGATTCTTCAGAAAAATGCTCTGCAAATATCTTGAAACGAAAAACAATTAATTTATATAAACTCGATTTAATCAGCAGACTCACTTGGGGTTTATCATGAACACAATCAGCACAAGTGCGCAATAAATGTATTGCTTCCATGCTGATTTCTGGGAAACCAATATTACATGCAAACTCTGACAAACATTTTACGGCATCTTGAAAGGATTCCATCATTATAATACAGTTTTGTTTATAAAATAAATCTATAAATAAAAATAAATACATTAAAATGATGCAAAATTGTTATTACAAATAAAACTATTTACTGATCACATGTTGGGTTGTACGAAAAGACATATCAACAATGGCTCCATCGTGGTCAGTGGCTGCCAAATGAAACACACCAAATATGTTTTTCCATCCGGATCTAATATTTGCTGCTTGTGAATTGACCATTTGGGTAATACACCTAACTACCATATCTCTAATGGTTGGAGACCGATTTTTTTTCATAATGATTTCAAACGGTCGCAGAAAATCTTTTTGGAATTTAAAGTTGGCAAACTCTCCTTTTTCAATAAACTTCATGGACAATTGGCGCAACGAATCAAGAGCAAATGTGGCAATATCTTCATTAGGATAACAGCCTACACGATTAAAGTGTTCGCCCAGAACTTGCCACATACGTGACCACTGTAGACGAATACGCCCCATATTATAGTATGAAATTTCTACTATTTTTTGTAAACTGAACATACGAGGATGTGATGAATTAGCCAATTCATTAATAGAAACCTGAAAAAAAAATGTTTAACTTTATCGTATTTAATTTGATTAAAAAAATCTACACACTTGACACAATGCTTTAACAAATTCCACAATTGCATCACCATCGAGTCTCGTAGAACCAGTAAATATACGATCAACAGCGACTACAACACTTTGACTACTTGTTTCTCCTATTGACCCTTTTCCACTAGCTAAAAACCAAAGGCATCAGTAATTATTACAAACACAAGTAGTAATACAACTCACAGTCCAATGTAGTGAAGTTTAATTTTTGACTAAGAGCTTCAATAGGAGGATAGGTTTTGCTGATGACTTGTGACAAAAATTGTGGTCGAACACCAGTGCCCACCATCTGAGCAAGTTCCAATTGTGATATACACTTAACAATATCCAGCCAAGAAGTGCCCAAATAATTTCCATCAGTATACGCAACAGTAATTAAAGTTTTGATTGTCTCAATATTTTTAGCTTTCATTTCAGTCACTGGTGAATTAGCAGTCAACAGAGTAAAACGTGCTAATGCTTGGACATAGGCGTCTCTTTCCAACTAAAATAAATATGTATAATCAGTGTTTATATTGTACAGACAAGTATTTTACGAGAACTCACAGTCATGTGAAAAATACAAGTGATTCTGATAGCACAACGAATACCATCTAAACACAACATAGCTATCTCTAAATCATCACAATCTTGTAGACCAACACTGAATGCAGCCAAAAATGCTGTCCACGTCATCTAAGAACAAAAAAAAAATTGTTTAATTACAAAAAAAAATATATTTTATACGAAATCAAACCTTAAACATGGGTTTAACATGTTCCAAATGCTTAGCCTCAGTAAACGGTGCTCGAACGTGGCTAACTGATTCCATAAGATTTTTAGCTGCTACTGCTATAGCTTCCATTTCCATATTCCATAATACTTTGCGTCTCTTTTCATTTGGTATTACTAAATACATGCAATAGGTCAATTCATTAGACCATTAATATAAATGTAAAAAAGGGATTTATTTATCTATAATACATACACTGTTTTCCAGGTTTCACCGTTGTTTTCATCTTAATTTCATGACCAGCGATATCATCATATATCTTACTCAAGTATTCTTCAGGTAAATCCTTATTATCCGATATACAACTACCTCTATTCATTTTTATATATTGCTCTTTAGTCATTTTGGTTTTGACTTGCGGGGAATGCAAATCTGTAGTTAACATGATAATCGAATAAGAAAGCACGTACAATGTATCAGCACTGTCAAAGAGACCATTGCTAAACAAAACAATGAGTATTTCAATAAGTTTATAAATATTTTGTTATTATTATTTAATATTAAATGTAATTGATAAAATATTGAACTTTGATTTCAATCAATTACTTTGGATTGCACTCAAACCACCGACTAGCAAATTTTTCCAACAACCTATCAATTTTTTGAGCTTCGCCTGGTAACCGAAATCCATCAAGGAAAAATCGTAACGCTGAAACAACATCTTTGCCGACAAAATTCATTTGATCAACATAGTAGTACATAACCTAAAATGAATTGAAATAATAATAACAACAATTAAAAACTTCAGATAAACACAATACCTCCTTATTAAAGTCTTCATTTTCTCCGAGAAAATCTCCTATAGCCGTTTTATCTAATCTTTCGTCAATGTGAAACCACTCTGCGACATTTGAAGGACTAGTACCAAGAAGTTTTTGTTCTTGAAGAAAATTTAAACCTTGCTTAGGCTTGCGATTGAACCTAAAATTGTTTGCAATTAATATAAATGATTTTTTAAATTTAAATCATGGCTAAGACTCACATGAGTATGCCAGTCTCCCACACTTCTTTTTGATGTTTAAGTACTTGTAATTGCTGAGGCATATCGGGGGCTTCTTTGTTACCAGAACTATTTGACGTTAAACTAGATTCACTGCCATCAAGTGAGTTCAGACAGTCTTGATTAACGGCAGATTCGTTGGCATCATATTCGCGTACGTTTCTTTCTGGGCCAAGGTTGGTCTGAAAATTTGGATTCACGTACAAATCTTTACTCCATTCCACCATGCATTTCAATATTGAAACCAAACATTCAAGCCCACGAATACGCATAGATTTCTCTTGATTTGGTGTCGCACCCAATTCTATTGCTTGACGGCCTTGAGCTATTCTGGAAAGATCATCCACCAACCTAAAAGAGAATAATACAATAATCACAAAGGTTGTAAAATGCATTTTCATCATTGTTTACCTTTGAAAGAGGTTCGCTGCAGACAAATCACAATCGTAGTTGACATACATATCAACAACACTTTGAGCATCGGCACATATACGGGTTAATGCTTGAATAACCATCCATTTGTGTTCAAAGGTTGAACTGGAAGTCTCCAAAATATTCAAAAATATTTCTTTGAAAAATACCTGATAGAAAATATGGTTTTTTTTGCATTCAAGATTATGTCGAATAATTAATAATATTATTACTTACCTCGATTTGCATTTTTAAATGCGTTTTAAATCGCGACAGCAAAGACAAAAATATAGCTAATGATAGTTCAAATACTTCAGGTACTGATGACGTACCGTTATTAGACAAAGCTACACACAAGAACTGCTTGATGGCCGTTATGAACATCGGGTTGGTGCGAAATACAGGCCCAGCATTTTGTAAAATTGATAACAGAAGATGTAAAGACAGGATTTTCGATCGTAATTCGTGAGACCTTAAAAATAATAAAACATTATAAAACATACACATGAGGAATTTTTCATTAACGTTTACTTTGGGTCTGGTGTTCCTTCGGGCAAAGGTTTCATTGATAACTTACACAACGACCGAAAAACTAAAAAAGCGTCTTTTTGTAATATATGGTTAAAAGCTGTAATTGTTTTACAATCTGCTTCGTTCGGGGTGTCTAAACTCTCCTACAAAAAAAAAAAAGTCCACAAATATATATGTATTACGCATTGAAACGGTGCATTTGGCAACGGATACTCACTTGAGACATGGACCTTACAATGTCTTGCGCCAATTCTTTTGTTTTCGTATCACATTCAATATTTTGTATAACAGTATCGCATATTTCGTTAACAACGTCAATAATAATACTATCGCAGACATCTTCTCGATTATTCGAGTCATCACATTCAATTGTCTCATCGACATCGCACGACTCGATTGTTTCCGACTCGTCTTTAGACCCAACCATTGCCACTTCTGCTTCCATTGCTTGCATTTCCATTCGAGTAAATATAACGTTCAACATTTGAGTTAGAGTCGCTCGAGCCGTTGTCTGGTTTACCAAGTTTCTGCTAGCCAAATAGATATTGTAGCACGTTTTAACGGCTTTTAAAATTGTTGCTTCGTGTACTTCGACGTATTGGCTGGTCACTACGGTCAATAACGCCTGGAGTAAATAAAAATAAAAAAAAAAAAATACCATTTAGTTAGACTGGAGAAAAAGGGAATTTGTGGTGTGAAATCTCGTCCCACTTTAATGATTTGCAATAGAATTCCTTCGTCCGTCTGTTGTCCAGTGAAACAATCACAAATAGTCTCCACGATCTTGTCGATAAGAGGCTTGCCCGAATCGTTGGTACAATTGCCGGTTAAATGGCCGTACGCGATGAGTTTCTGTTGAATTATAATAATAATCGATTGGTTCAACAACACCCGTTGGCGGTACGGGGAATAACGATTTCTACTCACCTGCAAACAATCCAACGAGGTGACCACAATTCTGGGCGATTTGCTTTGGCAAGCCAATTCAAACGGCCTGAAATATTTTTCCGCCGATATCATCGAACTGCCGTCCTTGGGCTGCGGCAAGGCGGACGAAGTGTCCGTCCTCTCTTCGGCTTGGCATTCTGACTTTATGCACTCTGCATAACAACGGTAAACACAACCGGTTAAGCAGACAATTGAAGTTAGGGTTACGGATTACGAGCCGGGTGCGAGTCGTACGCACAGCGGTCGTAGCGTACTTATACTCACTCAGAGCGGTCTCGCATTCTTTCCGCAACTCGGCGTGCTGCGACTTCTTCACGTCCTTATCGCTCAATATCTTCTCCAACGCGCGTATGATGAACATCTCTTTGGCGTTGGACCTCTTGATCATGTTAACCGGGGGCCAAGGGCGAGGACGACCACCATCAGCGTCGTCGTCGTTGGCCCGAGCCGAACGGCAATCGAACGGCCGTATTTACCCGTCGCGGCGGACACGACAATGTTGCGGTCTCGTGTGTGTGTGTAGCAAAAACCGTTTAACGTCGATCAAACGGCCGTTTAACAACGCATACGGTCGCGCGGACACGGTGGTATTACGACAACGGCGATTGCATCACACATATGACATTACGCGCGACGAACGACGACAAACAGAGGCGGCGGAACCGAGTAATCTGGTAAATCCGTGCAATTTCGTCATTTCACAAGTTCCAACTGGATGCTCAACCGACGATGATAATGGGCCGCCGCCGCCGAGATAACGCGTGTACGTCTTGGACGTTGGCGGCCGTTAGATGGCGCCGCCGTCGGTACGCGAGAGCAAACCGCGTGCGTTTTTTTTGCTTTTTTTTATCACATCGGCGGGCGCCGCCAGTACGGAGCGCCGTGACCGGGGTGTGCGACTCCGGAGGACTTCGAATGGGGGGGACCTACTCGTTAAACACGATGTACAAAAATACCGTTTTGAAATACTTATTAATCCGGTGATGAGCGGGAATATAGAATAGAAATTTTTGTAAAACGAACCGACACGAGTTTTGTACGGTATAAATAAAGGCCAAGACTTAACACCGAGCGTCAAATTCATACCAAAACCACTGTACACGATAATTATAGGGATTTTATTTGGCCATTTTCGGCGCGTGTGCTCGCGATTTTGAGGGGGGGGAAAAAAAAAGTTGTTTTTTTCTTTTCGTCGTGTTTTCGCGCGTACACGTACCTATAACCTAACCTATACGCACATGCGCACCACATCAAATACGAATCGTTTGAATCGTTCACAATACGTATTTTCACTGGCCGTATTTAGGTACTCGCACGCGAGGTCGTTGTAGAGCGATGACACGATTACGCGTTTTCTTTCAATTTTTTTGTTTCTTCAATTCCGACGATTTCTGTAATACGCGTGTCTACACTTGCGTAATGTAATTAATTTGAAAACGACTTCGCCGTCTCGGCGTCCGGTTACGGATTTTTAAAAACCAATGTTGTAAACAAAATCCAATGTACGCGTCGAATATCGTTGCGTGTCTAAACGATCCGACACGCGTGCGGGGGCACCGCCGAACAGTGCGGAATAAGATGTTTGTTTGGGAGTGGATGAGATGAATTTACAGCAAGAGGGGTTCCCGCAGGCGAATGATAAAGAAAAAAAAAAAAATTATTTACCAGTGGAGAGCGTGTGTTAGCTCGAAATATTTGAGTGGGTCCGTTGTGCTCTGCGCACAAAACTAGAGTGAGAAGATTTGGCCTAGGATAACAATATTGATCTATACAACAGTTAAACCGTATCTGATAGATTTTTTAATAAATTAATCTTTTTTACGTGCGATTAAAAGTTCAAATAGAAATTGGATACGTTCGTGCATAGTTGGGCCTACACTGTAAACACGCCGCTGACGTATACCAAGTTGCTTACACGCTGCCCTGAAACAACAGCGTTTTAAAAATAATATTGTCCGGTCGAACGATATAATGACGATGTTATAGTTTTAACGGCAACGTTTTGAATACCGTTGGACTCGTTCCATAGATTGAAAAAAAAAAACGCGAAAAATTACATAGATTACTGACTGTTCAAATACTTTCTTCTGCGTAGTGTGATGATAATTATTAGAATAAATGGTAACTATAAAATACACTATTTATTCAATTCTAAATCGAAAAAAAAAATTCCCCATAAAGGCCTAACGTTTCCAAACGGTAACACCAAAATTCAAATTATCACGAAATATATTTCAATTTTTGTATATTTACTTTTTTTTATATACCTAAATAATAATATATAGCTAATATAGTGTTTACAATACGTTTTGAATAATAATTATCAAAATAAAAGAATTGTATATGTACTTACTCGAAAGGTAAATGAATTGTATGTAAAACGTCGTACATCGAAAATGTTTCGATACTATACATGAACTTCAGTTAATACCTAATTAACCTACTAGTACAAATAAACAAAATAAAATTTGCTTTTATTTTATCTGCAAACATCAGCCTATTGAATAACGTCTTCCCCCACTTCCGCTAACTGTAATTTTCAATATATGTATATAATGAAAATCCATAAATAGATCTATTTCCGTTTTTTTTTTTAATAAATAATTCAATATTAAAAAAAATTGCTTCCAACTTGATTAAGATTAACGTTTGTTTTTAAATTATAAATAATTCTATTATTGTGGAAATGGCACTTCTACTGAATAACACTCTTCATAATAAAAATAAATCGAATAGAAAATAATATATACCTTTGTGTTACAACGAAAATTTTATATATATATATATATATATATATATATGTATTCGTTTTAGAAGAAATCATTATCAAGGATTTGAGCAACTGAAAACACAACTTCAATAATTTGATAGACATCATAATTTAATTATAACAAATTAATTAGAATGATAATTCGTAAATACTTATTATTTCAGCTACTAATGAAAGTGGTACCAATTTGTTACGTTACACTGTCTGTTCACGAAGTATTTAATCTTCATAAAAAAATAAATAACGATTTAAACTAATAATAACTTCATTTTACTCTCCATTAAGATTACAAATCGTCGTTTTTTTAGTACAGAATTGAATTAATATTGTCTAGACACTTCTGCCTACTAAAGTGAGTACCTGAACGATTACGCGTTCAAATAACGTTAAAAAAAATGTACATATAGGTACCTATTACCAATACTACAACCGCTTTGTCAGGACAATATCTTCATTGGATACAAATGGTGTTTATCGAGTGAGCTCTGTAAACTTTTCGACACAAGGCCATTCCTATCCTCGTTTATAAACATATATTATAATGTACGATATTAAAAAAATGAAAAATTTTCCAGACTACCTATTATTGTATGAAGCAGGGATTCCAACTTTTTTTTACTTAACCGGCGCACTTGATCGTTTTTAACATTTTCACGGCACACTTAAATAAATAATAATAATGAATATACACAATGTCATAGTAATATATAATATATTGTTTTTATTAAATGATACAAATTTAAATGTGATATTTGAGAACGGTGTTTTTTTACATAATTCCAGAGATTCGGGGTGAAACAGTTGAAACAGCAATACACAAATCAGGTTCAATATTTTTTAAACGATTTCTACTACTTGTTTTTATATTGTTCAGAGCAGAAAATGCCTGTTCACAAAGACATGACGTGTAGAATGGTAATAACAATATGATCGTTTTCTGAGAAATAGCAGGATATTCTGAAGCCAAACTTAACCAGAAGGAATCCATGTTCTTTTTCCGACTATTGAATAACATTCGGATTGTAGAACTAGAACACATCAATGAGCTCATTCTTTTCGTCATTAGTAAGATGGTAGTAAGAAGACATTAACATCACCGTCATCCGTTGAGTTAAGCTTCTTTACAAATCTATCAATTTTTAAATTTAAGTGTAATATTTCTTGATCAAAATACACAAGTAACAGTTAAACGCGCACGATTACCACTACATTGATGAACAGTTGACTGCTTGTAATATCGGATATATAAATATAACTGTTTTATCTGGACAATTTATCAATTTATATTATCAGGGATATAGATTATTATATTTAGCACACTCCATAAAACACAAATATTATGCTGCGCATCCGGGGAATAATTACGCGGCACACTTTTGCTCCGCGGCACAGCGGTTGGTTATCCCTGGTATAGGAGGTGTGTATTACTTTGGTTTAAAATCGTTAACGCGTATTTAGTGTTTATGCGGTCAACAATTTAGTGTCATTAAAAGTGTTGTTAATACGTTTAACTATTATAAAATCGACCGAATATGGCCGCTACTTAAGGATTATTACGCTGGCTATTATACGGTTTTAGGCAGCATTAACCAAACAGGTTATGTTAATTGTATGATTAAATTGCTAAAATGTTATCCTCTAATGAGACACAACCTCCTGAATAATAAATAACGCAATAAATAATCGAGTGGAAAATAAAACAGTATTGTTTACTCGATATAAATCATTATGTAACAAACAACAGGTAATATTGGTACGTTCATTTCGGACATCGAAAAAAAAAAAACGTACAACTACTATTAATTTACATAGTTTGTATTTCATAACGCAATAATAATAATAATAACAAAATAATAATAGCACATTTTTAAATGGTATTGGATGAAAACTACAAAGAAGGAGAAAAACTTAGCTTACTAACTTGTTAATACATAATATATAAATATTTGTAATATTATCATTATTGTTTTAATTGTGCTTCAATGTTAAATATTAACAAAATCAAATACGTCAATTCTTTATGACTTGTAAAAATTAAAAGTTAAATGGTAACAAAAAAAAAAAAAAACACTTAATTGTAATTTAAGTGCGTGTAGAAATATATATAAAAAAAAATATATATATATATATTATTTTAAATGAAATGATAAACAATAATATTATAATATAAAATATGTAAAATTATACAAATGAAGTTTGTTTTTCATCTTTCAAATTAATACTATAGAAAAATAAAAATTAAACAAAAATAAATAAGTATGAAAGAGTATAGGAAATTTTGATATACATATATATATAAACATTATCACAGACGTACATACTCTGAGGACAATTGCGATTGCGATACGGCATCCACGACTCACCGCATGGCCTGGAAAAACATTACTCAGTCGCATTGTCAATGATGAAGACCTGGCAAATCAGCTAAAGTCGGTATAAACACGTGCCTGGACTCATTGATAATTCCTCGACACAACGGACAAGTTTCACACCGTTTTGCACATGTTCCGCACGCAATAACATGACCGCATGGGAAGAACACGTGATCAATAGTGGCATCCATGCATATCCGGCATGTGAGTGCATCAATGAGTTTGGCTAATTTATAGCTGTCCTGTGAAGTAGTCGGTTCGGGTTCAGACGAACTTAATACAACAGTTGAGTTAGGCGCTACGATTTTGTTTTGCTTTTCGTATAGCGCGCGGCGTGCATTATCGTGCACTTCACGACAAGTCCTCTGTATATCAAACACATATTTCTTTCCCAGCGGTGAATCTTCATTAAATATAGATATAATTGTACCCTGTAAAAATTAAAAAAAAAAAAACATTTAACGTTAATTTAATCGCAAACAATATTAATTTCTAAGAGTCATTAAATAATTCATTAAAATGAAAAATTATCATAAGTCAACTGTAAGCAGACGACCATAACATTATGATTTTCTCTGACAACATTACACTTATAAATTATACATGTGTACACATCATTGTTTGTATTCAAATAGTATGAGGAGCAAGAAACTAATTGAAATTCTTGTCAACAATCGAGTTCACAAATTATATTTTTCTTTTGAAATAGTTCACGACGAAAGGTCATTTCTTACCTTGAGATCCCTGATGTATTGCGACGTAACAGCACCTCTGACCGTTTCACAACTGTAGAACGCATGCTTTTCCGTTAGCGCTCTATAAAGAGTGTTTGCGCCCAGACTAGACTCCAATTTCAAAACGATCAATTTCTCGGAATGCTCGACACCAGACAAATACCACATCTCGAATATACGACGATGACTAGCAGCACTACGGATCGCTGTGTACGGAATCCTAAAAAAAAAAAAACCGCGTTATTAATAGAAATTGTGTTTTTTTTATAACGTATTATATAGTATTGACCACACGGAACTTTTAATGGTCAAAACGTTCTTTGGTTTACAGCTCTGGCAGCAAAGGCTAGAAGAGCACACACACTTACATTTGTTTTTCGTGATCCGATTGATCCGGGTGCTCCAGACTAATACCGTGCGGGCCGACTCCCACCAACACTGAAGAGCCATTCGTCGTTCTGCCTTCGAACACCTCTTCGCCAAAGTTTTGCAGACCGGACACTTCTTTGATCAACCAGTATTCGGCAGTCGTCTGTTTCATATCCTTGATAACGGAAAACAATAAAACGTTTAGGAATTTACGGACAATCGGCACAAGCCACCGCTTGATCATCACCCCACATACGTACTTTCATTTCGGAATGAAGGTTTTGGATCCTATCAATAGACTCGTCGTCGTCGACGGACACGCCCAGATGTTCGCACCAATAGGCGTAGAACTGCACGAGTGCGACCAGGTCGTCGCAATCGCCGAATTCGGCCTGTGCCAACAATGCAATGGTCTTGCATACCATCTGATTGTCCGTCGGCCTTAGACGACCTTCGCATAATTCTAATTTGGCGTGCAAATAAAACTGATGTCTATAACAAAACAAAAACAACAAACGAACGCGTTTAATCAGTCGGCAAAATGTACGATTAATAATAATAATAATAATATCATTCCTTATATGCGAACTTGAAAAAAGAAACGGAGAAATGTATAGTTTTACGAGGCAGGCGGACATTTGTTTCCTACAATATTATAGTAAGGCGATTAATTTCTCGCAGACCGCGAGTACGTATTGCATAGGGTTTTTAAAAAAAAAAAAAAAATCTAAAACTTCCGAGGAACCGTTTGGACGTTTTTTTTTTTCAACGAAATCCTAGAAATATTTTAAGAAGTGGAATCCAGTCACGCGTATTACTTATTGCAACAACGTGGCTAGTAATTTTCCACAAAACCGCACAGTTACCGCATATAACGGTTTAATTTCATACACTGAGAAACGATGCGTACCGTCCATCCGAAGGCACGAGTGTTTCGCAATATTACGATAATATTAATAAAAAAAAATATGCATCAAAGGAGATGTATAAACGGTTTAAAAAAACACTAAAGCTAACATAATTTTTCTGCTTTTTTATTACACTTTTTTTTTTTTATTAATATTGCTGTTAATAAAACGACGTTTAGAAAACACTCGTTTTCATTTAGGAATTAAAAAAAAAAATGCGGAAGAGAAATTCGCTTTTTTTTGTTTCTATTCAAAACTATAGTGTATTATTATGCCGTTGATATAGTCATTTATATGCTGAAATATAATACGGTACGGTGTTCAGCCAATTTAACAGTTTTTCAACGACATTGAAATGTCTAACGTGAAAAGACTTACGCGATGGAACTGTAAAAAAATATATATATATTTCGTTATTGTTTTAATTGGAATATTAAATCTCCATTTTAATAAACGGCTAACAAAGTTTACCAATATTATTAAATAATATTGTCAATAAGTTTCAAGGAGGGGTAATATTAATGCGAGAAGATGAACTTTCTAAAATCGCTAAAAAAATTCAATACCGCAATCTTTGACCATACTTTTAGGAAATAAAGTAAAAAAAAAAACTATTATAAAATATATCTCCTCCGATCATTTCTTCCCCAGCACGTGCTAACTGCACCGCGAAATAAACCGAAGACATCTCAAATCATTTAGTGAATAATTTTTTTGGTCAATAAAAAAATTTGTCCGACTTGTGGACACACGATACAAGCACGGGGTATATACGAGACAGCGGGTCCGCAAGCGTTTTTATCCGTTCAAAACACAATTGTTCGCGTATTCCAAAGATCAAAATTAAAACCAGTTTTTATGTATATATATATATATATATATATACACAAAAAATAGCAAAACACGGAAACATTTCCATAATAAATTTACATTTATATATATTATAAATACGCGAAATATAATTTATACGCATTTTTCGTGAAGGCTCTGTGAAAATAATGTTAAGTAGCCGCGATGAATATACACACTGCGATTTCTGTCGCACACTGCATAAACGTCAGGATTTGTTGTTGTTTTGTAAATCGCATTTATATTCTACACACTCATTAGTCTACACCAGTGTTTCCCAAAACGGCCGATAGAACTATCCAGGGGGGCACAATGGAAGTAACAAGCCCGATTTGGGCGATTTTAATATGAATTTTTTCAATGTGATTTAATCGTACGTTGTACGGCGGTTATATTGTATTTTCAGAATAATCTTTACCGCAGATCATTTTCGTACACAGATAAGTGAAAATTCCACAAAATCAGAAGAAAAATCAATAGAGGAATTAAATATAAAATTCAAGAAAGGATATCATCAAGAGTTCTACTGACTGCAAATGCAGATACCTACACCGCTTTATCCTATAAATTACGGGCTGTTGTACTAAAGTTTTTTTATTACATTTCCATCATCCTTCGCTTAGTCGAACGTGGATTTAGTGCAGTCTACTAGCAAAAAAAAAAAAAAAAAAAAAAGACAACCGTTACAAATAACCAATAACCAATCGTGGGGATTTTAAGAACGCTTCTTACAAAAAAATCGAAACAGACATCAACGAATTATTATTAGCAGCTATATACATCCATTTCACTAGGATAATATCTATTTTATTTATATACTAACATAAATTAATTTGTCATTGCGTACTTAAAAATGTGTGTATTTTTTTTTTTTTTTTTTGAGGGACAAATGTTTAGAAGCCGTTGCGATTAAAATAACATTGTCAAAGGCGGGCCAAAAAAATAATAAGGTCATTTAAAAAAAAATTAATCAGGAAGGCGATTTAAGTGAAATTTTCGAAGATCAAAATGGGATAAAAAAAAAAAATAATAAATTTGAGACACTCTGGTCTACACGCACAACGCGTATAATGGCAAACTATAACTGGCGGACGGCGCTAGCACATAAATCAAAATAATAATTTCTTAACGTGTCTCTTTCTATACAAACATTACAATTACAATATTTATCGACTACGGTTAATTAAATACGCGCCTGCAAAACAAAAAATAATAATAATTAATTGCCATAAAGACAAGCGTAGGTGTGTAAAATACATTATGTAAATACTATAATGCTTAAATATTATTATAGATGGACCGCAGAAGCAGCCGAACTCTGTATATTATATTAATCACCACTATATAATATTAAAGGCTTTAAATAGCGCGGTGGTAATGACCGTGAACCACTCGGTGTCTTAAACGCTTTTAAAAACTAAAAAAAAAAAAAAAAACCGATATACTCGCACTTGTAATAATTATACGTAGATTTCGTTTACACTTACTGCAATCGCCTGCGTATAATAATATTATATAATATATTGTCTATTATTATTATTATTATTATTATTATTATTATTATTATTATTATTGTTATCGGCGTGTTGATTTCTTTAAATTAATTAAAAACAATCTCGTGTGTGGCGCGAGCGTTTTCGTTCGATAAAGAACATTTCGATATACCTACTAATTAATATATGGCGAACTTGTAAGTGCTCGACGCGCGTATTTATTTATTACAATATTTTATGTAGATAGAAAAACGAAACGAATTATTATTATTATTAGGACCAAAACGTTTATTGAAAAACGCGCGACGAGACACGGAAACTGTGTGTAAGATTGACGTCAACGAGCACGCGGCATTCGTCAAATAATAATCGATTCGTTTTTAAATTAGTTCAATCTTCGTCGCGCGTACAAAACGAACAAACAAGAAAAAAATCGTATTTATAACCCCATAAAATCACCGTAAAGATCCATATATTTATTTTTACGTACAAACACGCAAACTGTACACGGTTTACCGCGGTGTAATTATTCATACAAATTTATAATATTATATTTATAATACTTTTCCTCGATATTATTAATTATTAAATTGGGCAGCGTCGCAGCGAGTACGCGCAGCCCGGCGGCGGCGGTGATTCGCAGCGCGCGACCTTAACTCGCGCCGAGAACACACACACGGCCATGAAACGAAATACTATTTTATTTACTTATTTTTTTTTTTTTTAACACCCGGTGTATACAATAATACTCGTATATACACGGATAACGCGATATGTACACTTAACATCGACAAAATATATGTGATATCGCATAAAATCTCATATGGCGATTCTAGAATTTTTTTTTTGTTTATATTTTTAATATAAAACGTTTTTTTCGCTCACGCGTATTATTACAACACGCGAGATGGGTGTGCTGCTGCTCGGGCGCGCTGCGTTAAAAAAAAAAAATTGTTTAAAAAAAGACGAGACTCCTCCTCATTCTATTCGTTTTTTTTGTAGAGTTAAATTCAAGGTAATCAATTCTTTCTACTGGCAACGAGAAATGGCATACAACGACTACCGCGCCGAGTACATACAATAATAAAACGTTAAAATAGTTTGTGGTTTTTTTTTCTCGCATAATATGTTCGCGCGATAATTTAAATATATTGAACTGTTGCCAATTAAAAATAAAACTCGTTTTTATAACGAGAAATTCTCTTGGACGCGAGCCATTTAAATAATATATATAAAAAATTTAAATTTTAATATATACAACATGTGTGTGTGTGGATAACAAGAAGATACAGCGAATATAAACGAAAAACACATTGAATTGAATAATATAATTTGCATGAAACGTAAAACAATCCCGTGAAAAATAGTACCGTAAGTTGTAAACAAACAAAATAACATTAAACATTTATATAGAAAAAAATAATAATAATACTTTGTGCGTAATATAATATTTGTAATCCGATGCGCACAATTCGGAACAAGTACGAATTCGTCATTAAATCGGGTAGGCAACTGAAAATCATAACCGTTTACTCGAAATCCGTAAGTAGAGCGGACGAAAAATAATGTAATGCAGACAGTGCCGGTCGTTAAGAAGAGAGAGAGAGAGAGAGAGAAAAAGAAGTTTAATAAAAATAACTCGATAATAATATCTGAACGGATTTTATAAACATTATATACCAGCTAAACCTGCTGAAACGTTTGGCGGATCCGATTATCACAAATCTCTATAATAACAAAACGTCCAATAATGTAAACCCTTTCTACAAATATGAATCGCTGGAGGGTTTTATACGCATTTCTTTAAAAAAATAATACTTTAATTACATCTAAAATGATTGGACGCAATAATAATAATAATAATATACTCGTATTATATTGATCGTTAGGGCTACTTTATCTATCGCATTTGTGTAATTTTTTAATAGTGGAAACTAATAATAATTATTATTACACAGAATAAAACAGACAACTGCAGTAGACAGCGTAATAGAGACAAGAGACGATTAAAAGATTAAGAGATATAAAAAATATACGATTGTATAATTTATAATTTTAAAATGAAAATAATATTATAAAATTTATTATTATCGGTTTAATATTATATCGTGTCCGCTCAAACGTAACGGTTATCAATTATTATCTTTTCCAGCTCCCCTGAGTAGACTATCTCAACATTAAAAAAAAATGTTTAAAAAACTAAACTCAGTACCTAATCAATACACCATTATTAAAAATTGTTACAACGATAATAAATCGTGCCATACGATCATTATGCGCGTAAACAATTATTTTATTTTCCAAACGGTAACGCACAGTATATATATCATAAAAATTATTATTAGACGTGTCAAATACGAGAATAATATTTTCATAATCGAAACTAAAACGTTAGATTTTCTTCTTTTTTGAACCGATAACGTGTCGCGATGTTGTCGCATGTGCATTACACTACGAATAATATCAGCGTGAAAAAAAAATCGATATTATATTATTATTATTATTATTATTATTATTATTATTAATAATAACTCGGTGGTGCGCGACAGAGTTTTTCTATTCGCGTTTCGAGAGAAAAAATATATATTTATATATATACAAACACGCGTGTTCGTATATTCGAAAAAAATAATAATAAGGAATATCATTACGAAAGGGTTAACACCTCTTCGGTGACATGAACGTCACGACGCAAATTAAATTTTCTAATCCAACGTTGCTTCGACGAACGATTATAATAAAATTATCGTTCCCTCCGCAATGGAAAATATAAATAAAACGATGCCCCACCACTCGTCTCGTGTACAACACGCGCGTGTTTCCGTGCATTATGATGATCGAGACGACATTACCAGGTATATAATATAAATATATTGTTGTAACGCGTGGCCTTTACCAAGACCTTTAGCGTTTTGAAATGCCGTCAACAACAAACGACGCACACGTGTTATTTACACGTATTAATTATACGTTTGTTAAAAAAAAAAAAAAAAAAAAAAACGTATTAATAAACATTACAACAATAACAATTTCGGCGACGCTCGTTCTCTCGGTTTTCGCGCGCGGATGCCATAATAATATGATGATGATGAGGCCCGACGAAAACGCATTTAACCGGAAATATATATAAAAAAAAAAAAATTTTTTTTTTCACATTTTATTGATCGCGATATAAACGACGAATAAACAACACACACACACACACACACACGAATGTGTTTCGTAACAAATCGTTTTCTTCACGCGACTCGAAAAAGTCCGGGCGCGCGGACTTAGACGATTTGATTTGATTATTATTTTTTTTATATATATATATAACTAATTATATGTAAGACGATAAAACACGTTTACGGTGTAATAGACAGAGAAAAAAAAATTTAATAATTATTTTTCTTTTTCTACACGATTTGTGGTGTATTCGATAAGTCCGCCTACATAATATATATATATATTTATAACAACAAATCCGCCCGGTCTCGAGCCTCGAAAGAGAGATTATTTGTTTATTAACGCGATTCACATCAGGAGGAACACATATAATATATATATATATAAAAGGTACAAGGAAATTTCGCGTATTCCGTGCGGCGCGGATCACGTGCGCCACGCGGATTTTGCCAGAACACGTCGCGAGGACAACCACTGCGCGCGCGTATTGTGCGTGCACACATCAGAGTATTTCTCTACAAAAAAAAAAAAAAAAAAAAAACACCACAAATGGTATTTGAACATTTTCAATCACGCAACTTCTTTGTTGTGTCTTCACTGCAATATATTTACACGGTTCTCAATCAATGATATTAATATAATATAATATATAACGTCTATATCAGAAGCATTTTTTTTTCTTTCAAAAATGGAGTTCCACACTTGTTTAAACGCAGACGAAGGAAAAAAAATCTTGTTTATATATAACACACACAATATAAATGTTTATTAAACGTTGATTATGAATATCATAAAATTACGCGTATAAGGCGTTAATTAATAAATTAGTTTTCATTCGAGTTTTATCAGATTAAATTTTCAATCGTATACGAAAACATATTTTTAAAATGTCGAAATTTCAAAGGGAGAAGCCGAAATGCCCTCTCTCTTCTTGATACGCTTCTTCTGGTTCACATAACATATTCGTATGTAAATTTATTTATATCGCGTACAAAACGCGTAATTATTTAAAATAAACGAAGAGAAAAAAACAAACAACCAGAAAACGTTTTATATTTCGAAGAATAATAATAATAATAATAATAAATGATTAAAATTTCATTATCGCCACGGTATTATATTACATTAATTTTGTTTTCCTGTTCCACACCGCGCGGCTGGCTCCCCGGACCAACTCTCACACCACTGTACGACGACGTACACGCGGTTATTAGGTTTGAATATCTCCGCGATAGTTTTTGCACCGTGCACGACGTGTGCTCGAGCGCACGTACGCGAAATTGATTTAAAAAAAAAAAAATCAAACACGATTAAACAATAAACGCGGTAGTTATAATAATATCGCACACATCAAAGTCCGTCCGTGTTCGAGAGACAGAGACAAAACGTTTCGTTTTTTTTTTTTGATCAAAATAACGAAAGAAAAACACTAAAATAGCTTAGCTACTAAAAAGGTCCAACACACGTTTAATAATAATAATAAAAAAATCAACAATGATATTGTATAATATGTTCAGGTGTTAATTACACTTCATTTCCTTGTCACAATATTATTCATGATGGATTAGACTGAAATGCCCGTACACGGATGAAATCGCGCAATATTGTTTTTATAGCCGTAAAAGTGACGGTCGAACTATCATCACGAATTCCTAGTGCGTGGTTCATACTCGCAAAATCCGCCAACAAATCTCCACTTATCAATTCGACATTTTACTCTGACAACTTTCTAACACGTTTTTATCATCGCATTAAATGTCACAATTGTCTGGCCCCGTGTGTATTTATTAAAATATTAAGCGTATATAGGTACAATACAATTGAGGACACAACATTTTTTTTAGTCTTCAGTGTATCCCGACTATTTTTTCCCCAGTTTTCAACCACTGACCATATCGAATTCGTTTGACGGCGCGCAGATAAGAAACGTTTCCATCGAAACGGTACGAAATCCGACAATATCAATAAATAAGTTATTTGTAGAGAAAAAACGTTCCAAGACTAATCGAGTGAATGGCAAGTATTATAATAACGAGAAGGGATTCCATTCTCGCAATCGCCAATATCAATTCAAAAATTTTACCATATTTATTCTTTACTACAATATACATATAGACCGCTAACTTAGCGACTAACCGATACTTCAATAATAATAATAATTATTATTATTATAATAAGCGCGCTATACATAAGTGTACTATAACTGCTTATCTAAGTAGGTTAAAACCTGGACTTGTAATAGAACCGGTTGAAATATCACTTACTGGCGAATACACATTAACATAAACCTATTTACCTAAATACACACATACACATATTACACACTATACGAAATGCCAGTGTTAAATGTGAAAATATTCTCGATTTTACAATATAAAAATAGAAAATAATAATAATAATAAAAACGATTCGCAATCATATAATTAAACGCGAAAACAACACCGCGCGTTCAATGAGTTTGTGAGTTTTCGTTAAAACATTATGCGTTACTATACGATTTTTACAGACGAATTTTTACGAATACAACTCACGGGTCACAATTCATACGATTTGAACGATACATACTGAACTCGATAGCGGTGTTTAAAAACGCGGTAAATCCTTTTGGAAGAGTTTATTACTACTGGCGAGGAATTTACAAACGGGAAAAAAAAAAAAAATCAAACGATTCTTTTTCACGTATACCGGACGCCTGTCCTACTATATACTGGCGCTAAAAAATATAATATTACGTAATTGCGTTACGTTCAATTAAACGGAAACAAATTAAAAGCATGTCGGGCAAGAAAAGAAAAAACGATATTTAACGAAAAATGTAAATTTTTTTTTTTTTGTTTAATCCCCCCCTTCCATCGTCTCGTTTGCAATTTGTTTCTATTTATATTAATAACGACCTCGGTGACGGCATGCGTGCCTGCCACACCATATGCGACGTCTGGAGGAAGTGTTATTATTTATGATACACGGTGCGACGTAACAATACGCATTTTAATCGGAAGGGGGACTTTTGTTTACTGGGCAAAATAACAATTATTACATTATACATTTAGCGATTTGCACAACAAATACTGTACCGGACAGTAGTGAATTTCTGAACGCGACGCAATCGATCGACTGATATTGAAATAATATCAGCAATGCCTTCCCTCGGGTCCCCGGGGACGACGATGATCGTCAGTTTTTTCAAAACGATTTCCCGAACGAAATACGCCGCCGGAATCCGGAGTCGTCGGTATCATTTATAATAACACCAATAAACGAACACTTTCTGTTCTTTCATACGGCACATTAATCAATTGGTGAAAACATTTATGAGATTTCGATTACTAACAAACGTTTAACTTATTATTCGATTTTCACTCACAATGTTTTTATATGAATAAAAACAGAATAAATTGTAACACGCAGAAACTCAAAGAGAATATCAAAAACAATAATATTGTCGAGAAAACGGCGTGCTACGCTACACTTGACGCGTCGAACGAACGCCGACGGTTATTGAAAGTCGGGCGCGATAACGGTTTCAAGAGCTATAGACGCGCGGGCGTACATCATTCGACTGATTTTATGCGCATTGTCGAGGGGGGAAGGAAAAAAAACGCCGAGGAAAACAAAACGTTCCTCGGTAACGTTAATATAATATTATACACGCGGTAATTGTATTCGATTAACTAATACACCTTATAATATAACACCGTCGTGTAAATAACATATTTTCAATTTATGCGCCGCCGCAAATGAGCGAGAGAGACGATATTATTTGTAGCGTGCGTGGAAACTCGCGTGGTTCTATAATGCCGTTTACTGTGTTCACACCACTGCCGCGGGTCGTTCAACTCATCTCTCGGCGAAACGGCACACAGCAAGCAAACATTACAAAGACACTGATTCAACGTTTTACACCCCTTCGTATTATTTCATATTAAACGCGCGCGTATTATTATTACTCGATCGACGGAGGAAAATTAAAAGAAAAAAAAAAAAAAAAACAGCAGCGTTTTATATTATAATGAAGTCGTTAGGAATTCTTTTACGCACGCAATACATGTGTAAATATTGAAACTATCACAATACGAAGGTAGCGCTTATTCTCGATTTATGAATTATGTCTCTTTCACGTCGTATACGCGCGATATAAAATTCCCTAACCCCGCAGTTTGTCGGTAAAAAAAAAAAAAAACAATAATATCCGCGCGATAGACGAAATCGTAAGAATTAAATATAAACACTTAGTAATAAGAGAGACGTTTTGCAGTTGCACGGTAGGTGTATATATATATGAATTACTTAATAAAACACGAGTTATTATTATAATTCAAATGCAATAAAATGATAAATATTTTATTTTTCAATATGAACGATAAGTAAAACACGCGGGGTTAACGTTACACGTTCTCGTAACGTAACACATAACGACATATATTTCAAACCAGTTTTTTTTTTTTTTTGAAACCAACAAAATTCTTTTCGTATACGAACGATTCGGTATAGTTGTTACACAGAGCGAGCGGCGACGAGTACATAACAATATTATACAGATATAGAAATAATCAAAAAATATATTAAAACGTCGTCTAGTCGACGTCGCGGACACGATTATTATTGTCGTTTGTTTTTTGTTTTGGAATTACACGTAAAACGAAACGTGTTTCATCGCACCCAAAAAAAAAAAAACGCTTATTTTTTTTTATTATTATCACAACGCAAGACGGATAATAATAATAATAATAATAATAATAATAATAATAATAATAATAATAATAATAATAATAATAATAATAATAATAATGTTTTAAACGAATACGCGGACGGACATCATCCAGACGGGATCTCGTCGCTTTTGAATTTTATCGTTTTACCACTCTCTATATTATAATATACTCCGGACGAAAACGGCGGCCAAATCCTCCGTATAAACTCATTTAATAGTGTAAAAAAAAAAAATATAAATAAAATAAAACACTAAATAGGTTTTTTCCGGTGCCATAAAAACGTCCCCAGCGGTAAAGCCATTAGCGCGCTCGTAAAAACGAAAACGTTTTTGTTCCCTTTGTGAAATTCCGGTAAAACGCCGAGCACAGAAATCGTCGGCTTCTGGAGATAAGACGACGACGACGACAAACGCCTCCTCCTCCCTCCTTCCCTTTCCGGAAGATTGAAAAGAAAAAGACCAAACCGATTACGCGTATACCGAAATTAACGCGAAACACGTTGGAAAACAATTTTTGAAAACCGTTTGTTAAACGGCAAAAAAAAAAAAAATATGTAACATTTACACGCACCCGATGTGGTGCGATACGATTTTCGATTCGCCTTAGCGATATTCTAATATCGCGTTAAACGGTCCAAGTGTACTTTCCGGTTATTTTCGAAAAATTATTCGGTCCGTATAAACGGGCACGTCGCGTATTTTGTCGCCACGGCAATGTGCGCTCCGCGGGAGAACTTGGAGGACACGCAATTTCGGGGGCGTCATATTTCTGAAATTAAACCGATTACGTGTTACAACAACAGTACTAACACGAAGAAAACGCGCGCAATAAAATAAAATAAGAGAATATGCATATAAAATAAAATACGCGCGGCGTCCGCACTAAAAAACAATTTTATTTTTATACCGAAAATCGAAACCTTCAATGGAAACGCGGAAGAGTGTGTATACACACACACCTTAAATATATTACACGCACGTTATTAATATTAACGTATCGATTGTATACAGGACAATACGAACCTTATAATATGAATAACCTATAAGGTTATGAATTACCTTATAGGTTAAATAACTATTGTAATATGATGGATGTACGCAGTAGTAAACGGTGTTTCGATTAAAACGTTTCTGCGTATGGCCGTCATTAAAAATATCGTCAGAGATGTTCGCCGATCGACATAATAAAAAGCCTTAAAAGACGTTGTAGAAAAAAGAAAAAACACGAGTAGAATATACATCGGAACGTGTGCGTCCCCGCACAATAATAGAAAACATTAACGATTTTTCTTTTTCCGCTCTTGTGGTGTTGGTAAAGAAATTGCTCATAATGCACTATAGAAACTTAAATCGAATACAAGGGGCACGTTCATTTTTCTTCGTCCTAAACCAGTGGTGGGCAAACTTTTTTAATGGGGGAGGGGGGGGGGCCACAAAGTTTAAGAAATTTTAGAGGACGGCCAGAATTATAGAAAAAATGCATAAAAAAAGGCCATATATATATATATATATACTATCCATGTCGATGGACCCTCGGCGGGCCGGATTAAATACTTTCGCGGGCCGTACTTTGCCCATCACTGGTCTAAACCCACCCACCTCCCTAGAACAAACCACTAGTTGCTGCATTTCAAATGTATAAATAAAATAAGTTTGGAATGTCCAACATTTCAACGACTACGTCCGTCTCTTATCCATACGAGGAAACAAAAAGGTTTATCAAACACGGCGCCGGTTTTTAAAACAAAATACGGTTTCCTCCCTCCGACTCCGATAAGACATTAACGTTTTGTTTACCGGTCATCGGATACCCGTCTACCAGATACGGAACACATTAACGGTATTGCTGCAGTCCCCCGCTCCCACAAAGTGCAAGGTGTTAACTCGCCTTCAATCCGAGTAAAACAGATAACAAGACACGTGCGGCGGCGGCGACTGATAACCGCGGGTTTCGATGTCCAGGGAATCGAATCCCCGCACGCCGGCGGCGTTCCGAAACAACGCCGACGCGGAGTCTCTCTAAACGTGAAAAATACAGAGGAAAAAATAAAATAAAGAGGACGCGCGTCACACACATTTGAAACGATACGCGGCGGTAGTAATTAATAAAATACAACAAACAACGGAGGAAGAAATCTTGCGGGGGGTTTTTTTCACTGGGAAATATTACGAAATTTACGAATGGTGGGGGGGGGGGAGGGAAGAGGAGATGTGTACAAGGACGGAGAAGAGAGAAGAAGAAGAAAAAAAAATCTCAATTTAATTTATACAAATAAAACGTTATTTCGTTACGGCCTTGAATTCCAATCGTAAGTCTAAAAGTGATACGATTGAAGACATTATATATATATTTATGTTTAGACACCTAATAGAATATATTATAATAACACAGCACACATCGTTGTAACTATGTATATATATATATATTTTTTTTTTTTTTGAAACACTTTCTCCGTTTCTTTGTTAAACAAACGGTTTTTGTTACGAAATAATATTCAATCGCGTACTCGGAAAAGAAAAAAAATTTTTTTTTTTTTTCATTATCATTTATGGAGAATGTAAAATAAAACGAAACGTGTTCCGAATAGTAAAACGCTTTCAATTCTAAAATAACGAATAATCAAAATTGTAGAGCGCACAACGTATTATGATCACGAGCACAAAACACAATGTAATTTGTCCGCTCTTACAATTATTATTATTATTATTATTAAATTGGTTTTTACTACCAAGAACCCACGAACGATTTCTCAACTATTATTATTGGACGCGTATACTCAACAGAGGTGTACGTAGGCCCGTAGGTAAAAATCAAATTATATCTCTAGGTCATCTGATATTGCATATGCCAATATACATACACACACAGTAAAAGCTTGTATTAATAAAGCTGGTTACAATCCGCAATTATTTATTTGTAAGTAAAATTTCTTTTTTACTATAACTAAAAAAAAAAAAAAAAATTGTATTAAAAACATTGAAATTATAATAAACGAAACAGGAAATATTTCGAATTTAGAAATAATTATTAATATTATATTTTATGCTTTTAGACAATCGCGGGTTATCTGTACTTGAATAGGATAAGTGGAAAATTATATACACCCGTTCTAGGAACGATTCTTTTCGTATAGTCTGTACGCGTTATCGTTCACCATTTTCTAGAATCAATTTGACCTTTAACAAATTTTTTTTTTCTATAAATCAAACGATAACGATTAAATTTTAAGCACCAAGAATATAATAAAAATGTAAATTTTGAAGAGAATTCACGACCAAGCAACACAAGTTTGTAAAATAATTTTATTACACTCTGTGCAGTACTACTGCCCACAGAGTGATTTGTGAAATCTAAAAGCTAAAATAAATTAAGTTTTGTAAATAACACGATTAACCACTAATTAAGCGAATATCTTTTATTTTACAAATTATAATTGATACTCATCTACATAAAAAAAAAGAATACTCAATTTAAATCGTGAAAGTTATAAACACTTCTCGTTTAATTTGTATTACTAAATACCTGATACATTATACACAAATTATATTATCTGAAATTATTCTAATAAAAATATTAGTGTGTTTGATTTTAATTATAAATTCATTAACCCAATAACTGAATTATTGAATATTTTCCACAAATCAATCGGTTCATTACACTTATGAATATTTATAATAATATAGAAAGTAGAACCAATAGAAACAATATATTTATTATCTCTGATTAAAAACTTAATGCCGTCGTTATTAAATAGTTATTGATGACTATAATTATATAATTAAAAATAATAATCTCAATCGCATAACACTTAACGTACATCACTATTTACTGATTCTTAAAAGCCAAAAAAATAAATAAGAAATTTAATGAATGTTAAACAATGTATAACAATTTATATGTAATTTCTAAGATAATACAACAAAATGGTCCGCAAAAAATAATATATCTGATACTGTTTATAATTAAAAATATTATTGTATAAATTCAATGAAACTGATTTTACGAACATTAAGTACACACTGTTTCAATTTATCGATTCATTTAATATTTAATAACTGACAAAATAATTATTGAATCAGATATATTCACTCGGTCACTCGCAGATATTATGTGAAATTTTATCGGGCTTAAGAATACTCGAATAGACGCCGAATCAGGTTGTTATAATAATCTTACCTGGTAGATTCTTGTAGCAATAAATGCGGCGGTACCCAAAATTTGACCCTGAGTGCAAAGCGATATGGATGAATTCCGGCCACTTGATGTTCAATCAGATTTCTTAAATTCAACCATACGTCTTGCCCTTTGACAGTTTTGTATTGTAACCCGAAGTAATCGCATTCTTTGTTGATGCCCAGACATTCGCATACCTATCAAATAAAACATTTCCGTAATACGTATTATAATATGAATTCAAAGTGGAAAGTTCATCGCTTTCAGTTTTAATTAACGAACAAATAATAAATACCCTAGTAATTCATTGTAAATTTTAAATTAATAAATATCATATTTAAACACTATACTTATTTGATAAAATTGTTAGAGTTTATAAATACAGACGTTTTAAGAAGGAAACTGGCTCATTATTAAACATTATTATAAGTATTACAGTGTTGGAACTCTTATGATGATTGACAATATTAAATTTCACGCTCAATCACTGTCAAAAAATTTACCGTTTCAACGTAAATATTTTTCGAATTAAAAAAAAAAAAAAAATGTAAACTAAATAGAACTAAGTGAATAATAATTAATTCCCTAGTAGGTAGATGTTTAAATATGATAATCAAATATGAAATGAATAATCTAGACTGTTTAATAATCAGATAGCTGTTTTTACATTGTCAGAAAAATAAAAATAGACTACGTTTTTTCAAATCGAATTGCAGTTTCGGATTACTGTAAAGCGTATAATACTAGCACGATTATTGAATACAAAATACTCATGGACATTGTTACGAATACCTGGTCGATAAAATAAGTTTTAATTGGACATGCTTGTGCGATTCCAGAAAAAAAAAGAAAAAGAAATTATTCTAATACTCGTCGTTTGTATGTGTCGGGAACGGGTAAACATAACGAGAACGGTTGATGGGGGGGAGGGAAAAACAAAAACGGGCAATCGATACACAGTGACAAACGAATCTATCGCAAGTGCACCGGCGTACGTACACCCGACGACAAGACGGATTTCGCGTTTACCTTTTCCAGGCATTCCAGACCCTTGGCTTTGTGGTCGAGCCTGACTTCGATGACGACGGCGTTCGGTTGGCTCACTAAACACCACATTTTCACTTTTCATATTTCACCAGATCTGGCCGCGTGCACAAACGTCTACGTACTATTCCTCCGGGTCGACGACGGCTTCCCGAGCGACTACTTCGACGGAGACGGAATGGGAAGGAGGCGGTGGGCGCGGGCTGACGCGATTGAAAAGCTCGTCAACCCCCGAAACGAACCGAAATCAACGGCGACGCGACGGTTCAGCAGTGATGAGCGATAATAACGTGACGACGGGACGAAGGGCCGATATACCCCATCCGTCTCGACGCGCGATAACGCACACGAGCACTACAACAGCAGCAATGCGATTTCTGTGACTGGCCGCGGTGGTCGATCGCCGGGACGTCTCATTTCACGAGGGGAAGGGACAAGAACAGTCGTCGCTACGGCACACGGTGGTGTTCGGCGACGAACGGAGTTTTTTTTTTTTTTCAGCGAGCCGAACGAGCGTCGCACACGGAACGCGGTCGTCAAATAACAAATAATAATCCGTCGGTGAGAACAACGTGTGCCTCGGGAACACCGTCTTGTACGATGTGGAGGGGATTGGAAACGGCGAGGCGCAACAAAAGTGATCGGCCGCCGCGGCGCGGAAACGCGCGTACGGTGAGCCGCGGCGATCAGCTGCCCGTCCGCGCGGGTGGGCGAATCAACAACACACGGCTTGTTTCGTTCTTTGTCCGCGTCGCGCGCCGCGCCGCGCCGTCTAACACGAGCACCGTTGCCGATACGACCCCGCAACCGCGACGTTGCCGAGCGGCGTCCGCGATTCCATCGGGCCAACTTTACCGGAAAATCGCGCCCAGGGCCGATGGTAGACAGTAAGGGCGACGGTCCAGGTCGGCAGCATTTTTTTTCTTCAAAAGTCTTATGAGCGACATTTCAAACCTACACGTACGTACCCCGGGAATTTCGTTAAAATTTTTACATATTATAATAAATTCAAATTTCAAATTTCGGTCTATTGTACAATCATGATCAGAGGTTAATTTTCTTTATAAAATCATTTTTTATACTATTAATTAAAAAAAATATTATAATATTATAATTTATTTCGATCCCGAACGGAAAGTTTGGCCAGGTTTTGTTTTTTTTTTTATTTCGTGTAAAAATATTTTAATTGTTAAAATTGATATTTTTACGATAAAAAAAAAGTTTTCATTTTTTTTTTTATTTTTTTTTTTTTTAATACAATTATTTGGTAGGTAAAATCCGTATTATTTATAAGACTGTCGCGTTTCTGGGAGAAATTTATGTATGTTAACGTGGAACGCGCGAGAAACGATTTTTAATGTTTTATCGAAAACGCGGTTGACATTTCGAATCGACTACAATAATAATCGTAACGCGTTGATGTAGTCGTGTAGACCGCTTTTTCCTATTTTCTAATGGTTGTTATATGTACAGAAATTAAATATAAGCCGAGAAAAATTGTTGTATATAAATACAATTTTATAATATGTGCGCGCCGGAATCGCACTGAAATCTGTGTAATGTGTATGTACCATGTGGCGGATTTAGGAATTTTTTTTTTTTTTTTTTTGCGTGGGAAAGGGGCCAACATTTTTTATAACCACAATATTTATAAGATTCGATGAGATTTGAAGGCATCAAATGAAGTATTACTCAAATTTTTCTAATACGAAAGACCGTGTTCGATTTTCGACAATTTCTATATGGCATTACTCGTATTTATTACAACTATACGAATTATCGTCTATACCTTGGGCTAGATATAGACATAAGCAAAAAAAAAAAAACAGACACAAACACAATGAAATAATTACAAATCATCCGTAGTAATTTCAATTCTATTAAATCACGTACTCCCCCTATTTTTGGCATTGACCTAAAACTAAATTATTAGACGTATTATTACTACATTACCTGCACGGTAAAAGCATAAATAGAAATTATATTAAATTCGATATTCGATTATTCGCTCCCTCCCCATCGCACGTACAACTACGAATATACAAATGCCAAAGGAAGGGGGAGGGATCGTTGAATCCGTCACTGTATAGTGTGTAACCACAAATCAGGACTCGGCAAAAATGTGGAAATCGCACAGGTTTAATAAAAGCTCCGATTGATTTTTATTTAATATACGTATATATTATACGAAATTATTAAAAATAATTTAACAGAAAAAGAGATACGTACGTATTATTTGTCGAGCGACAACAGGGTCCATTTTTTGTGTGCAATACGAAATTATTTATTATTCGATTTGAGATGATTTTTGTTTTTTTTTATATTATTTTAATTAACGAAAAATCATAAAATAAATCTTACGATTTTTTTTTCCTATCTCATTACAAATAAACGTAAGTGTATAAGCTGGTATTGAATGACATATTGAATGATCTACGATCATTTTTATTCGAACGGAATTATTGTCAAGAAGCAACCATAGTTTTCTATAAATACATTCTTGAGTAAAATAAATAAATACACTTTTTTAGAAATGTATTATTTTAATAGGTCAAATACCAATTATTGTAGTATAAACGGGAGTTTAAAAACAAAAGTATATAGGGAATTTAAGCGTGTACCGCGATGATGATGTGTTTGTGCGCTGTTATTTGTGTACCTACTTAAAAGCGCGTAATACGAAGAATGAAAAGAAAAAAAAATAGGCACTGATTTATTAGTTCTCCCCAACCCCCACTGAGAGTGTACGGCACCGATTTTGTTGTTATATAGCGGGCACGTGTTGAACAATAACGTTATAAGTCTAGGGCTAGGATTTATATGCAATAACAAATTGTAAAATATGCATTTGATTTACCAAAATATGCAAAAATATGCAAAAACAAATTTTTATTATTTCTAGATATATATTTTTATCATAATTCATAATTTATTATTATTAATAATTTATTACATTAAATATAAGTTTATATAATTACATTAAATATTAGTTTATATTATTACACGCTACTATATGATATGTTGTTTCAAATTTTCAAATACGAACGACCGGCGATTTGAACGTAGAATAAGATTTATACTGACTAAAATTCCTTTCCACATCACACGAGGTTATTGGTGCATATTTGAATGACGCGATTTTCCCTGGAGTTCGATTAATATTAATATCTTCTTCTTCATTTTCATATTCACCGTTTATAATTCTATGCATTTTTAATAGTGTTTTAAATCCCTTATTTTTTTTTAGTATAAAATCCATTTTAGTTTTTACCAATTCTGCTGCTCTCCCGTTACATTTATTCAGTTTATCTTTCACATTTAAAATAATGTTTAGACCTTCGTCAAGAGATAGTGTTCTTTTTTCTAGGTTAGTAATAGCTTGGATGAGAAAACAAAAATTACTTTTTAAATAAGCTAAATCGTTTTGTCTCACTGTATACGCCGTTAAATAGTGTATAAGTAATTCTATCGGCCGTCCGACCAAGATAAGATAAGCTAGGTAGTATTTATACTATATATTTACGATAATTCGATGGATAAACCAAAAACTATATCAATTTCGTGAGATAAACACCATTTAAAATTAACAATAAATTATCAAAATTCAAGAAGTTAAGTTAAAAAAAATTGAAATCTCAAAAATCTATGGATATGCAATTATATGCATTATGTTCAAAATATGCAAAAATATGCAAAAAAAAATTGGTTCTATTTCAACGAGAATAAGCCAAGTCGTGGACAAAATTGACAACCAATCAATTTGGTCTTAAGGAAAAAAACATGCAAATGCATATAAATCCTAACCCTAGTTATGACGATATTCATTTAGGTATTTTGCTGGGTTAGGTAGATCCTAAGCTAACGTGCGATTTAAACTGTACGCAGGGACGGCGCGAGAGGGGGGGGGCAATAGGGGCCAGTTGCCCCGGGCCCCGCGGTTGAAAAATGTAAAAAGGCCCCGCGGTTTATAAATGTTTAGATTAAAATCGTTATTATGACTAAAATCCAATTTTTTTTTTTTTTTTTGTTGGGGGGTTGATTTTGACAAAGAACTTTTTTTTATGCTTATATTTGGAAGCAATTTTCTGGAGGGGGCCCAACATAAATTATTTTGCCCCGAGCCCCTAACTATTGTTAGTGCCGTCACTACTGACTGTACGTCCTAACCGCGCGTTGTCGCGCACGTGTGTGCTCTGCATGCTCGCGACACCTGTTATCCGTACCGCCCCATATGTGATGTATGTAAGTGCGATTTTCGGACGAGAGGGTGCAGCTCGCACGCGCGCGTGGCAACGTCTCGCACGTACGGCGGCCGATCTCTCTAAAAAGCGAACGCACGACGCGTATACAGTTCTCGTTTTCACTTTTCACGTCGTCCTCTGCACAGATGGGAAACACACGAGAAACCGATTAAATATAACCGTATAAATTCATTACGTTTTAAATTCGATATTAAATCATATTTATATGCGTCGAATGTTTCTCTCCGGTTTTAATTTGTTCGAGTCAGCAAAACAATATTGATCATATACATATTATTGTAGGCTGCCGGAAAAGGAGATTACGAGGAAATTGATTATGCGAGAAAAGTAACAACAGAACTAACGGATGAGAAGGCCATAATATATGTGTCAATTGCAGGATAGTCGAATATCATTGGAGGAGGACATTAAGCGATTTATTCTGTTTTATGTTTTTGATTTTTTACGACTTGTCTCTCGCATATATATATATATTTGTATTAACATTTACGTTTTTATTGTAACCGATATTGCGTGTTCATATAATAGTTAACAGTCCATACGATAAATTAATAGTTTATTTGAGAATTGGTGTCGAACGGTACGTCTGAAAATCAGTAAATTGTTAAATTAATTTCTGTATGATTTCGGCGCTTAAATATACATTATAATATATTAAATCCCTCGCTAAATTTTATAAGTTTATTTATATTATATTTGGTATATATATAATATTTCCCTAATTTCAGTTTCTCTGAACAGTTTTATTGTTATACCGTCTCATTACATATCAACGTTATTCGAACTTTTTCATCCCACGGCTCTTTGTTTGAGTTTTTAAAATATTTTAACGGTTCCCGAATAATTAATGAAAAAAAAAAAAATGTCTTTAAATGTATATGTAAATTTATTTACGAAATATAGTACGGAAGGGGGGGAGAGGATTAGCGTTAAACTTAAACGTTAACTTTAAAACTTTTCGACGACGGGTGAAAACCAGTCCTTTTATCATCCCCGTATACTCTACTCCTGCGGCACTACTATAATATAATATTATTTATACGTAAAATTTCTTTTGCGAAATAGTCCGTGCGTCCGAGTAATTATTAAAATAATAAAATGAAAATTTTTTATATAATAATAATTATGCGCGTATTATGTCGCGTTTATGTAATATTAGAATATAATATACGCGTTATTTCTGTCTTCGTGTAATAAAATCCGCGGTATTCGTCATAACTAAACAGTTGAAATTCCATAGATATCCATTATTCGTATACAACGAGTTTATTATGGTCTTCAAAAAGTTAATCAGCTCGCGCAGTTGTTTGAAACATCGCCAAATTACAAATGTACATTTTTAGATTTCACAAGAACATTTTTTAATTTTTTTTTTTTTAATAAATATTAATATAGAAACGAGAGAAAAATCGTGTATATATATATATATATATATATGTTTTTTTTTGTATAAAGATGCCAAAAATTATAATATGTGTCCATCATATAACATCATCTGCATTATATAATGTACTTGCCTATACACGTGCACGTAATTTCGTAGTAATTAATAATCGTTGCACGTTAAAATTTAAAATAAATTATAGTCGATAATTGATGATTTTTTTAATATTAATAACGCGCGTGTATAAAAGTGAATTATTTTTAGCCAATATAGTATACGCAACGCGTGTTATTTATTTATTTTATTTCATTATCGTTAGTCAATATAATACGCAAGATACATGTGACATATTATTTAATTTTTTATTTTAAAATTTCGTATAAAACGTTATTATTGTTTTTTTTATCGACTTATATTTTAACTGCAGCGTAAAACACGTTACAACAAAACGGTTTTAATACTATTGCAATCAGTTTCGAACGATTATAATATATATATATATATATATATATATATATATATATATATATATATATATATATATAGTATTATCATATTGAACGAAATCAACATGTATTGAAAAACAGTATATAAATTAACGTAAACAAACATTGAATCACTCTATATATGAATATTATAAACGTGATTAATAAGCGATATATATTATATATATATATATATATATTACACATTAAATATTTATAATAATATGTTCGGAATACGCAATAATTAATTATAAAAATACGCAATTGATAATTATATTTATAACGATCCCCAATAGGTCGTATTATACGCGATTTATTCCACATAAAAAAAAATTTAATATATAATAATAACACGCTCGTAAAATTATTACATTTTTTTAAAATAATATTTTTCTCACGTATGCATAGAGTGATCTTCACGTGTTATCTAATTAATTATAATTATTATTATTATTATTATTATTATTATAACATAATATTTTTGAAGCTGTCCTCTTTATATCAATGACGACTATATACGCACATACATTGTATTATTATATTACGCATTTTAAATCAATTAACGATAGCAAACATGGCATACGCAATACGCATATATAAATAATTCATCGCTATCTCGTATATTTAAATTTATTGTCGTGTTTTGTATAATCATTTTATTTACTTGTGTATACATATAACAAAATACATACAGTCCATGTGCACACATATAGATTAAAATATATAGTTTAAATATAATGTACAATATATAGTTTATATTATACTATCGAAGAAAATTCGTAATTATTAAGGTTAATGTGTTTAAAAGCGTTTACTATTATTGAAAAAATACAAAACCCGTAAAATATGTCCAAAAAAGTAAAAAAAATCCATAAATAATAGTTATATAATAGGTAGGCACTTAAAACAGAAAAAAAAATATTTTACGTTAATTATTATATTATATATATATATATACAAGACGATTAACCGTATATGTATGGAAATGAGTTTGCTGTCTTATTGCGCAGTGCACGTTTATCATCGGCGCTATACGCTGTAGACCAAAAATTTCAGCGTAAATTGTTTAAAAAAAAATTACCGTTTTCAAAATCAATTACTCATATTTAAACTGCGCATTTTCAAATTTTATCCATGTGTACCCATATATAGACATAATATTGGGATGAGAGATTTTTTTATCTATTAATATCTTACTAATGGAATATTATTTGTATACATAAACACACGATGTATAGAGTTCTTGTATTTTTAAAATTTTAAATGCATATATAATACGCTTATATTATAATTCAATTGTAACTTAATGTTATAAATGTATAGGCACAAATAATATATTGAAAATTATGATTGTAGGAAAATGAATTCAAAATTGTATACAATATAATGAATTTCAAACGTAATACGGATACATATAAATATGGGATTCAAATTAGTATAAAATTAATTTTCTTTTGGATTTACAATATACATATATATATATATTTACAGATTCCCTTTAATGGGTCTACGATTTGAGTACAATGAAAAATTGATACGAAAATTTGTTCAAACGTTATAATAATATAGTTTATAAAGTATAAATAATATAATAACGTGAATATATAATATATACGAGTATATATTTTTAGATTTTATTCGTAAACACGTATTTTATTGATTCTGTATGGCGTATGCCTACACGTCGTAAAACATAATTTTATGTAGTATATTAAATAGGTATATATTATAATAAAATTAGTTAATAAAACGAGAGGGATTATATAAAAACATAAATTACATTTAGATTTTATTGCGTACACGCTATATAATATATAAAATACATAATACGTTTTATGCTGCCTACATGTTTATTAACAATAAGATATTTTAAAATACATTCAAAATGTTTTTCAATTCTAATGATTTTTAATTTTGACAATTTTGAACGCACTCTTTGCAGACGCATTTTAAGGATTGTGTACATCTCTCCCTATTTATTACTTATATATACATATGACTAATTATTGATATTTTCATCTGTGAATTCGGCATTAAAACAAATTTACACATTTCAATATTATCATATCGTGTTCCGTATTGTAATATTTCTAAATATTATTCCCGCAGTCCTCCAAGTGTTTTGTAAACGAAGTAATTTTGTTTTATTTACTTACAAACAAAACGGATGGCAAAAATTTGTATAGGCGTGTTTACTCGTATTTCAAAGTACTAAATTGTCTTCTATTTTAAACGCATGTATTATAATATGCGTTTGGTTTTTTACAGTTATCTTTTATTTTAACACCCGCAATTTAAATATTCGAAAGATATAATCGTGTGCATAGTCATCACACGTAGTCCATCATAAAACAGAATAATCATATTTACAACGCGTCGAAACACATGATTTTTGTTCGCATATAAAAAATATTCGTTCTCAAAAATCGCGAGTCACTGCGCCGTCATCAAATTTAGTTACAGTTCACGCTGTGAATACATGTTTAGTTGAATACTATTAGCAAGTCAGACTCCATTTAATAATTATAAACTCTTTTCAGGCTACATCGCCTAGCTCCACACTGCACACGTACACTTGTTTTGCAAATATAACGATCGATATAACGCGGTATAGCTGGTACACGCGTATTATTATTATTATTATAAAATTCTAATAATCGATTTTAATGACAAAATTACAATAAGTATGAAGAACGACAAAAGCAATTTTCCGATACAAATTGCGTGTGTATGTGCGCTTATATCGATTCCAATATCGTAATTATAACAGAGAAAAAAAAACGTTAATATAAGTTTCGAATTACTTATTAGAATATTACGAAGGAAACGTGGAACATTATGAAAACTTATATATTTCATATTAATGAAAGCAACCGATTTCTGATAGACCTTATAAAATCTGTTGGTTTTTTTTCCACGAAATGTCTCAATAATGCATATTTTTATTTTTTGTAAATTGTTATACTGTCTTCCTACAACAGTTGTTACTACACGTTATTTTATACAAATACATTTTGGCCGATATCGGTGGGGGGGGGGGAGGAACGTAAAATCAACTCTCTTGAAAAACCTTTTGCGCAATTCAAATTTCGCCGTTAATAAATGTTTTTATAGTTTCCGAAGGAAATATTTGTTAAAAACAACAATAAATCTTCCGCGGTTTTCTATCGAAAATACGTTTTAAATTTTCTAATTTTACGTCGCGGTCCAATATTATTCTGCAAAGATTATACACATTTATGTAGTAATCCGCTTCGAAAGAGTACATATTTGTGTTGCTACACACGTGGAATGTTCGAATTCCTCCCGTATCGATAATTCGTGGAAATATACATATACGTGCATATATATTTTTTTCTGAAAATGTTGACCTCGCCAATAGCAGCATTTCGTCAATAACTCGCAAATTTTCAGTCCTTTTCGGCGTACTCCGTTCGCAAATTTCATTACGATTACCTACAAACTTGCATCAATATCAGTGACGAACGGAGCAAACACACATTTTATTAGACCATCGCATTAGTTCAAGATTAATGTGCAGACAAGAATCCATTTTAGGGATTCAAAAAGTCTTGGGTTCATAACGCACTGCTTTTAGCCAGTTCGACAGATGGCATTAGTGGAGCCCGCGCACTTACGGGTGGCAGCCAAGAAGTCCATTTGCTGTGCACAGTCATAGCGAGACAAGGTAAATGTAAGTGGTCGCTTTCAGTCTCCGCGCACTTTATTAATTTCTCTTCTGTTCACTACTCTTCTTTTCATTCGATCCGAAATCGAATGTCTTAATATTTTTCAAAAGGTGCGATTAACGATCGCACTGACATCGATTGTGTATAGTTTAAAAAAAAAAAAGAAACGATCCGAACGGTAACAAAGGTCTTAAAAAAATAATGTTTAAATAAGTCCCACCCTTTTTTTTTTTTGAGTGCCGTTCCAGCTGAAATAGACGATTATGAATCTTCGTTTTGTTTCTATTCTTACAGGACAACATTCTCCTGCTGCTCGACCGTACGCGATGATCACACGACTTACCGTCTGCTGACTGCTCAATTTTGTCTAAAAAAGGCTTCCAAAAAGCCTAACTGTTATATCGTATACAGCAGCTCGCCATATGAATGCCTGCGACCCTTCGACACGATACATTTCTTCGACTCTACTGCTGGCTGCAACGATCACACACCACGTGACCGGTATAGTCGAAAATCGCATTATTTATTATTAGAAAAAAAAACAACTACAAATGTAATATATAATTCTACAATAGCCAATAAAGCCATAATCATGCGACATTTGGTACGTTATACGGATACAAAATGTATGAGTATTCGATAAAAAAAGAAACAAAACAAAATTATCCTTGTAGAACTGGATTTTTTTTTTTTTTTATTTCTAACTACGTGCTTATAATATACATATATCATATACATTTTATTTGCGTCATTATCGAATAATAAAACTATAAATTTCACGTTGAACGTTTGTTTTATAGGTATATATACAAAAATTTAAAAAAAAGAGGTAAATATTTTTAATCCGCGCAACAGTATCGAATGACGTCTTATTCAATATAATATAAAATAAACGTAAATATTATTGTCTGTGTAACCATTTATCGTATTTATATATATATATATTAAACGTGAAAATAAAATAATTAGCGTATTTGTTTGTAAATAATAATCAAATAAATATATTAAATCGCTTTCGTTTTATTTATTATCGAACGAACAACAGCAATTATTAACATTCGCTGTACCTATATGTTACGCGATGCGAAGCACTTATTATAATATTTATTATGTAAACTAAACTATATAGCTGAATTACCCGGCTTCATCCGTGAACAGTTTTGCTCGGTATGACTGTATGAAAGGTATTAAATTGTGAAAGGTTAATTGTATAATAAAATATTATCATATTGTCATTATAATTATTATATTTCAAATCGTATAATAATCGGGCGTTTCTTGCAAATTCAAAACCCTCTATTTAAATCACTTTAAGAGTGGAATTTTCAAAAACCCATTTTTAGCGGATGCCTACGTCATAATATGTATGCCAAATTTCAGCTCGATCCGTCCAATGGTGCACCATTACTCACATGCGAGGATGTCAGTCACCTTTTTCTTTTATATATATAATAAGTTATATATATATATATAACATATTATTTATAGGTCACTTCATAAACGACATTTTTTTCCTACACACAAATCAAAAATCATTTCTGAAAGCACTAGATACGAATTCGGTAAATTCCGAGTATATATATTTTTTGACACTTAAGAGTGGCGCATACGAACGTTTACAAAAAAAAAAAAAGAAAAAAGTAATTTTTAAACAATTTTACATTATATTTCATATTCGAACTGGTCGTAATATGAATACGTTAATAATTTACGGTAATGATTACTTGTTTTTTTTTTTTTTTAACCAGCGTACATATTTTTTTTAACGAGTCGAATGGATCATATGCATACACTTTTGATATAATGTGGAATAATCGAACGAAAACGAAAATCATAAATAAAATGATTTTCTCCACGAATGTTTGTAGTTAATCAATTTTAATCATCAAAAATAAAACCTCTAGTCAACACGTTTAAAATAAGTTTTTTTCAATAGTCTGTAATTTAAAAAAAATATTTGGTAATTATTTTGATATATTATATACGAGTATATATAAACAAATTTAAATATCTCTACCTATCGAAATACCTACCTATAATTGGCTAGTATTTAAATTGTTAGTTTCTTTTTTTACTTATAAATATATTGATTTTATTTTTTGATAAATTAATATTAAAATCTCTTTTTTTTTAGTATTATTATTTTTATTATTTTAACTAATTATTAACGGTCTGTAGAAAATAAAATAATAATGAGATTTTAATCACCTAATTTGATGTTTCATAAAATGCATATAATATACAGATAATAATTGATAGCAGATACAAATCATTATTTTATTTTTTTTTCCCAATTAAAAATGAAGGGACTCACCGGTAGAATTTTCACTTTCTACAGTGTATATTATTTACATTATGATACCATATAAAATTGAAAATAAGACCTATACAATATTTAAATTTAAATTCATAATACATATAATAATTGTTAGCAATAAGTACTATATTATTTTATTACGATAAATTGCAAATTATTTTTCTAAATTATCTTTATCAAATTGTTATGAAAGATATATAAACAAAATTGTTAAGGCGAATGAACTTGCCATCATTTTTTTTTTTTTTTAAACACCACATATCCCCACGTTTTCAGTAAGTAGGATATTGCAGAATATTACTTTAAAATTTAGAATTTAAAAAACCGTGTATGTCGTTATTTAATATACTACGTGTAAAACCATTAGTTTTCATTTTGATCACAAATATAATATGCACATAAATGTATATAAAATACATACAACTTTTTTTTATTTATTTTAATTTCAATGAATTTAATTTACACTATGAAACACAAAAATATTGATTATCGTAACTTACACATTATATATATATATATATAGTGAAGTATTCGTCTCGCGCTGCACAGAACGTTTTCATATTTCTCTCTGTAACAACGCGTATCGCTATGAAATCACCGTGACTATTTCGTCGTTTTAAATATTTATATTCGCGTTGAATGGAACCACGGGTGGCTGTGGGTAACATCACACAGTCTCATCCCTGACTGCAATAGTGCCACCACTTGAGCGGCTTCGTTAGTAGTGGTATCCATTTTAAAAGTTGTTTTCTATAGAGATAATTATTTAACGTGCGGTTCGCGTGTGTCTATAACGTATAGGTAGTGAATGACTCGCATTTGACTCGCTTTTAACTGATCTTTCTATAGCCCAAGAATATCAGATGAGATAAAATAAGATAGCAGTATAGCTTTGTAATAATTGATTATTAACAAACTCAAATAGCTCGTCTTTCAAATTGCTAAAAAAAAAAAAAGGCATTGTTATCTAAACGAGAAAAAAAATAAAAATTCAATTTTTTGTGCTTCGAGCGACGGTAGTAGGCACGTCATACAATATAAGTTGTCATGCTTGAATATTTTTTTTTTGTTGAAGTTCGCCGCGCCACTGCCCTCCAATAACACATATAAATTATCGTCCAGACGCACACGCGTTTAATATTATGTGCATAAAAAACGATGGTAGTTTTTTAATGAAATTGTACTCATTAATATATATTATAATTCATAAATAATATATATATCAATTAATCACGGGGAATACGTTTACCGGTTTGATTTACCGACGACGTGGTCGTGCGCATCGTCATTTATATGCGACGGTCTGTCCGAGGCAGTTTTTTTTTTTCTTTGTCTCTCTCAAACATTCGTCGCGATGAAAACATAATATATATAGCGGACATTTTTCCATTGTACATTTACGTAATTTTTTCTTTTTCTTTTTTCTGCAATAATATTATTATTAGATTCTGGGCAAAGCGAGGAATGTACCTTATTGGTATCTTCCAGAAGCAGTGCTTCCGTCTTTACAGTCACAGTTCGTTTTCGGTAGCAAATCGCATATTTAGTTGGTGCTCCGGAGAGGTCATCTTTCGATTTTATCAATATTTTTTTTTTTTTTTTAACGTCAGGAAAAACTATCAAAAAATTACATGAAAATCGACAATTGTTTTTTTTTTTTCGTAATTTTCATTGAAACCTGAAATTTCCACTAATTATGTAACACATTAGACTCTATTGACGAGGCGAATGTTTCATAAAATGTCTTCATTTTGGATTATTTACAGTAGGTAGTAATTGTAGATTTTATGCAGTGATATATATATATATATATATATATATCTTTTTATTTATATGTATTCTTCTAATACCGTTTTAAATGTAACAATCTCGTATTATGCAAATTTAAATATTAATAAATAATTAAATCGAAATATATTTTCTTATATATCACATGAATACAAATATAATATGCTATTTCGCAATGTCATAATAATATGATGGATAACAAAATGGTTTTTATTTTTAAGCGATATGGATGATATAACTAGAAAAATAATAATATAAGATAAAAAAAAAACATTCGAGCATTATAGAACAACACAACCAATTATAGAGGCACTAAACAAATAAGAGGGAAAATGTGTATAATCAAAAATAACCATTAAAAAAAACATAAACACAATAATATTTATAATGCATTTGATTTTCACATACAATGAAACATTCGTTCACTACAATGATAAGCCGAACTTTAAAATAAAAACTTATTATTTGAGTCATCTTAATAAAACTAAATTCCCTATAAACGTGAAACTATATAACTTATATAAAATTGTAAATGTTATTTACGATACATTCGTAATTGTGTGCCTCCAATAAATATAATTTTCCACAGAAAAAAATGCTCATCATAAAAGAAATTATATTCGATGTACCATACTTATATGCATTAGAAATTAATTAAATTGTGTAATATTTTATACAAGTGTTCTGATAAGCAAAAAAAAAAACTTATTTCAAATATTTCGATGAAATTTTAAAATAAATAAATCGATACAAGTCACTATTATGCAAATTCGATATTGTCAATTCAGGAACTTTTAATAAACTATATTTTTCAATAATAACAGTTACACACATATATGTATATATATATATATATTTATTTATTTATCAATTTCATTCATCATTAGGCATTTAATAAAATCGAGTAATAAACGCATTAGAATATGTTTATTGTAAAGAAATTATATCTGACAATTTTGAAAGAATATCAGAAAAATATAAATCACAATTTAAAATTATATCCGATCAATAATTTATTGTAAAATATTAAACGTACATAAAAGTTAAAAACCATTTGTACGTAGTAAAAATACCTTTTAAAATGGCTATATTTAATTAATGTTGAGCAGTGGGGGTGAATTTCAGTATTTGAAATGAAATCTGAAATATAAAATTGAATGAAAGTGAAATCCGTGCATATAGTGCTTTTAAAAATTTACCTCAAAATGATTTATATAAACGGTTTCAGCACTGTCATCAATATTATAATGTTGCATTAATGTCGAGATATATAAAATACGAGAACATTGAAGTGGCAATATACTTTAACACTGATTTAGATACACCTCAAGATCAATCATATTAACTGCAGTACACAAACTCTACACCAAATTTATGACAATTCAAGAGTAGATTTACATTTAAAAGTGAATTATTTTTGAAATTGTTTAAAAATATATTTGTAGGGTCAACATGCAAGAATTACGAGGTTTTTTTTAAAAAAAGATATTACTCTTCAGGAAAAGGTTATCGGGCGAATAAAAACCATTTTCTGATATACTTATAAATCACCATCATGAATAAACATTAATATTCTATAAAATCACAAATCAAACATAACATAAATACAAAACAATAATTTAAATTGATGTTCACTTGATACTTGAAACACAACAATTATAAGTTCTCGGTGATGAAACAATATGTTTACAATAAAAAAATACATAATATGAATAAAATATTAATCTTTTAGTATAAGTTGTACTTAATCTATTCAGTATCAGTTGTGCTCCTTATCAAAATGGTATGATAGAATGAAAATGATGATCACATGGGTAATTTTACACATTATTTTAAAACAATTGATGGGGAAATAATACTGAAGCTGAGTTTAATAGCATTACAAATCGACATAAATTAATATTTTTGTATTTGTTTGATTTCCCTCAATTATGATTTCAACTTTACCATCTTAAATTACCAAAGCAGCTACAGCTTACGATAACTTGGAATAACTAGGTGGGGAAAACTTTTTCCTTAAGAACTTAAGAATGTATAATGGTAGACAGCTGACCAGTGTAATCACAGTGACTTTCCAAAGGAATGATTCGGTTTGTATGAAATGAGAATCTAAACAAACCGAAAAACAGTGACATTAATAATTATTATATTATTTAGTTTAAAAATATACACTAACCAAAATAATCCTTGAGTAAGATTAATGATAAAATATAAATGGCTAAACTAAACAGTTCGGCTAATAACATCAAATAGTGCCACGTGCGCACTGTTAATGCAACCATGATTAATTCTGTGAGAATTAAAGCAGTGAAACTAATGGCAACAATATGAATGAATTCGTCTTCGAATAGAAACAATGCTCCATACATTATAACACCACCTGCCGAAATATAAATAAATATAATCAATAAAAAAATAATTTATTATTTATATTTGAATGTAGAATTACCTTGATAAATGCTTATTAAAACCCAAATGAAAAATGTCTTATATGATAATGATCGTCCTTTACTCAGTTCTTTATAGAGTTCTGGATAGGTCAATGCGATTTTAGATAATACATCTTTATCAAGCACTAACGAAAATACAGGGAACATGGTGTATAATGTGGCATAACTAAAAAAAAAAAAATTTCAACTGATTCATTTAATTTATTTGCAATCACTAATCTTACTTACCCTATCATAAGAAACCCTTGATATAACGTTACTGATGAAAAATAAAACACTGCTGAAAATATGGCTTGCATAGTGGATATAATAAGACCTCTATGAATGACAAATTGACTAAGTGAAGCTGACCGTTTATAACTATATCGACCATGTACCATAAGAAGTCTAGCAAGATGTGCAAATTGTGGTACTGAAAAGTCAGCAGCTAAAGATGCTTGTCGACCTTCTACACCAGCAATACCAATGCCTAAAAAACAAAAAATAAACCACACAAATTGATAAATAGTTAATATTGAGTTAAAATGTATTTTGCAATTAAATTATTCTATACCTGTGTCAGCTGCTTGAATCATTGATACATCATTTCCTCCATCGCCGACGGCAGCAGTTCTTTTTCCAGTATGTGCTTTGATTAATGTGACAATTTGCGCTTTTTGAGTTGGAGAACACCGACAACATATTACAGCTGGACTACGACACGCCACATCCAATAATTCAGTTTGATAATATTGCAGACAAATCTTTAAAAGATAAAATAATTATTAGATAAACCATACATTCTTTTAGTGCCACTGACGTATGGGTGCGTATTTGACACTATCCTCAGGCCACATGTGCATTTTTTATTTTATCATCTTGTATTAAAAATTAATTTAATTTTCTAAATAATGTTACTTATTACTGTAACATATTAAAAACCCTTCTTACCAGTGATTAAGGAAATTAAAAATAATACATTTTTTTTTCATTATACAGGTTAGACAGAAATAGTTTAAATGAAATACTTAAGGATTTCAAAAAGAAAAAAAACTTCTTGGGCCTATGGATAATTAGTATCAAAAAATAACCTTGTAAGATAAAAGAGGTTTAATTATTATTGTTATATACTCACTTCAAGTGAATCCCCAGTAATTACAAGAGCACAATCCTGTTTTTTCCTAAATGCATTTAATTGCTGATGAGCTTCAGTTCTCGTATGCACTGGATTAAAAATAAATAATTCTTGAGTTCGTGAAACAAGGCGAGAACTTTTAGCAATACAAGTAGCCGTTTCTTGTTTATCACCAGTTAACATCCATATCTATCAAATAAATAATCGTTATACATAACATACAGCCAAATGTTTTTAATATGACACTAACTTTAATTCCTGCATTGCCCAATAGTTCTAAAGTTCTGCGAACGTTTACTTGAAGTTTATCTTCAACTCCTGTCACACATAATAATTCCATTTCACGTTCCAGAGTATCCACAACAGTTGCTACTCTTTGAGCACGACCTGTTACAGCTAATCTTGCAGAATTCAAACGAGACTGCAAAAAAAAAAAAAAAAAAAAAAAATCCCAAATATTTTAAGTATTTTACATTAGTATAACATAAACAAACAATACAAACTTCAAATTCTAAATACTGTTCTTCAGTTAAATTTTTTCGGGCTACTACCAATGTGCGTAAGCCTTCTCGTGCCATATTTCCACATTCTTCTTCCAACCAGTCTGTGTACTGAACAATTGATGACATAACTACATCTGCTCCTTTTAAATAGAATGTTATGTCTCCAGTACTTATGTCTTTAACAATTATTCCCATGCGTTTAGTTTCTGATGTAAATGGAAACATTTGCAATATTGTATAATTAAGTATATCCCCATTAGATGTTCGCAATTTAAGCGATGTTAAGTCTCGTTTTATCACAGCTAAACCTACATCTTCAGTCCATTTTACTAATGCAATCTGTGACAATTAAAACATAAATTTTTACGATTACTTCCTGAAAATATTGATAAATATAAATTAAATATGTATACCTCATCTGGACTAGAAGCTTGATAAGTACACTGTGAACGAGAAATAAGACCTTCCCTAATATAATGTTGATCAGCTTCAGATCTGAGTTCTACTGGACTATCAGTTCTATGGTCATACAATGAATATATTTTATGTCAAACATACATTTCAAACCCTATTTCTGATTAAAAACTTACATATTTCCTTGTCCATTGTTTTCAATAACAGGCGTAACATTATGACACAGTGCTATAGCTTTAACGGCATCATGAAGACGAGTTTGTTCTGAACGTCTTATCTTAAATGATGTAGATCCCTGTGATAAATTACGATTATGTGTGGGCTCAACTGTTCCACAGAAAGTCATTTTTAATTGCTCAGCAACCTGAAATTAGTAAATACATTTTACGTAAATATAACTAAAGATTACAAAAATATAAATACATTTTACCTGGTCAAAAGATTCAGCACCATAAGATACAGTTCCTAAGTGGAGTCGTTTGAACACCATTGAATTTTGAGTCAATGTACCAGTTTTATCTGAGAATAAGTATGATATACGTCCTAATTCTTCAGGAATTGTTGTACATCTTACAACTGTATCTGGCATCTCTTCATCTCTTTGCATTGACCAAGAATAAAATGCTTTACCCATGTCCAAATTCACTCTTAAACTAAATAAAGTAATGAAGACACATACATTTTATTTTTGGTTTTTATTTGTAAAAATAAAACAAAATTACTTTACCTGATTGGTATGATGTATGAAAAAAGTAATACAAATCTGAACATGTAACGATACCATGGACCGCTGAAGCCTTTTAAGCACATCATTACAAATGCTAAACCAACCACAGCACAAAATAGTAGCTGAAATTCATAACAATATAAATTAAAAAATAATAATAATAAATGTAAATATATATATATATATTTTCAAAAATATAATTATACCTTAGTTAACTGATTTATTTCAATATCTAAGAGACCAACTTTACTTCGAGGCTGTGAATTATTCATTACAGATCTAGTTTCAGCACCAGTGTAAACCACAGCACCAAGTGCTGAACCATTGGCTACAACACAGTTGGCCCATAATGTATTTTCCACATCAAGACTTACTTCTTCCCCATTATCTTGCTACATAATAAATTGTAAATTATTTAAAATTCATGTTACTTAATATAAAACAAAAATATTATTACCCTTCTGAATGTTCCAATAAAACTGTGGATGTCTCTTTGAGGTTTCTCTGCAAAAATTGTGGCTGTGATGTCAAATAAACGTGCATCACAATCTAATTTTTGAGTGTCTCCAATGGCAAGACGTAATTTCCAATCAGTTTCACCATCCATTTGATCAGTTCGTACAAAACAAGCACCAGATTTTTCAGTAGTCCGAAGTAACACCATATCAGCAGGAACTCTTTGATCTTTTTCTACCAGAACCTAAATAAACAATCAATTTAATTATATGTTTATTTATTTGGAATTAATTAAAAAAAAAAACTTACTAAGTCTCCCACTTTGAGTTTTGATGATGATACATATTCAGTACCTATATTGTGATCTTTGCCACGTATAAGACGTTTGTATTTTTGAGAGTTAACCTCTTCATCCCGTTGCCATCTTCGAATATCATCAACACCTTCACGAAATAATGTGACAGCCAATACAAATATCTACAAAATTAAATAACATGCTTATAGTAGAATAAGAATCATTAAAAAAAAAAAAAATTATTATTATAAAATATACCAATGGACCCCAATATGTATAGAGGTATCCTAATCTTAGCTCGGGTACAAATTGACTCATAGCCATAAGGAGAAAATAAAGATTTAAAAAGAATTTGAATTGTTGATAGAGCACCTGGAAATAAATTGTAATGAGTATCTTTAATCAATGAATTAAATTAATGTATTATAGGGTTTCAAACCTTTGGGAGGAATGTGATTATGGTGTACTTCTGATTGCGAATAACATTTGGGGAATATTTTTCGGTACTTTGTTTCCCAATCACAATCGTTCGTGAAGTAAGTTCCTTCTTGCGGAAGCATTTTTGCCAAATCCATTGGCAGAATCTATTAAAAATTCATTTCTAAACAATACTCTTATTTATCACATTTAAAAATATACTTTATATATTCATAATACATTTTCAATATATATATATACTTCAAAATATATATTGTATATGTATAACTATTTACCGTCTAAAATAACAGTTTTTACTATTTAAAATTATATCTTGTCAGGAAAAGTCAATCATTATCAATAAACAATATTTTTGTATTTTTATTATATTTTATATGTATGTAATTATAAAAATATTTTAATTTATGTAATATATACATAAATACATTTGACAAAATGAAACCACTAACATTGAATATTTGTAATGTCACTCTAATAAGTAAAAGTATGATATTGCTTTATTTCTTTTTTACTCAAAATAAAATATAAATTATTCAACTGCAATACATTTATAAAAATACGGATGATTAATTATAGTAAAAAAGCAAATATTATTCATGTATTAACCATTTTCATTTTTATCTAATATAATTCAAATTTTCAAAAAGAAATTATCATACAATATGTCAAAAATAATATGTTTTAATAATTGATAATAATTACACAACAATGAATAACTATTATTAAAGACGGTTAACATGTACATTATATTAAATTAAAAATATCTTCAATGGTTTATTTTTTTTCAATGAATCAATGAAATTTATATTTAATAATTTGAAAATGTCTCAATTATTGTTACAAATTAAAGTGAAGGTAATAAATCAAAATAAAATAATATAATAATTGAAAATGGGTTATAATTCCAATTTTTAAATATTCTTAGTATTTAGAAAAAAAAAATATATAGAGGTATGTCGAATTATTTATCATTGATTTAATACATAAATATTATGTAAATTCTTTAAATATATCTCAAAAATTCTAATAGACCAATTTAGTTATTTTCCTTTTGATATAATAATACATTCTTTGCAATATTTTATTTCTATTACTATTCATAATCATTTTATCATGCAAAATACTTTCTTTTCTTTTTAAATAAATATATATATATATATATATATATATATATATATTTAAAATATTAGACTACTTATTAATATTTAAAAAAAACGCATGCAACCAAATAATTAATATATGTAAAAAGCTAAGCCATTATTAAATAATTGAATACGCCTATGTTAGTGGAGGTTTAATAAAACTAAATATAAACAAATCTACACACACATTCACTGCTTATCACAAATCACTACATTGAAATTCTAAATTAATAACTAACTAAGCACTTTGGTGTGTTCAGTGTTATAAATAAAAAAACACGCTATCACTTCAATCTTAAAAATATTAAATTTAAAAATGCTTAGTAACAATTAATATTTCACTGTAGTAATTTGTCTTTTCGAAATATAATTTTAAAAGTATCTGTGTTAGTCGTGTTTAATACAGGTCTAGGTTAGGTTCACCCAACCTTAAACAGCAGCCTACAAAAAAAAGTTTTAAAAAAAGGGTGAGCTATAAATTGGTTTTAATAACTAATTAAAAGTAAATTGCATAATATCTAACACATTTTTATACTGTTTATAATCAAAAAATTAAGAATTATAAATTACATCAAATGCAGCTTAAAAAAAGTTCAAAACTAAAAAAAAAAAAAATTAAAAGTTACATTTCTTAAGTGTAACAATTATACACAAAGAGATAAAATATTAATAGAATTTAATACTCGGTACAAATATGTCACTACAAGTTCAAAGAATATTAGGAAATTATAAGAAAACAACACACGGTAAATTCTAGTTCAAATTTTATTTAAACTGTTCATTAATATAAATATTATTAAGTTGAATCAATAGAAACACTATCTTTATTAAATTTTGCTCACCCTTTTTGAAATTTGTTAGCCCAGCTAGGTCTTGACATACCTAACTTAAAATTTATAGTTAGGCTATTAATAATATTATATTAGTAAAAATACCAAATTGGGATCCTACCTTAATTTACTTTTTTTCTCTTCTGTCATGACTGTAAAAATATTAACAGGCAGGAGAATGTGTCACAATCTGAAATAATAGGACACCAACTCCATAAAATACGACAAACTCGTCAAAGCACTATTATTACGACTTAAGTCTTTTTGTACACTTTTAATATAAACAAGGAAAAACAAATGTAATTTATTGGATTTGGAATTTTATTCTTTTATGTCTTTAAACAGATTTAAAAAATAAAAAGAAAAAAAAGAGGACAAAAACTGATAATAATTTAACTACAAATTATTACAACTCAATAAATAAATAGGTTAATAGGAAGAATTTTAATATTAGAATCACCATTATTTATTTTAATAATCAACCATTTTTTCTTATTAATGGCCTGAGAAAAAATTGAATTACCAAGCACTCACAGATGAGGTCTCATTTGAAAATAAGAAAACACACAATATTAACTCATGCGACACAACTTTTTTTTACTCGTATTTCATAATAAATATCAAGTTGACTAATTTTTAAAATTTTAATGGGTAAAAAATAGAAACATGCAACAATATTTGCAGGGTCACTCAAGGAAAACAAATATATATTTTAACAGCTAAACTTAAAAACACTATAAAAAAAGAATAACTGTTTTACCTACATTACTTATTTATCACTTTTTATACAATATTTTGGTAGTCACAACTAATATGAAACTGAAGGTAATAATATATTTTATTTTTGTATCAAAAATGTTGTATGACAATGTAACAGAAATTAAGTAATTTATGAAACATTTCAAATTGTTTCTTTTGTGTACCATATTTATTAGTTTTAATAATATCTTTAATTAATGTGTGTACTGATGCTGAAGAAATGTTTACTATTTATGATTACACTAGGTAATCATAAATTCTAAATAACAAGTACATAATAGTATATTTTTGCTAAAATCCAAAACTAACTGCAATTGTATATTATATTCAAAAGCATAAGTTTTTTTTTCATATACCAAAATCTCAAGTAAATCTACAGAATACATTACGTTAATTAAAATCTGTTTGTTTGTAATATTTAGATTTCAATTAACAAAAATAGTAAAACTTTTAGGTACATCGTAACATATTTCATGTAATAATAATAAATAAATATACTAGTATTCAGATACATTTGAAAACTTCATTCATTTTTAGGCACCAAACAAAATTTATACTGAAAACGCAAATGATTGTAATATATATTGAAAAAATGAAGCAGGTACATATAAATTAATATAATTATCCAACTACTTTATTGAAATTTAAAGTATCTGAATACTTTTAATTTATTGAAATAGATAACAAAAAAATTGAATAGTTATTTATTTAAAATAAAATCAAAAAGTATTTATAATCAATTTTCTTAGAATATTATTTCCTATAAGTGTTTACTTTAAAAATAAATTTTTGAGTTTTTAAAACTGTTTTATGGTCATGTGAGAAGCATTATGTTGATTTCATAATTTAAGCTTTTGTCATTTGATTAAACAATGATCAATTAGTAATTACAAGCTATTTTGAAGGTATCGGCTGATAAATTTTAAACTAATACAAAAATATTTTAATATACTTTTAGAAAAATTATAAATTTAACTACAAATGTTATTTTAGGCCAATATTTTAATAACTATCCATACCTTCATTGTGGTTAACACTATCTATATAATATATGTATCCTTTATTGATGGTTATTTTATTGTTTAACATTGATTTTATATACTGTAAATTTTCGAAATAAAATGCTTTTTCAATTTTACAGGAAAAAAATTTGGTAAGTATTTCGAATTAAAACGAAAAAATATAAAACATTTTTCAAATAGAATACATATAATTAACTTAGATACGTATAAATAAAATTAACAGTATTCCCAATAGTGTTAGGTTGAAAAAATGCAATAAAAAAAAAAAAATACAAAGAAATCAGTCATACATTACTATAATATCACTATAGATACATTTATTGACTCACAAATAATAAATATGACAACTGACACACATACCTTCTCCTTCCTAAATTCTTAAATAATGAGGCATACAATACTTTGAAAATCAATCGAAATATAACCAAAGCAATGAAAATTCAAAAATTCAAGTATAAATCAGAAAAAGGATCAAAAGTTAATTATATTACGTAATCATAAAAAAGGCATAAGAAAACTGGACAAATTTGCATGGTGAAATAGACATAAAAATCCATGGACCCCGTTTAGTCATGTCCAATGTGATTTTTGAGGAACCTATTAAGTCGTGTGTTTATTCTAAAAACTAATGTTCAACTCGCCTCTATATGCCGATGCCATAAACGAGATACCGAATAGTTTTTATTTTCGAAACGCCAAATATATATTTATATTTACTCAATAGAAAATAAAAACCCTGAACGATATTGATTAATTCAAAAATCATTGAATACCGTTTACCTTTTACCACGTACAAACTTTTTAAATATAATATATTGTACAACATTGCATACGATGGAAAATGGTTTGTACAAAACACAATAGGTAATCCCAATAAATACCTTTCAAATTCAAATGTTTGGATAGTTGTTAGGTACCATTAATATACATATTTCTCATTATATTAGGTATACTTGTTTCAGTCATTGAAGCATATTAAATTAATTTATTAACAGTTAATATTTACAATGATAAAACGATCAATATTAAATTATTAAAAAGTCCATAATAGTTTTCGGAACATTTGCTATTTGAACTAATGTTACTGATTATACCTAGGAATCCCTTAGTGTTAAAAATGTTGATAAAGTACAGCGACAAGGACTATACATGTTATAATTTGAATACAAGTTTATATTGAAATGTCGATCGTTTTTTTTATGAATGAATATTGTAACAAAGCAATTAATGGATTCACTAGTTTTCGATTCTTAAAACAATATTATGTCGAAGTTTACAAAATTGTATTGGCATACACGCGATGCAAACAACAATATTGACCATTTATAATTTACCAAAAATATTGCGAGATATTATATAAGAATAAAAAAATATTACTAATAACTGTCTATAATCGATAAAAAACATATTGAAAAGTCAGTGCAATAAAATCGAACAAAACCGTATTGATATTGTTTTTAATAATTCGGCTTACATTACACTGAATACACATTTAAGCATGTGCCCCATTTGTAAAACTCGAACATATGGACAAACATACACAGGACAGTAATGAATGATCGCGGGAAGTTATTTTCTCGGATGTATAACGATATATTATTGTATATATATTTTTTTAAAGATATTTCAACTTGTATAGTGATTTGACGACGATGTAGCAAAACGTTTAAATGTTATGTTAAAACCCGGCCGAGTAAAGCTGTCCCGAGAACGCGAGAATAGGTATGAAAACAAAACTACACCGATACGCAATAGAAAAATAGAGTTAAAACAAAAAAGAATATCTTAAATCAGACGTTTTAAAAGTTCTACGGCTGTTCACCGTCGGAGGATTAAACACGCAAACCCGTAAGAAAATCCGCGACTGTAAAAAAAAAAAAAAAAGGTAGATAGAGAAGCGTTTGTACAATCCCCGCAGAAATGAAGGAACGCGCGCGTACACAGTACGAGAGACGGGAACGAAAAAAGGGGAAAAAATATCCGGGCAAATAATCGATTTATTACGCTTTTTTATTCTTTCATGGTACGCGGTAATATTACACACAGAAAAAGAGGGCACCGTGTGTTGTCAAACCTGTTGAAGACGTTATTGGTTTCCCGAGGCTTGTTCAAAAGCGGAATGTCCTCTTTGACGGTCAGAGTGGTCGTGGACGAGGACGAGTTCATTTCCACCAAACAGACACCTGCACCGGCGGGTGAATCCATAAAAAAAAAAAAATCAATCACATAATCGAGGCTATCGCGCCCGTTTAGAGGAGGAGAACACACGCGAAACACCACGGCCCGATCACGCACGATCCGTCGATATGATGACGACGAGACGAATTACGACGTTGTGACGAACGGCGTAAGGGGAGACGATCGGGAGGAGAGGGGAGGACATACGATTGTCCGTTATATAAAAAAAATTATTTTATTATTATTACTCCGATATCTCGTTGTGATAAACCGCGAGTGTACAAGGGGGGGGCGGGTGGGAGAAATAATAATAATAATAACGGTTGCCGCGAATAAAAACGGCACACAACACACGCACGGCTTAAATTGTACGTCGTTCGTCACAACAACAACGAAGACGATTACGATCGACGGGAATAGAACGAAAACGAGCGCAACGAAATTGATTACTCGCGGGTCGCAGGGCCACTACTACTGTTACACGGGCCACCGAGTGTTGCTGCGATGACGACGCCAAGTGGCGCGGATTGGAGTGTCGAACGACCATTGGGCACATGACGAGGACGGGGAGGGGGGGGCGCGCGATCGACGATGTGGCGCGGTATTCCCGTTTGCGTAGGTGAATAACAGAACGGGAGTCGACGGATGTTATCACAGCGCGCGCGCGAATGTCAAGGTTCTTTCATGGCATAAAAAAATTTGAAAAAATAAAAACATGGTGTGATTTTTCCATGACCACCGCCAGTGATAAAAAAATTATTCTACGATTTAGTTCCAAAAATCCCACTGGCGACAGCGCTCACGCTCGTACTTATTTAAAGATGTTTTATTACTTGTTATTTATTTACACACTTATTATTCAATTCAAATAATCTCGCGCCGAAAACGTGCACACAATAACAGTTTTTTTTTTTTGAAAACTTTTTCGTCGTTTTATTTAATTATATAAAGAACTATTTTCCTTTTACAATGGATTCTGAACGTTTTAGTGGTCGAAATATTACATTTTAAACATTTAAATCGTCGGAGTAATAATAATGTACAATGAATTTATAATCCGACTACCATTAACGCTAAAGAGTGTATTAAAAATAAAAAAATTGTGGCTTATATTTGAAAAAAAAAAAAAATTAAGAAATACGGGTTGAAAATTCAAACTTTACTATTTCGTAATTATTCACAAACATTGCATATACACAATGACATCAAGATATATATTATATATACAAGCTTGTATAAATGTTATACAATATCGAAAAATTGTATACTTATTGAAAAATTGAAGAAAACAAATTATACATTCGGATTGGTGTCGATTCCGGCGGAATTAATTTTCAAATATAAAATTGATGATTAGTTATTGTTATAAATTATCAAAAAAAAAAAAACAGTCCATTTTGTACTTTATCTCAATTATTTAATACAATCGCCAAATTTTATATATGTAATAATAATGAGGTAAGAGAGTTTCAAAATACAGACAAAACTAAAAACAAGTAAACAATATTTTTTTAAAAGTATTTTGTACACTACACATTAATCTATCATTATTTTTAAACTAGAAAAATGTCAACGAATAAGTCTATATAAAAAATATAATAATTATTGAACAAAATAAAATTAAGGATTTTCACAATATCGTTGTAAGTTGATTGTATTTAGTATGTAACGATATCTGTCACTGAAATCGGATAGTCGAATTTTTAAAACAAAAAAAAAATTGAAGGACTGAAGTCACTTATATGATATATGAAAAATTAAAAAAGTAGCATTGAAAAAAAGAGAACTTAAAGTAGTGTAAAATTTATTTAAGTGTTAGAATTTTTCCATTTTCGTTGTAAATGAAAACATCAGGGAAGAGTGAAAACAAAGGAAATAATGAAAATGAAGGATTTAAAAAACAAAAAATATCGGACAGGAACAAATCGACTGACAACTCAACGACGATTCAGATAACTTCAGGTTATCAATTATTTTAATAATTTTATTTTTAAATGATAGTAATGGTAAAATATTTTTTTTATTTAAAAACTAGTATGTCCCACAAATTTTAATTACGACTGACTTTTAAATTAAAACATACACATAGTAGTATGTATCAATTAGAAATAAACTCTATTAATCTACCACTGTGTTTAATGAACTATAAACCATATGAATTTTACAATTTTCGCGCTTGTAAAATAAAATAATAATTTTCTTCATTGTCCAAAAAACAACACGAATAACATTTGGTAGGAATATCTAAGGGGTATAAATGAATCCAAGACTCATTAGTGAACTGAGCAATTACAACATTTTTATGTGGCTCTTTTGAAAAAACTAAAAATTATATACATACATATTGATTTATTATAACTCGCAAAAGATAATATTTTTCAGTAATTATACTCGTATAATGTACACAATAAATAAAATTAAATATTTTTCTCAATTAAATAATTTTGTTATTCGATAAAAACATAAATAAAATAATACAATTATTATGTTTTTTCTGGGTGATACTATAAAATGCACACTATACACACATTAAAACAATTTCATTTTTTTTTTATAATGGGAGGTGGTAATTATCCTAATGATCTTTCTTTAAATTCACCTCTCCTTGGGAAGAATCGAAATAACTACAACATTATACTATACTTATTCTTTCCACCGTTACTACTACTACTACTCCTACTACTACACTACTACTACTTAATACTACTACTGCTGCTAGTAAAATAGTGATTAATAAAATAATTACTATTTATTGGTCGTTATTATTTTACTATTTATTGGTCGTTACGACCAACAACTTACACTTATATATTGTGACAAATGGTTTTTTTATGTCGGATTGCCAATGTTCGCGAACGTAAGTAAATAACAATTATTATGAATAACATAAACCTATTCGATTATCGTTAATAAGATTTGATGAATACTACTTACCCAGTAAAATAAAATCTCAGTCGTGTTTGGGTATACTATCTGTATTATGATACTAGTATAGTTAAAATTGTTAATCTCACGTCTAAAAAAACACTCGAAAAATCGTATAAATGATAATGCAAAAACAAAGAAAAACGTTTCCCAAGTCCTAGTGGTGCATGTTAGTGTGTAATAAATAATACTGTTGTACGTAGTATAGTTTCATGAAAAAAAAAAAAAACCACATCGCTAAAGAACAGTTTCGCCGACACCTGCATGAAAATGAACTCTAATTGTCGGTACATATAATAATACTAATACAGTTAGGTTCACTCGGGCGATCGGGTTAACTGGTGTTGATCGACTCACCCGCAGAACAACAGCGAAGACGCCCGCGCCCATCGGCTCTTGTAATAGATGTTGTGCTTCTTGAACGGTGTCATGTCGTCACTGGACAGGAAACAATCAGAATCGTCTCCATCGAACTGTCTCTCCGCTTGGCTTAACAACAAAGGTATGCTCTCGGTCCGCAGACTTTTTTTTACCTGAGAACGACGAGCGCGTGTCAAACGAGACAAACAGAATAGAGAAAAAAAAAAGAAATAGCCAAACGAAAATTTCCGCGTTGATACCCTAGCGTTTCACTCACTCGTTTCATTTAAACGCGATGTAGTGGTTGATTCGTCGAAAACCGAAATGGACATTTTTTCCTCTCTCCAATACCACGGGATGCCTCCCTACATCAATCGTGTCGCCATCGGTCTTTTCGTCGGCCGTCCGTACATATTTTTTTTTTCCACTTTTTACGAGGAAAATCGGTCGCTTTCGGGTAGTAGAAGACGACGACGACGGAGAGAGCGCACGCGCGCACTCGTACAAATAAAACACACACACACACACACAACTACCTACATACGGTATTTATGCGGTTAAAGAAAAACGTACGATATCGAAATATTATAATACCATATTGAAACGAGACGTAAAAATGACTTTTTTTTTTAAAGAAAAAAAAACGTAGAGAAACCGTAGTAACACAATTTTTTATTATTGTTTTGCTATCCCCTTAAGAAATTACGATTTTATTATTATTTGATTAGCGATATCACGTCGGGCCGTACGTGGTTGCTCGACCTACCGGCGAGAAAATCGTCACCACCTTCACGCCTGTCGGGTGCTTCGCCAAAGCTTTCATTTTTTGTTTTTTTTTTTAAATATTTTTAACGGATTACAAAGGCAAACCGTTTGTGTTTACTCTAACTGTAACTCGCGTGTTCTTTAACTTAAATGTTAAATTCGTTCACGTTCTTTATGATAAAAAAATAAAAATAAATGCGTTCATTTTATATATATATATATATTTATGAATCGCTTATAAAATTAATCATTTTTTTGCTTTGTGTACAAAACCCGTAATTAGTTATTTCGAAACGGATTAATTAGAAACCCGTGTATTATAATATGTATGTAATAAATAAATATAATAGAAACAATTTTATTATATAATATTAATTGTTATATTAAATAGGTACCCAAATGAATTTGAACGGTGTGAAAATCGTTCGAGTTCATTAAAACTATTGACGTCGGTTCATTTCAAATACTGCGATTCTTTTTTTCTTTTTATCGGGCCATTTTGACTCAAAAACCCTCGTCGTATGCACGACTACGATATAGTCCTCATAAATACATTATATTGTATTTTTCGAGTTTTTTTTCTCCGTTAAAATATCAAAAGAGTACCTGTATCTCGAATAAATGATATAGAAGTAATAGCAAGCAAATATATATATTTAATTCCTGTAGACGAACACAAAACATGTAATTCGATACGTATAAACTATAAAGAAGTTGAAACTAATGTTTATCCGATAAAAATATCGGTTAGTGCGTTTTTCGTGTGGTCATTATAACAGCTGGTGTTGTGGAAGAAATGATTGGAGAATCGGTTCAGAGGCTATGAGAGATGTTATGGGACACGAATATTTTCAGAGGAAGAGCGAAAAAGAAATGTTTGGACGGAATCGAGGGTGATCGAAGATGGGTGGTGGTGTGAGTGCGTACAAGATGTGATAGGTCATGATAGATCGTCGTGCGTTTCGTGATGGTGTCCGTGTAATCGCGATGGCACAGATTATATGTATTATCGTGATTAGATTCGTCTAATCTGTGTTGATGGCGTAAGCTGTACACGAAGCATAATGTGTTTTTCATTTTATAAATGTGTAATAATTATACGTACAATTCTAAACTCCTATATATAGCTAAGCTTCTTAATCCCAATGACGATTTATTATATATCGACGATAAAATTATTAAAATAAAAACTTGAGAAATGAACGGGATGACATTATAATAGATTATTATTTTTAATACTCTGATATAATATATTATACATAAGCGTAGGTATTATAATTATTGAGTAGTTATATTCTTAAACGTTGTACTATGGACTCGTTTTAAACTGAAAGATGGTACGTAATAATAATAAAGAAAAATAATAGTACTCAAAGTATTATTATAATCGATATTTAACGTTTATTAAATGCAATAATAATAGTAGTAACGTACTCGTAATACGTAACTTAAGTATATTCTATTTTTTATATTATTTTTGTTTTATTGGTAAATATATGATAGTAATCATATATAGGTACACTTGTATTTTGTGCTATAATGTATTTGGAAAGTTTTTCGGAGATTTATATAAAGCGTGACACTATATTATAAGTACAGACATTATTACACAGCCTTTCACGGTCGATTATGAATGAAAAAAATTCGAAGGACATCCTTAATGTACGTTGAAGGCCAGGAAGGAGACAGCTGTCTTTGTTGCGAATCATCCGGTAGTGGAACTATATCGAACCACTCAAAATTGAATGTAGTATACCATTAAAAAATTGCTGGAAATGATCGCATGACATCGGGGGTAGCACGCGCGAATCTATTTCGTAATTCGTATAGTCATTTTGAGGGGATTTTTCACACACGAAACGTCATGATAGTAATTTAAACGTTTTCTATTTCCGACGTTGAATTGCACCGTACGATTTATGATAAAATACAATAAAATCTCTAAACGGATTTGAATTCGTTGTGGTGTCTATTATATTTAAGTCAATTATCTCACGTTTTTTCAATTTTTTTTTTTGCATGAATTCCGATAAAACGAACTGAGTAAATTAAAAATTGTCGATATTCTGCAATTGTTGAAGATATTATTTATAATAAAAATAAAAATGAAAAAAGTGTTAGAGTCGATCAAATTCTTATACTTGATCGAAAATGAGAAAACGTCTAAATCACCGTGTTTCCTACGTGTGTTGGGAAAAGAAATCCCCGTTTCCAGTTTATATATAATTAATGATAATAATCAATAGGAAAATATCCCAAATAATAAAGATATTATTTTATACATAATTTTGTGTTTGTAACACAGTTGATTTACATCATCACTGTTCATCTAACGTATTCAAGAATCACAAAATTGTTTTGTTTTCAAATAAAATTTTATATAATATTCGTGTACTACCGCATATAACTCGACGAATTACAATATAATATAATACTAATCCGGGATAGAGCAATATTAATGACATTATTGTATAGCTATAACTGTATAACGGAACACATGGCAGATGTTATGAATTGTAACGTCGTCCTTGTCATTATTGTTGCGATAAAATATGGATTAAATATTGAAGCCCAGGGTGTGAAATATGAACATACTAATATTAATATAGTATTATATAGAACAATGAAATATGGGTCAATGTCGTTTTCGATTTTTTTGTATTATGCATACGAGTTTATGTCTCGTATAATAGTTGTATTTTTTTTCATTTAATAGTTTTTGTGTAAATATATGTGTCATACATCTGCCCGTTACAATATTATTATTTGACAAGGCGAAAAGACGACCGAGTTTTAACTACGGTTTCAATGCTCTTTTCGGGCCCTGGGGAAATGAAAAACAAAATATTACATGGTTTAAACCCAAAATCAAATTAAAGTTCAAATAGGTACCTACTAACTGAATTGAAAAAAGAGAGAGAAAAAAGGAAAATTATCAATTGTTTTCAATCCAAACTTTATATTTTGAAAAATAATTAAACATTGTATTTTGAAATATATATTTATTCCTTAAGAGAAATTACTTCAGTTATTTGATATTAAACAATGTAATGTAATTTATGCATGCAATTCATGTTAAATTTAGACTCAAAACTTTTATTGGCATATAATATGTAATATATATATATATAATATGTAAGTGTAAAATTAAAAAAAATATATACATCTTATAGAATAAAATCGGGTCAGATATAAGTGAAAAAAAATATAGTTTTTATTAAATTAGTACATTTTTGTTGAGAAAGGGCCGTCATAAAATTATCAGTATTGTTCTAAATTTGACGACCCCAATAAACCAATTATCATAAAACCAGGTTAGTAATAATTTATTATATCAATATACTTGTTGTATGTGGAACATAAGATTAGTTTATGATATACATCTCTATGAATTTTGTATATTTGACATAAATATTATTATAGACAAAAAAAGAGAACCTTATTCGTGTCGTCGTCTTCACCATAATCATCAATATACTTTGCTATTAAAATGGAATTTTTATTTTAAAAAATATAATATTTTAATGATGAATAGACAATAATTTTAATCAATATGTATCTTCATCGTACGTACATACATAATGTTTCTGAGCTACCAGCTTTATATGCATATAAATAATTATCATTGTCAACATCATTTTCATCATATATATATATAGAGCGACCATATTTATGATTATAAAATGTAAGAATAATTATATATTATTATTGGTATTGTTTTAAATTTGGTGACCCCATACAACAGTTATTATAAAACTAGGTTAATAATTTTTACATCAATATAATTATTGGAATGGAATATAAAAGATACAATTAGTTTATGAATTTTGTATATTTGATATAAATATTACAATAGACAATGAAAATATTTTATTTTTTTATTTTCGCTTTATCTTTGTCGTCATCATCTTCCTCTTCATCATCATCATCGTCGTCATCATCATCCAATGAGTAGTCTTCATCATCTTCTTCATCATCATCATCACTATACTCGGCTATTAAAATAAAATGATTTTTAAAAAAGTATAATATTTTAGTGATCAATAAATTTAATCTATATGTACCTTCATCATAAGTATATCCATAATTTGCTCCTGAGCTACCCGCTCCATATGCATATGAATCATCATCATCGTCGTCGTCACCTTCATCATATGTCTGGCGACCATATTTATGATTACGAGCTGTAAGAATATAATTAATTATATTATTAAAAATGATTATTTTACCAAATATGTATATATTGTTTAAAGACAATAATTATGTAATTAATTGTAAAAAGTGTATAGTTTATTGATTTTAAAATTGGTTTGTTCAATATATTTTTAATTTATTAAAATAGATTAATTGATATTAAGAACAAAATATGGTAAAACAATGTTTTTATCAAGTTGTTATTGTTTAATTACAGCATTTTTTAAGTTTTATAGATGAACCAAAATAATACGCATGGCACAAATATACTGCAACTATCAGAATCAAAAACAAACTTACAAGACAATGATAGATCACTGACTTCAGCTGTTGGATAAGAACACTTTGGACATGGATAATTCCGATCCTTTTCGGAATACTTGAAACGTTTACATCTGATGTGTTCATCGCAGAAGCACACCTTACATTTCAAACAACTGTACTGTCCTAATTTGTTGCACGATTGACCTGTAATGATTTTAAAAAATTTGATGGTCTACATAATTTACGTATTATAAAAAAATAATTTATTAACCACATCACAGACGTTGATCGTAGTTAAAGGATATAATGAATAAATTAATTACATTTATAATTTTCCGATTCTAAAACTTGACACGAGGCTTGATGTTCAAATTGATCATCTTCACACAGATACGCCGAACAATATGAGCACATGAATATACGGCCACCGTGATCCCACGTCCCGCGTTCGCATTCAGCACAATTCGCATATTGTAAGGGACAAACGCAAGCATGAGTTGTCAGACATTTTCGACCATGGCAAACCCACGCTTCACAAAAATCGCATATGGCACCCTAAAATGTGAATATTGTCACCGTTTATATGTATAAAAAAAAAAAAAAAAAGAAACAATATTATAATTATCGTATTTATATTTCAAACGTACAACCAATCCCATTCCTGTTGTATAGACTCCTGGGTGTTTTATAACGCAATCTCCGGATTTCATTAGGCATTTGATTTTACCACAGCTTGCGCACTGAGGTAAACGCTGTAAATTTTGACAGAAATAACAAAAAGCGCGGTTTTTCTGTTTTCTAAAATGAAAACGTATTATTATTATTATTAAATGAATCGAACCGTTTGTCGACAGATCGTGTTAATAAATAAATATTATTTATACGTTGTAGGTATTTGATCGACTTACTTTTTGCATTTATCGCATTCCTGGAATATAATAAAAGTACGCATTAGATACGCGAATTACTATTATTATTATTATTATTATTATTTAATCGAGAACGATCAACGGTTTACCATAGTGGCGTTGCACGGATGTTTGGCCAAAGACAGATTATCCTTTGCCGATCTAATTCCTTTTTGTCGGGCCCTCATCTTCTCGGCTTTTTTCCTCTGACCGGTTTTCTTTTTGGGCATGTTTTTTTAACGTATCACTAGCGTACGATTAGTTTTATTTTTATCCAAATCGATAATCCGACGACGAGTACAATTCAGCACCGCGAGGAAAATTTCGCTGTAAAAATCCGAAATTAATAATATACACACACACACACCTTCAAATAACCGTAACGTCACGAGTTAACGATAACACTATCACGGACAATATGATTTTACGATAAGAACGAACAGGCTGGCAATCGCACACGGAGAATCGAATTTTCTATTGGCAATTCGTAGAGGATTAATAAAAAAAAAAAAAAAATCGTGTGCGCAATTCACCGCGGCTTCGTCGTGACTTTCAGAGAAGTGGGCTATTTCGTCGAGACGTCGCAACAACAGGTGTTCGCAAATATTTGTACACTCGTCGTCGGTGAAGAAAAGCGCGAAATGACATTGTTTCCTGTACGTGTGTGTGTGTCAATAATTTTTACAGAATTTCCAAATAAAACACATTGTATTGCGTAATATTGGTGGCAACTGTTTTTTCTTAGGATTTCTCTGAGTGAGGATGAGACGAGAGAAGAAAAAATTCACTCCTTCCACACGAAATACATGTGGGCACTATCGATTTTTTTGATAAAACTACATATCACACACCACATTCATATAAATATAAATATCTGCAGTGTGCATAAACATTTAATTTTCATACGTTTACAATAAACGTATATCGTTCGCAAAACGAGAACTCTAGTGTCATAAGTTTCTTTTCTCTGGCGATTTCGTCGATTATTTTTGCCTCGACCACTGTTTTAGAGTCATTATGGATCCGAATATGTGCGTTGCAAACTCATTCTAATCGAATCTAAAATTAAAATATAAATTATCGCGACAACAATGCGGCGCGAGCGGCTACGCGTTGTTAATAACGAAAATATAATTATTATAAAAGTGACGCACAATGTGACATTATAATATATATATATATGTATACACGTCGGTATTTAATTATTTTGTTTACAATCGTATTGTAATTTTATTTTTTTATCTCTTTTAAATTCAAATGGAAAAAAAAACTTATCGTTCCGGATTCAATAAAATATCTCGAACGCATATTGTTTTGTATATACGTATAATATACGCTGCGGCTAATACGTAATTAAATTGAGAATTATAAGATTATCGTTAAAAATATGTAAATTACAGTCGATTTAATATTATATAAGCACTCTTAATTACGTGAATTACAGATACGTGAGTGATGTATTTGTATATATGTGACTTGCAAAATTTGTCATATAACAATTTGTCGATTAATAATGCGCGTTTATAAAAGTCCGTTTAATATTTTATGTAATTGAATAATAATAATAACAGCAATGAGCGAAATTATAAAGTTCACAAAATTAGATATAATTAAAAATAAAAATAAAACGATATTATAACGAGAATAATAACGAATATATTATATAAACGTGCAGTGTATTACAAATAATAATAATAATAATACAAATCATAATATCCATCATTTTTATATTCAATACAATATTATGATTAATGTAAGAGCAAAATAATACTAACTTATATACATATGATGTATATGTAAATGGATTCTTTGACGAGCAAGCAAACATTTTGTATACAATATCCGTAGTATATTTTATGACGATTAAAAAAATAATAATAATAAACGCTCTTTAATTTACGATTTATGTAAAGATACATTATTTAAATTCAATTTCTTACGACGACAAAAAAAGATTATTGTTTTTAAATATTGTATTAGAATTTTCGTCTGCAGCAGAATTAAAAGAGTCGTTTTTATTTTTATAACTGATTTCGTGTTATCGTTTTAATCGACATATATATATACTAATACTGGATTCAATATTTATACAAATCATTAAATTGTTACCGGTTTTAAGTTTTAATATTAAAAAAAAAACCTGTAGGTCGTAGCGCTGTGTGGATGCGCGAATCAAATGTGTATGGTATTTATATAGGTAAGCGCACAGTCAATCAAGCGTTTTTGAAACTGGAAATAGTATACCAATAACGGTAATATTAAAACTGTTAGAATAAGGCACGGCGGTTTATTTAAAATTAAAACTATTTCGCGATTAGATGTATCATACGCATTATTTATACGTGTTTTGTATACTGCAGACTATGCGAAATTTTTACAATTTCAATCGTGATTACCGAAAAGAAAAACAATTATTCAAAGCCTGTGATTTAAGCGATTTTACCTATAATGGGTAGGACTAGTCATCCGGCATCCATTTTTCAGAGGGCTCATTTTCATTCATTATATAAGGTTTATAGATCAATTTCGTATTAGGACATAACGCGCATTATTGTAACGATTAAAATAACTAACAAAAAAATTAAAAATGATAATAGAAATGGTTTTATGTTTGTAAATGATATATATACGCCACTGTATACAATCGCAATACTCGCACAAACTATCACTACTTAAAAAATAGAATTTGTCATAGACGCAAACATATTCCTATTAATAATAATTTTAAAAATAGTTACAGTATACGCTGTGGCGTAGAGTCGACGGAATAGTTCTATCAAAACTAATCCTACAATTTCTTCCACAGACCGGGTTGGTTGTCTGGTTCATGATCAATTTCGAAAACCTTTTCAAAAACTCAAAAACTTTTCAAACGTTTTTGGTCCGTATAATTGTAGAACGTAAACCCGTAAACGTATCTGTTCAACTGAAAAAGTGAAAATATCATACGAAAATCGTTAATGATTTACTATATATAATATTATTTACTGTAATTTATAACATCTTGATTTAATTTGCAATATTTATTTCTGACGATGATAATAAAAAGGAGAAGTTTTTTTTTTTTAATATTAAGGCCTCGAAAAAAAAATAACTTACTTAAACTCCACAAGTAATTTGAAACTTTTTACTCGGGGTAAAAGTTAAAATCAAATTTATAACGTTCGAGATGCCGAATAAGTGTTAATAACTATGTGTAAAAGTAAATATAAAGATTTTAATTTAATGATTAGATATTGAGATCACATAATAAGTTATTTAATATAATAAGTGTACAAGAATCAAACAGCAAACTCTTTTACTTCTTTGGGAAATTATCTTTTTGCGAATGCACTAGCGTGGATAACAGGAATTGTTTCCAAACACTTTGCACACGTTATATATATATGTATAAACGTAATTATTAACAAAACTTGTATTTTATATACGACTGTAGTTATTTTATAAGACAGTGCGAAAATTCCCGTATAACTGAATAAAAAAAAAACCCTTTGTTTTTGAAGGAATAATTATTTTTTTTAAGTATGCGAGTTGAAAAAAAAAGAGTTACGAAAAAAAAGAAAGTATTCAGCGTGTAATATCCTATCCAGCACATTCCATCAAAATTTGACCGTTACTAACGCGTAGCGCAGAGAATATATTTAACAACACAATACTTACATATTATATTTTTTTTCTCATTTATATCTCGAAGTTAAATAAGTTTTTTTTTCTTCCCAAGATCAATATATTCAAATACATACTTTAATGTTTCATTTTTCTTCATTGAATTCCGCGTTTGTAATATTTTGAAATATGATATACATTTTATGTTTACGAAGAGAAAAATATAAACGAAAATAACTCTACAATTACGTAAAAAACACTTCGTTAGTCACAAGAATTTCACTTTTTTTTAATGTTTATTATTATTATTATTATTATTATTATATTATTTCATTATAATTCGTAAGTATAATATTATAGTTTTGAATAATATTATTATATAATATCGAAATATATTATAATAAGTATTTTCAAATCATACGAGTTTTTCTTGTTAGAGGTATGTACCGTGTATATTATATTTTATATTAAAAGAAAAGTATTCGTTTAATCCTACACGTTTTCTTTTTTTCTTTTCTTAAATAAACGACATTATGTTAATACGAGAGAATGTAAAAACGAATTTAATAACACTTTCAGTAGTATATGCTCTATATTTAAATAATTATATTATTATAATATAAACTGTGCTATATCGTGTATATGTACGTATCACAGTATATCGAGTTAAAACGTTTTTATTTGTTCGCGTGTATAATTATATTATATTCTTGTACGGGTACAACGTAAATCGTATTACAACGGGAATTACGAACATTTATTCCGATATTAATTAGCGAAAAAACGTTTAATTTACTGAACGTGAACAATTTACTAACCGGAATAATGCGTTTTTCTTAAAAATTCATCGTTCACGGGATTTTACATATTATCAAATTATTTTGAAATTTAACTGAGCGATAGATTCAAATGATTTTCTAACAGTATTTATATTTTATTGTACGTACGACGGTGAACTATAAATTTCTCTTTGAAGGAGCGAAGATGATTGAAATAAAACCTAGAGACCTGGTCCCCGTTATATAAACGACTTTGTTTAATAGTTTTAGTAATAAATTAAGTAGTCTGAAACAGATGCCTACATAATATGTGTAATATAAATCAAATAATAACAAATTACTCGTCGAGCAGTAATAGAACTCGTAGCGGTGTTATTTCGATACATTTATTAGATATTTAGAAAACGGGATATAATGAAATGAAAAAAAATTCCAAACTTTTTTATTCTTTCTAGTTTTGCAGTGAGAGAATTTTTTTGAAATTCTCAATCGTGTTCTTTTTCACCGGTATTGTGAAAACCATAAAAGCGGCGGTCCCTGTTATTAAATTAATGTTTTATTCAAATAGAAACGAATGAAATATATAATATTAACTGTGTGACGTAGGACCTCTCGAGTAAGTCTTTCCGATTTCCCGATGCCTTTGCGAGATCTGTAAAAAAAAAATCTTCGCGATAACCGTTTTAACGGTTTTACGTTTGTAATATATATATATAATATATAATAAAATGCTTTTTTTTCATGTAAATTGGCACACAACAATTATTCGTATTGACTTTTTGGTCTCAGTGCGGGAGGGCGTTTTAATCCTCTCGACCTCCCCCTCCTGTAAATACATAATATATGATATAATATTACGATTCACGCGTATACCGTATCGTCCAAGAAATTATATACGAACGTCGTCGTGGAAACGACCACCGTCTAGAAAATATAATAATATTAATTTTCGGTATGTGCACATAACAATACGGTTGTTTTATATAACACAATACAATATATATAATATAAATTTTTTCTCTCTTTTTTTTCTTTCCTGTAGCGAAGAACATAATAATAATAATAATAATAATAATAATACGATAATACTATAGGAAATTTAATGCAGTGCGACGGGCGCGTCCTATACGACGGGGAAAGTTTCTCCGTCGCGTGCCGCTGCCAAAAACGATTGTACGAAATTTCCCGTTAGGCGTATACGTCCGTTCTCCGTAACCATAATTTAGGTAAGATGCTAAGTGCATTTAATAATAATAATAATAATAATAATAATAATAATAATATATAATATATTTTAATACGATGTTGTTGAGCGTGTTTTGGGGTGTACGCCGAGAAAATTAGTTTATTCGCCGTGTGCCCGTAATACATATTGAAAACCGACGCGCGGAGAGGAATAGAGTTTATTTTCCCTAGTACTCTATACGCGTACACAGAATTTGATTAAAAGTTACCGCCGCGACTGTGGGAATTGACCGAGAGAAAACTTGTCGAATTGTTCGCGACGAGATTCGCTATGTGCGCGGTGTACGGGGAAAATTAAACGATGCTAATATAATTTATTGCAGCCCTTGTATAATTTTATCTATATAATGTAATTACGAGTATTGATATATATAATATAATATCACGAGCTAGTTTACGGTTTTGTTTGTTTTTTTTTTTGTAATACAACGTAGCAACGATACCGTAATTTGCCAATCGAGGTAGGTATAGTAAAAAAAAGAAAACGATTTTTCAAGGTTATTCAAATGTGATGCGTATATTATATAATAATAATAATACGTGCATGAAGAGTGTGTGTGTAATACTCCTACACGACGATATTACGAAATTATTATACATATGTATTGGAATATACCAGTTCTATGGACACGATCGAAAGGATTTATGTGTATATTAGTATGCGATGTATTACGATATACTTTTTCGAAATGAGCGGCTTTCGTGATCTATACGAATGATACTCATGAACAGCAGAAGGGCTCAGTGCGTTTGCATGTTTTTTTTTCTCGCCGTGTAATTTCGTATGAGAGGAAATATGATATGATCGGTGAACATTTCTTTCGCTTTGTTATTATAGATGAAATTTTAATTTCTGTATTTATCCACGTTTTTACGGGCTATAATTATTATACATTTAAACGCGTGCAGATTTCACGAATTTTCGGTGCATTTCTTCATATATTTGACAAAAATAAAAATAAAAATATCTCGAGTAGCATTTTTGGCGCAGACGCCGATTGAAAATATTTTTAATTTAATTTTTATAAATCATTCAATATTTTCCGTATAGTTTATCCCTTAGGGACATAAAATGGTATGAACAATCGCTACGAAAATATAATTTTTCGTAGAAATGTTTTATTCTGTAAAAAAAAAAAAAAAATTGACACAGTATATTACGTTTAGAAATAATCGTTTAGAAACGATTTCGAGTTACTATACATACGTCTATTTACAACATCAATACGACGTATAATAATTGTAATAAATCAAAAGGACTTTCACACGTATATTATTACACTATTATTTTTATTATTATTATACAATCGATCGTCGGAATAGTTATTTATGTCCCACTAAATTTAATAATAATTTTTCGGTTACCTTTTAAAAGAAACATATTGTCATTTATATACACACCCGAGTAGCATTATAGGTTCAGGTGCCGTTTTAAATCATCAATGGATGATGATTCAAGGGACAATCTGCAAATCCGTTAAATCTGCAAATGTTGTGTATTTCAATAGTTTTTTTTTTTTTTATTTTTTTATCGTAATTAGATTTTCACACAGCACGTGCTTACGAGTACATATTATAACGGGGATTGGTTAGCAAAAAATCTTCGTCAAACGGGTAGTTTTTAAGCGTATAACGGCAAGACATTATGTCGTTCGTCTCGTCGTTACTAATGAATACTTAAAATGTCGTACGGATTTGCGCGCAGCGACGATTTACGCGATCCACAGCGGTAAGAGAAAAAAAGAAACCGTTTTTTTTTTTCGTTTCCTCAAACGAGTGCGAATTCCAAACGCTGCGCGATATACACGGTTTGTTGTTTATTACGCTGTGTAATGTAATACAATACATACGACATTAAATGTACGGCTACGGTGTTTTCGGGGCAGCGTACACTGGGGCAATCGCCGGCGTCGGTCTAGATAGAATTTTTTTCGGGCGCAGTCAGATTTTTACGATTGGAAATTAAAGGGTTCGGTCCGAGACAAAAAAAAAGAAAAAAAACACCTACTGACCTGAATACTTATGCACATTGTATGTACACGATTATCCTGTACGACGACGACGGGTTTTTAAGTTTTTAGGAGTGGGGCAGAGCGTCGGTCCGAGGCAATTATGACGATTATCATCGACTGCAGGTGTCGTCGTGCAGGTCGTACGAAAAGAGAAAAAACAAAAATAATATATTTTTATACGTATAACAAAAAAAAAAAAAATAAATAAATAAATAGTTTTATTATTTAAATACAATGTTATCGTCTGCGAATGTCGCATCGAATAGTCGGGGAATGATTTCACGATATTTTTAAGGCACGTCGCGTAATAAACAATATCAAGGTGCGTCCCGGAAACCCTTCGTTCACCCGTTTGATGGAAAAATATTGTCGAACGCTGGCCGCCGTGCGTTCGGTATAAAACGTAAAACGTTTTTAAATAACGGACCGAGCGAAAAATTGTTTCGATAAACTGTTTGTATGTGGGGGGGGGATTATTTCGAGTTATATTTTCGTTTAACTGTTAAACAATTTCCGTCTGATTAGTGGGGCGCGTTTTTATGTCGGTGACGTCGTAGGGCGCGGGGTAGGTTAAAGAAACATTATGTCATTCGACAATTATTCGTGGACGTGTGTGGACGAGCACGTACATATACGATATTTAACAATGTTGTTGAAACCGAACGAAACCGTCTCCGATGTCAATAACGGAACTGTGTGCGTACAAAATATTGTATACCGTTTATTTAAATTACAATGTTTATTTATTTTAATTATAATGTTAAAAAAAATTAAAAATTTAACACTAATTGTGTGGGTGAATTGATTAAGAAGTGTTGTGAATAATATTCGTCGATTGCATACGTTATACGTTGTGTACACCTTTGTATACAATTAATCGTCATAAACATTATCTAAATAATTAATACACGGGCGATTTCCGAATTATCATAATTAAATAAAATTATTATAACTAATTATTATAATTAAATAAAAAATTATTATAATTCAAGTCATAGGACGAAAAGTTTGAAATTTTACAACTCGACTTCTGATAATAATTCTATTGAAAATCGCCCGTGTAAATATTTAATACAGAAGTACATTAATTTTGTACAGAATTTGTTATACGCTAAAAGTACTCGGTTTACCGGAAACGCGCGTCATTCGAACCATTATTTAATTTATTGGTAAAAAAGAAAAAAAAATGTATATTTCAATTTGAAATTAAATCGTTTGCATGGCGCGAGGACGGAGTTCCCATGTTTTATTCAAACCTCCTAGAAAAAAATACGCTATTACGATTTACGTACGCGATTAATACTTGGGTATAAATAATCGGATCGTTTTAAAACGATATAATATTATGCGCGTAAAATATCAATAATAATAATAAAAATAATAATGATACAAATAATAATACTCGTAATAATAATAATAATAATAATAGAAAAATTGAAATTTACTGATGATTATTATTATTATTATTTATTCGTCTAATCATTGAAAGATCATTCATTATACACCGCTTGCGCAGCGTATAAATAATTACAACAAAATGCGTAATACATATTATAAATCTGCAGTGTGTAAAAAAAACAATACGATCCCCTTACGATTTCTACTTTCACAGCTCGTGATAATAAATGTACGTTGCGGGAACGCGTAAAGCGTGTTGTGTGTGTGTGTTTTTTTTCTATACGTTTTATACAGCTGTATAAAATTAGCGGAGATTTTTGTAAATATACGAACTCAATTTCAAACACATTTCGATTTAACTCGTTTTGAAATATACGATTTAAATCCACACTTTTTTCCCCCTTTTGACTCCTAAAGAAGTTTATTCAAGTTTTAGCGCTTTTATAAAGTATTCAAGCTGTACGCGTTAGCGTATATGTGTGTATATATATATATATATATATATATATGTGCTTACGGTATAATATCATCGTTTTACCGTCTATATACGTATAGCTCATTTAATATTTATTATTTGAACGGAACAATAAATCATGTTTTTATATATCGACGTTTTGTTGGAAATTTTCGACGTACAGCGAAACGTAGAATTTCATTTTTTCCCTTTCCATACGAAAAATAAATATATAAACACGGTAAAAAAAAAAAAAAATAAAGGAAAATAAAGAACGTCTCATGTGTCGATCGAAAATAATTAAAATAACGCCACGATAATACACGACATATATATATATATATTTAATTCAATATTTAATAACGTTTATCTTTATAGATATTGGAAATTGTCGATAGAACGTCGATCGTTATAAACTAAATTATTTTGCGGATAAAATATATATATATATTGTGTTAGGAACTGGTATATATATATCAGCAGGGACTTAAAATTACATGTTTTTTTTTGTACCGAACTAATATAATTTTAATGACATAAATTTATATTTTATAATGGAATATAATATTTTCTTGGCCGACCAAAGGAGAAGACGAATATATTGATTAACACACGTGCATGTGTATAGCAATAATAACAAAAACAACAACAACAACAACAATAATAATAATAATAATAATAATAATAATTAAATTGTATTTTGTCTCGAGATATCGCAGTAAAAATGGCACACGCTTAAAATAAAAATCCTTCTCGTGACCTATTATCGTAATTAAATACTTATAAAAATAGAATTCTTATATATATATTTTTTTTATCATTGATTTATCAGCAACAGAATTTAATTTCCTTTAAAAAATAGTTTACACTAAATTTGTATTGGAAAAAAGAGAGCAACACGAATTATTCCAACGATTATTTTATACGTTAAGATAATAAAAAAAAGTATATATATATATATATATATATAATGTGAAACGGTGTACATTTTTAAAAGTTTCGTTCATTCATTAGTCGAACAGATAGTAATAATAAAGTGTTCATATATATTATACGAAGGCCGGTCATTAACGAGTTATAATAAGTTAAAAAATTAAAATATACCGTGTTTAATTCGATTAAATGGTTTGATACGTATTAATTAATTTTCTCTCGCATCGACGCGTGGAATATGTTTTTATTATTATTATTTTTTTTTATATTTAGACCAATTAAATTAATTTGTTGAATATTTTCGTAGTCGAAGTTGTTTATTCGTATTACCATTGACTGTATATAAATACATTATTATTATTATATTGGAAAATTATTATATCTTCTTTGTTTTGCTGCGGTGAATTTTTGAGACGTCCGTGACTTTTCCAGCGTACCATATTCGTCGTGTAAAATATATGTCCGTATAAATTTATCCGTTTGTGTGATTGGTTTGTCGATTTCGAATGTTACCCGTAAAATAAGCTCGTGTCGGAACTCCGAACGGAAAACATTATCCCGTTTATTACGAGAGGAAAACCGTTTCGAGTTGTGATCCGCACCGCCGATCGAGAAAACGATTTGGTAACAAAACGTTCGGCAGAGCCAGTCACACAACTATCACAACAAACAATATGACAAGGCTTAAGAAATAAAAAAAGTATAGCGACAGAAAAGATGTCGGTGAGATAGCAATAAAAAAAAAAACTCAGTACAAGGATACATCCGACAGAATCCTTCCCGCCTGCGGGATTATGATGACGACTAAGCCATGGGTATGGACAGAACACGATCGCGGGAACCGGAAGGGGACCGCGATCAAAGAGAATCCGTGTAAACGGGTACTGCAATAATTACAGAGACGCGGACGCTGTGAATGTGCGCGTGTGTACAAACCGTCTACTGGAATGTATAATCTTGTGCTGGAAATAAGAGCAGAGAAGAAGAAAGACATTATAACAAAACAAAAAAAAACCGACGTTATATTATTTGCTGATTTTCGGGGCGAAGAAAGGAGTTTAACAAAATTTAATAACTGATCGCGACGCGCGAAGAACACGGCGGCGGCGGGTGGTTTTTGGTGAAACGACGTGTATAGAGAATGGTCAAACGCGTCCCGGCCGGATCACACTACATACACACATGCATTATACGCGTGGTGTATATTATTAAATATGAGTTTTCACCGTTCCGCCGCGGTTGTGAAGAACGGCTGCAAAAACGTGGGCGCGCGGGCCGATCCGTTACAAACGGATATACGTATGCGCGTTGCGTCACGTCCACCGCGGACCGCACCGTTCCGCCGCGTGACGGTTGGCAACGGATACCCGGCACACACACACACACACACACACACACAAATATTGAAATCGACGCGAGTTTTGTACGCGTAACGGCTCATAACGGAACCGCCGTTTTTGCCGCCGCGGTGAATACACGCGTACACTGTGCTGAAGACGTCTTGTTGTGCGCTGCAAACCATCGGAATATCACTTTCGTTTCGCATCGTCTGCCGTTGTCCCGTTGTTGTGCACCGTTGCACCGATCTACACCGCGCGGTCGGCCATAACCCGATCGCCGTGCCGCGGCACGAACCGGCCACAGTGCTCGTTCATACAAAAATGTTGGCCAAAAGTGAAAAAAAAATAAATATTGTTAAAAAACAATAATATAAACTAATTTTTTTTTAAAGTTTATTACAAGACACGTTGAACGTTTTAGAAACGTATCTCTTGATGTCTTCCCAAATTATGTGTTAAAAGTACGATATCGCGTATTCTATGTCATGGAATTCGTCACGTCGTCGTTTATATGCCGTCTTTAAGGTTTCCGTTTAAACAAGTATTAAGCGATAATTTAAAATAACTGTTATGCACGAGACAGTAGACAGATCGTTATAGTGAAATGTTACACCGGAGTACACATTGTAATTTATTTGAAGATATTTATGCAATTCCTAATGGAATTAATAGTATTTTTGAATAAATCTATATGACGTGTTGTCGATCAAAAATTCTCGTCTCTAGTTGTAGTATAGACACTGATTATTAACTCGCCGCGGCGAGTCGTCTTATTTCGGTACAACGGGCCTTTTGAAACCATTTGCACGAACCGATATAAAAATTAACAATAAAAAATATTGTGACATTACTTATCGTTCTATGGTGTGTACCATACGAAAGCAATCATTGCAGCATTCGATACGATTCCGAGTGGCGTTTCGGCGTTAATACACGTTTCGGGTGTATACAACTAACTATTTTTAAGTAGTTCAAAACCTATAATTACTGTGAATAGTAGTCGAAGAAGAAAGTTTTTCTTAATCCCCTTTTAATACGGTACAAAGTTACGTATCCGATGAATATTTCAAGTTTGTCAGTTTGAAAATTACGATTAAAGACTTTATAATAATAATAATAATAATCGATTTCGACGAAATCGCGTTTGTACCGTTGTTACGTAATTTTTGAAATATAATTTTCAGGCGGTTTTGACAAAGACTTTCACTGTAAAGCATCGGAGGAATTCTCGTTTTAGAATTTTCGGGTATAGACATAAAAAAAATAAATAAATATACACGTCATTGTAAATTCCTAGCTTCGTCCACTGTAATCTAAAACTTCTATAATAAGAGTTGTTAATGAAAATCGATAATAATAATAATCAATGTATTATTATTATTATTATTTAGATAATTTATTATATTATTGAAATCGTTTTCAGTTGAAATATTTTTTTTTTTTTTATGATGATCGCCTTTGTGTCTTTGTACGAATATTTTTTAGGACACACTAGCGTAGCTTTGATTTTAATGGAAAATGTGATTTTTGTTACGTGCAATTTACCTGTATAACAAATATATGTAAATATATATATATAAGCAATCAATTTTAGATTTCATATATAAATGTATTGGGGAAAAAAAAAGGAATTCGTATGAGTGTTAATGGGATTAATATCTCCGTTATACGATAAAACAAGTAATAATAATAACACAAGTTGACAGGATTTTGTTAACTATATCAAGTTAATCCATATATATATATATATGAACATTAAATTAATTTAAAATTTTTAATTTCGTTAAAAAAAAAAACAAAATTGTTTTAATTTCATTTTATTCAATCGACAAAAAAAAACATTACCTTACCGAACCCTTTATATTTATAATAACATTAAATGTTATTTAGAAATATTTCTAATGAAAGATGAACCAGTAAAAACCAAAATGATAATTCTTTATTAATATATGTTTCTAGCATACATTAAATATATTAAAAAATAATGTGTTATATTATATACGCGCAGTAGAAAAAGTTACTACAGTCTATAAAATAAATGTGGAAACAGAGAGGTTATTTAAATTTTTCACTTCAATTGTACTCCGTTGTGTGTATATTTAACGCAATAATTGCGGGTTTATCGACACGTCTAAAATAATTTAATTACATAGATATTTCAATAAATATACAATTTTAAATTTAATATCTAAAATAGCGTTTACCACCAATTGTATGTGCGAATATAGATTAAATATGGATGTACTACGTGTATGCGAAACGAAGCGTTTTCTAGAAGATATATTTATTTATTTGTTTTTGTGTCGTAAAAACTGTATATTTTTCTTCGTTTATTTTTCGCGTCGGGTTTAGTGGAAGAAAAAAAAACTTTCGTCTTATTTATATATAAGGAAATCTTCTGGAGCGCGATCGATATACACAATATAATATTATACTCGTATATACGTATATATATACAGAAGCTGATGCTGCAGGCTATACGAATATGTTGTACGCTCGGAGTATTACATTTTTTTTTTTTTCATTTTAAATTTACGCAGTTTTTATATGTGTAGCCGCGTTTTATACGCGCGCGTGTTGCAAACTTACAAATGTGAAATAATAGAACTTTCTATAGACGTAACAAATTTATTTGAATTTGGGAGAGGAGAGAGGAAACGTTTACATACGTGTACAATCACAAACACAAAGTGAATAATTTTTTTTTGTTATTCAATAAATCTACCGAGAGTTCCTCATGCGTTCTCGGATATTTTTTTTACATACAAATATTTCGTATTGAATCGTTTTGATTCGTCGAACGAACACACAACCGATGTTGTTGTTTTGTCTTTATTTAGAAAAAAAAAATATTAGAAAACCAAAAAAAGAAAAAAACGACGACGGACAAATAAACCATGTATAAAAAAGTGTACACGGGTATGACGTATTTCGTCCGGCCACCGATGATGAAACCGAAACAGATTTTCTATCTGCACAATGGTGTTTTCACTCTTGAAAAAAGTCTTTGGTACACTAATTTCAAATAGTTCTATTTTTTATTAACAAAAAAAAAAAAAATGTATTATTTCTATATTTATGCATTAGCACGTTTTATTTCCTTTAAATCAGTCGCTTGTTTGTCAGTTATTACGTCCACCGACCGGTTCGTTCCCGATTGATCTATGAAACAATTTTCGTTTTTTTTTTTGAGACTATAATCAAACATAGAAAAAGGAAAAAAACGAACGTAAAACCGTGTATTTATTTAACGAAAGTCTGTACGTATTTATAAAATTGCGCAACGCGCCTGTTTAGTAATAAATATAATATTTGAAATTAAAATAAAAACCTTTTTACTTATATAGTCTTACAGCGATATTAAAACGTCTGAAAGCGGTACTACGAACTCGCGAGACTTTAGGAATAAACGTATTTTTTCTTGTAAATTCGTCTCTTTTATACAGCCCTGCGGGGATTCGTAAGTCCCAACCAGAATTTATTGATTTCATATGGGAGTGTATTGTGATTGGGTGTGGACTTAAAAGCCTTAACGCGAATTTCGATTTACAGTGAGTGCTCGAGAGTCGTAGGTTAGGTATTGACTCGCAATAGTCGTGGAATACTGAAAATGTGTTTTGATATAGTCAAGTGTAGTAAAAAAAAAAATAATACAGTCTGATTGATCGCTAGCAACGTCACAATTATAAATGATGCCCGGGACTTGTACGGTTGTTGTTTACACAGAATCGCGTTTTTATGACAGTAATAATAATAATAACAATAATAATAATTATTATTATTATTATTATTATTATTATTATAATCGCTATTATACTTGCACTGCAAACGCACACGTTTAAATCGGTACCTTTGTAAATTCGAATTATGTATATACGCATATACGAAATGTCGTGGAAAACTATACGCACAATAATATTATGTATCCGACGGCGGTTAAAATATTACAATAACGTGGTGTGTAGTATTGTAGAAAAATAATAATAATTTGCGGTGTTTGTAAATATTGTAAAGTTCGTTATGCGATGACGATTGAACGTGTCGCCGATTGAGTTATGTTTTAAATTTCAAAAAAAAAAAAAGGTTTTTAAACAATACATTTTTATTGTTCTTCATTTCGCCAACATTGACAATATTTGTGCAAACGTACGGGCACATAACAATCGCGCATAGTAGCGTTTAACCGTAGCGTAAACAAAAATAAATAAAAATACGCGAGAACGAAAATTGTTTGACACACACCACGTCGGTCGCGTCGTAGGTATTTATCGACATCACCGCGGGAGTGATTTGGAGAGGCGTAAACACGACGCGCGTCTGTTACACGCTATAATATTATACTAATGTATAATGAGAATATTTTATTTTCCACGGGCACGGGAAAACAAATCGCGTTTCAATTATAAATCGAACTTAATTTTAACCAACTATTGGCTCGAAAACAGTGTTATCGGCTCGGCTGGTTCAGTCACACACACTCCGGTTAGTCTCGTGGGTTCGAATCCCGCGGTCGGACGCCGCTTATTCGTAGTGAACATAAAACAGGACGTGTTAGGAGGTTAGGTTCACAACGCGCCTGTTATTATTTTAATTTAATTTTAATAATAATTATTAAAATTAAATTAAAATAATAAGACAATCTTACGAGTACGATAATTGTACTCGTAAGATTGTCTCGGGACGCGGAGTCCGAGGATCATATCAATAGAGCCGCAATACAATATAATACGTCTGTAATATTATAATATAACATTAAATATGCATTGAAAGTGATTTGACGTGCGTGTCTTAACGATATATCGTCGTTATTCGTAAAAAAAAAACTTCCGACGTGCTAAAAAAAAAAAAAAATCTGATTTTTTCAAAAAACACAAAACGAATTACCAACAAACGACAGTTAAACAAATTTATATTTTATATGAAAAAAGTTGATAACCTTTTATTTTGAAAAAAAATAATTCAAGGAAAAAACAATTATTATGGAAATATTTACGAACATTATTTCATCGCATAAAAGGTTCTTTTTTTTTTTTTGATCAAATTTACATAGGAGATTTTTCAGGGTCGCATATAATAATACAGGACGGGTTTTTTCATATTTTAAAATGATTTTCATAACAGAATAAAAAAAATTTACCTACCGAGATTTATATCCCGTTAATTTTATTTAAAAATCAATATATTTATATATAATAGTACAATATATTCTTCAAACCAAACGATAGATTATTATTATCGGCTTGAGGAACAATTCATAATTCTAACCTATACACGTTTATACACACAATATTTTTTCCTCTCCGGAATCCTACGCAGAGTGATGCGAAAAAAATGTATATAACGTCACGGGCGCCATGTACAGTGGCGTATACAAGGGGGGGGCGATGGGGCGATCTCCCCCCCTAGATACTTGTGTATGTACCTATATCTACTGACAACTAAAATTAATCGAACTAAAACTAAAATGTAATAAAACATTTTTTTATTTAAAACTTATTATTTTCATATAATTTTTCGATAATTCTAAGTTAGCAGCAGATTCGACGGGCCGTTTTTCTACTCGCCCCCCCCCCTAGGGGATGAAGTAAATACGCCCCTGCGCCATGTACAGGGGGCTCTGGAGCTTCAGCCCCCCCCCGCCATGATATTGATAAAACGGAGACAGTCCCCCATGATTCTCATATAGAAAAATCAATATTTGTTAAATATTAAGACTCAAAGTTAAGATCTATGCCATACATAAGGTCTACAATAGGCAAAATACGTTTGAATGATATTACCATTGTTCGTGTTCACCGCGACGAAGAAATAAATTTAGAAATTGTTGCGAACCAATATATTAACAATTCCGAAGTGCGATGAAATACATTCTTTATATAAAATATGTATATTTAAAAAATTAATTTGCAGTTTTTAAATGTTTGTCTTGTGAGTAGTATGAAAAGGAGTATACCAAAACCTCCGCCTTCTCCGCTTTCCTCTGCCCGACGCCGCATTTCCTCCGCCGCCGACGATACCACTGAATCCTATACGTGTGTACCCGACTTAACCCGTTCAGATCATCACACATTTACACAACCCTTTGAAATTAAAATTTTTTTTTTCTGGAAAAAAATATAAGAAAACCGCAAAAGAACTTGTTTCGAATGAGGGAATCGACTTTCCACGAGTGATGTTAATCTAACCCGGCATGTATATGCCCGAATCGATTACCTCGTCCCTTGGGAATATTTTAAATAACGATTTGTATGTATATACAAATACGTATACGTATATGAGATGAAGTTATTAAATATTATTATATACGTCGCGGGTGCGCGTTATTCTTTTGATAATAAATCTCGCATCACACGACTGTAATATTATCGACACGTCGTGACCATACGTCGAACACCATCCCTTCATCCCCTTATACATAGAAATATACGTGTATATAGTATACGGTTTGTGCGTTATACATTTGCTCGATCTCGAAAAATGGTATTTTCATTATATAAATCCCAATTGACAAAAATGGTATACTCTCATTACTAGGGCCCGGATTTTTACGCAAATGCATATTCTTCTACAATTGTCCTAGAATAATTTTGATTAAAAATCTCCACGCATCGTGGTCCGTGTAGGGTCTATGGTTAATCATTTTTTTTTGCATATTTTTGCATATTCGAATGAAAACGCATATTAATTGCATGAAAGTTGCATTTTTACGTTATTTCGAGCACTAATTGGGAAATTGTCATCGCCGATCTTTATCGACAGGCTGCGGATTTGTGTAATCTCAGATAACTTGCCGCTTATTTTAAGCACTAAATGGGAAATCGTTGTCTCCAAAACATTTCTTGTTTTATGTATGCACCTATCGTGTCTTGCGACGTATAATGAAACATTTCAAAATACAAATACATATATGCTACGTGACAACCGTAGAAATTTCGAATTTGAAAATATAAAATCATATTTCGTAACTGCGCGTTGGTACTCGTTCCAAAATTAATATTTAATTAAATAATTTATTAATTGAGCAATAGGTATAAACGTATAGTTTGTACACATTCGTAAGCAGAAGTACAAATCTGTATATTGATATTTAAATTGTATTTTTTCACATAATATATTTTGTAATTGTTTTAAGGTGTTCAATTTTTACACAATAAAGATTTTTATTGCATATTTCTTGAACGTTTCATGCATATTTTTTTGAATTTTTGAGTGCATATTTAACAATAATTTTTGCATAAAAATCCGGGCCCTACTCATTACACACAGACCTGTAGAGACCTGCAAGAGTTTTGCCGTTACGTATATAAAATATTTAACAACAAAAGAGGTACACACACACACACACAAATGTACAATAAATAACGACTCGTAGAGACCTGCAAAGACCTGCGTGACTTTTACCGTTAACCGAACAACAGTCGACGATTGAATATTTGGTATTAGAGCCGTATGTTTAAAACTAAACTGAAATCAGTATCTGCTTAGCAGTCGTAGTATACTTAAAATGAACTGTGTATGACATTTAACAATTGTATATCTTTAACGGCAAAACTCTTGCAAGTCTCTGCAGGCATGCGTGTAATGAGTACACCATTTGTCAATTGGGATTTATATAATGAAAAGACCATTTTTCAAGGTCGAGCAAATGTATATTTCACGTAAATTTCCATGTATAGGGGGGTGAAGGAGAGGCGTTCGACAGGAGCGTATTTACTTCATCCCCTTAAGGGGGGGGGGGAGTAGAAAAACGGCCCGTCGAATCTGCTGCCAATTTGGAATTACCGAAAAATTCTACGAAAATAATAAGTTTTAAATAAAAAAAATGTTTTATTAAATTGTAGTTTTAGTTCGATTAGTTCTAGTTGTCAGTAGATATAGGTACATACACAAGTATCTAGGAGGGGGCGATCGCCCCCTCCCCCTTGTATACGTCCCTGGTGTTCGACGTATGGTCACGACGTGTTGATAATATTACGGTCGTGTGATGCGATTTATTATCAAAAGAATGACTCGCACGCGCGACGTATATACGTATGTAATAATATTTAATGACTTCATACGCGTAGGATTCAGCGGTACCGTCGGCGGCGGAAGAAATGCGGCGCCGGGCAGAGGAAAGAGGAGGCGGAGGTTTTGGCATCCTCTTTTTCATACTACTCTTGTGATTTTGCATGATATTAATATTATTAAAAAATTAAAATGTTATATATATATATAACGTACAAAACGACAAATAACTATATTTTAGTAACCGTTTAACGAACAATTTGAGGCAAATAAAAACAAGAAATATATAAGGTAAGGGTCAGGTGTAAACAGTACACGGGTTTATAAAATAGTGAGCCCCCACCCCCCCGCGTGAAATTTTCGAAACCTGGGGTGCCTGTAGGCAGGGCCGTCCCCTAGGTTTTTCGGGGCCTGGGACAAATTAATTTGGCGGCCCTTCGACCATCATAATAATTATTTAAAGAAATCACGTAAAATGTATATAGTGTGAAAAATAATTTTTTTAATTCAACGTGTCCGGCACTTTTTTATTCATTTACCCTAATATTACCATTGATTATAAATTATAATATATGGTATGATCTATGCTCAATGATATTACACATGCGATGATAGTACTTATTAAGTATGTAAAAATGGGAAAGCCGATGAAAAACTATAACAGTGTTCGTATATGTATTATCATTGATAATATTAAATCAATGGTATTATGTATATATTATTATTTACGTACTATATCGTACTATGCCGATTAATAATTAAAGTTACGGACTGGAGCGGGCGTGCGGATGTGCGGGCTGTAGTTGACTATTCTACGTGTATCGGTTATCAGCGTATCCGCTATTAATTTGGTCTAAAAATATCGTCTGCACATCGCCTACCGTAGCAAAACGAGCCTCGTCATCGCAATATAATATAGATTACAGGAGTATTACATATATGTGACTGACGCAACGAAAATAATATTTGTTATCGGGGGACATTTTAGTCTTTTGTCGGGTCTTTTGGGGGCCCCCTAAAAATATTCCCAAATTGGGGCCTGGGGCAAAATGGTCCCGTTGCCCCCCCTCCCCTCTGAACGGCCCTGCCTGTAGGTATAACGTCTGTCGGCCAGGGGCGTATACAAGGGGGGGGGAGGAGCGATAGGGACGATCACCCCTCCCCCCCTAGATACTTGTGCGTGTACCTATATCTACTGACAACCGAAATTAATTAAAAACTAAAATGTTATAAAACATTTTTTTATTTAAAACTTATTATTTTTCGATAATTCTAAATTGGCAACAGATTCGACGGGCCGTTTTTCTATTCGCCCCCCCCCCTAGGGGATGAAGTAAATACGCCCCTGGCTGTCGGCGAGATGGTATTTAGAGAATTTTCCATTTTTTTTCCTCGTTCGGGAAAACTGTATATATATTGTATATATATGAAAAAAAAAATCGTACAAAACGCCGTTGTTGTTGCCGTCGAGAGAGGGGTGTGTGTAATCGTCGGCGGAGGAGAAGATTTCGTGTTTTCGCACGGCGAACGGTTAGGTTGGCGGCGGTCCGATGGGCGGTGCCCCCGCGACCGGTTGTCGTCGCGGGGTCGCGGGGACGCGCCCGGGGTCACGTTTTTTCCGTCCGTGAGACACCGGAGCCGGGCGGCAGCGACAACGACAGGCCGCGACACGTGAACGGCGGCGGCGTCGTCGTCCGTCACACGGCCGTTCCGTCGCACGCACCACGTACGGCTGCAGCGCGCGCGGCGTATTTTCGTCGTCGTCCGACCACCGGATTGTTTTTCTCGCGTTTGTGCGTATGTGCGTGTTGTAATACAACGTTATACGTGCACCGGGGGAAAACAAAAAGAACGGCGGCGTTCCGTTTTCCCGGATTCGCGCGCGCGTGACGTCACGCCGGGGACACGTGCAAGGTCACGCCGACAAACACGTACATATATATTACCACGCAGTGTTAACGAATACGTTTTTTTTTTTTACGTATTTCTTACGTGACGCGGCGACTCTTTTCAAAAAAGAGAATTCTTTTTTTGTTAGAAAATCACTCTTTTCAACGTAATTTTTTTTTGTTTCTACGCTCGCGTTACGGTGTGCAATGAATTTGGGAAAATCGCGAAGAATCGGTTTTTGGTGTGGTGTTACGGTGTCGGCGGTATGCCGGCGCAAGCCGGTCCGCGGTTAAGCGACGACGATTCGACGACCGAGAAAATCAAAATGTATTCACACGGAGTAAAAATACCGGGAATAATTATTATTATTATTAATAATAATAATTATTACGTATTATTATTATTAATAATATTAATTATTACGTATTATTAATAATAATGGAAACCCTCTCTTTCACCCGTCCCACCCACCGTTTATCGTCAATAGAATAGAAATAATTTTATCGCCGGATTTCAAATTTCACGAGTTTTTCAGTTTTTTTTAGAGTCATTTCGTATTTGTTTACGTGGCAAAATCAATGAAAAATTACGGTTGGATTATTCGACGTTCTTTTGTATTTAAATCGGCGAACGGCGCGTTTTGAAATTATACGCGAGGCGCGTAAAAGAATTCTTACAACGTCTTTTAAGTAATCCTGAATTTTGTTCTTTTTTTGTATACGAACAATCCATCCGAACTGGTTTGAAATGATTTTCTTTTTTCTTTTCGCGCGTTCGTCGTACGTCTCGTAAACCTTCGCGCTCGTTAATTAATATTATTAATCGACACAGGCGTCTGACACACGCGAACGATTAACGGGCCGAAACGAAAAAAAAAATCGATGGAAAATTTGTTATTCGTCTTAACTTATTTAAATCTTTGTATAATATTATTTCATTATCGCGCGACTCGTAGAGTTCATCTCGGACTCTATCGCCCAGCTGTAGACAAACAGTCGATAATGTTTTCGTTAAATCCTTTCAAGAATATCAAATGTTTATTTTCACGCGATAAAATTTCTATCGCATTCCACAATGTATACCTCCTCCCTGCCCAGAACCGTATACGGAAGACACGTTTAAGTGGACGTTGGAAAAATTGAAAAAATAAATCCGGAATCCGATCCCCTCGCCCCAACGTTTTAGTACACGATAAACGTTTGATTTCGCAATAAAAAAATATTAAAACGTTTTTACATCCTTGCAATCGATACGTGTTAGTAGAATAAAAATAAATACGTACAGTTTTCAAGATTTATCGCAAAAATTTAGATGATTTATTCAATTAACCTGCGCAGTGGCGCGAGTGTTGCAGTGACTCAGTTTGTCTATAAGAGTTCAACTTCAAAACTAAATCAGTCTTCCAATAGCGTGTGATTTGGCGTACGGAATTTCAATAATTTCGCGACGCTCTGATTTCGACATTGGTTGCGACACTGTAGCTCGTAGACAAAAAAAAAAAATGGTATTTCATTGATAATAATTCAAACGCTTTGTGTACGCGGACGTCGACACATAAATTATGCGTACCGTTTAAAAGAATTTATTTTTCTCGTCGGAATCAGATTTTCAAAACAACGTTTTTATTTGACGCGTGTAGATTTTACGCGATGATTGAATACACTGCGCAGTTTTACTGCCGTCGGTCGTTTCTTTAAAACGAATAGATCGGCGCGTTCCGATGATTCAAACGCAGCACGGTGGGCCAAAATCTCTAAAAAGCCCGGGTAAACGTTTAGGAAAAGTATGTAATTTTTTTTTGTTGTTTTGTTTTAGAATTCCAGAAGTATCGAATGATAGTGTTCCGAATGATCTATAATGATTTATAACTAAAAAAAAAAAATCAATAATAATACGAATTATCGTTGAAATCTTACCGTTGCAATAGTGTGCAAAGTTATTGGATACTGCGGCAGTGTACGCTATGCGGTCATCGTATTTTAATGGTTTTTGGCACTGTCTAAAGCGTCCTATTAAGAATAAACACGTTATAAATGAAGTAACGGGACGCGCATGAACACTCGAAGAAAAAAAAACGTAGATTTTATTGTGTACAAAAGTGTCAAAATCGATTGTACTTGTATTTGACAATTAATCGCGTGAAATTGAAAAAAAAATAATAATATTTTAATTCGATAAATCGTTAAATTTACACCGGTCAAACGTTTATTGCAGAATGTTTGCTTTCGGAAAATCGGTGAAAACCCCTATTTTGTTCTGTTCGTGTGTACATGTATGGAGATCATTCCGGTTGGCGGACAGGCAGCTCTCAGAAACAAAGTCTTGTTCGAATCCAATATGTTACGACGTTTTTGCAAAATGTAACCTCAGTTTCGCGGTCTCGTTGACGTCGAAAACTGGACGTAAATGTACGTCTTCATCGAATTCGAAAAGAAACTTTCGTGTTTTTTTCGCGATATTGCAATGCGCTTGTAAACGTCCGCGACCGGACGAATCCGCGTAGTTTATTTATTTTTTTAAATATATCGAAGTAAATAATAATAATAATAATAATAATAATAATAATAATAATAAAGAAAAGCGGGTTATCGAATAAATAGTGTTTTAATCGTTTTAAAGTACTATTTTACCGTCTCTATACACGTTATATATATATATATAATTTATTACATAATTTATAATATTATGTGCCGTATACCACTGTTATGGTTCAGGTTCAGCGTTCCAGGGAGAAGAACACCGTCTGCAGGAAACGGGCGGCGAATACCGAACGTACGGTGCGCGCGTAAGAGAGAGAGAGAGAGAGAGAGAGAAGGAATATATATGTATGTAACGTTATGAACTACGGACTTTTTGTGAAAGTGCAATTACACAACGCGTATAGAATGTCTTTTTCATTGAATTCAATAATGTGTGGTACACAACATTTTTATTTTTTACATCATCCAGAGTCAGTAAAAAAAAAAAAAAAAAAAAAACACTTTTTTTTTTATATATTATCCTTTAAACGCCGGGGTACAGATGAAACGCGTCCGTTCGCGGCTTATATACGAATAGAATTTCGGATTTCTTCTACTTAATTGTTTATATTTTCTAAATATTATTTGAAGGAAATATGTTTTAGTATTTTTATGGGTATTTAAATTATCGTTGTTGCAGCGCGGTCGATTTTTATCCGTTTTTTTTTTTCTAGTTGTTGTTGAAACTTTAACGATTTAACGTGTACCCGATGTGTGTACAATCAATAGCTATAAGTATTTGTAGTACGTATATAAAAAAAAAAACAATTTTAAAAATGACGTTATAAACGTATTTAAAATGCGATGACGAGTGACACTGTATATAATTTTTTTTTTTAGCTTTTAGCAAGAACTATTCCGCTCAACATTTATAAATCTGTATACGCTATAATTATTATTATAAAGGAAAAAATTAAAAAAATTAATAGACAGTTAATAAGTACACAAAGTAACAACAAAATAATCATAATAACAATAAAAATAATAGAAAGAAAAGCATTCAAAACTGTTATATGATTAAGCCTCCAGCTTCCAGAATAAAAGTGACGATTAAATTAATTATGGGCTCAGATTTAGAATTGAGAATAGAGATTGGAACGTTGAGTGAATTTAACGTGTAAAACGGAGATAAACGTTCGGTAGTCAGGGAAGGACAATCAAATAAGATATGCGATAAATCATTGCAAAATGCATTCGTTTAGGTACAAAATGGAAGGAGTCGTTTAGATCAAGTTTGTACGTACGAGCGGACAGTAATATGAATGTCCCGTACGCTAACGATTAAATTGAATTATGATTGACCTAGACTATTTTGAGTTGTCGAACCAAGTTTTGTTTAAAACAATATTTTTGGGCATATAGTGGTAATAGATACTTTTTTTGAAATTGTGGTAATATGAATATAATCGATGGGTTCGAATCGCGTTTAGGAAATAAAAATTCGGAATAATGTATAATTTACGATTATTGTATGTATACGTTTTCTTAAATTATATATGCCAAATATATTTAACAATGTTATTGGGTAATGTGTAAATAGAGTTAATTTCCCATCTCCCGATAAGTGAAGATAATTGATTCGAAAAAATAAATAAATAATAAAAATCTCGAACATTATGTTATATACGTTTTATATTATTACGAATATATTATAATATAAGTGTATCGATTTAAAAGTTGTTACATCGTTTAATACATGCAAAACATTAATATCAGTATTAATATTCTCCTTTTAAACGTTCAATTTAAAATCGTTTTTTCTTTACATATTCGATTGATTTTCGCATAATTGCAACCTTTTCGATTAATATTAATATGACACGTGTAAACTAGGAAAATTATTTACACCTTCTCCCGCTCCCAATTTTCGTTTATTTTATTAGGAAATCAAAAAGAGTGCGTATGTCGTATAATAACAACTCCGTTCTCGTTTTTTTCTTCTTCAAAATTTATATTTTTAATAATTTTCAATGTTTCCGGTTGAGGAAAAGAAACCCGTTTAAATTTCGCAATTATAGTTTATAATATTTAAATGTTACGAACATTGCGGTACACATTTGGATATTCGGCCGCAAGGATGAGAAATTTGTGAAAATAAAAATCGTTTAGAATATTTACATAAAATCTTATATATATATATATATATATATATTGTAATATAATATTTGAGCGTTTATTTTGCTTCCAGCGCGTCGAGAATAGATTTTGCAGGAGTAGGTCATAGATCTATATACATATATATTTTTTTTATGAGAATAAATATCGAATTTTTTTTTTCCGATATAAATTTGTATATTCGTTTGAATAACACTTCTATTTTGTTCCGAAAATTTCATCACGTTAAAAAAGAAAAGGCCGTGAAAGGGATTGGGCACTCGTATTCTCCCCTAACCCCATCCCATCATGATCGCGTCATTGTCGCAGACTGCGCAGCGCAGTGCTAATAAAAGCGATTGGCCATTATGAAACGCGTTTCATACGTTCGTACGATTTTCGGCTGCTGTGCGGCCTCCGAAAGAAATCTTTCGGAGTAATTCTTCCGCTACTGCTCAACGCTCGTCATTTGTATACGAGCACATCGGATTTGTTCGATTTTCCGAACAAAATTTACAAGATTTACGTTCGCGAAATTCCAAATCCATTCGTATTGTACAACACACATAATACGTTTACATATTTAAAAAGCCATTGATTCCCCCCTACCACTCCAAGTGATTTTGTATACAAATACTTGTTTTATTAACCGTATATATATATATATAAGAAATTCCACTAATATGCATATTTTACGAATAAGGTCAGTGTATTCGTTATACGCTTAAATATGAAAAATGACAACCAGACGTCTTGTATATTTTCATTACCGGTTATTATATAGAGGTCAATGGCCGTCCTTGGTCATTTCTTCTTTATTTCCCCCACAAAAAAAAAAACTAAATCACACACAGACCACATCGTGTCGCGTTAAATTGTCGTATAACATATATACGGTATAAATATATTGTTTTCAAATTTTTTTTTTTTTTGTGTGTAAACACTAAACACTGCAAAAATGTGCGCGCGTGTGCTTAACTGTATACATATTATGTATGTGACGGAGAGGAGAATTCATACACGTAATATAATAGAACAGACGTGTCCGATACGGGGAAAATATCGTAAAAATTTAAAAAAAAAAAAATTGTTTTTCACTTGTTTTGTATAGACAAATGAAAAACAATAGTTTATTACAATTTTTAAGAAAAATTCATAATGTCCTGTTATAAATGGGTTGGCGCGAAATTTGCGTTCGTTTTGCTTTTTAACCGCTTTTTAATCACTTCATATTCGGTGTGAAACGTGTAGAAAAAAAAAAAAAACGCCGCGACAATCCTCTGTACGGAACGCTATGCGTATTACCAGTTAAACAAGACGTTTCCGAACGTTTTGCTCGTGTTTGTGGCCGGTTATAGGTTAAATGTCTCCGAATCGCGATTGTCAATGAAATTATTATTTAAAACTGCAAAACAGTCCCCGCATTGTCTAACACGATTTTTTTTCTCTTTAATTTTAGATAATTTTAAAGATTGCGGATAATATTAATTTATAATATACTCGCAATACATATATTGTTTATGAATATCGAATGCGGTATGAAATCTGAAAAAGAAAAGGAAAAAATTTGGCACACCTGTACATTTATTATAACATCGTCCCGTGTGTATTCGTATATAACACACGCTCTCGTCGTGTGAACAGTTTAAAACGCATTGTATAATTATTATTATTATTATTATTATTATTATTATTATTATTATTATTATTATTATTATTATTATTATTATTATTATTAGCGTGAACAAGACGCGTATGCGTATTATTATTATTATTATTATTATTATTATTATTATTATTATTATTATTATTATTATTATTATTATTATTATTATTATTATTATTATTATTATTATTATTATTATTATTATTATTATTATTATTATTATTATTATTATTATTATTATTATTATTATTATTATTATTATTATTATTATTATTATTATTATTATTATTATTATTATTATTATTATTATTATTATTATTATTATTATTATTATTATTATTATTATTATTATTATTATTATTATTATTATTATTATTATTATTATTATTATTATTATTATTATTATTATTATTATTATTATTATTATTATTATTATTATTATTATTATTATTATTATTATTATTATTATTATTATTATTATTATTATTATTATTATTATTATTATTATTATTATTATTATTATTATTGTAAACGCGTTTATTATTTATTTGATAATTAAAAAAAAAAAAAAAGGAACCGAGTAGACTATATAGGAGATATGATTGATGTTTCTTTCAGTGATATTTTTACGCGCATTTAATATAAATCGAAAAGATATCGCGGTAGATTGAAAATTGAACGGAAATTATATTAAAAAAAAACAAAAAAATGACCGCATACTCTTTTAAGTTTATATATATATATATATAAAGGAGACTTCGAAGAATTTCGTCGACTTTCTTAAATCATTACTAGCGATTAGCTATAAAGTGGAATAGAAATTATTTTAAAAAACAAAATTTTTCTGTTGTTGTTGTTGTTGTTGTAAAGAACGTAGAAAAAAATCGTTACTTTATCAAGTTATTCAACAGCATAATATATTTATATATTTCGAGAACTATTGTTATATCCCATGATAAAATATTGTAACAATCGATGTTTACGCGCGATTTTTTATTTTTATTTTGAAATTCGTGCGTATATACTCGTATATATATATAATATATATAATAGATACGATTAATGGAAATAAGTCATGTTTATTGATTATGAGCTTCGCAGAGAATAATAATAATAATAATAATAATAACAATAATAATATTATGTACGTGATATTTGTTATATTGTCGATTGTCATTGTGTGTATTACACATTATTGTATATACTGCTACAGATACCTATAACGTATACTTAATTATTGTTTTCACAATAAACCGACAATATAATATATGTATAAAGCTGAACGGTTAGTATAAATTTAATGCATTCGCTTCGGGCGAATATCGGAGTACACTTTTATTTCACAAACTTTATTTCGGCGCGCACACAAATATATTAAATACACGCAGGTGTTTTTTTTTCCTTCTATTTGAATGTGTTGAACAGCGCGCGCCTGTTTCAGCAATTTTGTTTGAATAGTTACGAAACCGCCAATTGTTCATACGACGAAACGTTTTAGAAACAATTTTGTCAAACCGAACAGACCATAACTGCAGTAATAGTCGGGACCAAGTTAATGCTCGCGGTGATATTCATAACGTTTATTATTGCATGAATTTTATGTCTTGGTCACCGTAATATTCGAATCCCGAATTATCGAATAATAATCGTTACGCCACATTATGTTATAATACAGTACATTGTGTATTAGACACGAATGTGTACGTGTATTCCAGTACGTTTCATTGCGCGTAATCGAGTTTATATTACACCTACTCGATAATCGCGGTTGTCAGTTTAAAAAAAAAAAAAAATCGATTCTTAAAATTTCAATTCAAATTAAACGTTTATCGAAGTATAAATATATACGTGTAATATAATTATTCTCAGGTGTCTCGCGTTAAAATATAATAAATAATATTTATGGTTTTCAAATTAACGAGTAATACTTTTTTTTTTGTTCACATATAATTTACATTTCGAATTTAACCAAACTGTTAAAATAAGTGTTTAACGTTGTGATGAAGCGGTAAGAGCCGTTTCTTAAATATTTGCCCCGTGTATGTGGTACACATTGGTATACCACTGAACTCTTGACTTTATATGTATACACACATAACTGTATGTGTTCCACTATAGATATTCTGCGATAATTACATTAAAAATATAATTTAATTGAATTAATAAATACATTGCGAATACGAATATTAAAATATTAATGACTTTATCGAATGAAAATTCCAAATTCTCCCTAGAAATAATCTGTAACAGATATTTAAATTGTAATTTAACGGTGTGGATGAACAAAAAAAAAAATAAATAAATAAAAATTCACAACAGTTCGGTCTGCATTGACGAGAAATAGACGATGTACGTATTTTCTCGCGTTAACAAATATTTTTCCATTTTGTCATCCAAATCATTCCAATATTTATTAGAATTTTTAATTCGACGTATTGATCCAACAGTTTAAGAAAAAAAAAAAATAAGAAAAACAAACCATTCGTGTCAAATCGATATCGCTGGCAGTTTTATTCGTAATTCGATTTATTTATATCACGCGCGTACGCGTCTTTCGATTATTAAACATTGTAATTGTGTTTATCGATCTACGTGCATATTTCGAATACGTACAATTAATAATACGATACTTTCTTTGAACGTGTTTTTATTTCATAACAACGCGCTGTTGTGGAATACGCTCTTATAACATATTAAACGATGAAAATGTGCGAAAATAAAAAAGAAAACGGGTTCTTCGAATATTTCTACGGACACCGTATTCGCGGATTATTACATGAACAAAATGACTCTCGCCGCAGAGTCGGTGATTGTATTACGACGATTTTAATACAAAAATGAATTAAAAAATCGATAGTAAAAAGAACAAAAAAAAAAAACACCACAATATATACTGATACGGGGAGGTTTTTTTCTTTAAAAAAAATTCTATCATTTCAATATTATCCATAACGATTGAATTTTATTTCAAATGTTCGATATGCCTTAGATATTATTATACAGTGTGAACGTATCCCCTTAGTAAATATGAATACATTATACCGTTATAACCGCGTAGGCATCTTGCGTATCGTTCTATTTTATGATTATTTAAAATACGAATATTATATATATATATATATAGGCGTTTAAAATTGTTTTCAAATATAAATTTATGTACCCGTTTAATGCGCACGCATATATAATTAGCATATTAATAGATTTTGCTTCGTGTATATATATATATACATGTATACGTAATACGATATAAATTATAATTTTACGTTTAAAACACTTTATCCGTATATACGCGTATTATCCGTTTGGAAAATCGTTAAATGATTTTCAAATTTTGTCTCCGATTAAACCATAATATTATATAGTATTCCACAATGAGCGTTAAGGTCGAGTGTATAATAACATCAAGGTCCACTTGTTCTTATAAGAAAAAATTAATTTATTTAAAAAAAAAACTGGATCCGCGCAAATCCATCTATACGTATACGAGTCCGGCGCGCGTTCGCATTGCCTTTTCGAGATTGCCACGCGTTAATGTGTTGTACACGCGATTTATTTGTTCATGCAAATCGTATTTGTGTTGCATACACATTCCGCGTTGCCATATATCTCAAACGAATTGCGAATAATAAATTATAATTATTATTATTAATATAAAAATTTAACGGCGGAAACGGGATTATTTAAATTCACAGTGTGATTTAGGTTATTTTCCGCGTAATTTTGATCTGTACACGCAATTATTACGGCGATTCATTTGTGATACGCGCGCTCGTGTATCGAATCACTCGACGTGCTACGAAGTTCGAAACTATTGATCGTAACAATTTAGTGGAATGAAATTTCTTCAAATATAGAGAATGATTTTCATTTCTATAATGAGAATCAATTTTTTTAATCTAATCGAATTTTTGAACGTGTCCGAGTTTTGTGAGAGAAAAGAATAAAAAAAAAAAAAAAAAAACTGTAGTTATGTATTCGTTATTGAATAACTTAAGTTTTTTTTTTTTATGAAAGTTACGTTTATTATATAAGTAAATTACGGATAAACTCACATAGTTTTGTTTTTTTTTAACTCTTCGTTAAGCTCCGACATTTTATCGAATTTTAAATTTTACATTTAAAACATTTATTACCGCGGTAAAGTTTTCTTTTCAACTACGGGCATCATTATTTTTTAGAGTGACGTAGAAATTTGATCGGTCTAATTAATCCATTCGATTAAAACTATATATTTATGTGCGTTGTACCACGAAATAATTGTCATTACTTTAAGAAAACTGTGTTTACACTTTACCATATACGTACGAGTACAGTGTGCGGCGGTTTAAACGATAAGCTAACATGCGTTCTGTGTACTTCATTAAAATGAAACTTTTGTTAGTGTTTAAAGTAAAAGCGATAAAACGAGAAAAAGGAAGAGGGGAATAATGGGAACAACAAAGGAATGAATCACATTCAACTAAAAGTTTTTGCTCGTAAAATAAATTAAGGCATAAAACTTCTTTTCCGAGCTTTTAATGAATATTATATCTTCGATTTCTCATCGTGTCTGATAATATTATGTCAACAGCATTTCTTGTAGATCAATTTTTAATGGTCGTTAATCATTTTAAAACATTTAGTACCGACAGATCACATGAACGTTTGTCAGTCATTGTGTCATTAGTTTTGGGTAAGTTTTTACACGATTATACGGAACGTTCATAGTGATTGAGTCATAAGTATTGAAATAACGTTTCTAGAAATGAATTTCAGACAAATATTTAGAATTCCGCAGTTTTCGTTTCTCGTAGATGTTCAGCTCCGTTTTTTTTTTTAAGACTTGTCGTTGACATTTTTAACTTGTACATTTACGTTGGCCTTTAAAAATTTCTTAAAAAAAGCACCGGGCTAGCTCGAGTTAAGTTGTAAAGTATACTAAATATATTATAAACACGTACTTTAAACAGTCGATTAATTAATGTTGCACAACGCAAAAAAAGAAAATGAGCAAAAATCATATTGTCAAAAGCCGAACGTTTACACCGTTTAATCTTTAAAATATTAAATACCGAGAGAATGTTTTGTGGGAATTCATTCTGCTATAATATTGATAATAATACCTACTGTTAATGTTTTTCTACTACTTCAATTAAACGCGTTAAATCGGAACACTTAAAAAGTCGAGCAGCCAGCAAGATCGGCGTTACTGATTATACTATTTTCAAGTGTAGGCGAAAACTATAAATGAAAGAAAAAAACGAGCGTTGAACACTGATAAAAATAGTATTAACTCGTTAAACAAAAAACTGTACAATATTGAAAGAACGTATATTATTTATTCGCTAGTAAATAATATATAATATATAGCATTTTTATCGTGATTTTTTGCAATTTCTAAATATTATATAATATTTACCAGACTAAGATTATGTCGATAAATCGATTAATTTGACTTAATAATAAACTTATTAAATGTAGAAATGAGAAAACATATGACAATTTTATTATCTCCGGTTTCTCGTTACACGCGTTTGTGTCGTCGTTGTGTTGGTAAAATGCCAGTACAATATATGTAATATCAAGAAGACGAAAAAATAAATAAATAAAAGGATAGTGCACTATGGAATAAAATGTGTCCTGCAATAAAACTTTCTTATATATACACATGAGCATATATCTCCACTGAGAAGAAAATGGGAAAATTGCCATAATAAAACACTAGTGTGTGTTACAATTGTTTTAAAATTTTACTCTATAATAATAAAATAAATATATTAGCGTAATCGACTTTTATTTATTTTAAATACATTTTATGTCTATTTAATTGATTATATATATAAATATATTAGAATTTACTGTTTGCTAAAATTATTGTAAAATATATTTATATGAGCATCTTGTGAGAATATTTTATCAATATTATTATATTATTGTGGTAATGAATCTGACTTTATACTATTTTCGGAGCCACTTTTATCCATCAGATTTGAAAATTAATCGTACGCTTATCATCGTCCATTGTATTAAAATAAATTAATATGTAATACGTACGATTTACGTTTATGGTGTGATGAATTTATCTAAAATTTTTAAATGAAAATTATAGATTATATACGCGTATTTGTACTTTGAGATGACAGCGGTATATTATCATTTTTTTTTTACCCGTTTAAAATTGATTATTTCCAATTTTTCAACATTTTTTTTCTTTTTCTTTTTATGTGCTCGTATATTATTAGTAAAAATTACCTAGTACAAGATGATACGTTTGAATATATGATTATTACATATGAACAGTGCGCGATCAATGTTGAAAAACGATTTTTAATTAATATTTTCTCGAAGTCGCGTATATATAGCCGTGATTTTTTTATTATTATTTTTTCTTTGAACAAATCAACTAAAACTACTATTTTTCTTTTCCATTATAGAATTGTTGTTTGCGAGGCCGCTTATAGGCCACTGTTAATTTGGCGCCATTTTGGTTAACTCGTGTTTCTCATCGACATTGTATACGTTTTCATCTACTATATTTGGTACACGCGAGTCATTATAAGCGTATTATTAAAAAGTTTACCATATACGATCAGTGGCTTAACAACGGTGTGTAACTAAATGCGCGTGGGGGCGCAAAATTGTGTTTCAAAAGCGATATTTTTCCAGGAAAATTCGTAAAGTTTGAAATTTACACTGTATAATAATAATATTATAAAATATAAATTGTATTAAAAAAAAAAATATTATTAAAATTAAATGTTTTAAAAAAAAATACGGTTACATCAACTTTTTTTTAATTGGTAAGTCGTCGACATTTTAACCTATTTGTTTGTAATTATTATGATAATTAATAGAATTTCAATTGTAAAGCGCTTGAAATTAAAAATTATTCCTTATTTTTTGTTTTAACGACAATCGAGATAAAAATAAAAATGTACATATTTTAATTTATGCGCTTAAAAGTATTAAATTATCATATACTGACGTCATTAATTTTGAGTTTTATTAAAATTTAAATACTTTTTTTTTTTTTTTGTTAACATGCGTCACACAGTAACGATAGACACGCACGAATTAATTTTCCCGAGAAAGAACTTTTTTTATATATATATATATATAATCAGCGCAGTGTTCTTGTAATCCGTGACAATCTCCGTAAGATGCGTTTCGATATTATACGATTCTGTACCTGACGATGAAGAATCGTCAAAGTTTTTACAAGTCTTGATTTCCAATAATTTTGAAACGAACGTTTTGCGAATACAACATATAACGGAGTTGTTTTTTCCACATTTAAATCCACGTATTAAATTGTTATAAAAAACGAGAACGCACTTGTAACATGTCTTTTGGGAGATTAAAGGCGCGTAATGTAAAAATAGTATTTAAATTTCTCGGTGAATTCGAACGGATAAAAATAAAACGTATTTTAAAACGCGCGTATAATAATAATAATAAATTTTATAATTTCAGTGACCTAGACCAGTCGTTATATTATTATTATTATTATTATTATCTATAGCCACTGGCTATAGATATACAGACACACCTTATAATCGGAAAATATACGCGTACAGGCAGCGTGAGAAAGAAAAAGACGAGGTGGTGGGAGAGAAAAATTAATAAAACAGTTTTAGGGAATTAAAAAAAAAATCCATCGCCGTATATACACGTCAAATGATTCCGCTAATGTTGCGTATGGCGAATTATGAACAAACAGAAATCCTCGCGTGCGCAGTTAAACAGTTATGATTTACGAATACGTTCTAAAAAAAAAAAAAAAAAAAAAAACGAAACAAAAAAATATTCGATAAAAATTGTTATTTTACGGTAATTATTTCGATATCGCCGTTGTTTCTATAAATTGGCGATGATCCGTAGTAATAATTATCTTGGCGCGCTATATATTTTACAAATAACTGGATCGTTTAAAAAAAAAAAAAACGCGTCAAACCGAAATACAGTAGAGTCTCGCTAATCCGGTCATCGCTAATCCGGACATCCGGATAATCCGGATATTTAGTACTTAAGTACTCATGTATATATTCGGGAATTAGCCACGAATAAGATTATATCGTTTCGATTATTGCGATATTATGATGATAATTTGACATATTGTGATATTGTTTCCCAATATTTTCTGGAATACGCGTATCACAATAATAATGCGTGATGTAAAATTGTAAATCAATACATTTTGAATTCGTATGAATACATAAGGTGTTTATTGAATTAATATTTATTGGTGAGTTAAAAAAAAAAAAAAAAAAAAAACGTCATTCCGTTTAATCCGGATAGAGTCCCCGGGGTCCCATCTAGTCCGGATCCCACTGTATCGTATAGAACAACCCGAATTCACCACCTCGTTTATTATATATACGGTGTAAATTACGGTCAGGCTTCGATTTTAGTTCGCGTGTTTGGATGGGAATAAGAACGTTTAAAACTACGTCGTGTATAATCTGCGGACGTCTCGCGGCGTTGTGTGGCACTCGTCCAGGCTTTAAACAAGTTTTCGGTTATTCTCTCTCTCTCTCTCTAACAAATATTTCGACGCGAAACGCTTATTTTTATATATAAAAAAACTATACGATTTGATATACACCTACTGTCGGTATAGAATAACGAAACCGATAGCTTTTAAATAAATATTATACAGTGTACCCGTGTATGGGATTATCACGTTAAGGGAGGTGGGGAGATCGAGTATTTTTTCTGCGCGCACGATTCGTAGCGAAACAAACGTTTCGTACTTCAAACGTGTATACCGGTCGACCTAGTGACGCGACGGAGATTCCGAAAACGGATACGAAGAATTCGTCGTGAATTCTTAGCTGTACAAATGATTTTTACGGGTTTATAACTTTTTCTCCCTCGTAAATCTCCTTCAAAAAATTACTCGAACAAATTTAAAATAAAAACAACTCGCTAATAATCGATTTTCGAAGTCCTTAAGACCTTATTATTATTATACGATTAACCGATATAACTCTTTTTAAAAAAGAAATTAAATAGTTATTTTGAAAAGCAATTCTATAGAAACGTCTGAATGCCAATTTTCAAATCATATATGCAGTCCTCGAAATCATCCGTAGCTCTTCAGTACGGGTTTTGAAATGAAATTATTGTAAAATCATTTAAAATGTATTGTTTACACGTACCAATAAAAAAAAAGTGGCATTTAACGTTTTGTCGATAGCTGTATATGTGTTAGTACTTTTGAAAAAAACGAAGAAAATTTGTTCTCAGCATTCTCGAATGAGATAAAAAAAAAAAAAGAAAGAAAAACGGCAAAACATTACAGATTAACTAGAAATGAAATTGTACATTAGGTTTATGAAATAAAATATTTTACACATATTATTTTATATAATCGATGACTATATTATTATATATTTTAATCGTTGGCGGATTTAACGTTAGAAAAAAAAATGGCGCAAACAGCAAACATTAAAATACGTACTGGTGATTTCTAATTTCGGAGAACACATTTGATAAAATCCATCAAATTCGCATATTATTACGCTGTCCGGATATTTTATTACAAAAATCCGTAACACATAAAATACGCCGTTAACGAAAAAGCTAAATAGCTGTTCGGAATAAAATTCACATTGTTAACGCAGACGAATACACGGAGAAAAAATCGACAAATTCCTATTGGTACATAGTGTAGAGTGTTCTTTTCAGACACGTACCGTCACAGGTAATAAGGCGTATCGACGAAATCGTATTTAATAGCAGTTAACAACGACGGAAAACTGTGGAACAGATGATGCGAATGGCAAACAGATGGCTACACGACGTTAGAGCCGATGTACGAAAAAAATCGTAAGTTTACCCCCAGGAACCAAGTACGACGACTTCTTCAGTCGACGACAATCATAATACGCGCGGTTAACATCAAATTCCTAGTGTGCGGCTCTGTTAAATAACAAAAAATCTACACAAGATATTAATAGTGCGCCGATGACAGAGCCCAATGTTTCCCCCATACTCCGAAGCCGTTCTTCGACAAATTGAATTCGCGTTGCGTATTCAATCCTACAGTGGATCAGCTCTCCAATCAATCTCTTGTTCCGCTTATGCAGATAATCGTCGGCATTGGAAACACAATGGAATTGACTCGAGAATCGGCCGCTTATTCTGCTCTGTCTTACATAAAATCGATGGTAGATAAAATGATGACAAACGCAGCGACATCGGCAATCTGAACAACTCGGCTGATGACAAACGTTTTTTTTTTTTTTTAAGTTTGTAGTAACAATGATCGTACGTGTACCGTATTAACCGTATACAATACGATCTGCTCGTATTTGTTATCTACTCGATGAATGAGCGAATCGTGAGAATAAAGTGAAATCTTTCGGTGTCCGAGCACTGCAGAGCGATTTTTTAATTTAAAATTAAAAAATAATAATAATCAATTTTTAAAGATCTTAAGGTAAAAAAAAAAAAATGAAAAAAATTTACGACGAATTCAAATCTGTTTCCAGAATCTTTATCGCATCACTATAACGAGTACGTTGGAAATACGAAACATTTTATTTTACTACGATTCGTGTGTACAAGACGAAGAGAGAATATGCTCGCTTGCAATTTTAATCATAGACGAACAATTTGAAATTATATATCGAAATTCCGCTAGTGGTATGAAACCTAACCTAAATCCGTTCTCATTTAACAGAATGCGTCGCGCACTGATTAAATTTGTCGAAAAATATGTTTTTATTATTTGATTATTATTGTTGTTGTTGCATTACCGTATGTTTTTTATATTATTAATGAACCTCTATCTTAAATGCGGTATTATAAAACCCTATACAAAATATTAAAATTATTAATTCTGAAGATAAATTTATATATATACATATATATATTTACGATTAATAGACCGAATGCTCGAGTAATTATCATTTATGAATAATTCATAAACAATAATTTATATAAGAGCGTAATATGCGCGCACACTTATCAACTGTTTCAATAACAACATAATTTTAATTGAACGGAAAGAGCATTTCTCATGAATATATATATATATGCCAATTTGATACGCGTCTCTATTATTAATATTATTATATTATTAACGAATAATATTGTAAATAAGCACGTTTTATGTTATAACGCCATATAATGAATGTATTAACTGCTTTAAAATCTACCGAAAACGCATTGAATACGTTTTCGTAAAATAAGTTTAAGTTTTATATATTAATTCGTCGCTTTAACGCGTCAAAAAATAATAACTAAAAAGCTTTCCACAAGCGAAAAAAATCAACATTTTCATTTGATTTAATTATAATAAATTATTAAAAGTAAATTGATCTATAAATAATATGGTTGGTAGAACACATGATATGGCTCAAAAATTATTACGTGTAATGACGAACAGACAGACACACACACATTATATTCCACATAAAAATTAAAGATATATTTGTTATTATTTCCTGTTTGGCACGCTGAGATGAAGACACACGATTTCCACCACCAACTCAATTTAATTTTTTTTTTTTTTCAATAAAACGACGTAATCAATATTTCCAGAACGTTTGTACATGCCCGACGTGATAACAATTTCTATCGTTTGACGACAATATAATACGATGTTCATATAAAATAAACAACAAAAACCATTTGGCAATATATCCGAACTATACTCGTGTACACAGACTGTTTCGAGTGGACTTTTGAAGCGTTTTTGAAAAAAAAAAAAAAATGATATTTGTACATTTTCGTCGTTATATTGTATAGAAAACGGAGTGTATAAAAATAACCAAATGTTTCAATAGTTTTAAAGTTTAACGCCTACGCGCTTACATTTAAAAACGTTTTCGTCTTTCCAATCCGTGTTATTATTATACGTATGCGTGTAAACATTTCCGATCGTCTGTATTATTATTATTATTATACATGAAATATCTACGAAACATGTTACCTAACTTTTTCGTTTAAAACTTTGTAATAATTTTTCAATCAATTTCACGCGCGACTACTGCAGGCAGTCGTCGTATCACCATTGTGTATACGTATATAATATACGATTATCATGAGTAAAATTATCGGAATTCGTGCGTTTGTAAAACAATATTAATAAATCTTGGACAATAATTGATTCGATAACACGTAATCCGCGTTATTAAATTGACATTTAATCAATCGATTATACACCGCAGAAATTCGGATATTATTGTCTCCGTTTTTGTACCGGTTCCGCGCGTTTATTACACAATGTATAATAACTGTATACAACCACCAAACGTCTGCATTCATTACTATTCCATACTGATTATTATTATTATTATTATTATTTTAGTCACACTTGTTCCCTTGGAAATTATATTTAACGTTTAGATTGGACGGTGTCCAAGTAGTGTCCGAGAACTCATTATAAAATAAAATACATTTAAAAAAATAAAAAATATCGTGTGTATAATATACACGTGGATTTTGGAGTTCGAATTGAAATTTCAAATGCGTAATATTGTTTTGTGCTTAATATTTAATATAATAACGCGTATATACGTACATTATAAATGTTTTAAATATTAAAAATGTAATAATACCGCGCTAATAATAATTAATTACTGTTTTAAGTATACGTTTTAATTTTTTTTTTTTTTTTAACACAAATTTCGATATTAACGTTTTTCTTTTTTCGCGCAAATAACAAAATTTTTTTTTATACATTATAAATAACCAACGTTATACTATCGAGACATAAATAATATTTAAAATTGTAAATAAAGGCCAGTGTAGATTAATATACAAATTACATATTATACGCGCGACGCATTGAATTTTTTTTTTTTTCTAATCCTATACAACCTTAATTATTAACAACCTTGACACTTCAAAATACAATTCGTAAATCGATAAATTATTATACATAAGTATTTACGAAATGTTTCTGAACGAAAATCATTTTTTTTTTTTTTCTAACTTTAATTTATCCTTCTCAAGATCATCGTGTTGCGCACAGATAACATTGAATCATTATAAAAGCCATATTATAGGTCATACCTATACGTGCGTACTCAAGTTTTGATTCGAAATTTGTAATGGACGGATTTTAAGAAAATAGCAGATGCAGTAAACCGTGAAAGTATTTTCTGCCGTATTATGTGAGACATTACATGTCATAGAGGAAAAAACTCCCCGCGTAATTGATAACAATATATATAAAAAATATTTCATTACACATATGAATATTCGAAGAAAATACAAAAAAAAAAAAAATCAGTACACCAAACGCGTTTTATTTTTCCAGAATTCAAATAGAAATTGAATTGCTCTTCAATCGTTTAAAACGTTTGTAATTATACGGACCACAGTCGAAAAACCAAAACGATAATATCAGTTTTCTTAACACCGGGTTAAAGTCGATCACATGTGTCACCACATACGAGACTTTGACACAAATTTAACAAATTGTTTTAACGGATACGATAGGCGCGTTTTCTATGAGAAATGATACGTAATGACGACGTATACTGCAGCAACGTTATTTTCATCAAACGGATTTTACGATATACTCGTAAATATATATTTTCTTTGTTTTAGAAAACTAATAAATTTCGATATTTTAAACTACACAACATAATATTATGTGCAATGGGAAAACTCGTTAACGTCACTGACGAACTCGGAAAAAAGCGCTTTAATAATAATAATAATACGAACGAGACGCGTTTATCGCCTCAATAAAACATTTTCGCTGTTGTTTTTTTTGTTTTTCAATCGCACGTCAATAAACACGGTCCATTTTATTTTTTCGCCGTCCAATTATATCTCAATACGTTAAGCGTTGACGTACAAAAATATTATATCGGTCTGAAGATAAATTTGAACATCTCGGAGGTTCAACGTATACCGGCGATGAAATTATTTTGACGACGTAAAAACAACTCACAGACACTGTTCCCGACGACGATAAATAAATTATTAACGACTTCGCATAATCCTCCGTATCGTCGCGCGTTGAAAACAAAAAAAAAAAATTGAAAATGTAAAACTGCGCCGGAGCATCGTTCATATATAATATGAACTCGTGTCAAAACACTGGTACAATGTTGTATAGAAATGTTCGGATAATACCGTAAGACATCAGATTTCGTTTGATAAACCGTCGAAGAATGTACTAAAAAATCACGCGTTGTTGTATCGTTCACTTCCACCGCGGTGGAACGTATTATTTGAATTTTCAATTTAACTCTTAACTCGTTTACGTGATGAAAAAAAAAAAAATTGACTCGATTTTCAGCGGGTCGAGAAAAAAAATTGCCCCCCCCCACCACCACCACGCTTTTTCGCACGTGTACGAATGTTTGGACGTTCACGCGAAAAAGATTATATTCTTCGAGCCACGCGTAATTTTTTACCCGTTTTCCACGCGATAGGTCTTACCTATAGTCGGGCTCACGAAAAGTGAGCGCTGGCGGCCGATGGGTGGAGCTCAAATATTGTCGGGGCCAGGGGTTCTCAGATTTTCGAGTATTTTTATAACAATTATATGATGTTTAATATTAGATATAATTTTGCGAGATATATATATATATAAAATAGTAAGTGTAATTTATTTTTCTTAATCATAACATTTGTAAAAATATAACAAATTTTAATATGTATGTTGAATGATGATATAATAAAATACGTATATCAAATATTTAAGAAAACACGCCAAATTGTTTTGGTTATCACTGATGTAAAACGGCCGTTGGGGTTCGCTGTAGTCAGCGTTCACTTTTCGTGAGCCCGACTATAATTATATTGTTTTTTTTTTTTTTTGGGGGGGGGGGGAATCGAAAAAACCATCTCATTCAAAACCAGTGGTGACGGATCCGAAATGTCGTGTGAGTACGTAGATTTTTAAAATTTTTTTCAAAATATTTTTTTATTAAATGTTCCTCCAGAAGCGTATTCGTTTTTACTTGTACATTTTCATTCGTCGAGACTATACAATTAATACAGTCGAACGGTCCGTTATCGCCTTCACGCCGGCCGGGGGGTGGGGGCGTCCCCCTCTTAAAATCCGCCGCCGCTTAAAGCAACAAAGTACCGACTTGACGTATGGCATCCACCCCCCCCCCCCCCCCGCTCGTTCCGGTAGAATTTTTGGGGGGCGCGCGGACATAAAAAAAAAAAAAAAAAGAAAAAAAATATGAAAAGAAATTTACGAAACGTAAAATCGAAAGAAAATCACCCCCCCCCCCACACACACACGCATCCCTCGATTATTAAATTATCTCGCGCGTAACACACGACTATTTATTTCCCCCCCCCCCCCGGCGCCGCAATTTTCTCACGGCGTCGTCTCACCCGTTCTCCGCCCCCGCCGTCGTCGTCGCAGAACGACGTGTCCCCCGCGCGCGCGCGCGTCCGTTCGCGCACCGACGGCGAGGAGGGGGCCGGGCCGCGCGCGCGTCTTTTCTGATTATCCGCGCGCGCGAACGCACGCCGCGCCGCTAATCCAGTTTGCGGAAACTGCTCATTGGACGCGCGCGCGCGTCGTACACACCGTTTTGCGCGCGCGTGTGTGTTTGTGTGTGTCCATACAATAATTATTGTTTTATAAAATTATTTATTTCCATCCCGGTTTTCGGATTTGGGGGTGGGGGGGGCACGTCCGGGAATCCGCCGTTATCCCAAAACGACCCCGGGACGCCACGGTTCTCGTCTCGTGTGCGCGCGTGTGTGTTATGTCGCGTTAATCGCGTCCACCGTGCACGGCTGTTGTAATGAAATTCGTTTTTAAATAATTGCGCGTGTCAACCGTTTCCGTTTCGTTTCGTTTTCTTCTGATTTCGCCGTCTCGTCGTTTTCTCCGCACAAATGTACAACAACAGACCCACGCCGTCGGACGAACTGCGTGCACACAGCGCGAAGATGTCTTGGGACAACCCGAGGGAGTACATGCTGAAGGGCGCGACGCCGTTGAAAGTCAAGTGAGTCCCGGCCGTCGGAATTTCGGAATTTATTTTCGTAACGAATTCACGGGGCGACAGGGACACGGGGTCGCCGACCGTTACCCCCGTCAAAAACGAGTTGAACGTACCATTTTTTTTTTTTTTTTTTTTTTTTTCGAAAATTTCGACCCGTTTATAAAATTTACCGAGTTCGCTCCGTAAAATTTTTGAAACTCGGCGTCTACGGCGGATACGATTTTTTTTTTGTTTTTTAACGACGCGGTGTTTTTTTTTTTTTTACTCTTTTCGGACTCTCAAAAAGAAATATTTTTCTTTTACTCCCCCCCCCTCCCCGCCCGCATTCGGAATGTTTCGTACGGGTTTCGTTCGCGTTTCGAGAGATTTTCGGTAAAAATAAAACAAACGCCGTATTTGAGATTCGACACTAGCGAATGTGTCGCGGCGGGCGGCGAACGTGTGTTGAGACGAAATATAAAAAAAAAAGTTGTCGCGGTTACGCGCAGTCGAACAGCTGATCGTGACGTCACACGCGTACACACGTTTGTCACGGACAAATGTGTTGTGTGTACGAACGCAATTACTCGGCGGCGGCGGCGGCGGCGCTTCCGATGGAGTCACAATTATCGAATTTTATATCGCGCCCGAACCAAGAGAGAAGTCCCGTGAAAACGACTCGGCCGGTAGAATTTCAGTGGCGTAGAAGCGATATTTTTTTTCCTTCGGACGAGTGGATAAGTTGGATGGGAGGAGTGTTCGAAATGACTTTCTAAAAATACTACACGTATTACGAGTAGAATTTTTTTTTTTTATTTTTTAACGAAAAAAATACAATACATAATATTATAAGTCTCTTTACTCGGATTCGGTTCGATGTAGAAACCTATTGGAATTCTCCGGCGAATTCTTTTCAACGATCGAGTAGAAAAAAAAAAAGGAAACTCAATATTATCGATTATCTCGTGACTTATATTATGTATACGTGTTGTGTTTTAATGTTAGCGAGATTCCGCAGAACTTCTCGCGTATAGAAAAGTACGCGCGAAATATATAATCCTACGCGGCGAATTTCGCTACGAATCACTTTCACCGTTATCAGCGAGACACGATTCCAACCGTATTTAAAACGATTTTTATTTGTTTTTTTTTTGGGACGTTTTCGATAAAAAAAAAAAAAAAAAACCACTCGCAATGCGCGATTGTTTTCCACGCGACTCGCCTCTTCTTCGGTTTCGCACCGGAGTGCGGCCCCGGCGGCGTTAGGTCGGGTTAAACGTGTCACACGCGTGTTCCGAGTCAGTAGCGTATTTTGTAGGATTTCGTCCAAATTGTGTGTATTGAAAAAAATTACTGTTGTTGGCCTGAAGAAAAGGGCTTCGCTTTTTCGCCCTCTCCCATCACCGCATTTCTTAAAAATACGGCGGTTAATATTTTTAATTATCACGCAAATCGATTGAACTCGTTATTTTTCCAAACGAATAATAATGGCGAGTGGTGTTGCGTCTTAATGAGATGTACCGATCCTCCATTGGATTATCCGGGGCAAAATCATACTTGTCGGGGCTATTGTAAATAAAGGCCTTGCCTTGTCGTGACACCCATAAGTCTCTGTCATTTGCCATGTTTTTCAATTTCGAATAGGTTGTGACTTCCACCACGAGATGTTTGAGGAATAAGAATATCAAAAACTAAAAAAAAAAACTCAAGAGGGGGGGGATCTATCCTCAATATCCTCCTTCCCTTCCCCCCCCCCCGTAAGTACGCCACTGTTCCGAGCGGCGTGGCGGACTCAAATATTTTTAGAGGCAAGTACAGTTTTTCCACCTACCGACGACGGACCCGCACACAAGTCACAACGGCTACGTTTTCTATACACGAACGTTTTACACTGGGTTCATATCACTTTTGTTAAAAATTGTCATACAAGTGGGCGGCACAGTTATGGAGTGGGCGACCCGGTAATAAACACTGAACACCGTATTGGACTTATTACTATAGTAGGTGTACGTGTTTGTTGAACTGTTTTGACCGCTTTACCGGCCAGTGGACGCCGATTTTTTACCACCCAGCCGCCTGCCGCCACCCGTTCAAAAAGCCGTCTCTCGATTCACCACTTAATTAATTACTTAAAAAAAAAAAAAAATTAATAATTACGGCCACTGCGCGTATTTGTTGTCCGCGAGGGATTCGACGACTTTTGAAATTCTCACGCGATTTTCGTCGACATTTTATTTTTTCGTAATTTTGTCCGCTTATTATTATTACTATTATTATTATTATTATTATTATTATTATTATTATTATTATTATTATTATTATTATTATTATTATTATTATTATTATTATTATTATTATTATTATTATTATTATTATTATTATTATTATCGTCATCGGAGTCGCCAGTATAAAAAAAAAAAAAAACCATTCGATTGTTTTATTAAACTCCGTACGTTACACAAAACTAGTTAGAAAGTATCGATAAATAACAATCATTTATATAATATTATGTATTATATCGCCTTTCCATTATTATTCGATCTCTCACTGTACACACGCACGCGTATTATTGCCATGTTATAATCTATTCGAAATATATATATATATATAAAAAAAAAACGTAATCCGCGCATTTTATTTATTTTTTTATTGTCCGTATTATAAAATGTAAAATGTTCGACGACGTGTTTTGGACTGAAATGCGAAAAAGCTCCGGAAAGCGTTCTCGTAATTATTATTTAGATAATACTGAATTTAATCGTTTTCACGACCATTAACAGAGTAGTGTTTTATTCGAATTTAAATCGAAATTTCTTCGACTCGCGAGTATTGTGTAGAAAAAACAAAAACAAAACGAACAAATCGCCATATCTTATTGATTCGAAAATTCGAAATCTTATAAATACGTCGGCAATATTATTGAAAATCTGAATTGAATATTATATTTTATTTTTCATTAACATTTCTACACGGGTTCTCGAAAGAAATTATTCCAAATAAATTCCGATTTCAATAAACGAAAATTGTTAAATAACGTCGTGATATCGTCCACTTGTAAATCGATTGACGAAAAATACGTTCAAAAGACGTGTGTGTGTGTGTATGTGTGTCAGTCAATAACGACGCGATTACGCTATGACGTGATAACGTTTTTAAAATATTTATCATTCGACATTAATATAATATAATCTCGTATAAATCGTAATATTTACTATATGCTACTCCATACGATTATAAAAGTACTGTTGTGAATATTTAATAACAGAGCGTTGGAATCGATTAAATCCGATTTTTCCGATGGCCGTATCTCAAAAATACGTACTCGATATTTTGTTTCGCGTAGGTTCACCGAAATTGTAATCTCTATCGAATTGTTTGGTAAATTAAAAGGGGAAAAAATGTTTCAATCTAATTAGAAAGGAAGAGAAAAAAATATTAATATTGAAAAATCTCAATAAAATTATCGAAAAACACAATTGACGACGTTTATTTAATTATTATTGGTAAAAAATATTGTAGTCCGCGTGAATTGTATACACGTTTTCGTATTACTGGAATATTTCCTATGGAATTGAGATCGACTCCTCCACCTACTCGACGAGGATTAAATAAATGTGATGATGAACTATACACAACCTATACGAACAATGCACGCGCTTATAAACGAGTTATTTAATAAATGATATGAGATTTTGAAAACTGAAAAAAAAAAAGAATCGTATTATTCTTTCGGAAGAAAATAAAAACTTGCCTCGAGATGGTACCGATATTAACATTCGCCAAGTTGTTTAATATTTACTTTGTTTCACTCGTTTTCTTATATATTTTCCCATTATTTTTTTTTCTTTTACCTTTGTGTATGTATATAGGCACTTGTTTTGCCACGACATCAAATGCTCCGCTGTAGTAGCTGTTTTCGGAGATTGTCTCTTCGTCGTGATTTTTGAAAGCATCTCTCCATAATATATCACGGCGGTTTTTCGTTATTTTTTTTTCTCCTTTAGTATCGTATTCATAAGAGATTTTTTTTTTTTTTATATAAAACTCATCCAATATTCTTGTCGTATAAGTATATAGTTTTTAATTTTAAATTCGGTATGATGACGGATATTTTTTTTTAAAAGAGTATGAAAAATTGAATACCTCTATATAGTTCGTTTCGTATATTACACGCAATTATTCAAGAGTCTTATTAAAAGTATAGCCAGAAAGGTTTAAAGACTGAAAGTTGTTATATATATATACACACAGATTGTTTTATAATATTTACTCTTCGAGATTACGCTTTTAATATCTTATTTAGTTTTTTTTTTTTTAAACAAAAATATTTATAATATAAAAGACATAAACGATATTAAAATTTAAAAATAACACACAGCGTATAAAATGCGTTTAGATTAAAGGAAAAACAAAATTGTTTTCAGAAAAAAAAATGTTTATATTAATTACAAAGATATTATTAGTGTATATATATATATATATATATGTAAAAGATTGTAAGAAACGATTTATCGTAAAGTGTATCGTAATAGTTTTTATTTTTCTCAACATATTAACCTATAGTTTTGTGTAATATAAAACCGTTGAAACATAACATTATTTTTTTCTCGTACCTTAATGGTATATGTATTAATATATAATTTAATTTAAATCAGACGCGAATTCGGAAATTTATGTAAAAAAAAAAAAACCGCGTGAAATTATAAAAAAAATTGGCGTTTAAACTTGTTTTCTATTCTCGATTTACAACACGCGTGTATTATTAAAACATAAAAATCGCTTTACACTAAATATATTGGAATAATCGCGATTTCGATTATAAAATATTTGACGATTTCAAATCGAATCAAAAACGAATGACGTACGATAGTTGTTTAATCAGCTGTTAAATTTGAATTTGGTCTAACGCGGTATAAGGCGTTTTTTTTTTTTTTTCTTGGAAACGTTTTCAAAGCGCGTTTTACGTTCATTTTCTCTCAAAAACTATATGTCTCTTCAAAAACTAAATTCAATATTTACGCGCGTATGTTTTATATAATATATATATATATATATAAACGTTTGTTTTCGACGAAACCGGCGACAATTTTTGTGAATGATCGATCGTACATACATTATGAGAACACATTTGCACAATCTGGCATTCTGGCAAGCGTTACATACTATACGCACTTAAATTAATCTAAATTTAATACCACATCGCGTGTCAACACACGTGGTGGTATACAATCGAATCTCAGTACGCGTATCGTCTGTTCGCGTCTTTTTATGACTCCGTTTGAAAATTCCGACCAGGAAAAATTGTGGTGGGAAAACATTTTTTTTCACCGGCTCTCGTACGAGTTTAAAACATATATTTTTTTTTTTTTTATATACGAGTATATAAATCATACGAGTTACGTATATTATAGAGAAGTGGGAGAAAAAAAAATTCCTCACATTCAACTCGTTTTTCAATATAATAAAATACGCGTGTATCCACAGATCGCCGCAGTATTGGCTGCGCGACCTTAACCCACATCAACGGCACCGTTGAATTAGGTCAGTTACAAAACTCTTCGAGCCGACACAGCAGTGGAAAGTATGCGAGAACACAATAGAACACATTATAATAGTTATGTTCGATCCGATTAAATATGTATAATACGCTCAATGTATAATAATGTAATTACACGTACACTTATAAATAAATATTACAATATATCGTAGAATTTCTCTCTCTCGGCATATTCCATTTATAATATTTCGAAAATCATTTTTCAATTATTTTCGAGAGAGTTGTATACGCAATGGCGTATTTTCAACTTATTTTTTTTTCTCTGGACAGCATCCAATTTTTCGAACGTTCCCAAAAGGATTAATTGATGTTAGATATTCACAATACAAACAACTTATTTTAACAAATAAGACGTAAGAATCGTATTCGCATATTATATAATTGCGGGCAGTGACGTATTTACAAATATCTATTTTTTTTTTGTTGCCGAGTGAGAGGGGTGTCTAATCGCATAGACGTTCCACCGCTACAATATTAAGTTTTATTTTTTCTATAAATCATAGTTCGCGGTTATGACGACGGTCTTAAGTGATATCGTTTAATATAGTTATTGATAATAATTGACCAATATTTGTGTGTGTGTGTGTATTGTATCGGAGAAAAAAAAAGAATATGCTGTGATATGGACACAATACATATTGACGTTCGATTATAAAGTTTTTTTTCTTCTCACTTTACACTATTACTAACACATTTTTATTGAATACATAAAAAAGTCAATAGTCGGCGGCTCGAAACGAACGAAGCCCGTTTTGCTGAAAACAAGAAGAACAAAAAAAAAAAAAAGAAATGTGAATTTTTATCGATTAATAATTTGCGTACATTTAAATATCATAAACATTTTCTTCTATCGTAACGACACATAAGAGTAACCGTAAAAAAAAAAAAAAAAAATCGCCGCAAATTAACTCGGACGTTAGATGTTTTTAAATGATTTTTTTTTTTTTTTTTTTTAACGATATTTCCTTTTCGCATCAAATTTTAAGCGATTCGGAAAAAGTAATTTCGGAATAAAATCTTCTCACTGGTCCGTGCGGCGGACGATATTATTATATTATCCCGTCGAGCGTGTTTGCGTGCGCGCGCGCGTGTGTATTGAATCATCTCGACGACGGTTATTTTCGGAGTGACTGGCCGAGGGGAGAGCAAAAAAAAAAAAAAAAAAAAAAAATGAAACCGAAAAATAAATATAATGTGTGTGTGTGTGTGTGACAATCATCGCGTTTCTCGTCGTCGCGTGTTCTTCGCCCGTTTATTAGGTTACTCGGCGCGAATTTGGCACGGAGTCTTTTATTTCTATCCTTCGGAAACGCGAGATAGTAACGCGCAACAGTATATGCGTATCCGTACAGTAACAACTGCCCGTGGTGGTAATCATCGAGAGCGCCGTATAGAGTTCTTTACGCGATCGGGATGGCTTTCACGCAGACACGTCTCTCTCCTCGTATGATACACACATGCACACTGCGTCGTACGCTCGCCACCGCTGTACCGAACCGCTACGGGTTTTGGCATAATAACAATTATTATATTATATACGCCGCGCGTCTATTACCATTTTTAGGCTTCCATATATAGTGAAAGTCATATATTATTATTATACGTGTCGCCTGCAACAGGAGGATATCCATATCCGCTTGTTATACACACACACACACAGTTTGTCGTGAATTTTATTAAAAAAAAAAAATTTTTTTTTTTTATAACAATATTTTCTCCGACACTCTGTATGTATTAATTCGATTTCCGTGGCAAAACAAACGTACTAATTCAACGTATATTGATATTGCGTACGATTCAATTTTGTGGTGTGCAGGAACGGGAACCTGGAATAATCCAGGTCGGGGAGAAGGACGTTTATCGTGTCATCCACCGAATCACGCTTATCGGGGAAAAAAAAAAATATTGTTCTCCGTCGTTTTCTCTCTTTTTATCTCTCACTCTCCAATAAGAGATTCCGTTTGAAAAGAAGACATTTTTTTTCTTTTTTTTACACTCCGAACGGAACGAGAAATGCGTTGGTTTTACTGCAATGCGTTGTGTATACGAACGTGTGCGCGTGTCCGAAAAATTCTACCGGAACCGGTGCACTGTTGTTTCTCCGGTCGCGAATCGCCTCCGAATAGATACTTTAAAGCGAGGGATTTCGATTTCGATTCTCTCAAAAGCGTTTAAAAACGTAATTCGAAAACTACGGGAAAAAATGTATGTGAAAACGCGCGAATCCGTCGAACACCGATGTAGAAATGTGTAAAATTTTGTATTAAAGAAAATCTGTCAAAAACTTTCTTCTTTGATTTTCCACTATTTGTAACAATTGTAGGAATTTCAATTCATAAGAATATAGCTGCGTTAGTTTTCGTTACTATATATTCGTACCCAAAATGTATTGCGCACCGAAGATCCGCTCGGAATCGTTTTATCGATTCCTCCAGTGCGACTCATATCGTTGCCGTTCAAATTTATATTATATTATATAAAATCTTTATCCAATACAGTGGTAATTCATTTAAGCGATGCATTCACAACGTCCCGCGTGGCTGGCTCACTATATTTTTCATTCGTTTTAAAAAACAAAATAATACTGTTAAATTATTCGAGTGTATTTCGCTATTGATATGAATTTTAAAAAGAGAAAAAGCAAAACGAGGTTATTTGAAAAAGAAAAACGTTTAACACCGGGCCACGTGGAAAACTCGGTTATTTTTCCGACCGTCTCTCCGCCCCTGATGCAGAGAGGTATTCTCAAACTATGCGTCGTCGTGGAAAATGGTCCGGGACATAAGAACGCAGGAAGACAAAACTATAAGTTTAATTTATGTAAAACATTTTATTTAGTATAATAGTAGTTATAATCTGTTCGGTTTTTTTCTTCTGACATGAAAATTCCATCCGTACTCAGTAAAATGATATTATAATTTTAATGCGTTTTAAATACACGTTTGAAGAGTTTACGTTTGATTGTATATGCTTAAAAAAGAGAGAAAAAAAAACAAATGTTTTCACATAAATTATAAAGAATTTCAAAAAAGTCACATACCAGGTCCTCCCAAGAAACATGTTTTTACGTTCGCAAACTGCAGACATTTCACGGTGAAAATAGATTTACTCGTAATATCATTGAAGTTTTAAAATTGAATATTTTTAAAAACGCTTAGTGGCAAATTACGATATTTAAAAAAAAAAAAAATTATAATTATTTCGCATACACGATCGGATTTTTGTTGACGTATCGGAAATAAAAAGACCTTACTCGTCCCGAAAACGTGATAAATTTTCATCGGATTTCGATAATTTTTTTTTTAAATAATTTCGCAGTGATCTTGTGCGAATAACGGTTAGAACGTAACGTTCGAAAGTCGAATGAAATAAAACGTGAATTTACTTAAGAAATTCGTGTCACATATATAATAGAATTGGAATTTTCTCATATGCTGCGGTTCATCACAATCAAACATTTTGCCGCGGACGTATTATCTGGATGTCACTGCGGTGTATACTTTTCATATTAATCGCGTTCTCGATACCATTCTAAATCCGCCCTTGGATTTCTAATGCGAGCCAACATTTTTATAGTTATGTCGAGAATTATTTGTCGTATATATATATATATATATATATATATATAAAATAAATAATATACTTCGCCGAGTTCTTTTCTCATATTACAATCGCGAAATGTTTTATATCAATTAAATCGCGAAATAATCTAAAAAAATAATAAACCGCTGCATACGTATTTCGTCATATCGTAACGTAATGAGCTATAATATATATTTGTATATTATTATTATTTTTTTTATCTAATCGGTTATTGCATTGTTAACTTTTATACTACTTTTTAATTGAAAGATTTTTAATTTTTTTATTATTATTATTATTATTACAGTACACGTTGAATCGTGTTATTCATTAATATTTATATAATTGTATTATTGTGTCGCGCGTAATTTTAAGAAAATTAAATGTTCGTTATAAAAAAAAAAATGATTTTTTTTTTACATTTCTATTGAATACATTTAGACAATTGATTTGTACGTTGGAGAATACTAGAAATTAATTTATTTGCGAGTTTACAGTATTAAGTATGCGTACACACTTTATAATTTATACACCGCATCATAAAGTTTTTTATTCGCAAAAAAAAAAATAATAATAATAATCTCGTTACGAATGTTTTACCATTTCTTACGTAATTGTTCAATAATAATGAAAAACGAAAAATCATCGAGGGGAAAAAGTTCAATAAAAGAGCAGCGAACGTTATTACGCTCGTACGTGATAAAATGTTTCCTTTAAATTTTTTTTATGAATTTATATAGTTAGTTAATACGGATATTAATGTATAATATATAATTCTATTATAAATAAGTGAGTGAGTACCACTATACGTTACCACTCGGCACTTATCATTTATCAAAAAAAAAAAAAGATTAATAAGTACAAAATAATTTATTTATTCGTACGGTAAAATAATACTATTACAAAATAATGACGAGTATATTAAATATTATTGTAATCGATAAACTTTTTCATTTTATGCTCCTTCTTCGTATTTATTTGAACTCGAATCCATAAAACACGAATAATTCCTTCTTTTTCTTTCGTTTTTTGTCAAAACCTCTGACCTTGTTTGAAGATTTCGTGTTTTTATCGACATAATTTTACATATAATACAATCATGATTAACGTATCAATAGTATTAATTAACATCCGATGGCGGTTACCGATTTTTTCGATTAAATTAATCTATAATATTATATATAAATAATTTGAAAATTACAATTTCTAATTTTCCGTCATAATTATTATACGACGTGTATTATATACATATTCTATCATTATTATGCAATTCGTGTGAACCGTAGATATTGTAAAAATGTTCAACGAGCGTTTTTCGATATATTATTTAAAAAAAATTTGTTCACGGACAATATCGCGACAATTACATAGGGTGTATAAAAATATTGTGTTGTAAAGATTTCTATACAGCTTGTATAATGCAAAAAGTTTGAAAAACCGTTGATTTTCTATAAAACAGTACTGCCTAATATATAATTTATAGGATTTCAATTCGAAATTATTAAAATATATCGCATTTTTCTCAAAATAAACATCACACAATATTACATCTATTTCGATTTGAATAGAAATTTTTTTTTCTCTTTGAATTCTTCTACTATAATGTTTCGTTACAAATAAAAAAAAATACATAATATACTCGCAATTTATTTAATATATAACTTGTTTGTATAATATAATGCGCGCGTTATATGTAGAAAATTCGCGGGACATGTATATTTTTAATAATAATAAAGAAAATTTAATATATATATATATATATATATAATATGTATACGCGCTAGTATATAATAATAATAATAATAATATATAGTTGGTCTTGTGATGAGGATGATGATGATGATGATAATAATGGTACATGAGTGAAAGTAGCACGCGCATAGCTCTCAAGTTGGTTATTTATATATATGAGAGTGGTTTTATGCGCACTATACGCGTCTCGGCGGAGTAACTGACGAATTTTTTTATTATTGTTCTCGGTTTCTATATAATATATTATATACATTGGCTCTGCAGATTTGCACGATTTATTTCGACGAAATTTTCGCTCCTCTCTTCGTACAAATTTCTTCTGTTCACTTTGGAAGTTATCAAAACCATTCGAATATTATATTCAAAGCGATGGTCCCTGACCTCTGCGCAGGTCTCGGCATATTTATCTTGAATATAATATAATATATATCACCATTATATATATAATTATTTAGTTATTATTAAAAAATTAGTGTAATATATATGAGTAGTTACGTTGCTAATGATCTCACTGCCCATCAGAAAATATAAATAATAATCGACCGGGTAAGTGTATATATATATACTAATAAATTACCACTTATACAAGTTCATCAGATGTATGTTACGCGATGCGTTTTGGAATTATATTTTTCAATTAAAACTATAAAGGATAAAACGTTTATATAACTTCTATTAAAAAAAAAAAAAAAAACGATTGTACGATATTATATATAGTACGCGTTTTCCGTTATACAATAATTTAAGTATAAAAATTGTAAATACTTAAACGTATACAAACTAAAATCTATAGTTACAATAATATATATTATAGTTATTATATATATTTTTTCAATTCATTTTCGATATTAACGTGTAAAACAATATTTATATTAGAGACGGAATTCGTTCAGTTATACTGAATAAATAAATAATTAATAAAGTAATTATTTCAACGAACAACTCGATGTTTTTTAGTATTTACGAATTTCACAATGATTTTGGTCCACGGTTTCGTTTTTTTTTTTTTTAAATAAAATCTCATATTATACGGTTTCAATATACGCGTAACTATAAAGCCTATCGTGTTATATTTTATTAAATTTTATTGTTCCCCTTTCCTTCTCGTCGCGTCGAATGACGTTTATTTACATTTTTTTCCTTTCTATATATATATATATATATATATATATATATATATATATATATATATAATTGTTTAATTTAATTGGAACATAATTAAAAACATTTTGTCCGGACTTAAAGCAAAAAAAAAAAAAAAATCAAAGAAGGCACAACACGACAACAATAACGACGAAAGATCTAATGATGAATTCCACGGATCGCGTAGTATAAATGAAACTTGGCAACAATGCGAGAAAGTTGTCCGTTAATTCTATTGTATACTATAGGGAGCCGAGAATAAGAGAGTTTTTCGATTTTTAATATTTCTTCTCGTTAAAAAATGCCTCGAGTAAGGTGTATTCGCAGATTTTAAGAATCGATGGTACAGTCGCAGTGTTTCACTGGACCGTATTATTTTATATAGTATAAACGGGTAATATTCTTCTTGGGAAGGAGTGGATTTCTCGTGGCCGTATTATAGTGTAACACTGAATATATGTATATAAATAATTAAATATATTTATATATTATATATATATATATATATATATATAATTTAGTCTCCTTGAATGGCAACCAACCGGATTTACATTTGTCGATCAGGGCGTACCTTTTCACGCACTCTTCACTATACGTTCTTATTAAGAATATTTTATTTGTTTGTAAATTGTTATATATATATATATATATATATATATATATATATATATATAAATGTAATTGAATAAAAGAATCGTATAGATTTTTAATTTATACAATTATACGTTTGAAATAAAAAAAAAATACAAATAACGAACAAATGTTTATTATAACACATTTTATTTATTTTTTTTTTATAGTCAACGGACGAAGAAAAAAAACCATCGATTATTCGTTATTAAAAGTATAGAAAATAATAAGGGACAACGAAATTGAATACATTGATATAATAAATCGAATACCTCGATTCGATATATTACTTACACACACTTTGTAAAGCCCGAAACTCATAAGAACAATACTTATACGGAAGTTTTTTTTTTATATAATGTAAATGTCGTATTATCTGTTTAAATAAATATTTTTTACAACAATATATATATATATATATATATATATATATATATACGTTATATATCGACTCACGCGCGTAGTAAGTTATTATTAGTATTTCGAATATTTCCAGTACAATTTAGCAGCCGTAATTTATATAAACATTTGTTTTATTACATTTTATATTTTCTCTCTAATTTCATCAAATCTCTCAATACAACACATACGTATTATAAATATAATATAATATTAAATGCAACGGTATTTGAATTTGAGCTAACCGTATATGTAAATAATACCAAACGAATTGTCTGTTGAATTGTCATTATACACATATTTATTTCACGCATATAATTTAGATTTAAGGTAGGGAAAACGTCCTTGGGATTTTTGTCTATGCATATATATATATATATATATATAAAACAGAAGTAATGGCCTATTTAATTCCCCCTTATGCTAATATAATATATACGTACGTATTATATGTATATATATAATTAAATTTTTTAATTTTTTGTTATCGATAGACGCGGTAAAAAAATAAAAAAAACTTTTTATCATTCTAATATAACGTAAATACATCGTTTCTAGTACGTAATATTTATACACCGCGATGAGTATTTCAGACTCTTGCGTTACAATTTAATAACGCGTAGAGACTATGGTTTTGAAATTTGAAAATTCGTTTTATAAAAACAAACGGTATATTGTATTTACGTATTTTATTGTACTTTCTTTGACCACGTATACGTATTATTTTATGAACACGACGTTTTATCGTAAACCATTACGGGACGTTATTATTTCAACATGTCCATTAACTTGTGGTTCAACGACACACGAATTCAATATGATCTAATTGATTTTACGGGCTATTTGCAGTGTCAACGTTTAATGTGCGTTCTTAGATTATACAACATACACGTTCGATATTATAAATGTGATTTTATTAATCGGAAAAGAAGAAAAGATTTTATTACATTATTAATCGAACGTTTTCGTTAAAAAGAGAAAAAAATTAAACTGTTATTTTAATTTATATTAGTTGGCATAACCGTAAAAATTCTTCGCTTTCCGCCCCCCCCTATTTCACATAAACGCGATATACTTCGCGAGACATTCTCAAACGCATATTTTATTTTCAATTCGTTTGTATTTAAATATTCCCGTGTATAACATATCGAAATTAACTGAAAAAAAAATCGCATTAATAATAAATATAATATAGCGCGTATACCGTGTTTTATCTGCTTTGAACATATATTATATTATTATAAATCGTCGCGCGCGTACGCGTAAAATTTAAATACAATGCAATATTGTAGTCCGGTACACAACAAAGTATGTTTGTAAAACGAATAAATTTAAATGTAAATTATTTGATACGTACCCCATGTATGTACAGACGGTTCATTAATCAAACATTCATTGGGGCGGGAAAACGTAATTATTTTTTAACGAAACATTAAAATTAAAAAATAAATAAAGTAACTATTATGTGTGAAAGAAATAGGAAATAAAAACTATAAATTAATATTAGTAAATAATAAAATTGTATATTTAAATGCCTATCGTAATATATAGAAAGTGTTTATTTACTATATTTCGATAAAAAAAAAGTCCGTGTCGGCGGGGCTTATGAGAGTGAAAAAGAAAAGTAAAGAAAAAAAGGAACAAAATTACACGGTGAAAATTACGAATATCGCGATAAAAAGACGCGGATTTATAATAATAATAATAAAAAAAAAAATGACGAAGAAATTGCAAACGTATAACGGAATTAAATTGTTAAAAAACAAAAAAAGATATGAAGTGTTATCGATATTTATTTATAATACTTTAAATATTTATCTTTAAATCTGTTTGTATTTATATATAGAAACCAATTTAAAATTTTTTACACAATGTGTATGCAATTCTTTCAAAACTGATTTTATATAAATATTATACTGTTATATACGGGTTTAAAATTTCAAAGTCATAATACCTATGTTAAAAACTCAGGCGTTCGCAGGGGAGGGATTAGGATGCCGGATTAGGCGTCCCGTGGCATCTTCTGCCAGCTTCTGGAATCAACTTGTTCTTTACTCTTTAGTTAGCTTTATAAATAGAAATCGGTTTGGAAATGTTGACGGTGTTAAGTTTACGTTTTTTTTTTTTTTTTTTTGTAAATTTTCATCGAGTAAATCTTAGCGCAAATGAAATGGGAGTTGGGATCAATGAAAATCGAGCTGTTTTCAAATACCGGCGCATCTCCTGCGAAGAAAAAAACAACTACGGACTCAAAAGTTGTGTACGTTATACGAGATTATTTTTCCAAACGCGTTTTTCGCTCAAAATCCATTAACGAGGTAGTAATTATTTTTACGTTCGAAACAAGCGTATCGAGTGGAGGAAAGCTTCTTTTTTTTCCTCTATTCATCGCGTTGTTACATTTTTAGTAGAGTAAAAAAAACTCAAACGTTAAACAACAGTTACGTGTACAAAAAAAAAAAAAAAAAATGGTCGGAAAACAGATATGTAATAACGCGTAGGTAAATAATGTCATTTAATATATTGTGCGTGTATATTTCGTGTTCATATTTTGTCATTTATTTTAAATTACGTAATTATTATTATTATTATAAGTAAGCATATATTTTAGATGCGCACCACATATAAATACCAATAAGGGAATCGGTAAAATCGTTAACGAAGCTATTAAAAGTAAATTAAAACTACGCATAATATTATAACGCGTATTGCTCTATAATATATCGACCTCGAAATGTCATAGGACGTGACTTGTCGTCTATATAGAAATCGTATAGGAAAAAAAAACATTTTTTTTTTGATAATAATATTACGTGTATTCGTAGTGTATTATGTTGTTGTAACGTGTGCGAGGTGTGTCGGTAAAATAGAAATTTTCAAATAACGTTTTTTCTTTTTTTTTTTTTTGTCATATTTTGAGCGAGGGGAGGAGATGAGGTGATTTTTTCTTTCTTTATAATAGGATTAAAGAATTCTGGTTTGTAACCAATTCCCGTACAGTGGTAATAATCGTCGTGTTCAAAAGTTTAAAAACACCATTACCGCGTATATAGTTATAATTTATTTTTTATGGTCGTGAATGCAACGTTTCGTATTTTCGAAACGCGTCAATTGTAATAATAATAATAATAATAATAATAATAATAATAATAATAATAATAATAATAATGATAATAATAATAATGATAATAATAATAATAATAATAATAATAATAATAATAATAATAATAATAATAATAATAATATAATTGAGGCTATAATCTCGCTTTATTACGAAATTATTTCGTTTAATACATATATATATGTATTTTATAATATCGATTTTGAATTCGGGAACGTAACTATGAATTAATAAAATCGATATTTCTACATTTTTCCAAACGTTAATTTTTTTTTTTTTTTTATTTAATTCCACCTACAACCCCGCGTTTTTTTTTTATTCTTCTCATTTCACATTAATTAGTAGTTCGAAGTATTTTTCGAAGAAATATCATGTTCTTTTCTTTTTTTTTTTTGTTTTCACTTATCCCCGCGTTCGCGATCTTACGTATTAAAACTCGATTGATTTTCGTTGAACCTCCGGCACAGAACGTTATTTATTCGTCATTTCAATAAAAATAAAGAAAATTCAATATGTGTGCGTGTAGTAACACTCGAGTTGAGGCGAACGAATTGTGTGGGGGGTGGGCGAGACGACAATATCCTCGTGAATTTCCTCTCGGTATTTAAGAGAGCGATGCGGAAATCTCGTTGGATTTTTTCTTTTTCGTTGCCTTACTCGACTCGTATTTTCTCGTAATCTCCTAGTCTAGAGTCTAGACGATATACCTATAGCCCATTGCAGGGGAATAAAAGAAAGAAACAGAAAACATTTTTTTTTTATTATTATTATTATTATTCGTTCAGACAATTATTGTACGAAGGCGAATGCGTTCTTTACTTTATCTAAGCGATTGCGGATTCAAACGGTTATTTATTTATTTTTTTTTTCATTGTGTTTTCGAACAATTCGATTAAATTTTGATCGCGTTCAAAACCGAAACGGATTTCATAAGAGACGTGTTTCGAAAGCAGTAGTGGTAATACACGCGCGTGTTTTATTCCAATTCCGACGCGGTATTTTATGTATTCGTATTATGGAAATTAAAATCAATAATACACCGAAATAAACGTGTCGTACGTAATAAGTATTAAAACGCACGTTATTAATGTGTTACGGAGTTAAACGACATTGTTTTTTTTTTGTATTTTAGACTATTTAGAAGACGTTCGACAGAAATTCTCTTGCGCCGCGCGCGGTTTTTTTTGTTTTTCTTTCCAAAGGATTGACGTGAATAAGTGGGTGAAAAAATAGAAAATATATTTTTGGCCTCTAAAATAAGAGTTGTTTGATAATAATAATAATAATAATTAGAAATTTTATAATATTAATTTTTAACCGCGTTCCGGTATTAAATACTCCAATGTCGATAATAATTGAAAAACGTGTGTAACGCACCTATACACTATATCCGTAGTAGTAGTATAACCTTCCAAGTTTTCATTATAGCCGACCTTGGAAAATATAATAAAACAATATCATCGTCGTTACGCGTATTTCACTCTCGTGTATAATTTTATTTATAGAAACGGAAAACGTATTTATTTATTTTTTTTTTTTTAGAACGTTTTTTTTTTAACGTTTTGTCACCGTTTTCATGATCGATCGACTTGTTTGTTGCGTGATCGCGATAATACGGCGTTTTATAAAACGCATTACGTGTTACGATTTTCGTATTAACGTTAATCGTACGCGCGTAATTGCCTTTCAGTGTCGTTTATTGAAAATATTCTCATGCACTCGGAGAGAAATGATTTTCATTCGGAAAATGTTGTTTATACGATTAACGGCGAGAGAATATATATATAGTCAACTCATTTTCCAGGCGTGAGAATTATTTAACATATTTTAATAACCGAATTTCAAATTAAAAAAAAAATAAAAATAGTGTTATATAATAACGCGCGTATGCGGCAATCGAAACGATGTAACGGCTAATAGAATTACTATTTATTTATTTTTAATAATATTTGTACGGATGCGACATATTTACAGGACTGAACACGAATAGGCTGGTGCGCGCTCGTTAACGAATTCTAAATTGAATTCGAGTTGAAAGCAACAACAAAAAAAAAAAAAAAAGTCAAATTGATTTTTAATCGAATATTATTCGACGCGTTAATATTTTTATTCGTATAATTAATTTTCAGTTTTATATGTATGTACGAGTGTGTATATATATACTGTAGTTCAATGCGATTATTATTGCAATAATAATTGTGTTTATGAATTTGAAATCACCGCCAAACAGAAAACGTCCGCTTTCGAGTCACAGCACTTTAGAGTTAACGTCCGAATGGTAAAAATAAATAAATACACGTATGAAAAGTGAGTTTTTAATTTTTTTTTTTTTTTACAATAAACTGTCATAATTTAACGAGCGTGAAAGAGAAATTTTAGTCGAATCGCTTACGTGCGCTCTTGTGAATTCAAATGGTTTTTTTTTTTCTTTATTACAAGCACGCGTATTCAAGTACGTTTTATTACTGTGGTATATAAGGTGTATACATGCAAACAGGGGGATTTTTTTTCGCCTAATACGTACTGCTTTATAAAATACACCGTTTGTGCCTCGTAAGTCGTGTCCGATACAACGGCCGCGCGTTTTTTTTTTTTTTTTTTTTATATTATTTTTGCTAACCTTTATAACCGACCGACGTGTAAAATGCTCGATATTAAGGCGGTAAAAAAATAAAAGTTTAATAATTGTTTTAAACGACGGCCAAATTCTTTTTACGGTGTACGTTGTCAGACGTCTCATACGAAAAACCGCGATGAACTTATCGGTTTCGATTCTGAAAAATCTGTTGTCAAAAGCACGCGGCGTTACGCAAGAGAGGAAAAAGTTTGGAGTGTTGCGTGGATGTCGCTCAGGCGAATTACTCGTAGAAAGGTTTAAGACGTTCGTTCGTTCGTTGCTGTATACGCGGATTTTCGTATTGTACGGGAACGTAACGCGTTTCAAAAGTCTGTCCCGTTGTCCCGACAAATGCTTTCGGGACGACAAATCGTCCCGTATTTCGATAAAATACGTCCCTTTTTCTTATTACATAAGAAAACAATTTTTTTTCTCCTCCTCTGTTGACGGATTTGCTGCCAAAAGCCGTTCTCCGGCGGTCTTTACAGTCACACACTCGGTGTCTCCGGTAACAAATGTTATCTAGTTAGTACTCTAGATAGGTAATTTTTCCATTTTCTCAGTAGCTGCCGCTCGAAGCTACTCGAGAATCCCTTGAACCCCCGTCGGCCGCGTCTACGCCACTGGCCAAGAGCGCCCTTTCCAACGAGCAAAGCGTTACCATCCCGACGAGCGAATCGGTCCCGTTTTATTTACGATAAAAGGATTTCCGCCGTTACACATTAACTGTCCGCCGTATTTTCATATTCATAATCCGCGGCCGCCCTAGTCCCCAGTCACGATCCCAATCCCCACCGTCGACGGTCGCCTGACTCCGTACGGACGGGATTATCTCGTATTCCGCGAATCAACCATATGCGTGTGCGTACACAGAGTTAGTCAACGCGTGTTTCATTCGATTCCGCCGGGTATGAATTTTTTTCTTCGACCGGGTCGGGGAGTGAAAGAAAAAAAAAATCGTACCCCGGCGTTTCTAACGGACACGGCGATTTCATCAATTATTATATTAGAGAAAAAAAACGTTTCGCACGTCGCGGCGTTACCATTCGAAACGATACAAATGAAATGTAGGAAAAAAATTTGATTTTAAAATACGCGTTAAAAAAACAAAAAAACAAAAAAAGAAGCGTTATGAACGAATTTGGTGGGACGCGCGGTAACACAAAATGGCCGCTTTCCCTCGGGGGAACACATTCGCGTTCACCGTCGTGCGCGTGTGTCCGAACGGCGAGCGGCGCGTCGTACGTACGTGACCGCGCGCACGACACAATAACGGTCGTCCCGTCCGTCCAATCCACCAAACCGGTGACAGCGGCGGCGGCTGGTGGAGGGGGGGGGCGAAGGATTTCTCCAAACGGCGGGGAGGGAAGCCGTCCCTCCCCCCCCCCCCATGCGCCGCGCCCTGACTGCAAGGACGACGTTCTTCTAAACGTTGTTTTTCTCGCAAAATAAATCGTCTCGTTATATCCGCCCCCTCCCCCGTGGCATCACTAGCGGTGATTTCCCCCCCTCCTCGTCGCGTCTTCAGCTTTATTTTATTTTATTTTTTTTTTCGTCATAAACTTCTTTATTCGCAAATGCTTTATTATATATATCACATAGAGTTTAACCGCATACTCGGTATGTGGTGTACGTTTGGTACGTAACCCGCGGCGCGCGAAACCAAACAATAAATAGGCGATAAAAAAAAAAAAAAAAAAAACCGCATATAACACGTTAGTTCCATCCGTTTTCGATAAGAGAGGTAGTCGGAATTTTGTTTTTTTTTTCGTGTTAGTATAAAAATATGAATTTAACGCGGATAAATGTGCGACTAAATAAAGTGTAAACGGTTTAATTACGAAAGTTGTACGGTTTTTTTCTTTTAAATCGTATAACACGCTCTGCACGCGCGTTTTCCGCCTTTAAATATTTATTTAAAATATATATATATATTAATATATTGTACAATATATATGTAAAATAAATATATATATATATATATGCGTTAAGTTGAAACGTTCAAAACAAAGCTAATTAAATAATAATAATAATAATAATAATAAATTATTTTCCATAATATCTCGCGTTAAATTATCGAATTAGGCAAAATAGAAAAGAATAATGATAATCAGAAACGATTTAAATATATATTAGATAATAATTATTACATAAACGAGAGCCAATAGTAATAATAAATATTTAAAGCCAGAGAAGCTAGTAAAAGTATTATTAGAGATTTATGTGTCGTAATAGGCTGTACACACACACACACAGCTTGTCTAAAGCGGCTTTCGTATAGTTATTTTTTTTTATTTTAACAACTGTCATTCTGTCGGCAGTTAAAATAGTACTATTACTTTAGATATATATATATATATATATTTACGTACTTATACGCAGAGCATAGACTGTACAACTGATACATTAAACTCGTGTGTGTATTATTATATACATATTTCGTATTTTCTATAGACTTTTGTGATTGTGTTTTCGTAACGCGTTTTAAATTGCTTATAATAACTGTTTATAATATTTATAGGAAAATTTGTTTGTTTTGTTTTTTTCAATACTCGAATATTATTATTAAAATGTATTGGACGGGCGAGCGTAGAGCATCTGCACTTAAAATACCTTTTGCTATTTAAATACGTTTTAAATACACTTATGACTGCCATCGTATTATCGACTTCACGAAAAACGATTCGCGCGCATAAATATCGCTTTAAATGAATTTTAAACGATTATTATAATCGAATACGCTGTGTGTAAGACGTACCTAATAACATTTTGTGTAAATGTTATGTTCGATTCGTACCGCGTCAAATGATTCGATTTTTTTTTTTTTTTTATAACATCATCGTCATGTCTAGTATATTTTGTTATTATTATTATTATTTTTTTTTTATTGCTATTGCGCGTTAAACAAGTGCGCGCGCTACGTATACACATATATATATATATATATTATAACCTAGTTTTTGACGACGTTTTAAATAACCAATCGTTTGTGAACCATTCCAACGGTCGCTCGTGGTGTTATAATAAATTAAACGGGAAAAAAACGCGTTATATGTGTGGATTGCGATGGTTCTTCTTTCTTCATTTACCACTAGCGACGCGCTTTCGATTTCTCTCCGAGTACAGAATGAGTGGAAGGTGGTGGAGAGGGTTAAAATTAAAAAAAAAAAAAAACCTAGAGAATTCGTTGTCACAATAATATGTATAAACGATTTTATACGATATTTCGAATTAATATGAATATTTTATTATTAATAAATCAAACAGAACGCAGTCTGTAAAAATTAAAAAAATAAAATAATAGTAATAAATTACTCGTAATATATAACTGTTATCGCCGTATATTTATTAGAATATTTTAAAGAAAAAAAAGAAAAAAACACAAATTCCAAACGTCTATTTTTACTGGTGACTAATATTGTGCAGTGTGAAAACTCCTTCGGATTCTTTCTGCCAATTACGAGCATAGCTAAATATACGTTTTCCCCGTCGAAAATTATAACCGATTTTAAATTAACATTTTATTTGATGAAAATAAACGAATATTGCACTCGAGTGTTTCCGATTTCCTGTGCACTACACAATATTATTATACCGCGTTTCGTGATGCCAATAGAAATCGTCGTATCGTAACCGTGATTTTTTTTTTTCTTCGAACAGAGAATCTGTCGGAATTCTTTCGAGTGTCGCGTTAGTAACGTGTTTAATATAGGCAAAGAATGCCTATAGGGGAGTTTTACCGGAATCTTCTTCTGCTCCCCGTAATTACGTCACTGCGTATTATATCGTCATAAACGTATCGAGACGATTTTTCAACGGCGAAGAGAATTTCTGTTGCAAGTTCTTCCAAAAAAAAAACATTACTCAAAAAAATCGTTTTTATTTGGTTTTCCGTCTGACGACGGCTGTGGTCGGATACATAATCGACCGACTTTGTAAGACCGTCTCTATTGCTTATAAACCGTATACTCCCCCCAACAATTGACTAATGTGTGTGTGTGTGTGTAGTTTTTTTTTGAATTCTTATGGTAAAACGTCATGCGCGGTCCGGTCCAGTGAACAGACACGGGCGGCGCGGATGACGCAATATATAGAATAGGTGGAATGCGAGCGCGCACTGGAATTGGGACACAGTGAAAGAGACCGCAGACAATATAATAATAATAATAATAATAATATATACAAAGAGAAAATCACCAGTAGACGACATAATATAGTGTATAATTACAGTCGTAATAGCTAATAGTATAATTAACACGTACATTTTACACATACTTGATAGAATTAAGGAAATCGAACGAACCGTTAATTCAATATAATAATGATTAAAAAAATTTTTAATAATTTTAAAAACCGTTAACGCAATAAATAAACGTATATATTTTTTATCAGAAGTATATTAAAGATTGATTACGCTTCGATAATTATTGATGTTAATAACGATAATACTCTTAAACTATGAAATAAGAAACGGATCAAATAAAATAATAATAATAATAACAACGATAAGAAAAAACTAATGTTGTCTGCAACCGAAGAATGTAAAAATGAAATGCACGTACTCGAGCAATTAAAATAAATTTAATTGTAGCTGCGATAATATCAATGTTATTGTAGTTCGGTTAATCGGCATTTTGATTACTAATGAATTGACGATTTACAAAGAGTAAGAGTTCGTTGTTAATTGGAGCTGGACATTCGCCCTCGTAATTTTTTAGCGGGCAACCATGCACGGCAGTAACAGTCATGTCCGAGACGAAGTCTCTTTGAAGTGAATTGTTTAGATTTTGGCACATTCGAAAATCAAACCTTGTCGAGAACAGAAAGAGAAATCCGTTTACGAGACGAAGGATACGATATGGAAAACGTATTTGCGTTGAAAATCGAACATTGTAAATATAAACGGATAGCTATTTGAACTCTAAATCCGTAGTTTTTCCCTCGCTTATTGCGGCGTTTAAACAAGCACTGATTACAATTCCCTTCTGTTTCCAAAAAGTCGCGAAATCCTTGGCACGTTTAGCTGTGCAATTGAAATTTGTCATAATTTCTACATCGGCCACTTATCGCCATATCGACCGATACAGTTGATACTTGTTGCTTTCGCGTAAATATTATTGCAGAAACCGTCGTCAAAGAGCGAAGATGATCAGTCTATTAAAACCTTTGGACATTTGGGCGTTTATGTAGGAGTTTAAAAGTACTTGAAAGACGCCAGAAGTAAAGTCTTGCAAACCGTCCCGGAAGGTTGACAATTGTAATTTTGGAATATGTGATTTGTTTTCGTTTATTTTTTTTTTACTACACACTTACCTACGTAGTTTCGAGAATTTTTCGCAAGTAATCCAACGATTTCTCCATTCGATCGCGTTACGCAATACGTCATATTGTATTGAGTATGCCGTTATGCGGCTGCGAAATATATTTATTTATACATTATTAAAAATACAATTTATCGCTATATCTCGTTTACAATATGATATATTGTTACGTATATTTACGACAAAAGCTTGAAATTCAAAATCGTCTATATAATATTATATATGTCGAATACGCTATATTGTGATTTATGTAATTAAACATTTTTTTTTTTTTTTATTAACTTATAACACGGAATCGATAAAAAAAAAACACTTCTCGTCGATTATACATCACATCGAACGAATTATGTAAACATTAAATTATTTTTAAACGAGAAATCATTTGATCTTTTGATAATACCGATGTGCTGTAGCAGTCACATGTAATAATCTGTCGTAAATGTATAGCTGTTATTACGACATGCGCACTCGACAAAAAAAAAAAAAAAAGAAATTCAATCACTGTAACGTAATCAAAACGATCATTAAAAACAACATTTACTTTTCTTTTTAAATAAAATTGTTTCGATTTATTCACAGCGTGTTATAACTACCGCGTGTACATTTTTAACAGAATTATATTCATTCGGTTAAAAAAGTGATTTAACCACAGTTTTAAACCGTTAAAAAGTTCGCACTTTATAAATAATAATAAAAATATTGTATTTCGTCTGGTTTTTGTCGTTTCTCTGACGGAAATATTAAAAAAAGAATCAAAAACTGTTTTTAAAGGCGTTTCGTGTCGACTGCATAGGTATTAAAAATCCGTATACATTTCTTATTTATTACAAAACGCATCTTTTTTTAAAACCTCATCGACAAATCGTCGTACTCGGTATACGGTTATTGGAGGGAAAACTTCAGGAGTTTATCGACGTCAAAGCCTGTGTTATAGTGCCAACTTCATTGAGCTAATGATTTCCATTGTATATTTTTTTTCCATAACCGAATGACCAAAAACAGAAATCGAATTTTTCAAACAGATCGTATTTCACCGGGGATTTTGAGTGCATCGCCATGGTACAATGGTATTTATAATGTGCGTATTTGTATACTCGGAAAAATAATAAATCGTTTAATTGTATGAATTTCACAATTTTAACGTCAATAATGTGTTTTTTTCCCAACGGATTTTCGACAATCTTCCAGCAGCCACGAATACGATTTGCTATTAGATTGTGAGCGGAGCGACGTTTTTTTTTTTATGTCTGTACCCAATCATTTTACCGAAAGGAGCGCCCCGATCTTTACAAAAAATTGCGCATCTAATTGGTACTTTAGTGAGATCATTTTTCTCATATAATTTTTTCAGACGTACGCGAAAAACGAAAAATTACACAAAAGCGCGGTTGAAACGCGATTTCGTCGTTACTCTCTCCGTAATTTCAATATTGACGGTTATAGGAATTTGAAATATCCATCGGACATATAACATTACATTGTATTAGGAGGAAAACATAATTTTTTTTTTTTTGTCAAAAACTTTCTTCTTTAATTTTGTACTATTTTTAGCGATTTGAGGTGTTTAATTCCAAAAAAATAAAAAGTATATCCAAAACGTAATATTACGCCGAAGCCACCGTTCAGAAACGTTTTGTCGAACGCGCGACGGTTGCTCTTAAATTTATATACATTATAGTGATAACACTCCGAAAAAAAAGAAACCTTTATCCGGAGTAATGCGTTCAAACTTATAAGCGACATTCACGTGGGCTATTTTGAAAAAAAAACGTGTCTGAAATCGCAGCTCCGCTTATAAAACGTGTACACCGCCGTTGTCTACAATATTTTATTATATAACGCAGAAACGATTATATAAAAATGTCTAATAATCCATTCTATAATACGCGCGTGGTGTTACGAAATACAGCCGACGTGTGGTGGAAGAAAAAAACAGACAGGTAGAAATATATCGGATTGTACGTGGTGAAATATCAGATCGCACGGTGATCATCTGCACAGGTCGTACGACAAAAACCTGTATATCGAAATAACAGTAAAGAAAAAAAAATAGAAGAGAGAGAGAGAGAGAGAAATCGTTTTACGCGCTCGTTTGTGCGAACGTTCGCGGCGCGAGCCCGGTGAGCAGAGGTAATAATAATTTATTATTTTTTTACAATCGGATATAATAATACCACCTATAACACTTTTTTTTGTTTTTTCTAACACTTATAACACCACTGTGTATTAATGTGTATATACATTATTATAATGCGGCAAAGCGCGTGCGTCCGTCCTTGGATTATGCGACGACGTCATGTAGGTCGCGCGTGGTCCGTCGACTGAATATTATTATTATTATTATTATTATACGATCAGGAGGTATATATTATAGCGTGTACGTTGCGGTATCGCTCTTCGTCATCCCTCCGATGATCCGAATGGATTCCCACACGTTATGCACACACCAGACATCGTGGAACACTTATAATTTGCGAATACACTCGAATGATACGATTCGAACGTGCGTATAAAAATCGCGTTTTCTCCACGTTTATATTCGTGAGAAAATAATTATGTTTTTGTCGGAATCGTTGTAGCAGGACCGTAGCAAGAGCACAGCGTTCCTCTTCTCAATCCGACTCCCCTCGGGGGGAGGGATCGAAAAGTGCTCGGGAAAACAAAAATGTAATAAATTAAAATATCAAAAAAAAAATAAAAAAAATATTTAATATAACATTGTTATTCTCGACTAAAATTTATTAATAAATTAAAAATTAAGAAAAGAAAAGAAAAAAAAAATCGTAATAATCTTAAAAAAAATGAAATATATATATTATAAAAAACAACGATATGCGGAGTGTAACAAAAATGATTCACGGAGTTCTAAGTGCTGTGACTCGATCAGCGACTAATGCGTTTACCTACCGGCGGCGGTGTGTAGAGAACGTGTTATATTTAGTTTTATTCGGTAGGTAGTGAGAACTTATCAAAGTGAAGATATCGTGATTGTGAGCTACGTTTGCATAGAGCTATGGCAACTGACCTACAAAAGGCATTTCGTGTGATTGAATTCAATCCGCACTCAATCGACATTAGCAGTGCGACGAGTCATTGCGAGAGAAATATGAGCTCTAGTGACAACAATATTCACAGATGGTTTCGCCAGTACCAGTGGATAAGTAGGATTATAATATATAATAAACGTTATATACGCATCCACGACTTGTAAGTTTATTTATTCCGTGCGTTTCGACGGCGAGACCTCTAAGACCTATTATTATATGGCAAAAAGTTCAATATCCGTTAACTATACCTTATATATGATATGCACTCGTAAATTTCCATTCGATTTTTAGAACATTTTTTTTTTTTTACTTTTAAATTGCTCTAGAAATAGTTTTAAAATGTCTTTTTTAAATCCACACGCGATAAATATATCAAAGAGATAATTTAAGTATATATTAATTTCTGACTTTTCAATTTGAGAAATGCTAAGCCACTTTTTTTTACTCGATAAGATTATGTCAACGTAGTGGCGACGCTCGGTAAATACAATTTAATTGTAATTTGTAGAGAAAAAACCTCCGTTTAAACCGTAATTTTTTTTACTGCGTTTTATATGTAATATATACCGTACTTTATTTTAAACGATTCGATATAATATCGTACGCTAGCGTACGTTTCAGTGTAATAATCCGTTGTTGACAATTTTTTTCATCTCGTCGATTTCGTAACTTTAAAAAAAAAAAAAAAACGAAAAAAAAAATACGCACATTTAGTTAGATTCCGGACGATCCGGTTATAACAGTATGCCGACTGATTTCGTACGAAACCAAGAAATTAATATTTGCTTATTGTTAGTGCATACGTTTTAAACAGTCGACCTTTTAACGTTTTATTTTATTTTTTTTTATTAGTCCAAACAATTAAGCGTGGGTAACACACACACACACACACACACAGTTTAAAAATGTATTCTCGTTTTTTTTTCTCTTTTGAATACTCGCCAAGAATCAAGTTGTTCCCCTTCAAGGTAACAGATCACACACGAACTGGATGTGTTTTTTTTTATATTATAATAACATAACTATAATTTATTATTACATTTTTATTTATTTATATGTAATATGTAAATGTTATGCAAATCAAAAGTAGCTCATGATTATTTATTTATTTATTTTTTTTGGTTAGAAACACTGTCTTTAACATTATTAATGGACACTGGTGGTGGTTACAAACAACGGAACAATTGTTTTAATTATTTACGCGATAATGATAAATCGTATCGGTGGAGGATGGGGATACGAAAGTGTAATATTTAATTACACGTCATTGCGAATCGAAACGTTTCGAATTCCGATAAACACATTTTCACAACGCCATAATATTAATATGCACATGTATAATACAATCAAGCGATGATTATTATTATAATATAGCGTTTCTATATTATAACGGCGCGGCGGCGTACCGTTTTTCAAATGCGAATTCACAATATTTATTACGATAAATAACGTGTTCGCGACCATTATCCGTCGTTGGATACGAATAGTTAGTATTAATTCCCGTAGTTGTATAGTTTTACGAACGATTAGCGGTTATATTCACACGCGTAAACATTTTACTCGTGAAAGAGTGTGCCGTCATTTTTTTCCCCCTTTTGGAGGGACAGCAGAGTGTGCGGTTACGGCACTCGCTTTTAACACGGTTCCCGATTTGCTTACTCTGGGTAAAGGGACTTAATGTTGAAAAAACAGAAGTCAGCGATATCGGTCTATACAAAACAAAAAAAAAAAAAAAAATGTGGACTCACAAATCGTCCGTACGTTATTTTAAAAATATAATTCATTTTTTTTCACAGCCTCTTACAAAAGTTTTAAACATAAACCTAAATATTACGAGCTTTTCTTCTTCCTATTTTTTTTTTTTTTTGCTGCATTTATCATCAAGCTAGCTTCTAGCTTCTTGTGCGCGTTACTCGTCGCTGTTCACGGACAATTATTTTTGTAGTTTTTAAATTGCTATTCATGTCGATTGCGATTCATGGGGAAATTAAAAGCAGGACGATTTTTTTTACTCGTAATATTATTGCTAGGTAGAACTATTTCAAAATGACCTGTTTGACAGTTCACACACCGCACGAAAAGAAAACATCGAAATAACGTCCGTGTGCAACAGCACACACACACACACACGATACATCGTTCAGAAACGATGTGGAAAAATGTGCAGAGTTAAGACGAACTCCGGCCAAATCGTGTTCGCGGCGTCTAAAAGACGTTTTTAATATCTGCCGCCGAGTCGCGAACAGGCGACAAATCCGTATCGTTTCTCGTTTTAATGTGTGCTCACCGACAACAATTCCTTTTTTGTACACGCGTCTGTAGCGAAACTCGCATACATTCACGTGTACAACACGTATCGATCGATGAGGTCGAAAGAGAAGAAAAAAAATAAATTATTTCCCCGTCGTTCAATCGCGTTCTCAATACGATTTTCCGTTTCCCCGAGTCAATTTTCAATAATTATTCGCACGGAAAATTTTTTTATTCGAGTTCTTTTTTTTTTCGCAGCACGTGTAAGCCACAACAGGCACATAACCTGTAGCGCGACAATGGGAATTAATTTAAATAATATCAAATTGTCATAGTCTTAAATGCGTCACATGTTAAATAACAAAAGGCGCGATAAATAATAGTGGAAAATAAAACGGTATTCGCCGCAATGACGTCGTAGCAGCGTACGTAGCAAAGTACTACGAGTACTTTCCGATCGCTAATAATATTTGCGTTCTCGCGAACGAGTGCCTCGTTGTTATAATCTACATAGATCGACGGATGATTTGTCGTCAATTTGTGATTATTTCATTCGGCTAACGGCGGCGGGACACGTTATCGAATTTGCTAATTGTATAAGGATTCGGATTTTATGGCAGTGAAACGTGTTAAAATATGTATTTTATGCGATACGATCGAAAAAACGCGCGTAAAAATTGTTTTATTCGTGAATATTATAGTGAAGGTATCGCCGCTGTCCGCAAGGGCTAATTTCAATATTCGAAAATAAAATATCCGATGAAATGACGAGGGTAATTTTTTTTCTTACCTCGTTTAATGTTTCGAACGATTCGTGAAAAAAACCAACCTCGCAAAATTATTTCAGTTCAATATGCTAACACACGAACGAAAAAAAAATCCCCCATTAAAACCGAGAAAATAGCGCGCTAATAGTGTAAAACGTTTGAAATAATAACGCGATTAAGAATTTTTTTGTACTCGAATTTGTTGCGTAAAACGAATCCTCGTATCGACTATACGGAATCCAAGCTCTGGATTTGTTATACTACGTAATTTTTTCTATGTGAATCTCCAGTGGAACATTTCTATTACACTATTACAGAAAAACGAATGACAAAAAAAAAACAATTCAATAAAACACAAATTAACCAATAATATTTTCATATAAAAATCTACACTTATTTATTGCCGTATTATTGTAATATTATAATATTATGTAATACATATTAATATCGATTATTATTATTATTAATTGTACATCCGTGTTTCGAGTGTATGTATATGCGCTGCTTACCTATATCTGCTGTCTCACCTTGAACTTGTGACTACAGAGAATATTGTGATGTTATCGAAATGGTTTATTTGGAAATCTCGAGATTCGATTTGAATATTTTACATTATTGTCAGTATAGGTACAAAACAATACGTTATTAATTTATATGTGTGTGATAATTGTTCTTTTTTTTTGTAATATTAAATTTATATAATTATATATTTATACGAATAAATTCCGAGACATTGCGATTAATGACGATTTCTCGTATTATGTATAAAACGTCGAAGGAAAACTTTGTTTATAGATGCGAATTTTTACGAAACATAAATTTAATAAGTATTTTGTATAATATTATATATTTTTGTCTTCAATAAAGACTTCATAGTTTCACGTTTAAATAATGATTTGTTTTTCGTGATTTTATGGAATTACATAATATCGTCGAATAAACGTTACAAATCTCTATTATTTTTACCGTATATACGCTTACGTATAATCGTTTGTTATGTTCACAGACACAAATATTGTTATAATCATCTTATAACGCGATTCATCGTATTTATTTATTACATTATTGTAGTATATTATATATATATATATAGTGTAAAATATTGGGGAGTTTTTTTATTATTTATTTTATAAAATGATACGAAAACATCCTTGGTCGACTATAATAATAATATTTAACATATAATAAATAATAATATCTTTAAGGCCAAACTTCCTAATAGATATACGTTAGGATTAAAATTTATGTTTTCCTTCGACCTCCAAAAAATTTCAAATAAAATTATAATTATAATTACTCGTTATTATTTTTAAAAAAATAGTAATAGTACGCGATACAAATTTAAAAAGTATATATTCAATATAAATATATTTATGGTTTCAAATTTTATTAAGTACACTATATAATATATAGTGTAATTACGCTATACGTAGTTTTATTTTGTCACATATATAAATTCACATATATTAATAACGTTATTATACAGTAAAAGAAAAATATATTCCGTTTCATTTTCACGAAAACAATTTTCTGTATCGTTTAGAGATAATTCTATGTATGAATTTTACCGTTTATATATACTCACACGCATTGCGTGTGTGTTGCGCGTACAATCGTTTTAATTAACGATTATAAAAATAAAAAAAAAACGGCCATTCATATAACATTTTTTTTAAAACTATTATAGTGTTTTAATGTATTTGAAAAAAATAAATAACATACGCATTTCGTTCGTTTTTAGACATTAATACACGTCTATAAACGAATAAACTTTATATAATAACTTAGTGTAAATATTGTGGTTTTTACGATTGATTTTTGCCGTCCACCGTTCTGTATTTAGCCACGCACGTTTTTAAATATGGCTGATGATCGATGATTATTTGACGCCAAGACTCTGTAACGTATTATTATGTCACGACGTGATTTTTTTTTATAAAACATTTTTCGTAAAAAAAAAAAAAAAAATGAAAAAATGAAAAAGAAACGTTTTTAAAGTAAAGGAGGTGGTGGTTAGATTAGGTTTGGTTAGATTTAGTTAGGGGTGTGGTGGTAGAAACGCGGTATTACCGTGGAGTTCGATCAACGACGGCGATTCGCCTCCGTAATCCTTGGGCAAATATTTCAATGGCACGTGCTCCAACAGCGATTCGAAATGACGGTGTACCATTATCTGGAATTTTTTTCAAACCACTCCGTTACGTATAATTTACAGATTCTTTCCGAAACGTCCGATGAAATCGGTGTTCTTATTTCGACATATATATATATATATATAAATTACTATTCGTAATAATAATAATAATAATAATCATAATAATAATACGCGCTCACTCTTTTTCGAATTTTCGTCTTGAGAAGAGGTTTGAACAACGCCATTACCGCGCTCAAAATCGCCGGCGGGTTCACTATGTGTATCTGGGCTACGCGTTCCGGATAGGCTTTCTGCAACGAATTATTATTATTATATAATATTTTTAAATTAACAATCTCGTCACGAACGCACTGCGCGACGGAGGCAACTACACAGGCGGTGGCCGTTGCTCAATACACACACGCGCGCGCGCGCGCATTAAATCCGGGTACGGTTCACACACACACACACACACGCTCTTTGGCGATTTCTCGCGTTCTAAAACTCGCTTGGAAAACAATACAAACGTATAATACACACGTTTTGATTTAAATTTCGTTCGGTACACGAGAAAAGAAAAAAAAACGTTTTTTTTTTTCTTTTCGTTTTATTACTTTATACCGGGCTGTTGAATATTAATTCGAAACGTCGGCGAAAAGATTCGCATTATTTCGTTCCTATACCGGGTTAATGGTGGGAAAAATATTCGCGCTATACTCACCCAAGCGTACAAGAAAAATCTTCGTAACAGCCCCAACGGGTATCTGCCCAAATGGCCCATCCGTAACGTGGCCAAGTCGACGACCAGAACGAGCCTCGTGTGGTCGATTCCCTGGGCGAGATAATAGTCGGCCACGCAAGTCAAATGCTTCGCGATTCCGACCGGGCTGTAATCCGAAACGGGCGTATCGGCCCGATGCATGTAAACCGCTAGTTTTCTACCGTCTTCCATTATCGTAGGCACCAAGCCGACCAGTCTGTATTTTGTGTGTTATTTTTTTTAATTATCTGTTCACTATTCGCAATTACTTATACGGCACTAAAGTGATGAGGGGGGGAATGAGCAACGTTTACAGGAGAGTCGCCACTCTCCTATGAAATCGGTCCGATTTTAGTAAAAAAAAAAAAAAAAATTCTATAAAATCTCCCATTGACACGTCATCTTTTTTTAAAGTAATATTACGGAAACGGGGGGGGGGTTTTTTTTTAACGACCTCCGTTATATTCTATATATATATAACGCGCGTCTGAGGTCTTTACGAAAACGACACCGACCACGGTTTTGTACACAACGAAACGTCTAAACCGGAATGAAAATTAACGCCGAAGTGTCTGACGGCAGTTATTGTAAACGTTTCGCGTTCGAAACGACGCGGTCAAAAGACGTTTTGCGAACTTTCGCCGCGACATTTACGAGTTTGTGGAAACGTTTGACAAGATCTCTACAAAAGCGAACTCACGTCGAGCCGTATCCTTTTATCATCTCGCTATCCGTGTTCGGATCTCGGTTGCCCATTACTTCCGGTATGATGGTCTTCAGTTGAAAATACGTCGGCAAATTTTCCTTCACTCTGTTCACGTTGTTCTTGTTCATCACCAGATAATTCTCCAACCACCAGTCCAATTCCACTTTAACACGTATACAATTATCATTACTATCATAATTATTATTATTATTATTATGATTATTGTAATTCGTTTGTTTCAGGTAAGTCATGTACGCGTTGGAATAGAGAAAAACCGAAAACAGTAATAATATGCATCGACAACCGCGTATTACGTATTTGACGCGAACGAAACCGTGAGTTCGATGAAATTTTTCTTTTTTTATGAAACGCGCGTTTAAAACCGAATTGTTCGAATGCTCGAGACGGCTCACTGACCGCACGGAACTTCCATTGGACTTCTACTCGCGGGTTTCGCATCGGAACAGTGCTCGGTCCGATCGACGCGGCGTCGCATTTGCTGCGGGGAACCGCCTAGAACCGGTTTCCCCGGGCCTCGGAGGTTTGTCGCCGCCACGCAGCAGTTACCGGGGGACGAGCGGTTTTTTCGGGTTCGTCCAATTTGGTTCCCCGGGACCTCCCCCCATCCCACCACTGTTCTAACTGCCGAACCGGCTAATCAGCGGTGTGAGGCGCGGGAGACGGCGGCACCTGGTGAAAACCGCCGCCAAACAGCGTCCGTTAAGAAAAACGCGTGTTGCGCGCGTAGTACGACGTCTCGAGTCCGGCGGAGGTCGTTTGATGAGTCTCACCTCCGTCCAAGGCGTTCGGAAGGTCGGGCTGGTCGCGGAGCCACTGGCCGAGTTCGCCGACATCCCGTCGTATCGACTCTTCGGTCATGCCCAACAGGCGTCTGGTAGCCGCGACGTCGTCCGGCAGCGGTCCTTCCGGCCGCTTGTAAACGCGATCTACAATCGTCCTGCGAAATTCCTCGTACCGTTTAAAACGCTCAACACTCATTAAACGTATAGGATTTTCGTTTTGTATCACGATTCGCGTTCGACGGCCGACAATCCCTTTCCCCTCAAATGACAAAATAAATAAATAAATATTCATTTCGAAATTTCTAATTTTTGCGCATCGTCGTCCCCTCCCCGCGCGTTCTCCGAACTAGTATTATTTCTATTCCGTCTCACCGTTCGTTATTCGTCGTGTTTGATCGACACGCGCGAGCGTTACATAATAACAGCTTCCTCGTTTCGTTATGTGTGTACTCGCACCACGCACTATACTCCGAATCCTTTCCCAATCCGTTTCCAGTTCGCGTGTACGAATCTTGTCTATTGGCGCAGAACATTTTTTCAAAACGTATAACACACACACACATTGTACTGTACACGGGGGCGGTCGGTTTGCAAAGACCACTTTCTCTCCTATTGGACGGCGTGGGGAGGGGAGACGTCGGTCTGACGATTACGAAACGCGCGCGATCGTTTTTTCTTCTTTTTTTTTTTTTGCCGCTCAAATAATAAAATGCGCACGTTCTCTCTTCCCCTCCTCCCCCCCCCCATCCAACGCATATACGTCGCGATTATTTATTTATTTTCTTTAGGAAATCCGTAATAGTAATCTTAATAATAATATTATTGTTGTTATACACGCGTGTACGTTTCTTTCGGAGATCATCGCAATTCGAAACGAGAAAAAAAAAAAACGATTTTTTTTCCTCTCCAAACCCAAAAAAGTCGGTGACGTCTGTTCCGAGCGCGCGGCGTTTGTTAAAATCACGCGACGATTTCGTTCGCGTTGTTCCACCGCACACGACCCCGTTTAAACGGGAGCGGGAGGGGAAAAAAAAGAAAAATTATTGTAATCGTAAAAACGCGCAGGGGGACGTTATAATATTATATTTATAATATGTCACGAAATGTGCCGTTCACCGAGTGAATATTTTTCTTCTTCTTCTTCTTCTACCGCACGCTTTCCAATAATTTCTCTGTTCGTCCGTTTAGACTACTGTAAACGCGTCAGAGAAGAAAACGCGCCGCGTGTTATATACTACGACGAAAAATTGTCGCGGTTTGTATGAGAAAAATCAAAAAAAGAAAAAAAACGTTTTTCCGCGTTCTCTCTCCTCCTCCTCCTCGCCGTCGTGTGAATTCTTGTCTCTCGAAACGTTGAGACGATTTTTTTTTTTTTTTTTGTTATTTATTTTGTGTTCACTAACCTGGTCATCGTCGGTGTACCGCGCGGCTCGTGCTGTGTTCGCGAACTGAACGGACTGTTTGTTTTCTTTTTTGTTCTATTCGGTTTTTTTCGCGTACGATTTACTGTAAAAAAAAAAAAGAAAGAAATCTCAAGGCGTGTGTTTTTATACGGGTTTTTTTTTTACAAAAAAAAAAAAACTGGATATTATAAAACGCGGTCGTGGGGCGGAGTACCGTAGTAGTCCAGTGGTGGTGAGGAGGAGGAGGAGGCGGGAGGGAGCGCGTTATCGTTGGCAACAGAACGATTTCCACGCGCGTGCGAATGTAAAAACAAATATCACGACGAATGCACGCGCTCGCGCGCTGGCTCGTTCGCCTTGATGGCGACCGGTTCTCGTCGGTGTTCCGCAAGGCGAAAAGTTCGTCGTCGTGACCCCCCGCCACCTACTTTTCGTTACTTCCACTCACGTCTCGTAGACGGACAGAGCCGGTGTCATCGAAAGCTCTTTTGCCCCGTCCGCCCGTCCGGATCGCGAATAAACGTTTTCGATACCCACTGCCTGACCTACGACACCACACGCGCGCGCACGTCTGTCTATTCGAGTGTTTAACGCGTAGGAAATTCGAAATCCGCGGTTTGGTGCGAAAGAAAAACAAACGAAAACGGCGAAATACGCCGATAACATTTTACTTTACGTCATGCAAAAAAAAAAAAAAAAAAAAGAAAACCGACCGAAAGTGTTCTGAAATAATATTATTTACGATTTTCTTATTCTCGTTCGAGAGCGTGTACGTAAAACGAATTTGCGACAATGTGCGTCGAAAACCCTAAGCCCCAACCGGTCATAACGAATTTTTATTTCTCTTGTTTTCCCCCTTGAACGCTCTTAACGGTTATAACGTATTCGAACGTCGTTTGATATATAAAATATATAATCTGCGAAACGGTTTAAATATTTTTTTTTATTGGCTTCTAGTGAAAACTATTCAGCTCAACGCTTATAAATCTATATGTGCTATGTACGTACAGATTATAGAAAACAATAACAAAACTAAATAGATAATAAATAATCAACTAAAAACGGTTTAAATAATAATAATAATAATAAAACGTCGTAACCCGCGAAAAAGCGCCGAGAACATTTCGCGTGACACCGTCGCGCCATCTGGTAATAAAAATTTACAATTTCCACGGTTTAGTAGTAGTTGTGGTATAATACTCTCGTAAATATTTTCTTTTCGTTTCTCGTGAATTTCGTTTTGATTTCATACGAATTCCTTTTGAAATCACCGCTGTAATTTGATTTTTAATTAATATTATATATTATAATTTTTCCGTTTTTCCAATTAATAACGCCGAAAACAAAAAATAAAAATATATGTTTACGTCGATGTTTCGGTAAAACGCGAAACAAAAAGAGTCGTCTCCGGTTTTTATGTAAATAAAATGTCCGATAAAAGTATATTTTTTTATCCGAATTTCCGGATTAGTGGATTTTAACAACAACATCAACGACGACGACGACGACGACGATAAAAAAAAAATTCGTTTAATAACGGTTACGCGACACGAGTAAATAAGAATAATAATAAAAAATAAATTCACCTATACCACGTACACTGCGACAGACGGTGTGAACTGTTGTTTACACGTATACTCGACAAACGCAATAATTAATTTATTCGCGCGATTAAACGTCGACGAATTAAAAAAAAAGAAAAAAAAACAAATTATCAACACGCCGTGACGTGATGTGAAATAGAACGTCGAACGGAATTTTCTCGTAAAAAAAAAACAAAAAAAAAAGAAGAAGAAGAAACGCTCTATTTTACGCTCTATTTTAAACGACTCTTTACCACCAGTTCTACGTTTTCCGAACGCGTTTGGCGCTCTCGAACACGCCGACGTTACTACACACGACACCGCGTCGAACGCGCGCGCGAATGTTTCGGTGTTTGTACCGAGCAAACAACGCTTCGCTCGGCGCGTTATAATAATACGTGCGCGTTTATATAACAATAACGAATAACGTTTACGACGTGCCCGAAATCGCGATTAAATAATAATAATAATAATTTTTGTTTTTTTTTTTGTACTCACTTCGAACGAGGAGAATATATTATGTGTGTGCGCGCGTGCGTTTTCTTCTCGGAGACGCGGGGCAAAAAAAAAAATTCTACGACTATGCTGGCGTCGAGTGCGTACGGAAGAACGTCGTGAATCGTCGCGAATAACGAATTTTCAATTAACGGACGCGCGAGAAACTTTTGACGTCGGTGTCCTCTTTTTACACGCGCACTAACATAGTAGTGAGCACATATAGCGGTTATGGTGGTCGGACGCGAAACCGAACGAGAAAACACTGTAATCGCGTGAAATGACCAGTGGTTCGTAAATCGTGTTACGAATAACGGGGAATGCTGCGCGATTTTCCTGTAACGACCACCTCGTGTCCCCACACACACTCTTAATCAAATCAGTGTCGATGACAATGACCTATGCAAATACGCGCGCGCGGCAATCGACCAAAACGACGACGGAAACAGAATTATTATTATTATTATTATTTTCTCCTCGCTAAAAAGAAAGCCGTCGAGAAAAAAACTATATAGAACATATAAGGAGAGAAACGCGTTTGCCGTAGAAAATTATATTACGTGAAATATCGAAAACAAAAAGAAAAAAAAAAAATGCGTATATAGGAAACTGTTGTTTTTAACAGTATTACGTGTTTCGTAAAAAATTTATACGCGCGTGTGTGTGTAATTAAAAAAAAATTTTTTTTCTCGTCTGAAAATTATCATATTTTTACGTACACGTCGAAATGAGTAAATTAATTATATCCGCCTTGTAAAACAAAAAAAAACACCTTCGTATAATAATGTAAACAATACGACGCGGCGTAAAAATATTCTTACGAATTTTTCGTTTACATAACAATCGGAACAACAAACGCGTTGACGAAATAAAATATATGATCCAATGGTTCTTTTTTTTTTTTGACGGTAAACATTAAACGTTTGTCGCGCGTAAACGCAATTTCAACGAACGTTTAATACCGTTACGTTTATACGCGTAATAATAATAATAATAATATGTATTTTATTTTACGTAAATTAATTGATATTACATTTGTCCGTAGGATTATCGAAAACGAATTATCGCGTTGATAACAAAATGAAATAAAACGAGCGGAATCGTTTTTGTATAAATAATACGTACGAATAATATATAATAATAATAATAATACGCTGGTATAACAAAAGAAGAAGAAGAAGAAAAAAAACGTTCGACGTTTTCTGGACGATAATCCACGACGACTGTTGAAAACGCGACATTTAGTTCGTTGAATATTTGACATTATAATAATATAAACATTTACTCTGTGTGTGTATATATCTCAAAATCGGTGTAATAAATACGTTATTCACACGGATCGATGCGTTGACCTACAAAATGTACACTGCGCCGTTTTATACCGTTCGTTTGTACTATATATATATAATATAATTGAATAATACTGAATTATAATATAGTTTTCGTATTATTTAAATACGATATATGTATAATATTTTCCCCTCTATTTCAATGCGTGCGTTGTAGTTTATTATTATTTTTTTTTTTTGATGGATTTTTCGAGGGAAAAAAAACGTTTACATTATATTTATTTACATTCAATATAAATACGTAATGGACTTATGAATGTATTGCGTTTAAAACCTATTACGCATTCGAAAGTTATCGATAACGGCACAAAAAAAAAAAAAAGAAAAAAATTACATACTAATTAATACGTTTTCTAATGTTAAAAATAATTATAATGTTTAATATCTATTTTTGAAACGATAAATTAGAAAATCTGTCTCGATAAATTGTTACGCGCTGCGTTATTATAAAATATATGCTACGAGTTTTTTTTTTTTTTTTAATGCGAATAAACTCGATATTTCGAAATTTATATCGGAATCGATTATAAAAATATTACATCGAATAATTCTTCTAATTGAAAACAGCATAAAACTCAATGAACCTATTAAAAAGTATGGGTAACGCGTATTCATGTGCAATAATCGTGATACATTTTGTATTTGGACTCCTCTGTATATAATAATATTATAACGTGACGCGCAATTTTTTTTGTAATTTCGAAAAACTCGTATAGCGCCAAAAATAAAATACGCGAATGCTACGCTTTCCCTATCCCTATTGATAAACTTAACAAGGACGTCAAAACGAAGATTTATGTCTGTGTACTTATTCTGAAGGTTTTATAAATTATTAACGCCATAAATCCACCTTAAACTACGGAGTGAATCCTCGCGAGACATCATTTATTCTTTATATAATATTATAAGTATTATTATACGCATAACGTCATGTTCATTACGGAATAATGTGAATATACAGTGACAATTATAATATCGAATCGATAACTTTTGTAGTACCATATCCGTAATATTCGACGCGCGTTTAATATAATAAGACATTTTCGATAATTCATACGAAATCTGTAGTCGTTTCCACTCTCACTCAACACGACCGTCTCGAAAGTGTTTAGATAAAATGCGTTGACAAATAATTTTAGATAAAACGACCGGCGGCAATGAAAATTCACTTAATCTAATAAATTGGTTTAAAAAAAAAAAAAAAAAAAAATAATAATAATAATAATAATACGTTTTGAGAGTCTTAAATACACATTGTTTTATCGATTAAAAACCGTCTACGACGCGCACGTACAATTTTTTTTTTTTTTTTTGTTTTTCGTCTTATTCCAGACTCTGAACGCCCTTCGCCACTTCCACTACACCTCTCGTCCACGTATTATTCCTGTTTTTCAGCCACTTGCATGTCCTCTTATTCCCAGAAAGTCTTCCTCGACTCGATCAATTCGCGCCGTTGTTTCTATTTTTGTTTCTTATTCGATTTCGCCACACCGTGTGTGGATCACACGTATTGTAATATTCGTTAGGCTCTTCTGTAAAACGCGTCCGATCCGCCATTTACAGCCTTCTGCTTTTGAAAAATTCCTACTATTACAACCGGCTCGTTGCTTTCAGCCCTTCTCCGTGCCCCGCGCGTTCTGCTTCTCGTCTCTTTGGCGAACCGTCCGAAGACTTTTCTTATTTCATTGAAATAGCGTATATTTTATAATTCTCGCCGAAACAATGTTATCCGGCGTTCTGGTAAACACGAAACGCCTGAATTTCGCGGCCAGCGGCAACGCAAACGCTCGCGTGATATTTTGTCGAAAACGTCGATCGTCCCGGGGGTCACCGCGACGCGCGTTTCGTAAACCGAACACCGCGGCGGATCTTCCGAGCGAGTGAAAGGTATTACCCCGGGACTCCTACAGAGCTGCGCGTGCAAATGTTATAGAAAGCTATCGCCGTCGCTTCTTCTTCCCCTCTCTCCTTATACCGACGAGTAGTTCTTTAAACGGGACTTTCAAGAGTCTTTAAAATACAATTTAAACGCGGTCTGGTTACGAAAAGATTGCCAATAAGACGACGACAATCATCTGCGTCGATTTACAAACACGAGGTTTGGCGAGGCTTCGTCGCGGGCGTCGACAATCACAGCGACTGAGAGAGAGATTTATCCGAGCGAAAATCCGTCCCTTTCCGCCCTGTTCCCGGTCATTCGTCTCTTGCAATCGTTCACGCAAAATCGTTTAAAACCCATTCGGATTTTCGCAGTGATCCGTTTCCCTCCGCCCCCCCCCCCCGTTTCATAATCCCTCACTCGAGCCGGTTCGAAACAATTATTCAATTTCCCAAAAGAAACTGACGATTTCAGTGTGCAAAGTGCCGCAGCACAACGACGAATAGATCTCATCAAAAATTATTATGGTTACAAAAAAAAAAAAATCGGATTATACGCCAAAAACAGTGTCCCGACAAAACCAACTGCGTGTACCTTTGAATAATAAATGAATGATTCGTTATAAAAATACAATTCAATCGCGACCCTTAAAAGACGTAATATCGTGTCCACGAGTTCTTTTTTTCTTCTTCAATAGTCGTCGTCGATCACGCGATACTTTTAGTATAAATATATATATATATAAAAAAAAAAGAAAAAATTCTAATTACATTTATAACCTATGTACGTTATGCGCTTCATACGCATTTTCTCTCATCCGATTTAGATTCCCCGAGTAAAAATCGAATAATAATAATAATAAAAAAAAAGAAATTGATACGATATTGTACGACGTTGAAAACCTACTGTTTTAAAACGCGTTAACACTGTTTTTATTCTTTGGACGAGTCATAAAGCAGTAAAATATGTTGGTATAATATCATTTATAGTATTTTCGTTGCAGTCGTTACGTTAAAAAAAAAAGAAACCAGCTATTTCGTTAATATAAACAAATTACATTTCTACATAAACACGAATTACAAAAACAAAAAATACGATTCAAGTGTATTACGGTTTTTTTTTTATATGTGTGTGTACCTAACTATAGTTTACTCCGATTACTTGTAATTTAATATTTTCTTTTCAATTTACATATGTATTAAGAGGTTTATATACTTTTTTTTTTTTTTGCTCATTACGTATTATTTTCTCTTCGTTATTTAAACGTATGAAGCGTTGACAGACATTCATTTTGTTGATAAATCCCAATTATAATTGACCATTCGATCGCATTATTTATCGTTAATAATAGCGAAATACAATAATAATAATAATAATAATAATAATAATAATAATAATAATAATAATAATAATAATAATTCTTATATACACATAGTTTTTTTTTTGTAAAAGGACTTTGTATTATAATACCTACCAGTTGTAAAAATCTGTTATGTTTAACAGAATACATAGAAAAAAAGTGATCTGTCGTTGCACAACTCAAAGTTCAAAATTTCATTCGATTCCAGGGAATCGTAACACTTCGAAAATACGATTTATAACGAAATTATACTTCGTTCGATCTATTTTTATTTTTTTTTTCTACGATTTCTCGAAATACAGATTATTTACAAAAACACAACTGAACGATTTGTTGGATTTTTTTTATTTTTTCTTTTTACGTACGATTGTTTCACCGTCTGTACGGTGGTATTTCAGTCACATAAATAATACGTATTAGAATACATTTAATCAATTAAATAAATTATTATTGTAGACAATTAAAGCAATCGCGCCGCGAAATCTCGTACATCTTACCGCGGTAACACATTTCAAACGCTTCTATAGCTTTCTCCGTTCGACCTTAGGTCTCAGCACCGTTCAGGTTTCATACCAATATAACGTTCCGTTCGTATGTTTTTTTATAAAATTTTGATCACAACGCTGTCCGTATGATCAGTAGTAATTGGTTTTTACTATGAAAACGTTTTTTTCCCTCGTGCAATCGTCTGCTTTTTTCTTACACCTTCAACGTATTGCCGTACGATCTCTGTTGATATTTATGTTTTCAGTCGTTTTCGATTTAGCCATACCTGGTGTTGAGAAGAGCCAACATCACACAATACGCGCAATTGCTGCAAACACATTATTTTAACGACGCAATGACAAATACTGCAATAAATTAAGTATTTCTAAGTGAATATCGGACGTAAAAACAATTTTGTGGTACACGAAACGTTTGAAGTGAAACGAGACGTGGGCGAAAAGATGAAACTATGTTCAACGCGGGATTGGAATAGGACACGGCGGCGATTGAAAAAAAAAAAACTTTTCCTACACTACTTTTTTCCATTTGTCCGTTTATCGGGTCCGCCGTTTTCGTCGTCTGGGAAGTCTCTTTTTTCCTCTGTCCGCTATAATACTCTGTCTATATTTGCGAGATGCGAAGCGTTAACGAATCCGTCTCTCAGAGTGTTAATTAACGATTTTCTTTTATCGCGTCGACGAAGTGGCTGCGATGTTCTTCTGCAGCAGCAAGGCACATTTAGTTTTGTCTCGACAACGGTTTTGTACGCCGTACACGTATCGTCGTTGTGGAACGAAAAAAAAAAATTCCGTTTTACCTTTGTTGCAGACGAATCCAATTATATTTAGACAGCGGTCATTCGTATAAAATGTCGTTTACTCGTTGTTGTGTTATTTGCGCAAACGGATTGGTTTACACGTTGTAAATTTATCATCGTCGACGATTCTCCGCACGGGGGATTCGTGTGGAAATAATCACAGACACGTGTCCCGTTCCCGTGTCCGATGAGTTCAGACCGCATGTACAAAAGATGGGCCATAAGTGCGGTTTTTTTTTTTTTTTTTTTACAAAAACGAAATCTTTGGTCTAATACCAATTTTAATAAATTCGTATGAACCGTCGTTTATCCGACGACGATATAATTATAATAATAATAATCATTCTACAGAGTTTGATAATTATTTTTGAATATACGCAGCGCGCGAGAATAATAAATTTGTTTTACGCGTCAAGGACTGCGAATTTCATGTCGCATATTTTTACATATTTTAAGCGGTTTTTTTTTATTTTCTCGGGGGGTTTTTTTTTACTCTCGTAACCTTAAGAAAGTAAAAAAAAAAATAATAATAATAAAAAAAAAAATCTATCCACATTTGCCGTTTCATACATTTACAATCCGTTTGTACGCATTAGATTTATCGTAAATAAAACACATTTTTTTCGAGGCCAAATTTTCGATAACATTTCTCGTAACGCCAAAATGTCCGCCGATTATACAATATATTGTATAACAGCGCAGGCCGATGCCGTGGGAAATCGCACGAAAAAAATAGTCTACTCTTACTCGCAGCGGATCATCAAACGGGCTTATCCGTCGCGAGTTTAGTCCGGTCCCCGGTAATCTCTCCGCCTTAACACTTAAACGTGTGTTTTAATATTTACCGTGATAATAATTTGTATTTTCGTTCGGTGTTCGGCCGAGAACCCGTTACGTTTACTGGTGCCTCTGCGCCGGCACCTCTCCGCGCGATCGTATCGTGCATTTTTTTGTTTTTTTCTACACATAGTGTCGCAGATCTCGTTCTGAATCGGGAAAAAGACGCTCAGAGCTGGTCGGACGAGCGCGCGTTCGCAACCCGTACCCCGCCGATTTACGAATTTACGATTCGAAATATTTTTTAAAAAGAAATAATAATAATACGATGTTCGGTTTTAATAATACTCGTATATATATATATATATAAAAAAAAAACGGTTTCCAGTGGAATTCGAATAGTTTTCGCAAACGTTACTCGTCGCATGTCGATCGAATACAACTTGGGTTCCGCTGTAATATCAATTTTCCATTGATGATAATAATTAATAATAATAATTACACGTAAAAAAAAGCGTTTAAATTTCTCCACCCCCTCCAGTATCCTAAACATTCAATACGATACGTTTCATTAGAGCATTTTTTTACGGCCGTTGTTTGAAACGGTTTTTCGAGATAATCGCGCGTGGTGCAGGGGGCCGACATTTGGTCCCCCGGTGCGAACGTCCCATTTGTCCGTGTTATAATTTAAACACGTTTAAATTTAACACGTGTGTGTTTTAATTATGTTTAAAACACACACGCGCGCGCGCGCGAATTAAATTTCGTTATTATATTAATGATCGAAGTGAGCGGGTGGGGCCGGGTGCGGGAAATTTTACGAAATTCACGTCGCTCTTAGATGTGAGGCGTGGGAGGAGGATTTTTCTCTTCTGAAACGGCGCGCGGTGAATTCGAAACCGTCGCGCGTTTTCCTCGACTGGAAATCGTTTCGACGGTGGAAAATAATAGGCCGGAGAATACGCGACGGCGGTGTTAATTCACAAGTTCACGGCCGTCCCCTTGGCTGGTCGTCGGATTCGAACTGGTTCAACGAACCGCATTACACACGTACACGTTTGTCGCGCGTTTGGCCATCGCCGCCTGAACGTCTCCGCCCGACATTCACTCTTTTTTTATTCTTTTCCCCCAACTCGCATTCGCGTAAGACGTAATAATTTATGCGCGTAAACGTATCGTGTTCGCAGGGGATTTTTTTTGTGTTCTTTTTATCGAATATTACAGCGAGCAGAAGTCGTCATCGTCTCCACGGACGGGCTGTGATCGCTCGTCGGTGATCGCAACGAGACTCTTGAAAGTAGAATTTTTTTTTTTTTTTTTTTTTTTTTGTTCCCGTACTCGACGACGACGAGAAACCGAATATTTCCGTCGAATCGATTTCGTCGGGATACGTATTTTTTTTTATTCTTATTATCGAAAAAATGTCCGTTTTCGAGTCGAAACGAGATCTGTTTTATACCGCCAGGCAGTATCGGACATTCAGTTTTCTTTTTTTGTTTTTTTTTTGCCCGGAGCTTTGGTGGGGGGGGGGAGCGAATATTTTCTAATGCATGCGCGGGCCCATCAGAACGTTTTCGAACCATTTTGTTTGTAGTTCTCCAAGGAGAACGTCAAATTTCAAAAAAAAAAAAATGTATTATGTACTACGATAAACATAAAACGCACTTTGCAAAGTAACCCGTGTTTATTAGATATTACATCATAAATACGATCGATATATTCATATACGGAACGCGCTAACGTTCGAGTTTATGTTTTATTAAACGAATAACTACATTTTTAAGTCACCAGCAAAACGTTGAATGTATGTATGGGAAACCGGATATTTGTCAATATATATTATTAAAAGTTTTATCCGAAATAAATAATATCAATGTTACGTTTTGAGTAACGTATACGGTTTATATTATAATAACGTTTAAATAGGCTTTTTTTATTATTATTATTATTATTATTGTTGTTTGAATTCAACAGCGTTCGATTTCGTACGAAATGATTACGTAAAGGTGCGCGCGCATTCACCGTGTTCCCGTGTCGTGTTATAATTTTAGAAAAAAAAAAAAATGTACGAACCCGAAACGCTTTTTTAATAATCGCCGGTTATTTTTTTTTCTTTCAACTAAAATGTCTGCTGAAGTCTTATTATAATCATTATAACGAGGTCATCAGTACACACGCATAAGCCGATTATTATTATCATCTCGTAAAATTACAGTAAATCACGCCATTCGAATACGATAATAAAATTCGGTATAACAAACGTGTAAATAATAAAATTATTATTTTGTGTAAATAAAATTGTTTCGTATTATTTAAATGTTTTTTTGAGAAATAAAATATATATATATATTATTTTTTAATTTATTTTCGTCGGGAAAAACGCGTAGAAATAAATTCGTATATTTTTATATTCGACTCATTACGATATACGTAAACGCTTTTTTTTTTAAAGTCCGTTTTTTCTGTTTTCAGGTAAGTTTCCGGCCGTTTAACGTCGTGTTTTCAACAATAGTAATAATATGCGGAAACGACGAGTCGCGACCAAAATGGTACGTAAGAAAAAGTTAACGCGTGTTTTAGTCGATTTGTGCGTTTACCTCGACAAAAACATTATATCGACGTATTGTGTTTACGTCGAGCGAGTGCAAGTGTATAGGGAACGGTTATACACCGGCCGCGTCCATTTTCGATGAAATTTAGTTAGCTTCAGTGTCGTTGTTGTACATTTTAACGCTCTAAAGAACGAGCACACGAAGCTAACTGAATTCTCCATCAAAAATGGTCTGTTTTACCTCCGTGGTACCAGATATGAACTATTGTATTAAATATTTAAAATCGAAATATTCGTTAATAAACTCACACGTATGCGTACGGTTTTTTTCATGCGAAACGTTTTGAGCGTTTACCGACGCAATTCGATTTATCGTCGTCGTTTTATTGCATCGAGCTACGTTTACACGTAAAAATAACTCGATAGCGTTTTTTTTTCATTATTATTATTGACGAATTTTCATTCCAACACAGTCGCCGATAGCCGTTATGCACGATTGAACGTCCGAATATTAACCGTTATAATAATATATAGTTTTCGAAGCGGTGAAATTTTCAAATAGAAGAACTCTGCTAATAAACGAAAAACGATTCAAAGGTGGTATTGTAAAAAAAAAAAATTGAAAAATCCAAGAGATAATTTTAAACGAAATAAGTATACATGGGTGGGGGGGGGAATGGAATACGGTAACTAAAAAGTAAAAAGTTGAGAGATGGCATATCCCCGCCTTCGCTTTGACCGCTAGTAAATTGTGCGTATATAAATAACGCTGTAATACGTAATAATTATTATTGTCTCGCGGTTCGGGACGAAGAAAATAATAATACAAAAGTGCCGCGTGTGCGAGCGGCGTCTAAAAGTATTAAAAAAGTATTCGTGTCGCGCTCGGAGAGAAAGAGAAGATGCGAGAGAGAGTACCGCACGTACGCGTTATACACGAATTCCTCAATGACCCCCATACACACGCGTACATATATTATTATAAAAAAATATATACCGCCGAACGGGTCATATACGACCAACGGTGACGACGACGACGATAAAAACCGCATTAATAAGATAACAGTAAAGTGAAAAAAGAAAAAAAAAACGTGTTACACACATATTAGAACGTGTGTCCGTCCTTGGATCTCTTTATTATTATTATTTTTTTTTTAAAGACTCGTGTCGTACGCGCGAGTAGGTCGCGAGCGCGACGATAGGTGCGGCCGTATCGCGTGTACATGATAAATCGTATCGAGTGATTTTGTTTTGCGCGGTGTTATATACGCTCGGTAATACATTCATTCGATCGTAGGAGAAAACCGTGTCCAGTGCCGGTGGGGGAGACTTTGACGGAGCCGGGAGGAATTGTTCGGCGGTGTGTGTCGAATTTTATTTTCGTTTCGTTTTTTTCTATTACGAGGAATAAAACTCGGCACGTAAAGACGAGGAGAAAAATGTCGTCTAGTGGTGTATGATGTGCGGGCCGTCGATGAAGGCCGGTGGAGACGAGAAAAAGTCCCCGCCGCGGAAGTGTTGTGCGGAGAAGAAAACCGTCGGCAGTGTCAGTCGGACAGAAATGAAAAAAAGCGCAACACGAGTGCGTGTGTTGCGGTAGAAGAAAAAGAACGGAATTTAAAAGAAGAATTATACGGAGGACGTTTGGGGAAGGATAGAAGTGACGGTGAAACGACGAGCTGTCGTCTGTAACCGATACGAGGATAGACGTCGTGATGAAAATTCTGTTTTGTAACAGAGAAAAACGGTGAATCGGATTTGCAACGACCACGAGGCCTTTTTTAACAGAAAAAGAAGAAAAAGTGTGTGCGTGCGTGATCTCGCGAAATTCGTAAATTTTTTTTTATCGTCGTCGGCACAATAACGTTCGAAAATCGCGTTTTCGACAATTACTCTCCGGAGTCTGCCGGAGCAGAAGAGATTAGAAGAAGTCGGTTCTGGTATACTTCCGAGTTCGTCTCGTTGCCTACGTTTTTCGGACGAAATATACTAAGAGATTGCGCAAGCAGAAAACTCGAGATTTTTTTTTCCTTTTCATCAATTTATTTTATATTTTCACGAGTCTGCCGCGTGTACCGTAGCAGCAGCAGTAGGAGTAGTAGTAGTAGTAGTATACGTGTTCGGTTAGAAAATTGGCGTTTAATTTTATGGAGTGGACCGACTAACGTCTGTATTATTTATATTCCCGCCCGAGCGTATTTCTTTTAGTGTGTATTAAAATTTCTTCTACGACGATATATAGGCGCATAATTTAAAAAAAAATACGGTTTGAATAATTTAAAAGATAATATTATTTCAATCGCGAAACAACGGAGAAATCGCTGGTAAAATTTTTGGTTTCTTTTTTTACTAATTGCGTTTTTTTTTTTAAAAAGTATCAATAATAATTATTTATAGTCCGTATATAAATGTAAAACGTCTGTATATCACGTATATAAATTCGAAATGTATTAATTTTTTTCGAATTAATATTTAAACTACTACACCGTATTCATTCGTTCGTTAAAACGTTTCTTTGTCATCGGTATAGTATTTTGTATTTCAGAAAAATATTCGAAAATTTCGTGTTTTCTATTAAAAACACCTTTTTATAAATTCCGTCGCGTACATTCAAACGTTTTAAATCCCACATAATCACTCTTCTCTACTCGATTTTTTTTTTTTTTTACTCCCGTACAACATCCTTTTATTGTATATAACTGCAGAATCTCTAAAGGCATTTAAAATAGCGAATTACAGTTGAGAATGTATATTTGTTTCTGTAGCAGTTCTGGTTACGTCGACAGTTTTTTTTTTATATTTTTTCTTAATATATATATATATATTTTTTTTAGGTCACTAGGATACACACACTGGAAATAATATTATTTTTTATACACACCAATCGTCTCGTCGTTCGTTGTCATATACACACACACGCGATCGTTTCCTATTTCGTGTAACGATACTACGACGATATATTTATAACTGTTACGAAACGCTTTTCTATTAATGTATTATAAATAAAAATATATTTATAAATGAACGTTGAAATATTTCTACGGATATTTTTAACGCTGTTATATAGTCGCCGCGTATAAATAATATTGGCTGGTGTATTTTTCACGAAGGAGAAAAAGAAATTATTACACCCGATGAACCGCGCGCAATGAATTGGCCAGAAATTATTTAAGTGACAAATTCGTTTTATTATTACACTTAATGGACTTGGATGTTGTAGGAAATAAATTATACGTGTTTGCTAATAATGAAATTAAACGTTAAGAAATAATAATACGTTTCCTTTTTTTTCCGTAGAACAAATTAGGGGGCAAATAAAACAATTTATTTATTGATTCGATTCGGCGTATTATTATTATTATTATTATTTTATTGGATAATTTAACAGACGTTTTAAATTTTGCGTATAATCAATTGTATTCTCATTAAAATTCTTGAAAAATATGGTTTCGGTATGCCACCGTTAACCCGGTTTGAGTCTTACCTTGAAAATAGGCTTCAATGGATCGAAGTCCTTGGTTTTAAATCAAAAAACACGTTCTTAGCGTCATCCGGAGTGCCTGGGGAGGGTCACTTATCATCTCTCCTGTTTTCACTTTTTGTCATCAATAATATCAGCCATATTCTTCATCACAATCAATTACTGTGTTTTGCTGATGATATTAAAATCTATATGCGCATAAATAATCGTGATGATTGTAGCAAACCGCAGAGCGATTTGGGCCGTTTCGTCGAGTACTTCAGCCTATTAAAACTGTCACTTAACACTTCCAAATGTAAAGTTATATGACCTTCGGCAGAAAACGATGTCCAACTGTTCGCTCCTATAGTCTGATTGGCCGCACAGCGTGAAGATAATTACGTCATTGACCTTGGATTTAAATTTAGCGGTTCTCTTAGTTCTCACATCGATATGATTATGTGCTGCAAGGCTTTAAAGAACTCTCGGGTTCGTGACGTGATTGACTGAAGAGTTTTCCCCAAATAACGCGGTAAAAACGTTATACTTAGTGAGACCCATTTCGGAGTACGGTTCACTAATTTAATAGTAGTTCACTAATAAATACTGTTTTAATGGCCCTTTTTGGCGGTTGAATGAGTCCAACGTGAATTTTTAAAATACGCAAGTTTCATTTTTAGGCGTTCGGTGTCCTCTTCGCGATTGCTCTTCTGTTTCAAATATCCTTGACTTTCGATCCCTAACCGACTTTACTAAGAGATCATTTACCTAATGGTGTTGGCTCTCCTACTCGTTTATCCCTTATGGACCTCAAAGTTCCACAATTTTCAACCCGTACAACCCGTGTCCATCCGTATTCCCCAATACAAAATGTAATTATATGAAAAACGAACCGTTAAGACGCATATTTTCCATCGCCAATGAGGATTTCGATTTGACTACGACCTTGTAAAAAAATATTCTTTACTCACAATACGCGTGTACTACCTGTTGTGTTCAAAGGGCACCACCGCCCGTTAATTATTAAAATAAAATAAATAAAACGTCAGTTTCACGCCGACGCATTTACCATTTACACGACACTCCTCATTCGTAATAACGCGTTTGTGTAGAACGATTATAAAATCCGTTTGAAGTGCGCGTTAAACGTTATTTTCATTCAACGATTTCGCATTGCGACGAATTGTTTTACCGTACACGAAATTCGACGATTAAGTATTCACGCCCACACACTAGCCGCGTTCCTTTGCGCCACAATTGCCAACAAAAAAAAAAAAAAAAAAAAAAACCAAAAAGAGAGGAAAAGGAGGCCGAGAGAAAAACGATAGTTTAGCGATTCGATCAATTCAACTCTTAATTGTACGATTTGTGTTCAAATCCTAGTTTCGCACTCTGTACCAGTGATGTTTTAACGAAACGTCGCGGTAATTAAAGAAGAATTTAGTTTCGCGTTAGAAAACTCGACGGCGTAACGTTTTAATTAAGTGATTTTTCGATATAGAAAAACGATATTTGTAATCTTTTTGTTTTTGGTAAAAATTAATCAAACGTTTAAAACGCGGTGTTTACTTACGTGCGTACTAATCCTATTCACGTTATAATATGAATATAATTGATCCGGAGCCGACTCGAGCCCGAGCGGTAAACTGTTATCATTCAGCTGTCGGTATGGCACTGTGCGTTATCATCCGTCGTCGCTGGTGTCGTAATCCACGAAACGCGCAAACAATCATATTTAAAACATATCGGTGTGGTGTGCGTAGCTGTCGTGAAGGACACATTGGGTGTTCGTTTGAGTAGATATCGGTATAACGACGGTCTTATAATGTTTTCCCGTCTCGTTGTGTTTTTCACACAGCCGTGTATCCGCGCGTTTCGCCGCGGTTATTTTCTCGTCTTCTAAAGCTAAACGATTACTAACGCGCGTTATAATAACGCACTGTTTTCGTTTTTTAATCACTTCGATCGCCTTGGACAAACGCTAACGACAAACGGCTTCTTGTTGCCCGTACGTGTCATCGGGCTTAAAATAAACGCGGAAAGACAAATATTATATTAATATTAATGCTGCAATTTCGCCTGTGATTAACCGTGAAAAACTCGTAGTCTCAGAACAACAACACGTTAGTTAAAAGCGAAAATTCCTCGGCGGCGAATGTCCCCGTCGTCGTCAAATAATTTCCACGGTCTGGTTTATTTGAATGCGGTCGTGTCGTGTCGTCATTAAAATAGTCCTCTCGGTAAACACTCACACCACAGACACCACGGATCGGAGCAGACCGGGGGTGGAGGACATTTCTAGTGTAAACGGCACGAAGTGCCTTTTTGCCGTCTGCTTTTGCTTTTATCCATCATTATCGGTTCAGAATATTGATATTTACGCGATTCTGTGCACGATCGAAAATGATCTTGTACGGTTCATTTTTTTTATTATTTTAAACTCATTTTGCGGGAAAGAAAAAAAACGCGATTTCAGTCAATATTCATTATTGCATTTTTCCGGCATTTCGAAAATAATTGTTCTTTATGATATAATACGTTTGTTACGGAACGGCCTTCGAAGTTTTGAACGACAAATTCGTGTACGTCAAAATCTCGGACGTCCGAAACCTTGAACGTGTCAAGATCATGAACAGCAAAATCTCGTACAATGTAATATCAACCGTCATTCACGATTATTATTATTATTATTATCGTATTTTTTTTTTTTTTTTTGTTTTACAAAAATCCATTCGCTTTTTAGCACTGTATATCTTATGCGCATCTCAAGTATAGGTCATGACGAAAGTCCTCGATCTCCCCGCTCCTATATACACTCGATCAGACATCTCAGCTCGTTCGTGTCGGTACTTAAATCAAAAATATCCATCGATTCGTTATGAATTTACCCCGTCTCGGGTAAATCACGCATGTCTTGAAATTTTATTGTTCGATATTCTGACGTCCCCAAGGTTTTGCTTGTTCAAAATTCCGAAGGTTTCCCATACGAAATATCACAATAGTGTTTTATTGACATGGATATTTTTCGGAAATTTTTTTTCATTATGCATATCGACGTGTTACGAATGCAACTAAATTATGTAACTTTGACCTGATTATGATGGCACACAATTATTATAAATAAAACCTTGTGAAAAATTAAAAATAACTGTGTTTGTTTATAGCGATTTGATGAACTTTCGCAATTACAGTGCGTCGTTTTTAACAATTGGTGAACAAAATTTTCGTATTCCGCCGCGACATCTTCTTTTTTTTTTTTAAATATATTTTTGTAATTCACAGCGGAATCCCCGGTTTAATTTTCACGAAGAAAATAAATAAAATTCATGTTCGTACGTAGGCCGCTGTTTCAACAGTCGGGGTTGAGCCGCACAAAGCCAATAATAAAAATCGATTCGAAATTACAGCATTACAAGCGATTATAAACGGATTGTAATGAATACGGCCTCGATAATACGAGCGTGTACTGCACCAGAGTACAGAGCGTGTCCGATGTCCGTTGTTGACGTTTTGTCGGCTCTTTAACGCGGACACGAATCGGTGGAAAAAAAACGCGTTTTGTGCTTAAGACAATTTGTTAAAATTTAAAATTAAAAAAAATTTGCTTAAGACACTGTGTGATACGAATAAAGACGCGTATACGTTTTCAACGACGACGAAGTCCATTCGGACATTCCGTCTCGTACAGGCGACCGAAAGTTCGAAACTGTAACAAACAATATGAAATCAAATTGTCCACACCGAATTTCTTTGTCCGCAGCGTAATACTTTTTAATAGATTAACACGCCGATTGTATAATCGCAAGTGTTTTTAAAAAAACAAATGCTCGCGCGTTGTTTTACGCACCGCGGTGTTTTTTTTTTTTTTTCGTTACACTCTATTCGCACTCGTTGTTTGTGCGAACGAGATGCGGGTCCAGAAATTGGAATAATTGTTTCCAAATAAATTCGTTTAATACGCGTCCGAACGATGATGTAATATGACTTATATATATATATGTGTGTGTGTGTGTATACGTTCGCTTGTCGGATGCTGCAAAATGTGTGGTGCGTTGCCAAAACGAGAATTCTGGCACGGCATTTTTGTGTTTATTAGCACCGCACAAAGGACGCAATCGGGAAATAGTTTAATTGAGAATTTTCGAGAATGTTTTCGACGGACGAGAATTGATTTCGCACGCTATTGGATCGGAGCGAATGTGCGTATGGAAAGTGTCTTCTCGACGCCACTCGGGGAGATGTCGATAAGAAATTTTGCGGCGTTATTTTATTATAATTTCGTATTGTTCGTTAGTTCGTGATTATTATTAAGATAGTTTCAGTTTTGTGCGGAGACATCGCAGGCGCACGAACAATGTTTTTTTTTTTTGTTTTTTTTTTTTGTTTTAAGAAAAATGAAAATACGCGCGCGTTGCGATACCTCGAGTGTAATTTTTTTTTTTTTTTATGCAAAACGTTTCTGTCGCCGATGAAATAATAGATATTCGCTTGACAATGCACCGCGCCGCCAAACGTAATTATTGCGCGCTACGTCTCAAAGCAATTCACATCACTTAAACCATTTGAATTCCTTTTGTTGTTATAATACACTGGGAGGAGAGCCACGCGTATATCCATTCATCTGACACGATATATATACTCTCATCTCGTTTTTCATTCGGAAAACTACTCTAATATCAACGCGTAAACGCGTAAATTCTAGTGCGATATTGTTATCGTTGTAGCGGAATTTCGCGTTGCACGTGTAGTTTATATAATTATTTCCAGGCTGCGTTATAATCCCTATAATGATAATTTTAATATTGATCGGTGAAAGGCACGGTCTACCGCTTTCGCGTCGAACCGCTATAAATAATAGAAAGCTTTTGATGATGAGTTTTACGATTTCATTGTTTCACTCGTTCGTTGCTGATGTACAACCGTAGTGTATCATCACGCGCCTGATCTATGAAGGGATGAGAGAGGGGGGGGGTAGAGGGATTGCGAAACGGGACATTTATTGTCGGGCGTAAAATGTAAAATGTAAAAAAAAAAAAATTAATTCTCCTTTATGTGTACGCGTTGACTGCAGCTTGTGATAGGAATTCTTTTAGTTCCTCTAAACTCTGAATAGACAATAAGTTCAACTGATATGCGCGGCTGTAGCTCGTCTGCTGCGAATTTTTCGTTGAACAATTTACAAACGCGAATCGCTGAAGACGTAAGTATTTATTGAAGCAAAAAAAAAAAAAAAAAAGTTGAAACCTAAGGCGTACCTATTGAATTCCCTGCAACGACTAGAAATCTCAAGAAGAAAATGATTTGCCGCTGCAGCAGAAGACGAAATTACAAGGTTTTAAGTGGAAAGCAACAATTGTTATAACGTAATAAAAGCTGCTGGAGATAAACACGTTTTTCAACACGGGTTTTTAAAGAAATCGTTTCGAGTCTATACGGAAACTGCTATAATAACGTTTTCGTTTTTAAAAGGCAAAATTTTATTTAACGTGTTGTCAGTAGAGGGGAAAAATACGTAAATTAAATCGAATTTGGTTTGTACGAAATAGAAAGTTAAAGTTAAAGAACATATTTTATTTGTTCAAAAAGTGTTTCGATAAATTAAAACGCATATTGCATCAACACTGAGATTTACTGCAGGTCGTCAATTGATTCAATGTATTATAACATCGTCAAAAGTCTGGATGGATTCTACGATTTTAATATACATGGAAAAAGAGGAATCCAAGAAGATTAATATAATTTTTTTTTTTTTTTTTGTTATCGAACAATTATAGTAATTTATGATTTCCACCTCTCCTCCCAATGTGTGTACCTGAGTATTGATTTTTGATTGTAAACGTATCACATAAGACAGTATATGGCAATAAATATTAGTTACAGAGTATTTATAAGAGAAAAAAATTTGATTTCATATTTTTCTCCGGATTAAAAAAAAAAATACGTTTTTTCAAACTTTGAATTAATATTCAATATAAAAATAACGATAGATTCGGCCGGGTGAGCATTGTGTTATATACGTAAAATCGGAACAGAAACATCGCGCGTTTTGCAATACTATTATGAATATTATATTGTCTCAATATATTAATATTCCCGCGGTTTCGTCCGAAGTAAAACGCGTGATCGACATTGACATTGACATTTCACCGATTTTTCGACGTTATTCGAATTGTTCGAAAACAGCGGTGCCGTTTGAATAATACTTTGCAATGGCAAATTATCGCGCGAGTTCGTCGCAATTAAACGGCTATTGTGACGCAGTGTATACCGTGTGGCGACGAAACATTCGTCGTTTCCTCCGTAAAAATAAAATTTTTATGTAAAATGTTATAGTAATACGTTAGCGGTATAAAAATAATAATTGTCGATTGTAGAAAAAAAAATGCCTACGCAGAACGATTGTTATTATTATTATTATTATTATGTCGAGGGAAGAATCTCTGTGCCGGAATCAATCATCTTAAATCTCGTTTTGCCAGATTGCATAGGCTTATAAAAAAAAAAAAAACAAAAAATTGGTTCCGTAACGTTTACGAATGTCAATAGTAGAAGCAATTTTATTTATTTATTATTTTAATAAACTAAAGTGAAACCGTTTTGTTAAATTGTCTATACTGAACGGATCATTTATATTTAGGCAGATACGATTTTTTTGACGTATTTTCTGTTGCCGCAAATATAAATGATTAATAATAATAGATGGGAAATTTACTAAACCATCGAAATTTTTTAAACGAGTATCCTGTTATAAAAAAAAAATGTTTTTCGCGTCTCCCGGAAAAACGTGTAAATTTTGTTTTTTTTTTTTTTTTTGCAACGGGTCTTTAATATTTAATCAGTTACTTATATACGAGTAATATAGTGCGGTTAGGAGGTTCGTGCACACGAATTAAATATTCCGCTCTCGTCCCGGCTGAAATGTACGAGAAACGGTTTGCTCGTTTATCGTTACACCGCAGGTTTTGGAAAGCTTCACTTGTGATTTTCTACGGAATTTTTTTTTTTTGAAAAACAACAACATAGGAACTGCGAACAACTATTGATTTCGATAATAATAATAATTATGCGCGCATATTATTATCATTATTAGACGCGTTTTATTCGATAAAAATGTGTTATTGTACACAGTGTACGCGTAAACGCGTAATATCGACTCGTTCGTTTCGGTCGAGAGAGAGAGAGAGAGAGAAAACAACACGTTAACCGCGTTGATATATCGATATATATTTTTTTATTATTATTTCTAAAGAATTCAATTCCGTTTTACCGGCTCGGGTAATATTTTAATATCACGCCATTACGTTCAGAGTGTAGAAAAAAAAAAAACGATAAGCGCGTAAATATTAACGTTGTCGTAATATTATCTTTTTTCTCTATAAACACACGTATTATCAAAAATAATTTTCCGATTTTTTCTTTCTTTCTACGTATATACGCGCAGATAAGACTCACAATTTCCAATACTCTCCACGGCGTCGCGATACGAAAAAAAAACGTATTCGACATATCTTTGGGAAATTCACGATCGCTATACTACAACACGGTAATTTAAAATCGCGTATAATATAATAAAATAAATATAATCGTATTACGTAGATTACGCGATATGTACACACCCTTTTTTTTCCGGATTAAACGATTACAATTTTCGGACAAATGGAAATAAAACGTCCACGTCGTAATAGGTGTGTTTTAAGAAGACAATTTTCGAATAGTACAGCGTAAAAACGGGATTGTGAAGTAGTAATTATTGCGAGTGCTGTTAGCGGCGCGTGCAAAAAAAAAAAAAAAGAGAAAAAAAAGAGCAGTGAAACGAGTCGAAACGGGAGGAGAGTATTGGCAAACAGAATCGATTGCCACTTTGCGCTCTTCCGAATCCACACAACCTATATTGTCTGTCTTGCGTCGAAATCGTTGAAAAGTGGGGCGATTCGTAAGACTTTTTTTTTTTTTAAGTGATCATTTGCCACGAGCAGCGGTGTTTTTACATATATACGTGTGTGTGTGTGATAATCGCGGTCACCGCACAGCTTGGAGGAGCAAAATTTTAAAAAAATCCGAGCGTTCGAAAGACGTTTCTCGTAGTTTTCTTTTAACGCAGTACTTATCGCGTTCAGTGTACATTCGCGTTTAATTCAAACGCGACATTTCGCATTACAGTAACGGCCGATATTTTCTCTTCGTTTCTTTTAATTTTCAATAAATAAATGCACTACCGTTGCCCCCGTGCACGCGCCGAATTCGCGAACCGCGAAACATTAATAGAAGATAGATTTACGTGCGCGAGCATTATTTTATACGCGAGACATAAATAACGATAATAATAATAATAATAATAATAATAATAATAATGGCATTTCGAGGGGGGTGAGGGAGGAAATGTGTAGGAAAAAAATCGTTTTAAAAGTCTGAAATGGAAAGAAGGAGCTTACACGCCGATCAATAACCGTTACGTTTTCTAAATGTTATCGTATCGATTGTTCGTTATTGTATTAACCGCGTGTACGGCACAAAACGAAGGCAAACCGTACACGATTTACAGAAGAATTATTATATATAGTGTGTGTATAATATTACAAATACTGTAAATAAATATATGTATATATTATAATATCCGATTAGTAATAATATATAACAGTTAATGCGCGTAACCGGTGGTAACGCCGCGGTCTCTACTGCTGTTATTTGTCACAACGTTCAATTCGTAATGTCGTAAGTAGCGGCAGCTTTTTAAACAATTTCTTTTATTTTTTTTTTTTATCCACACACAATGAAAACGGATATTACGCGGCGTGTATTGATTTTGTGCGCGGTTTATATCTTCGGCGGACGCGTTACACGAATAAGAGACCAACTGATTGTTTAGTAAAAAAAAAAAAAATGTGTGTGTGTCCGCCTCGTTGTTCGACTGAGCGTCGAAATACAAGAAAAACAAATTGAATTTAAAAAAGAAAATGGGTTATGTGTCTGGTAACCGTATTATTATTATTATTATTATTAATTATTATACGTATTATTACTGCAGAGTACACGGAAACACGCGTGTACAACACAATGTGCGTGTGCATCAGAGCCTGAAATTTTCGTTGTTTTTCGTACGTGGTCTATTGAACGCACACGACGACACGCTTTTGCGGTTATCTCGGCCCGTATTTCGAAAAATGAAATCGGTAAAGAATACAAAAAAAAAAAAAAAACTGGTTAAAACACGATTATTAGAATAATAATCGTTATTTTTTATGTCTTCCCTCGTATTTCAGTGTGTATTTTTTAGTGTTAAAAAATCCGATCCCCATCGACGGGATACGCAGTGCGTAGAATAACGCAACAAACGTTAAAATAATTGCTTTAACGTGTGTGCTGCGGTTGTGAGGCTCGATTCAATATTGTGTTTCAAAACGTTTAAACGTAACTTGTTTTCAAATCGAACCGCGATTATTCTGTTACGTCTGTTGAAAAAATAACAAATAAATAAATAGTGTTTAAAAATTCGAGCGACGTTTGGCCTCGGTGCTCGGAGACGGAATTTCATCGATAAGCGCGACTATATTTTTTTATTTTTAATCGAGCGACATATCTTATACCAATTGCAGATTATATCGTTAATCGCGGTTGTAATTTTTTCTGAAATATAATTGTCGAGAATAATGTTTGAGGAACGGAAAGTCTCCAATGACTCATAAAAAGGCGAAAAAAAAAGGGAAATCTATATCTGAAATTCTATTCTGAAAACGATAAGAAAACTATACTCGTCGAGATGCTGTTCGTGTGTGCGCAACAGTCCTGACCAATACGTTTTCTAAATTCAGCGGATTAATCGGCCGTCGGATTTGCACACCTGTGCCGTGCGATATTCCAACTCCGTGACGTACGTGACCGAATTGTTTGCGCCGAAATCGGCCGCGCAGTTTCCTTACGCGATACGCGTGTTTATATACGTTTAATCTTCTTCTTTTTTTCATCACCAGTGTTTTTCATAAACATTTTAGAGCGTGTATTGTCGTCACCGTATAAATTTGAAAACAATGATGAATCATCGCATTCGAGGAAATAGGAGCGGGGGGGGGGAGCTTCGGCGTGTATAAAATATTTCGAGTGCATAACGGAAAAAAAACTAACGCTTCGTTTTTACGAATTAAAAACGTATAATTTCTAAAAAAAAAAGAAAAAAAAAAACGGTCCAAAATTTAAAGAGAATAAAGAAGAAGACTTTTCATCTTTTTCCCCCCGATACAACTTTACGTGTTTCGGGGGTTTCTATCGATTTCGAAACGACGGTATAAGAAAAATGGGCGGTAACGACGGATTAAACGATTCGATTTGGACGAAATCGCGCGATTATACGAGTACGAGTAATTTTCTCGATAGTTTTCGATACCAGTTTGCATTTGGAGTTTCGTGAGATTCGGCAACGACGAAACACGTGTTCGGTCTGCGTCGAAGTGAATTTAAAATCCATTTCGGGACTATATATGCTATCGGAAACGAACTGTAAAGATCGCGGTAGAATTTTCTTCAATACGAACGTATAAAAAAAGAAAAAAACATTTTTAAAACCAAATTATTACTACGTTCCTCTCTCTCTCTCTCTCCCGCTCTGCAGAATCCAAAATTTTTTTCCTCGTCGATCCGGTAACCCACAGTTTCTTTTTCTCTCGTAATATACGAATGAACGGTATGTATTGTGTCGCTAAGGAAAAACCGATAGAGTCGTCGCGTTCATCCGTCGGGAGAGAAACCCCGGTGGTGGCTGCGACCGTGAAAGGACGCGCGTAGGTGTCGACGGAAACGCCGTTGGTGACGTCACGGAGTCGACGTGTATTTACACCGGCGGAACCGCATCGCTTCCCCCCCAATCCACCCCCCCCCGCGTTGATGCTGCTCGCTTCGCGGTGTCGTCATCGTCGAGAAAACCCGCTTTCACCCGCTTTGCGCCGTCCCGCGGTTTATTAGACCCACGCGACGCCCACGCCATAAACACAAACCCCCACACACACGGTCGGTCGCCGAAACACCTCCGCCGATTTTCGCGGCTTTTTTTTTTGTTTTCGCCGTTTGACAGCCCCCTTCGGCGAACAAATATCTCCCAGACACTCCGTAATCGGCTGTAGAAACGCACGGCGCGCGACATACGGGATCAGTGGGATTGATACGCGGAAAAGGCAAAAAAAAATAGTTTAAATCGTCCGTGACAGCCGTCTCCTCTGTTTCTCGCGGCGTGAAAAATTATAAAAATTATCAATATATATTGATTATCGATTCCGATTTACGTGCGCGGAAATTGATTTCCCTCGGAATTACTCCTGCAGCCCCGTCAGTCCAATAATCAGAGGCCGCGGTCGTACGGCTCCGAGTCTCGTCTGTCTTCCGGATATATAACGTTTAAGTTGTCCAGTAATTGAATCACTGTCGGATTGACCGTGTTGCGAGTTATATTGTCTCGAATTCTATTATAATATATTATAGTACCGAAAAAAAAAAAACAAAAAAATTTGCGAAATTTTCCAACGCGAGAAATTCGTGTAAAATAAGCAAGGAAAAAAAAAAAAATACTGGAAATTAGAAAAAAAAAAAACAAAAAGAAATCGATATTTCCGTTATATATTGCCGTATTTGTTATTCGAACGTTCTTTACGTTAATGACATATCATTATACGTTATATCGCACGCGGATATTGTCGTACGAACTCCTCTATTATATATTGTGAATAAAATCGGGGGGGGGGGCATGAGTGAGAGAGAGGATTCGAATACGGAACCGCGATGTGAATAGTATAGTGGCTTCAGTGTAGACGTGAAGGGAGCGCCGGACGGGCGTTTCAATATTAATAATAATCATAATAATAATAAATAATATAAAAATTGTAACAAAACGCGCACGCTTCTCCGTAATAATTTATTATAATAAGAGACTTAGGAAAAATAATTTTTTTTTTTTCTTGTCGTTTTAAAATTCTATAACAAATGTGTCGTCGTCATAGCAGTAATATTACATATATAAATACGTAACATGTGCTGTATAAATATATTATGATTTACGGTGGCTCTTATATAGTCAACGATATATTATTATTATTATTATTATTATTATTATTGTACGGTTTCGTTGTTCGACACGCTTCCGACCTCTCTCTCTCTCTTTCTCTCTCTCTCTCTTTCCGCCCCTAATCGTGAGAACGCGTCATTTGTTCGAAAGGCATTTGCGCGCCGCCGCAGTAACGTACAAATGCGTACTCGTATATAATACGACGGGCTGGTGCGACCCCGCCGCCGCGACATTTTTATTATTATTATTATTGTTATTGTATTGCTGCAGGTGTTCTTCGCCGCCAATATTCAATTAATATTCGAATTTTTTCCCCTTTTTTTTTTTATTTTACACGTTTGAGAAATATTATAGGAAACATTACACTACGGTTTTATAGTGGTGTGCGCGCAAAGATTAGCCGGTGAAATGTTTGGGAAAGAAATTAATGTTTAAAAGTCTCGGTGGTGGTGCGTGTAGAGGAGAACTTTTTACACGGTTATATTCCGGACGAATACGTAATAATAATAATATTAATAAACATAATAATTATTCACAGCCCTGCGATACATTCACCGGGTACAATTTGAGAGGCCCGATCAGGTCGTCGTGATTCGTTCGGAGTCGGCCACCACGGGGGGGAATCATTACTTTTGGGACACGCATTTGTGGCGAGGAGACGGCGGCACGTTGAAAGGCGCGCAAAGGGATCGACGAGCGGATGTTGAGGATTACGACGAGTGCAGGGAAACGCGTATGGAAAATCTACGCGTTTCCCTTACACTCTTTCAATCGGTCTCAATCAATTGCTCAAGATCGAGAAATTGATAAAAAAAAAAAAGAAACCTAAGCCGATCAATACGTGTGCATATAATAAAATTCGCGACGAATTATTACGCGTGTGCGGCACACGAGTCGAAGACAGAAAAGACCGTAAAGAACGAATGCGGCGGAATGAAAACCGTTGCCTGTAAAAAAAAAAAGAAAAAACAGAATCGTTATTGCGGTTTTCTGCTGCTTAACATATTATTATAAATAACGTGTGTGTTTGGCGACGGCCGGTCGGTTAAATTTTCGAAATTGATTTCACACCAACGCCTTGTGCGGACGAGGAGAATCGTATAATATATTTTTAGTGTGGATGGGAAGTATAACGCACGCGTTGACAAAAAAAAAAAAAGAGATAAAAATCAATCCATTATTTCGGATAGTGAATAGGTTTATATATACGTATATAGCGTTTTGATAAATTATTGAAATAAACGATGTGCGAGAACACGTCATGACGTCAGATGAAAAGTATACGATAATAACGTACACGAGCTGGTACAATAGCTGATGTTGTATGTTATTTATGCGCGTATAAAGTTCAGCATTGACAATTTGACCTCCTCCTATTATACGCGCCAACGGTTTTAATAACCAATAAATAACAATAACAACAATAATAATAATAATAATAATATATTCGTTCGGGTTTTTGACGTGGTTTTTTTTTTTTTTTTACACATTGACGTGTTTAAGAATATTATTTTTAAATCGTACGAAATCCTCCGTTATAGAGAACGTGTAGAATTACAGTCCGCGTTCCAGAAACACCACACGAAGTATAATTATACGGAAATCGCTTTTAATACACACACACACACAAATAACCGGATAATCCTTTATATTAAAACGAACGATATTCTTTGTCGAACGGTTGTAATTCCTCTGTTTTTCACTCTTCGACACACCTATGTCTTGTGTATATAAGAATAATGGAAACGGAGAAAGGACGCGATAAAAAAAAAATAATAATAATAATAAATACGCGTTGGTTAATCGTGGAAATCGGTGTTTCGGTCTACATGCTCGTAACGGCGTGAAAATATTTTTAAAGAATTCCGAAAACGTGCGGCGTACAGTAATAGTCTTACGTAGCAGCTATTTCGAGTAAATAATAATATTTTATGAACGCGCTCTCGGATGTTTTAATAGAAACGACTCGCGAGAAATCTCTTGAATTATACACGGTTTATTATCGCGGTGAATGGAGGGACGGAATCTCCGTGTTTGAGAAATACATACGATGATGACATCATTTCAAATCCGTCCAATCGTTTATAAATATTATAATTAAACGGGGGATAATGTAAAAAAACGCGTCTTCGTACGATATCCATAAGTGTACGACGATTTTTGACACTGCATACGCAGCAATGTCGTCGCCTTCTAAAGTTTTTCCCGTACACGACGAGAACATCGACACGTCACAACTGTGTGGTCACGGCGTTTATTAATTACATTATTTCGTTTTGACGGATTGGAAACCGTCATAATCCGTTAGACATTTGAATAACGCGAAAAGGTCGCTTTTAACGGTATTCGCTTGTAAAAAAAAAAATTGTTCCGGGCCACTCGTAGCGATTGTGGATTTTGAGGTGTTCGCGATTCATTCAAAAAACGGTCAGCTTTTTTTATGCACCCAATATAATATACGCGTTAAGATATCCGCCGAGAATCGTTTTATCGTCGTTTTAAAATTCATAGCGATCACTATGATAATACACTCTTAAATCTTCATCCAATAGCGATTCGATTAAGTTTCATCCACAACACGTCTGCGGGGGGGGGAAGTTTTTTGTTTGAACTGCCATTTACACTGCTTGCCCGTAGCACGAGCAGCAACAGCGGTCATGACTTGTATGCGCGTTTGTGTGTGTAACGGATCGTCGTGAACCACATACACGCACTTATAAATATTATTATTATTATTATTATTATTATTATTATTATTATTATTATTATTATTATTATTATTATTATTATTATTATTATTATTATTATTATTATTTCGTCCTCGTCGATTCTTTTTTTTTTTTTTTTTACTGGTCGTCATCGGAATGTTAACAGTTCGTGCGCGTATGGAGACGCTCGTATCGCGATTAGTCGTGTATATTATATGTATATATATATGTAGGCACGTACGTTTTTAATGTATAATATGACGGTTCGTTCAACAGGAATGTCGGTTTGAAGAGAAAAATAGAAAAAAGAACCGAACAATTTTTTTTGATATTTTTTTTTTTTTTATACATACGCAGACCGCAAATGCGTAATACGCGTATACCGCAAACACACACACACACACACATATTGTGTGTGATCGGAACCCGAATGGGGTTTAATCGGTTCAAAATAGGAGACGACCGGTCGATTATGAGGAGGGAGAGAAGAGAAAAAAGAGAATCGTACATCGAAAACACCGTGAATATAATAATACAATAATATAATAATTCATCACGAATATTCATATTATTCGATTAAAAATAGAATAAAGTGTATATATATATATATATATACAGAATGAGAGAAAAAAACAGGCGCGTCGTCACCGTTGCACGTGTTCCCTTCCCCCGATCTCAATGTATATATTTATTATATTATATATATAATAAATAAATATATATATATATATACGAGCGACGGACACGGTCGAATTGAAAAATCCATTATTATTCGACGGGTAAACATAATAATAATAATAATAATAATATTATTATTATTATTATTATTATTATTATTATAACGTCCTCGAAAACCGAACGTCGTCGTCGTCGTCGTCGTCGGGTTGCACAGCGATCGTGTCCTGTTTCGCGGTTAACCGCGCACCGTATCTTACCGTTTCCATTTCCTCTCGTCTACGAGCGACGTGAAAAAAAAAAAACGATGAAATGAAACGATCGAAACGCGCGGTTCTCAACGTCAAACCGCGCGCTATCGACGAACGATAATGCGGAACGAGGAATTATTGCAATTTATTATTGATACGCGTTGTTTTTTTTTTTTTTTTTTAGGCAAAAGGGGGAAAATCTCCTACTTCTGAGTGTAAAATTTCTTTAAATTTTAACGACTACGAAATTTTCTCAAATATATATTACACAACATCGTCCGATTTAGATTAATTCCGTTTCAAACGCGCTTCTGCACTTCACAACCATACGGACTTGTGACTTCCAACAGTAACGATTCTCGGATTGTTACATTTCTGGCGCGTTTCTCTTCGAACCATACAGTGACGGGGGAGTCCGTTAAATATTCTCCTTTTATCATTTTACTAGAGCTGAACGAGCGTAAGTCCGACGTAACGTAATCCGATCTAGCGTTTATAATTTTCAGTTATCACACGCTCTTGTTGAAGAGTCAGCGTAATGTGACTTACGTACGATTCCGATCTACAGATTTAGTGTTTTACACATTTTATTCGCTCAATCCGTTTAGAATTAGAATTTCATTAAGATTGTTTGAAAATCACATTTTACATTGTACGTAGCTACAATTTGTCGTCCGGGTTTCTTAGAAGTTTTCAATAATCCTTTCTCAGCGGATGCCTACGTCATAATAACTAATCGTATTACGCCAAATTTCAACCCGAACCGTCCAATGGTTTGAGCTGTGCGTGTTCATACATCAGTGAGTCACGTTTTATTTCTATACTTATTTTGTAGAAATTCTGTTTAGGAAGAATTACGTAATATAAAGAAATTAAACGCGTAATAAATTAAAAAAACAACGTTTTAAATATTGTACAAAGAGATATTAAAGAAATAATTTTTTTTTGATATTAAAATATTTTGTATTTAATATGATATCAATACGACACGTCGTAGACGTATTTTTTTTTTAACGATTTTTAAAATCTTTTTATTATATAATACTCGCGATTTTCTCTATAATATGATGTACTTTTGTTCATTTGTATTTCTTTGTCCCGTTGTTGTATTATTCTTGTTTTTCGTTTAATACGATTTAATAGACAACATTCCGTTTAATGACTTCTTGTCAAAACCGGTAATATTAATGAACACATTTCATACTACAACGCATAATACATTTCACTATTTTTCACAATAATCTTCGGCTCGATTTTATATTTGTTTTTTTTCTCTACTCAAATTTAGAAGAAATCACAAACGTTAGTTATTATTATCAACTATTTTGTTACACGGTTCGCTTTGTAAAATTTTTAAATCTCCATTTCAAACGCGTAATACGTATAGGTAATATTATAGGTATGTCTATAATAATAGTATTAAGTGTTCCCGAGTAGCATTTTAGGTGCAACCGCAGTTTTAAATCATTAATAAATGATGGTTCAGTGTACGGTGCAAATCTGGTTCATAGCACCGTGTTTTCGACAAAAATGAATGTTTTACGTGTGCTTAACCATGCCATGAAAATATTACTTTCGATTCAAGCACCGTGTACCGTTCAAAATATGCACACGAACGAGTGTGTGCGTTTTACAGTACAATTATTATCAGTTAAATATCGACTTGTGAGTTGGTCCAATTATATCATGGTTATGCTCCGTTTTCACAGCACCCCATCCCTTTGAACATCATGTAAAAGGTTGGAATAAGTGCTCGATAATTCGGTCATCGGTCGTAATCGAGCGTTTAGTAGTGCTTAGTTCACGGTAAACTCGGCCGGTCGAGCAAACGTGTGAATGCGAATAAATCAGTAAAAGTAAATAGAATAGTAAAAAAAAAAAAAAAAAAAAATGTAAAATAAACGAGTAAACGGACGTACAACGTGGAAAGACGAATCATTACGTTATTTTATTTCATTGAAATACGCAATATGATATTAATAATAAAAACAAATATAACAAACGCGCGCATACGATTGGATCGCTCGGTCAGCGTCAAACTAAACAGCGAACACCCGCATAGACATAGCGCGTCAGTCGACCGCCGATAGAACAGGAAACGAAAATAGTCACCAGATAGCGTTACGACAAAATATAGAGGGGGTAGCAGCAAGACGCATATAAATAGCGGTCCTAAACCGTCGGATCGCTCAGTGTAGCAGCCTCGGCGGACAAGTGCGAACAACCTTGTTCGCCTTCGACTGCTTCAAACATACCGTGTGTGTGTGTGGTACCAGACCGCTATTTCTATACGTTTTATGAAAAGTTATATGTTTAATGGGGCCTATTTTCACTACACGCCACAGGGCCCCCGCGACATCCTTTACATGCGGCCGTACAAGATCAAAAATTACAAAATGTGTTTCGCGTAAAACGGAAATTTCGTATTTATATTATTTTATTGATTTAAAATGAAGAGAAAAAAATTGATAAATAAATATGTCAGTCGTCCGAATGGTGGTGCGACACGGACACGTCACCGCAGTCACCGTGACGAATCATAAGCGCTGTAAATATATTATAATTTGATGTATTGTTTTAATTTCGGTGTCCGATTTCAATAACATTTTAATAATGTACGGGGATTTTACATCGGACGAGAGAATCCGTGGTAAATAGCGTTGTTTTGTATAGCGAGCGAACACGGTTGTAAGTAGGATTTACTACTGTTAGTGTTTGAACGTGTGTTTAACTTGGCACCAGACGTATTGACACGGTTAGGTGAAAACGATACGACCCCGCGCAGGGCATCGTGTCGTAGAAAAAAAAAATCGTATAATATGCGAGACATGTACGTCGAAAACATCTGTTAATAAAAGCGTATTATAAATACGCGCAGTATACGATTATACAGTCTTTGTGAGACCTGTCGATTTCCAAAAAAAAAAAAAATTATTATTATTATTATTATTATTATTATTATTAAGAAAAGAATAGGAAACGACGGGGGACGAAAGAGAATGGAAAAAATTCGTTAGACAAATTTGCGGTGAATTCTATTTTTATATAAATTACGCATTGAGCAGAGATTTCATGTAGTTCGGTCTATTCGGTTGGCCAGAAAACTATACCAGATGATTCGCGCGACCTAATTAGATTTGATTTCGCATATTTATTAGGAACTTTTTTTTTCTTTTCTTTTAACCAAACGATCTTTTAACCAGACATTATTATGACGCCTTTAGCGATTATTTCGAGTTTTGGACAAAATATCCATCACTACTTTCAATAACTATACGTCAGTACAGTGTCGTACGAAAAATTTCGTTTTCAAAACAAAAATTCTCATAACCTGGAATTGTTTTCGTTTTTCGATTATTTTTTGTTATAGTAGTGTCACGTTATTTTTTTGTCTCTTCGTGGTTATCGCGGATGACGCGCGGCTGGCGAGGACGCGATTTTCAATTACTTTTCGCATTTACAATTTTTCTTTTTTCTACTATTATTAAATCGATCGACACCGGGGCCGCAGGTCTGGTTAGAGAGTTACAGTGTCGTGTAGTGATGATACGGTGCTGCGGTATTTCTCGTAATATAACGTAATAATATCGCGTGATTATTACACATTTAAAATATTATTTTATAACGTCGTACGCGCGCGCGCGCGCCAACGTTTCGCCAGAGTGTATTACGGCCGGCGAGGCGAGGCGAGGCCCAACCACAGGTGACGTTCTTCAATCAATTTATCGGCCAAAGCGTTTCGTTTGTGACGGACGGTTGATTACACCATCCGTCGGCGGGGTCAAATTTTCCACGACAACACGCGTTTATTAGAGAAATTTGTTTCGATATAATGGAAAGTCATTTACTATTATGCTAGTGATTTATCGACCATCGACCATCGACCTTGGACGACGTTGGCTGTCATTTGATTGCGAACGTTTTATCTTTTATCCCGGGATAATATCGATGTAATATTATCATGTAAAACTGCCGATATTATCGTATAGGATTATAATTAACAATATTTAGGAATACGAAAATCGCGTTTTTCCTAGAGTAATATGATTCCAACCGTAATCGTTTTTTTTTTCTTCTCCCTATATATAAAAGTCTCCGTACATAAATATTTATGTCCCGCACTGTGCGGTATTTCAACAATTATTTTAACAAACGTATTTATTCCCTAATTTATATAATTCCGCCGAGTTATTTCAAAAAAAAAAAAAAAAAAATCCTTTAGCAATAGTTTTGTAACACATTACACCGAAGTTCAGAATCGTTTTTCGAATACAATTCGTTGCTTTAAATATCAATGAAAAAACTCTAAAATCTCAATGTCACTTTAAGCGTTTTCCGTTAACGACATCCGTTTCAATATGCGTATCATTTTTAATAAATAAAAATCCTCTCGCACCTAATACCACTTTGAAACGACTGACATTTATACTATCGTAAATTCGCCACTAGACATCCCACTCTCTCTCTCTCTCTCTCTCTCTCTCTCTTTCGAAAGTGATAGAAAGTTACTGTAAACGGACAAAGTCATACTAAGGTGGTTTTGTTCGTTACGGTTTATGTTTTCCCGACATCAAATTGTTCTCTCCGTAAAATTTACTCGTGTACACGTCCAGAGCGATTACTACAATTTCAATTCGAATGAGGAGAAAAACGACGAATTCACAGATTTCGTTTTGTATATATATAAAATTCCTTGAAATATCTGCAATTACTCGGAACGAGAATTACATAGACGTAGGCGAATGTAACTGCAATCGGTTAAACACGCTTGGAGAAGGTCGAAACCGAAAAAAAAAATAATAATAAAAAATGACATCAGTGTTATATCGCGAAAACCGTTATTACGTGTTACGAAATAATGTCATTGTATAGAAATTATTTAATGCTTTTACGTGTATATTCTACGCGCGTACAGGCAACGATTCGTCGAATTAAAAATAATAATACTCGTAATAATAATAACAATAATAACACACGGCCCGATCAAATTTTTCCCCTTCTCGTCAACGATGCTAATACATTCTCGGATCTATCTCTCTCTCTCTATCACCTACTATTTATTGTCGATTACACTGTTCCAATCACACTACTTTTAATATTCTGTCCGAGATCTCCTGAATTTTTACTTTTTCCTCAAACAAATCGCGCGTTCAAGAGATCTATTGTAAACATCATCTGTTCGCTTTCAACAAAACAGTTTGATCGTTCGCCAAAAGAGGTCTGTTCTAATTTTTCCGTTCATTCTTATAGAGAGCGGACTTTAGAGTCGGCGGGACTCTCTCGCTTTAGATTCTTTTGACGATTGAATTCAATCGTCTTGTGTGTGTTGACGCGTGTAAACAACGACCGAGTGTACAGGAAAATAAAACGCTTGTAGCAAAAGTCCGTGACGTGATGCCGATGTCGACCGGTGGGCTGATCGTGGCGTATTTATGTGTAAAGAGCTCTGAGAATATTCGTTAAACGAGCGGTAATTACATACGCGTCCGCTAATGACGCTTGGTGAAACGTTTAACGAATTTCGTCTAACCGCTAAACGGTACATTATATACATTTTATGTAACTATATTGTAATAAATTATAATAGCGGCCGACCGTGCAGCAACAGCAGCAGAGCGTATTCGATAATTTCGAGTTTGGAAAAAGACGAGTTGTCAAAGACAAAAAAAAGGTAGCGAGCCGCCGCAGTGTGAATTACTTGGATTTTATAGAGCGTATTGTTATCGATGTATAAATTTGAAAGAGATGATGATTAATCATTGCACTCGATCGCAGAGCGATTGTCGGCGGAGCTCCGGTGTAATATTTTGGGTATATAACAAAAACTAACCGGTTTTTACGAATAATTATAAATAATATAATAGAATAATTATAAATGCCACAAAATCTACAACTGTTATAAATAGTCCAAAATTAAAAAAAAAAAAAATTATGAAATTTCCCTAATATAATATAAAGTTACGTACCTCGAGTTTATGTACCCGTTGGTATTAAAAAATACTAAGAAATAACGCTAATCGATTTTGACGAGATCGCGTTTTTACTGGTAGCTTTTGGACTAAGGCGCTTTTGAAATAATCGAAAAATGATCTCGCTAAATTTGCTACCGGAAACGAACTGTGACTGTATAAAGATCGGAGCATTCCGATTCTGGTAGAAATTTCGGGTACAGACATAAGAAAAAAAGAAGAAAAACACGTCAGTGTAAAACCGATACATTCCTCCGTTCCGCTCAGAATCTAAAATGAATTTTTTTTACTCTTTCTTTTCTATAAAAAAATTTTTCATCGCCAACACAGTTTTCGGAAAACTTCGGAAATTCGATTATCAAGAACGTTTGAATATTTAATAATAATAATAATAATAATAATAATAATAATAATAATAATAATAATAATAATAATAATAATAATAATAATAATAATAATAATAAAAATAATAATAATAAAACAATTAGCAGCGATTTATTACAATATTTTTCTTTTTCCGCTTTGACGATGCGCAGACTTTTAGTCGATACCCTGAGGTTGTACAATAGACGGAAGAAATTTTCTTACAAAAACTGTAATAATAATAATAATAATAATAATTTTTTTTTCTTTTGCTGGCGTATAATAACGAGGCGCCTCGATTGCGTTCTCGTCGTCTGTATAACATCTTTTTTTTTCCACCATCGAATATTTACGATTTCTACACACGTCAATATTGTAGCGCTGTTTAGGTCTCGGGGGAGTTATTTTATTATTATTATTATTATTATTATATAAATCAATCGGCTATTGTAAGATATTATCCGACTCCCCGCAGAGATTTTCGTTTAAATACCGTATTTATATACATAGCGTTTAGAAAAAAAGACGAAGAGGAAAAAAAAACGTATTGTCGTCGTTTGCAGTGTATTATTTCCGATTTCTGAAAACTTCAAAACACTCCCCCCAGCGCGTGCGTACGACCCTCGGCGACTTTGTGTGCAGTACAACGCCGCCGCGCACGTTATGGCCGCATTTCAACGCTATGACTGTGTACCAAATACTCAACAGCGTACGATATATTTCAAACCGTCAGCGCGGCGTTCTCAGGAATTTTCACAATTGGGGGGAGAGAGGAAAATTTCAAGAAATTTCAAGAAAAATGTGTGTGTGTGTGTGTGTTCACCTCCTCCGGTCATGACGTACAATTTTTAACAATAGCAATATATATAAAAAAAATGTACTAATTCAATATTTATTTCTTTATATAGTAAAAAAAAAAATCTAATTTTCTCGGCTTTTTTTTGTTTTTTTGTTTTGCTAGATCATCACTTATTCGGCTGTTAATTAAACACATCCGTGAATCGCTTAAAAAAAAAGTTGTATCTAATCGGTAAATGGTAATTTGTCGAGAATTTTTTTTTCTTTTTCGGTGCGACAAAACCACCGTCTACGGGATGAGAGTACGTTACGGACGTTTGTACGTACGAAATTTCACAAGAAATACACACAAGACACATAAGAAGAAAAAAAGTGAAAACACTACAAAAATCAAATTACGTGAATCGAGTGGCAGTGGATAGATGTTGGGCAGTGTGAAAGAAATAAAAAATTTTATGTACACGAGTTGTTATTTTTGTTCTCATTTACTACTAATGTACGGCTGTAGCGATTTCGGTTAGGAATTGTATAAGCGAAAAAGTAAAAAGATTTATTGCGTACGCAATACGTAATGTACCGCGATGAATATTAAATACTGTTCGAATAACGCGAATTTTTTCGAAATTGTGAAAAAAATGCGTTTGTAAAATATTTTTTTAAAAATCCATCGCGTTTAATTACTTTCCGTGTAATTCTTCCGAAACCGAATTCATAAGTAAACGTTAAGTTTTATATATATATATATATTAAAAAAGAAAAAATATCTCGCAAAACTCGGGTGTTTTTTTTAATTTTATTATATAATATACGTATAAAGTTTGTCGGTTCTAGGATAATTATTAATATTTTACTTTACGATATCGTTATTTGCGAATTCTTATACGAATATCTATTAATTTGTAATCCATTTAGTATTTAATTTTTGTTAATGTGATATATAAAACGAATTTCGTGTTTTTCGAAAGAGTTTTTATTTGGCGACGGCTGAGCAAAAAAAAAAAAAAAAAAAAACGATCGTGGGCGCGGCGGTATACCGTTCACACGAACGGCGGCCGGTCTCGTGTAGCGTCGCGTAATAAATAAATATTTCTCGATAATATCATAATAATATTTTCGCGTTAAAACGCGTGCAACGGCGCGTGCACAATAATTATTTTATTTGACCATTCGTCGTGTGTTCTCATCAAAACGATTTTATGATATTATGTAATACGCGTCCCGTACAGAAGAGGAGTTCATCGCCAAGGCCATCTCCGTCGATTTTCGTCGTAGTACATAGTTTCGTCAACGATTTGTAATTGATTTTCGCCGACACCCCCTTGGGGGGGACTCTTCCGCGCCGCCGGGTCCTCATCGCCGTCGCCGTCGTCGTCGTCGTCGCCGCGCGCGCGCGCGCGCGTTTCTATCCCGCCCACCTGTTTAACACTAATAAAACGTTTAATAATTCGCACACACGTTTTAACATATTCTTTCGGTCCGTTATTATTATTATTATTATTTTTTGTAAACGCACGATTACTCTAATTACGGGTGTTTAGTTCGTCAGAAAACGCTGTTATCATATTATATAATCCGTACGCGCTTTGGTTAGAGCGGTGTTTCTTAAACTGTGCTCTCCGGAGATCATTCGGAGGGTTCCGCGAAACTCGAGTGTTTCAAAATATTCAAAAAAACTACTCTGGAAAATCTATTATTTATTTATAAAACGTATGATATAATTTAATTTTACACACAACAATAGTTAATTACAGTACGAAATTTGGATAAGAGTTCGTAACGAACATTAACAGTCGTCATACCTATTTTTCCACCAACGCACTCGTGTGAAAGTGGATTTTCAGCAGTCATCGCAACCCAAGACTGAGTATCGAAACGGATTGAATTTGACGTCAACACTGAGACTTTCATTAACGAATCGTTACGCTCCAGGTATTGATAAGACATGCATTCATCATCCGTCCCATTAAGATTCCGTGCACCAATCTTATCACTGTGTAATTTAATCGAATATCATTGAATAATTTGATTATTTTTTTTTTTTTTTGATTATTACCTATTGTTCCTGTAATAAAAGTCAGATGTTACGTTACTTTCGAATGTACTTGCCCCTTCCGCGTTGATCCGCGTCATTCAGACGCCGAGTGTTTACCGTCGTCAAGGTCTTCGATCACTGGTCCTCTGCGGCCTAATCCGCCAGAATTCGTTAATGTCACGGCATCCAGTATTCACAGATCGCAACGTCGGCTCCGTGTTCAAATGCTCGGGATCGTCGATCCGTTCGAATCCGTTTGCCGCGGATTGCGGCACGGATTTTGGGGGAAAAAAACGAGAATTTTCTCAGACGTACGCTTGGACCAAGACGATGATGAGACGGACACCAGAACGCGCCCCGTATCCGCGTGACTATAACGGTCTACGTTGCGTATGATACGTGTTTGCGGTACACCGTTAAAGCTGTGTGCTTGTCGCCCAGGCCTGAATCCAAGAGCCAATCGTCATTGTGGAATTCCAGTGCAGGTCTGGATCCGCTGTCATCCCGATGTTCTCGCGGATCTCGTCGATTTGCATGCGAAACGCGTCTCCGCAAACGATTAATCGCGGAAACGATATATTATTTTATAATGCGCGTATTACGAAAATTCTTCCTGCGGCACAATAATAATAATAATAAATCTGTCGGTATACTTGTTGGAAATCTCCGACGTCCAAGGGAATGACGTGCGCGCGCAGATTTCATTCTTCCGATATCTGCGCACCGATTGTGTAACGCTGTGCCGTGTCCGTTTAGAGCGGAATACCGCACTATTATGTACGCCTGTAATAATAATACGGTCCATTTCACCGCTCTGCAACAAGCGGACGCTGCGAGATAACGTGTAACATAATATAAAATGGTGAATGGCAATAGAATGAACGGCGCGCGGTGTGCAATGCGCTCTGGCGTGCCGTAAAGAAAAGAAAAGAAAAATAAAAAAATAAAATCGTATAACGTAGCGAGGCCGTCGAGTTTTTTTCTCATTTCTCCCTCCCCCCGTGATATAATTTTTTTTTTCTTTTCGTGTAATCCGTCAGAGACGTGCGGCATACACGTAAACGAAGGTGGTCTTGCCAGTCTCCTCCACACTGTAATAATAATAATAATAATAATAATAATAATAATGATATTACGTTATTACGACGGTGCGCGCACAGTTCCGTGTGTTCTCCTGCTGCTGCCAGGAACCTTTGACGTACAACAGTGTATTATATTTCTTACGGTAATCGATTCACGACGACTCTTTTCTCTTTTTCCTTTTTTTTTTTTGAAAATAATAAAACATCCGAATACCGACGAAATACCAAATGTGACAAAACAACGCTGCCCTTACACCGAACGGCCGGAAACATTCGGCTTTTTTTTTGTTTTTTACGCACAACGAACGAAAATATTAGACTATATTATTAGTACGGTTTACACGAAAAATACGTACTACAGTCGATTACCGGTAAATACAAAAAAAAAAATAAAAAAATAAACTCTTATTATTCACCTGCGGTGTTTATTAACGCGACGACGACAGACAGTGTACTCTCGGGCCCGCGGTCCCGTCCCGTTAATAAAATACATATGTTATATATATATATAAAAAAACCACCGTCTTCGTATTTATCGGAGAAACAGATTTATAAAAAAAAAAAAAAATCGGAGTTCACAGAAAATTTATCATTTTTTCCCGACGTCTGTTCGCCAATATCTTGCAACGAGAAGATATTTCTCCGTTCCCCCTCAAATGCGCGTCGAACAATTATTGTATTCCGTTGGGAAATTCTTCGCGGTTTGTGCACATTAATGAAATGCGTATGGACGCGAGTTAATATTCTTCGACGTACGTTTCTTTCAATCGCCGGCACGCACACACCGCCGGGGCGAAAGAAAATTCGGTTTAAAGCAAAAAAAAAAAAATAAAAATGTGTTTTCGTCTGCGACGCCGCTGCCACGACGTCGTAATAATCGCGCGCGCCGTCTAATGTTATAATATTATCGTCGGCCTTAAGCCGCCGCCGTCGTTAGCCTTGTCATTGAACCGACGAAATACAGAGAAAAATACGGAGTTTTCCATTGTTCGCGGAGCCGCAAAATGGTTTATTATTATTTTTGTTCGCTCTCAACAGCGGCGACCGTTTTACGATGCGGTAAAAGTTTGACGGACGGACGGGGACGGAGGGGGGGCCGTCAATATTTTTTTATTTTTTTTTTTTTGATTCTTCACAACTAATTTCCTCACCCGTTTATTTTTCGCCGCGCGGTCGGGAGTTGTTTTTTTTTTTTTGTATTTCCATTATAATCTCGTATCGGTTAGGTTAGAGGCGGCCGTGTGCTGTTCAATTACGAATTATATCCGGCCGATATTATATTTCAGGAGGTGTACGCCGACGGCGATGACGGTGGTACCGTGGGGGGGTACAGTTATAACCCGGTCCGCCGAGGCCGTTTATTGTAATAACAAATCGTATCGACGCGAGTCGGCGGCGGCGGCGGCGGCACACACGGACGATCGCGCGAAACGCCGCCGCAGCTGCGCACTCGCAGTACACGCGCCGGCACGCACGTAAGCACCGCGCGACGCGACCGACCCACGGCCGTTGTGCGCGAGAGAGAATTCATATTCGTATTAACTCTTGTAACTCAGTATTGAGCAACGCGGTGTCTAAGAGCCCAGGGCTTCCTAACGGACGGGGGTCACGATAAAAAAAATTTGGGACTGTCAATTTTTTTTTTTTTTTTTAAAATCGTGACGCAATTTTTAAAAATTCAATAAATAACTACGAACAATAAAAGATTAACAGTTATTTCACATCAGATATTTATCGAAAAGACCGAGTAGAAATTTCAACGCGTTTTTTTTTTTTTTTTTTTCATCGATTTAAAGCCTAATCAATTTTTTTCGTTGTCACGTCGTTAAACGTAAATATACATATTATGTGTGTGCGTAGGGAATTATTATTTTTTTCTCGTAAAATTAGAGCCCCCCCCCCCGGATCGACTCAGCCCGGGGCCGATTATATCATTGAAATCCGGCTGTGCGCGGTGTTCGGATTATATTAAAAAAAAAAAAAAAAAAAGCACTGAGCATGAGACGACGGGGACACGTCCCCTACAGTGGCTGCTGCGCCGTCTGAGTACATTATATATATATACTCAGAGCCGTAGTGCGCGGGGTTTTGAAAATTTCATTGCGCGGGGAGGGGCTCACTGTTTTATAAACTCGTGTACTGTACGTACCACCTAATTCTTACCATATATATACATATAATATATTTCTTATTTTCCTCAAATCGTTCGTTAAACAATTACCGAAATACGGTTTTGTTCGTTGTTTTGTACAACACATTGATTTTTAACAGTATTTAATTGTCGCGAGACGAAAATTAAAAAAAAAAAAAAAAGCAAATTTATTTTTTTCAAATCGCGCGCGCGTTCTATGAAAAAAAAAAACGTATTTTTCCGCACTTCGGAAATTGTTAATGAATCGGTTTGCGACAATTTCTGAATTCGTATCTCCGTCGCGGCGAGCATAGAATAACGGACGGAAATACGACGGAAGGGTTCTCGGGGATTTCGGTAAACGGTGACGGGCCGCCTGGATCCCCGGTCAACTAGATCCCTATATGGTTGTGCGTAAAAACGTATAGGTGTTGCACTTGATATCGTGCAAACGACGAAAACACGTAAATCGACGGATATCAGTATCGAGAGAAAAAAAACGTTTATCTGTCTCGATCAATTCGTTGAAAATAAAATAAATATTTCGTGGACGTAAATGTAACGAATATCGATTTTTTTTTCCGTACGAGAATCGCCTTGTACACGGCGTCTCCGCGCTCAGAGCCGCGAACGATATTTGTAAAAACGTGTTTTGAGTGTAAATGATAGAAAAAAAATTAATAAATATTGTTGAAAAAAAGTCATTTCGAAGTAAACGGCTTTGGTGTGACGCGCCGCGGAATTAATTACCGTACGCTGTTATTATTATATCAATAGGCGTAGACGTAAATGGCTTCAAGCCCGTCAAGAAAATCCGACAGCCGCCTTCAATTTTTTCGACATTCTCTGAAAATTATACTTTTCCACACACTTCTTGTCTAATGTCCGTTAAATTTTTTAATATATATATATATATATATATTAATATAATGAAATTGGATTTAAATTATCAATTGGGGGGATACACCTACTTGCGTGAGAAACCTATAAAATGTGTTTCTCTTTTGATCGTACAAATCATCGGTCCCTTACGACCACAAGATTTTCCATCGATTTCCGCCTATGCTAATTGGAGTGTTTCCACAATTTTCCAACGCATTTTTCCCTATTATCGTATAGCTTGGCCCGAGTGAAAAAAAAAAGAAGATCGAAATATTTTTAATTTTGATTAATTTTTATAGGACCTACGGTTTTTTTTAAAAAAAAAAAAAATAGCATACAAAATACGAAACGAAATCTATTTTGGCGCGAAACCAATTACCATTACTGGCATGGTTACGTTACTGGTAAGGGAAATTGTTATTATTTACGACTTATCAAAATAGTATAGTGATATTGTTATTTTTTCTTTCAAAACGGTTACCTACTGTCGTCCATTCTCGTACGAATTAAAATTATTATCACCTGATTTACGTAATATAGTGTTTTAAATCTGAACGTAATAACGAATTGACGATAATAATAAACAAAGTCCATGACCGTTATCAATCAAAGATTCGTGACAAGACGCGATCTTGAGTCGTGAACAATTGTATCTTAACACAGTGGTAGGTAATCAATAGAACCTGGTAGTACGTGGTAAAACGTATTTGCGTCCGCCCCGAAACCGATCGTATTGAATTTTTTTTTTAATTTATTGATTTTTAAAATTTATTTGTGATGGGTTAAAATATTAGAATAAAAATCGAAAATCATATTCGAACTCGTCATGTTTAATACAGTAAGATCCGTGTATTTATTCAACAATTTATTCAACAAGTTTTTTTTTTTTTTGAAAGACCCTGTTGTTTTATTTTATAATCGTTTATATAATAAATAATCTTATTTGTAATCATGACTCACATATCAATTAATTAACAATAACATTATTGTAATAATATTTTTGTCTAAGACGTAGTATTTACCAAACAACGATTTATTATGGTGCTGGACGCACGTGTAAGGACGCTTCTCTGCCAGCTATGTCAATTCAAATAATAATAATAATAATAATAATAAAAACAACAACAACAACAATAATAATAATAATAACAATAATAATAACAGTAATAATAATATACGATATTGTTTTCATACAATATTATATGATTATATATATATATAATATTATTATCATATATATATATATATATGGAAAGTTTAAAACTTCATATAGGCACATTAATCCCCCATCCCCTCAACGGGAATTTTCGTCCACTTTAAGCCCTGATTTTAAGTGGAGTGGATGTGTTCATTTCATTATATACGGTATACAAAAAATAAATTTTAAACGAGAAATATATTATGTAAGAATTGTTTAGCATTTTTATAGTGGTGAGAACGGACGAATTATATATTGTAATATATGTAGAAAAACCACAAATTGTATGTCGTCCGAATGTTGTTAGGGGCAGTAAACGCAGTGTTCGATCATTTTACGAGCGAAATCAAAATTACGGTTTATAGAGTTTTGTTAATAGGTACCTGTCTATAGATGGTTACGTCTTTGTCGGAACCACCTGTTTTTACTGAACTCTCGGCGCCACTGTCATAGTCTTCTGACTACCCATCCGGTTACCATCAGGCATTTGCCCGGAGGCCACAGCGATTTATAGAAGAGCAGGGTTCGTCATCGTGGAATTAAAATATTTTTTAAAAACAACAAGAATACCAGAATCGTTTCTTTTTATGTAGACGGAAAATAGAAGAAAAAACGAATCTGTAACGCAAAAAAGTATAATCAATTTAAAAATATTTGCGACGATTGTTTATCCAAAACATTTCTCTATCGTATGAATTTACTTCGCAATCTGACCGCGTATAATTCGCTTAATTTCTAATGTAATGATTTAATACTTCTCGCTCGCACACGAGTTTCGTACGAACGTTTTCTATGTTGAAGATTTTTTTTAAAAAAAAAATAACAAATTTAGAGGTTCTCAGTTAATCGAACACTTGTTTTGTCTGCATAATACGTGAGGGCAAAGAACTCGAAAGATTTAACAATCGACGAGTACGGGTCTTCGAAACGGGACCATACTGTTTTGATATAAAAATATACAATCTAAGACATTTTTACGAGTATATTAATCAGTTAATATTAATGTTTTTAGTATATACAAATTAAAAAAATCGTTTTTTTTTTAAATATTGATTTCTTTGAATTTTCCATAAATAAATCACCAATGTTAAGTGTTTTTTTTTCTTTTCTGATCTCACATATATCCACAACCGATTTACAAAAAAATTATTGACACACTGTTAAAAACTACGCACACAAAACTCCCCTCCGCCAGTGCATTCAGTGTAAAAAGCAAAAAAAATTATTTCCTTAACAATACCATGAAATTTTCTGCAACGGAAAAAAAGTATTTTTTACGTTCTTTTTTTCTGTTAAATAACGTTAAAAAAATATATTATACGCGAGAAATGTTAAATTAAAACCGAAATCGTTGAGTATATCCGTGTAGAATTCTTCTTTTGGTTTTCCACTTCTCGTTCGGTGGTGGATACGTCGATGTTGTCGATTGACGCATAAAAAAACAAAACCACTATATGTACTCACTGTGCACGAATAATAAATACTATAATATTATACTCAGAATCCTGTATTTACTCGGTAAATCTCGTATAGTATCTCGGTACTCCGGATAAAAAATTGGCACTGCTGTGGCGGTACAAGTGTAGGCCAAACTGGTCTCGGAACATAACGGGTCGCTTTTAAATTAATAACTTAATATATAAATCGAAATTTTAAGACGTTTACGTGTCGATAATTTGTTGGTCCGTCCGTGTGTTGGATAATAATAATAATGTCCGAATACGGAGAACCCCTGGTTTCGCGTAGCCTATTCTATTCGGCACCGACACAATGTGTTCGTAATATATTATTCACATTGATATATACTAACAAGACAGTGTTGCGTTACGGATTACAGTAAACCACGCAATAAAACCGAAATGTACGAAATTACAGTTTTATTATTTCGTCGACTTTGCGTCGAATTTTACAAAATTGCAAATTCAAATTTCCTCGCGAGATTTTTTTTTTTTTTAGATACCTATTTTTAACATATAAAATAAACGTTTCTCCTGTGTCAAAACCCGACCGTTTAGCTCCTCATCCGTGTACAGCGTTTTTCCAGTTTTCACGTATTGAGAATTCTTGTTATTACGGGTGCGTGTACAAGACAATCCGGCTAATCGTGTCGTCCGTCACTCCTATTTTAATGCCGGAAAATTGTCTTTTTTTTTTTACTCGATTCGAACGGCACATTCCATACAAATTATATCGTGTCCCGACGGATGTACACCGTCATGCGTCGCATTTATATATTAAAAAAAAAAATAGAAAAAAAAAGCGTTTTTTTTCTCTTTTTATCGTTTCGTAAAAACATATCTTTTACGCGTCGTATCGATTTTCCCGTCAGAATCGGTTTCGTAAGAAAATTTTCAAATTTTCTTTTACGATACGTGTGTGGTTTAACGATATCGCGAAAACGGGTTATTCTTTTTCTCTTTCTTCTATTTGTCGCTGCGAAATTTTACGTGGACTTATATATTTATATCCCGGCGGTATTGATTTGTTTCACGTCGGTTATTTATTATACGTGTTTTTCACTACGTTAAAAAGCAAAAAAAAAAAAAAAAACTCGAAGAGAATATTTACCAAGAACAGAATTAGACTATACGTATACAGCTAAACGTTTACACCGGAATCGCGACATATAATGTATTTTTTTGTATACGCTTTTTTAAATAATTTTTTTTCCACCGTTTAGATTCGTATACGATAGCGAGCGAAGATGCGTGACAACGACTCTAACGACAATTCACGGGTGTGTGTTCGCGCATAATTTCGCCCGTCTACCGCCGTCGTCCGCATAACGGGCTTTTTATAAATACACATTATAAGGCGTATTTGAAATATCAGGTACGAGTAAATTTAATGTTTTATTGAGAATACGTGAAGAGAAAAAAAATGAGCATTGGGGGAAAAAACACGTTTTTATCGCGCATAGAAAAAATTCGATTCTCCTTCACTGTATGTGCGTGTGTGTATAGATGAAAAATATTATAAATTACGCGCAATATTATAATATTGCGGTTTATTCTGGTACATTATTGTTTATATAGCTTGTTTAAGTACGCGGTTTTTAAGTTTTTTTTTCTTTAGTATCGTGTAACACGCGCGTAACGATTATAAAAGAATAAAAAAACACGACGATAATATTATTGTTATTCGCATATTTCTATAATTTATCGGATTTATTATTATTATTATTATTATTATTATTATTATTATTATTATTATTATTATCCGTCAGTCGATCGGAATGATAAATAGGCACCAGTTTTGAAATTAACAAATTGAATTCTTTAACGCGTTTCGCGTTTTAATTTATTATTATTATTATTATTATTAAATCGTATCGTAGAATAAAGCGGATATTGCGCGTTTAATTGTATTTGTATTAACTACACACACACACACACATAATATTATAATTTCGTTGAATTTTCTTGTTTTTTTTCATTTTTTTTTTTTTTTTGCGTCGGAATAGTTTGTTTTCTCCGAGTTTATTTGCTCGCGATTCGTCTGAAAACCGTTTACATAAAAATGAAAACAAGTGTTTAATAATAATATTAAAACAACAACAACAACAACAACAATAAAAATAACAATCACGCAGCTGCAACAGTACGGGAGAATTTTTTTTTGTATAATTACTTGTAATCTATGCCACACGGCGTTTAAAACTAATAGATTTTCGTCGGATCATTTATTATTTGTTTTTTTTTTTTGTTTTATCTTACGCAAATTATGAAATTTCAACACCGTAACACCATCGTCTCAATAGCGTTCACCACATTCCATCAGTGCTCCTCACGTACATTCTTCTTGTTCCTCGACGGTCCTGCAAGTCCTTTAGGTTCTTCCTAAAAACCTAACTGCAAGCTCTCCGTCTCTGATAGCGCGTTCTTAGTTGGCCAAGTTCATCCGCTTATTTCATACGCGTCACGGTCATATCAACGGTCATTCCTACCGTTTACTCTTGACAAAAGACGATATCTGCAGGCCTATTACGTCTTTCTTCGTTATTTATGTACACTTATCTTTCGAACGCGATCATCAGTCTTCCACTGTCCGCATTGGTCACTGACCGAATTCCGTGTGTATTGGCTTTTTCATTCTCCAGACAACAACTCTCGAATGCTCGTAGAGTCTCACTCGTCGTCGCCGTTCATTTATTTACCTACACGCGATATGATCGACAACAGCCAAAGTATTCGAAACCGTCCGCTTTTCTAAATGTGTATTCTCAATAGAATTTCCTCAGAATTTTACTCGTAGTTTTCGAAAACGTGCGGGACACATTTCGCGGTAAGAGAGGCAGGCAGCAGCAGTGTATTTATTCACGACGCGCGATACGTCTTCGTTTATATTTAACCCGTCACGAACGTTTTGCTCGTTAGTACGAATTTATATGGGGCCGAGAAGTAGTAAATGGTAGCAGCAGCAGCAGCAATAACAGCAGCAGATCTACCCATGACAAATGTCCACTATACAGCCCGTTTAGATTTACAACGGTCTTTACGAGTTTGTTATTCGCCCGTATTTTATGCGGCGCGTTTCGATCCCTTCGATCCTCTCTAATTTCGATAAAAATCTGTTTTATTTTCCTATTACTAATACTCGCGCGTAGTTATTTAATTTACTTACGTAAATGACAAAAAATAAAAAGACGTGTATTTCGCGTATTAAAATCCCTTTACTAACGACAACGTTTTACTAATCAATCCGTCGATGACGACTAAATAACAAACGGTGTTGGATTATTTTCTCTCTTTTTTGGCAAATATTCCACACAACGTATCCTTTATTATGTTATACCTGCTTTTCGTTTCTACGAGTTTTGAATATATTTTAAACGATATGTCATAATACGTATTTTATATTATTATTATTATTATTACGGAATCGATACGCGACACATATTTATAATATTATTATAGTATAGCGTCGTCGCGTAATGAACAATTTTCTACGTACTCCCGCGTCGTTTTATTATAAATATTGTTGTAGCTGTATATTGTGTGTGTGTATTATACGTGAAAAAGAAATGACATTAATTACACGTCGATAAACGCAATAATAAAAAAAAAAGAAATACGATCTAACGTTTAGTTCGCGTATTAGTACAAATAATAAACAATCTCGTCTACAAGAATAAAATCTCGATCGTGTGGCGACGGCTGCGGCGTTGATGATACACTGAAGTGTATTGTTTTATGCTTATTTATTTTTCGTGTGTACACATTAGCCGATTGAAATCGACGCGTCTTTATTCCAAATACGGAACAAACACTTACGATCGACGTATATATTTATTTATAATATAAAATAAACGAAATAATTTTTTTATATAAATATGTACAATTAAAACGATGTATATGAGAATGGGGGGGGGGGGAAGACCGGCTGCGTTCTAGTCGACTGATATATGTCGTATAGGTCGTATTCGATGAAATTCGCCGCGTATTTACAATCGGTTCGAACGAGTTCGTTTTGCAGTTTTGAGAGTATATTTGTAAAACGTTTTGTATACGTTTGCACTACGGTGCAATCGAACTGAAAATGCGATTTGTCGAGTATTTGTGATACGCGTACAGTGACAGTGCAGTCGAAAAACAGTCGTCACGCGTACGTAACATGTTGGTTAATGATCGAGTGGAATTTGGATTTGGCTTTGCACAGCCCGAAATGTCAGTGTCTCGCGCGTATATGCCCTCCGCAATATAACGGATAGAGCGGTCGTTTTGGCGTGAATTGGGAGCTGGAAATACGCGTGTGTTCGGCTATAGTCGAGAATTCTTTTTTTTTTTTCCCGTTTGATTTGCAGTCGCGGTGATCATCTGTGTCGAACGCCGAGAGACGCATTCGATTCCCGAAGGAACGGGATCAAAAGTCTTTGCGGCGGGGGAATTAATAATAATAAAAAAACGTTAAAAATCGTTTTAAACTTTAAACTATTTTTTCTCGATATACTCCGTGTTATCATACGTCCAGTGTGGTTTTTTCTCCTTCTTCGCAGGAACGCAAAACACAAACGTATTCCGAGATTGAACGCCGCCCGGTGTTCGAAATAACATTACGTACATCCCGAAATCTCATCACGAATCACCACCACGCGACGCATAATTATCGTGACTTACACGACGGATTATATTTTCAGTCCGCGCCTAACTGTGTGCATAACACGGGATCAAAAGAATTCCATGCTCGGGTCCATGCCGACGACGGATCGTCGAGAAAGGGGTTATATCGTCATCCGTTTATGTTTCTTATAAAATTTTTGTTTTTCTCATTCACTGTCCCGTCGCACACAAAAACGGCGGCGGTCGGAGAATGAACGATTGGTCTGGAATTCCGTGTCGTTGTTATTATTATTATTATTATTATTATTACTTTTTTTTTTTTCTTATCCCTTTGTCGATTGTTTAATCTCCCCTACGGCGAGATTATGGCGGCGGCACGACAACGAGTTAAAAAAAAAAAAAAAGAGGATCTCGAAGACACATATACGTTATACGCGTAGTATTTTGTACGATTATTATTATTGTTTTTTTTTTCCTTTGGTTTTTTTCCATATTTCTCTTTAACGTTTTCCCGATATTATATTACGGCGTCCTATTAGAAGAGGTGACTCGTTCGTATAAAAACGAGTGTATACGACCCAGTGTTTTTATTACGTTACCGTAATTTTTCACAGTCGAATTCCGGACGACTGCACGCACGCGTTCCGCGTTTTCGAATAACTATATATAATAATCATTGTTAACGATTATATAATCGTCACGGAATGGAGCTGGACACAACGTCGTCTCGATTTGTACACGTTATTATTAATGTTGACGAACGATTAAACACGCGGACGAATATCGATTCGTTTCGTTATGTTTTTCGGACGAAATAATGTTATTCGGCGAAGGGGAATAATTCCCCCCGCCAAGACTCCTCTGTACGGCGTGACGACGATTTCTTCGCGTGTTTACGTTTGGCAAGTGCTCTGCCACCTATGGCGATGACGACAAACGATTTGTTTCTGCTGCGGGGCGTTCGTTCAATCGTCCGTACCGTCGATGACACCGGACTCGGACTGTTTTGAAAATGTTGTCGTCTCCTTTGAATACGATACGGTCAACTGTAGGTATTTTCTTTTCTTCCGGTAAAGATGCTTTTCCTCCTCTGTCGGGTATTCGAATTTAACGGCGTTCGTCAAAAAAGTCCCGTCCATTTGGCGGTGATACGGCGGTCACGTCGACGCGAATCAGACAGTGCCCTCGCAGTTTCATAGTAAAGACGAAACTATGGTCTATACGCGCCACTATGATATCGTAAATATCTTATATAAACGAATTTTATTGTTCCTCACCGGGTTATATTTATACGTGTTCGCGTATATTTTCAAATCCCGTAAATACGAGTATAACATTATGTTATCGCGCATCGTTCGGTTTTCGTTTTCAACGTCTACACACACACACACATTCATTTCGCGCCTGTTGGGAAATCTTCGAAAAATCCAAGCTATACTGCTGCCTCTTTCCCATCACCGGTCTAATCCCATAACTGTTATGGTAAGGTACATAATAAAACGACTTTCTAAAATATTAAGAAAAAAAAAAATCATTCGTGTATTGTTGCGTCGTCGACTTGATCGAATATTTTATTGTCGCGGCGAATACAAATGCGCAATATATTATTATTATTATTATACGTTTATAGTGTACTGGTGGTACACGCGCAGCGAGTGGTATGATTTTTTCTTTTTTTTTGCTCCGGTGCGATTATTCCGTCTTATTGTTTTTTCTTCGATTTTTCAGCCCTAGCCGTATTTCTATTAAAAATATATAAATAAAGGTATATTTATTAGAGCACACTGTAGTCAAGAGCGGCAGCGATGACGGCGATCGATTTGAAATCATTAATTTTGCGTTATGCTTATATCGTGTGTGAAAAAATAATCCAACAATTTTATACGAAAATCTTGTAGAATTCGCGTCTTATGCTGTATTTTTAATTTCGCTGGTCTTTTTTTTTTTTTGTTTTGTTCTTTTTTATACGTCCATTTTACCCGCTCCACTTATAATACGACGGAATAATAACAGAAAAAAAAACAGACGGTTTCTGTGCAATATGGCCAGAGGCGAGAAAAAGATATTATTCATACTTTCCCCGCGCGTGGTTTTTTTTTTTTTTAATCTCTCCGCAATTATTTAAAACATTATCACTGCGTGCGGCGCTAATTGCACGACAACTATACGTATAAAATAAAAACCAGACAGTAACGTTATGGGAGAACGTTATTTTCTTTTCTTTTCTTTTTTTTTTTGTATTATCAAAGAAATTGAATAATTATACGCTGCGTGTATATAAGCTGCTGTAGTGTATGCGCATATAATTATTATACTTTTATTATTGATAAAAAATATTCAACAGGATTTTATAATCGAAATAGTTTATAACATTATATAGTATTTGGTTTATTAATATAATTTCATTATTCTGTATATAAAAATGTTACGTTTTTTTTTTTCTTTTTTTAAGAATTTATACGTTGTATATACGAAAATTTTCTCGTCGTCTAATATTCCGAAAAAGTCTAATACTCGTCGAATTCGTTACAATTTCCGATGCTGTAAGCGATCTTTTTATTCGGCGTTGGAAACGAGTGTTTATTGGGTGGAGGGGGGACTTTTTTCTTTCGATTCGCAGATTCTTTCGCGAAATCTATTAATAATGTACCGTTGCATCAGAAATTATCGACGTTCATCGAGCGCGTATATACGTATAGTGAACTGCGTCGGCTCGGGATGATTTTATTATACTCTGTATAGTCTATAGTGTCAGTGTATATAGGCGAGGAGGCTTCACGTATATACTCGTATGTTGTGTTGCACGTGTCGGACAGGTGTCTTATCGTATAGTCTAATAAAAAAAAGAGAGGGAGAGAGAGAGAGAGAGAAAAAGAAGCCGAATTACTGTAAATAATGTTGTATACACATTCGCGTAGAATCTGTTAAAAAAAAAAAATAATAATATGTTAATAGTACGTTTCCAGTGTATTCTTTTTATATATTTTTAAAAACAGGACACGCGCGCAAGAAAAAAGTAGATTTTATTCGTAAATTTACTACATAAAAAAAAAAAATCCTATTCAATAATAAAACGGATATATTTTATAACGATACATCCGAGATCGCGATTTAAAAATAAAAATTCTTGGAGTAAATGATTATTTACACTGCGCCAGTAGTAACATTTTAGGTGCAAATGCCGTTTTAAATCATCAATAAATGACGGTAAAAATCTGGTTCATAGTACCCGTGTGTTTGACAAAAACGAATATCGAATTTTTACACGGGTTTGACCGTGCCATGAAAACGTTACATTCGTTTCGAACACCGTAGTATTAATCGAAATAGACACACGAATCAGTGCGCGTTTATAGTACAATCGTTAGTTAAATATCGATTCGTACGTTGATCCAATTATGTTATGATTATGGTCCGTTTTCACAGTACCTCCCCCCCTCGATCCCTTTGAACATCGTGTAAAAGGCTGGAATAAGTGCTCGATAATTTGATATGCGCTGATCATCGGTCGTGATCGAACGTTTAGTGCTTAGTTCACGGTAAACTCAGTCGGTCGAGAAAACGTAGCAGCAAGACTCCATATAAATAGCGGTCCGAAACCGGCGGACAAACGCGAACGATTTTGTTCGCTTCTGACCGCGGCAAACACACCGTTTGTGCGTTTATCACACACGTACACACAGTGTTTTCGCTGCGGTCAGAAGCTGACAAAATTGTTTGCGTTTATCCACCGTGTGAGTGTTACGCTGATCGCCGCTCGTACGCTGTACAGTCCACTGGTTTCGAACCGCTATTTATAAGCGACGACTACTTTCTTTTTCTTTTCCTGCATCTGCATTTCGTCTCAATAGATTCTCAAACAATTATATCCATCGATGTGGATATTTCATTGGCAGAGCGAGTTGTTCGCATGAACATCATGATGTATAATCGCCATTGCTCCGAACTGAACATAAACGCTCAGACATTTCGTCTGAACCGTTTAATTTCCATCGGTATACGATCACACATTTTCAGCAAGGTACAATGTCGGGAGCACCGGCTTAGAACTATAAAATATATATATATATTTTTTTAAATATCGAGTTAAAATTTCAACCGAAACACTTAAATTGAACTACAACGGTTTTCAGTTAACAGTTCGTAAACCGTGTGTGAACTGTTGAACTGTCGCGATTATTATAAACCGACAATGAACGGCAAAAATGTCACCCGGAATACCGTTGCCAGCTTTCTCGGTTTTTTCTTTTGTTAATTATATAATTTTAACTTAATGAAGTTATTAACAGAGAAAATAAATTGCTTACTTGTAACTTCATTGGTACTTAATTACTTTAGATTAATTTAATGAGATAAAAGAAAGAAAAAAGATTGTGGACTCGCCCGGACCTTCGTTTTTCTATTATTTAATAACTCACTGTTAATGCTGTAGAAACCGTGTTTTTTTTTTTTACGCTTTTATGTTTTCCCTCGAATTTCCTCGCCAGAAACGTGTGCGAGGGAGAAGGGAAAAAAGCGTAAAATATCATTTTTTTTCCCCCTTCGTCTCTGAATAGCCCACTATATTATAGTCCTCCTCTGACCACGTATATATATATATATAATATTTTATTGTCGTAAATCATCATCACCATCGTCTGTGCGCACATCCGCGCAACGCAAATGTATAATATGGAAAATATTACTTTATATATATATATATATATATAATAGTAAATACGCAGCAAAAAAAAAAAACGCGCGTGTATAATATCGAAGAATCCGTCGGTTTCGCGATGTACCGCGTATCTTGCGGAAATAGCAGGGAATTAAGACGACAAAAGTATATTTCAAAAACTCTTTCGGATTTTCATCATCGTCTTCGACGTCGAGTATAGTCGGTGGAGATGCAAAAAAAAAAAATAATAATAATAATCCGAAAATCTTCTGTACGGGACGGCTAAAGTAAACACGCATTTGGCGCGTCTGGGAATAATGAAATAAAGAAGAGAGAAAAACAAGCGCGTTATACGCGATAATGTACTTAATCGCGCATAGTATGTAATATCATATAATTGTGTGTACCACCTGTAAAAAACGTATAACGACAAGACACGCGCGATTTTCAGGTCAACATTTGTTAATTGAAAACTTTTTTGGCGTCGTTTTTTTCTAACAGTTTTTGGTAAATTCTACGCTGCTCCTGAAAAAAAAGCAAAACAACCGATACGCTAATAAAGACCGCGGACAAATGCCGCTCGCCGAATCACGTATTTTTTGTTTTCTTATGAAATTTTTATTTTTTATCAGATTTTTTTCGAAAATAGAGGAAAAGAAAATAATTTTTTACGGTCACGATTGTTGTGTGCCGCCCGTGAATGTTGAAAATTTCCCGTTAAATGACGCGTTTTTCTTTTTCTTCGCGCGAAAAGTAAGGAGTAAGAAAAATATATATCGTTACAAGAGTAACGCGGGAAAACGTAAATATATTTTCGATTTTTCGAAAATCTCCGACTTTTATTGGAGCGAGGGGGTCGTTTGTTCGTTATTAAACTATATACGATTGATTGAATATTTCTTATATTTAATAACGTATTTATTGTTTTTTTTTTTTTTTTAATTATTTCTTATTACCCCGTACAGTATTGCTTATTTATTTATCCGTTTTCGTCATGAATATAATAATAATATTAATTTATCTCTCTCGTGTTCGTTTTCGAGTAAATCAGTCTTGCGCGTACGTCTAATTTACACACAGCGGTGTAATAAATAACGTTTTTTTTTTTTTTTTGATACCACCTCGTTTTCGGTCTTCCGACACACGTTTTCGTCGACGAATATTCGATATTCGAAACGTAGTTTTACGTAAACAAAAAAAAAAAAAATTAAAAAACTACAAATTCAGGACGCGCTGTTCGCGCGCCAACTTTTTCTCTCGGTAATAACTTACCTTCCCGAATACACAACCACCACTTGTACCGAGGAGTTCTGTTGTAATTCAAAACGGTGACAGCGCGCGATTTTATAGTTTTTAACACGTAATTTACGCGTACATGCACCGCAATACGCGCGTGATGGTACGTTTTAACAATAAATCCCGTTGCTCGTTCTTGAGTGCGTCTGCTGCGCGTTTTCGTTCTCGTGCCGAAACGGCAGAATCGCAACAAGTCTTATTCTGCCGGACTGTTCTCGCGACCGCGACGCGAACGTATTGAATTTTTCACTCTAACGACTGTAAGACGCGAGATCTATTATTATTATTATTATTATTATTATTACCGTTTGATTGTTTCTCTTGATCCATAAAAGCGCGATGCGACGTCGGTATAACAGCCGCACACACACACACACACACTATTTTTCCGTCGGTCGAGTGCCTACGCCGATATAATAACACTCGAGTTATTTTACGATCGAAGAATGTATAATCGAATAAATCGATTGATACTCGCGCGCTTACCTCATGTGTGCGTGTGTGTGCGTGTGTATGAGTACGAGAATATTATTTTGTCGAGAATCGACGATGATATCGGCTGCGCGCGTTATAAACGTATATAAAAGATTTGTTTTTTTTTTTCCCGAAACGTTTTTGGATTATTCGAGAATTCGCCGGAAAATATTAATAAACGCGACAGACACAGTTTGACATCGTCGTAGTGAAAAAATAATACGTGTTTTTTTTTCTTTTTTTTTTTTGTAGTCGTGGTATGACGCACGATTTCTATACGCAGACGAGGAGAGAACGGTTTTAACGAAATGCGTCACGACGACGACCCGTTTTGCCGCGCGCGTGAACTGCGAACAACGAGAAAACAAAAATAAATACTTATTAGGTAGAGTAGTACCCATCCGTACGTGTTTGCGTTTTGATGAATCGCCGCCGCCGTGGCGGCAGTCGCTTGTTGTACAGAACGGCGAAAACGATATCTTACCAAGGCCGTATCCAAAAATTTTTTTCGGAGGAGGTCCAAAACGTGTGTATTGGAATCCTATTGTATTTAGGTTTTGATAGTTGGTTAAAAATGAGACGAAAAAAAAAAAAAATTAATCTTCATTTATTAAAATATAATAAAAATTAAAAATTACTTTGACATCTTGTCACCTTACACCACTATAAAAACCATGGAAAAAATCATATTTTAAATTAAAATAATACGCTCCTATCTTTTTGAAGAGCAAACTGGTTTAAAACCTTTTCGGGATCAATCGTAAAGTCTCTATGGACACTTAAATAAAGCCAGCCCAGTTAGTCTTTCTTGTCTTGTAGAGTTCCGTAAAAATGTCTTGACGCGTTTTAATGTCGAAAGAGTTCGTTGGGGAGTTGCCGTAGAAACCGGTAATGTAGCTAATACTTTTAATAAAAAAATGAATATTTGGAAAAAGTTCGGTAGTTAAATCATTAATATAGTAACATACATAAGTTATGTATATTAATATGTTATGTAACATAACATATTATGATATAAAATAACGTACCTTTGGAAGTTTAGAAAAATAATTTAACAGTACATTTTTGTTTTTTCGTTTACTGTTCATTATGATGCATTTAGAAAAACGAATCGACGTATTTGTCAATTGCAAATAGTCTTGCGGACGACGGTTTGTCATAATAATATTTATAACCTACGCAATTAATATTAATACTCTTGTTGTTAATCGTCGCCGACCGGCATCAACAACGGTCGTTGTCCATCAATAAGAAACAATTATTATTTAGACGCTACAATAAAAATTTTAAATATCAGGTTTGTTCCACCATTAGTGTTGTAAACGAGTTATGAATTGATAGCAACATCATCTGAACGCGCATTTTTCTAAAATTACAAGTAAGCAACTTTAAAATATAGCGATCTGCATATATTTATGTTGATATTAAAAATAGTTATTTTAAACATTAGTAAAATATTGAAAAAATTTCGGGGGGGGGGACCTCTTGGACCCCCCCTCAGATACGGCCTTGTATCTTACGAAAAACATAACGAATACACGATAATAGTGAACGACTATGAATTATTATCCGATATAATATTATGAAATACAAGTCAGTGATTCTCGCAATGGCGTTTTAAAACCGTTGGAAATTCTTTTGAAATCCCGAAACCGACGGTACGGGAAAATCGTTTGGTGTATGACAGAGGAGGAGGAGGAGTGATCGAAATACGATTAATCGAAAAACAACGAGCAAGACGAAAAATAAAAAAACTCGATTTTACATTAAAGGACTACAGTGTGAATTGCGTCGTTCGCATATTATCGTCTCGGCGTTACGCGCGTTCAGTGTTAAATATTGATGAAATCGCCCGGTTTTTTCGCTCTCTTTTTCCTCTTTTCTTTCTTTTGCAACTGGATCCGTTTACGCGGTACCGCTGATATTCACTCGACGAGATCGGAGGGACATTTTATCGGCTACAAATTCGAAATCGTGTTCGAAATTCTGTCGGACGATCACCACCTCGAGAAGCGCTCAACGTTTCGGCAACGTAGTTCGATCGATCGATTTTCGGAACATGATCCCCCGCCCGAATGCGTTCGACGGACGAATATTTCAGTATGGTCGAATATTAACAGTCAAGTCGCTACTCAACGCTCTCCCGTCGTCCTCGTTGACGAACACCGCGGTTTGGAGATTTATATACAGGAATCCGAGATGATCGTGTATCGATGACAACGCAATATTGGACCGAACCGCGTACCGGGAAGGATTTGATAATAATAATTCGCAAACGTCGCGGAGGAATATCTCCGCGTCGTTTCGATTTATTATAATACGTGAATTCTGAAACGTTCGTGGCGTTTGATTTTGCCTCTTAAACGTTTTTACATGAATAATATTTATTATTACGGCTGTTGTGTAAAAGATACACTGCACACACACACTACACAGTTTGGCGATTAAATTACGAGACGGAATTTCGATTGTTTTATATTTATCCATTTAAATAATATGTAGCAATTTATAATCAATAAATGACAATCTGTCAAACGAACAGACGGGCAAAATAATGTTTTTAGTTGTCGATTTATTGTCGTAAACAATGTGAGACAGCGTTGTGCGTATTGTGGTGACAATATATCTTTGAAACGTAACAACGCGTGATGAACATGAAACTGTTTATTTAAAATTGGGTTAAAAAAAGCGACGGAAATTTTTGCCGGCCTAAAAGACCGTTTCGACGTTTGTACCGTGCACGAGTGTTTGAATGGTTCGCGCAGGTTTTTGCTTTTGCTGATATCAATAGTTGGAGATCTGCTGCAGCCGAGACGCCGGATCGATCCAAAATTTCTATTCGAATAAAAAAAGTAAACGAGAGAAAAATTTGTTCGCCATTTTTGTGTTCCACGTCGTGTGTTCGACTCGCGCAGAGTGAAAAAAGAGAAAAATGATTGATTGTTGTCGCGATTTCTTTCAAAATGTCACAGCCGATTCGATTTATTCTTCGGCCGTATTGTCGTTACAGATGAGACGCGGAATCTGATGCGAGTCAGGAAAAACTTTCTGTTCGTCTTTTTACATAATTTATTATTATTACAGATACACATGTACAAAAGTTGAAAACGGGACGAATTCAGTCTCGTCGTTATTCAATATCGTTATTTTCTTTTTATTAATTTATAATAATGAAAACATATGTATACACATTATTATATAAGACTACGCGCAGATATCACAAAATATATACGAACAACTAAAAATGAGAGAGTTGTTTTTTTATTTGTTTTTCGTTTGGCCGTATTATTATTATTATTATTATTATTATTATGATTAATATTTCTAAACGATATAATCGATTGAAAATCAGGTTTTTTCTAGCTTTGTTTTGCATTGGATAACTGTGGTCCGAGGTCTCGTGGAAAAAGAATAGGAATAGATTAAAAAAAAAAAAAAGAAACATTATTTAATGATAATTGTAAAACCGATTTTGTTAAGTTCTATTTAAAATAATAATTAGTAGTATGTTTTAATATAAACCGTTTGGAATACATAAAGCGTACGTTCAAACCGATTTATAATCTACGCAAGCGCAGTCGACGAAGCTCGTTTATATTTTTTGTAAAATTTCGACGTTATTTTGACGAGTGTACAAGGTCGATTTTTAATATTTTATTCTCGCAAACGAATAAATAATTGCTCGGAGGTTTTTCTTTTTGCTCTCTCTCTCTCTCTCTCTCCACCTCTCTCTCGAACACTTTGTCAATGTCAAGAACTCGGAATAATTTGAATAATTCAATTGAAGGGAATAATTTTTGGCTTCAACCGTATACGATTATTTTTATTGTGCGTATGTTTTTTATTCTTTTTCTGCGCAACTGACGAATTTGCTTTTAGAACGTCGTGACGTATTATCAGAGTCGGGGGCGATGTCACATCCTTCTCCGACGTAGCCTTTTTATTTTTCTGTATGGATTTTCGCAATCAAAACTTCAAGAAAAAAAAAAGAAACAATTTTTTATATATATATATATATACGGGATTTCGTGAAGAAGCAGAAGAAGAAAAAGAGTAATTTTTAACGGATATATTGTGTGAAGCTGTTTGTGTACCATTACTACTATTCCGTTTTACACCTACCCATACCGTTCGGTGTATATTTATGCAATATGTTCCCCCATTGCCGTATTCGTTATTTGAAAATGCCGAGCACGCCACTGCGGGGTACCCTTTTAAATATATTATGTAGCGTGATGCGGAGAATTCGATTTTTTTTTTTTTCATTCTTTCAACGACACACACATGTGTAATATATACGTATATTTATGTGTGTGTGTGTGTGTATAAGGATCACTGACCCGGTGTGGGGTGTTTCTACGATCGTTTTTTCTTTTTTTTTTTGTCTTTTTCACAAACGATCGAAGGGGTTGTTGGCCGTGTTACGAAAGGGTGGACGGGAACTGTCTTGCAGTGTGTGTATAAATGGTGGGAGCGAAGTGGAGTTCGACAAAAGTCAAAGGATACATTTCGTAGCGAAGAATATTAATAATAATAATAATAATAATAATAATAATAATAATGCGAACGGTAATAATAACGGACGAACGACAAGCGGGAGTGGAAAAGGCGAAACGTATTTGTCGTTTTTGTGTTGCGAAAAACCGAGAAAAAATAGAAAATCTAGAAAAATTCGCCGGTACGACGAAACGGAATAAATGGCGCGTCGGACTGAGTTTTTGAAAATTAATTTACGAAACGGAAACCGGGACGACAGTGAAACGAGTTCGGCGGAATGCTGTTTCGGGGTGTGACCGACCATTAATGACGAAACGACGAGTGTAGAATCGGAGGAAAAATAAGAGAAGAAAAAAAAAAAAAACGATCGATCGATCGAGTTTATCGGAGAAAAGGAATAAATAACGTAAGGTTGTCCTCGAGGCCACCGCTGATGATATTGTTTGAAAGCGGCGCCGTAGAGATTACACGGGGAACTGGACGGATCGGAGTTAACGAATCGAAAGAAAAACATCCGTACGGGGACACAACAACGCGCGTAAAAGTCGGACGTCGAACGAGCCGAAAAGCGCGGAAGAGAAAATATAAAAATATATTCGTTTGCTGCTTTTTTCAATTATGCGTCGGATAATTTATTTAGCGTGCGCGGGATGCTCGAACGCGCAATGTTTTAATAAAATTAAGTCGACATTTTAAACGTCTGACTCTATTTGTTGTCTTACCGCGCAACATCTCTCTTTTTCTTATACGATTCTTTTATTCCGCTCCGCCCCGGTCCATGCATTACGGTAGTCCATGTGTGCGGTACGAACACCGTTTATCGGCCGCCGTCCGTTAATGAAACCATTCAATTATCGTATGATAATCTCATTCCATCCGCTAACCGGTCATCATCATCGGAGCGTATTTTTCGAATATATTTTCTTTTTTCGTATATATCATTACAGAACTATTATTCCGTCCGCGCGTGTTTTTTTTTTTCTCGTAACACTCGATTTTCGTCATTCCGATATTTCCTTTGGGGGGAGGTGGGGGGGGCGGCGGCGGCTAGCGTTAACACACTTGTTAACAACGGTGTTCGTTGGCTGCACGCGCACCGCGATCGCTCGGTATACACGGGATCGCGAGAGCGCGCGCCCGTCGTTGGGCCTCCCAGCCGGTTACGCGATATATTCCGTCCCACTTCACGTCCGATTACAGCTGTGTCGCGTGCGTGCGCGTACGCGCGTGTCCTTTGCCGCCGCCGTCGGCACGAGGAGAGACGTGCCGAACACCGCCGCCGCACCCCGCTCTGACGGTCGCACACCGCCGCCGCCGCCGCCGCCGCCGCCGTCAGTGCGCCGCTGCCGTCGTTCAAACCACTGCGTTCGATTCCCCTCCACGTCGCCGTCCCAACGGGTTGGTAGGCGGTAGGGAGCGAGTGAGAGAGCGAAGCGTATCGTTGTGGAGGGGGCGGCGGCCGACGCGCGCTCTTCTCTCACAACGGCGACGGACACCATCGCCACCACCACCACCACTACTACTACTACTACTACTACTACTACTACTACTACTACCACCGCCGCCGCCACCGCCGGTGTGCCACCACTCAATATGGCTTCCGTACGATTGGTCTTCAGTCGCGCGTCTCTCTGCGTCGTGAAAATGTGTTGGTGATATTTGTTGTGTTTTTTGTTTTTTTTTTTTGAATTTTTTTTTTTTTTCACAATCGCTCCGTTTCCCCGTGTACAGTGTTAAATAATAATAATAATATCGTTAAATAATACGCGTAATAAATAAATAACAATCGACCGGGTTGTGATCGGTGGAAAGAAAGAGGGAAACAAATTTGTCGATCGCGAAAATTCGCGTTTTTATTTCTCATTCAAAGGGACCCGCGCGCAACCGTCGTCGTAATAATAATAATCGTTTTGCCGGCGAACGCGCGTGTCGGGTTTTTTCGTTTCGTTTTTTTACCGTTTCGTACGAGTGCGTCGCGGGTGTGTGTGTTGTGTTAGTAAGTGCGTTGACGCTCTCCACACCCATTCGACCTTCGCGTCGTCGTAGTCTTTTGAAAAAAAAAAATTCCGCCTTTAAATTGTTAATTTGATTTTTGTTTTTTCGTTCGAGCGCGTGCCAAAACGCCGTGCCGTGTGTGCGCAATCGCGTAAAAAAAAAACAAATGTCTTGAAAATAAAAAAAACAATTTTATACGGCGCGTTAAATTCCGTCGGAGATAAATCGCGTCCGCGCGAAATCCGTCGGTCGTCGTCGTCGTCATGTCGTCGTCGCGGTCCCCGGCCAAATGAGGTGACGGAGCCGAAGGATAACGGAAAATATACCAAATAAATAAATAAATCGTCGCCGGCCGATTACAATCGCACAGATATCCTACTGGTACTTGTCGCCGCTGCTGCGTCTCGTCCGCGTGTGTCGCCATGAATTACCGGCCGAAACCCAATCCCTTCGAAAGCCTGAGGAACTCGCCGTCGTCGCACAACCGCGGCGGCCTCGGTTACATGACCACGTAAGTTTTCATCGTTTTGTTGTGTACAAAACGCCGGCCGGCCGGCGAGCGCGCGCGCGCTCGTTTCGGTCCCCCGACGGCGGCGGAAAACGATTTCTCGCCGCGTTATTCGGGTCGGAGAAAGTCCGGAGGGGCTTATCGCTCGTTTTTTAGCGACACGTCCGAACAGAGATAGAGAGAGAGAGAGAGAGAGAAAACGGTCCGTGCGCTCGATAATAATACCGTCCACGTGTCCGGTCATAAATACTCTCCTTTCGTCATTCCAATCGATGACACCTGTCTCGTTGGCGCGCGCGTCTATTTTGGAAATGATTTTACCCGCCGTCGAGTTCCAAACACGCCCTGGGGTGGTGGTGTGTCGTCGTTCGCGTCTCGAGAACCGCGCTTTTCGTGTCCGTTTTTCCCTTGTAAAAATTAGTAGTAATAGTATTCGAGCGTGTGTACAAAAACCTTTACTACGCCAAATGTCAATTTTTTTTTTTTACCCCACTCGTGACGGACGGATCAAATAACGATCTCGATTTTCGCGCGCACCCATCTGCGTCCGAGTTGTGTGCCGCGCCGGTTTCCAAACGAAACAAAAGTAAACGTTTGCCGATATTTCTACGAGCGACGTGCTTTTTTTTTTTTTCACGTTTAAAACCGAACCGATTTCGCTGCGCGAAATTTTATCTGAACGATAAACGTGTGTAGGGCTGAAATCACTCGGAACCGAACAGGTCGTGACGCGAACGGATCGAAAACACCGATCGATGGAACCGCGTCGATCGATAAACCCCGTGCAATTGAATGAGCGTCGTAAGCGTGTGTTAAAGAACATTGTTCATCGGGCATTTTTTTTTTCCGTACTTTTTGAGCAATTTTTTCTATGCATCGTTCAGTTTCGATTATAGCTCGCTTATGCCGTATACTCCTCGATCTCTCAAACACCAATGGATAGAAAATACGCGAATTCCTCTTATTCATAAATATAACTGTAAAAGAAAAGTGTATGAAAAACGTAACGAGAAGATTCTCCCCGTTGTCATGTTCGATGGAACCGTTTCACCCGCGGTGAGCGCAATTACGACAACCGATGATAAGCGGGTTCCGCGCCGCCGCCCTATCCAAATCGATAACGAATTCGTCTTTTTTTTCCCCTGATACGTTTCGAGCGATAAAAAAAAAGGATTATAATCGCGTATAAAAGAAAAAAAAATGTCGAGTTAAAGTGGATAATAAAAAAAAGAACCAGCCGTAGAGGATATCACAATTCTTGTTCCTTTTTGAAAATAATAAGTGTGCAGTTCGACTCGTAGAAAATATTTAATATCATACAGACTATTTCACTTACTACAACGTGTGCGTCGAGAATACGATTTTTATTCTCGGTTAACGGAGAACGGGAGAAATATATTCTTATTTTTTCGAATTTTCGTGTTTCATTTTTCGAACACAATTCCGAGTGTTGAATAGATACAAATTTGTTTCCCTCCCCCCCCCCCGCAAGTTATTTAACATTAAATATTTGTAAATCGCGACAAATAACGTAATTAATAGGCGTCCAATTGAAATTTCAGACGCGGAAATTATGTTTTCTTTTTTTCAAAAAAAAAAAAAAGAAAGAAAGAAATTCTATTGAGTCAGTATAATACATATTATGTTAACCAATAGTCCGTGTTCAGACAATGGCCCGACGGCGTAATTTCGCTTGTACGACGGTCTCGCGTAATGTTGACGATGCATAACTGTCACGTCGGTCGGACTTTACTTTTTATATAAAGTATATTTTGTCGCGTCGAAACGAATACTAACGGGGAACAATAATAAAAAATTATTTACGCAATCGCGATCGCATCGTGTAAAACGAAATCGTTACCAATCGTGTATACTCGCTTAGTAAGGACGGGTTTTCGGTAGTTTTCTCCACGCGACATTGACATTTTTTCCTGTTTTGAAAGTGTCCACTTGTGCGCGGGAACGCCGTGGGAATTTTATTATAAATTTTTCGTATTCCTTTTTTTTTTCTTTCTAATAATAATAAAATTTTGCCGTGAAAAAAATTCGTCGTTTTAATTCTCGCGTTTTGATGGAAATAAACGTTCAGCGCGTTCCGTCGTTATCCGCGTTTTATACGATTGTTAATTGTATACATTTTACCTCGACGATAATTTTTTGTTGTTTTTTTCTTTTCTTTCAAAACTCGAAGCGAGACACCTGTAAATTTTACTAGAGAAAACCGTAATAATTTTCGCGTACACCAACCAACAAACGCAAGAAATATAGTAAAAAAAAAACCCCCCCACGCAGTGCGTTTTTATTAGAAAAATAAAAAACATTTTTTGCATATAAAAACGACGGCGATAAAACGTCGTTTTATAACGAATTGAATTTAATTATTCGGCTGTTTTTTTTTCAGATCCGCAAAAACGTGTGCTTTAAAATGTCCGGTTTGGATTTTTTTTTTTTGTGTATATATGAGAATGGGGGAACTGTTAGATTGTCTGTTTGAGGATCGACTCCTAGAGAACGCGAGGACGAGAATGGTTTTTTGAAAATCGAAGTATCGAAGCACGGAAAAAGACGTTCCGGGAGAAAATTATTCGAAAATAAAACGAAAGTTTTGAATGTTAACAATAGTCCTAAGACGCGTAATTAAACGAATAAAATCAATGGGATATTTCTCGTATTGAGTTATCAGCATTATTATTATTATTATTATTATTATTATTATTATTATTATTATTATTTTATTACTACTGACGTTATTCGTACTAAGAGAACGAGTAGAATTAAGAGTTAAAAAAAAAACAAATCAAATGGTTTTTATACGTTTTTTTTTTTAGGATAGGTGTTGTTATTGTGATCCGTGTGAATCTCAACAAAATTTATTTGGCTTTCGGGCATTAATAGACGTAAATCCGTTACAACGAACGTACTCAAACGATATTTTCACTCTCTTTGGCTCCTAAACGCTAAAAATAAAAATAAAATAAAACGATTCCTGTCACGAACATTTCAACGCAGAAGTTTTCTCGATTTTATGAAAATGTTCACGCGACGAACAGAGCTGAAAAAGAACTATTATTAACCCGTTTGATACTTTAAAGAGACAATATATATATATATATATATATATAAATATTCGATAAAAATTAATTCCGGCCTAACTGTTGAAATACGTTTAACAAAAATGTATCCCGATTTTTCTCTTTTCCAAATATCAAACACTTTCTCCGTTAACGCTGTTTATACTGTTTTCCCAATCCGATTCTTCGTGATCTCCCGAATTCGGATTTTCGGTCATTGTTTTACATTTCGTTCGTCAAATGAAAATCATATTCTACACGTACGACGCGTTATTTTTTTACTATATAAATTATTTTTTATCGATATTCTCCGATTGTCCGCATTTCATAATACAAATAATAATAATAATAAAATCCGGGTGAATTTGAAAATTATCGAAATTGAATCGCGCATGTCTATGTCTATATGAAGAAATTGGGAGAAATCTTTTCTGCACGACAAAAATCCGAAATACAATATAGTTTTTCGCGAAACACGGGGGTTTTTTTTTCGACGTTAAATAGGATATTATATTAAACAAAAAAAAAAAAAAAACGCATACGCGTAGAACACCGCGGATTTTTTTTTTTAAACTGACGCTCTTATTACCTTAGTGCTTCCAGGGGGAACAGGAAAGGGACGTACGCCAACTTTATTATTAATTTTTACCGAATCTTCTGGAATTCGAACGCTATTATTTATGGGGGGGAAAAAAAAATTATAATTTCATTTTTTTGGAAATCCGCGCGGACGCTGAGGGGATATGGTCAAACGGCGGTGGCGTGTAAATAAAAAATAATAATATATAACCGCGCGCGGGCGTGTAAATAAAATCTTTTGGTCGATCGCTGGTGATGCTGGTGTGCGTTGCTCAATAAAAGGACGATGACGACGAGACAAGTGTATATATATACGCGCCGGCGTTCGATTGTGTATAAAATATTGTCGCGTATACGAGTGCCGGCGTTGTTAACCTTTTTTTTTTTCTTCTTCTTCTCTTTTACATCATCTCTCGACCCCCCTCGAAGCAGCATCCGCCGCCGCCGTTTTCGATCTCTACGGTTTGACGTTTAGTAATGCGTGTGCGTGTGTGTTATTTATAATATTATAATAATGGCATTGTCGTGGCCAAGACGTGTCGGATACGTTGTTCAATAGGTCCCGGGGACGAAAATATAGTAAAAAAAAAAAAGAAAAAAAAAGAAAAAATAATGTTTTGCGTCAATAAAACTGTATATTAATACGATCGTTTGAATTTCGTTGTATGGAAAAAGAAAAAAAATACAACGCGTGTCACATTGCGTTATTCCTCTTCTCGGACGCGAAGTGTGTTTTAATTTTCAAACACGTCTTTATATATATATATATATATATATATTTATTTATTCGCGCGTTCCCCTTTCGCCCCACGTCCCCGTGTTTTCCGCGTCGATTCGATTTCATAATCGTTTATTATTATTATTATTATTATTATTATTATTATTATTATTATTATTATATTTTTCAAACACCCGGAGGATGAGACCAATTAATGTCAATTAAACGGATTTCGTTCTCGACATGCGTCGTCGGTTATTGAAATCCGTTTTGGCCTCGCGTTGTTATTATTTTACGCGTTTTCTCTTGCTCTCTTTTTCTCTTTCTGTACCGCCGCCAGTGTCGCAGAGACACGCAATCTCTCAGGCACTTGTTGTCCCCGCGGGGACGCTTCGCGCGCTCTTTTTTTTTTTTTTTTGTACGGTTAAATTACTCCGGCGAACGATACGAATCGTACGAGAGAGACGGCGTTAAAAAAAAATGTGAAAAAAAACTGCGCTCACGGTGTTGTTACGCACACACACATACCGCGTTTATGTGAGGAAAATAAAAATGTCAAAAGACTTCGTACGACAACATGTTACCATGTAAAAACTGTTCGTAATTATCGTTTCAATACGGTTCGGTGTTCGATTTACGTACGTTTCCCCCGATTAACGGCCATATCGTATTTATACGGAAAATAGAACTGTTTCCAATCCGAAGAGTATCGTGAAACGATCCGTCCGATCGTACCGGTTTCGTTTTAACAGCAGCGCAATATTCGCTCTGGTATAAGCACATAATAACATCGAATCCGTTGTGTTTTTGCCGGTGGCGTCGAACCGTAGAAAACAAAAAAAGTGTGACAGGAGTCTTCGAAACTACACCCCGTTTGATTCGTCAACATTTTAAGTGAAACCTAACGTAACACTCACGGCAGCCTCTTAAAAAAAAAGCCGCGACTTTTATTGTTAACACCTTCGGAACGTGCATTCGACGCTACTGGTTGTTACCGATGTGGAATCTCGATATTATATTATATCGTCTCGTATATTATATAATAATAATAATAATAATAATAATAATAATAATATTCGCGTTGTGCTTGTTACGTCTTGTCGTCGTTGTTAATCCTCGTCTGCTCGTCGTTATACCGCATTGTTGTTATGTAACGTTGGTGTACGCATCCCAAAAGGCGCCTCCTGCTCGTTGTTGCACGCCGTGCACACCTCGAATTTGTTTATACCATACGTGGTGATCGATTTTAATTAAAATAAATTTAAATATGTATTCGACGAGAAAATGTATCGAAAAAAAAAAGTAATAATAAATGGGCGCGAGAAGAAAACCGTGTACGGGGAACCGCCGCCGCATTTCGTCGTTATCTGATGCTGTAGTCGGTGAGTGGTGGTGATGTATACGTCTCAGTTGTGTCATCTGTATTCATAATATACGAATTCTTAATGACGACGAGAACGGAATTTTCCTCTCCTCGTCGTTGCCGCTACTGTTGCTAGAGGAGCAGGAGGAGAAGATGATGATGGTGGTGGTACGTTCGATCTTATTTGATACGCACAAAAAAAAAAAAAAAAAAAAAAAACGTTAATCGACGTACAGACATTCCTATAATTAATTTCTAATCTCCCCAAGGCTTCCGAAAATTATAGTCTGCAACGGTGTTGGTCGATTAAACGTGGCCAAGTGTATATTATCACGTATTATCGTTATCGACAAAAACACTTTCGGAAAATTAAAAAAAAAAAAAAACTATTTGTTTAATTTTTATTTGAATAATAATAATAAAAATACTTGTCCGTATAATATACAACACTTGATCTTTAATCTCCTAAAATACGAGATCGTAATAATCGATCGGGGGGGGGGGGGGATTTATAACATTTAATTAGCTGCTGTATGTAATGGTGTCCTACTTTTTTCGCTCGCTGTTGTAATTCACTGCGGATAGAATAATAATAATAATAATAATTATTATTATTATAATTATTATGAACGTAACGATTGAAAAAAAATTGCGTTTTACGTTACATTCTATAGACGTTTTAACGTACGATATTTCTGTGTATTATAACGACGAGAAGAAATTTATTAAAATTCGACGATATATTTGCCGCGAATAATAATAAACTAATAATAATTGGTAAATTCGTCTTTGTAGTATGGAAAATGAAATCGTTATGGTGTACGCCACAATACTCGTTGAGGAATACGTATTTTATTTAAAACGTTTTTTGTTTTTTTTTTCCCCCTCGTGACACTGGTGATAACGATATATTCAAACGATTATTTAAATATTATATTATAATAATAATAATATAAATTACGTGTTTTAAACGCGAACAGATTTTTCCCGAACAGGGCGGGGGTGATGCCTAGGAGGAACATTTATCGGGATGTCGTTCATTTAATAATTGAATATCCGATTCTCCGCGCGCAAAAGCTATATACGAACGCGGGGGTAGGTATCCTTTGCAAAAGCCGGATTTTCAGCAATCGCTGTTGTTGTAATACCATCGAATATCGTTTTTGAAATATTATTAAGACGCGAGGTTGCGACGAGAGCGTGTGTCGCTGTTTCCATGTCTCATTCCACGGTCTGAGAAAATGTACGCAGTGATCGATAAGCACTCTCTCTCTCTCTCTCTCTCTCTCTCTCTCTCTCTCTCTCTCTCTTCCGTTTCACTAAATTCACTAACATCTCAGTGGATCGTGGATTTTTGTAAGTTTTCGTAATTTTCATATTATTATGTAGATTTCTTTTCTTTTTTTTTTTGCTTTTTATTGAAAAATCAAGGTAAATCTCTCCATTTTATTCGTCTGTTTATCACCGGCCGAAATTTATAAACGAAAAACGGAAGAAAAAAAAATAATACGACATTAATTTATAATACATTTCTTGATCATTTGGCACGTATTTATGCACACAGAAATCCATACAGTTTTTATTTATATTGCGTATTTTCTCGTATAAATTGCCATTTTTTTTTTAAGAGGTTCGGCTGAGAATCATGAAATGTCCAACATCGCCCGAGTCACTGTTCGGTTGCCGCGAAAAAAAAAAAAAAAAAAAAAAACATTTAAATAAAAGCTAAATTCTCGCGTATTCAAAACGGCGTTTAATTTCATACCCGTCGAAGACGAGTCTTCCGGGGATTTATTATTATTTCATAAAAATCGTCGTAAAAAAAAATGTCTTTTCGAACACGGGCGAAGGTCTCAGGTGATCATTGAGTATTTGAGCTAACGGCATCAGCATCTGTACATATTAGTATAAGCGATTGATTATTATCATTTGTAGTGTCTGTGAGATCACGCGTCACGTTATTCCGGCGCAGGAGTACAATTTACGAATAACATTTTGTATTATTATAGAATATATATTATATTAGTAGTGTAATTCAATAAGAACTAACGACGCGTTTTCGGCGAATTAATCTAGTAAAAGTATCGAAACGCGTAGAAATTCGTATTTAAAAAAAAAAGATATCGTATTCATAAAACGTTATAATAACACGAAAAAAGTATGTTAGAAACGTTTTTTTTTTTAGTTTTTATCTCTGGCGGCGGCTTTGTCGTTCTAAAATGATACGATAGTGTCGCCACGAAACGAGAGTTTTAAATAATATAAACGAGATTATTAATATCATCGATTAACGACACGGACGGACGTCGGTTTTCGTTATAAAAACTATGGAGAAAAAAAAAATGATTCGATTCATGCTCGTGTAATAATAATGACAATCGATAACCGAATAAGATATATTCGGTGATCTTTTTTTCGGAGTAGTCTTCGTAAAATTGTCTACGATTGTTCGCCGTACCCGTTATTTGAATAACGATAATAAGAATATAAAATAAAACCGATATAATATATTGTTATAATATATTTTCCCGGTGAATTACCACCGGCGTTTCCGATCGATCCATTGACGCGGTTTGTTTTCATTTTTCTTCCGCGGTCTCCATTAACTTTTTCCACGTATATTTCAAATTCAATAAATAAACACGGGAAACGTGTGTATAAGCTAATAATATATTTTGTAAACGTAAGGTAAAATTAATCGATTAATCGTTATAATTCATTGTTAATTATGTTTACGAAGATAATATTATATTATAAAACGCTTGTAATACAATAATGATCGCGTTGAAAATCCTCCCGATTACATTATAATTATTATTATATTTATTGTTTCTTTTTAAAACGTTTGAATAATAATAATAATAATAAATCGGTACTTATCGATGTGTTTATTTGGGGATCTTGTCGTCGTCGTCGTTCATCAAATAGAAGAGTGCTTTTGAAGACGTGTTTACGTCGTCGTTTTTTCGTCCTTTTACAGACCGGGAGATTTTTATGTTTTTACATATTTTTTTCTTTTTTTTTTTTTACAAATATTTGATAACTCCAATATCGGACTTTCTCGACGATTCTATTCTCTCGTATAATATACACTGATCGGTTTTAAAAAAAGCGCATATTTTTTTTATATTTTGTGTTTTAGAGTTAATATATTGAGTGTTTTCATTTTACAAAAAAAAATAAAAAAAAGAAATGTAATAGTTGAAATGAAAAACAAAAAAATAAGGCAAAAAAATCAGTTTCTACTCATTCCGGCGGACGCCGCGTGTTTCGATCCAGTGAAGTTCAACTGGAACGCGATTTTATTTTAAGTAAATTGATATTGTCAGCTCGTAAATACTGAATATTACATTAATCGCATATTATTATATTACGTTTAATGAAATGAAATATACTTAATTTAAAAATACGGCTGTTTTGAGTTTTTTTTTATAAATATTGTTACTTTATATATATCAATATTTACAATAGAAATTTTTATGAAACATAATATTATATATTTTCGAAAAGAAAAAAAAATAAATCAATATTTTTAATGCGTATATAAAAGTGAATTTATTGATGAAATTATATATACATATATATATATATATATATATAGATCATAACAAAAACGTCTTATTTTTAGGATTTTAAACGCAAAAATAAATCCGATTTCTATGTAGTTTATATATATATATAAAAAAATACCTCTTTCCTCTCTCTTTTTTTAGCGTATTTCAAACAATTGTCGTCGGATGATGGAGAAGGACGGTGAAACAAAGCGAAATCAGAGATTTTTCATATCCGTTTGCCCCCCCCCTCCCCGGAATCCGTTGAAGTTCGATTTATCGTACGAATAATATTGTGTCATGTCCTGTGTAGTACACAAAATCGGATGCTGGACGAGACTTTTATTATATACATAGACGTGTCTGCGGGAGAAGCACGGTGAGCTGCGGTGACTTAATTCTTGGCTCGTTATAATCTACCGTGGTCGAAACTATAAATGTCAAACAGCTATATATCAGTTTGTCTAATATTTTATTACATGTGATGACTAGTATCGAAATTTTCATTATCAATATATTAAACATTATATCACGTAGAATGTGTGAAAATCTACATATGTGTATAATAACTGTTGTAGTAATAAGATATGTGTATAAGGTGGATGCCATAAAAATATTTTCAAAAAAATGACCGAGTAGCACAATAAGTTGATTGGTCTTGTTTATTAGTTGCAATAGCGTAGGAAACCGATTTTTAAGATCCGAGGTAATCTTTGCGGGGTGAAAAAATTATATATATAATTGCCGTACGACGACAAAAATAAAAAAGTCACAAATACAGATGAATCGATGATTGCAGAAACGACATACGAGTCGATTTTTTAAAACTTTTGGATAATTGATAAAAAGTGTATAATTTAAATAATTCTGAAAAAAATTCTTATTTAAAAATGAATACTTGACTTGTAGAAATATATTATGCACTACTGATTAAACATAAAAGTTTTTCACTCAACACATAAAAACAGATGACTATCGTGTGTTTTTGCTAATATCTAAATTTCACAAAAAAAAATGTGACTCGTGTCGTTTTTACAATCATCGATTCAGATATAGCGTAATATAGAGATCGGTGTGGGTAAGTAAGGAATTTAAATTTTATAACCGGCGTCAGTTTATAAACGGAGGCCTGGACACGCTTATGATTGTACACGTTATCATCTGAGAATGCTGCTGTTGTGGGACGAGAAACTGCCGAAACCCCGTCCGCGTTTCAATGTCTCCGGTAGCCTCGGTGTGAACGCGCGGAGAAAGTCTTCGACGTGTCGTCCGGTCTATTCGGACGAATTAGAAAAAGCGGTTTTTGGAAAATATTCCGTTTGCTGCGCCGACTCTCACGTGGACCTCGTTCATCCGCAGTCATATAACGCGTTGAATTACCGTTAAAATAATCTCATCGTTTCGTAGTTGACTCGTGTACATATTTAATATTGTAAAAAAAAAAAGAAGAAAATCCTGTTCACGACAACACGCGACCACGTCCCGCCGTCGTCTTCCGAATCGACGATCGCCGCCGCTCCCCCAAAACCTTTCGAAAGACGTCGCAGATTTCTTATGCCAATATCGATATGAATCGCGTGTACGGGATAACGATTACAGGATTTCCGGTTTTACCGAAACGCGATCGTTCGTTTTTATTTACATAACATTGTTTGTTGCAATTGTCGGACGACGATATCCGGTTCTAAGTTCGATAAAATATACAATAATTACCGCCGCGCAATAGTATAGCGTTCAGATTTTTATGCGGACCACCGCAGATTTGTCGGCGAATAAAATATCCGTCCGCCGACCGGCGCACGGCCACTGACGACGAATGAGATTTCGAGACGAAAACGAATGAGAAAAAAAATCTAACCGCCCGAAAAATCGTCGTAATAATATTTGATCGCGGAACGGAAATGTTTTCGGTCGTTGTGGACGTTATTATAAAGCGATGATTGATGATTTTATTACACGAACAACGCCACATTGGTCAGAGAACGTTCGCGTCGTCGTTTGTATTTCCGTAGCACCCGTCCACGGAGTGTTACGCGAAACACAATAATAATAATAATAATACGGTTTTGTTTCGAGAAAATCGCGAATTTTTCATTTAAAATATATTTTCTGTCCAATGGCGTGTGTCGTCGACCACTGTCAACGGCGATTATTACATTTAATTTTTCTTTTATTTTATTTCATTTAATACTCTTCGGCTTTTATTGTATATTTAAGTATACATTTTGATATATATATATATTTATTTATTTTATATATATATTTTCTTATTTACATCTAATTGTTGATTTTCAATCGTACAACGTCCAAGTTGTCTACTAAACAGGTTTTACATAATATCCGTCACATCCCGATGACGTTGCAGGCCAACGCGGATCAACGCGAGTCGAAGAGGACACTACGGAATTGATCAGTCCCCCTCCTCCTCTCGTCCCGAAACAAAAAAGAAAAAAATATCCCGGATACGCCGCCGCCGCCGCTCAGCTGTTGCTTGCGCACTTCTTAATGATTTCTCGACGGAATGGAGAGTTATTAAAAACCGTTTTTTATTTTCGTATCTCTGCGCGTGTCCATAAGTTTCGTCGGGTTTTCGTAGTAGCTTTCTAAGAAGATAGAAATAACGGTTTTTCGCCGCGTTCGTTGATTAAAAAAAAAAAAAAAATTACAACGAGAATCGGCCGCGCCGCCGTTGTGTGCGGACGTGACCAGAGCGGCGTCAGCAGTTGAAGATATTACGAAACGGGGTGTCGCGGAAATCGATACCGCCCCGTGTTTTTCCAGATAACGTTTTTCCGGTGTGTGCAGTGCAGCAGCAAAGTCGCTCGCCGCCACGCTCGTCTTCCCACGGGGGACACACACACACACACACACCGCCAGGAATATTTTTACAAATAATAATTCGGCGCAACGTGCGTGTACACACTTGAACGAAGAAAATCCCGTGAAATCCATCTACCGGGAATTCGTCTTCGTTTTTTATCGATTATTTAACGGCGTTTCTCTCTCTATAAATAAACAAACAAATGATTTGTGTGTGTGTGTGTGTGGTGGAGAGGGGCGGGAAAGGACTCGCCCGAAATCGTTTCCGGAACAGAGAGAGAAAGAGAAAGAGAGAGAGAGAGAGACCACCTAACCCACCTCTGGTGCGGCCTCGTCGTCGTTCGTTATAAAGTGGTGGTGATGGTAGTGGTGGTGGCGGCGGTCGTGTGACGGGCGGCGGCGCGCGCGCACGAGCGCGACGTTGGCGGACCGAGCAACACCGGCGTCCGCGGCGCATCGGTTTTCCCCGCCGGCGCGCGCAACGGACGGCAACGTCGCCCGCGTTTTCTCGCGGCGACGACGACGACGACGATGTCGGCGGCGGCGGCGGCGCGCGCGCCGGTATTTATAAAATAATAATTTCGGTGCAGTTTTCGAACAAAAATATATAAACCGGGGCCGGGGAACGGTTTTTGCGCGTTTGTCGAACGGATGACGTCGGACTATGTCGCACGCCCGTGTTCGGCCGAATACTATTGGCCAGTAACGCACCCAGGATTTTTTCAAGGGGGGGGGTCTAAAAAACTACATTATGAAAAACAAAACTTTTAATAGATAATAAACTTAGATTATATATTATAATAATATAATATAATCAATAAATTGTTAACACCTGGTGTTATCTATATCGTATGCGAAATTTTAACAGAAAAATATGAAAGTTGTATTAGAATTTGGATTTTCATCTATAAATGTAATACTATTGCACTTGTCAAGAGGGGGGTCCGGACCCGGAGTCCATCCCCTTGGGTGCGCCACTGCTATTGGCGAATACGGACGGAAAAGTTTTTAAAAGTTATATTATAAAAGTAAAATTGTACTGGGTGGGTGGTGTGGTGGTCGCACGCTGCGTCCGATAAATACGGACGACAAAACGAAATATTTCGTTGTTTTTCCCGGCCGAGAACGATAGCGGGGGGAATTTTCGGATTTATTTTACGATAATATAATAAACAATAAATACACGCGCGATATTTAAAAATAATATTTATTAGAAATCTCTGACCCGGTCGATCGAAAAAGATTTGGGAAAAGCGTGCGGGAATAATTTTTACTCCGCGTTTTTTTGCCCTCTTCGCAAAAATATCGTTAACCCAAAATTGTTTTTCTCTCGCTGCGGATAAATATTTTAGAATTTTTCTGATAAAAAAAAATAAATATTTCATCGGCCACATTTTCTTCGCGTTGTGTGCGTCGAACCGCGGACTACTAATAGAAACACACATTCGTGTGTACTATATAATATATAATAACATTTTGGTAATTCGGACGTGAAATCTCTTACCGTCTTTTCCCCGCGGCCGAATTTTTTCTCCGATAATAACGGTCCAATCGGTCGCGGCGACGTTTTCCGAAAAATATTCGGACTCAGTAGAGTAAACCGATCGCGTTTAAACAAACGGCCGTGTTGTGTGCTGTCGCGGTGCAAAAAGCAAATCGTCTTTTTCGCGATCTCTTTTCGTTTTTTATTATTGGGAACCGTCGCCGCCGGCGTTTTGTGTTTTCATCGTCGCGGCGGCGGTCGTAACAAACGGTTTTCGTTCATCGCGAGAGACGTCCCCCCCCGCGCGTTTTACACATCACACGCGGTGAAAACGGTTTACGAATTTGTCGGACGGTTTTTATTATTTTCTTCTTTCTTCCCGTACACACGTTGTTTAATACGAACCGCGGAGAATATTCGTTTCTCGATTATCGACCGCGTCGGACGGACGGGGGAGACGGCGAGACGCGAGCGCTTTTTCACATTTCATATACAGCGGAAGAATGAAAATAATATTTTTTTTTTATCGCGCGCGCGGTCCGCGTAATAATAAAGCGCTTTGTGTCGTCATTTTTTTTTTCCTCTTCGCGCGCACTGCACACTGTCCGACCGACGACACTCGCGGTTTCTGCACCACGTGACCACGTGGTATTCGTATTACGAGAACGGGCGAAGCGGGCGATCAGCAATCCCTTAAAAGACTTCTTTCGTTTTTTCTAATCGAATTTCTCCGTCGTATTCTCCTCGTGTCCGGTCGGCTAATGAAATGATTATAATTTCGAGCGTATTTATTTATTTATTTATACGAATTCCGCGCGCGCTCACACATTATTTCGTGTACGTTGAGCAATCCAATACGGTGTACGGACACGAGGAGAAACGAGTCCATTAGCGGATACGGGTGCGGGGACGTGGAGAGAGAGAGAGATGATGCTGGTTTTTCAACACGAATTCTGATCATCGAAGAAAACAAATCGTCATTCGGGGGATACGTACGTGTATTATTAATAAACGGTAAAAATAATAACAAAAAAGTTTATTGGTGGAAGGGGGGGATATTTTGATCGCCACCGCTCGTCGTCCCTGCCAATCACCAACAACATTGCGTATAATCATAAACGTTTGAAACGAAGTTCGCAGTAGCGTATTGGGTGTTAAATTGACCGCGTCACGTACGCTGTTTGGTACGTGTGTAGTGTAAATTCAAAATAGTTATTTCGGTTAGAAAGAATGAAATAAGAATTCGCTTTTTCCGTACCAACGATGACGACGACGACGACGACGACTCGTTCGGTCGACGTGTGTTTTACATCGTACTCTGAAAATATCGCTCAATATGTCGTTGTCTGAATGTCCGAATGTCGTTCTAATTATAATATTTATTTTCGTTTAATGATGTGTGGCGGTGGTTACATTTTTGTATTCACGAATCACGGGACCAAGGTCGTCTTCGTACGCGCGTGTATTGATTTTGACGTGAAAAACGCCGTTGTTTGTAAAGATTAAAATCGCTCAGACGTCGTCGCGTTTGGATATAGTAAAATGCGCTCGTAACAGTATAATAACGAGTATTTTATCGAATGTACATTATGATAATAATAATAATATCTCGAACGAATGTGCGTAATCAATAATCGATATTTGGTTTTTCAACCCTTTCTTCTTCTTCTTCTTTTTACTGTAACGTTTGAGTAAAAAAAAAAAAAAAATCACAACACTAAAGTATGTAGAGTTGTATCTTTAGTCGTATAATTAATGTAATCGTCGTATTCCGAATAGGCGACGATTTCCATTGTCACGTGACCGTCGTCTCGGATTATTTTGTGAGTGAAATCTTAGTCGGAAAAAAACAAGTGAAAAGGAAAAAAACAAAAGTCGGAGAGTGTATGGATGGGAATTTAATACGAATTCTTTAACGTGCCGCAGATAGAAATCACTCCAATCGTGTCCGCGGTAGAGACGTCTAACTCGTAAATACGTCTCCTAGAGAATTTCCGCAAACACACATATTATATTATTTTTTTCCCCGTGTCAAGCACACTATGTATAAGTACAATTTTAATATAAAAGAACTACGGTTAAAAAATATAGATAAACAGGTAGATAAGTATAAATAAAAATGTATAAGTGAAAATAATAATAATAACAAATATGTAAATAAATAAATAAATAAATAATTCAAAAGTCAGTAAATAAATAATTCAAAAGGTAGCAAAATTGTCATCTTTGGTTTATATGGTTTCAGCCCAAAATCGGGCTATACGTCTTTGGCATTGTCATTTGCATTCATGACGTCCTCTTGTGTGCAGGAATAAGGACAAATTGGACATTGCATTATATGTTTCATTGTCTGTTCCATTCCACATTCACATGTTATGGATGTCCCTTCCAGTAGTCCCCATTTCTTCAGATTATCCTTTGTGCGTCCGACTCCTGTTCTCATACGGTTTAATGTTCTCCAAATGGGCCATTCTAATTGATTATGTACCTGGTGGTAACGCTTCGATGGGGGTCCATTTTTCATCATTTATTTGGTTTGTCCATTGCATAGCTCTTTCCAGTTCCTTAGTTGTTGTTAGACATTTCGTCCTTTTAAGGGAGCTATTTCTTGATTTTAGTCGGAAATAATTTGCCACATTTGTTATATATTATTAAATCGTTAAGTCGGATAATTTTCGTTACACTCCTTCGTACACATAACAAACGGCGTTTTTTAAATAGTTTTTGGACTCGTTCCATATAACACAACCGTATATGCTAACCGCGACGTAATACGATAAAGAATATATTTGTTTCTTTTTTTCCACGCACGCGTTCGATTGGAAATAATTGTCGGCGGCGCCGGGTCGAGAGAGACTGCGTTTTTTTTCTCCGTATTCCGTACGGTACGCGCGCGTATTAAAATATTTCCTTTTACATTTAAATACGTAAAAGAATTCGGTAAAAAAAATTCCGCGTAACAATACGCTCTCGCGGCTGACGCGTTATAAAGAAATGTAATTGAACGGATTTTCTTTTTTGTTTTCATAAAACGAAACGCTTCGTGCACCACACCTTCTCGAATTTCCGAAATTCGATTAGGTTGAATTTTTTCCAAAAAGACAGACTATACGCGCGCGGGCGAGTTGCGCCGCGCGTAATCGTCGAAGAAGAAAAAAAGACAGTATATAAAAACGATACGAAAACGACTCGTATATTGTGTTGTAAACAACACGCGCGTCTTATTATTATTGTTATTATTGTTATTATTCACCACACTGCGTTGTTTAACGACAATATAATATCATATAATTATTGCCGCGTATAAATAAATTTATATAAATTCGTATACGTACGAACGAAGCCGGCGTGAGGGGGGGGGAAGGAGGGAACGATAATATTCGTCGTTATAGGAGTGAAAAAAAAATTAAATACTGTCTAAATATTCGAGAAAACAACACACAATATGGTGGGAAACTTTTTGAAACGCACGCGCGTCCTTGTCGCGTGTATTTTTACACACGCGCGCGCGACGATAATATTTTTAACGCCACCGTGTTCCCTGCGCGACGCGTACAACGACCGCGGAAAATAATAATAATAATTTTCGTTATTATTATAATTTTTTTCGTTCTAATAACGTAAAAAATTGCGTCCTATACACGTGTACCGCGTCGATAAATCCGATCGAAAAACAAAACGGATTCGAATTCGTCGCGAATCTTTCGAGTTAAAAAAAAAAAAAAAAAAACCGGAGTTATTAACCGTTTGAAAATACGTTTTTTTTTACGGAGAAAAATAAAGAATCCGGCGTTACAAGCGGTAGAAGAGAGCCGATGACGACGACCAATGATCTTCTCTCGAACACCTCGCAGCGATATTTAATTTTCAATCTTGTATTATAACTCGGAGGAGGAAATTACGCGCGAATTCGTATTCTCTTCCCCGTTTTCCGTAAAAAACAAAAAAAAAAAAATTGTATTTTTGCGCGTTTACCGTTATCATCGTATTGCGCTACTTGTGCACAATGTCCAAAACTCGGAAATATCGTCATTTGTCCGTGGTTTGTTATGTACACGGTTGTGTTGTGTTTTAAATCGTTTTCACTGGTACTGCAGCTGTTATTTTGATTTTTTTTTTTTAATGACTTTTTAAATCAGTTAGAATTTTATTATTTCGTGTAAAAGAAAAATTTGCCCGTCGTCCACAATCCGAACACGGAAACTATTACGAAAAAAAGTTTAATTTTTCGCAAGTAATTTAACTCGCGTGTTCGGCGTTCTCTTGGGAGGAGACTCGGGTAAAGTATTCTGTACATATTTTGTATGCTTCACAAAAAGTGTGTTCCAAATACTTTTAGAAGACTTTTTTTTCTTCTTCTTTTTCTCTACTACGTTTGCACGGCAATACGAAATTCTGCGTTTACAAAAATTAACACGATTTTTACACGGTTCAACGAAATGCCGTTAATAAGACGATTACATTACACGGCCGGTTGTAATCGAAATAAATTCACACCGCGGTTATTTGCGAAACGCTTTTTGCTGCTGATGCTGCAGCGTTCGAACACCGGAACGTATCCGTAATAACGAGATTAAATAAAAATTTAAATAATCCGATAGTTAATTAATGTGTGTATACTCGTATTTTCTTCTCAAAAATACGTATATAATTTTACTTTTTACATATTTTGAGTTATTGTATTTTTATGTGCGTACTGTTTAAAAAAAAAAAAAAAAAAAAAAAAAAAAAACGTTCTTATTACTACCCCGGCGTATCATCTCATCGTCACGTTTATACGATAAAACGTATTACCCCCGCGCGCCGACGCGCACAATAATTTTCTTCTTTTCGCAATTAAAACGACGGCGAGAGATTTTTTCGTTTTCCTCTTTTTGTATTTTATCTCCATCGTCACGCGCGTGTGTATTATCATGTCGTGTATTATTTTCCGTTTGGGGGAGGTGGTCACGTCGCCGCGAAATTGGGGAATCGGTTCAAAAAATATGTCCGCGTCGCGTTTTTCTCGGGCGCGCGCGCGTCCAAAACGAAATCCAAACGCCACACCGCACTACCATCGACCTGGGCTTATGGTATGACGTATACAACGTAAGTGTATGTATATATGTGTGCAGGAGAGAGAGAGAGAGTATTAACCGAGCGTACGCCGGCCGAGTGTTGTTGTTATTTTTAATTTACACACACGATTTTTCGGTCGTGATCGTGTTTTCTCCTTTTTTTTTTTTTGCCCCCCTCACGCGTCCACGTCGCGCGATTTTCTTCGTATACGAACGATTTTTTTTATATTTTTTTCCGTAAAAAATCGAGCGTATATATTTCGTGTTTTTTTTATTTACCACGGAAATCGTGATCGTCGCGACGACGCGGCGGCGGGAGAACGTTTTTGAATGTCGACAATTTTTTTTTTTTTGTCTTGAAAAAAAAAAATCTTCGCAACGATTATATTCCCGGTAGTACTCGTCGAACTCCGGTCGAAGTGCAAAAGTTTTTCTACAGTCTGTCGCGGACGCTTTTTACCAGCGCCGCGTACGTTTTATCCAGTGCAAACACACACACGCACGATTTATCTCGTTTTTCTTCCTGTACGAGACTCCGGGACTCGTACAGGTTACGAACCGTTGTTTTTTTTTTAAACAAAAAAAAAAAACGTTCTTCGACACGAGCGCGAAAAAACGAAAAAGAAAAAAAAAACGGGGCGCGCGCGTGCCGCCGAGTCCAAACGCGCGCATTCAATATAACAACGCCGTTTTTACTGCTGATTTATGTGCCGGTGTTCGAATCGAGAGGACGGAGCTCTTCGATTTTTTTTTTTTTTTTATATACTTTCAGAACACCCTTTTGGAACGACGACGTTAATTTTCGTTAAAAATAATATTGAAATTTCGATTTCGTCAATTAATTATACTGTTCAAAAGAATTAAACGACGACTGTCGCCAACTGTGGAATGTCGTCTGACGTTATCCAGCCAATCGAATTGTTGACCTGGAGTAGCAGTTTTTGTATAATAATATTAATTTTTAATATACGACAAGTTAAAATTATACTCGTATGTACTCGTACACTCCTCGTGATTTTTCGTATTGCGTAATGATTTGACGACGACGAACGGCGGGGTGGGGTCGGGGAGCGGAGGGCGCGCGCGAAGCCCCGCACGAGTCTCCGGGTTCTTTTTAATCGTTGTTAAGGTTAATTTTTCTTTCGTTTCCTCGAAGAAAGTCTCGCCGAGTCTTTTTTTCACTTACTCTTTTCCAAATTCGAGCAACGCTCGTACATTCCGACCGTGCGAAAGACATTCGCCGAAACACGCGTCACCGAAGCGCGAACAGAGAGATAGAGAGAGAGGACCGTGTCCCCGTCGTCGCCGGTAGTTTGTTGCTTCTCGCGGTAAACGACGAAAAACCGTCGCTATTGGCCGCCGTAGTCGTCGTCGCCACGCCGCACCGGCACAATAGAGGTCAACGACCATCGTCGTCGTCGTCGTCGCCGGGGAGAGCTCTCTTCTCTCCCTCCCTCGTCATCGTCGTGCACATGCCGCCGCCGCCGCCGTCCGACCGTCGTTTATACACATATAACATAGTACGATATATTGTTATAGTGTCGTATATATATTTCTCTCTCTCTCTCTCTCTCTCCAGAGACCGAATGGTGTGTACACATAATAATTATAACAAAAGTAATAGCGTGTAAATTAATCTTTGCGGCTTTTTTTTTTTGTCTCGTTTTCTCTATAATATCTCCTCCTCCTTCGACGACGACCTGGTGGTCCACCACCATCGACCATCGGGCTTATCAAAGCTATTATTTACCGCAACGTTTATTTTATATTTACCGAACGGAGGGGGCGAGCGAATGAGAGGGCGGTTTATTCGGTCGCCGAATATTTATCCATTACGCGCGCGTTATTTTTTTTTAGTTTTTCGATAATATTTTTGGAAAAAAAAAAGAAGAAAAGTCGTCTCCGACCTCATCATCACACGTCACACAATCACCAGAGCTGCTCGTACAGCGCAGAAGACTTTTTTTTCTTCTTCTTCTACTGTTCTCGTCTCTCGTACAGCAATGCGCGTTAACACCGGGCTGATGCCCGATCGGTCCGTCCGGCGAGTCGTCACGGTCTTTTGAATCTTTATTACATTTTTTTTCTCGTAGATTTTTTTGTACGTACTGTAAGCGCACGTACAGACTTCATTTTTTTTTTTTGTTTCCATATTAATATATATATATATTATATACCACACTAGCTGTATGCAGTTATATAGTGTACGGAGTGTAATATAATATTATATGACGCGCGCGCGCGCGTTTTCTCACTTATTCAACAACAAACGCGTTCATAATTCGTATACAAAACGAGTTTTTATTTTTTTTCTAAATAATATTCATTTTTTTTTATTCTTTCTCTCGTAGTAGTTGTGCCGCGCGGTTCCGGTTCTAGTCATAATTAACATAATACATCAGCACAGTAGGTCTATAGGTGTAGTTAGTATAGTTGTGTTAGGTTGTCAGGTCATTATTCGACACGAGAGAACATTTTTGCCATTTCGGTCATTCCCTTCTCTTTCTCTCTCTCTCTCTCCCGGCGTGTTTTTCGGATACACAATATTATCGCCGTTGAGTCGTCCATCGTCCACTCGCCGACGGGTTAATATGAAAATTACGTTGATTAAACAAAAACGATATAGTTCAGAACGATATCGAATTCACGTGAAATATATTTTTCAAAAAAAAAAAAAAAAATCCCGTCCGTTGTTTGTGTTACACGCGTCGTGTTTTCGTTTCGATTTCGCCGTCTTCGCGAGTTATTGTTATATATAAAAAACTACACTCATATTGTGATTGATAATTGCGAATAAAACCGGATTTCTTTTCTATACGCGTTTAAAAATCAAAAAAAAAAAATTTTTACGACGATTTAAGAGATAATCTTTCTCGATTTCATCGATAAATTTTTTTTTTTCATACGCACGCGTTTTTTTTTTTTTTTTGGAAATATAATATGACGTTTCGTAAAATTCGTATTATAAACATTTGGGGGAAAAAAAAAAGCCAAATAAGTGTATAAAACAAATGTTTATCCTAATCGTTAAGAAGTTACTAAAACAGCCATTGCGCAGTATAATTGTTTAGATATGTTTCGCTTTATTACGTGATTTATTAAATAATAACTGCGATTGTAAATTTCACGCGACCTGATCATATGACGCGTCTCAGAGTGGGTTGAAATTGACGGACGGATCACAATAATTCTTTTTTTTTTTTTTTTTTTTTTTTTTGTCGTACGTCGCGTTTACGTTTTTTCATTTTTTTCTTTCGCGAAACGTTCGATTTAAAATACCCGATTGTTGTAGTATTACACTAAAACGTAAATTATCGTTTTTCAACGCGAAATACGTTATCGTAACCTCGAAATACGTGTTTTTTTCCCCCATGCGTTGATACTGCGATTTGTATATCGTAGGAAAACGAATCGTCGATAAAATCAGCAGCTCGTCCGTTCAGACGTTACTCGCGATAAAAATACTCGAAAACATTAGAAAAAAAAAAAAAAATCCGGTCTCCAGAGTGATTGAAATGAAAATGTCGAAACGAACTCGATGTCCGAATACGCACCACGCGTGTATTGGTTATGCTTTTCGTTAAAAATTGTGCGAAAAGAAAAAAAATTACGAACGACGATCTCCCGGTAAATATACCGAATTTCGAATTTTTTTTATTACACGTCGAATAAACCCGCGTGATTTTTCCATTTTAATTTTTTCAATAGTTTTCTTACAAACGATTATTTAATCGCGTCGTCGTCGTCGTTCTAATCGATCGATCGCGAATAATAATAACAATAAAAAAAAATTAATATCGTCGTCGTTAGTTTAGTACGACTAGCGAACGGCGGCGGCGGCTGTGGCGGTCGGTGGTAATTTATCGTTTTTGCCGCCGCCCCTGCACCACCACCTGTCGTCCGGCGGCGGCGGCGGCGGTCCGTTCTCGCGCCACAGTTCGTTATCACGATAAATAAAATAACGCGTTACGGTATGAAACAGGGACGGGACGGGGGTTGGCTGTCAAACGTCTCGGTAAAAAAATATAACGAATTCGCTCACCGTCGTGGCGTTAGAATATTACGAAAATCCATCGCTGTCCGGAGGGACGGGTTTTAATATTTTTTTTTTTTTTTTGTTGTTGTTGTCGATAAATACAAAACGGACGTATATAATAATAATAATAAATAATATATAATCGACACCTGCGCCCGTTAGCGCGCCGCCAAGTATTGTTGTTGTACGAGTGTAAATAAATAAATAAATATATTTTGTTTTTTTTTTTTTATAAGACCGCGACGTATTATATAAATATATACAAAAACAGAGCGAAAAGACCGTCGATCTGCGCGTACACAAAGAGAGAGAGAGAGAGAGAAATCCGCAACAATCGCGGGGTCCGTCGTACACGCCTCGTCCACCGTCGTCGTCGTCGTCAACGATGATCGTTTAGGGCGAATCCGAAAACTACTGCACAGCCCCACTCTTTTCCCCTCGTTATAATATTATATATATATATAAATCGTCGTCGTAACGGGAATAAAAATCCCTTCGCGTGTCGATCCGAGCGATATTGTTGTGCGGAAAAAAGAAAATGAAAAATAATAATAATAATAATAAAAAAAACGCGGTACGTGTGTATATGTGTTCCTGTGCAGTAGTCGTCGGCGGCGGCGGCGGCGGACACCGCGGAGGGATAACGCGCCGCACGCCGTATTGATTTTCCGCGTGTCTTCGAACGCGGCACAGCACGTCGTCGTCACCGTTTTGCTGCAACACGCGGCTTCACTCCTCTGCTGCTGCTGTCCACCGTCGTCGTCGTACGCGACAATAATATTCTCGTCGTTAATTATTTTACAAACTCTCCTATACTCGCTCCCCTTCATTTCCCTCACGGGAGGGGATAGTTTTACGCGTCTCCTCGTTGTTTTCTAAATATTCGGCGCACGGTGACGGGCGCGAGCACCACCACCTCTCCTCTCCGAATTGCGGACACGAAATTCCGGCGGCGCTTCCACTAGGTTGTTGTAATGTGTATAGGAGAAGTGGTGAAACGTCTTCTCGTTTAATACACGTGACGCGTGATTTTTTTCTTCCCCCCCGGCATATTCGTTTGTGAAAACGTAACGAGCAGACAATTCTTTTCATAATATAATTTTATTTTAAACGGGGAAAAATTATGTGTTTTTGGACTTAAGGGCGAATATTGTACGCACGACAATGGCTGAAAAAAACGTAACTCGCGTCTCCGCGCTACCACAATTTTCTCTAATTGTCGCGTAAAAAACGAAGAAAACCACCCCGCCGGTATGTTTTTTGAAAAGCGTGTGGTTTTTTTTCCCCCCCCGTCGATCGACAACGATTCCATTCGAACAGTAGTCGCGGCGGTTACCGTTTACAAAAAAAAAAAACAAAAAAATCGACGAGCACTGTTCGTAGATTTTGCAGGTGATTTCAAAGATATATTCCGGTGGCGTTTTATTTATTTTTTTTTTTTGTTTCCGCTACCCGAAGAAATCGGATTATATACCGCGATGATAAACGCGGTGTAAAACACCGAAAACAGTAGAAAACGTCGTGTCGGCCGCGGCATTCGGTTCACGTTTATCCCGTCGCACACCTGGAAATCTGTGCACGCCATGTGCGTCAGGTGTGTTGTGTGGTGTGTGTGTGTGGTGCACGCCTGGGGGGATGCTGCTGCTTCGGCAGCTGTCCGTCTGTCGCCGATTCGTGAAAGGTTACACCAAACACACGATCTCCGGCCTGTTCTCCTCGTCTCGCGCGACCGGTCGCCGTCGTCTGCTACAGTAAACGGGTGTGTATATTCGAAAAAATTTCTTTTCTCTCTCTCTCTGTCTCTCTCTCTCTTCTTTCAACTCTCTTTTTCCACCGAGCCATTTCCCCTCTTGTTCTCCCGTCGCACCGGCAACAGCGCCAGCAGCCGGTCCAGCGATGAGGGTGTATTTTTCTCATTACACCGTGTGTGTGTGTGTGTGGAATTCACCGGAATCCGTTGTATGTTATTTTTATTCCGTTGCAGATGTTTGGTAGTAGTCGTCGCGGTCGTAGACGTACAATTGAAAAACGTCGGCGGGCGATGGCGCGGCCGCTGCGACGAGATCGGCGGCCGTATCCGCCGCCTACGCCGCTGTTTCTTCTTATTATAATATTTACGGACAATATCGGAATTTTCGTAACACTACGACAGCAGTGATAAGTGCGTACGGATTTCTATCGCATATAGAATTCGAGAGCGTAAACGCGCGGAAAAAATCTCCGGGAGCCTGGTTCTCGTTGTCGCGATAATCATTTTGTTTTTTTTCGCAACAATAATAATAGTGTAAACGTACGACGCGTGGTTCTAACCGCGGACGCTCTCCATACGCCCCGCCGTACACTACTACAACCCTTTTTCTCTCGTAGGCGGATTCGGTTTTTTCAATTTGTTTCTTTTTTAATACGGTGTTTGTTTTTTTTTTTTTTTACAGAATGGAACGGGAAAAACAACGGGAAAAAGAAAGGCAGTCCAGGCAGCAACAAGTATCCGAGAACAACGTCAAGGATAAAAAAGAACTGTTCGGATCGCCAGTGAAGGTACGAATTTCTTTCAGTATACTATTGTTGTATACGATCAGCATTGTAGGGGGAAAAAATCGGTGTTGTCGGACGTATTACCACCCACTCACCGTGGCGCGGAATTGTAGTCAATATCTTTTCTGTTTTTTTTTTTAATCGGTTGTTACGTATATAAAATAATAATAATAATAATAATATTAATAATAATGTATTATAGTGATAATCAGATAATAATCTATAGTATACGAATGATAAGGCCACACGCCACCACCATACATTATTATACTTTACCAGTTTATTGCAAATTCGTAGTAATCATAACTTATATATTATTGTTGTTTGATGCGGAGACGGGCCCATTGAGATTCTACGTCTGAAATTTTTATAAATAATAATCAGATAAATATGACGGGAATTGAAATAGAAAAATGTTATGCAATAATTATTAATCAATATTTATACATGATGTATTTGTAAAATGGTAAATAAATTTGAACGCCCCAAAAATCGTTCAAATTCATTAAAAACATAAACGTCGTTCACGTTCATCACGTTCTGTTTGAAAAAAAACGAGTGACGTGTTCGCGTATCGTTCACAAAATATGAATGCGTGAACGTGCGCGTTCGTGAACGGACCGACGTTCTTTCCATACACTGAACCAAATGATATTTATAGTAAATAAACGGTATTAAATATTACAGTTGATATAACAATAATATTGTAATCAAAAACATTAAGTTACTCGTATTACACAATTATAGCAGTCACATATTTTACTATAAATTATGATTGAAAACAAATCGAAAAAAATAATCAAACCAACTAGTTTTTTTCCCCGTTCGCGACAAACGCTTTTTTTTCGTCCTCGCCTATTTTTTTTTTTTTTTTTTTTTACATTAAATATTGGCTCCACAAGTCCCCGGGGATCTTAAATCGGTTATATAATATAAATCCACTCAAAACGCACACAACAGTAACAACAATATTGATATCGTTAAAAACATTCGTTTCTTTTATGATGATTTACGTGTGTTAATTGAATAAAAAACGGATTAACGGCGTACAACAAATATATTGTATCCAGAAACGGCGTTGGTGTTTATGGCACTGCGTCATTTCGCGTTTACTGAAACAATCGGGAATTTTTTTAGTTAAGATATTTAACGTATTTATCACGACGAATTACCGAATCGTGTATGAATTCATAAACACCGGGCCAATATACTCGGTATTTTTCTCTTTTGATAACGCCATTTTTCTCGCGTTGCCCACGATTTTCACACTAATGAATCGAATAATAACAATAACAATAATAATAATAATAATAATTTCTTCGTAATCATTTCCACTCGGGCGGAGGAAAGTGTATAACCGCCGCCATTGTATACACAACACGAGTCTTATATTATTTATACTGTCCGATCTCGATCTTACGATATTATTGTTCGTTCGCGCGCGTGTTTGGCTTTTCTCTCCGCTCCGCGCGGATATTGTCGAAGATGCGACTACGCGGAGATGAATTTTTCCTCTCTCTCTCTCTCTCACGTTCGTCCGACTACGCATATACTGTATGAATACGAGAAACCGGGACATTATGTCCTTTTTTTTCCCGCGTGTTTATTGTGATTACGTTACAGTGTAGTGTACCTCGGTTTTCCACGGCATTTATCACCGCCGAGATCTCCGTCGTCCGAGGAAGTGATCGGCGGGAGTTTATATTTGATTTTCTCGGCGGAAACGTTCTGTGTTTTTTTTTCTACGCGTTCTCACGGACGGGGACCGTGATATCTGTGTCACACGGCTTCTGGTGTGCGCGCGCGCGACGGAATTCGACGTCGTTCACGGTACGCCGCTGCACGTGCACGTTACATAACGTACGGTTTGGTAGTGACAAAACGAACGACGTAACGGAAATAACACGCGAGAAGTTCGTTTGGATAAAGCGCGTTAGGTGTTTCGTATGGAAAAACAGAACGATTCGTTGTTTGTAAGTATTTTCACAAAAAAAAAAAAGAAGAAGAAGAAGAAAATCAGTGGATGGGATGTAGGGCTGTGTATAATGGGAACAGAGTTAATATTTTTCTCGCGACGGCCTTGGATGCGTGCAGGAGAGTCGGGCGAGATTTAATTTAATTGGGTCCGTATGGAGACACAGACTTTTCGATACGTGCCCCGGAATGCGCGTTTAATAAAACGGTTTCCATACGATAAACGGTATTTTATTTGAAGTGTTCGCCACTAAAACAACTCCTCTTGAACGCCGCGCGCGTAATTGGGTTTACAATAACCGTTTATATGGTCGTAACGTTGGTGGAATTGAAAAAACACCGACTTCAGCGCGTAGTAACCGTTCGTTTTTTTTTTCTTCTGTTTTCAACCGCGTATAAATAACAAGTTGTGTTTAAAATCGGATTTATTTCGTTTCGCCAAGACGAAAAAAAATAAGATTTCCTTCTCGATCTATTTTCACTCGAAGGGCGCTAAAAATTATCGGGAGAGAGGGGGCGGGGGGAAATCGCGTTTTCCATTCGTTTTTGTCGTTGGAGAAAAACGCTTTTTAAAATACCGCTTTTTTATTATAGACGGGCATCACGTTATCGGCAACAAACTTCTGATGTGTATTGCAAAACACGGACGTTTTGGTAAAATTTCTCACGCGGACATATAAGAACGCGCATTATTTTAAAACCAATTGGTTTTTTTAAAAACATTCTAACACACGACAATTAACGATTGTAAACAATTAGCGTTTATAACGGATTTTATTGAATTGTTTTCCCCGTCGCGTTTACACGGGACCTAACCGCCGTCGCGCTACGAAAAGAGATCGTCAGAATAACAGCCGGTCGCCCCGGCTGCGGCGGCCGTTGACCCGCCGCCAATACGCGCGGGCGCGAGGCGCGCGTGTGTGTGGCGGCGCGAGCGACGACGACGACGATCTGGGCAGACGACGACGCGGCCGCCGTTGTCGCGCGCGCGCTTGTACACCGGCGAAGAAGACGCGATCCGTTCCCCCCCTTCTTCACCGAGTAGGATATCATTTCGTCGCGGTGTGTAACTACTACTACTCGCATAAATATAAAACAACCAGTGCGAACGGATCGGATAGGATTACAACGTTCGTGTGTACACAAACGCCGCTATAGTACAATAGCGTAAATTTTTTTTTTCTTCTTCTTTTTTTTTTCTTTCCGTACGTGACGTGCGCGTACCGTTTCTCTCTACGGCGTTCGGTCTCGGGTCACACGTGGGCCAAGCGGAGAAGAAAAAAAATTCGTCTCGCGCGACCGGTTGATTTTTTTTTTTTCGTTTCACGTCGTCGCGCGGGCGAGTATAGGAGCGCGCCGGAGGGGACGCGTTGGACGGACGGACGTGCGCGAAAACAAAAGGGACGAACGCGTTTCTCGTCGCACGTGGTCCCCCGTGATGTCTAGCGACGAATTCTCGTTGGTGAAGCGATTTTTTTTTTGAAATTCCCCTCCCCGGTTTTTATTTACATTCGCGTGCGCCGTCCGATGATCCGTAAACAATCCGTTTATATAACGTATAAACGGATTATCGATTTAATTTATAATTATCGATGTTATTCCCCCGCGATATCGATCACCGGGAGAAGAATTTTCCGCGCCGCAAAGATTTAGTTTTTTTTTTTTTTAATAATAACAGCGCTCACGTAATTATTTCAAAACGGGTTTACTGCGGGCCGGGAAAGGTTTAAGACGGGGACTCTTGTTTGTTTTAACGTGCGGATCGAGCGCGCAGCGTTGAAGTCACGAGAAGACGTCATAGACGTTTTTAAAACGTTAAACGTCAAAAGACGTACGGAACGTTAACAAAACGTAATCTATTATCATTAATAAAAATGAACTCATCGAAAACTGTTGCGGTGTTTTCGCGTTTAACCTGATCCGCGTGATCGTCGCGTCGATCAATACGGTTTAACACGTCCATAATCTTGTGTGACAGTATTCATTCTCATAATGATCGTTGGCCTCGCACCGAGGTCTTGGCCGGTAAAACGTTTTTTTTTTTTTTTTGGGGAGGGGGGGGGGGCAAGGGCTCGCGAAGTCTGGACCTCTTTAGCGACGGTCTTGCGTTCTCCAGCATCGTATTGGTACACATTTCAAAGACACCGCGGTAGTATGACGTTGAAATGTTCAATACGCTAAAACAAAGGAATCGTTTAAAGATTGTAATGAATATTTATTTTTTCGATACGAAATAGTTTTTTTTATCTACGCGTTAGATTTTTTTGTCTTCTGATTAACCGCTCCGTGTTTTCGTAGACATTTATAAAATTCATAAAAAAAAAAAAAAAACCAATAATCAACAGCCGTATTCAATCGTATTATCAAAATACCGTTATCAATAATACTGTTAATAATAATAATAATAATAATACTGTTAATAATAATAACGATGATGTTTACTATACGCATTATTAGACCATTACAGAGTGAGAGAGAGAGAGAGCACAGGATCTGCTCACCATCACTATTTCTTTCGATTACAAGTACCGCGTACAATGCTCTCTTGCAGGATACGTGATCGTCGAGACGTTTTTTTTTTTTTTTTCTTACAGATTTCGAATCTTTCGTGCGAGTACCGCGTGAGAGAGTATTTTATTTTTCTATACAGTGCAGTTTATACATTATTCACGACGTATAATCGAACATCTGTTTTTCTGTTTTTTTTTTTTTTTTTTTGTAATGAAACCTCCGTCTCGTGTTCTTATTTCTGATGATGATAACACACACGCGAGTAATGCTCTCAAACCCGCTACCACCGCTGCTGCAGACTCTTTCTCGTATATATTATGTGTAATTGCGGACAAATGTATTCAGGGTCACGCCGACTACGTGGTACACTTCTCGACTCGCGTCGGTAATAATAATATATTTTCCGATTTGAATATTTATTTTTTTTTCTCCGCATTTTTTAATGCTCGGCGTGCGAGTAGTAATCTACCGCGCAAAAAATAACTCCTCGCAACGGAGTTATTTTGTCGTCGTCCCCACCGATTCATACGCTTCTGTATCGTATACGAAATAGATTCTTCCACTTCGGTACGGAACGAGGCACGTGTGTAGTAAAATAAAATAACATATACTTTTTTGGTCCACCGCGTGTGTTCAAAGTATACATACATATATATATATATATTTATATAATATATAAAGCGTAATAATAAAAAAGAAAATAATCGGTCGTATTCTTTTCGTTCCGTGTTCGATAGACGAGTCTATGGATTGCATGTATTATGCGCGCGCGGATAAAAGAAGAAAAAAAGTACCGACTTTGAGTGAGAGATAAACCGAAACGATATTTCCTCTCCTCCCCCCGTTCGTCCGGTTATCGTATGACAACGCGGACTTTATACGAAATCTGTTTCTTTATTCATTTATGTATTTTGCGTGTAAAGTTTTCGAAACGCGGTTGCTTTTCTCCCCTAACATCGCGTTACGCGCGAAATCGAAAACACAAAACGATTCGTTTCGCAAGACGGTTTTTTTCTTCCTCGCCAACTCTTGTATTATTTCGACAATTAAAATCGGATAATATCTCCCACACCGGCGTAATATTCGTCCTTGTGTTTTTTTTCTCCGTTTATTTTTTTTTTTTTTCACACACACAGTGTACACCGTCTACTCTCAGTAATTAATCGTTATTCGAACGTTTTCTCTCCTGTACATTTACACTTCGTATTACAACACTAAACGAATCTCGATGACGGGGCGGATTCGGGAAAATCTCAATGGCTGTGTTACTCCTCCACATCATCATCGGCTTCCTAAAACTGGGGGAAAAAAAAAAAAAATAATAATATATTCGTAGAGAGCCGCCGCCGGTTATTGGTGTTATTATAAAATAACGTATTTAATCGCTTTCGGTCGGACGGCGCGACATTTCTGTTGTTGTCAATAATGTAAAATATTATAATAAGCGATTATTATTATTATTAATAATAATAATAATAATAATATTATATATTATTGCGCGTATATATCAAACGAATTTTCAACCGTTTACGTCGTCGTCGTCATATTACTTGGCGTGCGCGAAAGCCGTGTACACACAGACATTATCATTCGTATTAATTATAATATTATTATGTGCGAGTGTCGTGCAGTCGACCTAAATAAATTACGCAATAATATTTAACGATTATTTTATGTGTGGTGTGTCTGTGTAAAATCGTTCGAGACACGCCGCGCTGGTTAGCTTATTATTATTATTATTATGTGGACGGTGAATTCTGTGCTACGTACGTGTGTGTATTACAAAGAAAACCGCCATCAAACACTTAACATGTCTGTTCGCTTGCCCTAACCCCCTCTCCAAATCATTTTATTATTCGCCTTTTTCTTTTTTACTACACACAATTAATAATAACGATATTACATATTATACTTGTTTAAAGACCGTATATTATTATTATATAATTCTTCTTAAATTCATAATTAACGTCGAGTTCGTGTTAATTTATATACTGTTATAACACAATTCGCTATTATATATCATATTATATAATAATATATAGTATAGTGCCCCTCGCCGAAAACTAATAAACACGCGCGTTATAAAAATACAATGAATTAATTTAATAAAACGTATTATAGAAATATATTCGTTAAAAACGGGGGGAAATTTCAACGGGTCGCGACCGTAGTAGTTTTTTTTTTCGAATTTATTATAATAAAAATATAATATATTTTCGAGTGCGGCGAAAACATTCGTGTAAATAAATACATTCGGTTTATTTTTTCCAAATAGAATTATAACGGTAAAAGCGAACGAGTAAAAGAATATGCAAAGGCGATCGTCGCACTTATATACGCGGTGTACACGAAATGTAATACAAAATAAATACACGTCGTATTAAATCGGTTTACGTGTAGTATATGTGTATATTGTGTGTGAAAGACGGTGTTGAAGAGAGTGAGGTAGACACGGATGCTGAGAGAGATGATGGTACGCGCGCCTGCAGCAGCAGTGTCCTGCTGCTCTCTCTGTTTTTCTTCTTTTTTTTTGATGTGCGCGCCGGAGAAATCGACTGTACGGTGTGTGTGTGTGACATAGTTCGGAAGCGCCCGTAGTAGTTATTTATTATTCCGAATTTTTCCAATTGATTTTGTTCGAAAACTCCGTGTAGTTCTCTTCATATAGTTCGCCGACTTAGCGTAATATATATATATATTTAAAAAAAATAAATAAATAATTTTTCATTTTTTTAATCGTTCCAAAGTGTCGTCACGTCATAATGTTATTATGATTTTGATCTTCCGTGGAACACGAGGGAAAACATTTATAATTAACGCGTTTGGGCGCAAATCTCCCATGAAATGAATTCGCGAATTTCACAATTTCCTATTTTGTTTCCCTACACTGTTCTATCAAATATTTATTTTCATTTTAAAACGATTAGAACGTTATGTTTAGACGGGCTCGTGATATCCTTTATGGAAGCGCCTTTATCGAACCCGGACCTATATAAACACTTTGATCCAGGTGCTCTCCTCTTGACTCGGACACGATGACACTTCGACACTACATCGTGTACACGTGCGCTGCTTCGAAACGATTCCGGAGACGCGTATTTTTAATCGATCGTTTAAAACGATTTGAAATGTGTGAAACTCTTGGACGGTTTTGCTCTTTCCACTATCCGCCCGACTGCAATCGATAATTTTCACGATACGACCGCGTAAACGATTCGTTTTTTACTATTATTAAAGATTTGTATAAAAAAAACCCCCGTTTATTATATAAAAAAAACCGTGATATAATATAATCTTGTTTAAATGGCGTTTTAATTAAATGATTATACAAATATATAACACGCGATTGTTGAGGATAACACTCCGTTCAGATTACGTTCAACTGCGGCGGGTTAGGTAAAGTGCGCGCGTATTATTATTTTACGGAATCGTCAAATCGATATTCGATACGAATATTTATTTATTTTTTTTATTAAAATGTTTTTAACTGTTTAAAAGTGATTTTCCCTCTCTTATTCCCGATCAGCGTGTTTCGTTTAGAGAATGCGCTGTAAAGAACATCTGATATTACGCCATTAATTCAAAAATAGCGCCGGTTTTGTTGTGAAATTCCTTAGAAAATCCACTCGCTTTTCGAGTTGGACAAAAGAGAAAAAAAAACCTGCGCGAAAACGTTCGAATATTATTTTGGGCGACACGAGCGCGAAACAAAAAAAAGTTACATAACGAAATCGTTTAATTCGCGATATAAACGCGTGTAAAAAAAAAAAAAATATTCACGCGTCGTCGTATGTGCGCAGTATAATATACAGAAAGTTTGTTATTAATAAACATACGAGTTGTGTGTGTTACTCTAACGGTTTCTCTCGGTACGCTGTCGTAAATTCTGATTATAAAAATCGTTTTAAAACTTTTACTAAATGCGTATTTTTTTCCCTCGTTTTTGGCTGGTTGTGCTACAGCGTCCGCTCGAGATGGTAATAATATATTCGTGTTGTATACATGCAAACTAATGACTGTTCCGTTAGCAGAACGAGAGACGCGCGCAGTATTGGGGGAAAACTTTCGCTTCGCGTATTCAGTTTTGACGTATGATTTAACGCTTATACGCTATATAATAATAATAATAATAATAATAATAATAATAATAATAATAATAATAATAATAATAATAATAATAATAATAATAATAGAAATACAGGTTTACTCTCTGTAAATCGTCCTTTTCAATTTAATCGAACGTATATGATGTGCATAGACGATTTCTGAAATTTCCTCGCGACATAATAATATAACACACCGCGTACACGTTAACACGTTCGTGCGCGATGAATAATTATACGAATTTCTATAAAACGTACACACACACACTGCTGTAGTACAATCGAGAGGATAATCGCTTCATGCACGATAAATGACGATATATTACAATTATATAAAAAACGTTATTTTATTATATATTATATAAACAGTGTCTGTGGGTATTGGGGGGGGGAAATACTTTTGGCATTTATATTATTTTAAAATACGCAAATTTTAAGAGGGATTATAGTTCGTCCTAATCCCTTGTGCAGAACAGAGCGCCCTTTGGCACGCACCATCACAAATTGTATTTCATTGTAATATAATACGTTAAATAAATATTGACACCGGTATCGAATTAAGTTAAGCTCTAATAATTATTCGCGTTTCTTTAACATAAATAAATACTACCGTACCGCCGCCGCCGTGTACGGTAATATATAAATCAGTATTCGGTGTTAATTTCAGTCAGTCGCTATATCTGTTATACATCTTCATCGACACAGCTTAACAACACGGTCTATTGAGAACGCGCACCGCCACTTCACAGTAGTGAGTCTCTCCGTATTTCTCCCGTCATGTTGAAGTCCAGTCAATAATATTGTTGCGTTTCCATTTATCGATCTGTTTTCTACAGCGTCCGTCCGTCTACAGGTCCTGTTGATCGGTGGTAACCAAGCGATCTTTTGTCCTTCGTTCATTTTTCTTGATGCAGAACATTTTTTAAAATATATCTGCCCTCCGTACACGTTCCATTCGACGTTCCAATTCGTTTACGTCTCGTACACGCGAGCGCATCGGATTTCCTGTACAGCTCTTATTCATTCCTAGATCGTAGTTATTATCAATACACACACACACACACCACCGATCCATAAGCGTGCAGTTTCTCTTAAGATTTTCTTCTTCTCCGTATCGCAAGTTTTTGAGTCGCGGACCGAGTTTCACGGACTTTGGGTCCCAGGTGATAGTTTTGTGCATCCGAGACTCTATCGATTTCTATAATATAGCTAAGAGAGAGAGAAAAACGGATCAGTCCCTCCGAATCGCGTTATATATGTATTTTTTTTTTTATATATAATCGAAAACGTTCGTCGGAAAAACATGTTGTCTCGCGATTGTTTTTTTAGACGAGAAAATAAAAAAATAAAACCAGCCGCGCGCGTAGGAGACTCGTTAATTAAACGCGTGTTGTTACGCGTTACGTAGTAGTAGTAGTTGTACGAGCGGTTTCGAAACGCGTGTGTGAATATAAAGCGACTCACATTACTGTTGCTGCTGCTGCTGTGTGTGTGTAGCGTTTGCGTCGGGATCGATGCGAAACGTTTTTTTTTGCACTCCCGTTCACTCTACTTCTCTTCCTCTCAGCCGTGTTCGTTGTAATATGGTCGACACGACGATGCGGTGTTGCGAACAGTTTTATTATAATACAAAACGGCCGATTGGGAGAACACCTGCGACGCGTATTATTTATTTACGATATTATTGCGCGACCGAAAACGCGAGAACGATCGCGTGTCGTCCCAATCGACGCGACCGTCGCCACCGCCGTAGAATCCACCGATAGAAGTAAATAAAATTTATCGAAGAGAAAATCACACGACGCTTTTTTTTTTCTTTTTGGTCTTCTAAACAAACTCGCCGACTCCGCCGTTTAAATCGAATCGTGTTTATATACATCCGAGGCGACACACACACACACACAGTGGTGTCTTTACAGAAGAAGAAGGAGAAGAAAAAAAATCATTCTCCGCCGAGAAATATTATCAAAACGATTTTCCCCCCTCTCTTTTTGGAGTCACGTCCCCGTTTTTATACATTATTTCAAAACTCGTTAGAAAACACGCGTGTGTGATATCATAGAAAAGTTCCGGTTTCTACTGTACGCGTTTGATTTCTCTATATTTAATTCGTAAAACCGATCGATAAAGTAGAGGATATAATAAAATGTACACGGATCTATGCAATGGTGTGTGTGTGTGTGTTTATTTATCGAATGCAATACGAATTCCGCGTAAATCTTCGAAAAGTCTCATCGTAATTTTGTCTTTTTCGAATAAACTACGAAAAAAAAAAAGTAAAAGTCACATCGGATGCCAATTCTGTCGAAACAACACACACATTTAATCCGTGTATTTAATTTTTCACAACGCTCTTTGATTTGATTTTTTTTTTTTTTTTTAAATACTTACACAATTTTAATGATTCCGATATATTGTGTGGAACGGCAAAGACAATGGGTTTATAATGGCGAAACTGTAGAAAATCATTTGCACGATTGTGAAACGACGAATTGATCCGCGACAAAGTCCGTTGTAACAGTAGTAATATAATGTATTGTTGTTAATCCGCTCAAAATGCTTTCACAAAGAAAAAAAATCGTTTTACAACACTACATATTATTATTATTATTATAAATACGAGACAAATTTCACGAAAAAAAAAAAGTTTTATAAACATATTTCGACGCGTATAATATTATACGGGCGAGCGTGTATTTTAATATCGACTTGCAGTTTTTTTCCACTTATATTTTTAATAAAAAAAAAATTCCACCGTGTGTGTGACGGAAAAACACACACACACACAATAAAACGCGTTTTTTTTCTGTCTTTTATCAAAACGCGTTTCGTTCGCGCGTTGTTTTCAAACGTTCGTGTCGATCCAATTGTAATAATTTCCATCGCTTTATATATAATAATAAATCTTCTAAAAGTAATAGTCACGGACGATGATAATGTTTAGTGTAGTCATTACTGGCTGCGCGTATTATTAAAAAACGGATCGTCTCTGTAGAAATTTACGAAAAACTCGTAAAATCGTATTAAACATTTTTTTTTCATATAATATACGTATACCTTTTTTTCTTCTTCCGAAATTCAAATTCCATTTCATTTTCGCGCGAAAAAAAAATATCGAACGCGCAAAAAAAAATCAGCTACGTGCCAGTTTATCGCGTGCTGTTACTGCCGTAACGTAAATTTAGATTTCTTGTAATGCGTACATTATCCAAAAACGTCTATCGACTCAAAATAATAATAATAATAATAATAATACCGATGACGAACGTATTATTATTATTATTATTTCAAATGCCTGTTACGCTATTAAGACACGTATTTCGCCGTTTGTCTAATATAATACTGGGTGTCTTCTTTTACATAAAAAAAAAAAAAACAAAATCTCCAAAGAAAACACCGCGTATTACTACTCGTACTACGAAGGTCGAGTGTTTCTAATATATACGATTTGTCCTTGGGGGAAGCAAAAAAAAAATTGTCTCGATTTTATATATGGCAATGCAATTTGTGTTCGCGTATAACCATACGTGTTTCGTTATGCGTCTTTTGTTGGTTTCGACATCAGAGGTTTCACGCGATTGCGCGCGTTGAAAAAAAAAATACGTATACATTTATTTACACGATACGGACGATTCTAAATGTCGCGCAATAATTATTTACAGTTCCGTTTTTAATACAATATTCGGAAATTGATCGATCGATATTGAAATATTCTCGTATTCGTTTTTTTTTTTTTTTTTTTTTTGTTTGTCAATTTATTTATTTTTTTTACGGCTACGGTGACATCGACAAAATTTCAGTTCAAACACACGCATAACGGGATATTATTATTATTTTTTTCCGTACTGTACATCTCGTAGATTAATAACGTTTTCGAACACGCTGTGGCGTACGCTTATTATTTATATAGTATTTCATTTACGACGATAAAATCGCGGCGTTTTTTTTCTTTTCAACGGTATGTTATTTGTATATTTTGACAAATATTAACTCGCTTGTAAATAGTATAATACGAATAAACAGAAAAAAATTTTTTTTCGTTCGCTATCTACATAATAATAATAATAATAATAATATTTATTCGTTGAAATTTGTATAATAATAAAGTGTGACGACAACGCGTTAGGTTATCGTGTTGTTATCCCGCTGCCGTAGTTTAAAATATATTTTTATTTTTCATACAATATATTAACAGTATGTTGAACGACTTAAATCCGATCTCCGTTTCCGATTATTTATATATATATTATATTAAAAAAAATTTTTTTTTTTATTATCGATCTCGAGTATAAAAAACATAAACCCCCCCCTCCCGGTGAAAGAACCGCCCGTTTTTATATTCCTCTCCTGCCCCACCGTCTTTCAGTTAAACAAAAACGACTATAGCTGGTCTCGCAATATGTACTTTTATTGTTTTAAATAATGTGTGTGTGTGTGTACACGCGCGTATATAAAATATATATTATAATATAAAGAATTTATTTTATTTATCGCTTTTGTATATTATAATATGTACGTAACGCGATTACGCACGGATAATTCTCCGACCGTGTAATATTATATATCGCGTTACTGTACCACGCACTGTCGTAATAATATTTCATAAGCGCATAATAACGATTTCGTATTCGAATGTGGTAATGTTCTAGAAATTTTTAAAAAAAAGGGCGTATTATGGGCTTTATATTTAGGGCTACGTACGTGTTATGGGGGGAAAACGAAGTTTAATTTTTTTACTTTTCTTAAAAATTTGTTTTTTTTTCATAATAAACGCGAACCACCGTTTGTTACGCGTAATCACGTGTCAGATGATTAATCGATTTTCGAGTAGGTTTTCTTTTTGCGCGCGCGTGGAATGTGCGAATAATTTACTTCCCCTTTCTTAAAAATCGGATTCTTTATACTTACGTAAGTGCGTTTCGATATTCCTACGGGATATATTTATTTATTTTTTTTCACTATGTTTTGCTTTTACTGCCGTAGACCTTTCTCCTCTCTCTCTCTCTCTCTCTCCGCAGCTTCTCGGTCTTTTCAATTCTATTTTTTTTTCTTCTCGATCCTTTTAAATCATTCGTGTAACCGTGTAACGGACGTCTCGCATTCGCCAGTAGTTAAACGTTTTTTTTTTTTTTTTACGTTATTCAAGGCCCCGTCGCGACTTCGGGCCAGCGCTTTCGTCACTACGCGTAAAAAAGAAAAATCTGGTTTTTGTGTCGTTACACCGCAGTACATAAATTCTGTATAAATACCTAGAGCGAGGCCATTTCTGAAATTGAAAAAAAAGTCTTATGGCACTGTCGTCATGTGTGCAGACACTTCGACGCGATTTGTCTTACAAAAAATTAAAATTAATTTTTAGTGTTTTTTTTTTAAACTTTTAAATTGCTCTGTAATCCGTTTTAAAACGTATACGTATCATTTCGTTGACGCATCGCGTGCCCTCCTCTTAATTTTTTCCACTCCATTATATGTAATCGTATATGTACGTATACAATTCAGCCTCTTCGATTTTGTGGATTCTCGCATGTAAACATGCCTTCTCCACATGACACTTATGCGTTTGAGATTTTCTCCGAATATTTTCGAAAAGTGACTTTATTTCAGCTTTGCGGTGTCGTCGTCTAGTAGTGGACCCATTGGCTGCTGCTGCTGCTGCTGCGCGCGTCTTCTTCCGCTATGTCACACGCGCGCATATATTTTTCACCGCGTCTCCGTATTGTAACGTAACGTTGTGTAACGGTTTTTATATAATATTTTCACTATAAATAAATGTATATTTAATCGCAGAATTCGCGTTTTAAATTTACTCGTATCATATAAAAACACGACGACACAATGACACTAAAAAAACGTATTTTTTTTTTGCATACGTGTCGTTGCGAAACGGCAATTTATTTTTTTATTATTCTAAACACACAAACATTACGTAATTGCAGATGCACGCGCACATTGTGATGTTATTGGCTTTTGTATTCGACGTTCGATGTTATTGGCTGCTGCTCGTGGTGTATTTATTCGCTCGGCGTTTTAACCGTGTCCGTTCGAATTATTTCATTTTCGTTTACTAATAATAATAAGCGGTGTACAACACTCGTTGTTTGTGCCAAAAAAAAAAAACATTTCCGTATAATATAGTTGTTTTCCACGCGTTATCGTCTATAATAACATTCTTTAAATCTCGTTTTCTCATAACTGGACGTGGTCGTTTTCTCCGTAGCCGTTTGGTTGTAAACTCGGTGCGACAAAACTCGTTGTGCGATATCATTTTAAATAAATATAGTGTTATACGCGGAATAAAATTCAATTAAAGCCACCAAAATCCGATCTAAATATCTGATCGATCGATCGGACGACAGCGCACGCGACATTTTTTTTTTCTGTTTTGTTTTGTTAACGACGCCGAACTACGTGTTATATAATAAACGTAATATTCCTGAGCACAATCGGCGGCCGGTGTGATCTGTAGAAATGTGTGTTTAGAAGTCGGAGAACGGGTCAATAATACGCGAAAAAAAAAAGAAAAGAAGAGCGTATTCCGCCCACGCGTCGGCGGATACAACGCCGTCATTACCATATAACGGCGCGGATGGTGGATGGACCGTCGCCACCACGTCACTCCCTCTCTCTCTCTCTCTCTCTCTTATTCAGCTTCACTGCTCTTCTCTACTCTTTTCCTTCCCTTTTTTCCCCTCTCGCCACTATTGAACTTTTGAGTTTGCGCGTCGTCCTAAACGCTCGTTAATTACTGCGTCTGAATCTGCGCGAAAACGCGTTTTTAAAAATTGTCACCAATTTCTAAAAAAAAATAAAAAATTTCGTAATAAATTGAGGAATTCTCGTTGAACGGAAACACATTTTTGTTTTTAATAATTAATCGCGCGTGTATACATAATACGTATTGTATTTCGAAAAAAAAAACATTCCAATCTTATAATATTTAGAAAGAAATAATAATCGGCGAGATTCGTTTGCTTATTGTGTTGAAAAATTGTACTTTTTTTTGGTTTTCGTAAAAAGTTTCGAATTTCATTGTGTTAAAGAAAAAAGAATACAATCTGGAATATTCGTCTAGACCATTTTTTTTTTTTACCTTGCAACGGCAATACGAACATCTCTTCTAAGTTCGAGTAGTTCTTCTGCGTGTTGTTGTTACTTTTCTTCGTCATCTTCTCCGTTTTCACCGGAATTCAATTCAATTTATTCGTTATATAGAAACACCCCGGATGATTCGGTATATACATGTAATTTACAATAAAGCAGGGGTCATACGGTTCTTAAAAATATTTAAACGCGTATTTCGTTGACGTTTTTGATTTTATAGTATAAATTTGAAATTTATTTTAAAACAATAATAATAATAATAATAATAATAATAATAATAATAATAATAATAGTAATAATAATTTAATCGGCCGTTTATTTAACGTAAATTAATGTTCTAAAAAAAAAAAAAAAAAAATACTCGTTGAAAACAATGTCCTGACAAGCATTCATAAGAAAAACTACGTTTTGAATAATCGGATTTTTTATTTTCAACTAATTGGCGTGGCCACGTGCACTCGCAGCATCCCGAAACAACGTTATCGTACGATAAGAAAACAAATTGATGATGAAGAAGTACGTGATCGGCTTATCGGCCACAGGATGTTGTGATGCATTAAGATAAGTTCTGCGATTCGTTCTATTTAAAAACCAACACAGAATAGCTGCAGATGTTGTAATTTGTACAGAAATTGTGTGTTTCAATCAATGAGTTTCGCAGTATGTTATCTTATTAACACGCCTTTTCAAAAAAAAAAAATTAGAATAATGTGTTATATACTTGAAAACACGTTTTTAAGTATTGGCGAGGGTAACGTGTGAAATCATTTTAGAAAAAGAATGAAAAAATGCAGACGCGTTAAAATCCGAACACCAGCCCCCAACATTCGATTCGAGAATTCATTGGTGTGTACACGAGAATTCTTTGGTATTATATTAAAACACTTGTCGTATGGATTTCCTCTCCCTGTTCTTAGATTCAGAAGATATAAAAAAAAATGTGTTTTTTTTTTTTGCTATCGTTTTACAACTCTCGTCGTATCGTACCTCTATCGAATCGAATCTTCCTCTTATTTCTATATAGTTTACTCGACGAAGTCGATGACTTCCGTCGTTCTGATTATTATTATTATTATTATTATTATGTAATTTTTGCAGCTGTTTTTGTTGTTATATTCGGCAAGTGGAATATTCCACTTATCGTTCTGTTCTCATTGTTGCGCGTGCACTGCTGAAATAGTTACCGGCTGATTTCTTTAGTCCTGCGTATTGTGTGTACAATAACAGTTATTGGTATTGTTGTAAACTCGTAATGGCGGAAGGGGGATTTGAATTATAAAGACAAAATTAAAATATTAAAAAATTCTTTCGTCTCGTCCGCGTTTGTCTTCTAAACAATATTTATGCGCACTTTATATAATCATACGCGAGAAACGTTTGCGACGTACATTACCACGTTTTTAAGTTTTCTCTTGTTATTAAATATATTTAAGTCCGTCGGTTTGGTGTTTCGCCGCGTCAAAACGTCGATTTTGAAAAAAAAAAAAAAGAAGAAGAAAATCTCTTTCTTCGTATTGGAAAAATTATTTCGATTATTTCTCGGAGAATTGTTTGTGTTGTACAGGTAAAACGTTCGTAGACACTTGAAAACGGTATCACTGGATTTTATAGGTACACGACACGAGTACAAGTCTCTCGCAAGTTGCGGTTTATTTATTTAGATTTTTATCATAGAGAACGTGGCGGGACTCTACGTGGATACGACGATTAGAGTGTGTAAAGGGATAATAAACAAATACGGACTTTTGTTTTTCCAATTTAAAAACGCCGCGTGTTCCGGAATAATCGATACATATTATATTAACCGTTTTTCCGTCGATAATAAATATCGGTTTCGAATTCTGTATATATTTCGTGTGTTTCAATAATCCGTTACCTGGCGCGTGTATATAAAATAGATGTGGGGACTCGCCGTATAATGTTTTTTTTATATTATAAATATTTGAATTAAAGAAGTATTTGTGTATTTAACGTGTGTACAAACATGCGCATAATAGGCTTTGGTATATAATAATATCATGTGTGTGTGTGTGCGTTGTCAAAGGTAAATCTGTTCTCAATTATATTATACGTATATATATATATATATAAGACGAGAGAAAACGGCAGTGGACAGAAAATGGTTTTTTATTGACTCTTTTTTTATTATTATTATTATTATTATTATAATGTAATAAAATCATAACGAAACATTTTTTTATATCTCTCGGATTATTTATTTTTCTGTTAAATATATTTATTTTTGGTATATTATTTTATATGTTTAATGTCGTATTTATGATCAATCGACGCGTTAATTTATACGAGATAGATAGATGGATAGGTGTAGTGTGGCGTTGTCGTATTTCGCAATAAACGATTTAAATTGTGAAAAAAATTCGCGCGAATCGTGTGTTTTAATATTCTTTCCTCGTATTCGTTCACGAATAAATTGTTTTTATAATTATTTTTATATACGTATTATAATACGAATATTGCGTGTAACAAAAAAAAAAAAAAAACCTCCGATTTGTACATTTTTTTCGACGTATTATCATGCCGATATCGTAATTTTTTCTTTTTTTTTTTATATTTCCAAGTATTGTAATAAGCGATTTTCGAATAGAAATATTCCATTACTCCGAACACTTAAATATTAAAAAAAAAAAAAAAAAACCTTACGATATACACTGGTAATAATAGTAATAATTATAATAATAATAATAAATACCAAACGAAACACTTGAAGTATTACATATATATATATATATTATAATATTATTAGCGGCTTATAACAAAGTAATATGTCGATTTAATTTGTCTGTGCGTGTGTATACTTGCCGAACAATGTGAGAGATGATGACATTCTGTGTAATGATTTATCAACACTGTACACGCGCATATTATAAATAGATACACGCGTCGTGCACCATACCGAGTGCTCATTTTCGATTTCATACGTAACATTTAACTTACGTTTAAAATCGTTTTTTATTATTATTATTTTTTAAGCGTTTAAATATAATAATATTTGAACGGTATACGTTATTTAGTTTACTCGAGATCGATCGGGAAAATAAAAAAAAATCACTCGTCGTCCGACTACACGTTCGTGTATATTATAAAATACTGTTACTATATCGTGATTGATGAAAAGTTAATTATTTTTAAATTCGATTTAATAACGATAATTACGCGATGGATAAAGGTATCGTCGTTATACACGGTTGTTCGTAATATTAAGAAAAAAAAAAAATCTCGCTTCAAGCTCGACCGACACGTTTTTTCTTTTTCTCAGATGTATTCTCTACTCGAAATTGTTCAATAAATATTTGCCAAAACGTCGTCGGTATCGCCGAAATATACACATACGCGTACACGGCAGCGCGCGCGTTCTCGTCTTATCGTTGTTCGTATGACATATAAATAGTTAAAAAAAAAAACAAAAACAAAAAAACGATCATCGGACGGTGTTGTATACAAGAAAGAGTCTGAAAGAGAGGCGTCGGTTCGAGGGAATCACTTTTTGAGAACTCCTAAGGGTCCGTCGTCTTGTACGATTTTCAATTTGAAAGCGATCGTTCATTTTATTCGAAAACCGTTGAAATCGGCCGAGCTCGTATTGCGTTTTAAATATCTTTTTGAAAATACAAAAATCGAACGCGGTTCAATTTAACTCGGTGGTTTTTGCATTTTTTTTTTTCGCAAAAACTCGTCAAAATACCATCGACTCGATCGTCCATTTTTGCTCGACTCCCGTACGAAAAAAAAAATATACGATCAACACCCGAATACTAATTTATATAATTATTATGTAGCGTTATTTTTTGCTAAAAAAAAAAAAAACAAAAAGAACCACGCGAGCGTGGTTAATATTCTGAATCAGCGGTTCTCAAACCCCGTGGTACGCGTACCCCTTGGGGCGCTCAAAAATTATACGAGTCTAGCGAACAAATCTTTAAATATAAATAGAGGAAAAACTCCAAAAATGCAAAGTTTTCCATATTATTATTATTATTATTATCATCATCATTATTATTATTATTATTATCATTATTATTATTATCATTATTATTATAAGAAATATGTGCGTGTATTTATATAAAATATAATATGATCCGGTGTTTTATTTTTTTTCCCTCCCTTCCAGGTGGACGACGCGAACGACGACGAACAGAGCCAGCTGATCCAGAGTCAGTTGGGTTCGTTCGACGACGCCAAACCGTTCTTGGACCTGGTGTTCAGCTGCGGTATAGCCGGCATGCCGCCGTCGCCCGCCCCGCCGCCGCCGCCGCCGTCGCAATCCTCGTCGTCAATGTCCGCCGCCGGTTTGATGCAACACCACCACCACTCGTCGTCGTCCTCGTCGTACAGTTCTTCCAACTCGTCGTCATCGTCTTCGGCCGCAGCAGCCGTAGCGGCGGCCAAGTCGCATCACGCCGCCGTCGCTGCCGCCGCCGCCGCCGCGGTCAACCAACAGTCGTCCAGGAGATCGGTTTCGCCCGCGTCCGCAGCCGGCGGTTCGCAACCGGCCGCCGTAGCGTCGTTCAAAAAACCGGCCGCGTCACACGCCATGTCCAGGTCGTCGTCGTCTGGCGGCGGCGGCGGATCGTCGTCGTCGTCGTCTTCTTCCGCACACTTTCAGCCGCCCGCCAATCCGCCGAGGTAAGAAAAGTAACAAAATAAAAAAAATAAAACCGTTTAAAATATTATTATTATTATTAGTTATTTTTTTAAACGATGATTGTTATATCGGTGAGTGGATAGAGGGGGAGGGGAGGGGGAGGAATCGCACAAAAACGAGTGATCGATTAAAGGAGAAAACAGAAATTGTTTTGGACGAGTTGTGGAATTTTGTGTTTTTTAAAAAAATAAAAAACGGACGCGTCGGCGGGGTAAAAAAGAAAGAAAGGAGAGGGGGGACAACTAATACGTAATAGCGGGCGAGAAAATATCCCCTCGGTGGTGTTTTTTTTTTTTTTGCGGAGTGCGAAGAAGAAGGAATGAAAAATTCGATGACCGACGGTTTCCGTATAGAGGAGTTGCAAGGGACGAAAGAAGTGTGGCGCGCGGAGACGGGAACAGGAAATAATTTTATTTCTTTAAAGATCCGAGAAAAATTATTAAATCTCAGGATATTATTACTTTTTATGCGTTTACAATATAATTCGGGGGACGGGGGGGGGGGTGGTTTATGAGCGACGAAAAATTAACTGTAATTATTATTATTATTATTATTATTATTATTATTATTATTATTATTATTATTATTATTATTATTATTATTATTATTACAATCGTCCGACACGCGTATTTCGGGCGTGTACGGCGAGAGCGTGTGCTGGACCGCTTCTCCGGTGCAAGTGTCCCGTTTATATATACTAATTGGTTCGTGGTGAGAATTGGTTTTTATTTTTTTATCGTGTTTCGATCATCACCGATTTATCCGGTGAGACGATAAATTTAATAAACTTTTTTCTTTTTTTTTTTTTGTAATATAATTTATTCGGTTACTTTTATACTACGTATAATAATAGAATTTTTTAGTTTCAGTTTCAGTTCCGACGCCGCGGATTTATTTACACACACACACACACACACGCATATTTTTTTTTCCAAAATCTCACGACACGGAAATTTTTCGCACACTCAAATACACGTACGCCTCGTCACCGTAATGTGCAGATTTTTTTTTTTTTTCATTTATATAAATATCAAATGTCGTGTGCGCCGGGGGACGCGGTTTACGTGTCATAAAACAATATTAATATATTTCCCGTGTAGAATACACACTCTGCGGGCTTCTCGTTGAGTATCTGACAAAACGTTTCGCGTCGTAGAAAACATATACGGTAAACGTCATGCGATATGATTTTTCTATTTTTTTTTTTTTTTTGTCGTAAAAACGTAGTAGAAAAAAATCGTTTATATATATATATAAGTAATAATACGTTTACAAGGTCACAAAAAAAAAAAAAAAATTCCTCGTTCATTATAATATACGATTTTTTCCAACGTTAATATACGTCATACGAATGTAACACAGTACTTACAGTGATTTGTTGTTATACGCCATTTTCGATTTATTATAAAATATTATTCGTTATACAAATCCCGTACGGGGGATTCGTCGTCGTTTTCCATTGCTCGTATAATCGCTTCTATCACTTTCCAACACACCTGCGCGTGTATTTTATTTTTAGTTTTTTTAAATCCCGTATGCAAATACGATTTATTTAAACGTTAACAACCGCGTCGCGTATTGATCGGCGCGCTCCTCTTATCGGCATTTATATTCGTGTAGCAGCACATTCACGGTGCTCATTTGCCTGCACAAATCGCGCGTGGCAATTAAAATTTTATTAAAACATTTACGTAAAAAAAAAAAAAAACAACGGAAATTATCGGGCGAATTGTCGACTGAAACACATACGCCGCACTGGGTAGGGTAGGAGATTTTCCAACAACATTTTTCGGAATCGGACGGCTCTGCGATGAGGCGTGCGTGGAGTTTTTCCCGTTGAAACCACGCGTAAAATCGAACACGAATTTTTCTACACTGTGTTTATCGTTGCGGACGGGAGCGCTTGCTTGAAAACGTTCGGCGCAACAGATGTGACGGAGAAATTAAATTTTTTAAATTAATTAAATCGTAGTTTTAATAACTACGAGTGTGTATATGTTGTGAAATTCCTGTACGGAAATATTCAGTGTGGATATAATATATTCGATATTGTTTTCACTACGTTGCGACTCTACTAACGAGAGGAAGACTGGCGACGGCGGCGGGTTTATTTTATTATCGATACGCCTGTAGTGTGGTCAATTTTTTGGCACTAGCGGCCATTGGAAAAAATAAACACTCGATTACCGTTGGCACTCGACGATCCGGAGGAAAAACGTTCCCCTCCGCTTACTCCTCGCCGCGGTATGAAACCAATAATTATCTCAGTTCGCGTGCGACGAATTTTAAACAAATTTCCGACGTACGCGAAGAATTCGAAATATTTTTTTGTTTTTTATTATTATTATTATTTTTACCGGATTTCGTTATTTTCAGAGTGTATTATTATTATTATTCAGTTTACGATCACATCATAATGGTGTTTCGCAACAGCTGGTGTGTGTGTGTGTGTGTGTGTGTATCATTTACAAATATCGCGTTCGTATTGCGCGTTTGCCGTAAAGTATATTATTTTTTTCTCGAGAATCCAAAATATCGCTGGGATTTTAAAGGAAAAAAACTCGGATATTTTTATCGGTTTTTTTGTTTTAACCTCGCAATGCGTTGTATTACGCAATATTTTCTACTGTTAACCTACGACGCGGCCCACTAACCGTCGCGCGCGCACTAATTATTCGCATATTCCCCGTGTGTCAGCAACAACAGCTGATGATGGCTTATCGCTTACGTGCGAGACCACTTGCGAGTTTTAATTCCGTTTTAATTAAACTCTTGTCTCGGTCGGATTAATTGCAAACACGAGGCGCGCGTTGTTATTCGAAGGGGCATGGTTTTTTTTCGTTTTTTAAATTGTCGTTTTTAAAATTTTATCCGAAAAGCGGTCTTTTACAGTTACAGTGATTCGCTAACGGGGACAAAAAAAAAAAAATACAATTATTTCTTCCGAAAAATCGACAGTAGTCTCATTGCTCTTAACGTTTTGACAAAGTCTGAAAATCGAAGTCCGTAACTCGTACAACATACGGTTGGGTGGTTATACTGCGTATTTTTTTTTTTTTTTTTTTGTAAAAAATCATTCGTATTCTTTTATTATATACATATATATATAGTTCATGTGCCATAGTCGATTAATGTTATGTCCGAAATCGCGTATTTGACCACAAAACGGCAATATTACAACGAACGACTCGGTCTCGCCGTCGTCGGTTTTCCACTGATTAATGATTAATTCATCCAATTCATCTCGTATGAATGTTATCCCAATTCTACTCCGATTGTGGATACACTCCCACGCTATTTATGCGAGAGACGGTCTCTTTTTTTTTTTTTTTTTTACGATTCGCGTGGGCTTTGCGCGCAATATTGCCAATCTCGTATTTTTCGATGTTTCCTCCAAATGTTTTGTTCCGTTTTTACCGTATCAACTGTATTTTAACGTTGCTTCTCTCGTACATTCTTCGAATGTTGTTCGATCAGAGTAGAAGAAAATAACGTTGTCGGACGGGGAATAATCGCATTAGTGGAAAACCAATGAGAGAAAATTTTCGCCGCGTTGCCGCAAAACCGTTGGGTTAGAATAACACGCGTTTTACCCGATGTTTCTTTCGTGGTACAATATCATTTTTCCTTTTTCTTTAAAGCGTACAAAGTCTGTTTATTAAAAATAAACCAATGCGTAGTTACGTTAAAATTCTTGAAAATACGATTTTCCAGATGGGATAACATTATCGATATTGATCGACTGTATACGAACAGTGTACTGTGTGTGAAAGACTGTGAACTACAGATTTTTAAAAGCGCGTTGTCCGAACGACGACGACCGCTTATTGTGATTTAAACACCGGCCTTTTACTAAAAATGTTTTTTGTTATTAAAAAAGAAGAATTTTCCATTTTACTCTATTAAAATAAAATGAAATTTTAATTTTCAATTTATCAATGGGAATCAAATTAAAAACGTGTTCGTTATAACGCAAAAGTACATCAATACATTATTAAATTTTAAATGGTCGAATAGAACAATTAATCTGTTAATAGCGTTATTGTCCAGGTGTCCGTGAGACACCTTGCTGTGATGTTTAAACGTTGTGTTGTATTGGGGTTTTTTTTGTGATGGTTATCGTTGTAAACTTAATAAATAATAATAATAATAGTTTTATAGCGTTGAAAAATAAAGAAAAAAGTACGAATTTAACGTAATGAAACCCCTTCGCCTTGCACTGCTCTGCTGCTGCTGCTGCTGCTACTGCTTCTCTTCGTCGTCCTTCAGTCGCGAATAATATTTTTCAACACTGTCGTTTTTGAGGAGTTGTACGCGGCGTTTTTTCGCATTTTACGCGGATTCGACGTTTTTATAATTTCGAACCGATCATTTCTTTTTCTTTTTTTTTCTCCCACCCGTATTTATAATCACAATAATAATAATAATAATAATATCACAACGACGATGAGTAGTGATAATACGCTCTATTTTATGTAGAAATAAAAAAAAAAAACGCGATATCCTTTTTTTTTTTAACTAAAAGAATATTTTAATGATTATTATTGGGAAATCGTAAAATATTTACTCGGTGTTGATTATGATTAAAAAGCGTTGATAACGGTTACTGCAGGATAAGAAGAAAACCGTAATTTCGTAGTCGTTTTTATGTTATCGATGGTGTACGTCTAATGATGTTTAATTTATATATATGTAAACTCAGATCTCATCAGCGCAGTAAAACGAAGGTTTTTTTTTTTCAAAAACATAAAATTTACACACGTATGTAACAGCTTGCAAACTCATAAATAGAAAACGATTTTTTTAATCATTATAATTGCGATATACGATTTCGTATCGACCGTATATTCATATTTTCGATTTTTTTTTTTATATATATGTAATACGTGAAAACATAGACAAACTCTTGGAAATCCTAATCGTTAATGAAGTGATGAGTATACGCTTTTTATATATATATAGAGGTTACAGCAGATTGTAGTTGTTGTAGTCAGTCGTTTATTTTCTGTCGATATAAACGACACTGTTAATTGTTGTAGAAAAAGTAAAATAATAAAATAATAATATCAATAATAATAACACACAGACGCGCGATAATAATATACATTGAATATTCCGTGTACATATATTACTAATTATAATATCACCGGGGCATTATAATCGTATATTATATAATATATACAGTAGTTGGCGGTTATTGATGTAGATTGTTTAATTGATGTAAAACGTTTGTAATTTATTTTAATAATAATAATAATAAAAAAATAATACTATTATTGAATCAAGGTGAATGCGTCAAATACACGAGCGTGTTATTTTTAATGAACGTCGTCGAATAAGCGCGTAAAAACAAATCAATATTTAATTAAATTTATATACGCGCCGGCCGATTATATTATGGCGTATTGTTCTGATTTTTCGGTATGAGTACTGTAAATAATATTATTGTATTTATGAAATATTCGCGTTACGGAAAAAAGTTTCAGACAGTGTTTTATACGTGTGGAGGATATGCCTCCTATAGCGGAACAGAAGTATTTTTGATGACAATACAAAAATAAAACGGCATTTTTTATAATGCGTATATACGTAATTTAAAAAATAAATATTCCAAAACTTATGAACAACGAGTTAACGACGTCATATCGTGTATTTGTATGTATACTTGCGATTTTTACCAATATTCTATTTTTCCTCGCGTTTACAGCGACCGGCAACCGTTTTAAAATTATTCACAACGCCGACCGGTGGGGAAATTAAAACTCGTTCGTTTTGTTTTTTTTTTTTTTTTTTTTTTTTAATTCTTCGCAATAAATTTTTTTTTTTTTGGAAAACCGTTGATATTTGAGCGGTTTTTGAAAATAATTTATAATACGCGCGTGCAAATACAATGATGTGTATACGCGTACATGATTTATGCGAAAGAAATCAAAACGACATAATATATATGACGGGTTAATATAATTAATCGTTTTGAACGATTTTTCATATTGCGCAGTAATATTATAGAACAACCGCGAAAACGGCTGGGAAATAATATTGGGGCGCCGCGCAATCATATTTCATTTCGCTAATGAGGTTTACCGTGATGTGCTTTTGTCGTATTGGCAGCCATGCTCCGGAAAACTGGTGTGATAATATTTACTGTTTTACAATTCACGGAACGACACGCATAAGTATGAATAATACAATATCAAGAATAAATAATACATTTACGTAGTATATGGAATAAATTCGCAAATAATTGGGCGAGACTAAGTGTTGTTTTAAGGATACGGAGCATGTAAACGGATCGTTACGATCGTAGGAGAACGGACGAAGGGACGTGAAATCTTGTTGGACGAACAGGAACGAGGAATGACGTTTTTTTGACGGCAAGAGATCTGGAGCGTCAACTGAGCGGTTTAATTCGCGCGTTGATGAAGGAATGGTCGGCGCCAATTGGTGTGGAAGCCAATGTAGGGGCACGATGTTAAAGTGCGGAACGAACGATGCTCTGGAGTAGTGTCACGTTTAGACAGTAAAACGATCCTTACATTTGATGTACGGGTGATCGGATACGGATTTATAGGTATAATAATACGCATGAACATACAGTTCGGTAGTAGTATTAAATGTATTTCATTCGATCCGTCGGTTTCCATTCGATTTATTTCGTTTTCTATCTATAATTTTTTCCCCTCATTTCACCAACAGATACGCGAATTAGATTTAATTATTCGGCATTTTTTTTTGGTTTTTTTTTAAACGTTTGTACGTATCCGAAGCGTGTAAATTATAACGCGTTTCCGAATGTGTGTGTGTGTGTGTGTATGCTTATTGCAGGTTGACCTGGTTTGGATGTTTTAAGGCGCGTGAAAATTAATCTCCGACAGTTGGGGAGGTATATAATATTATTACAATCGATTATAACCCGTTTACAACAAACTAAACCATCGCTTCGCGTACACGATCATGTAAAACGTATTTAGGTAAATAAATCGGCGGCCTCCGCGCCGATGCCGATAACCAATAATTTACATTGTGTTTTAACGCGAAACCGCCGATCGCGTGAAATGAGATTAATTCGTTTTAGTTGCAGTGTAAAATAAACAGTGGGTTGACGAGCGGGTAATTTTTGTCGAAAAATCATTTGAAAAAATTCGCCGCACGAAAGAATTCGCGAAGTGAAAATAACAGTTCGCCGGCGACGAGTGTTTTGTAATAGTGATGAGGGAGAACCGGCCATTTTGAGGGCGAATTTAATCGATTTCTCGCGCTGACTCGTGCAACGTTTTTTTTTCTGTTCGGAGGAAATCCGACGAAAAGTAATAAACGACGAATCGCGTTTCGTGCGAGAAAAGCGGGGGGGACATCGTCGTCGTGATGAGTCCACTGTTTTAGTCATTTTTATTATTATTATTATTATTATTATTATTATCTTCTTGTACAAAGAAGTATTGATGGATCGAGAATAGAGGGCATTCGTGGGATTTTTTTTTTTTTTACTAAGAAGCACCCGTTTAGGTTTTTGATCGATCCGAAGCAAATATAATAAACGTGTCTTATTAAAAATGAATCGCGCGCTTAACTTTTTATTTTTTATTTTTTTTTTTTTTGTATAATACGATGGTTTTATCGATAACACCTTCACCTCCGTGTGCAAAATGGCACCTCTGTGTCTTACAAAGTTTAAGAATTTTTATAGTCGTTGATTGATATAAAAATAAACAGCGAGTCAGTTCAAAAGTCAGACGGATCCTTCGGTTTATATTTTTGTTGTTTTTCTCAAAACGATTCAAATGTTATGTCTAATTATAATTAAAATATATATATCGTTACTTTATCGTCTGGTTTTAAATAATACACGCGCGTAACAACTATTGAATTATTAAAACCTATCACCGAGTGATTACTACGTGTTCTAACGACATTTATGCATATAGTTCAAATTCCGATTTCAGGTGCGTTAGAAAGAAATAATAATAATAATAACACGTCGTTTATACTGTTATAATAACGGTTTCGTGTTATCCGTCTATAAAATTGGACGATAAGCAATATCGTCCAATATTATATAAGCAATATTTACACAATCGGAAATTTCTACACAAAAATAAATTACAATATTACTTGTGTGAGAAATAAAATTGTTTTCAATGTGTTTGTGTAATTCTTCAATGTACGAACGTTTTAAAAATACAATTTTTACCATTTACGTCCTCCGGTGCGTGTCTGCTTATTAATATGATTTCGAATTATCGTCGGCGCAATGTTTTTCCCCGTTATTCGTAACACGCGTATTATTTTTTCCAACGTTATTAATAATATAAAAATAATAAATTAAAATAACATTTTTTTTTAGTATATTACAATAAAATACGTTTCTAAACATTTTCGCAAATCGTTTATTACGTAAAACCGTACGTCGTACGTTTGTAAAGGAAAAAAAAATGAGAAAATAATTTGACGTCTGACCTCCGAAAAATCATTTCGTCCGGGTTTCTTTTTTTTCCGGCCACACGAAACTTTGCGGTCGAGTCGCCGCGCCAAGTACGTACACAATTTGTTATTATTCAAACGACGATAGTCGTCGATGAGTGTTCCGAGGAGACGTTTCTAGATGAAAAGCAATGGATGGGACCGTGTTCGAATTGGAATGTGCTGTGTTCTCGAATAAGAAAAAATCGAATACCGCGCGAGACGTTTTGCAGCGTCCGATCTTTTATATATATATTTGCAGCGAGTACAATAATAAGACGATCGCGCAGTGATAAACAAGTGTGTCCGAACAACAGCATTTTGAAAACTGAACGAGTTTCGTGTAAAATATCTCGCAATTTTTCGTACCGAACATTTATAGTTGGTCTGTTGGACGAGCGGACGAATATGTTGAGCGATCGAAATGAACGGGCGTGGAATTTTGTATTTCTTTATTTTTTTCCATATATAATATCACGCGTTCTCTCCTTTCCCTCGCGTATATATTACCACTATCACCAATACGTAATAAGGGAAACGACAATCGAGTGGTGCATAACGTTTTATAACGTCGTCGATATTGTTATTATTATTATTATTATTATTATTACGAAAAAAAAAATTATGAAGTATAACCGTTCACTTTTCGCACTGGTCCCCGGTCTTGTTGTCGCCGTAACACGTTGTCGATCGATTATTTTTATTGCCAACACACGAAATTCGTATATTTATAACCAAAAAAAAGAAAAAAAACGGTATTTATATAGTCGCGAGTATTGCTGTGGACGTCGCCTTTATAAGCGAATTATTTTTACTGAATAAACGGCTTTATTAGACACCCGTGGAAATCCGAAAGCGACATGATATTTTTAATCGTTATTTCGAAAAAAACGCGATTCCGAGTTTCGGCGTGTGCAATCCGATTTGTCGGGAAAGTTTTTAAAACGGTAATGAATTGCCAGACTCGGGAATCGATCAAGATCGTTTTTTTTTTTATAATATATAATATACGTGTGTCGTGCGTTAAAACATCACATCAGCCCTTTAAATAAACGAGTAAAAAAAAAAAAAAAACAACTCTTTTTTTGTTTTTATGACGTCAACGACCAACGGATAATCGCAATAAACGGCTGGAAATCGGAAGAAACTCTATTTTATTTATTTTTTTCCTAGTCATAAAGTTACGTTTTTGGTTTGAATTTTCAAGACTATTATTTCGGCATTTGTCTTACGCTCGCTATTTATTTATTTTTTTTCCGCCAAAAATATCGAAAAAATAGTTTGTCTTTCGAGCGGTTTTTTTTTTTTGTCGTCGTTTTAATTACGCTCCGGAAAAGTGTATACTGGGGGCAAAATAAATCGTAAAACGTTTCAAAAAAAAAACGGCGCGCGTAATAGTGGAAATCTTTTTCGGTACAACGTCATCGCGGAAAAAAGGCCGTTCGTCTTTTCCACTCTCTGTCGGTGCAGAACACGCGAGACATTTTTGAACATCGGCGACAGGCGACAGTATTGGTGGGAGTTATGGGGGGGGGGCACATATTATTATAACTCATTACGCGTGTGCTGTTGCGATAACAGCTGTGTGTGACGTCACGCGACGAGATTTCGTTTCTATAAAAAATTTCCTTTCCATCCGCTCGCCGCCGTCGCAAAGACGTTCACTTATTTTATTTATTTATTTATTTTTTTTCTACACGACAACGAACGCCGCCGCGGTGAGCGATACTGTTTTGTTGTAATTCACTCGTCGTAGTACTCGATGTGGTGGTGTATAGTAGCAGTAGTTGTTCATCAGCTCTCTCGGACGTTTCGCGTGAATACTGTTTATTTTTTTTTTTTTTTATATAGTAATTAATAAGTGTGGGCGGCGTTCGACAACGGGCCGCGAGAGAAGCGAATATCCGGAGAACGCGTGAATGTAAATATTATTTTCTTTTTAATTTTTTCTTTTCTGTTTTTCGTCCAAACGCACGCGGGGGCTCGCATACGGCGAAGAAAAATCGTATTTTTGATGCGCGCGCGCCCGTCGGTCTCGTCGTCGTCGCGATAACTGCGTGGACGCCGTTGGAGAAAACCGTTTAATTTTCTCATTTTTTCTTTTCTCTTTCCCGCTGCGGTTTGTGATCCGTCGCGCGTTTTTCTTATTTTCTTTCGGGGTGTATACGTCGTTCGACTCGCGTAATAATCGCCCGAGGTCGTCGTAGAGGTCCGGAACACATTTTTTTTTTTTTTTTTTTGGTTAGGAAATTTGTCCCCGGTTCTCCTCGTCTCGCCCGGCGATTTTTCCTCGTTGCGGTTCGAATCGAGTGAAAGCGGCCGCGCCGCCGTGTGGTGGTGGCGGCGGCGGTTCTCCCGTCGTCGTTAGTGGTTAGGTCGACCTACGCGCGCGTTTCGGTGTGATAAAGACCTTGGCCCGGTTCTTCGTAACATGTGAAATCGCGTTCGATACACGAATTACTGCGAAATTGCGCGGTTTGTTGGTGTTTTTTTTGTTCGTCGGATAAACGACAAACACTTCCTCTTCGTTCTCTTTGTGCACACGAATATCATACGATAAAAACACATCGAGGCTGTGTGTGTGTGTGCGCGTTCAGGTTAAGCCCTCGATCCGCGGGGTGGTGTTGGTAAAGCGGGAGTTAACTCTTTCGTTCTCCCTTCACGCGTCAAAAGAACAAAAGTCATAATAATTGACGATTTTCAAAATTCGTAGCAATAATAAATAATAAACACACCGAGAAATAAACGTGTATTATTACATTTTTTAACGCCCCGTTTTAAAAACAAAAAATAAAATTAGAAATTAGTAAATCGTTGCGCTATTAAATAAAATAACATTGTTCGCGCCTCTTTTATTTTTATTATCACTTTATACGCACGAATATTTTATTCCCGCACCGGGGGAGTCCGGCGCGTGTCCGTCTGTCTCGTGTTATCGGTTTTTTCGGGAGAAACGTAACAAAAAAATAATAATAATAAAACGTCCTTTCCAATTCGCATTCGATTACGACGTGGTGTTGTGTGTAACCACCGCGCGCGCGCGCGCACCACTGCTCCCCCGCAGTGTACAACGTGACTTTGAAGTTATTATTTTTTTCGTCGTGCGCGCGCGCTTGTGTTGTTGTTCGTCTCTCGTCGTCTCGTTTCTCGTTATTCGTTAACAACGGTTTTTCAAAAGTGCCCAGATGAAATGAAACGACAACCGCCGCCGTCGTAAAAAAAAAATATAAAGTATTTATTTTGTTTTGTTTTGTTTCGTAAAACAAAAACGTACGAGGTACGTTTTTTATACATAAAAAAAATTTGCTAGTTTTTCTTTCCTCGAGAAAAACGACCGTTGCCTACCATTCGTTTTCCCTTTAACAATATCTCCGGATTTGGAATAATAATAATAATGTTATTGTATAATATACTTTTGTGATTTAAACGCGAGCGGGAATTATAGAAATAATTTTTCCGAATAATATTTGTATTATAAATTATTCTCTTTTTGTGTGTGTAAAAAAAAAAAAAACGTTTTTAATTATTATTATTATATACACGGTCGGAGAAACTTTGATTAAATTTTAATCGCGTATAATATATATATAATTAAATTTGTTCTTTGCTGGTGAAATACGCGCACGCGCGCGCCCGTTGTCGTGCCAAAACTTATGTCTTATTAGAAAAAAAAAAAAAAAAAAGAAATATACTTTTTTGTTTTTAACGCGATAATTTTTTTTTCTCCCTCTCGCTCGTAAGTCTTACGAGATTTAATTTAATTCTACCGCCCTACTACTGTTACGCAATAATAAATTATCAATTTAATTTCATAAGCCACCGCGTTTTTTTTTTTTTTGTTTTTTAAAGAAAATTCCTTTCGCCCGAGAAACGACTATGCGTCGTTCCTTTACTACGGCTATTTATAATATAACATAAATCGGAACGGTTTTCAAACGGCCGTCGGCGTCCGGCGAACACGTATATATTGCGTAACCACATAACACGTATACGGTTTATTAACGGGCGACCGCAAAACTATATATATAATATATTACGACCGATTGTATATCATCGCATCGCTCCTCGGGCAGGGGCGTATACAAGGGGGGGGGCAATCGAAAAATTAATCGAACTAAAACTAAAAATGTGATAAAACATTTTTTTTTGATTTAAAACTTATTATTTTCATATAATTTTTCGATAATTCTAAGTTGGCAACACATTCGACGGGCCGTTTTTCTATTCGCCCCCCCCCTCTCCCTAGGGGATGAAGTAAATACGCCCCTGTCCTCGGGTAATTTCGGTGAAAATTCGTTTTGTACGGATCCCCGCGAGAACGTCGCCGCGGTGTGCTTGTACCACCGCCGTATTCGTTTTCCGAACGAAAATTGTCTATTAAATTATTGCTGCGATTCAATCGTAAAAACGTTCACGTTCGTCCGATGTAATACGAAAATCTCTTTTGTGTTATGAAAAAAAAAATGTTTTATAATGTATGAAATATATACCGGAATTGTGCGTGTCGCTCGTATTGCAAAAAGAAAATTAAAAAAAAAAATCGAACGTTTCGATTTTCTTTCTTTATATTATATATATACGTATTGTCATCGGCTCATTTTGCTCCGCAGTACGCGCAATAATAACGTTCTCTTTTGCTCTTCTCCACACGCCGCGTCATCGGTCTGGTGTGTGTGTGTGTGTGTATTCTTCGCGGCCTTGTCCCCGTATACACGACGCGAAACAATTTTTAAATTTTTATTTTTTTTTTTTTTTAACGCATTAGCAGCCGCTAATACTTATCACTCGCCCGCACACAATCCTCCGCCGCCGTTTATAGGTTATAGAAATCATTTTCGATATACGTATATCGTTGACCGCTAGCGGTGACGATGACGAGACACACGACCTTCTCGTATACGAAGAACGTATAGAAAAAAAAAATATAATAATTTATTACGGAAGAAATATATATATATGGGAAAAAAAACCTCGCGATATATTAAGAAGAGTTTATTATTTAATTTCGTTACATTTACATAAACAATTTTACGAAAAGAAATTCTTTATGTACTTATATATGTATATATAAAAAAAAGTATTTTCGTTATTGCCGTCCGTGTGAATTGACCGCGTAACGCCGCGTAACGAGGTGATAAACGGTGTTTCGAGGTTACGATTTTTGTTAATGCCTGTGACGGTCGTAGAACAAACAAAAAAAAAACTTTCAAACGCATTCCTCGCGCAATATTTTACTACCAGTTCGCGTATTAATATCGGACCCGACCTAACTCAACGTTTAGGTACATCATCGCGCGATTTTTTTTTTATCGTATTTAAAACATTAATATGTTTTACGCTGCGGGGCACGTACAGCCAGAAACACAGAGTATTATTTGTAAAAAGATCGATTTCCGAATTCGATCTTCGGCAAACGCCGCACCGCCGTATTCGTTACGGGACTCCGCCAAATCGGTCTTGTACAAAGTTGACCACCACATCTCGATATCGCCCGCCCGCGTGGTGTTTCATTTTTTTTCAATTAAACTGATCATCATTTTAACCGCCTGTAGTGTGGATTACGTTTTTCCACTACTGCTTATACGCGTTCTGCGTATCGTCGCGGTCGTCCATCTATTTGATCATCGGGCAGATCTAGTTCTAATTCTGAACTAGTTGGATCAGACTATAGTTTTCAGTATTCTGCGGTGCACAATTCGAACGCCACCAATCCGGATTGATCGAAGTTATTGGCTGTGAAAGAGCACCGTCGGTGCACGGCGAAACGAAACCATTTTTGATGCGGAGACACAAAGGGAAGGGCGTCATATATATACTCGGATATATATGTAATTTATATAGTTTCAGTATTGATTTTCACGTAAAAGCCGGTCTCGGTTTTTTTTCCCCCTCGTGCAGCTATTAACGTATAAATTTACGCGAATTTTCAATATTGCAATAATACGATGAACAACAAAATAATAATTTGGTCGGTACTACGTGCTGCTCGCATACTAAAACGCGCGATGATAATAATAATAATAATTTCTCGTCGCAAATCCGTGTTATCTGTACGTTATTTAAACATTGTCGAACACTCGAGTATTTTTTTTTTTTATGTATACATTTAACATACGTGCGTTCGATAGAGAATTTTACTGAATTTTTTTTATTTTTTGCACTGGCCCGTGGATTTTCAAGAGCCGCGCAGCGCACAGACACGCGTAGAATTAGTGCGGGAACAAATAATAATAATAATAATCGCGAACGCTTTGACGCAACGGCCGCCGCCGCGCGTGTTCTGCTGTGTGCAATCAAGTGGACTAAAACACATATAATAATAATAATAAAAATAATAAAAAAAACGTTTATCGATCTGTTGTTGTTCGCTGCGCGGCGTTTCGAAACGATATATGTATATATATTAAAATGTTTTTACATGTATATTTTATTTCTAACGTGCGATATAATCTGTTGTTGTACGGATAAATTTGTACAACTTTTTTTTCAAATTTCAAACCCTATGGAAATCGCGTTTTAGTTAGATATATTATGTATATATATATAAAAAAAAACGTACGTTCCGTAATAATTTGACTTACGAGAAATCCTTTGATCGCCGTCTCCTCGAATACGTACTGAAAACGTTGTGAGGTTACGTCGATTTAGCCGTCGGGTCAACGGCGAAATCAACGATTGTGTGCGGGAACGGAATAAACAAAAAAATCGTTTTCCAATTTTTTTGTTTTTTTCTGTTGTAATTTTCGTGTTTCATTTTTCACACCGAAAACCCGGTAAATTTCTTTCTCTGCGCCTTTCGTTTGACCTCTAAAACAAAATTGTTGTTATTATTAATACGTACGCGCGCGCACGTCCCGAGGGGAACGTTTGAATTTTGTTTCACGCTTCATGGAAACGCGCGCACAATATTTTACGCATTGTTTGTACCGTAAAATAATCACATATACGCGAAAATAATTCAATTTTGTCTTCGAAAAATAAAATAGAACGATTTTTTTCCTTCCTCCCTCCGCATGTTGTGCGCGCGCGCACACAACACCGACTATACGGATTTTTTATACATAATTTTTTTTTTTTTTAACGGCTACTGCCAGTAGTTATTTTGTACGCGTTCTCGCATTGACGTTTCGCGTAAATAATTGTTGTGTGTTTGTGTGTGTATTTTAATCGTTGGTAATTATTTTTAAATTAATTGGCGGGGGGGGGGGGGAGGGGAGATCATTCGTCGAGTTTCGGTTTTACGTTTTTTCGCTTTTTTTTTTTTTATATTATACGTAAATTGCGTGTTTACTACGCGCGTACGAATAATATACACACACGGTTTTTTGTTCTATTCCGACAGTTAAACACAGTTATTTATTATTATTATTATTATTATTATTTTTTTTGCTACTTTTCGTTGGTACAAAACGCGAATCGTACGAGTGTATTCCCTTTCCTTCCAATAGCCGAAACGTTCATATTATTCCTCCACTACCTCCCCCCCCCGCAACCCGATTCGAATCGTACGAGTTTTGCTTTTAGATTTTTTTTTTTTGTTGAATTTTTGAATTTTTTCGAAAAAAAAAGTTGGTATTCCGTTTGCACTTTGAAATTGGGGCGAGAATATATTTCTCGCGACCGTTTAAGAGGATCGGAAACGCGAGTATATTTTCTCTTTCGCACACACGAAACACACAGTAAAACAAACGTTCCTCGCCTTTTGCAACGTATCGATCTATTATCAAATGCGCGATGGATTCCGCAAACAGATTAGAATTCTTTGTGGATTTCACTTATGATCGATTTTCTCGCTTTCATTTTGTTTTTGTTTTTTTTTACCAAAAATCGAATATTTGCGATTCTTTTGTTTTTTTTTTTTCGTTTAAATCCGTTTAATTGCTTTTGACGGGATTTGTGTGAAAACATTTTCGAATGTGTCGACATCCTCATTAGTAGGACCTCCTCTCGACGAAAAAATCCGTTTTCAAATTTCTTATCACACCGCCGCTGTAGATCTGTGTTGTTAGAAGTGAAAAACTTCTATTTTACTAAAGTGAGAAAATACCCGTTTTTAATTCACTTAACGCTAATAAAAGTGATGACGGCAGTCGGATACCAAATCGTCACAATGTGGAGACCGCGAGAGTTCACGAAATTTCACTGAATGTGTAGTTTTAACCAAGACAATGTGTTATTTTGAAAGAAAAATAATCGCCCGCACGATTGTTGTATCACCAAAAAAAACCACCCGACTTAGTATTTTCTTTTAAGTAAAAACGAAAAAAAAAATAGGATATTTAAACGAATTTTATTGGTCGCGCGGTGTGTTATAAATTCAAAATCAAATTCGATCGTAACGTAATAAATCTGCAGTCGGGGAAAAAAATTAACGATTCGAAAATTTTGTAACGGTATTCGTGTCACTCTTTGCTTCGGGAAATTAAAAAAAAAAAATTTATATGTTTTTTCCCCCGTGTGACAATTTTTTTTTTTATTATTCAAACGCTTTCTAATTACAAATTACACTTAATAATCGGTTCACGCCCGTTCAACTCGTCGTCGTCGATAACGATTATCATTGCTCTATACGAATTATTTAATTTTTTAGTTTTCGGTTTGTAAATAGATTAAAAATATATATAAACGGTGTATGCGACGCGTTTAATCTATATAGTTTTAATAGTCCTTATAATGAGTTTTAATCTTTCTTTTTTTTTCTAAAAAAAAAAACTATAATATAAATAACGGTTATTTATTCGCAGTGATATAATCGTATCCACGCTTATATTTAAAATAGAAAATATGTATTCGAGACTTTTAAGACGTTTCTGTTAGTATTTTCATGGTTTTTTCTCCGCGATATCTACGTATTTTTTTTTTTAAATTTTTTTTTTGCGCGTTAAACGCTCTCCCGTAGTAAATCAACAAACCAAACGACGTATTATATACGTTTTTATTTTAACCACCATATTGATGTGTGTGTGTGTATTTTCTTCGGAATATTTTTTTGATCACCGAAGCGCGCAATATACGATCTGTGTCGCTTTTTTAAAATAATTCCGTCGATGTATTAATTTTTTTTTTTCAATTTTAACGGCTTACATTCGAGCGTTTCGCATTGAAAAGTAAATAATAATAAGAAAAAAAAAGCTATTTTATATATATAAAAAAAAAAACCGTAAAAATTATGCAAACGTAATTGATATTTTCTCGAGAAATATTTTTCGCGTTTTTTTTTCTCTACATAAATTATTATTAAACGCCGGGCGCGATCGAAATTCAATCGGCGGTCGCGGTTTTCGTAAAATCGGCTCGTTTTTTTTTTTATTATTATTATTATTTATTTATTTATATTCGTTTCTTCTCCGTTTCTCGGCTGTTTTATTTATAATACTACGCGATAATATTACGACGATATTACGTTTATCGCGCGGTATACGCCCGACCGGGGAATTTCGACTACGTCTCGCCATTTAACCGTCCCACTACCACTGACCTCAAAACGGTTTATTACGTTTTACGTCGACGTGCGCGCGCGCGTCCATCACGAGAAACGAGTTCTCCGTCCAAACTAGGACGCCGGGGCGATTGTTTTGTAATTTTTTTTTTTTTGTTTTTTTTTTTTTAATACCGTGCGTGCGCATTTCGACGTTCGTAATATTTTAATATTTATGTGCGTATTGTTTTATATATATATATATATATTTAATTGCGGAGTCATCTGTGTTCGAGTAGGAAAAAAAAATAATTAATATATTCACGCGTAGAAATGCCGCGCGTAGGCCGGTGAAATACCGTTTATATTGATTTTAACAATTTTTTAATTTTCTTATAAAAATAATTTAACGTTTCGTCGTATACTGCAATCGTAGTGTTTTACGTCAATCGTCGTAGTGTCGATATTATCTTAGAAATATTTTAGGAAAAAAAAAAAACGATATAGACTTTTTTTTTTTAACGCTTCGTAATCGTTACACGTCGTTCGTTGTCTCGCGTCCGAAACGCGTACGATTTACGAACGATCGTCCCGTGAAAAAATCCGAAAAGATATCCCTCCGACCCTGTGTGTGTGTGTGTGTGCGTGTACTAAACGGCGTTGCGACAGTTGCGAGTGAATTTTATTTTTTTCGTGTATTTTACGTTGTGTAATATACGCGACGTGTGTGTATTATTATAACCTCGAGATCGTTGCCAAAATATATCGGCTTTGTATTTAAATTTATTATTATTATTTTTTTCGATTTTGCCGTCGATTTGTGTAATAGTATGGAAAATAAAACAAGGTCTCGTCGTCGTCGTCGTCGTCGTCGCGGTTCGTTGTTCTCGAAAATACTCGTCTGTAGTAACGGATTTTGTTTTATTTTTTTTCGTTATTATTATACAAAATTATATATATATATTACGTCAATTGTGGCGATGCGAATGAGCGACGAACGCCGCGGAATCGATTTTATTCGCGAACATTTATTTATAATAATCGCTGTCGATATTTAACACGGGTCCTTTTTTCCATTCTCCGTTCCTTGGATTTTTTTCTAAAAGATTTATCAAAAAAAAAAAAAAAAATCTTTATGACGCTTACGATTCCGTTCGATTGGTTATGCGACGAACGTTCGATTCTCTGTCAAATCACTATACTTTCGGGGCTTTTAAAAACGACTCGCGGTGATTTTCGCGTTCTTTTTTTCCCCCTCGTAAATTCTCGTAGTCCGTCAATAGTTTAAAAAAAAAAAAAAAAAACAAAACTTTTTCACTTCTTTTATCGAATGTCCAATATTAGATTTGTGCCCGAAAGAATCGCGTACGCTGGTGACGAGTTCCTTTCCCTTCGGCGGAATGTAAAAAGAAAAAACGGATTTCGTCGGTGGTCAAATGGTGTTGTTGTTTCGCTCGGGTTTTTAAGCGCGAGAAAAAGAAGTAAAACGTTTTTGCTTATAAAACCGTGTGCTTATAATAATAATAATAATAATAATTACGCGACGCGAGAGACGAGAAAATGTATAGAAATAATAAAATACGCGAAGATATTAACAATTACGAGCCGTCGTCGTTATAAGGAGAGATACGTTATTATAAAACGGGCGCGGCGGAACGATTTGAGAACACTGTACTTGTTGCTGTAGCTTTTTATTATTATTATTATTATCTGTATAGTAATTATAGGTTATATATATATATACGTTTTGTATAAATTATTTTATTTTTTTTTTTTGTTAATCCGGAAATTAATAAACGACGTAGTTGGGAATTCGGTTATTTTCGCCAACGCTTTTTACAGCGACGACGAATTTAATTATAACATAACCGCGTTGAAATATTTCCAAAAATAATAAATACCGTAGCGGTGCTCCCGATCGGGGGAAGGGGACCACAGTATATATTTTATTATCTGAAATAATTAATGTAAATCGCGTCTCGCCAATAATAATAATATTAATAAAAAAAAAATCGTTTTGAACGTCGCGTTTTGTCTAGGTTTCGTTTTCGAGGTCGAAAACAATGATGGTGTGTACTGCGTGCAAATGGACTGCGCACAGTGTAAACGTTGCCGTCGCATTAATAAATCGCGAAAATGTCACGAGTGTATTTGCGAAAACGTTCGAACGGTTAACATTGCTACGTCACTCCGATCATATATTTTTCCCGTTCTCTCAAATACCCAATCAATCCAATCGCACGAGGTCAGAGAAACAAAGCAAAATATCCGTATGTAATTCACGGGGAGTTTACAGCGAACGGACGATGGGTACAAAACAAGCGTACAAACGGGAAATCGGAATGGGGGGGGCCCCCGGATTAGCGGAAAACGTTTGGATTGAGAAGAAAAAAAATTGATATTTAACGCGCGAATACGGAGAAAAGGTCAATATGAACGTACGTCTACTGCAGGATTTATACGCGCTTGGTAAACGTGGACGAACGATCCGGATGTCTTTCGTTTTTTTCTTCTTCTTTAAACTCGGTATAGAAGAAAAACAGAAAATACGTACAGAAATAAGGATCGAGACGGCAGATGATGATTAAGAGCCGATATTCTACGCGTAATGGGATTTCGGTGGACAGGAAGGTCCCACCAGACGACGGGGTACATTAGTGGTCGAATGTGATCTTTAACCTAACGTTGGACGCCGTATTTGTTTCTCGTCGTACAAAGAGCTCCGGGGAGGAGGACTGAGACGCGGAGATCGTTGTGTTTAAATGGATTTACGGATTTTGTGGGGAAAAAAAAATAGGCGTCGTTTTTTTTTTTTTTACTATATCCCTTCCCCCCGCGCGTTTATAAATAATACAATATAAATCCCTGCGCACGCGTTGTTGTTGTGTCGTCTCCGTCGTCCGTCCGCGGCTGCTCGTCCAGCCTCCGGGTCACGTCGTGCGTACACCGCCCCACCGGACCGGTCTTGCCGTTGTTAATCGGTGTGATGATGCTGCGCGTCACGCGTCGTGTGTTTTATTTAATGCCGAGATGATAAATATAACAATACCGTCATCTTCTCTATATAGGCTGTTGTTGTTTTCAAAACGCAAATTTGTTTTGCGTTTTCCTCGTCAACACACAACAAGGCCGTTATTTTTATTATTATTATTATTTTGTTATTGTTGTTGTAAACGTTATTGAATAGCGTTTTTTTTTTTTTTATTGTCTTTTCTATTCTCGTTTGTAAATAATATGCACGACGAACACGCACGTGTTTGACGATGTGAACGGGGGAGAGTGATTTTTTTGGTTTTTCCAAACGGCTCCTTTTCGACACAGTTTGTTCGTCGACGAACAGCGGTTAGAATAGCTTACGTGATTTATGTATTTTTAGAGATAATATTTTCGCGTAGCCCGTTTTTTTTTTTTTTTTTTGTTTCGTTTAATAACGCTGTTTGTGTTCGCCCGTGTTTTCCAGAAGCAGTAACTTTTTGAAACCCGGCGAAATGAAACCGCCGTACACGTCGTCGATGAGCGGCGGCAGCCGATCGACGGGCGGCGGCATGCGAAGCAGTGCCAACCACTCGTCGTCGCATCACAGGCCTGCGCACAACAAGCCCAACCTTGCCGTATCGAACGTAAAAAATGTAAGTGGTCTTCTCTATGCCAGCGGGCAACAACGGCGATTGTCGTTCAATCGAACGCTGCTTTACGACGATTTTCCTTTTTTTCTTCTTTTTCTCTGCAGAGTCACACGTCATCGTCAAACGACACAAACACGCCAAGCACGATCGAGGACATCCTGAACGTGAGTGTATTGAAATTAAATTCCCGTAGCCGTTATTTACGTGCACACACACACACAGAACGACGATGATGTACTTATCGATGGGGTGTTTTTTTTTGTGTTTTCGCTCAGGAAATGACCGTCGGTCTTCCGCTCGTGTCCGACATCGCAGAAACGCCGAGGGTCACTATCGTCGACTCGAAGTACACGGCTGACGGAAAAGTGGAACCGCAGCAAAGGATGAGCCCCAAAGGTGAGTGACAATAACGGATCGCGTACGAATCCGGCGTTGAACGCGGTTTTTTTTATTTTCTTCGTAGTTTTCGCAACGTCCCGCCGCGGTATTTAATTAAAAAGCGTTACGATAAAAATATAAAATATATATATATAACACACGGGAAACTACTTTTAATCGCGGATTTCAAGAAATATCGGATTTTTGAAACGTTTCAAAAAAAAAAAATAATAATAAATGAATTGTAGAACGATATATTTCGTAACGATTGTCAATCTTCAGGTGCACATGTCATCGGTACTGAGTACGACGCTCTAAAGAGAGCGACGATGTTTTTATATTTTTTTTTTTCCAAACCGAATTCCAACAGGAATTTTCATCGAAAAATAGCGTTTTTTTCGTAATTCTTTAATTTTTTTTTGTTCTCTTCGAATTGCACAAAACTGGAAAACAAATTGTGTTTTGCTATAAGAACCGTAAGAAAACGTTTTTCGTATTGGAAATTTAGTGGTTTTTTCGAACATCGAAATTCATCGTCGTTTTTATACTACGTTATAGCAAATCGATATTATTGTGTATTCTTCCCTCCCCCCGCCCCTTCTGCGACGAGCGAATTCGTTGTTTCTCTCCCGTATACGGTATTTTCAACTTCGATTTTTTCGCATTTTTTGATCCCATTGATATTATTCGTCTTTTGACCAGTACTACTAGCCAAGATCAAAAAAAAAAACAAAAACAAAAAAAATGGATCGTTCTTTTAAATATTCTCGTGTTCGTTTCTTTCCCGCGTCCCCTACGGACTTTTTATTATTATAATAATAATATATTTTGTAATAAAAAAAAATAAAATCCGTCCCCAAGGACCAGTAGTAACGATAATATCGTTTTTTTACATACCGTTACCGCCATCTATACGTCGGTCCGCGCGTCGTCGACAACGCCACGCGCGTCGTCTGGGTTGTGCTCAACTACGGCGCTATAAATTTACACAGTGCATAAAACGATACGACAATTATCGGGTATTGTTTTACACGCGCCCGTTGCCCATATTCGTTAATTCGTTTAACGCGCGTCGAATAATTGAATCGATGATTGCAGAAACGACACGAGTCAATTTTTTAAAACTTTTGGATAATTGATAAAAAGTGTATAATTTAAATAATTCTGAAAAAAAATTCTTATTTAAAAATGAATACTTCACTTGTAGAAACATATTGTGCACTGATTGTACACAAAAGTTTTTCACTCAACACAATAAAAACGGATGACTAGCATGTGTTTTTGCTAATATCTAAATTTCACAAAAAAATGTGACTCGTCTCGTTTTTAATGCAATCATCGATTCAATTATTATCGCACTTGTGCGCGCGTCTTGACAATTATCGTTAATTTTAGAAAATCGTATTATAGTATCGACGTTTTAAAGGCAAGAAAAAAAAAAAATTTAATAAAAATCGTTTACGGTCCAATATGCGCGAGGGCCGGGGAGATTTAGTGGGAAAACGCTCGGGCGAAAACGTATTTATTTTTTTTTTTTTTCGAAATATACAGATAACGACTAAAATATATGTATGTTTATTTAAAAACTCCAAACGAAAATCAAAATAATTATTCGTCATTTCTCGTGTGATTGAAATTCGGAAAACTGTGTGCTGCCGCGGCGGTGTGTAAAAGTCGCCGCGATAGACGAAGACGACGTGTGTCACATTAAATAAACATTTATAACGAAAATGTATTGTCGGGGATTGTTGAGGAAAAAAAAAACACGACGTCGTTCATTTTCGCCCCATACGTTCACCTTACTAATGACTATTACTGTATACGGACCGTGCTTATAGGTGACACAAGATGGTCCGAAGCAGTGGCGTGTTGCGCGAGAGAAAAAATAAATAAATTGGTTTATTGGTGTTTCCGGATTGAATAACGTAACTTCGTTTACAATTATCGTGTTCGAGTCGAATTCACGGATCGGCAGTTGAGTCTAATTCGTCTCTAACCGAATCGAACGCTAATTGAACGAACGAATTTATTTTTATTTTCAAAACGTTCCGTTTTGCGTGCCATTGACGTTTTTCACGTGGCACCGGGTATTATTGTAGGAGGCGCAGTCCGAATAGAGTTAATGACAGTCAGCTAATATAGTAGGACATGATAATATGCTCGTGTCGAGCGATTTCGCTCTTCCGTGATTCGTTTCAGACGTGTCGTCGTCGTTTTAAGAACTCGAAATGTCGTCTCCTCCAACGACTCTTTTTTTCCCTTCCTCTCACTTACCTACCGCCATTTAGCGAGAAAAACGATGCAACAATCCCCTTACATTCGCCTTTGCAGGCGGCCCACGCGATATTCAAACGTTAACTTATTATCGACGTGACGTGTTATTCGCGCGCGTTCACCAACAAAAGACATCGCGTGTTTCGAAATGTTTTCGAAAAAAAAAAGAAAAATTATCGTTTCAAATTCCTGCTTTTTGCTTTTCGCGACGACGTTAATATATTATATTACACGTTTCTTCTTTCTCGCCAAACTCTTCTCGGCTTGTTATTTATTTTACGGTCGTTTTTTTTTTTTTTTGCATTTTTCTTAGTCTTTTTTTCGTCGTTTTCGTAACGCGTTCCCGACTCGAACCCGTTGAATAATCGCCGCGCGTTTCGACCTACCCGACGACGGACGTTTCTCGTCGGCCTCATTCCGCACCGCACGTAGCCCGTCGTCACCATAATATTATTACCGCCACCGTGAACACGCGTTCCCAGCCCCGCCGACCCGCGTGTTTATTTATTTTTCCCTTTTCCTACGAACCGCCGACGGCGAAAACGGACCGGGGGTCTCAACAGCAACGCTAACGTCTCGTCCCGATCGTTATTGAGATTGTTGCAAACACAAATATGCGCACGCACGACGGCGAAACGTCGGACGGACGAGGACGCCCGGCAATCGGGTTTCCTACACACCACAACGAGTTATATTTAGTTTCGAAAGTGTTACGTTCGATATTCACCAGCCGTCAATTTAAAGCCCGCGTCGTTTCGGTCCACATTTCGTTGCTGTTGCGCACCACGTCCCTGTTTTCCTAGACCCCAGTATCCCGTGATACGGGACGATCCGCAGCACGTCGTACTGTGTTTGGTCTTCTCTGATTATCCGTCTCCACCGGCCTTTTTGTATTTTTTTTTCTCCTTCTCTCCCTCCGCCCCCGGGCCCGTTTCATTTGCTCGCGTTTCATCGTTTTTGCGCCATATAGACTAATAGTAATAATAGTTCTAACAGTAATAATAATAATACTTCGGCGTCTCTTTTTTTTTCTTTTTTATCGCGAACACAACACGAGTGTGTCGCGCGCGCGCACACTGTGCACAACGCACGAAAATATGATGTACAGCGTGTAAGTTCTACGAGAGGAAATAATAAATCCTTTAAACAAATCTGTGGCCGCGGTCTGTTGCGATGGGAGAAGCAGAGTCGTGTGACGACCACGGGTCCGGAAGAGCGGAGGAATTTTTCTAATATTTACTTCGAAACAGATAGTTTGTCGTTCGTTCGTTCGTTTTTTGTACGCGCGCGTGTGCTATTGATTCGTTTCCACGCGAAGCCAATTGTACGCGAGAAAAAAACGTTCTTTTCGTTCTTGGATTGCGATTTTCTCGCAAAAAAGAAAACAAAAAATAATCCCCCGAAAAAATCGCGTGTTGTCGCCGCGTTATTATAGTAACACGCGTATTGTTACAACGAGCGCGGTTGTCGTATTGTCGTTGAAATGTTCAAATTTGTTCGTGTGTTCGCCGTCTCGTCCGCGGGGCGGGTAAGACGACAAAAGCAAAAGAATAAAAAAAACCGACTTCGTTGGTTTAAAAAAATATACGAAATGAAATAAACGCCCTGTGACGGCTTTTACACGCGCGACGACTATACACAATTTTTATGTATATAATATTTATAATATATAAAATAGTGCGTGTACTCCAGGGAGATCTCTGCAGCTTGCAGCGATATGTTTGAAAATCCTCCGCCGTTTGATTTTTTGGTTTCGTTTTTACGAAATACGCGACGTCCGTCGCGATTAATCTGGTTTTTTCCGATTCCGAATTCTTCTTCGAACCTCTCTCGTAGAAAACGACTTTTATGATTTTTCTCTCGAACAATTTCGTCGGAGTCCTTTTTTTTTTTTTTTTTTGATAAATGTCGCCGGAAGAAAATATACAATTACTCAATTCGGTTTTAGTAGACATAAAAAGAGAAGAAAAAAAAATTCAATTGTGTATTAAATTTATTAAATTATTAAATACTCGTACGTGACCGAAAATAAAATAACGAATTAAATTTTTTCGCGATTAAAATAAAATCAAAAAGTTTATTTCGTTTTTTTTATAGATTTTTTTTCCGAAAAAGAAAACCGTACGGTTTCTTCATTAAAAACACACTTATATTTAATTTATATTGACACTTATATTATAGTGTCAAAAGAGTAATATTCTTTTCGGAAAACTGACTGTTGTCGTACGCCGCCGCCTTAATCGGACGTCTAGAGTGTCGTCGTGTATCTTAAAATAGTCTCGCAAATTTACATATATTCACACCGTGAAATACAGAACGAGAGGTGCCAAAATAATAATAATAATAATAATAATATACTCCATGCCCCATATAATTTATGTAAAATTAAATTATTTAAAACGTGTACAGTACGCGGTTCCATCTCCCTCTCACACCCTGTTATCGCGTCATCATACAATGTTTCGGTCTTGGTGAGGAAATATCGCGTTAAAAACAGAAGAAAAAAAAGCCACTCGAAACGCGTAAATATTAGTTTTTTGTTCTATCCACGACGACGTACTGCTGTCGGAAAAAAACTTTTTTTTTTTTTTTTCATAATATCTGACGTAAATTCGTTTGTTTTTATTCTTCTCGCGAGATCGCGGTGTTACATTATGTTTATTATTTTTTTTTTCACTTTGAATATATATTTTTATACTTGACGTTCGACCGTGCAATACACGTCGAACAAAATATATAAACGTCGTTTATGATATATACATTTTTTTTTACACATTTGTGTAGCGCGAAAAGTTTGACGTGTATTTATTGTGCGCGCGGAAACGCGGTGTATACAAAAATATATTGTGTTGGTCAAAGGATTGATTTTGTTTTTATACGGTCGATTTCTGTGATTTTCACTTCGATAAATAAATAGATTTTAATACGCGTTTTTTTCTTCTTCTACATTAAAATGACATCTCAAAACGACTGTGCGGTGTATTGAGGACGCAAATAATCTCGCATTTCGTATAGGAAATCGTCACTACTCGATGTGTGTTTAATTGTGTAGTGTAAGTTTTTTTTTAATTCTTCGGAGTTCTCCCAAATACACTATTGCGCTCGTGTGTTTGAACGAATTGTAAAAAATCGACGTGACATCGTCACCGGAGTTTTCGTGTATTTTTTTTTTTTTAATAAAAACGAATACCGGGAATATTAAATTTTCTTTTGTTTGTGAAGTGTTCGCGAGCGTGACAGATATGTTACCCGGAGATATACCCGGGGTATATAAACGTATTATTTATTATTATTATTATAATAATATTTGCCAGAAACGTACAATTTTTTTCTCCACTCGTTGTCTCCGACATTCGTGTTTTGTCGAATGAAATGTATGATTCATTGATTTTTTTTTTTTTGCTTTTTCTTATTTATCTGAATTTCGATAGAAATTCGCGAACGGCACATGTTGTTGCGTCTGCAGTCGCGAAGGAAACGACAGAGGTGATCAGAGGGTGTCGAGACGATATGACGTTGTGTTTTTAACGATGGAAAAAGACGGAAGAGGAGTGTGTGGATGATACGATAAAATTCGTGATTGTTATAAAAGCGGCGGGACGATGGACTGTTTTATGGAGGACTTAAGAACGGATCACGTAATCGGAAGTACGAGAAAAATTCGGTTGAATTATTTGAAAGAAAGAAAAAAAAAAGGAGAAAGCTCGAAATTATTAAACAAAGAGGAGTTTTGTTTTTTGTCGCGTTCTGCACGCGCGGCGGAAGTGGGCCTGTACACGTGTGTAGTAGCGTTACACACACGTTTCGTCGACAAATCGCGTGCGGTTTCCGTTCGGCGGTCCCCTCTGTATACACGCTCGTCTACTTTTATAAACACTACGTATTCGCAGTAATAGCCATTGAAACAATTGACGATTGCCCCATCCCGACGACGCGATGGTAATCCTCGAGTATGATTCGCTTAGCGTTCGACAATTCGTCCTCCTGTCCAAAACATCTGAAGTGATGAACCGTGTTCTCTCAAGTCTGTGTTGTTCTTCAGAGTATTTAGGAAATGCATATGTCGCATTGATTTTCGCATAGACTAACCTACTATTGTCTTCACGCATCGGTATTCTCGGCAAAGACACGGCGGTAACACGTTGTGAAGCACATGAGTCTGTTCACGTCATTTTCTTCGCCGCCTCAACGACGATCTGAAAATTCGAATCGGAAAAAAAGTACACGCAACAAGACCCGGGGATCTGACTCGCGCCTGCCTCATGAGGGGAGACATTCTATTTTTATTAATATTATCGAAATCTGCGCGTTCAAACGCGTCCATTGAGAAACGCGTGAAATATAATACGAGAAAAACTATCTCCCAGACATGTTCGTATCTCACGCCACACCTACTGCGAATCCAATGCGATTTATTCATTCGACTTTTTGCCGTCGAAGCCTTTTTTGTATTACCACGTCCACTCGCGTTTGTCGTTGTTTTCACTTCCTCGCACTCCGTATAGAGACGGACGAACGTTTCCGATTGATTTCTACAATATACGTATTAATATTTCGTTGGTTTTCTTTATTACGTACGGTTACGTGTACGAGAATCGAGAGCGAGGGCGATGCGCCTCGAATGTACGCGCGATACAACATCAATCGCGTCCGTGATGTTATGTGTAAGTGAAAATAATGGTGTATAAAAATACGCCGTTGCGGCGAAAAAATGAAATCGACGACGAATCCCCGCTTGGCGATTCCACGTCACGTTGTTGACCAACAGTCATTTAATAATAATAATAATTAAATAGTAAAAAAAAAAAAAAAAAAAGAATATAAAAAGGGAGGATATGTGCGAGAAAATTAAAGCCATTTATTATAATGTAGTAAAATCGTGTAAAAATAAAGATGATTTCGCGTTAATTTTATAATATAATCGTTTATAATTATATTAGAAAAGAGAAAAAAAATTCGAAATTTATCATTCCATTTCAAGAGCGTGTATAAACTATATTAATCGCAGTAATAAATAGTAAAATATCGCTAATTAACGTTTGGACGGTTTAGATAATTTTATTTGTTTATTTTAGATATAGAGAACACGTCAATAATACAATTGCACGCTCGACTTCTGTCGGCGAGTCGAAACGGAAACGAACGGCTTTTTACATTATGTTTACTTGTGTTTTTAATCGTTTTATATATTAAGCGTATCGTAAAACGTTAATGAATTCTCAGACGCGAAATCGATTTTTGTATTTCATACGTTGTCGTAATATTATCATTATTTTTCTTCTAGGAATTCGCACGACCTGCGCGTGTGGATAGAACACGGTTTTATTATTATTATTAGTGTAACACCACGAGTAATTCTCAACGTTGATTATAAAATCCAATTATTATTATTTTTTTTTTCTCAATAGAGTATTATTATAATAAACGCAGTGTTAGTGGGTTTCATTGATATTCGTTCATTACGCCATTATCGTCATTAAATGTGTGTGTGTGTGTGTGTAATATTTCGTATTTTATTATTTTAATCCGGTATATTTCAATAAAAATATTATATCCTCTGCTCCGATACACAGCGGACTGTGCATCGGTCAACTCTCGCTCGCCATTAACGGTTTTCAATTCTCTAAAAACGAACCGACACACAAATTCGTTCGTACGATTCACACTCGTGACGGTTTCCTACAATATCGTTCAAACGTATTTCTACACACCTCGTCTTTTTTCTTTTTTTTCGAGTATTCAATTGTACGACCACCTCTCCTCGGTTTGACACACGCCGCTGTATTCGTCGGCGCGCCGAATTTCGAAGCCTCTCTACGGTTTTGTTTTGTTTTTTTTTTTTGTTTCCTATTTCTCGTCCGCCTATTTCACCAATGTGTTAGCACGACTCGCAGTCGCGGCGGTTTTTTTTTTTGTTTTTTAATAAAAACACACCTGTTCCACAAATTGCGCTATTTGCCGTACGCGCACGCGCGCGGTAGTATAATATATATATATATTTTTTTTTTTCAAAAGTATTTTTTCGGGAAGTTTTTTTTCGGTTATGTGTTTGGCCGCGTGCCGCACACACGTAACGAAAAAATACAATTAATCGCCGCGACGACGATAACCGATTAACACGGGAGTTTCATAAAAAAAAAAAAACCCCCGATCGTCGTACTTTTGGATTGTAAAGTGTGCACTCTCTCGGAATACTAAAACGGGCGACGGAATACTAAAACGCGTAGAAGGCATTCTCTCGATTTTTATTTTCCGTACGCGCGTGTTTTTTTTTTTTTTTTTTGTATTCTTTCCGGGACAATTGTCGCGCGCGCTACGCGGTACGAGCAACAGCGCGGATTTTTCGTACCACCGGGGTACTACTCTCTCCGAGGGTCGGGTTTCGGAAGGGCGTCGCGCGAGGTATCGTCTCGAGCTCGTCTTTAACTGCGGCGGACGTCCAAAACGCCGTCCGTCGTCGCCGCCGCCGCCGCAGCTGCTGCCGTTTTAGTTTTAGTTTTTAGGGGTGTGGGAGAGAGAATTTTTTTTTTTTGTTTAAAAAACCGTACGGCCTATTTTTTCCCGCATAGAATCGCGTTGAAATATTTAGAAAAAGGGGTGACGGGGAAACCGCGACGACGACAACAGGTAAAATAACAATACGGCGCGCGTACGAAGAATACGAATTGAAAATACGATTAATCCCGTTCTCGTTCGTGCGCCGTTTAATTCTCACGCGCGGCGCGCTCGCGTACGTTTTCCTCAAATCCCCCTACGACGTTGCAGGGTCACGGTTTTACCAGTAGTTCTTCCTTCGCCCCCTTCCCTGTCCGTCCGGCGATAATAATAATCGATCCCATTTATTTCTTTTTTTTTTTTCCGCTCTCCCCCCCCCCCTTATTCTCGATATGTGGCGGCGGCGGTCTCTTATTACTCTGTCTGCTGTTATAAACGCGTGTATTCTTTTCTCTCCCTGTCTCTCCGTCCCCCAAATCCCCGTCGCGTCGACCAATCGCGAGCGCGCGCGCACACAACAATATAAACGTGTTCAACGGTCGCGTCTCGCGCACACAACGGCGATTACCGCATATTATATTATAGTAGTGACGGCGGCGTGTGTACGACTAACGACGACTACACGTATGACTATAGTATTATTACTGTTGTGAACGCGCGAGCGCGCGCGAGGGTCGTCGCGTGTGTGCGCGTGTGATTCATACGCGGCGCGAGGCCCGGTGGTAGTGTGTGCGTGTGTGTGTGCGTGTGTGTGTGTGGCGGCGCGTCGTCGACCCACCGACGGCCACGGACGTTGTTGCCAGTGTGTTCTCTCATTGCGTTATGGTGGTGCGCGCGTGTGCCGGTCGCGTGTTTTTTCGGCGTTTTCCCCGGCGTGTGTAACGCGCGTCTTATGATTTCGTGTGTTTGCAGACGCGTCGGAGAGCCTGAAAAAAATGCTCGGCGAACCCAAACCGCTTTTCGCGGAACCCGTGCACCATCACAGGAACAACGGCGCGACCAATCATTCGCAGTTACAGCAGCAACAGCAACAGCAACAGTCGTCGTCGTCGTCGATTTCTTCTTGTTCGTCGCACGGCGTGTCGCCGCCGGACGCGAGCGCCGCAGCCGCAGCCGCCGTGCCGATGGACGCCAAACCGTCCGGACCGTACAATCATTCGCTGTTCGCGTCGTGAGTATTATCCAATTATCGTTGTCGTAGTTGTGTCGTTACGCGCGCCTCTCTCTCTCTCATATTGTATCGTATCGTCTAAACGGTTTTTTTTTGTTTTTTTTTTTTGTTCAATCCGTATTACAACAACAGGTACATGGTCAAACCGTCCGTCAGAGGATCGAACATAATGCCGGCGCAACCGCAACAATCGATGACGCAGGTAAGCTTATCCCCACAATCGTTTTCTTCTATTCGCCTCGTATATGATTATTATTATTATTATCGTGTCCCCGTTTTCGCTTTTTTCTTTTCCCCTCGTATATTAACCGAACGCGTTGTTTTTTTTTTTTTTTTTCCTATTGTCGTGTGTGTGTGTGCGTGTGTCTTCTTGTTTCGCGTCACTCGCGCGCGGACGTGCACAGGAATCGCAACAGTCGGCGACGCTATCGTCTCCGCCGAACAACAGCAACAGCAACAAGAACCGTCGAAGTTCCACGTCCACCAACGTGATATCGTCGGACTTCTCGGCCAAGTGAGTGCAATTGTGTTTCGTCGTTGTTGTTTGTTATGCGTGTGTGTGACACGGGGACGGTGGTTAGGTTTTGTAGCGGAAGGGACGGCGGGGTCGTGTCGCAACGGGCCAGGGTGGGTGGGGCGGGAAGAGAGACTTTTTTTTTTTTTTTTTTTTTAGAAGAAAAACATAATATTTGTAGGAATATTTTCGAATCGGGCGAATGGCGTCCAGTGTTACTTTTCGTACACCACGCGCAATCCATAAAATACAATCTACAATTATTATCGTTTCGACGGAAACACAAATGATATTACGATAGAGTCGTCGTTATTAGGAGGACGGCTATTAATCGTTCCGCTATCGCCGGTATACGGTGCGCGTATAAGCCGCATTTATCGTTAATTTATTATTATTATTTTAATTATTATTATTTATTTATATATATTAATTATGAATCGTTATTATCATTGCGGCACGGTGTCGGGCGGGTTCGCGAACGCCGCGTCGCGTTTTATGTGTTATTATTATTATTATTATTATCCGACTTATTATTATCGAACAAAAATATTGTCAGAAAAACAAAAAGGGCTCGCGTCCGTCGTCGTTATTCGTGTTTTTTTGCACACTTCTTTCACTCCGGGCGCTTACGCGGAATATGATGATTTTATAACCGGCGGTTGTTATTGTAGCAGGGCCGACAAGACCAGTAGCGACATGTCCGTGGACGAGGACAGTTCGTCCAGCGAGGAAGGCGAGAAGGACAGCAGTTCGGACAGCGACAGCGGCAGCGACAGCGAGAGCAACGACGAACGGAAAGAGCACCGGCCGCAGCCGGCCGTCGTGTCGCCGCCGCGCCAAGAAGAACAAGAAGGCGAACAGGCCAGCTGGTGTCTGAAGAACTTCTTGAAAAAGAGCACTCCGGACACGAACAACACGACTAGGACGTCTCAACAGGTGAGCCTGAACAGCCGTCGTGCCCTCCTCCTTCCCAACTCGATCGCCCCGTCGTTTTCCATTCGTTATAAGGGATAGTTAATAATAATAATAATGAACGAACGAATGATTGAATAAATATGAATTTATGAACTCTTTCTCTCTCCGTCCGTTTTATTCTACGAAACGAATATCGATCCCGGGGTCTCGTAAAATTATCATATAATATTCATACGATATTATAATATATGTATATAGAAGAACGGCCCCCCGGGATCGAGAGATTATATATAATACGCGATTTTATGAAACGTATCGTGTGTATTATATTTTATATATATATATAAAAAAAAAAAGGTTTTTTTTTTTTCAATCGAATATTTATATGCGTATATATTTTTTAATAATAATAATAATAATAATATACTGATTACGAAACGCCGCGCGTTGTTATATTACAAATTATTGTATTCGTTTAACAATCTACTCGTACAGTATTACTACACACGCGTACACCGGGAGCCCCCTACTACACCCGTTGACATTTTTACAACGTTAGATAATATCCCAAGTACAATTTCCCGTTAAACAACCGATTAATTTTATTAGCGTTTTAACATTCGTATTGTGTTACGCGCAGCGTTGATGGTGAGATTTCGATTATCGTATTATCGCGCGCGAACGTGGCGGCTCGAATTGGAAAAGAATTTCGAAGAAGAATGCAAAAAAAAAATAAAATTCGCGCGTCCGTGTAGATTTCGACGTCTTGAAAATTCGTTGACTCCCTCCCCTTAGTCGTCGCTATATATGTATATGTATTTATTTTTTTTTTGAATTAAATCGATCGAATTTGTAATGTCGTGTCAACGTTAAATCTTTGTTGTGTTGGGCGTCGACAACACGGTTTTTATACTATTTCCAATAGTAAAACGTGTCCGTCCCCCATTCCGTTTCTCAGCGTCTCGTTATGCGAAAGATCGGAAAAGGCAACGCTGAGATATTAAAAAAAGAACTGAATGTAATTAATGTACGGCGGCGGCGACGGTGGTTTTGCGCGGTCGTCCGGGGTGCCGCGCTCAGTTGTTTCGCGGAGTCGGTTTTTGAAGTCTTTTTTTTCTTTTGGAATACTTTTGCTCTCGTATTATAACAATATGACATTCGTTCGCCTTTAACGAGAGAGGCTCGACACCGAGATGCGAGTCAATGAACTTTTATTTCTTTTTTTTCAGAAGTTTTTTTTAAAAAAAAAAAAACCCGTTTCATTTTTTTTTTTTGAAACCCGCCCGGCGCCTGTGTACACACACAGCTACTCGTAGCTGGTTAGTGTTGAGTAGTTTATCCTCGCGCGGTCTTCAAACGAACCGATTCCTCGGGTTCGTCGTCGTTTGTGTTTACGCGCGCATTTCTGGGTAGAAACGCGCGGCGCGTATTTAAAATAAAAATATATAATATATTTTTTCATATATTTTATTAAACACGGGGGGGGGGAATATTTATTTCTTTTTACGTACGGGAATTACACAATATATACGCATATTTATGCGATTTCAATGTCTGTATTGTTCTGCATAATATACGCACGTCCCGGAATAACCTTAAAGAATTTAAAATATTGTTTATTTTTTGTTTTATATAATATATTTAAAAAAAAAAAAAACGTGTAATTTTTTTTCTCCTTCTGAGTAACACGTCAAAACAGAATTACAATTATTTTGTATTTTAAAGAAAAAAAAACCCGTTTCGCACGATACCTATACGAACAACGAGTTTTAGTTTTTTTAACAATATACCGAAGCGTCGTCTTCTTCGTTTGTACACGGACGTGATTTTCATAATAATTTCGGAAATTCGAAAAACCACAGGCGTGTGCCGATTATGCGCCGCGCTGTTTTACTACGATTACTCGATTATTATTTGATATTTCTATATTGTGTATATTGGTGGGTGCAGAAAAAAGAGACTTTTTCTTCGTGTTTTTTTTTTTTGTCTTCTAACACGTAGTTAGTCGTTCCTCCCTGCAATGTGACGGCGATAAGACGATCCGGAGAAGCGATTTTCAACCGGCGTGACTGGACTGACGGGCGCGTTTAAACAGCAAAAATAATAATAATTAAACGGATTCGTCGTGGATTTTCACATTGTGTAAGTCTGTTGGACGAAAGACAAAAAAAGAATAGAGGACAACAAATTAACCGATCGCGCAGCCGCCGGCTGGCGTGTGTTTCTCGTTAGAATTAAATCCGGCGTGTACTGTGAAAACGATACGACGAAACGCGCACCAACAAAAAAAAAAAAATTTGTTTTCGTTTACGAGTAGCCGTGAGAATTCTATTTTTTCCCATAATGGAAAAAAACGTTTGGGAAACGCTGGTCACAGCTAACCATCGTACAAACAGGTGGGGTGCAAAAATCTCGAATTTGGGCCCTCGTATATAAAACAATATAACAGTAGTTACCCTCGTACGACGAAATAGGAGGGTGACTCTTTTCGGCATTGCGTCATCCCTGCGCCCCGACTATTCAAAAGGGACGCTTTTGTTTTTTAACCCCGTTTTTAAAAGTGGGTCTCGGCCCCGTTTCCCGAGGAGTTTAAAAAAAAAAAAAAATCGTACAACCGACAATCTTTATTTTAACATATCACGCTATTCTACGATACGATTTTAAATATTTTTATATTATTATTATTATTATTATTTTATCGCGTTAAATAGCGTTCGTTTTCGTTTATTACCGAACGCGTCGGTTCTCGTAAAAAACGGCGGTTTTTTTTTTTTTTGTAGAAAATCGTATACGAAGCGCGTTTTTCGATCGCATGAAATAACGTAAACATCTGCAGGCGGCTCCTTTGTTGCCCGCCTCACCTCGAGAGTATATAAATATAACGTAAAATATAAAATGTATTTATTGGCTTATCGATATTTTAACTACTTGAGATGTTATTTTATTTTAATTTTTTTTTTTTTTCCTTTTGGAAACTAAACAAAGCGTATAGTTTACGCACGCGCGTGTTTGTGTGTGCATAAAATATAAACACGCGCGCGCGCGCGATCGTACGAATAATAATATATGAACTGCGCATCGTGCGCAGTAGTCATTCTGAGGCGAATTTTTTCATTTGTTTCTGATGCTAAAAATAAATGCATCGGTTATAACGGAACGAAACCGATTACTCTGCGTTGTTGTACGTAAGTCGTTTCACTAAAAAAAAAAAAATAAATAAATACGGTTAGTACAGCCAATGAACGTAGAAAAATGTACAGTTTCTCGACGGATTCGCATATTTATAGACACGTATTTGTACCCGGTGGCGGATCCTGAAAAATAATAATGTATTTCAAAGGCGTCATTTTTATTCGTATTAAAAACAAGTTTTTATTTCTGTAATATATTGTGTTTATTCATGTATTATATATTTTACAAAATCGATGTCTTCTTTCGGTTCTGCGATGTTCGGTCAACACTGCATCAACTGTTAGACATTTTTCATCCGTATGAATTGACATCGTTGCCGAGCCGTTCAATCTAGCCTAAAATTTGAATATAGTTTTATTAATGAATTTTACTAAGCATTTTTTTTTTTTTTTTTTTTAGTTTGACATACCTAATAATTTATTCTCACCTCAGTCATAGTGTTTTTTAGATGTGTTTTAATTCGCTTCAAATTTGAAAAAGTGCGTTCATTTGATGCATGCAGTACGGACACTGGTATAGTAGCAGGGATCTGAAACAGTCCGAAGACACTCTATTGAAAACAAACAACTTGTTATAGTTTGTACTCACTTATGGTGTTCCGTATTCAACTATCGTATTTATCGTGTCAGTGTCGATCGTCGGTGATCAAATAAATATTTATACAATTTTATAGTAGTAAATGAAATAACAAGGAGCAATGCCTGTAATCGCAACGTCCCCTCTAGAAGAACAATTTTATATGGGAAAATGCGTACGCAAAGAAATTCATTATCATCTCGCGACCAATAACTGATTATTGGGAATTACTATTATTGACGACGACGATCTTATCTAATTATAAACACGTAATTGTAAAAAAATAAAAATAAATACTTTTATTATATTATTTCGGTATACATACAGATTGCAGGGTCAGACCCTGTATATTTATTAATATATTATATACCGTATATAAGTGACGTTTCGTTAGGAATATTGATAGCGCCGGAGCGTGTAAATTTATAATTTTCCGGATAGTAAACGAGCGTGGACAAAAGTAATTTTTGTTTTTTTTTTTTTTTGGAAATCCGTTTTGTGGCCGGCGTGAAATACAAAAAAAAAGCAAAATGAACGGATAGTAATTTGAAAACCAAAAATGTCGCTTATAAAAAAAAAATATATATATATATAATTCACCCGACCACCTCGATATATAGGGGTTTTTTTTGTGTTTAACGTGATATTTGTCGTTGTTCATTTTAAACAATATCAGGCGAAATGGAACTCTTATTTTCATTCGTAAATCACTTTGAATGTGCAGCCTACTATTCTGAAAATGTTTTTCAAATAAAGCAGTTTAGAAAATTCACCGTCACACGAATATAATTATTGGTGTAGAGCGATAAGTGAAATTACACGTTGTTTGCTGGAAAAATATTCGATTTTTATTGATATCCGAAATTGAAGCCGGTTAGTTTGTTGTCATTAAATTCGTCTGTCGTAGAGCTGCTACGCTAATCATATCAATATGAACGTCTTACATAATAATACGTTAACAGTAATTAATACAATGAAAAATGCGCATAGCACAGGGGTTGGGTTGGGAACCACTGCCGTATACAATTTTAGCGTCAGCAGCGGTAACGTTGAAGAGTGAGGAGCGGCGACAGGGAGGGAATATTACGTTAGGAATATATAATAATTGCATAATGGAAAAATACCGCGCGATATTGTATTCGAAAAATTACAAATTCTCGTATTTTTTTTTTTATCTTCCGAGGATTTCGCGTCATCCTTACACTGGATCATTGTCATCCCCCCCCCTCCTCCGGCCGTGAACCACTGTACTCTACTGATTTATGTGAATTGTAATGTATAATATGTACAGGACGATTGATGACACACACACACCGCAGACGCGCTGTATATAATAAGAGCTGCAGCGCGAGTGGTGATTGTCTCGCGTGCGTTCCTTTTTATTATTATTATTATTATTTATCATCTCCGACACGTCCTACGCTCGCGCACTTCCGTCGCGTTGTGTGAAGTTACATATCCGTCCGTGAAACTGTAGTTAGTGTGTAAGAGGAAAAACGTGTTACGCGCGAACGAGTACACACCGCCGTGGAGAATACACAGAGACAGGTGCGGGGGTCGTCCGTGTGATAGATAGTTAAGGCGATTCTTCGACTTTAAGTGTTTTCGATTTTTTACAAAAAAATTTTGTCACAGCGGGTTTTTATTCGACCAACACTCGAGAACGTATAGCAAAAAAAAATTCAAACGAAATTTTTTCTTCTTGAAGAATTCGCGGCGTTTGCTGTGCGCATAAAAAAAAAAAAAAATGTTCAATCCGAATTCGACAACTTTTTTGTGTACTCCTCCCACACGCTTACGACTCCCGTCCGCTATACGAGATAACATAAAAAAAAAAAAACCGATTCGATCTCGACGTGCACGCGTTTTATTGTAGGTATAGCGTATTGTGTAAATACATATTATTTGCGCGTTGTATTTTTTTTTTTTTTTTTTGATTTTATATTTAAATTACTCCCGAATTATCGTTTGTCCGTGTTTTGACACGACCTAATCGCCGTCGTTTCGTCCGACGAAAATTCCAATCGAAAACTGTTGTGTGCGCGACGTGACTTCTACTCTGCCACTGCAGTCATAAATAAGTAGGAGGAAGAGAAATCGCTCGACCGCCAAGTCCGGGGGACACGTACGCGAAGGGGAAAAAATATGAAGTTATTTTAACTTATACGGTGTATTAGAAAAAAGCCGTAGATCGTTTTTTTTTTATTATTATTATTATTATTTCTTCGCAAACACGAATTATGTAATATTGAAAAAAAAAATAATAATAACAGTAACAACATGCGGAGAAATAACTGTACGCTCCTCCGTCATTACACTCGGCCGCATCTCCTGCATTCTCGTATTGTAATATGTTTGTCGTTTTCCAGTTCAACGAATCCGCGGCGAAATAATAAAATAATGAAACACGCAGCAGCGAACCCCGGTCGAATCATTGAAAATAATTGTAGCTGATGGACGGACGAGCTTTTTTCTCACTATATAAAATTAACAATTATTAGTGGAGTAAATTCTCGATATTAAAAGGACATTTGAATTCAGAAGGGAAACGATTTTCATGTGGATAAATGACAAACGCCTTATGGCTGACAGCTGGGGATGATTCCACCGAGAACGTTATCCCAGTTGACTGTTGAAGTTACGAACGAAATCCTTCCTGTGCAACCGTTACTAACTTAAGCACTCACAAGACTCATCCGTGTACCGGACACACTAATTCTTTTTTTCATTGCGCATAATTTTCGTCTTCTATTTTTAATAATCGCGTTTTAACAGTTTGAGAATTTGATACGTCTCGAAGAAAAAAATAATCGCGTAGATTATTCACACGTTATTTGTTCATTTGTCGTCGTGTTTATTCGTATATATTACGTGTCCTCGCCAATTAATAAGCGTGCGTTGATGATAGAAATTAAAATTTCATCGAATACCACACCACCGAAAATTTAAACAACATATAATGGGCGTATAGCGCGGAGACGAGTAGTAAATATCAGTGGGTAAATATCGGTTTTATTTTACATTCTCTACTTGTTTAACAGAAATTAGAAATAATACAATAGAATTCGTTTATAGAAAAACGAACTTGCGCTGACGTTCTTATTAAAAATCGCCCGGTAATGAACAAGGAAAAAAAAAAATGTAAATCGTTTCTAAACGACTGCCGCCGCTGCCGCGCGTATATTATTTTATAATTCGTATGAAAAAAATTGTTTGTTTTCTCCGCGATAAAAAAAAAAAAAAAAACGATATTAATTTACACTTGTTCGTTGTCGTAAAATCTAAGAAATTTCCGCTTTTCTTATCGTAGAATACGTCCCCAAGTTTTCACGTGTATTATTACAAATAATACCACCACTTGTGTTCTAATAATAATAGCGATTCACTTATTATTATTATTATTATCGTCGTCGTCAAAAAAAAAATATATGTATTAAATGTTATACGTAGTGTAAAAAAAAAAAAAATAATAACTCCGCGGCGGATCTCTCGGGTAAGAAGAAATCGGCCGTTTATCGGCGGACCATACCGTATTTCGCTTTGCCGGGAAAACGATGTCAGTTATTCGTTTGACGGCGGTGCTGGCTGGCGGTAGATCTGCGATTCCGATAGAGATATTTAAGAAAACCGCGCGTAGATTTTTTTCCTATACTCGTACGTTAAAAACCGTGATTTTTCTAACCGTGTATTTAGACAATTGGTACGTAAAATTTATTATTATTATTATTATTATTTTGTCGACGTGTCGTTGTTGTTTGCCATATTTTAGGTGTTTCGTGTACATAAAAAAAAAAAAAAAAAACAATTTTATAGATTCCGATTTCGAAACAAATTCTTAAATAAACCGTTTTTTTTTATCGAAAAATATTAATTATATATAATATATACTAAGTGTAACGGCGGGGACATTCTTAAAAGTATAAAAACGAAATAATAATAAAACGTGTTTTTTTTTTTTTCATGAAATATAATCGAGAAATAATGACGCGTGTACATAAAAGCAATATTGTTTTTTATAAAGAGATAGAAATGTGTACTTTTTAAACGTTTAGACGCTAAATTTTTAATATGTTCGTTGTTATTTTCTTCGTGCACGCAGGACGAATCCGTGGGAATGACCGATCCGAAATCCAGCCCGAGCTTCACGACACAACGATCCGAGGTGGTCGATTTGTTGTCCGAAATGTCGGACTCGGACTCCAACCACAGCGACGGTAAGATGCGGAAGAGTCGTTCCTCGTCGTCGTCCTCGTCTTCGTCGTCGTCCTCGTCGTCCGAAGACGAAGACGACAAGAAGAAGAAGAAGAAGAAGAAAAGGACGTGCGAGAGCAGTTGCGACAGCGACGATTCGTCGTGCAGTAGCCGTTCGCGAGAGTCGTCGAAACCCGTGACGGACCTGCACAAGAAGTACTCGGCGTTGGCCAAGTGCGAGAAGAAAGATCTGCAGAAGAAGTCGTTCGACAGACAACAGCCGGTGGTGAAATCGTCGTCGTCGTCGTCGTCGGCGGCGGCGGCGGCTGCGGATTGCAGGAAATCGTCGTCGACGGTCGCTGCGTTAACGACGAAGAAAGTGCTGCAGCAACAGCAGCAGCAATCACGATCGATGGTTGAAGAACCGGTGAAGAAAAAGAGGGGCAGGAAAAAGGGATCGACGAACGGGCCGAAAGCGCCGCCGCCGTCGAAAATCAAATCGAAACCGTTGATATCGTCCGATTCGGAGGAGGACGACGATGACGACGACGATGACAACCATGACGACGACGACGACGAGGAGAACGAAGAAGACGAGCCGCCCGCGAAGAAGCCGGCGATGAAGACCAACGAGAAACGCAGGGGACGTCCGCCGGGCAAAAAGTCCAAAGCGGCGGTGGTAACGGCGGCGGCGGCGGTGGCCGTGTCGGCCAGCAGCGAGTCGGATGAATGGACGGACAGTAGCCGGAAGAACCGGAAAAAGAAAGAATCTGCGGAGAAGAAGAAGTCTTCTATGATGATGATGATGTCTTCGTCGTCGTCGTCGTCGTCGTCGTCGCATTCCGCGAAGAAAACGCCGTCGTGGGAGAAGAACCAGCCGCAAAAGCCGGTAGCTCGCGTGAGCGCTGCGCTGCGGCCGCCCCGCCGCCGTTCGGTGTCCAGCAGCGTGGACTCGGACTCGTCCGACGTCGAATGCAGGCCCCCGCCGCCGTCCATGTCCGCGGCCGCCACGGAGAGCCCACCAAAGCTGGACGTGGAGGGCATCAAAGTGCAAGACAAGAAGAAAAACGACACGCTCAGGAAGCTGTTCAGGACGCGGCGCGAGGAGGGCGGTGCCAAGAACGGCGGCAAATCCAAGGGCGGCAAAGGCGGCAAGGGCGGCGTGATCATAATCGACAACAACGAAGCCATGCGCAACGACAACGAACGGGTCATTTCTCCCGTGCCCGTTATCGTACCGCCCACGGTCGTGGTCAAACAGCAGCACCAGCAGCAGCAGCAGCAACAGCCTTCTTCCGTCGATGGTAGCGGTACGCCCAAGACAACTGCCGCGCACCATCATTATCATTATCACCATCATCATGCGCAGCAGCATCAGCCGATCACCGCGCCGTCGTTACCGGTCACGATGTGCTGCAGGATACCGTTGAGCAGGTTGCCGAACCTAAACTATTTATTAAAATCGTCGGCGAGATCCGAAGAGCTGAGGACGTGCGCCGATCTGGCGAACACGAGGCAAGAGGAGAAAAAGTCGACGAAGCACAGCAGCAACAGCGGCAGTGGTGGCGGCGGCAGCAGCAGCAGCAGCAGCAGCAGACATCACAGGCACCATCACAAGAGCAGCCCGTCGTCGCACTCGTCCGCGTCCGCCGTTTCCGAAAAGTCCAAAACCAGCAACGAATCTCCGGCCAACTCGGCCGCCGCGCCGTCCGCACAGCCGCTACTCCATCAGCAGCCGTCGTCCGACGGCTATTCCAAAGGCATGTTGGACAACGTGAACGTGTGGCGTAAACCGGCCTCATCCGTCATACCCGAAGCCAAAGTCAAACCTTTAGAGCACAAGTACGTTATTAATTTTTTTTTCTTCTTTATTTTCACCCTCGATTCGGATGAAATATTATTTGATGAAATCGCTCTAAAACGTTTTTTTTTCTCCCGAGCATTAGATGTTGTGAAATCTAACAATCTTTTTTTCCACGCGTTTCACTACGCATCGGTTGAAAAAACGTGCGAATCCAGCTAATTCGAACTACTGAAATTAACAACAACAAAAAAGGAATATTGTTTTTATTGGGATTTTTTTTTTTTTGTGTTTTTAGTACCATGTCGTACTTGCAACGACCGGCCGCGACCAGTGGTATGATCCACGGCCCGTACGAAGAGTCTTCCGAAGACGAGGACGGCGGTTCGACCGCTTTCTTGCCGTTCGGAGCCACCGCCATGCAAATAATGGACCCCCGGTACAAGCGATCCCTGGAACTGGACCAGTACTCGCCGAACACGTCCAAGAGGCGAAAGTTTCACAACGCTGCCGGACCCGCCGCACTGGGCAGATACGCTGCGGCGAGAGTAAGCTCCTCTCCTCTTGTATTCGTTTAATTTTATTGGGAGAATTTTTTTTTTTTCAATTTTACTTGCTTGCGCGGAGCCGTTTGCTAACGTTTGATGGACGGATTTTACAGCCGAATGATGATTGTAAAAACTTGTCGGAAGAGAAACGCGTTGCGAACGGTAACTACTGCTACTACGATGACGACGGCAAAAGTACTGTGGAACGCGAAAAGTCGTAGTAGCGAGAGGAGGACTAGGTCGGAGAGATATTATCGTGTATCAGTAGTATTTGAGTAGTTATCGGTCCGTCGTGGTGATTAGTGAGAACGCGCTTGAGGAACACATTCGTTTTTTTGTGCTGTGTCTGTATACGCGTTTCTGTTTCGGAGGATGGTGGATTTTTCACCCGCGCGCTCGAAAAATAGAAAACAATTTGCTCTCCTGTGTAAGATATAAGTTACAACGCCCATTTCGTTTAATCAATTTTGATCGTATTTTTCGATTGGACGGCGATTTTTTCGGTTTACGAGAGGTATTGGTTTTTGGGATTTTGTACGTTTAACGTGCTTACATAATGTAATTACATATTCACGCCGAATTTTCTCGGTTTTTGTTTGTCCGCAAATGGATTCTAATGAATAAAATGTGTGTGTGTGTGTAAAAACAGGGCGAAGGATTGATCAACGACATTTTGGTGGACCGCATGCACGAAGTTCCCGTGCAGCCACCTCCCAGACAACCGTCGTGGCGCGTTCAGTCCATGCACCATCAGTATCCGCCGAGGAAACGGTTCTTCTCGTACTTTGTCACCGATCTCTATCCCGAGAACAAGTAAGATCTCGCCCCCTCCCCCCGTGACTGTTAATCAACGGCGGTTACGACGTGTTGATCAAATCATTTAACCGACGGTTTTGTTTTTGTTTTTCCAGCATGCACCAGGAGGTACCGTTGAAAGAGGCACAAGCGCTGACCAAACTGGCCGAGTACGAACCCGATCCCATCACTCAAGAAATGAAATATTTGGACGGTATATTGTGTTTCGTGTTGAGTGGACATCTGATGGAGAACGACGGCACAAGGGAACGGGCAGTGCTCAAGATCTATAATGACACAATCGACTTGATCAAGTGAGTGCTCTGTAGTTTTTGGCGGCGGTACGTTGAAACAATCCGTTCTGGTTTTTTGTTGCGTTATTGTAGAGTGATTTGGTCGAAAATTTACAATTACCGAGCGGACTGCGATCACGAAGAATTGGATGAAATATTCGAGATGGCCGATAATCCAGAAAGGGACAACAGGCTTTTAATACTTTGGTAAAGAAATATATAAATTTCGCTTTCCCCCGCCCCCCCGCTAATTGTTAATCGGTTTTTTTTCTCTTCTTTTCTCTGTGCCGCGCTCAGGATGAGGTGTCTGAGCTTCCTGCGATTGAAATTATTCAAACTACTCGTATACCAAAACAGACAAAATTTCAAGACTGTTCAGCAACATTTCCTCAAAGTAAGCATTTTTCTGTTCGCACTACTTGTTGTTGTACACGGTTCTAACCATAAAGTGTTTGGACCAGAACGTGGGTTCGAGTCCCATTTCGCCGTCGCCGTCGCCGGCCAGCTCTGTGGAGAGCCACTCGTCGGGATACTGCAGTAGTAGCATAACGCCCAGCGGTGTGGCCACGTCGTCCGCGGGAGTGACGGGCGTGATTGGCGTTCCAATAGTCGTGCACAACGCTTTGCATTCGGAGCACATACTGTATTGTCATCTAGCCGCAGCGCACGAGATGTGGCAACGCGCCGACCTTTTGGTCATGCGTGGCAAACACACACGTAAGTTTGACAAACGGGATGGGATTTCTTTTAAAATCCCATTTCAAAACGGCCAAAGCGGTTATGTGCGAAATTTAATTTTGTGTTTTGTATACATATTTAGAATTCTTTGTTGAAATGGACCGACATTGTGGACCACTGACGCTGCACAGTACTGGACACGATCTCACGCTGTACGCTCGCATCGCAATTTCCCGCATGAGATGTGAATTTAACATAAAAAATTACCTTCCATGATATTAGATGATCGCCTCGGAAGCTAAGTCACCGCACACATTTTCACAAATAATATGGACCTAACCGCCGTACAGTCTTGTCATCGTTGGTTTTTTTTTTTTTTTTTGGAGGCTTCATTGTATCGAGGAATATTTAACAAATTTCTAATAATTTCTGTTTAATACGAAAGAAAAAAAAAACTTATATAAACTACTTAATGTGGTTAACAATAATATTTTATTACATATTCTGTACATAACTTATGTACAGCTACTTGTAGTTCTCTTCAATTATCTGTAATTTTTTTTTTAATAATAATAATATTATTATCTTTGAAAAATTAATTATTATATTTTTACAAAAAAAAAAAAAATAATAAAATTTAAAATTAAAAAAATTAAAATGGAACTTAAATTTTTTTTTTGTTAAATCAATATATAAAATATTTAAAAAGAATAATGTATATACGAATATTTGAATTGTAATTATGAGAAAAATATATTAATTAAAATGTAGTTCTCAGAGAACCTTTTTGAAAAATTTAACAAATTTTAATATATATAAAATTTTTGGTATGGGTATATTTAACACATGGGATTTTAAATATATATTATATATATTATTAATATTTTTACAAACTACGTGTATCATAATAATAAATATTATTAATCTCTTGGTGACATAAATGTTACATATGTACTTTCTTTTTGTTTATGCAACTTAAAAACAAACAAAAAATTTAGTTTAATAATATGTAAACAGATAAAATATTATCATTTTACAACACGGTATATATATATATATATATATATATATATATATATAAATAACAAGTTAAGATGTCACATTAAATATGTTTTAACTGAAATTATTTTTTAATTTGTTGTTCACGCTTTAAAAATGAAAAACAAAAAAAAACTTTCAATTTGTATAAACAGAAGAGTCATGTATTTAAATCGTATATTAAAACTATATATTATATGTGAATGTGTAGGAATTCATTCCTCGCTTAGTTAAATTTACGATACGTTACGTCCGGAGTGGGGTTGTTCGATTGCGCTCGGATAAAAACATTCTATATTCTATATAATACGATAAATGAAGATTTTTTTTTTGTTAATTTTAAGAGTTACCTTTTGCGTAGAGAGAGAAAGAGAGAGAAATGTATGTAGTAGCCAAATCTGTACAAAACGACACCAATGTTTTTATTATTAATATTATCATATTAATTTCATTGCTGTTTTTCTAAATGAAAGACTTGCTTTTAGGGGGTGGGCATGGAATGAGGTTGAGGGGAAGGATTGTTGTTTCGATGGCGTATTTTTTCTGTCATTGAGTTTTGTCATTTGAATGTTTCCGACAAAATGGTAAATAAAATAAACTTCTTTTCTTTTTCTAACCAATACATATAGGATATATATATATAATATTAGTTATCTTTCCCCAGCGCTCTACCATTTAAATTCACTTGTTTTTAAATACTATTTTTAGAAAAAGCTTTGCGACCTATTGATTAATATTATTATATTATATTATATTCGATCGCTAAAATTTCGTGTGTTTATCTCCAATAGATATATTTTATTTATGTACATTAACGGTAAATATCATATTAATGTATGTATTATTTATGCGTGTACACACCGTCGTGAACATTGTCGAAAGATTTGCAAACCGCGGGACGTGTACCCAACTAATTTTTATTCAATTGCCAATTTTTTGTTTTCAACCATGATATATAGACTAATATTTATAAAACTACTGTCACAAGTAAAATAGGTACATGATTAATTAGATTATAAGAAAGTTTATATATATATATATTTAGACAAAATTATGTGAATGATACAAAAAAAAAAAAAAAAAAGAAAAATTACAAAGTCTGAGTTATATTGCCTTAAAACGTAATCGAAATATTATTTTATGATATTAAAAATTAAAAATACATTTAGTGATGTATACTTTTAGATATTTGAAAAGAAAACCTACATTTCCCCTACCATATTTACCCCCATTAAACGGATTTGAAAATTTAAACCCATTTGTATTTTGTTTTTTTTTTTTTTTTGTTTTTGTGTTAGATATTAATTTATTATTATTACTATTTTATTTTTATTCTTTTTCGTTATATATATATATATATATATATATATACGTATATATATATAGCGAAATTAATTATTATTCGTTATATATTATTTATACAAACACACAAATTAACATTACCAAATTCCAATCGTTTTAGTTTGTATTATTATTATTGTTATTAAAGTTTTTCTGTCCCCCTCCCCTTCTAATTATAATAATTCAATCTTGCACTATCCCATACACACAAAATGTTTTAGACGAATTTATTAAAATATTATGTTTATATTGTAAACAATTAACTTTTAGTCTGAACAGTATTTTTTTTTTTTTTTTTTGCGTTATGCATGCAACAATGTTGTTATTATTATATTAATTACAATACTATTATTATTAATTACAATTAATATTAAATATATATATATATATATTGTATAACCCGTCCAGCTCTGTTTGTAGCCAGTGCACGCGGGTGTGGACCGTTACCTTAATATTCTTCTCGACTTCCCTCCTTCTCATTCTCCGTTTCGTCTAAAAAAAAAATAAAATACCGCCCACTCCTAACAATTTTTTCGTCCTCTGCTACCACTACCACCACCACGGTTTACTTCATTAATTGTAAAAAAAAAAAAAAAATTAAAAAAGAAATTGTTAAAAGAAAAAAAAAACATTGCAATGGATTATTAATTATTCTTATATAATATGTATAATTATTTGTGTTAAGGATAGAAAGAAAATTATATTATCATTTACTATTTTTATGTTATACCTATAATTTATAAAATTTTAAAAAGGACAAAAAAAAACTCGAATATTATTTAAAAAATAAACGCTCGTGTGTCGTTATTTTCCACCTAACCCTTTTCACCGATCGGCATCCGAACCGTAACTATAAATTATTATTTTTCATATAATATTTCCTCGACGAACACTTGGCGGCGATTTAACGGGCCTAACACGATTTTCGTATCTACGCTAAACGACGAAAACGTTTGTTTTGTTTTTATTTTTTTTCAAAAAACTCCCGTCGAAAAGTACAACAAATACGGACGATTGCAATTCGTTTTGTACGGATCGCGTCGAATGGAATTCGTCCGATGCCGAAAATCGTACGCACTACGACGACACGTAAATTGTGTGGTGCAGTGCGAGAAATCGGAAAGCGTTTTATACAAAACGAAAATACTATACGAAAGTGTTGTGTCGAACTTTCGTTTTAAATTCGATGCGGCGAAAACGATTTGTCGAACACAGAAACAATGACTGTAAGTATAGTACGTCATGAATAAATATGTTTACAATACATTCATAATGATTTTCTCGGCTAAATACTCCAAAGGATTACAAAAGTTCACTGCTCCTATCGCCAGTAATAACGTCTGCGCACGCATATTGTCGTACAAACGGACATTTGCAAACGTTATTATACGTATATGATTTTGTTACTATTATCGTATTGTAGAAAAAGGGATTGTCTTTTGAATAAGAGTGCGTTGCCATAAAACGGCACTCGAATCGATATGATAAAAAAAAAAAAAAAATGCGATTGTCGTTTTTAAACGCTCGGCACTATTTTAATAAATAAAAATATATAATAAAAATGACGCGAAATAATAATAATAATAATAATAATAATAATAAAAAAAATAATCCCGGCGCATTGTCATAAGATTCGTTTGTTCGATTTCATTTGATGACTAATTGTACACCGAGAAATGAATTTATTAATAATAATAATAATAATAATAATAATAATAATAATAATAATAATAATAATAATAATAATAATAATAATAATAATAATAATAATAATAATAATAATAATAATAATAATAATAATAATAATAATAATAATAATAATAATAATAATAATAATAATAATAATAATAATAATAATAATAATAATAATAATAATAATAATAATAATAATAATAATAATAGGTACTTTCGAATCGTCCGAAGAAGAATTGGTAGAGAAAATAATGGAACTCTCAAACCGTATATACACGAACTCGCGGAAAGCTTCAAAACAATATTCAAAGTGTTTTAGCATTAAAGCGCTATCGTGATTTCCTAACATTAAACGTGACGATTGCATTGACTGCGCGTAACAAGTGACAAGTGCTTCTACGAAAAGAACCTTTTCAAAACTGAAATCCATTAAAACGAGACTGGCGACAACGGTAGAAAAAAATAATAATAATATGTCGGTCGATAATATTATGCAACGCGATACGTGTGTTAATTAAATATATATATATATATATATAACGACAAAAATATGTCGTAACGTTTTTGTGTAAAAAGTAACGCGAAAAATTAAAAATTATCACTACTACTACCGTTTCCTTTTTCGAATCAAATTCGTAAAATTACGAATTCCATATGTACTGTATATTATTGCGATTACGATTTTAAATAAATATTTTTCACGCGTTACCAGTTAAAAAAAAAAATAAATAAATAAAAGCCGAATGTGAAATTTTCAGTTTTTACCATAATTAATGGATAATATATTTACAATACTCCGAGTGGATACAATATTATATTATCGTTAACGCCGAATCGTACGCGTTCTGTTATAATGGACACATAATCGACGATATAGAAAAATGAAAAAATTTAAGACGTATTATCGTGTGTGATGAAAAATATTTTGATTTTTTCTCCGGATGGAAACGGTGTACATTAATAATATTCGCGTGAGAGTATATCGTTGAAACGTATGTGACGTGTTATATTAACGTGTTAACGTCGGGGATCATTGAAACATCCAGTTATCGCTCCTATGATCCTGCGATCTACGAAAAATTTTGTATTATTATTATTATTATTAAAAGTTTGAAGACTTCCGCGAAAATATACGATTTTCGAGTAAAACAGTGATTATAATATAACTCCGTATATAAATGTATGAAAAATAAAAAAAAATCGAATACAGAACGAAACCAATTTAAACGGATGGAATTTTTTTAATATGCATATATATATACGTTAGTTTTCTGTTATTTTAACGACGATTATATATATATGTATGTGTGTGTGTACGTAGTCCGCCTTTATACGTATATAATATAATGGACTTATAAATACGCGTCTTCTACTCACTGAGAATAATCGTTTACTTTATTACTTCTATATATTATATATTATGTATGTACGCGCTCGTATACATTATTAAGTGCGTGTTGCGTAAAAGTAATTCCGAGTAATAATCTGTTTTGAAAAGCATTCAATCTCAATACAAATTAAAATATAGAATTCGTTATTTAGCGCGCGTACATATATTATTGTTTCTTAGAAAAACTGTTCTTCATATATTATTATTATTATTATTATATGCATTGTCTAAAATCTCGCGTGTAACGCGCGCGCGTTCGGAACGACGATGCAGCAGATTATATTACGTATGTGAATTACAAAACGACGTTTTTACACGAGCGCGTATTTTATGATTTCATTTTGTAGGTCGACCGTTTTTTGTTTTTTTTTTTTTTTTTTTATAAAAAATTATTGTTTTATATAAAATAAAATTAATAATTAATATTTAATTTCGTAAGATATCCGTACGTGTTAAGCGCGTAAAACACTGCGCGTTACGTATAGGCGCGACGATACACGACGGACGATTATAATAATAATCGGGGGGGCGGAGTTTTTTATATTTTTATATATAATACGTCTACGTGATTTGTGATTTTATTTATGCCGTTTAGAACGGTTTGGAAAAAAAAATTAATAATCATACTCGAAAACAATTGAATAAAGTCATTATTCACGTGTGTTAAAAACGTTACACTTTTTTTTTATATATATATAATAGAAGAAAAAAACCTCCGTGTCGTAAAACGCGACAATACGCGTATGGATATAATATATTTTGACGTTATAAAGAAAAAAAAATACTATTTTATATTTTGTAGGTTACCTATAATATGTACACTAGCGATTACTTTATATACTTTAAATTACAAAAAATAAAAAAATGAAACATCGTAAATAAATCAATTTCATTGTAAACGTTAAATTATATATATATAAAAAACTAGTCAAACGCGCGGCAGTAATACATGGCGTTGTACATTATATTCGTCGCAGTATATACACTCGTATATAAAAAAAAAATTTTTTTATTTTCCATAAAATAGTTTGTTTGTGTGTACACGATCGTAATATAAACGAAATTATTAAACAATTACGTTTTTATTTTTACCGAATTTTCGAAATGCAAAACGCTTGGAATGCGCGACACATTACATGTATCATGTTTTATAATACATACGATGAACGTAATGAAAATTATTTAAGTACATGAAAGTTATATAAAAAAAAAAAAAAATAGTATAATTATTATATTAATGGGGGGGAGGGGGGAGAGGAAACGTGAACGTCACGATATTACAGAATTATAAAGCTGTATGTACCAAAAAATGATATTATTATTATGTTTTATAAATAATTAACGACACGCTTTTTCGTGTTTTTTTTTGGAACGTGTGTGGTATCAACGATTTTCTAGATCCATTTGAAAAATCCCTTCAGATGCTCCTCTTTTATAGAGATACCGGACCGATACTGCGGAATCTATTATTATATTTACCTGAAACTTATTATTACGTTTCGTATATTACACACAGGGACATTGAAAATAAAATAATAATAATAATAATAACAATGGCTTTTTGTTATTAAATCAATAATAATATCCGCGTAAGAAAGTAATCAACGTAATTGTTATGGTTTTTGTAGGTAATTGATTGAAAAATTATACGACGACGACGAGAAACGGCGTCGTACTGTTACTATTACTATATTATATAAATATGTAATATTACGCAAACGACTGTTATAATTGAATATATATATATAAATTTAATCAATCGATAAAACGCTTTTTATAATACGAAAAAGAAAAACATTAATTCCTTCTATTTCTCCTTCCCCGGACGTTGTCTCCTATTTTTGTTGTTATTTTTTAATTCAATTAAATGCCGTCGCTCGTTCATTATTACGTACACGTATACATATAAAGTAACGTCTTGTTTCCCGAAAAATAAGACTCGTCGCGGTGACTTCTTAGCCTCCGGGAACGAACTGTGATGAAATAATGATCGTATACGATAAATAATATTATTCGATTTCTTCGTCCGTTTTAAACAAACTCGTTTTACTTTTGTATTTTTTTTTACAAAATCGTTTAAGTAGTTACTTCATAAAAAAAAAGCAAGTACTTACCGAACGGCGAAATCCGATCGCGACACGAATGAGGAGGATCGTCAGCCACACACGACCGGTTTGGAGACGTTTGTTTCGTTCGATCGACGATCCGCACGAGCACTGTGTTTCAGGGTCGCCCTTACGGGGAGTAAAGCGAACAAGCGTCAAGGGTCTCGAGGCAATTTTTGGTTCGATTTATGACTGGAGGATCGAAGCGAATAGAAAAAGGAGAAAAATAATTGACGAATTACAAGGAGTCGTTTAGAAGACGCGATATAGTGTACAACTGGTCCAGCGTTTGAGTCAGAATTTTTTAAGACCGAAAACGCGTATGGAAATACTTTAATTTCGACAGAAATCCATTTGCGTTCGGCCGTTTCCACCACTTATCGTACGAAATTGATATTCGTTTTATTTTTTATAAACACCAGTGGCCGCCGACAACCGGCCGGACCGTATACAAATATATAACATTGGACGATATCACTGCACTATCGATTGATTTTTTTCAATTAGCCACCTTGCCTACGCGCGGTATATCCCTTTCGGTCCCGATTTATGAAATTACATAAAACAAAAAAATCTCGTATTTAGGACGTCGTCGATCGATTCAAAAAATTATACTTCGCGCTTACACGATCAAAATACACTTCGAAATTCCAAAAACAAAAAAATATATGTAAAATGCCGCTCGGACGAAACCGTAGTGTAATCTGATTATTATATTAATTATATATATTGCGTTTATGTACGGATTGTTATGATTTTACGGATACAATCATTGAAAACACAATATAGACATCTCAACTATTGTATATGGGTATTTAATAATAATAATAATAATACTTTGCAGCGTAATTCATTACGTTACACAAGAGATAAACTTTTCTCGAATTAACATACAAAACAAATGTCAATAAACGTTTATCGTGTGTGTGTTCCTCTTGTGCGCATTTCATTCCCGGTAACGCGTTTTGATTTTAATGTTATTTTTTTCTCCCATAAAAAAAAAAAAAATACACGACACGCTTACGAAACACGTTTTATTTATTTAGGTTACGCTCATATATTCAAGTTAACACGGTAAACATATTACGGGGAATATATGCAAACGAATCACTAGCGATTATTAACCTATTCGTTCCGTATTGTTCAAACGGATTCGTTATGAAAATGACTCCGTATATATATATATATATGTACAGCGTATTTTTGTTAATTATTATCGAACAACAGATAAAAATAACGGATTAAAATATATTACATTTCTATTTATCGTCATGGTAAAATTAAAATGTGCAAAATTCTATGATATATATATATATTGAATATTTTAAGCGTTTTGGATTTTTAATGTTATATTTTTTCAGCATTTTTTTTTTTTTTTTTTTTGCGTAATTTTAAATTTTCTTTTGGTCTTATAATATATTACTATATAGAATCAACGAGCCCCGGTTACGAATTAATTTCGATTTTTAATACATTAATATAAATACATAATTTCGCCTGTCGTATACGTTATATAAAATATACGAAACGCGTCTAACATTATCGAGAAACTTAAATATTAGTTTAAATGTAGTAGAAAGTTTTGTGTAATGGTTCGCTGAAGAGTTATAAATATTTTCAGTTAGCGCATTGATGCATATTATAAATATTAACATAAATGGTGTACACATTTATATAAAATAATAATAATTTCAATATAAGGTCGATTTTAAAGTTATTTGAATATTTAGAACGTCGCCCTATAATAATATTCGTCTACGAAGGTACTAAAAAAAAAAAAAAAATAATGTATATATATATATATATTGCGTTACTTGAGAAAATCTATAGAATTTTATATATAATATTTTGAAATAAACAATAATACGCTTTATTTATATCATTTAGATTAATATATATAGTATATAACAAGTAACGAAAACAAGGAAAATAACGAAATTAGAAATATTATACACGCGCGTGATTCTTATTTCAATATCGACTTCAATACACGTTTATTGCATTCAATCGCTATAGTTTTCGCTATCGTATTATCGTTATACGCGAACAGGTAACAATAATAATACGCGTTTTTCGTCTCCATAATATTTAATAACGAAAATAATCATGTAAATGTAAAAAACGTGAAAATTGCGTCCTTCGTTCGACATTTCTTTTTCAAACGACTATTCGAAACGATTAAAAATATGCACGTACGCTACGTAGTCGAAGCGCGCGTTGTGCAAAACGCGCTGTGTCGTTTCGAATTCCAATTTTTAAAACGATTTAAATAAAGATCGCAAAAAAAAAAATAGTACGATTTTTGTGTGTGCACACTGCTATTAACTATGTGTACGTTTATCGTCTATACTCGTGTTGCTATAAAAACAAAGAAAAAGTGTTGAGAAATTTCGTCACGAAAACGTGGAGAATTAAAGTTCGATATCGAAGAAACAATTTAATACGTTAAATGTAGTTAAAAAAAAAAAAAAACAACGGCTTATAATATACCACCGTGGAATACAATATTTGTGGTTTTATGATAGGTATATCTATTAATTTTCAAATTCGTCGTGCGTTTTCCTCGAAACTTAATCGGATTTAACGCGTGGTTTATGATAATCTCGCAATAGCAGCAGCAGCAGCAACGGTAATTTTAGCAGTAATTGTTCTTCGTATTATATAACAAGACGTTTTATATTATTACCGTAATGTACAAACCGGGTATCGCGTATTTAATAATATAATAAATATGTATAAATCGGAATCATTAAGTTTAATATTATAAATACGGTATTCGTAATATTGAATTACGGCAGCGCGGTATTATGGTACGTGTACAAGCTTCGTCGAGAGTGATTTATGTTGTATATATAAAAAAAAATATATATATAATATTCGTTTAGAAAAATAAATAAATAAATAAATAAATAATATATATATTTATTGAATATTCGTAAATACCGTATTTTTAACCGTTGAGGTTTTAAAACGATCTTATAATTTATATACGGAATACATTATATTATGCGTATACTGGGTGCGGTTCAATGAGTTCGGCGAATAACGTTTTTCTCTTCGATTCTTCAATTGGTGTTTGTTTTTTTAATTCTGACCTTTACGCATTGTATCAATGGTCAACAAATGCTTAACAGCGTTTCATTCGGAACGTATAAATGACATTATGAATAGTGTTTTATTTTTGCAGCATACAACAAACAAGCGTGCGTGTACGTACGGAAATCTTTATGATTTTAAACATATTATTATTATGATTTTAAACATATTATTATTATTATTATTATTATTATTATTAAGGGGGGAAAGAGAATAAAATCGTTTAGAACACACGGACTTCGACCGCACGCGCGCGCGACTGCTGTTGCAAAACAATTTAAAAACGAACGCTTTTGGCGAATGTTTAATGTATATTTATATACGCGTAACAAAACACACTGGAGCTATGGAGGAAAACGGTTAGTTTATAGTACACGACGCGTAATCATATAATGGATTAAGGTAATTTAATTTGTGTTTAACGTTTCTAGAGTTACCGCGTATTTCGTATAAATTATATAAACGTATTATTATTATTATTATTATTATGCGCGTACGTATCGACCGCGGGGGCTACTGTAGCTTGAAAACGACCGGCGTGCTCCGACGTTTTGTATTTATATATAAATGGGCCGGCAGTATAAAAATTAAATTTTAACTTTTTAATTAGAATAATGGCTTTTTTTTATTATTCAAAGACATTTTTCTCATTTTTCTTTTCTTTTTCTCCGGTATTATATATATATATATATATACACACACGCGTATATAATTTATATCCTTTTAAAAAAGTGTGCGTATAAATATATATGTATTATATTATCCGTGTAAAAAAAAAAAAAACGAAACGAAACAATTATAACTTTTTATTTAAACTTTTTAACCGAGTTGTATTAATTACTTTGTTTAAATTTCAACCCGACTAATTATTTTTATACACCGTCATTAATGTTATTCATTTTCCACGTCTATATTCATAACATATTATATTTTATTAAATTACGAATATTTTTATTTTTTCATCGCGAAAGACCAAACGTTCGTAACGAGTGTTTCGTCGGCGCATCGCTGCAGCAGTATACTTAAACGTTAATCGATTAATTGGTAAATTTATTTATTTTTTTAAATCACGACGACGGATATTGCGCAATTGAAGAAGACGGTACAAAAACCTCTACCGCCCGAATAGCGTTTTAGGCGCAGACGTCGTTTCAAATCGTCAATAAACGCGACGGTACGAGGTACGGCGCAAATCAGGTTCACAGCACCGTGTTTTTTGACAAAAATGAATACCGGAATTCTTACACGAGTTTAACCGCGCCACGAAAATGTTACTTTCGATTCAAACACCGCCAGTAGTACTGTTCGAATCAGGCACACGAATCAGTGTACAATGATAATATTGTCAGTTAAATATCGACTAACATAAGTCGGTCCAATTATGTCATGCAGACACGTACACAAAATGGGGGGGGGGTTACAAAATATAGCATCACAAATTGTACAGCAGCAACATAATAAAACAATTGCTTCCTCCTTACTCGTTTATCTTTAATGTGGCAATTATGTTAAATATCCGAATCGCCTCGATCATTCAACTATACAAACTCGTATTTCATACCAGACCAATAAACAAACAGCCAACAGCTTGTAATAAAAATATTTTCTAACAATAGGTGTATAATTTGACTTAATTTTCAATGAAATTATTTCGGAGGCGTGGGGATGAATCCCAATCCCCCCCCTGTATACGTGCTTGGTGTTATGGCTGTGCACCGTTTTCACAGCACCCCATCCCTTTGAACATCATGTATAAGGCATCTAAGTGCTCGACCGACGTGCATCGCATATGTTATCGGTCGTGATCGAACGTTTAGTGCTTAGCCGACAATAAATTCGGTCGGTCGAAGAAACGTGTGAATGAGAGTAAATCAGTGAAAGTCAATAAAATAGTAAAAAGTGCAAAATAAACGAGTAAACGTGTAAACGAGTGTACAACGAGGAAACATGAATCGTTACGTTAATTTTTTTCATTGAAATACGCGAAATAATAATAATAATAATAATAAATATAGCAAAGGCGTTTACGATTGATCGCTCGGTCAGCGTCAAATTAAACATAGCGCATCAGTCGACCGCGATAAAACACGAAACGAAAGTAGTCACCAGATAGCGCTACGATACGACATAGAGGGGGTAGCAGCAAAACGCTTATAAATAGCGGTTCGAAACCAGCGGATTGCTCAGTGTAACCGCGGCGGGCAAATGCAAACATTCTTGTTCGCCTCTTACCGTGGCAAAAACGAACACCGTTGTTTGCGTTTACCTATCATGTGTGTGTGTGTGTGTGTGTGTGTGTATGTTCATGTTAACCGCTATGCCGACACTATGCAGTCTACTGATTTCGAACCAGTTTGTTTTTTTTTCTGCTCCGCATTTTATTAAATTATTTATGATAGCTTTGCGTTGTATAATTATTCATATATTATATAATTTAATATAAAAATTGTAAAAAATGGTCGATGATCGAAAGCTACTTCACAATGGAGCTTTTTTTAAAATAAATTTTAATATTAAATCGAACGCGTAATTAATCGTGAATAATATATTATTTTCAAACGCGTATTATGTGAAAAATATTTGGGTTTATTTTTCCAATCGAGCGAATTAGGTGAAAAGTTAATAAAGCGTGACAAATGTAAAATGGATTTATAAATATATTTAACTAGGTTATCCGAATTATTTTCACCGTATCCGAGAGCGGTAAATCGGGCCGATATTTGTATTGTTATAACGATAGTAAAATAGAGAACATCAGAACCTAAAATTTTTGTTTTTTTGTACTGCACGCACGACACATGATTCGTGTTTGACTGTCTATATTTTGAAATTAAATTTATTAAAAGTAACATGTATTTTAAAATGTATTTATTTATTAAGAACATTCGAATAAAATTGTAGAAATCAACGATGAATTAAACGTTAAGTATAATATAATATAGTGACTCGCGTACACTGAAAAAAATCACATTTTTTTTCAATTATAAACAATTATAGTTTCCATATTATAATCTCCATTCCTTTAGACTAATGTTACTTTTCAAAAACTAAATTTTCGGCTGTGATTCGTTAAACGTTAAAAAAATACTTAAAAACGCTCTTCTTCGTTAGGTAAATTTGAAAATTTCAAAAACCGATGGATTTTTTTTTCTGTCAGTCGTTTCGAAACCCATCTGGCACGAGCTTAGTGCACGGAGTTCAGAGTGTTGTGGATTATTGAATAAGCCGATCCATGACGTATATCGAGTGTTTTAGCAATTTCATCAATTTTTACTCGCCTTAAATTTAAAATGAGCTCCCGCTCAACGTTGTTTACCGTCTACACAGACGTTGATGGACGACCTATTATTATTATTATTATTATTATTATTATTATTATTCGTTCAATACACTTGTTCGATCATTTTTAAACATGGAAATCCACTCGCGAACATTTTGCTCCCCGCAAACACTATTATAGTCGATAATGTTCTAAACACTATTCGACTACATTAATATGAGTTTGGACCTGCAATGACCATTACACTACGTTACTTATATAACACGTAGACACCGATTTAAGTATAACAATTGGAAAAAACTGATTTTTCGTCAACTCGGTCAATACGGTACGCGCACTAAATTAAATATATAGAACGTCTGGACGATGTAATTTATTAAAAAAAAAAAAAAAAAATGAAATAATAATAAATTCTCCAGATACTCGAAAACGGGCACGAAAATGGAAATTTTTACTATTATGTTATATACATAATAGTATATGTATTATGCGTGTGTATATATCGTCCCTGGAGAACTCTGAATATTATTGTCCGCGTTCCTAGGAAAATAATAAATGACTTATTTCGGACCCCAGAAATCTGTTTAGAGCATAAAGTATGACGTGCGTATCGAATGCGTGTATAGTGTTAAAATATTTATATTTTAAAACGTTATTCTTTGGCCTTTATTGCGCTTGATTTACAGCTGAATCGAACCGATTCTACACACTACACGTACTATATAATAGACACTGATATTTAATAAAACGTCACGTCGTTTTAAGCTCAGAACGCTCAATATGTATACCAAGAGGCGGCGTCCATTCCTATTAATATAAATATATATAAAATAAATACATAATAATAATAGAATAAGTATCTCTCGCATCGCAGCTGCCAATTGGATATCAAATAGAACGCATATTTTTCTACCTCCTTCGCGAAGTTATATGGCAATAGTCCATCGGTTGTGAAAACGCTCAAAATGGGAATATTTGCAGATTGAAGAATAAACAGTGCAATATTAATACGACGAAGGAGAAGAGAGACTGCTGCAGAGGATAAAAACGTCTCTAGTACTAAAGACGCGCGATATAAATGCATAGAAACATCGTTGGAAACATTTTCAAACGTCTTAGTTTACAAATAACTTAAAAACAGATTTTTCGAAACCAATAAAAAACCAGATTTCGGAGTGTGCGACGGGCCATGAAAGATTTGAAGAACTATAATTGATTATGAATACGGATATACATAACAGCCAATTATGATGATATTATCAAAAAAAAAAATTTTTATCACGAAAGCCATAAAAACGTGTACGATTTTCTACGCACACGCGCGCGTTTTAAAACGAATTTATTATTATTATTATTATTATTATTATATTTCAGAAAACTGCTTTAGCGGTTGTAAGAGCGTGCGGATGCGAATGACGGAGGCTGCGTACGCGCGTGAACCGCGGTCAAGGGATCGGATAAAATTAATTGCGTCCGGCCTTTATATATATATAAAATAAAATAAATGTGTGTGTGTGTGTGCGCGCGCAGTAGTGTACGATTTGCGCCGTCGTCCGAAAAGATAAAAGAAAACTAATCAAAAAGTTTTTAATTAGAATTTTTTCCGCTTTGTATTGGATTTTTGTTCGCGTGTAGTTGGCCGGAAACTAATTATTATCGGAAGTTTTTTCGCCGCCATAACCAGATTCCGTCCGGATTTATGTGACGGTGTCGTCAGCGTTATTTTCGCACGGAATTATCTCGCGGCGTTTGTGTGCGGTCTTCCTCTCGACACGACATCGTTGTGTCAACGCGCGGCGGTACACAGATGATACGGGCCCCGAAGATGTCGATATACACGGACACTCGACGCTATAAACGCTGCAACAGTCTGTATGAATACGTAAAAATACGTTCGATATAAAATTACAATCGTTACGGATTTGTTTAAAGCGATTATTCTCACGCGTACACAATTTCCGTCAATCGGAAGAATGAGCGAAAATCGTCGTTTCCCACGTGCGCGATGGACTCTTCAAGGAGTGTTCTGCCGGATGATAGCCATCCATGTCATTGCGTGTTTATGGCTCACGTTTATTCGTTTAATAATTATTATTATTATTATTTTTACGCTAATCGGATTTTCGAACACGTCATATAACAGTAGATGGTGAACACAGTAACAATAGCGGTAAACATAAACAAAAACAGCGCAAAGCGACAACAATTTTTTTAAATATTGATGACGCGTTAGCACCGCGCATCGTTTTTGTAACGGGTGCATTTGGAATAAACGCCTATTACCGGCTATATGACGAATAAAAAGAACGCTTGAATCTGTGATACTGCCCGGAATACCTACGGGAGCTGTGCTCTTTGAGTAGACGTGTCCTATCATTAAATAGGCAGCACCAAATAAATCTTATCCCGAATTCGTTTTCGTCTATTTCCTAGAGAACCAATTTCCGAGAAATCCACCTAATGGCGCACTGTAATCGTGGATTGGCGGGAAAATATATTTAATCAGTAACCGGCAAAACCGTACAAACCGAGCCGGTATAAAGTGAAATGAGACATTGTGGAGAGTCAAAGTTAAACGAGTGTCGCCTAATGAAACCGTGTACACGTAAAGATTTACTCTAACCGTCTACGAGCGACGATATAACTTTACATGTTCCGGTGTTGAGAGATAACTGTTTAAAAAGAAAAAATACGCGATGGCAATAGTTTAGTAAACCCCTTTGTAAACGGTATAATTGTTTTTATTTTCACGATGTATGGAGTAAATGTACAACGCGTTATCGTGTTTCTCGTTGTGCCGAAAATCGGCCAATTGGATTTTGAGCCGATATCGAGACGCAACGACGAGATACTGTTGAAGACTGGTACTTCTGTAGTAAAGCGTTTATACTGTTATGGGCGTACAGTTACATAGGACTCGGAGAGATTCACTAAATCGTATTGTCGACTCTTGTCTTTCCGCAAAACCTCTGGTCTCCGACTGCGTTCCACACACCAGGTGGTCCCGGTGCTGTTCAACCGCGGTGATCGAAACGTTTTCTGATAATCGCGCGTTATGTCGTTTGAATTATTTCCGTTCTCATCGCGTTTTCGGTGTTTTATATATTCGGAGCGTTCACTGTACTGTCAAAATATTTTGACAATAAACCTTAACGGCGTAACTGTATTATCGAGTATCGCGACATCGACGCGTCAAATGCCACGGTGTTGCAGTGCGCCGTATCGTATAAAATAAATAACGTGTCGGCGGGGGTTACACACACGGGAATTTCGTTTTTTTTTTTTTGTTTCTGTCGTAAAACCCCCCGCCCCGCCTACAGATGTATTTGGAAATCGTTCGAAAAATCGTTTTCATACGGAAAACGCGAAATTTCCAAAACGGCTCCCGATGGAGCATGCGTTGGTTCCTTCGGAAAAGTTTTTAGAACAATGTGCCGCGCATTCGTGTCGGCGCATAGTTCTTTATAAAATGCGCATTGCGTCTTTTATCACAGTTTAATCCGACGGAAGAGAATTCGCCGAGGAAACAAAAAAACAAGAAAAAAAAGTGTTGAACGGATTTGCAAAAGCATATACACAGAAGAAGAAAAAGTACGTCCCTGCAGCCGCGACGGGTCGTTCTATGAGCGCGATTTCCGCGCGTACACTGCGCAAGAAGGGATCGTGACGGGATCGAAAGATAAAACGTTAAGTCTGAACACACTGCACGCACGACGACGACGACGACCGCCGTGACGGTGACGACCTTACTCACCGTCGATCGCTTTGAACCTCCGCGCGCCGCACACGGAATTCCTGTCAATGAAAACGGGCGCTGCCGAGAAATCCGTTGTTCGCCCTCAACAAAATTGTTTAAAATGTATAACGAGCGTATATTATACACACACACACACACACAGTGCGTTTTTTCTCCGTCCAAAAAAACGTGCTGTTTTTTTCTTTCTAACACTTTGGCCGCGATTCTATTGGAGAGGATACCAAACTCTCGCAATAATATAATAATCGAGACGAAACGAGTTGTCTTCTCGTTAAATTATATTCTGTCCGTTCGGGAATCACGCGGGAAACACTCACTCCCATACCGGCTCGTCAGTCTGTCTGTTTTACATAATAAATTCTGAATTCCGGTAAAATTTTAAACGTAGTCTTCGAGTTACGCGTAGAAAGTATTCTTCTTGCAAACGAAAGACAAAAAAATAAATAAAAAATAGTTATATCGGACTCGGCGCATACGAGTGTGTTTTATTGTAAAACGGGGTTTTATATATGAAATAATCGGATTCCGTCATAGAATCATAAAAAAAAAAAGGCAATCATTCTCCGTAAATATTCGAAAATTATTTCTCTGTCGCGCTATAGGTTTTTTTTTTTGTATTTTAATTAAATTGAAATACGCAAAAAAAGAAAAAAAACGACCGTTTTATAATACGTTGGAGTGCATTGTAATTTATATAATCGGTAACGAACGCGTTGATAAATTGTTATATGACAACGCGTCGGTTACTGCAAACACATTTTTTTGAGGGATGTCGGCTTTGAATTCAGAAACGTTTAATAATAATTTATCATTGAAATCAAAAATGAACTAGTCGGTTTCCCATTTCGACTCGGTAAATGAATATACGGAAGGGGAGAGGAGGAAACAAAAATTGACAATCCACGAATAAATTAAAATTTCAAAAAATTATATATCAAAAATTGTAAGTAAACGATTTTTTTTTTCATTTTAGATTAAACAAACGTTATACGACGTTATTACGCGTGAAGTGTGTAGAAGTTAAAAAAAAATAAAACCTACAATATTATTATTACAGCTAATTTATAACAGTATTATGTAACATTTCAATCATGTGTACACATTTATTGTCTTTCGAGTGAGATTTATGAGATTTCAAAACAGCATTGGATCTGAGAATTCCGCGTAACGGATCGATCGACGTCGCGTTCGGTGGGACATTTTCAAAGGGATGCCATTGAATTCTGCAGCAGATTTCTTTCGTCCCGATTGAAAACCTAATTACGCGCACACATAATTATTCTTCGATTGCGTACGACGTTTACGGCTTAAATAGAGAAATTAACGGATTGTTTTACCGAAATATTAAAATAAAAAACTAAATAATATATACTGTCCTTGTCGCCTGGTCCGTTACGTGTTTTCGAAATCGCATATGCGAATATTAATATTATGTAGATATTTCTATAAGTAAAAAAAAATATATATACATATACGAGTATACTATGTATATTAGAAATATTGAAACAACGATTATAACAGATATAAAAAAAAAAAAATAGTGTTTTTTTTTTTATATATATTTACAAAATTTTGTAACGTCCGGTGTGTAGCAATCGTGTGTGTGTGTGCAAATAATATTCGTATTTATATGCACACGCGTAGTCACGCGATTATACAGAGATGTGTGAGGGATAAAATAAAATCGTATTTGTTTTATTATTACATACGTATATATATTTCCTGTATCAGTAATACGTGTAAAATATAATATTATTGTTTCTCTTTTGAAATCGTTATGAATAATTTCGAGGACTGTATAAAAAGATGAAAAAGAAGAAGAAAAAAAATCGTTTTAAATTCGCCGCCGTCCGCGCGATGCTCGAGTATACCGATTCGTACTCCGGAGGTAAAGGACACCATGTGCATTTTTTATGAAATTTAGTTAGCTTCATGTCCTTCTTGTTGTACATTTTACGCTCTATATAAAGCTATAAAGCGTTGTGTCCAGTTATCAAAAGTAAGGGAAATAAGGCGATGGAAAATAAAATCATATCCATTTTTTTTAGAGCGTAAAATGTACAACGAGAAGCTAACTAAATTTTCGCCAAAAATGGACACGGTGTCCGCTTTACCTACGGGATAAAACGATATATATATGTGTGTATTATGAATTATATTACATAGTATTTCGTCGTTAATTCGAATTTTGACTAAACCGCTATCTTATGATATTTTGGAAAACACGATTTAAACGAATTAAAAAACAAGAAAAAAAAAAGGTAAATCATCGACTCGCCCCCAATTTCGCAGCTACTATTTTGTTTTCTAAACTCCGCGGATCAATTGCTTTTGATTCCAAAAGTGATGGACACTATCATCCGAACAGATTTATCCCAACGAACGCCTTGGAAAATATACGAACGTACTTATTTTCCGAGATTCGTCGCCGTATTTTAATCGAACATTTACAAATCGAATTTTCGCGTTCGGTCTGTTTCCGGATGAAATTTCTTCGCGGATAAAAATCCGCCGATATTATTCGTCCGAACGCGTTACGTTCGAATTCTTCGGATTTTTTGTTTTTTTTATTACACATAAAAACGGGACGATTCCAATATACTGAACACACGGTATGACGAGACGTTTGAAAACGTTTGTTTCGCGTTATAAAAGTTAAAACGAAATTGAAAAAAACCAATCATTAAAAACTCATATATACATGTCTACTGGGGGGGGGAGGGGCTGCTACAGCATCGCGGTACAAATCTATCCAAATGTACGAATCGTTTTTCGATTTTTAATCTCTTATGTGCTGCTACAGTGTCTTATATCTCTCTCTCTCTCTTTTTCTCTCCCATTAATCGCCGCTCGCGGTAAGTGCGCGCTGAAAATTATAATTTCATTACGCTTTAACGGTCGGCGTATCGCAGCGGCGGCAGTGAATATAAAATAATAATGTAAAAACAAACAAAAAAAACAAAAACATTAGCGAAATTGCCGAGTTACGCCCTTCGCCGCGGAGGTGTGTGCAATTTATATAAGGGGAAAAGCCGCGGAGCCGAATCTATGCAATATGTTGATTGGTTCCGGCGGTGTATACCAGGAGGACACACACAGGGTGTCTCTACGCTATAAGAGCGTGTGTAAATATAATAGCGAATCACATTTCTCAATCGGATCTCAATATTGTATTGGATAATTTTATTGAAATTCGTTTTTTTCTCTTCCAATCCAGTTTTAGTTGCGTTAAATATACAATATTTTCTTCTTCTTCTTCTTCTTAAGCATTTACAGTCCTCGGAGGAACTTCGATGCCTCTACTACGTTTCTCCACCTATCCCTATCCAATATCTGTCCGCTATTGTCACTCCCTGAGTGCTCTTGTTTAGGTCATCGTTGATCCTGTTTGCCAAGGGTGACCCCTAGTGATTTTCCCATTCATCTTTCCTTCCAGTGCCTTCTTTAAAATACCGCTTGACCTCCACACATGGACCGCCCGCTCAATTCACTTACTCATCAGGCAATGCATTAATTACTGGGTTTCCGGTCGATTTGCTACAATTCTCTATTAGTTCTTCTTCTATACCCTTCATTTACTAAAATAGGTCCATATATCTTTCTGAGCACTCTTCTCTCAAAACAAGCCATTTATTTCTCGTCTCCTCTAGTAGTCGACCGGAGATCGTTTTTTTTTTTTTTTTAGAAAGAAATATCTCTGCTGTGTAGACTGTTAATTCAAAATACGTGAATCGAAATACGAATTCGCGAAAATTTGAATGCTATATTCGAATAAATCCACGTCTGTAGTATAACACGTGTCGTTCGTTTTATGAACGAAATAAATTATTGACATGTTTTCGAGTGTAACGATTTATCATAAAAATTATTTTTTTTTTTTTTTTTTTTAGTCGTAAAAAAAAGTAATTAATTAGAAAAGAACTTTTGAAAAAGAAAAAGGAAAAAGTTACGACTTCGTCGGACACCCTGTATACGTTCGGTGAGTGCGAGGAGGGGGGCACAGGGATTTCGGTCGGAGAATGGTATAACGGGTCGAGGGACGAGGGACGTGTAGCGCGGTGGCCGCGCGCAGAAAGAGCGAGCAGTTTAATTGGATTGGCAATAGATCTCTCCCTCACTCTCTCTCTCTCTTTCGTGGCAGCCGGTCGTTCCATTAATTTATGGAAAATGTATAATGCAAGCCGGTCTCGAACGGCAATCGAATTACTGCCCGCGCGGCTCAACGCGCGCACCACACCGATGGCGTTCTTTTTTTTTACTCTTCTTTTCATCTCCGCCCGAAATCATTCGGTTTACGAAGATTTCCGTACGAGCCGTTTCCTCGTCGCTTACCTCGATGACCGCGAATCCGTCGGCGGTAACGGAACGGCGGCGTAAATACGCTTTACCGCGAGGCTACACGTAGTTAATTGAGAGGATAATAAGAAAAAAGAAGAAAAAACACTGTCGGCAAAAACTGTGTGTACATTATTGAATCGGTATGGAGCGTGAACTTTTTCGACACCGTAGAACCGTTTATCCGGCGCGCATGAAGAATAAAATGCGAAAAATACGCGTATAACAACGGGAAAATAATATTTCGAATACGGTTTGTCTAGTAATTTCCAATCGTGTTCCTCCTGTTTTTTATTCACCGAGACACGCGTAGTATTGTGTATAGTTTTAATACGTGAGAATCCGTTGTTCTCTTTCGAACGTTTAACGCACTTGTTCTCCTTTTACACATTATATAGCGCGATTAGTAAAAAAAAAAAAAAAAATCCACGCGTTCAAATAGGCACTCTAAATGTTTGTGTTCACACAGCCAGTTCGAATGGATAAAAAAAAAAACCCCCGGACATTAAATAACATATACAACTATACTAGCTATAAATATGAACAGATCCTGCTAGTCCTTAGATTATTATCGCGGTCTACTTCATTTCTCGTAACGTTCATTTCGTTCGTGCTAATATGCGTATTAAGTCAATCGTGCGCAATTAGCTAAGACATTTGTGGGCGGAAGCTTCGATCCCGTCATAATAATTAAACGTGTATCGTCGTAATGGAATGACATAAATCGTATTATTTTAATCCATCATTCATTATGGAAATGATTTATATTTAATATAAAAATATACGAAGGCTCGAGATGATTTAGAGGAGCTCCCAGACCTGCTCCGTAATTGCGCATATTACAAGTGCTACGATAATTTTCGCTAATTGGTTTTCTAACGAATTACACGCGTGTGTATTATTATTATTATTATTGTTGTTGTTGTGAAAAATACGCGATTGATCGCCGCGGAACGAAATACGCTGTCGTCGTGAATGCATTACGTTTATAACGTTAAAAAAATATCTCTTCGCGCCGTTTTGACGGACGCGATATTCTGGCGCGAAATCAACGAAACCCGGTTCGCTTAATAACACGCGCGGCGTAAATTATAATAATTAAAAATAATTAATAATTTTCTTTACCCGGTACAAACTTGGCGGGCGCGCATTGTGTGAAATCGAGTGGAAATAATTCGCGCCGCGCTAGTTTTATTAGCGCGAGAAGAACGGATTTTATCGCGGAGAGGACGCCGTTACTTGTGTCGGTGAGCCGTATGCGAAACGCGTCGGTGGAACGGCAAAAAAAAAAGAAAAAAGCGAGGTGATAAAAAGAAGAGAGAAAAAAGGCGGAATGAAAAGGAAGAAAGAATAATGAAAAGTGGTAGTTGACGAGAAAGGGATCGCCTTCACTCTCACGCGTCCACCCACCACACCACCGCCGTCCCGTTGTTATAACAAGCGGGCCCATAGCGGGATTAATTAAAAGGGAAAAGTCGACCCCGTCTGTCTGCGCATAATAATATATAATATAAGACGAGATATTTATAATACAAAAGTTGACAATGAAGAATGACAATATATATATATAATACGGCAATGTAATTAAACACACCGCGTATATTCCGCTGATTTCGTATTTACGTGTGTATATAACCGCCGCGTATAATAATAATAATAATAATAATTATTATTCTTTTGTATAGGTAACGGGGAGTTTTGAAATTTAATTAGGAGACGCGCCGGAGAAGAGGAGAGCTCTTAAAACGTACGACGTTATGACAAAAAGAAAAACCGCGAGCAAAAGCCGATATTAATTTTTTTCCCCCCCTTTTTTTTTAATATAATAAATATCGCGCGCAATGCATATTTCTGTTTTTTTTTTTTTTTTTTGTCTCGTAACAATCGATATTGTATAATAGTACATATTTATTCGCGCACGACGAGAATTATCGCTGATGCTAAGAATTCACATAATTTCCGACGACGAATCACACGACGAATCGTATCGCGCGCGTTTTACAATAATCCAAACGGTTCATTTAATATAATGAGATATAACGCGAGAGAGCGTTTAACAAAATATTATTCACCGTTTTAAACGGAATTCCGACGTGGACGGATTTTTCGAATATAAATATACGTATATATATATATATGAATTAAAAATAAAAAAAACCGTAATTGCGCGTGTGGAACGACGAGGGGACGGACAAAAGTCGTCAAAGGATTCCCGACGGGACTACCCTTTTCGCCGTGGCGTGTATAACAGGACTCAATAAATTTCGTCCGGCATAATACGCGCGCTAATTACGTATTAAAATCGAATAGAACGGGATTTTTTAATTTTTAACCCCGTTTCCCCCGTCCCTTCCACCGCACGCACGCGCGCGCGCGATTGCGTCCAGTGCCGCCGCCGTAATATTCTGTATTTGTGTAAACGCGCGCGCGGGGAATTATTCGTATTTATTATATTCGTTTACGTATCGTTGTTACGCTGTGTATTGTGCGAATTTGTGTACATATTTTATTGTAACACTGTACACAATACGACTTGATCGAGTCTAGCAAATATCGTTGACCGGAACGCTCGTCAAATGTCATTGCTGCGCGCCGTGACGGCGGGGTGGGAAAAAGGATTTTGATAATTTTAATTTCTGTGCGTGTGTACGCGTCTCGTCGACAAATTTTCGTGAAAATTATGAGTTTGAAATTTGCAAAAAAAAAAAAAAAAAAAAAAAGTAACACCTCCGTAACGATATTATAATATATTCACGATGACAGAACGGAGGATTCGTTAAACGGTCCGCGTGATATTACAAATAACTGGTTACAGTGGCGGCGGCGAGCGATTAGGAGGACTAGATCGATATTTTGTCATATAAGAACAAAACGTATAAAACGATGTTTTTATTATTATTTTTTTTTTTTTTTGTTTTAAAGTAAAATTTATACTCGTTCCAACGAGACTCTTAACGAAAGATTCTATTTCATTTTCGAGATGTATCGGTGGAAAATTGTTATCGATTGCCGCACAGACACAATCCGTCCAATCGATTCTAACGAACATGACACGTTTTATTAGGTTGCCGGGGATTGGAAGCGCAGTGTTTTTTACCTCTCTGTCGTGCACACACCGGGGCCCGATTTAACGAAATGGAGAGACCCTGTGCACTTTTAACTCTGGGGGGCCCTCTTCATTTAAAAATTCTGGTAAACATTTTTACAAATGTTTTTACATTATGTTCCATAATACCTGTATTGTTGTTCATTAAATTCTCAATCTTATTAAAAATAACTTCTTTTTTTTCTGGTAGAGAATTGTGGACTGAGAAAGGGACCCTGTGCTTGTGCACCGTCCGCGCGTGGGTAAATCAGGGCCTGGCGCGCACACGCACACACACACACAGAAAGTGATTGAATAGACGTTTCTCGCTCCCAGCGGTGCACAGATCGACATGGTGCCTGTGCGATAAGACATTTGAAAACGGATTTGAATTCTTCGTGTAGTCTACGCGAGATCGACTTTCCCACACGAATCCCGCCAAAAGCGATTGAACAAAATATTTGAACTAAAAAAAAAAAAAAAATAATTGATAATACTCGATTTTTAAGAAATTCGATCTATGATATGGTAAAATTCACGATGGATCCAAATCTGTTTTTAAAATCGTTTTCATCACGTCACAAAGCCCGATCGGCACGTCGTAAGCAGGGAACGTTTACTGGACTACGTTTTGTGTGTGCATGACGGAGAGAGTAAATACTCGCTTTTCCAAAACCGGCGTATCGTTATTCTCACGCGTTATTCGCCGTCCGTTTATACAAGGGCGCGGACCGTTTTTAACTAAATTTTTAACAGTTTTAAATTATATTTTGATCGTATCTGATACAGTGTACGGATTCGATCGAAAAACTACAGTTTATATTATTTGTTCGGAAATTTCGTCCGACCGATAGAAAGAAAAAAACCGCGGCCGAGATTCGACACACATATCCCCCACTCCCTCCTATCTACTCGCTATTGAATACGAATAAATAGCATAAAATTACGCGACGCGTTTTGTAATTATTTGTAAATTAATAAATACATTTTCTTTTCGATATAAATTGTATTTTTTTTTTGATTTTATTACGTGCCAGCTCCTCCTCCTTTCCACGAGATAAATTTCCTTTGTGAGCTCCCCCATGAGTTCGTGCTTTTAATTTCACTGTACATAATAATTACGTTTTTCAATCGAACGCAAATATGTACAAACCCGTCGATACGGTATTCAATTAGTCGTCCCCTGTACTCTCTCACCAGCGAATATTTTAATGCGTTTGTCATATCGTTTATGTTTACGATATTTTTCAATGATATTCCACGGTCGCGCGAGCGAATGTAGAAGTTTTATTAAAAATAAATATTTAAAACCGTTCAATTGATGGGGGGGGGGGGGGTGTGGAGGAGGCAAAAAGTTTAATTATTAACTTCTCTTGGAATCCGCAGTGTGTTGACGTAACAATTACACGGTGTACGCGCATAATTTGTATTTTTAGAGATTTTTCGCGAACAAACAAAGGAAAAAAACGCACTTTTCCACGCGCGATACGTAAACTTTTTAATCGTTAATTGTATTTATTTTCAATCTGCTTTTTGAATAACCGTCTTTTAAACTACTCGAGCGCAGAGTATATTATATATCATTTGCAATTTTACGACGCGGCACAATAAGCGCGCGGGACGAGGAGAAACGCGCAGAGCTAGTAATAGATTTTCTCTCGCTCTCTCTCTTTTGGAACACATTTTTTTCTTTTTCGGAACAGCCAAAGCGTTTCCAAAAAGTTTCTCATACTCATTACTGTATCGTTATCGATTGCGCGTATTTTTAGAGAGATAATTTCTTTTTTTTTTTTTTTTTTTTTGCAAATTCTCCGTATTTTTCGTGAAAATCGTCAACGAGAGGCAAAAAATACCGCGAGATTTATTTTAAGTTTATGTTAATATCTTCGCAGATACCGCTCTATTTGCGATTTAATAGATTTCGAGCAAAAAAAAAAAAAAAATCTTCATTCGCGATTATTCATTTAGAACTTATCGCACGGTTAGAAAACTACGCGTTTATAAAAAAAAAAACCCCCCCGCGAATTCGTCCGATCGTTTTTCCAAACGTCTTTTCAATACACGAATAATGACCAACCGACGCTTATGCAAAATCGTAAATTCAAATTAAAAACGTATTATATATATATATATATTTCCGATGATCTTAGGGGTGGATCCAGAACTATTCCAGAGTGGGGCGCATAAAACAAAACCTCTATCCACACTCACTGCAGTGCATAGATGATTAGAGTATACTCCTGACAACACATAAATACGTATGCGTACGCATATATAAGACTCACTGGTATGTGGTAAGTGATTTATATAAAAAAACGTACTAGCGAGCTCATATTTTCGGTGTTGGTGAATTCCGGCCCAATCTCCTAAATCGTACATGAGTTGCAGCCAGGATTTGTGAGATGTAAGTATAAATTGCGGTCACATAATAATTACCACTTCGTATCAGTGTATTAGCGTCATCCACGAGACAACCACGAAGAGATTGGCTGTGTCGTTTCCCAAAAAAAAAATTTTTTTTTTTCGCTAATAAGTGGTCGTCGTGTCATCGTGCCATCAGAGTGATCAATTTTTTTTTTTATTATTATTGATGTGGCAAAAATTTAAAACTTAACGATTTAACAAAATTAAACTGTCCTATTTCTTTTTTTTCCCAAGCTATGTCATGTGAGCTCTAATAAATACGTTTTTTTTTTTTTGTTGACATATTTTTTTCGTTTTTAAAACTCTACTCCCGCGTTTCGTATAAATCTCGCGTTGAATTTCTCGTAACACGCGTCAATAAAGTTATAGACATTAGGACGGCTAGTGTAAAACGAACTGTTCGAACTGTTGAATGAAAACATTCACAGCTGCTAGTAGCGGTACGGTCGCGATTTCCCGTTTTCGAAAATCGTACAGGGATTTGTGTTTCTCGAACAAATCGCTTTAGAAACGAGAAAATTTCGAACAATAACAATAATAATAATAATAATAATAACAATAATAATAATAATAATTAGACGAATCCCGACACACACGATAACGAATAGTAATTTTTCCGATTCCGTACCGTAGACATATACGACGTATAATATTTTGTCTTTTTTTTGTTCACCCCGATCGCGTATTTATTAACAATACAATTACGACACGAGAAATAATCGTAAAAAAAAAACAAACAAACGACGTTCATTCAACGCGCGTTTTTATTAATCGATTTTATTCTAATTTGAAATTCGCAATTAAACTTCTTTCGAGAATATTTAATTAAACTTTTCGGAGAGGATATTTTTCGTCTTCTCGCCCGATGTGTATAAACAGAAGAACTACGGCTAAAGCAGGTCTGTCTGCGTACGCACTTAATATTATAATACAAACGTCTTTATATATTTATTATAAGTGAATTTAAGTACGCTGCAGATAAGGACAATAGTCGGCGCATTAAAACGTTTAGCCCGTTGACGTGTACGCCCCATTACAGCGAAATACGCAATTAATCTGAAAGGAAATGAAATCGATCGACTACGGCGGCGCGGTATAAATCGCCGCGTTGACGACGATGCGCTATAATAATATACAGTCGTCGTACTGGAAAAGAGAACTCTTTTCTTTTTTTTTTAGTCTGTATTTGTAGATTCTGAGCGGAACGAGAAATGTATATTGGTCTGATACAACGATGCGTTTAAAGAGGTCGTTTTTTTTTTTTGTTCGATTTTCTCAACACTTTTTTTGTTTTTAAGCGTCAGGAAAAAGTACCGAAAAATCACATAAGAACGCAATTCCGTCGAAATCTATTATCGGTTATTTGCTCGTAATTTTTTTTTTTTTTTTACTAAATGCCTGACAGAAACCTGAGCTTTCTATCAAACACGTCACTCTACATCGTATTAACGAGACGAATTTTCCGACAAAAAAAAATTTCTTTTAATTTTTCAGCTATTTACAGTTTTAATAGTTTCTCGACGAGAATACCGGACGGGTATTATAAATATGTTAAATACACTTCCGTTCAGCGTTTATTCTATTCACACGAAATCCGCGATTAGATCACAGAATAAGTTGAATCAGAATGGATACTGATAATAATAAATTACATAGGCTCTTATGGGAATTTGAGCTTAAAGGACACCAGTGAGGAAAATTGTACATAATCCTTTCTACTGTACATCGCTCTTGCATTCGCGGTTGATTTAAACTTTAAATGTTTTAGAGACTACAGCAAACTAATGTTTAGTAATTAGTTCATTTATCTGTTATTAATTTTAAATAAGAATATCCGTATATGCATGTGTTATTTATTATACATAAAGTTATTATATGTAATATAAAAGAGAAAAATTATTTTTCTATGCATTTAGGAAAATAAAAATACAAAATCAATTTTATAACAGTTATTTTTATTTACAACCATTTCTTTTAACATAAAACCAAATTTATGTATTATTACTATGTCAAGTATATACATAAAAAATAATAATAACAATAACTGGTTAAATATAATTATACAATACGAACCTGACAAATATGCTTTTCTAAACATTTTTTCATCTGATAACCGCACACATAAGTAAATGTGTTCCTTTCTGGAATATTCAAATAACAATAGTCCACTGTACCGATATTAATGTATTTAAATTTAAATAATTCGTGTTTTGTTATTCTTCGAGAGCAGGAACTTATCAGTGGTCGGTGTAACAGAACTTAAAATTTGATCAAATTCTTTAATAACAATTTTTATATATATATATATAAATATTTTCGACCATTACTATATTTTAATACGACAAATATTTTATAATAAATATAAAACAATTATAATCACGCGTACTTCGCGTAATTTTTATTTTTTTAACAACATGCTCGGAAGACATTGTAGAAGAAGAAGAAATACCATAACGATTAAAATGATAATATTAATCGAAATAATAATAAAATTGTAAAACGTAAATGATTTTCGCGGATTATATAATAATTTACGAGAGGAGTGAAATTGTTGTCGAAAATAAAAACTCGCGGGAGAAACAGCCGCGTATATATGTGTGTGTATCCTGTTCGTTACTCCTAGACAAACGTATGATATACACGAATGATATGATATACACTGTATACGTAGTATTACACTCGTTGCAGACGGTTAACGTGAATTTCCATTTTATTAAACCATCGCGAATATTAAAACATCAAATGTATATACGCATGTATTGAAGGCATTTCGCCATTGAATGTATTACGTAAACTGCCCTCGCAAGAGATCAAATACGACTATAACGAGTAATTTTTTTTTTCATTTATTTATTTCGAAATATTTATTTGAAAAACTCGAGAGAAGATAATTATTGGTTTATATTCAAATTGTCAATGATCGTTTATCGTTATAATTTAAAACAATTATTTATTACTAAGGAGCAGTTCCTCCTCAGTAATAAAACGAGGCCCGATCAAGTGTACGATATCCATTCTGAACAACCGTTATAATAACACCTTAATTCCTGTTCGTATATTATTATTGTTTTCATTTTTTTTTCGCTACAGTACATCCGAAAGACGAACAATAATAGATAATAATAATAATAATAATAATAATAATAATAATAAAAATCGTAAAAATCATAGACTACCACCAACTATGGTACCATGAATGCATACACACATATAAAATAACAAAAAGTTTTGCGCCATAAAATGCGTCACTATTCAACGCCATCGCCATTCCTTACAAATATATTTGCAGATCAATACTACTATTCTTAAATAAGTAATACACTCTCGCCCCCCAGCCGACACTTTTGATAATCGTCTTTTAGTGGTCATTATCGTCATCGTCGGGTTTCAGATTAAATAAGCTTTATCGCGAACACTCGTGATTAAATGACTTTTACACGTATACCCTTTGTACACACAAACGCGTTTTATGTACATTTTATGCGAGTATATATAAATTACGAAACGTTATATTGTAAAAAAAGTTTACAGAGATTTTATTAAGCGCATTAAACAGCTATTTATTGTAAATGACGACAGAAATGACATTTCATTTATACTCCGTCCGAAAGGAATTAAAAACTTATATATATATACGATAATAATATAGCGGCCATACGCGTTGCATATCGTCTCAATACACAGCTCTGTATGTAATTATATACGCGTTAATAACAGACACATTGACGTATAAAACGTTTGATTGTGCGATATTAATCGTTTAATAACAATTTCTTGTTCGATATCGTCATAAAATTGTCATAACCGTTTTAGTTTATATAAAAATTGTAAATTATTATCGAGCGAATTTAAACACTCCAGTTTACCTATATACCCAGACGTATTCATTGTTGGTATACCGCTCCTACTGCTCTTTTTCCCTAGAAAAAATATTAATCACAAAATTTCATAGAAATTACAATCGGTTTTAAACAAATAGTAATATTACGAGATGATTTTTTACTTTATTTTACGCCTTGATTTCTGCTTAACGCATTAATTCAATATTATTTCGTCGTTATTTTATTTTATTTAAAGAATGTATTATGGGTCAATTGATAGATTGTTTCAAACGATCGTCATCCTATGTATCCGGGCAACATTTTTACCGTTCAATGTCAGTTTAAAATAATCGTGACAGTTTAACAGTTTATACACGGCTTATGAACCGTTTATTGAGAACCGTTAGGTATTCAATTTAAGTGTTTCGGGTAGAAATTTTAACTCAGTATTTAAAAGAAATATTTTATAATTCTAAGTCGCTGCTTTCGACACTGAACCGTGCTGATCGCATCGAAGGAATTTAAACGGTTCAGATAAAATGTTTGAGTGCTATGTTCGGTTCAGAGCAATGGCTATTATACATGATGTTCAAGGGGGAGGGGCGAAAATGGAGTCAATTCCCTCTGCCAATGAAATATTCACATCAAAGAATAACAACCAAGAAGAATTGTTTGAGAATCTATTCGGACGAAATGCAGATGTAGAAAAAGGAAAAGAAAGTAGTCGCTCGTAAATAGCAATTGGAAACCAGTGGACTGCACAGAGAGTAGTAGGTGCGGCGGTCAACGTGAACCCACAGACACACACGGTAGGTAAACGCAAACAACGTTGTTCGTCTTTGACTGAGGCAAAAACACCGTGTGTGTGTGTGTATATCACACATACACACACGGTGTTTTTGCCGCGGTCAGAAGCGAACAAGGTTGGTCGCGTTTCTCCGCCGGTTTCGGACCGCTATTTATAAGCGTTTTGCTGCTACCCCTCTATGTTGTGTCGTAGCGCCATCTGGCGACCACTTTCGTTTCCTGTTTTATCGCGGTCGACTGACGCGCTATGTCGGTATACGTGGGTGTTTAGTTTGACGATCCAATCTAATGCGCGTTTGTTATATTTATTATTATTATTTTACTTTATTTTACATTTTTTACAAATACAGATCGAATAAATGCGAAATCTAAATTCGTCGATTACGCGCTTAGAATACAGAATAAATATTCATTGTATTTTGAAAGTATTTAACACGATATTATATGGTCATATAAATACGTTTTAACTCTCTACGGGTTGTTAAAAGATCTTCCCGAGGATCATTTATGAATAGTTGGATAGTGTATAGAATTTGAAAACATCCTCAGCGTTATGACGCGGTTCGACGAATGATCATGTTGTATTAGATGATCAGTTTATAAAAAATTCATCCAAAACGCAATTACAACTATAGACTATTGGAAAAAAGAGATTTAAGAACAATTTCTAAATTACTTTAACGTGGTGTTATAAATTCCACTTTTTTTATTCAACAAAGTCATGTGTTATTCTAATGATAATTATTACTTGTCGTCTGGAAAACAAAAATGTACCACCCGATAGGAAATTGCGTCATTCCGTACGGAATGTCACGACTTTTCATTATATATTTAAATCGACGTTTAAACACGTTTTACCGAAAATTCTTGTGCAAAACGTCGATTTTTATCTAATAAAGCGTTGAATAACGCGTTTAGAAAAATAAAAATGTATAAATATATAATTACAATGACGAGGGCGCTGGCGCGCGGTAAATTATTTTAATTATACACTCGAAAACATTAAATTATTATTATTTTCCGAATATACGCGTATTTATTAACACGGCGAAGTTAACTAATTATAATTACGTCGGTGTGTGTGTGTGTGTGTGTGTGTGCGTGCGAGCATATTAAATTGATTCAGTTTTTCAATTAACTTATATTATTAACGTTGGAAAACTTCGAAAGTTGATGTAAAATACATTTTCAGCAGAAATAAACAGTTATTAATTAAGAAAATGATTAAATCGATTAAAATATATATATATATATATTGAAGAACGCGTATATTTATATTTCCCTTCTTTATATTAAAAGTAAAAAAACAATAAAAACGTTTTCCAGTTATAAAATTCTCACTGGAATTTTCCGACTTATAAAAAAATATATATAAATATGCGTCTACTTTAGAAAAATATCGCTAATAACGCGTTATAAATTTTTTTTTTTTTTTAAAAAGTAATTGTAATCGAGTGATTCTGAATGAGAAATGAAGAATACCGCAGCTTCTGCTATTCCGGGTATGTATTATTGTTTATTACAGGTTTCCCAGCTGATATTCTCATATCGTTCTTTTTATTTTCAATGCCCGACAATCGGCATTTGATTCGTTACTCACACAGCCGCGTAGAGCATTTCCGTGAAAACCTTGGCAACACCTGTGTAGAACAAACGGTGAGCAAAAGACTGTTGGAATCTGCTGGAAAGAGATTGCGTAAACAGAGTCTGTTCGAAAACATAAAAAGGAAAAATGCCTTAAAAGAGTGGAGGGGGGGATAACAACTTTTTCTTCTCTATTTATTTCATTTCCGATTTTTTTTTTTTAGTATTAATCGATGTATCGTGATTTTACGAGAGTTCTTTTCCAATTCGATAAAGATAAAAAAAATCAATAAGTTTATTTGATTTCATCACCTAATTAATAAAATGAATGTGATCTGGAGCCGTGAAAACTAAAATCGTTTTCAGTCCGCAAAATAGTACGCAAAAAATAAAAAATTCCGACACCAAATATCATAGTAATTGTTGAACGCCGCGAAGACACGGGTCAGCGTCTGAACAGAATGTTAAACACGGTTTGCTTTTTCTAACGAACGATTTTTTCAACGTAACGCGTTGATAGCGAAAAAAAAACGATTCGATAAATATTATTCTTACCGTAAATATTAGCAAAGTACGAGTATAGTGGAAAAAAAACGAATTTTCAAACCGATAAATGTTTTAATATATAGTAATAATAATAATAATATAGACGAGCGTATCGTTGCGCGTTTCAAAAGATGTGTTTTCTCGAAATTACCTCACACGTAGCGCACGATTGATATTGAAATTCGAACGTAGTATTAGACATTATATTCCGTTCCGACGACAGAATAAATGTGTATTAATTATCGTCTTCGCGTGATCGCTACACTGCAAAACACGCTATTTTAATATACGCGTATTGTGTTATGTGATAATAATTAGAAAAAAAAAAAAAGCACTTTTGCTTCGTACACTATACAATAGATTATAATAGCGTACGTATAATATATTATAATACAGTAGGTAAGTAAATATTTATTCGTAGTAGACTTCTATTATGTACGTAACATCCAAAACAACGCGTGTAAACATTTATAAACATTAAATCTCTATATAATATATATATACGTATATTATATAGTCCACGTGTATATGTTGTTATAATACACAATAAATTAAAGCTTTTATTGTTACAAGATTATATTATAATTTCGAGTAAAACGTGTTTAAACCTAATTAATTCAACAAATTAATAACACGTATACCGTATTATACTGTTTATTGTATACCGTACTCCGTCATTCTCTCTCTGCATATATACATATTTTTTTTAATTAAATTTTTTTGATTACGACTAGAGAAAAAAAATGAACTCCCAGGAATTTCGTTCGCACGCCTGTTGTTTAAAATAAATTTGTGTGTGTGTTTGATTATCAAACCGAAGAATATTATGAAAAATGCCTAGAAATATCTGGAAATTACTGTTACGTTACACGCGAACGAGTAATGTAATTACTGTTCTTGAAATATCGAAATATGTTATCCAGAGGAGTCCGTTAAAACGTGGAAATAATATTCAAATCGCGTTTAAAAATCGATAATAACAATTTTTAATCAAACGGATAAATCGCTAAAAAACTAAAAACAATTTCCGAATAATAACTCTAACGAATTCGATTACTCCGGGGGAATTTTTACAAACTTCTCGACAGTAATCGTGACAAATTTTGTACGGGTAAAACGAACGGGAATTTTAAAACCAGATATGAATAAGAACATCTGTGAAAAAAAAAATCTAATCCGAATTGAAAATCTTGCGAAATACGTTTTGCGAAATACTATCACTAATAATATTACATAGCGGCAATTCTCCGGCAATTTCTTTATTTATTTTATTTGTATTTTTACTTTAATATTCATAAGCGTAATGTCGTTAATTTTTTTACGTTTTTAATCTGTTGTTGTATTTTTCGTTCTTTCCCCCTATAAATACGACCCGATGACGATGGACTTTTTTCGTCGTAACCGGTACAGTGCATACAAAAACGAACGAATTTTATACAACAACTCTTCGATATTATATTTATTTTTCGCTATAATTACTCTTTGATTCGCTTTTATATATTATTATACAGTAGTTTTTGTTTCCATTCCTTTCCCGTGCTTATCCTTTTTATTCTTTAATTTTCGTTTTTATTATTTACATTGTTTTTTTTTCTTTAGTTATAAATATATAAAATCCATTTACCAGTTATTTGATCGACACGGCTTTATGTTTTCGGAACGACCATATTCTCTTCAATATCCGCGACGTAGGTACGTATTATACCAACCTCGTCGTTGTAAATAATACATATAATTCGTGAAGGCCGTCCCTTCTTCTTCCTCCTCCTCCTCATCTTCTTCTTCTTCTAGCGGTCCTTGTGTAGTTTACGCGCAAAGGGATATTTACACCGAAAGCGATTGGCGTCGTCGTCGTCGTCGTCGTCTGGGGATCATCAATAAAAGCTTCGGGAGGGTAAACACGCGCGGCTAAATCGCATTCGCCTTCTGCGGACCAAAAGCCGGAAGAGTAAATAACAAGAAATTTTATTATTCCGTGTGTACGAGCGTGCGACTACGTAATGTTAACTCTATACGATGCCGGTGAAAAAAAAAAAGAAAACCAGCTCACCCAAAACACTTACTAAAAAAAAGAGGTGAAGTGTACACGTATTTATATAATATTAATACTCGTAAATAACGAATTTGTATGAAAAATAAAAAATAAAAATATACAGTTATTGTGTGTATACACGAGTTGTTGTATGAAATTCGAAAGAAAATACAAAGGAATTAAAAACAAAATTACATTTATATGAACGTAGTGTTGAAATGAATAAAAACAGTTAAGAAATTGTGTGCACATAGTGAATTGAATTGTTGAAAACGACACCGTGTGACGTGTCGATATAAAATATTTATTATTTTTAAATCCGTATAATTGAAATATAAAATGAATAACAATACGATTTTTCTGAAACGCGTTTCGATAAGATTTAGAATTTCGTGAATTTTATTTCATAGATATTTTTCTCTAAATCTTGTTTAAAAATTTCGCGATTCGTTTTAGACGTAAAGTTCATTACAACTACACATGTTTTAACCCTAATGTTATAAAAACCAAAATCACAAAATTACACTTTTTTTTTACTGCTGCGTATTCCAAACAATCATCAGCGCGAATCGTTTACTTTTGATGATGACAATTTTGTTGCCGATTACGTATACGCAGTAAAAAAAAAAATAATGTACATTTCGTGATATTGGGTTTTATAATATTAGTGTAAACAGTCACAAGTGTCTCATATCCAATAAGATAGTTTGAGTTTGCGAATTAAATTCTCGTTATCATTCGGAAATTGTTTTATTATATAATTTATTTGTAAAATTAAATTATTATTGGTGTTGAATTATTATTGTTGTTATTATTATTACTATTGTTATGTTTTAACTAATTTTTCTGTTAATATTACATTCCGATATTTCATTTTACACGCAAATAAAATTTATTGGTTTTTTCCCCTTACGTTTTTTCTTTTTCAAATATTTTCTTTAGCTTTTTATCTTTCGATTGTGTTTCGAGTTATTTTTAATGAATGTAATCGTGTATAAGTGATTATATTTATATATATATATATATTTAAAGGAACACGGCTCGGAAAAAAAATGCGATTTCTTTGTTTTTTTTTTCGTATGTAAATGGACGATTGGAGGAGAATTACGAGAAATTAATATCGTATATAAAATTTTAGCGACGAGTTCGGGAAATGATTTTCGTTTTTAATACCGCGGCATGAAACGATAAATAAATTATTTTCTCCTCGTCGCGGCTATTACATACATCGACGAGTTACAAAACGGTTATCGATTTTTTTGTACGCGACGTATATCATACGCGTACATTATATATTATATAGGCTCTGGTTTTAAATTTTTTGTTTGTGTATACCATGTAACGAAAAAAAAACGGTTTCAATTCGTCCATTGAATTCACGTAACGTTTCGAGAGCGCTTTTATCAGTAGCGTTAATATCAAAAAAAAAAAAAAAAACAAAAAACAAACGAATGAAAATAAATGACAATTATGCTAATTGAACACGGGGACGTATTATACAGGCTGTGTGTTAGAACAACGCGTTCGGATATTATGAAATACGACCGAAATACGCGTGTGATGATGTCAGTCGCCAAATGGTTATTTATGCGCGTCGCGATGTAACGAATTAAAAAAAGCGATTAATAATAAAACATAATATTTCGTGTAATATTTAAAAAAAAAAAAAACAACCGTAGACGCGCCTAAGCATATACACATAAAATATCGTAGATTACGTTAAAACAAAATCATTTTATTTCGCTTTCGTGTAATCTGCCGTTGATTTGTGCTGCGTCGTTATGAGGCTGTCCAGTTAACGAGTCGAAAAGCGTTAAAACTTATTGTTCTCAATAACTTATATCCGAACGTAACTGTTAGTAGTGTTACCCGACTGTTTTAGACGAGTAAACTACACGCCACATACTTCTCGGTACTATTGAACGAGTTACTTTTTTTTTCCACATCCGACGTATTAACAACGACGAATGGTGAACTCAACGAGCTATTATTCAAAATTACTTTGAAAACTTTAACGCTTCGTACGTTTTGAACATTTTCAGTATCCATAGGACATTTTCTGTGAAGATTTTTGAACGATAATCCAACCGGAGTTATCACTTGTTGTTTGTTTTATATATATATATAAATAAACGTTTAAGAAAAAAACAAAAAAAAAAAAAAAATGGTATCGACCTAACTCCGCCGTTCTCGTAGGAAAACATCAGAAACAATAATATCTAAAGAGATGAGAAACGTGTCCGAAATGTCAATGTCACGGAGACCTAACCGAAAGTAATAAACGAAATAGTTTTAACAATATTATAAGTAACGTTTACTCTCAATTTTCGAAAGTGACATTCGACTCGACCTAAGTCATAAATTTTTTTTATCGACTTAAATTAGTTCAGAAGAAAAATTAACTCGCCCGTCTTTGGTAAATAATATTACAGAACGTCGTTACATTTCTTATAAACGTTTATGACTGCGTAAATTTTTTTTTCTCATCGTCTTCTGTCGGGTTCGTCCAAAATACTCTCCTCAAAACCACAACCACTGTATTCCTATATACTAGTTGCAATAGTTTACGGGACACCACATAACTTGCCCGACCACGTATACTTCACAATTATAGTTACAGATTACCTACCGAAACTGTAGACTCGCACTTGAAAAAAAAGAGTTTTAAATGTCTTTTTTTTTTATTATTATTATTAAATATTATGTATACCGAAACGCGTATTGTAATTATTTTAATACCGCCAAAACCGAAGAGCGAAAATTTGACGAAACGTTCGAGATACATTACTGTACTGTCGAGACCGCACACGTATTTGACGAATTATTGTCAAGGGCCCAAAACTCTTACGGACAATGTGTTCACAACAATCGTATTATGTATTTATTTTTTTTAATAATTCAAAACTGATTCGTATATTAAGTATAATATTAAAAAATTTAATTATTTCAAGTATATACGCGTTATTCGTTTCAATTAATTTTTATAGTAAAACAAAACGGGCACATTTCAGAGAAGAGTTCTGTGTTATACAAATTTACACTGCCTTTATAATTACGTTGCGAATTTATCTTTACGTAGTCAGAAGCCCGTTTCATATTATTGCGTGTTTGCCAATTAACGTGTATGGCTGCTTCAGCTTAGAGATCATTTTCTGTGTACGTACACTTTGACAAAGTAATAATTTTACATGACCTAATTTCATACAATAGTACCACCTCAAAAACTATTACTTTTGCCATTATAATATGTATACATTTGCTTTTATATTACGCTTGTTTATTCTTATTAGACGCTTATATATATATATATACGTTGTAAAAACACTCGGCTGCGCTCAGAGACTGGTGTCTATGTGTGCTTAACATTAATTAAACATATTCGTCACGAAATTGACGTACCAGCTGATAAAACGTTTTAATAAGACGAAGAAATTTTTTACTATTAAAAATTTGTAAAACCTATATATATATATGCATTGTAAATCGATTCTTTAGCAATTCGATGCATTTTACGTGATCATTTTCGACGTAACGGTATTACGAGTAGATAATTTATAATCGAACAATTCCGTTATAACACATAGTTTTTCGAGAAATTCTCATCGCATAGTTGCAATTTTACGATTCATCACGACGAACGACGCGCGCACGTGTACGGGCTATGTAACGATACACAAGTGCGCTGTCAAGTTTGTCGGAAACGTTCTCAGTATCACCATCGCGAGTCATTACCGCGACGTTCTAACGCGGGACTGCAAAGAAAAACTCTTCTCTTCTTCATCCTCACTCCGTACTCACGTCTCGTAGACTACCGACGAGTAATTTCTGATTTCGAATAAATCTGCGTCACCCGAGTAAGACCCTTTATCCACATTTAATTCGTACACTTATTTGGTGTACACTGGTTCTTTTGCCGAGCCAAAATGTAGAATTGGAACACGGGGATTCGTGATGTCAACAAATTTGTCACCTTCGATTGTCTATCCCTATACATTGTTTGTGGGCGCATGGCGAATCTGAGCTCCATAGGAAACCGAACGCGTTTCGATGCAAACGGATATATTCGTTAGTATATACAATCAGCGGTATTCTGGGAATTAAAACAACATGACTTTGAGCTGAAACGAAAAGAACTTTCCTATATACTGTAGTTATACATATGAATTAACCGGATTGAATTTATGCTTAAAACCTGTTCCGTGATACATGTACACTGCGTTTAATTAAGAAAAACCCGCGTGCCGATTACATCATAAGTATTTGTACACGTACACTAGCATTACAACTGATCAAACTCTCCAAGTCATCCTCGATTTATTACACTCTTAGTAGGTTAGGCGAGTTTTTAGCCGATTGGATAGTGAAAGGAAGTTCGCTCTAACACAACGTTTTTTTGCGCGATTCCGAGAGGGAAAGAGTACGGACGTTTGCCTTCGATATAAACGCATTATAACTGTGATTTAATGCTTACAAACGATCTCTACGGTTGTAAGCCGTTGAAGACGGTTTCATCAAGATGGAGGCACCGCCGTATACAGAAGTTCGCGGATTTCGTCAACGATTTGCTGCCGCACGCGGCGTTCGGCAATAACTTTATACATCCCGTGATCGTTCCGTACTCCGGACGTTAAAATCTGCGATGTTTTTTTCTCTCCTTGGCGGTACACAAAAACGAAGACACCCTTTAGCTCCCCTTTTGACAGATGTCGATGAAGTGAAAATTAAAACACGATTATCGATACGCTCTACAACAGATATACGACTAATGTGAGTTGTACAGAATGGTAAGGGATTTTTTTTTTTTTTTTTGTGAGCTGACGAAACTGTTTTGGAAACGAAATCGTTTTATACCGAAAATCGCATTCTGAGACGACGTTTGTGAGCAATACGTTAGAATTTGATTTTTCGGCGAACGGTAATAATACGCTCCTCTCCTGTGCGTCGAAACAAAGAGATATTCAACGTTTTGCCGGTGAAACACGCGTCTGGCCGTACACGTGAAGAAATGCGGCGCGTGGCGTTTTTTTTTTGTTGTTTTTTTTGTTTTAAAGACTCACGCGCGCGCGCGCGCGCGAGATTCATTAATTTCAAACACCGTGCCACAGATCATTAATATTCCGACTCGCGCGATTAATAACCGTCTTCGTCTCGCAATCCTTTTGTTATTGTTGTCGTACGTTTGCCGCTAAAATATACGTTTTTTTTTTTTTTTTTTTTATTCCCATTGAAACGCGGGCGTTCGCATCAGCCGGTTTTATATTGCCGACCGGTCGACTCTCCGCGCATTATATTATTATATCATTATAATCGCGTATTATACATACATACACGTATAAACGGTACAGCGGAGTCTGTGCGTCACGATGCTGCCGTCCGTTTTTTTTTTTTTAAACGTATATACGTGTAGGTCTCGCCCATTAATTTCACTTAAAATTGTCGCAGGCACGAGTTCTTAATTAAACCGGGCGGCCCGGTGTAATTTGTATAACAAGAATTAATCGCCGTTTTTAATTAAAATTTACAATATAAACAATAACGGCGGAGGAATGAAAGGAGAGAAAAAATTCTCTCTGTATATAATATATATATATATACACGAGTACGTAAAGGTTACGCGGGCGACTAGAAAAAAAAAATAATAATAATAATAATAATGAAAACTCGCGCGAGAGTCCGCGAAAAGGGGGAGGGCCAATTATTAACTTTTCTTTTATTTTCCGCGCCGCGTTATATGCATAACGAAAATTGCTCGCATAGCGTTGTTTGCCTCTATAATTTTGCTACATTTTCTCTCTCTCTCTCTCACGCCCCGAATAAATCTTAATAACACTCGTTACACCGGCATCTCTTCCACCGGTCACGTCCGAACTGTTCTTCCGCCGCCGCACGATGGACCGCGCATTACGTATCGAGTCATATATATATATATAATGTGTATTATATATATATGTATTATATTATTATGTGTAATAATAATTATTCGGCGACTTGACCGTTTGTCGCGGTTCACTCCGCTCTCGTTTTTCATGCTCGTCTTCTGTTCACGTAAACAAGAAGAAGAAGCCCCGCGGTCGTCGTTTCAACCGACGGAAAACACGGTGACTCTCGTTTTAGAGTCGAACAGAACAAAGAAAATTGCCTAATTCTGACGATGATCGAACACTGAAGTAAACTGCTTCGCCGTAAAGGAGCGGCGTTTAACACTCGTAAACCCCGCGTGAAGTCCTTACGGGCACCGTTTTAACGCGCTCGTGATATTGCGTCGAATTCCATCCTCTTTTCTTTCTTTTTCGTCCATTCCCGACGATGCTCAAACGACATTTCGTTCACTCCGTTTCCACGTGTTTTCATCAGTGACCGCAGCGGATCAGCGAGTTCGTCAACTCGTCTCACCTTTATATTAGACCGTCTACGCCGTTTAGAAATACGCGACGTGCGAAACGTTATCGGGATCCCTGCTGTGGCTTCTTTCAAACAAACAAAAAAAAAATTAAACCGTTCACGTTTTATTCGATTTAACTATAGAAATTTCAAATCGCATCGTCGCTGCTCGCGTTTCACATTTTTTCCGCACACCTTCCCTCGATAAAATAAAACAACGTGTCTGACTGGCTATTTACGTATTACATAATGTTCGGTGAAAACCGAAATTGACGATTTTTTTTTTTCGTAAACGCAAAATCGATTGTAATCGTTTTCATTGAGCCTCGTGTACCGTACCGCCGATTTAAAGCGCATACGCGTTTAACAATTAGTTTATTTAAAAAAAAAAACAAGAAATTCTAAATAAATATTGGAAAAAAAATTATTCGTTTGAAATCGAAACCGTCGCATATAATATGCACATAAATAAACCGGATTAAAATGATGACAAAGACCTTGTAAAATACGGATCGATCGGTTTTCACACATACGCAACGTTTTTACTCTCCTCTGTATACATATGTAAGTTATATTTACATATGTATCAAAAGGATCGTTCATCGTTATAATGTCGTTTGTATAGTTATACTGCGTAGTCCATTGATATTTGTCCGGCAAAAAAAAAAAATTACAATTTAAAATCATAATATGCGCGCCGTTTTATTCGAGCGTTTTATTCAAATATTTATTTTATTATACGTTTACACTTATCGTTCACAAACGGTAATATTAACGCGCTTTGATTCGTTTTAATAATATGTAATCGTCACAATTTCGGTGAAAACCGTTAAAATTTTGTTGCTCATTATTATTTATTTTATATAGTGTTACAGTATAATTATACGGCACGAGATTACTGGCACGGGGATTAAACGTAAATAAAAAAACTACTCGTAACTCGTTGGCCTATCATAAAATTAGTTCTGTACGCGCATAGGCATATTACAAACTTTACCGTATTTATAAACTTGCGTCGAAAATCGTTTACATAACGTACCGGATTAGAGAGTGCCTGTTAGAAATATAATTTTTTTTTCTTTTTATTAATATGCAAATAACAAATTTGTGTATATGTGGAATGATACAATCGACCCAAAGAGTGTAAACCCTGTAATGGAAAATAAAAAAAAAAATACGTAGGAGTCGTCGAATTAAATTTATTTTAATTAAATCAAATAAAAAACAAAAAAAAAAAATTCCGAATATTACGATAAAAAAATTAAAAAATATTAAAATTAATAAAAACGAAAACAATCGTAAAAATAATCGTTGAAAGATGTAATATCAAATTATTAAAAAAAAAACCACTACGGTGTATTATTAATATTATTCAACAGTTATATCGGTACGAAATATTTCAATTATAAATCCGTTTTTGTGTTTGAAATATTTATACACTCGGCATCAAAAAAATCGCACCTTTTGCAAATTTGTTTTCAAAATAATTTTAACTACACTTAATCAAATGTTAAGGTTTTGTTATGCTATAATATATGAAAGATGATTAAATAAACTTAAAAAAATAAATAAATGGTATGTGTTTTTGTTTATCAGTGTTAAGAAAAAAGTTAAAAAAGAAAAAAGTTCTCGTATCCTTCTCCTAACCATAAAGATGCTTATTGTAGTTCTGCGAGCTGCATGGAGTTGCTGTTGCAGTTCTACAGCATTCAAAAATCGATTGCGTAAAGACGTTGAGACAATAAAGCGATCGTCTCTTTCTGTTGTGGAGCGTGGTCGGCCTGATCCACACCTTCGGGTGAAGCCATCAGTATCTTGAAACCGTTGGAAAACTCATTGAACGGCAAAACGGCTCAGGTTTAGTTGCCGTGCAACATCACACTGTCTCATATATCATCTTTCATATATTATAGCATAAGAAAACCTTAACATTTGATTGAGTGTAGTTAAAATTACGAGTATTTTGAAAACAGATTTGCAAAAGGTGCGATTTTTTTGACGCCGAGTGTATATATTTATATATCAGCGTGTAATTTATTATAATTCTTTCAAAATCGAATTCACATAAATATGACGTTGTAACATATAATAATGTTAGCAATTAGAAAATCGTTACGATTACAGTCGAAAATGTCGAGGGCAACGAATCGTTTATAAAGAAATTCGTAATAAATGTGTGTTACACTAAACGTCGACAAAAAAATAAAAATAAATTTATAATAATTATTATTATTGTTATTATTATTATTATTATTATTATTGTTATTATTATTATTATTATTATTATTATTATTATTATTATTATTATTATTATTATTATTATTATTATTATTATTATTATTATTATTATTATTATTATTATTATTATTATTATTATTATTATTATTATTATTGTTATTATTATTATTATTATTATTATTATTATTATTATTATTATTATTATTTCATCGTTGTTCGTGTGCGACATTTCGTGTGGAATATCGAAACGAAATTTACACCTCGCAGTCGTTAAGGCGACGACGCGTTTATATATAAGGAATTAAATTGAATGCCTTTTATTCCTTTATGCCTTATACATACAAAATTAATTTTTCAACACGATAGACGCCTTTTTGGCCAAAACAAAAAAAAAAAAAAAAAAAACGAATTAAACTTAAACGGGAGCGTTTTTATTGTTATTATTTTTTTAAGCAACTATAACGTTTATCGAGAATTCAAACCGAAAACGCATGAACGCCGTCTGATTTCATTTTTTAAAATGAAAATAATAAAACTAATAAATCATAATGTATTGGGTGCGTACGTATACGTCGTCTTTATGCGAGTAAAAAACGACGTTTCGGAGGACTCCGTCGAATACGTCGCGGCTTTTTTCTTTCGTTTCCATTTCGAATCGCACTCGTCTATATAATGTGTCAGGGAAAATGTCTCTTAAACTCCTATTAATGGCGAGGAACTTTACAAAAAAAAAACCCCTCCTCCATCGAGTTAAGCGTAGGGCGAAGATTGAATTATTTTTTCTTTTCTATACGACCGGATCGGCGTGAAACGTCAAAACAATACGAAGGAAGAACGTTCGCGTGATAAAAACCGCTTATTATTGTTATGGAGTTCATTATTTTCGAAATGACGCACACGTAAAATAAATTATCAGAGTAAAACATATTTTTTTTTTCAATCGTCCGAAATATTAACAACGACGTGTTAAAATTTCTCGCGACACGTTTTAATGGGTCGCCGATGAAATATGTTATTAGTATATATACACATGGACACCAATGCGTTTGCGACCAATGCCAAAAACTGTGCACGAAGCTTCGGAACGTTAACGTGTTAAAAAATTTCATTAGAATTTTACGAGTTTTAAATTTAGCGAATTATTATTGAAAAGAAAAAACAAAAAAAAAAAAAATCGAGCGGAATTCAAAAATTTTGTGTAACGTGGTAATAAGAGCACGATTAAAATGAAAGGAACAAATATGAAATCCATACAGTCGTGACGATACCAAATAGGCTAGACGAGTCAATGATTTATGTTTTCCACTTAACGGAATTAAGCGTTAAACAGATATTCTTGCAACCGAGTCAAACGGTCAATTGAGTATTCAAATATATCAGTCAAGTCAAAAGTTTTATATATATAAAAAAAAAATTACTATAACCTTAACTCAAATCGACTTCGTTCAATTGTACCCGGTGTGTGTTATACTTGAGTTCTTTTTTTTTTTTTGTACAGATATTTATTTGTACTAATATGACGACTCGAAATAAGTATTATCATTGTCACTGTACACTCCCATAATTATTCTGGGTGTTGTAATTTCGTCTCGCGAACGTGTTCCGATAAATTATTATTATTATTATTATTACGCGTTGACAAGCAAAAAAGAAAAAAAAAATTCGGCAATCGAAATTCAAAATAAGACTGATTGGTCGAAATTGAAGAATGACGAGAGAAGAAGAGAAACACGTCGCTTTATTATTTAACCGAAATGGTTTAGATACGATTTTAACATTTTAACTTGTTTACTGGTTAACAAGGCTCTGGGCAACCTTGTAACAACGATGTTATTAAATACCGTGTACAAATATATTAAAAATAATTAATTATTCGAAATTTAAACGCAGTCGAAATCGTTATTGTATAATAATAATAATGGCAAAACTAATATGAATTTTAAAACAAATTATACCTATACGAGTATGCATATAGAACGCCTTCGAAATAAAATTTCAAAAAAAATCCAATTGGAATATTAATTTTCGCAAAACTCGTTTAAAAAAAAAATAAATAAATAATCGTACTATTAATATTTTAACGTATAAATAACGACTCCGGACAATTCGAACGTACGCAATAATATGTGTACGCATAAATTGAGTTTTGCGAGAATTTTCTGTATTTATAATGACATTAAATATATGTAAATTAATCGACGGTATTTTAATACGTACGATTTTAAAAAAAATTACATTAATTGCGCCATCAATCGTTTCCTAAGCATTTAATTCGCCCTAATAAATATACGATTTCCTCGCTTATTGTTATTATTATTATTATTATTATTAATTAATTAATTTCTTTTAATTATTCTTTTATTATTCTTGTAATAACCGTTATATTTTTTTCCTCTGTGTATTTTTGTTCATTTCGAATGTTTACTTTGGTCGTGACGTTTTCATTTTTATATACCTAACGATGAGTTTTAGTCTCGAAACCGGTAGTATAAATAAAATAATCCGTCGGTTTTATTTACATTAAATATTTATTTATATATATATAAATGTTTATTCGCTCGACTTTATTGAAAAAAAAATAAATAAATAAATTATTCCTCCTACAATGAAAATGTAAAAAAAAAAAATACCACAACAATTTCCAACGTGACCCATTGAATTATTAACGAACGAATAAATCCCGTAATCGTGTGGTATAAGTGAGAGCAGAGAATTTCGGGGGGGTGGAGGGGATCATTGGCTTTTTCCGTGAATATTTTCAAATTCCTCAAAGATTTTATTAGAAAATCGCAAATATAATATCAAATAACACTCGCCTTGTTTCGTTATTTATTTCATACATTCTACTCGATAAAGTCCTACTGAAGTCCCATTATATTAAGTCTTATGATATTATTTTGAAAAACGAACGATTTTTTTTTTATTATTATTATTATTATTTTAAACATCGAATTTTTTCTCGGGCGTGTGGGAGATTTTAAGGGCTCGTTTTATTCACGTTTAATCTCTCAGATCGCCCGTCCATCCAATTAGAAACACCTGCGCACACGGTTGGACGTAACGCGGGGACTCTATGAATTTTCAGTTTCGAGTAAATCTATCGCACGGATTTATTTTTTTTTTATCTCCGCACTCGCGAAATCCTATAGACATTAGAGAGAGAGAGAGCCAGAGAGAGAAAACGATGTTTTATTCAATTTATAAATCGACGGAACAACTCTTGACCGTAAACGATATTGCGCGTGCGTCCCGGTGAAAACTCGACGAATCGTACGCGATAAATAATCGTGTAGAACAATACGATATTGTCTCCGCCGTTCGATTTGACGCAGAGAAAACGAATTCGAATAAATACGTGAAAAGTGTAAAAACCACAAGGCACGTATATTTTTCTATTGCACCCCGTACACGCGATTCGATCGGTACACAGTGAACGGGGGGGCGCTTGTATCGTATTTATATTACAGTAGATTTCACACGATCCGCGATTAGTTCTTTTACTATTTTTTTCCCCCTGCAACGTGACGTGTGAAAAGTGAAAGGAAAAATATTTAGAAACGAAACACGATAATACGTGTGTATCGGTGCTACGCGTTGTTGTACACACGCGGCGTGTACACCTGTCCGACCGTAAAATTAATTAATCGATTTTCCAACAGAACGAAATGAAAACGTACGCTTATAAGAAGAATTATTCGATATTCGGTATTCGGGAATCGATTATTGTCGTCCAGTGCCGCGCGTTTTACTTGACATGCCGGTGTTCATATACTCGTATATATACAATATAAACGGCGGTGCGTTTTGGCTCATTGCGTATCATTCGTATCGTATTTTAACGGTTAAACTGTAAAGATTTTATTAGGAAAAATTTTAAAATTACAAACTCTGTATCCGGTTTTTTTTTCTTTTTTTAATTAAAATAATATATCAATCCTCGTCTCACGAGATTTATATAACAACAACAATAATTATCATCCACGATTTAATTTCGGTGGAAAATCGTGAAACGAACGAAATCCAGTAGTCGTTATTACGAATACACGCACGCAATAAATCACATACAAAACTAAATACGTGTGCGTCACGTTTTTTCGCTAATAATAATAATAATAATAAAATTTAATTACGTTCAATTTTACGGTCGTTGGAATTTTTTTTTTCTAATTGACAGGAGACGAAAGTATATAAAAATAAATCTGTCGAGTTTTTTTTTTGGCAATAGCGCATTTTTTTTTTTTTTAGTAAAAAGTACTTATTATAATCAATTCCATACTTCTTTTCTACCCAATACATACATATTACGTGTCAATATACTGTTTTACGCCGGTGAACACGTGTAGGCATATCGGTTTATTAGGTATACGAGGCACGCGCGAATCGACGACAATATTAAAATATTAATATGCGCGTTGAAAAGTCCAATGCCGTTATAGCTATTATTTTGTGCTATCATTTTATGATGTTAATTATGAGGAGAAACACGGATTCGGATTTTAATATGACGTTAAAAAATGAACGAGACATAAATCGTCTTCTGCGGCGTGTAGCTACTACGCGTATATATATATATATAAACATCGGTGTGTGCAGCTTGCCAAGTGGAAATTATTTTATTCTCGTGTGACGACACCCACTCGACACAGTACGAATAAACTCGTTAATTAATCCGGCCAGGTTATTTCCTTTTGGTACACGTGCGGCGACGATAATGAGACCACGTTGGTGTTCAAAATTTTTATGAAAAAAAAAAAAAACCAACAACAAATTCTACTCGTATTTTTAAATTTAACGCGCGCTGAAGGAAGTTTCTAAAGAATATTTTTAAACCGAAATACAACTTATTTCCACTAGTACTACTACTGCTGCTGCTGCTATATAAAATATAGAGTGACGAATAAATTAAAATTTCGTTACACACAGATATTGAATATTATAATATGAACATTAGTTTTTTTTTTCTAATAACATAAATTCACTAGGTTTATACTTTATTAACTCTATATATATATATATATGTGTGTGTGTGTGTGCGTGTGTATGATAATAATACGCGGCGGACACGGATTTTAAATTATTTCTAAAACACGTTTTCCAATTATATTATATATATATTTATAAGTAGGAATATACCCAATAAATAAAGATTGACTATAATATATATATATATATATATATAGGTTTCTTCCCGGAGAAATTATTATTATTACGTTTTTTTTAACATATATTTTATATATATATATATATATATAATTTGTTCAATGACTGTAAAACTGATTTTTATTATACGAAAAATAATAATGAAAAAAAAACCCCCATAACAAAAAAATTCATTTTTTCACTGTAATCGAAAAATTGGTATTGGTACGAAATATACGAAATTCCAATAATTCTAGAAATTATTTTTATTTTTTTTTTTTAATGTATTTAATATTATATATTGTAATAAAATAATATTTATACGTCAATGGTAATATAACGTGTATACATAATATATGATATTAAAAATATCGCTTTAAAACTGTTACGATTGAAAAAATGCGCGTGTAAGTGTTTTAAAAAATAACTTTAACGTTCTAGAGAACAAGACTTTTTTTTTTTAAATAGAGACTTAAATTACAATATATGTATTTGCTTCGACAATTAGGTTAAATGAAAACACAAATGATGAAAAATTACGGAGAAAAAAAAGAAATTACAAAACAAAACACGCAGAAATGAAAAAATTTACAACGGAATGAATAAGGAAAATATGAGAACCAGACTTTTAAAACCATTCTTGTTTAATTAACGAATCATCGAAATACATATAATAATAATAATAATAATAATTGAAATAAGACTATACGATGTGTACGGCCACCGATAGATAATATAAGAATGCGATTTCATTAAAACTACTATTTAAAGAAAAAAAATTAGTAGCTATTTACCTATTTTATAAAATTTATATTGTTTTATAATCGGATTTTTGTACTATTATTTTGTATATTTAATTTGTCTGCGATTATCAAATAAATTAAATTGTTACAAATTTTCTTTGAACGTAATTTCATTCAATGCGTTTAAAGAAAAAAAAATTACTAAACAACAAATCCGAGAATATTTTAAACGTAAATGACATTTTAGCGTACATATAAGGTATTATTATTATTATTATTATTTTTATTATTATTATTATTATTATTATTATTATTATTATTATTATTATTTTTATTTTCATTATTATTATTATTTTAAATTACGGTTTCGTAAATTATTTAAGAAACAAAAAAATAAAAACGTAATAAAACGACGATTTTACCGGCGCACATTGGGATATTTTTGTCGAAAGCTGGCCAAAAGTATAATTCAAAATGTGCGATTGTCATGAAAATTTTCTATAACATATTTCATAAACATAATATAAAATCAACATCTAATCTTTTGATACTAGTAATTGCACCACTTCCATTGTGACAGAGCTCTGAAATTGTGCTAACCGTCATATTTGTATTTGAACGAATAAACAATTCAAATTTTATGTTATTATTTTTAAGTTTTTATTGTCAATTAATATACATTTTTTGTTATACACATAATGGATTATTTACCTGGAAGAATGTAAATAATTTTTCATTCATGGTTAGGTTAATATATTTTGTAAATTTATCTTAAATTAGTTTTCAATTGGTAATGTAAGTTAAACTAATAATTTAGCAAATGCTCGTTGAATTTGATATTTTTAATTAACTTCCGAAATCGTCCGAGTTTTACAATTCATAGATTTTTATTGTACACATTGTATACTGTTTAAAAATTTGAAAACATTTTGCGCCAAGTTGCGCCACTATATTCAAACCATTTTCAATTTATAAATTCATATTACGATTGGGAATATTTTTGGTTTAAATATTTCGATTAGAATTAATTTTTTAGGCTCTGACGATTATCATATATATCCATAAACCGGAGAACACTATTTCATGTTATGCAAGAAAGAAATAGTGAACATTTTTCTGAACGAATTGATCATTTAAAGGCCCGCACGATTGAGTTGACTCAATGTCCAGATCATTTATTGAAACAATTATTTCACCTTTTATTTTATTTTATAAATGATTTCGAAGTTAAATGGCGTTTATGGCAAAGGAAGAAAGTAAAGGTTTCTTTCGAAAAATAAAATTTGGTTAGATTTTGAAATAATAAATAATTATTAATTATAAACAATTAAAAATGCCAATTGATTTTAATTGCTTATATTTTGGCCAGCCTTTTACGAAAATATCCCACTGTGCGGTTTTTCGACAAATTATCGCGTCCAAGACAATTTATTAGTAGATACACATGTGTGTAGGCGAATAGTATTAAAAATAAATTTCGCGCGTACGATTACGGGAAACGAATTCTCACTGTCTTTTCATAATAAACGTATATAATTATTGAAATTATACGTTATTAATCGAATTACGACATATTTTTTTCGAATATATAACTTTAATGCGCTTATTTCTTCTCATTGTTTATACCAATGCCAACCGTCGAGTGTCTTCAGCAAATCCGATTGGTGTTTATATATATATATATATTTTTACTTCGTGTTCTTCACGATTTTTCGAGAAAATTATAAAAAAAAAATATATATATGGTGTAATCGTGTTCAGGAAGAGAATTCTTATTTTAAAATAACTACGACAAAACAGTATAGCGAATAAACGAAATGCAATTTAAAGAACGCGAGCGATCGGAATAGGAGAAATAATTTTTTTTTCGTAATCGGCCGCGGCCGATGGATGCCATAAGAGCTGAGAAAAAAAAGGCACTGCTGTTTGACCGTGCCGCTCCTCACTAGCCGTTGGCGTCAACGGCACTACTCGAACTTTGTCGGGGAACTAAAAAAGAATACGGTATTGAATCTGAACTGATAAATGTATATTATACAAACAAAGGTTTTAGTGATTGGGACACAGTATAATTCTCCCTCTGATGCTTGATGTGTGGTAGCTGATCTGCTTGTGAACGTCGAGCCCGACGGATGAATTGACCAACACCATACGGACTTTATTGACGATGTGTTCAAGCTGAGCACACCGAGCCATGGATCCTTGGCGTTGGATGAAACTGTTTTGCAATACGTTCACGAGGGAACCCTTTCTTGCACGCACGATAAACAAACTCTTCGGACTGTTTTGCGGTCGTATCGGTGGTAAATGTGCCCGAGCGTACTGTACGAATCAACAAGCTCAAGTGCTTAAAATCACATGTAATCAGTAGAGTAGAGCAAGTCGACGCGTAGGACAACGACGTTGAACGCAGACGACAGAAGCATGCGTTCGTCCGGAGAGCTGACGGCGTCGGGAAAGCCGTCCATCACGGCGATAGTGTGTTAACAGTGTTACCAACCGTTTGAGTTCTCCTCACTGGGAAAATGCGGGCTCCAACAACTGCTCCAGCGGACGAATGGGCCCGTCTATGTTGTATGGAAAGAATTCGAGCGAATTCGCAACGCATCCCTTTAATTGTATATCATCTCGTCCGATTTGCACACGTTACCGTCTGTTCGGGCCGTAGTCATAAAAACTTCGAAGCGTTTACAGTTCGCTGTAAAAACAAAAAAAAAAAGAAACCGCCCCGAAAACCGCTAAACCGACGTTATATTCATAGTGTAACGCTGCGGGCAGAAGGATCAGACGAGTACGATTCGATGGAAAACTTTTCGCCAGCGTTTCCCCCCGACCGGTTTGCCGAGGAGAAATTTCACGGATTATTTAAACATTTTACGCGTTTTCATTTCGTCGACAATCGCCCGCCGATTCTGTTGTTGTTCTTCTTTTTTTTTTTTACATTATTTTAGCGTGATAAAAACCGAACTATAACTGAAGAACTATTGGAAGAAGACACGCGCGCAGTGTTCGTCAGTTGTCAACCGTATTCGACCGCGCGGAGGAAACGCGTAACGCAAAGAAATTTCTCACTACATTTTCATAACGTTATCGCAATATAACTCAACTGTTTTTTTTTAATCTACCGCATTAAAATAAATTTATTGTTAGTAACAAATCGGTACGCGAGTTTTCCTAACCCAAATGAACACATCGTTTTTGAGCTATTCGCCAGCGATTTACTGGTGACGTACAATATGACTGCTTCAGTGGCGTTTAATACGACGTGAGCCCATTATTATTAATAAAAATAAATATTAATCAGCGCGATGCGTGTCACGGATAAATACGAGTAGTCGGCGGTATTAGTGTAATAGGTCGGGAAAAACGCTGGCCACTAGTATACACACGCGCGCGCGCGGTAGACGAGGTGGAAAAGAGAATTTGAGAAATAAATGCGCGCGTCCAGCCAGTTTTTTTCAGAACTCTTTCAGAGCGCCGTGCACTACGAACTCGTCGGGGATTCAATAAATGAGTACCATCGCGCGATACCTATTTATTCGCAATCGTTCGGATGTTTTTCTTCAATCACATCGTTTTTTGCTTTTTTTTTTTTTTAATTTTAACGCCTATTGCCGCGCACGCTCTACGGCCCGTTGGCGTATTACCAAATCGGCTAGAGCCCCAGCGCCGTACAAAAATACGATGTTGTCATTGGTCTATTTGAAAACCGCGCGAAAATATATAACCACAGTTAACCGCGGTAATACCCACAGTATGTATTTATATCATGTTCATGAAATTTTTTTAAATAAAAAGGTACCTACTTGAAAAATACAGGAAAACGACTAATTATTTTTATCTACAGTCATATTTCACATGCTGCTTTATCAAATACAGAAATATTATTCGATAAGCAATACATACATTAGAGTTAATTTAATATTTCAATATATAATTAGTACTTACTAATTACTAATTAACATTGATTGAATCTTATTATTATCATATTTCATACAGCTGTGTTATTATTTAGTTCTTATCACTAGATACTATCTTAAACCGTGGTTATTACCACAGAACAACCAGAAGAGACACTCATCGAGAACTCGAAAATCGACGAAAAATGTTGGGAGCATTAGTGTGGCCATAAATAAAAATTCTTCTCTGCTGCTGAAACTGATTTTCCGTATTTTTTTCCGATCATCATCGTAAACAAATCTATATCACAAAGAAAATCATTCTAAATGATCAGTACTGATAGAAATAACAGACAAATGGGAATTAACTGTGATTATATATTTTCGCGCGGTTTTCAAATAGACCAATGACAACATCGTATTTTTGTACGGCGCTGGGGCTCTAGCCGATTTGGTAATACGCGGCCCGTTGCCAAGCGGACGGTTCGCCAAAACGTTTTTTGTTTTCCGTGCGAAAAACTGAATGTTTGATTATTATTATTATTATTTCCGTATCCGTTGCGGCGTTAAAAAGTAAAAAAAAAAGAATTGTCGACCATCCGATTTTGGACAACCCTGACGGTATAAAAATCGCTTATACCGCCGCCGCCGTGATATATCATATTTTATTCTCGTCGTCGTTGTTGTACGGCTCCACACGCGGCGGACTTATTAAAGTCTCCACCCCGCAGTCGAACCGCGTCGCGCGGTCGGTCGACCTGTGCGCGGTGTACAGGACACGCGCGCGCCTGATGTGGCGGGAGGGGTCGCAGTCCGAGTTTTCCGAGCGACGCGCGCCCCGGTTCTTTTTTCTTTTTATTAATCGGAAAACTCGGGCGGCGGCGGCGGCTGTCCAATCCGCGATGAGTGACGTTTAATACTGTGCGCGTCGTCGTCTGCACCGCGCCGCCGCGACGGTGACCGGCGGACACATCTGCCGCGCGCGGGGAGTCCGAGAGAGAGAGAGAGAGAGAGAGAGAGACCGACGGGGATCTCTCTCCGTCTCACCGTCTTTCGCCGCCGCCGTTATTTCCACTCGGACACTTCGGCCGGGGCTAGTTATTCAATTATTATTGTCGGGCGGCGGGGACGTGACAAGTCGGCGGCGACGGCAATCGCGTATAATATTGGTATACAGCACGCTCGCATAACACTCCGTCGTTTTTGCGATCACGCCGTATATATATATACGATTAAAATGAAATATTAGAACGAATAATTAAAAAAAAACACACACACACACACACGCATCGTTTTACGCGAAAAAAAGAAAATCGCGTTTTTTTTTTTATGTTCATTGTGTAGACACGAACGCATCCCTTTGAATACACGTAATTTATAACCACGAATTTCATAATAAATATACATAATTATATATACATTATATATTTAGAAAAATTATAAAAATCCGACATTAAACTAATAAACGGATGAATGCAATTACGGCGTATATATTAACAAATTCGTATCGACGTTTTTTTTCTTTTTTTTCAGAAATATTCGCTAAACGAACAGTTGACGCGTAAAATAGTGTTAAAAATACCCGTTCGATAATAGTAGTAACAATAATAATAATAATAATAATTTATAATTGGATTATAATACGAATCGATTTTCAAATAACAGTTTAAATTATTTACAAATAAATCGTATTTCGTCGGGTCTTAATATAAGAATTAAAAAAAAAAAAAACTAGACGTAAAAAAACATTTCCGAAATAGAATTTAAATAGACTATAACGTTCGAATTGAAATTTCGCCAAACATAATATTTAAAAACTACGACGTTTACGACATATACGGTCCAATGATATTTTGTAGTTAAAATTCAATTCCGCATTAAACACGCGGTGTTTTTTTTTTTTTTTTTGTTTTAATTAATTAGAATCGTTTTGCCACCCTTATTGCAACAATCGTAAGTACTCTTTTTCCTTTGTATTTTCTTTCTTATATCCGACAACGTCCACTCACTTAGTCGAAACCCTCCGGTAAATAAACAAATTTTGTACAACTCTTTCGATTCTTTTCAACACACATTCGCTTTATTCGACGTAAATTATTTTCTCTCTTTTTGAAAATTTAATTATTAAACCAATGTTGTTAAAAAAAAAAAATACGTTTAATTAATGTAATCAGTGTGGAGGAAAATCAGTTAATATTAAACGAAGATTAATACGATAATCAAAAGGACGTTCAAACTTAATAGACAGCCACTTATTGTTTTTCAACTCGTATCCGTAGTAAAAAGAAAACGAGTATTTATTTATTTTTTTTACTATTATAATATGAAATTTACAAATTGACGTTTAATTTTACAACTATATATATATATATATATATTTTTTTTTTTTTTTAAATTATGAGATATTTAACACTGCCGAGTTCCCTTCGCCAATTTTTCTACACGCCCGGTCATCATCGTTGTTGTTGTTATTATTATTATTATTACTATATTGAGACGATCCCGCATAAGCGAATGTTATTGTATTTTAACAAACTAGATTTTCACGATTATCTTTCGTGAAAAAGAAAACCATACTCGCAAGTGTAACAGTCCAGAAAGGACTTTACGAGAGTGTATTCAAAGCGTTTTTCTAAAATTCGGACTTATACTATTTGAATAATAATAATAATAATAGAGAGAGTTCAACGCATTATTTATAATATACATATATATACTTTTCTTACGGTCATTCTCTGTAAATCTCGACGATTTCCTCGTCAAATAAATTATCGAAAAATAAAATAGTGTTTTTTAATAGTCAATTTTAACCGTTTCTTTTTGTTTTTTTTCTACTCGTACGAATTCCGCGTTAATGCGTCCAGCCTTGAATTTTAACCTATTCAATTTATATTTACCTACGCGCATAATATTATTTAAAATTAACGTTAACACAAAGACTCGCACAGATTAAGAAGAATATATTATAAAAGAGTATATATACAAATAATAATAATACATATTATACATAATACATACGCGTCGTGTAATAGTTTATAATAAATAATTAGTCGCCGCGAGTATAGTGTATACGTATAAATATATACTCGAGTGATAAATATGAAGAAAAAAAAACATTGTTTATTATTATTACTACAGTTGTTAATTAACTTGGACGTGTGACTGTATAGGTGAAAAATAATCCACTTTATAATACCGAGCGTATACTGTCTGTACAACGTATTTATATATATATATACGTATACGAATGTGTTTGTGTAGTATTATTTAATTTAATTTAATTAAATAGTTTTGCCGGAACTCGCGTACTTCTTCACTTCGCCGGTGCCCGAGTAGTAGTGCAAACCGTCTGCTGCTACTATACGAGAGTGTATACTCGTAAAGACTACACGCCCTTAAAAAAAAAAACCGTCGTGTTCGATATATTAAAAGAAAATTTTGTAAAAAAAAAAATAATATTCTATTCTCGTGTACCGTTGATTTTGTATACTCAGATTTATTTCCTCTGTATCATGCGTTTCGCGTTTAAAAACCGACGTCAAAAATCCCCCACGTCATCAACGACATATCAAACGATTTTTGTTTTTTTTAAACGTGTAAAACTAAAACGTGCGTTTAATACGAGGTGTTTGATATACACGTTTTTTTTTTTTAAAAAAAAAAAAAGTATATTTATTAAATACGAGAAAAATATTTAAATTTATACGTTTCCTATATAGAGACGTATTACACGGAAAATTAATTAATTACAAAAATAAGGAATAAATACTTTTGCCTGCGCATAATGATAAATACTACGAATATTAAAAAATAATTTAATTAATTTAACGTTTCTGGAAATGGGTTTGAACTTCTTTCCAGCAAATTTCTCGTTGTATACACAATAGGGTATTTTGTTCCATTTCCATTTTTTATTTCTGTCGTCTGTAAAATTGATATGCTTAACTACTAGGCGGAGAGATACGCATTTATTGTTCCGGGATTAATTTTTTATTGTATTTGTCTCGTTGGTAATACATATGGTGACTGGTGAAGAAAATGTACAAACTCTGGAGTGTTATTGAAGACCTCGAATCCACATGGTCTGATTAACAAGTAAAACGTTCGGTTTTTGTGCGGTTTTTTTCCGCCCTGAGAATAGTGGTTTTTCTCCTTGAACCGCGGGCAATATCTCCTGACCCGATGGTCTTTAGTAACGAATTTGAATGCATCCAATAAAAATCGCATTAAATTTTCTCGAAGACGACTAAATACCGTGAAAATTTTCAATAATATTTTCACAAGCATGAGCGCAATCTTGAGATATAAAAATTTTCTAAATTCCAAACGATTTAACGTCTATGTCTAGAGTTTTTTTGTTTTGTTTTTGTGACACAGAAGCGTGGAAATTTCCCTTATTTTATTAAGCCTACCAACGGTTTACTGGTTTTTATTTTTCGAAACTCCTCTCTCTTGGGGAGAGAGAGATTACAATTTTATTGTAAAAAAACAAAGAAACCGTGAAAACAGCGACTGAAATATTGAAAAACTACCTTCCGTCCTTCGTTGAAATTTGTTTAATACGTACGTTTTACAATCGTGTCTCGCGTACGCTACACCGACGACGACGAGACTACTCTTTGTCTGTGTACGCGCGATAAACATCGGCTCTTAAAACCCGATGATGAAACAGTTTTATCACCTAGTTTTTTTGTATACGCACATAAATTCGTTATACGTTTTGCGTTTGAATAATAATGTACACGGTGTTGTTGTTTTAATTTATAATATATATATATATGTTAATTGCGTGTAGGTACTCTAATGCCGAACGGAGCTTATATTTGTAACGTTATGTGTGTGTTTATCAAAATATGTAAAAACAAAATCTAATGGATTAAAGTACTATTATTATAATGCGGTGCGAGCGGTATACCGGAAGACTAGGTAAATTAATTTGATGAATTTAATTTACAACTGAAAATAATAGTATCTAGTATTAGATCGATCTAAGTCGCAGCAGGAAGGGGATTTTTAACGCGTTGGCGGCTATACGTGAGCATATAAATATACCTGTATCGCGAATGAGAACTAAATGCGTGCTTACGTTATTTCCATCACGCGATATTATTTTATTATTGCGTGGCGTTCCTACTAAAAACGCTAATGCAAACACACCGCGTGGGAGGAAAATTTATTAACACTGTATTATCTAACGTTTTACGCTATACTGCGACGTTATTGCAAAAAAAAAAAAAAACGTTTTAACAATATCGTTCTTATTATAATAATCCGTATATTTAATTGTCGAAAACCAGCGTTCTATTAACAAAATGAAGAAGAAGAAATAAGCCACCCATCCTTCTTCGTTTAACACGCATTGCGATATCCAGTGCGGTATATACGTATATATACGAGTATAATATCTACTTTTTTGTATAGTCTTTAATTTAAACGTTTTATAGTGTTAAACGCGATAATGAATATTGTTTAGCTGGTAAATACAAATACAGATTCGTGACGAATATTAAGAGGACGTCCGCGTGCTAATGCAAAAAAACGGGTAAAAACACGCAGAAAAATCGACATTTCTACGATAAAACCTTTTCACGGTGGAAATAACAGCATGAAATCCAACGCAGTTGTATTAAAAACACAAAATTTCTTTACGATAAAAGAACTATTATTTTTTTTTTTTTAAATACATTTATTTCTTAAGAAATTATGAAATTAAAAAAAAAATTGTATTTTTTAAAATGCTTATAACTATTATTAATTAAGAATTAACGATATTTAAAAAAAAAAAATAACTAAATATTTTCGTACAAATAATATTTTAATTTCATTCTGTTGTAAACGTTTGGTGTCTAAATTATGACTTTGTAACCTTTTGATTTCATTCCCGCGCGTGATACAATTATTTCGATGCGAATCATAAGAACGTAAAATAAAATATAATTTGTACGTTATTATTTGCCTTGAATTCATAAAAACCAGATGAAAATTCGTTAAAACCCATTGTCGCACTGTATGTACATTAAATACATATATTGAAATAAAAAATTGTATTTATTTTAGAAAAAAAAAAAATAATAATACGACGAAAGGTAATTAGGTTGATTTTTTTATTTTCCACATAGGCGTTCATACTCTACACAAATATTATTCTTTAAACGATTTATTGTCATTCGCGACAAAACAAAAATAATTGTATAAAACAATACGTATATTACGCCGTATATAATATTTTTAATGCCAGTGTTGTTTGTTTCTACAATCGGCCGTCACTACGGCTTATCTAATTAACACGAGAATGATATTGTTTTAACAACACAGTGTTCTCGAAAGTTTTTATTAGACAAACCAAGTTGAAGTGATGAATTCGCGTTGTGCTAGCGTCCACAAAATCACACTTTTCTACAAACGTTAATGATTTTAAACTCACCTAATGCACATTGTAAGTCGATTGTAGCCTCGGCTCAATAGTCACTTCAAAAGAATATTAACAAATTTTTTTCTTTTTTACTACGACATACTTTTTTTATTATTATTTCGATATGATATAAACCACGTTATTGCGGGTAATAATATAAAAAATACAAATTGTCCAATTTAACAATATTATTTGAAATTTCGAATTTCACTTTACTTGCCATCGATTTGGCCAATTCTATTTTATATATATATATATATATATATATATATATATATATATATATATATATAATGATTTCCGAAAAAAAATCTGTCGTATATGAGTTATTTCATTTTCAATCCAGATACAATATAGCTGTACGCAGGGACGAGTTTATCGTTTCCTAAAGTTTAACGCAGATATAATGTTATAAGTTTTTTTTATTTTCGAAAAACTTCTCTCGCACCACCTAACATACCTGCAGGCAAAAGGTACAGCTGGAATTGTTAGTAATATTCTCAAAGAAATCCAGACGTTTGGAAATAAGTCAGATATATTTCATCGAAAGTGATACATATTTTAGTAAAAGAGTATTAATACATGATCCAACTCAATGCCGGTAATAGATCCATTAAGTGAATATCACTAATGTATACTTCTATCTTTTTAGGTAGGTATGTATTATGCAAGTCCGCGTGGCGCAATCAATGTTTTATTAGAGTACCCCGTGATCAGAAGCGTATTACTCATCAAATATGTGTGTAGTGTATCTTTATGAGTTTTCAAAAGTTCAAATGGAACTATATTTGGAGTTTTAGCAGTTTCAGTCCAGCAATATTGAAACAAACTGAATTACTTTTAAATTATTCTTCTTGAATTGATTTAAATATATATATATATATATTCGTTCGAACTTTCTCATATTGAAATTGTCTTTTAACGTTTGTCGGATTTAAAACTCGTATGCACATTTGCACATTAAGATTTTCTACAATTTCTTTAGCAAACAAGAGACAACTAGATATAAATTATTTTTTATTTTAATTTTTGTACCCTCCAAATTTGATTTTTATTTTTTTAAATGATCGAAAATCGCGGATTTAGCAAAAGGACATTGAGAATACACTCAAAAAATGAATATTTTTCTAATAAATAAAATAAAATAGTTTTCGAACAAATCGGAAATGGAAATTTTGATTAAATTTAGAACATATTTGAATAATAGATGTACCGTCATCAATGTAAATGTTGTTGCACAATTCATTTTCCGATTTCGTATTGCGCACATAATATTTACTTTTCGTTAGTGGCGTAACTACAAAATTTGGACCCGGATACGAAAGTTTTCAATGGACATACTACTACACAAATTATTTGCAAATGTTTTACATGTGTTTGAAAAATTAAATACGAACGCATGTTTTATTAAATAAAATATATAAAAACAAATGGATATTTTGATATTCGTTATTAATTTTTCAAATATTTGTGTTTATATTATTAATGAATTCTCGATACACGCATACGAAACAATAATTAAATATTTTTTTATCGATATACCAAAGAGAAAGAAAATGTAAAACTTTCTTTTGATTTTGTTATTTAACAAATCAGATATCGTGTCTGACGGGTCAATTTTTTTGATGTACTTCAACTAACTACTGGTAATAGTTGAACTAAATTTCAGGACAAACGTGTATTTTATGTTTAATGATTTTTAATTTCGAAAACGTGCGTTTTACACTTGCGTGCACCGTTACGGCCGCCATATTTTCAAGAACAAAAGACAATCCGTACATGAGTACGCACATCGGAAAAATTAGACGCAATTTAATAATATCCTCTACAATTACAAATTCAGCCAACTCTCAAGTCATGAATGCGGTATTTTAAATTTTTTAATTGAATGATTTTGATGAAAATACTGTACTATAGGAATTTGTAGTTCACATTATACCGGATATTTGCAAAATCTTTACCTGATTTCAAGAAGCTGTATCTTTATGACCGGTGAGTGAAAGTCAATTATCCGCTTGCTGCTAATTAAAGGATAGTGTCGAGTTTTGATCGGCTGGCGATAGAGGTCTTGCGGACACTTCGAAGTGGAATTGTGAGCAATAAACCAGTTGTTGCTGAAATGCCGACTGCCTCGGCAAAAAGCTTTTCGTGTCCTACGCTTAAATAACTGTTGATAAGTGATCTTTTTTTGAAGATTTTGAAATTGAATTCGATAATGTCGATTTTTAGAAACCGACGGATCGCTCAGTGCAGCCGCTAACAACCTTGTTCGCCTCTGACCGCAGCAAAGTATGTGTGTGTATATAACACATGTACACGCGGTGTTTTGTACGACTATAAATTCAACTTCTGAGCACACAGATTTTTGTACAAAAAAAAAAAAAAACATCCAACCGAAATAACGAGATCACCTTCTGGAGAAAGTCGTTCTTCTAAATCTGCAATTATCGAATCTAGGAGTGGAATGTATACGATTTTGGCGGAAATATTCGTCCGGGGATTATTGACCATGGCCGCCGGTTGTTTTCTCTGTGTGTCGTTGTCTAGGAATAATTCTTGGCGGCGGTGATCTTATCCACGCATCTAACTGCTCGGCAATCCCTTTTGATTCCGAAAACGATTGCTGAAAAAGAGAATCACCACTCTCTTATGTTTTAGAACACGAATGGCGTCCGTCGTTGCCCATTTTAATAGTCAATAGACCAAGTCTGAAGAAAACGGCTACCTAAACCGTAATTAACCGTGAACATGCGCGATTTACGTACGATTATTTCGTTATTATTGTAGACATCTCTGCGTAAGAAATTGTTATTCTTTTTAAACGTTTTCGGGATGGGAGTTGTTGCGCCTCTCTCGTCAATACGCTGCCGTAAATTGTTAATACACGCCTATACAAACCGTATTGTACGTTTTTAGTTGTTTTTACGGGATTCATATATATATATTTTTTTTTTGTTAACGAATTGTATTTTACACGTAGACGACAGAATCAACCGGACGAGAAAAAAAAAGAAAAAACATCCGCGGAGCGAATAATCGCGCGGCCGTCACTATAAGAGGGGAAATTTCTACGGCGGTGCCGGGGGAAAATGGAATTGGCTTTGGCGCGTTTGTCGAAAATTACGTCGCCCCGGTTAAGCGTGTATTTTATACAGTAACCGGCGGCGGCGGCGGCGGCGGGCGGCCAAATATAATAATAATAATAATAATAAGAACGACGATGACGACGGTAATAAAATCGTCGGTGGGCGTCGTCGACTCGGTGGCGCGGCGTGCCGCGCGCGCGTTCGCGGCGTCGGCGGCGGCGGCGTCCGAACGCGGCGGCGACCGCGGCCGAAGCGCGTTTTACGCGGGAACGCGACCGACGGCGGCGGCCTAACGCGCGCACACATACCGTCGTCGTCTGTCAGTCTGGCACCACGAGACGCCTCGCGTGTACGCTCGTACGGTCACCACCGGTTTTGTACAAACGCCGCCCGTCGTACCCGGTCGTCGTATCGCGCGTTCGCCGCGTGTGCGTTTCTCCGAGTTTTTTTTTTTTTAGGCGTTCACACAGACGTCGTTGACGCGCGCGCTACGGGTAAGTTCGTAATGTCCATCGTTATTTTTAAATTTTTCACGCGATATTTGGTCGCGTTGACATTAGCCAATTCGTTGTTGATAATGTCGTGAAAAAAAAAAAATATTTATATATTTTTTTTATAATAATAATAATATACGCGATTTTTTTTTTTTTTACGACAATACGTCACCCAAAAGTACTCGGGGTTACCACAAAAACGATTTATTATAAAAATCTGATAGTGATAAATATCCACTGGAAACGCGGCACGATCCGAATTAATTATTTAAAATACGAGAAAACAGATTTTTTTCCACGCTTCCCCGCGACACTCGGAATTACGTAAAACGTTTGTTGATTCGCACAAATTATTATTATCGCGTCTACTCTTGTATGAACACTTTTTATAGCCCCCCGGACACGCATATCGTCGAGAGAAATATTAAAAGAGGCAACGGGCAGACACGCATCAAATTGGTTTCTTATAATCGCGTTCACGTACCGCGTTCGTTTCCCGGCTAAATTTTTAGAAATCGCGCGCGCGCGTGTGTGTAATTGTCGTCGTAGGGTTTAGTCGCCGAGTCTATCGTATTTCCCGCTCTCGATACACTTCGTCGTCGACTTGAGATAAATAATACTATAAATCGTATATTTTTCACTTTGTTTATCGTAACGGACAAGTTATAAGTCGAGATCAAATACGTTACGGCAGTCCAGTGCTTTATTATTGAGATGATATATGGTGTAAACGTACTATTAACAAAAACTTTTACGTCATTTTATCAGCTCTCAAAGTGATTATCCGTTGTCCACGGACCAAATTGCGTTAACGTTATCCGTATAGTGTCGATATTTCATATTTATTAAACGGAAAAATTGCACGTTGGTCGAAATGCGCGGGCCAACGTGTGTTGGCGTTGCCCGTATAACGTAAATTTATTTAGTTTTTCGTTTAAGACAGATAAAGAAAGAAAAAAAAAATTCATTATCGTAACTCTGGGAGGGCTGTGTACGCGTCGTCACGCCGTGTGATTATTATAAATGGTATACCGTACGTTTTATCACCGAGTTCGTGGCGACGGTAATAGCGTAAAAAAAAAAAAATGATTTGTTTATAAAATAGATTCGAGCGAATTTCGACGTGAAATTCTTCTCCCCCGCCCCCCCCCATCACCGTTCAATCCGTAGTGTGATAATACGAGAGACGCGCAATTCGAAAAACGAAACGTTTTCTATTACGCGGTATTTAGTGTCTTTTTTTGCTATTTTTTTTCGAACGGGGAAATATTCTCGGCGATTTTTTTTCCTCGTGTGGTGGTGATACACACGGCTGGCGCGCGTGTCGTAGTCACGTGGACCAAGACAGGTGTGTGTTGGCCGGCCGGTCGCCGGGTGTTATCATCACGACGACGGTCGGGATCCATCGCCGCCGCCGCCCCGTCGTCCGACGACGACTGGGGGCACAGTGGTGATGAGGAGGCGCGAAACGCGCGCACACCGAACAACAACAAATCTGTGTAAGAGAAATACGTGTTTTTTTTTTTTTACTCTCAGGGTTCGCCCGTTTTCTTTCGTCGGCACACGACGACGACGACGAGCGTTTTATTACTGTAAATCGGCCGAGATCGCTGCGCGGACACCGGAGCGCGACGATAATGGTTTCCCCTATTTTTCTCTCCGAGCGTGAATGGGCCGTTCGTTATCCTCCTCCCTATAACGGCACAAAAGGTCCCTAATTATGACGCGCGCGCGAGTTACTCTGCATTCGAGTGCGTAAAAACGCGTCGGGGAAAAAAAAAAAACACCGAACACCTCGTCGCTGGATACGATGATAATAATATATCGTATATCGCGTGAAATCAAAGAGCCATTGTGCGAATCCGTTCGAGGATTGTTACAGTCTTCGTACGCCGTGGTATTATTATTATTATATACATTATGACGCGTCGTTTGCCGAGCGCGTGTGTGTGTGTAGCGCAGGACGAGCGCGCGAGAAATTTTAATAACCGTCGACGACGACGACGAACAGCGGTGGGTCGCCCGCGATCGCGTCGTGCAGCGGCGACGAGATGGGACGGCGCGCGGACGAGGTGGTGCGAAAACGCAATTACACGGATTGTGTGTGTGTGTGTGTGTGCGGAGCGCGCGTGCTGGGGAACGAGCGAGCGGCAAAACCGATGCGAGTGCGTCCGAGGTGAGCGCGAGCCGCCGCCGCCGTCGCCGCGTATAATTACGAAATACCGGGAATTAATTAAACACATTGTTGGTGCCCGCCGGTTAGACAATCGGTATAAATTACCCCCGCGCGCAAAACAATTAACCGGCGAAACGCGCGCGCCAGCTTCGCGGTCTACGCGCACTCCTCGACGTCGTGGCGACGGCGGCGGCGGCCGAGTTCCAATTATTATTATTATTATTATTATTCCTACGGCGCCGTGTGTCGTAGTAATTTTTTTTCACTGTCGTTTTGTGTGTGTGTGTTTTTTTTTTTTCTAAATAAAATATCCGTCTTTTTCATAATAATAATAATAAAGTCTCGGGAATTTCGGCGAAAAAGGATCCGCCGATGGTGAAAACGGACTGATGAAATCATTTGCTACTGTAAATATCTCGAGAATGAATACTCGGGGACGAATTAATATTGTCGTGGAAATCGGCCGAATACGACGGACGGAGTAGTAGTGATGGTGGTGGTTCGTGCGAAACGTTTCACAATTAAAGACGCGTCGTCGCGTTTCCGCCAAATAATCCGTTAAAGAATTAAAAAATTGCGCGACGCGAGAGATGATAGCTCAACTCGCGCGGTTTTCGCGTTTTTATAACACGCGTCAAGAAAAAAAAAACACGGACCCCGAAGAAATAACGTGTAATACGCGTCGTGATAATCGGTTTTTTTAGTGTTTATTCGACGATTTCGCGTGTGAGAGGAGAAAACTAAACGAGTACACCGTTAAGTGTGATATTTGTTTTTTTTTTTGATTTCGAAAAATTCAACATATCGACGTTGTCGTTTTTAAAAACAAAAGCCGTTTCAATCCCCCGGGGAAAACATAATATTTTTCTGTCGATTTTTTTTTTTTTTTTTTGTATTTTTCCGTATGCCGACGGAGGAGCGTGTGTGTTATATGTATGAACGGGGAGTGTTAGGAAGTTTTGTTTCGGGTTGTGTACGCCGTAAATTATACACAAAAGCGTTCGTCGCTTCCACTCCCCCCCCCCTCCCTTCCATTTATTCCAGTTTGGACTTTCTGCGTGTATGGTGTTTTTAATCCGGTAAACAACGAGCCCCTCCCTCCCCCCTTTCCCGTTTTTCGGAACCTCATTAGCTAAAGGTATATTTTCTCCCTTTTCTTCGCCGCGATTCCCTCCCGCCGCCGCCGCGGAAAGCGAAGTTACTTGGTTTATTTAGCTAGAAGAACCCAATTAAATATAACAACTACACAGAAGTTACCCGGGCGACGTTGATGGCCGAACGAGGGGCGGAGGGAGATGTATACGTGTATAACGCGCGGCCGGGTCTGATTTAATTAGAATGTAAATTACCTCTTACTCTCACTCTGTGTGTCGACGACGAGCTTATACGTGTATACAGGGCGATTCGTTTAACGTCCCTTATTTCTCTCATCGCTTTTCACTAATGTATATAATATAAAGCGCGTCGACGATTTATATTTAACGACCGACGGCGAGTACTATACTTTTTAAATTAATATATTTATTTTATTAACGGCGGAATTAAATTCACCGTTTGATTATATGTGACAGTGCGTGGGAGGGAGAATGCGCATTGGTGTTGCGAGCGATTTGCGTTTTTTTCTCTCTCTCTCTCTCTCGTACGCCTGAAAATTCTACCAAAAACCGTGAGTGCTCCCCTTCCGATCTTCAATACGTTTAGCACACATATTTTCCGGTTGAAAATCACGTTTAAACGGTGGCTCTAAAGTGGTGTAATTTGTCGGAGCGTCAGAAAAAAAAATAAACGGGGGGTGGGAACAACGAGATTTCGTCAAAATCGATTGTAATCATTTCTTCGTTGTCTCCGAAACTAACTGGGTCGTAGAGAGAAACATGAAATTCTCACCGAATGTATGACACTGCGCGTGTATTGACGACACGAATTTTTCGAGAAAAAAATATGTCTTATTTTAATTTTACCTATGTATACAGCAATAAAACTGTAGATTTTGACGTATTCGATTCGTAAAAATAATAATAATAATGTAATTTTCGGTTTTAACGCATATTTAAAACAACGTCGGACGTTTGTCACTTTTAACCGTATCGAAAAAAAAAAAAATCTTAAAAATCGCAATTTTCATAACGTCTGCCATTTCACATTTTTCCGACTTAAAAACCGCGTATTACGCGCACCGTAGTTCGGGATCGTTAAACGCGTAATAACGGATTTACAATAATGACACAATCGCCTATATAAAATTTTTATCTAAGCAACGTTCACAAAATCCCGCGGCTCGTTACCGTTGTTTTGTTCAAACATAATATTATGTGTGTACACTGTGACGTTTTCTGAGCCGATGGACACGGACCGTGTTACGTTACGTTACGAAACGTTATTCGTATTTTTTACCGTTTCAATTTTTTCGTTATTAATTTAACGGTGAGGAAAATAAAAAAATGTCAACGGTGTCCCAATACTGAAATAATAATAATAATAATGCAAATAATCGGCTATTGTTTTTGTCTCCGCCTGGCTTATTTCGTCTATTCCGCGTAATAACCGTTAATTATATTAAAAAAAAAAATTACTTGTTTCCGTGATTATTATTATTATTATTATTGAGAATGGAACGGGGAAAAAGTCGGAATACATAATGATTTATGTGTGCCGTGGCTGGGTAGAGGGGTTTTGTCTTAACGAATCGTTCTGTATATTATAATATGTTCGCTATATATACATTATACATATATATATAGAGAGAGTGAGAGAGAGAGAAAAGAAGAACGAGAAAACTGCTTTTTTTTTTTTTACGCCGTATCTTTACAACTTTTAATTATGTCGGGTATTGTTGGCGGAAACTTTTTTTTTTCTTTTTAAATCGATCATCAGAAACGGACCGATTAGTTTTAATTAAACGGCAAACGACGACCTGACCCCTCCTCATCCCGGCTCGTCGATGCTGCGCGGGGTTATATTGTATTCCGACGAAAGGGTTATATTATTATACTTCGGCGTTCCGTCGTTGTTTTCTGGTTAAATATACGTATATACGATCGGCGGTGTACAGTTAACTGCTGCTGTAGAGAACGACAAAATATACGCGTACACGCCGCCGTTTCGGGGATTAATTTACGAATTACTACTCCGTTCGCCACCGTCTCCTTATTATTATTATTATTATTACTATTACTTTACGCTGCCGAATCCCTTCTGTGACAGTGTACTAACTACAGTTACTACAGTACTTCTGTGACAGTGTACGGCGGCTAAAACCGACTGTACTCCGCGAAACCGAAGCGCGGCGTGGTTGCAGCGGACTATCTCGACGATAATTTGTACAATATATTATAGCGTAGTAGGGGTTTTGTTATTTTCCGTACGATTTGTTGAAATTCGTAAGAGTCTAAGAAAAAAACGAAATCCTCGACAATTTTGCGTCTATAAATCGTTATACGAGTCCGGCCGCGGATAAAAGGGATATCATTTCGATAATAATATTAATAATATTTTACAAAACCGTCATAAAAATAGGTCTCGCGGAATGGGAATTCAGAACGGTGGTTACGTAGTTCAATTGAAAACATCGGCTGGGCGATTAGGTTTGCCGCGTCGTGGTGAGCGTTTCATTCGAGAGTACAGGAAAACGACGCGTACGCGTTCGCGGTTCGCGTTGGGTTAGTGCCGGAATTGTCGGTCTAAAAGAACACTATTGTTGTTGTTGTTATAAATACATTCGTTTGTGAAATCCGACGCGTGCGCATAATTTCGCAGCGCGAATAGTCATCGGATTGATCGATGATGACGTTATTCTCGTCACTCGGCGGTGCCCGGGGCAGTCCGCGGAGGGGGTGTACAACAAAACCCGTGACACCACATGTGCACCGCGTGCGCGTGGGGTGCGTTATTTTAGCAATAAAAATTCTTCGACACTCTTTCATACACAAACACGCGCAAACGTTCGACATGTGGCGGCGGCGGCGGCGGTTTCTTTAAGGGCAGCGGCCTATTATAAATTTCCGTCTCCATCTCAAAACATCCGCACGGACCTGCGGGCGCGTGTGAGGAGTGTGTAAAAATCCCGAACGCGCGAGTATTCTCTCTCTCTTGTCTGTCGCGCCCCCTTGTGCGCGGGAGACGACGACAACGAATCCAATTTTTCTAAACGTCTCCCCCCCGTACAAATGTTATTATTATTATTGTTATTTTTATTTCGGGATTACGCGCTTTTTTTTTTTGACATTTGTTTGTTTTAATAATCGAATACACCGCGGGTTTAACGATACGCGTAATAACAATAATAGTTTTGCAGGGCCCCTTCCCCCACGTATAAAATGTGCGCGTATTAAATAACCGGCGGAATTATTATCGTTGCAGCGACGGCGACGCGGGGCTAATTAAACACGGGAAATTAAAACCGAAAAAACAAAAAAAAAAGAGTTGAAACGAAAGAAAGAAATAAATAATTGCGATACGTAATTAGCACGGTCGCGTTGTGCTCGCGCGGGGGCAAGACGTGTGCAAAAAAAAAAAAAAATGTGTGTGTGTGTACATAAATCGCGTTGACGGCGGACGGATAGAGGAGGAAAAAAGAAACGCAATTATCGTAAATTAATTTTGACCTCCGCGAGCGGAAAACTGTGAAATTTCTACTAATGGATCTTCTTTTTTTTTTCCCCATCCTCTCGTTTTACCCCTTTTAACGCGCACGAACCTGCCACAACCGACTTTCCCCGCCCCCGACGTGATATCGGTGGTACGCGTAGTGTTGGGCCGCGGCAATGATGCGTAAGCGAGACGCGAATAATAAAAACGATAGATCGTCGTGCTGTGCAGGGTTTGCTGTAGCAGGAAGGGCGAGAGGACCGCTTGCGTAAGGCAATAGTGGCCGCCGGATGGAGTAGTTAGTGCGACGCCGCGGATGAGAGAGAAAGAGAAGGAAAAAGCAAAAAAAAAAGGGATAAAAAGTCCTGGTCCGTGTTCGACATCGTGCCATTTACTGTATAACGAGAGTCGACAACAACCGAATGTAATTTAGAACGAGAGGAGTGGTTAGGTTATGCCGAACAGTAGAGGTAAAAGACGTGTGTGCGCGTGTCCTCGTTTCAACGAACGTATAACGAGATGTCCTGCAGAATGCGCACGAACGCCAATTGACGTCGGGATAATACGAGAGAGAGCGGGAGGGAATCGTACGATTATTTTTTTATTTTTTTTTTCGTTTCGTTCGATTCGGCGGAAGGCATATAGATTTGTGTAAATTGGCGTATTTAGAATTACGCAGAGAGAGAGAGAGAGCAGTAGTCCAACGAACTAGAAATACAAAAAAAGTATTATTTTATTTTTCAAAAAGAGGGGAAAAAAAGCACTCGTTAGTTTCAATTCGTTTTTTTTTTTTTATTTATTTCCATATTTCTAATCGCATTCGCGTATAAAACGTTTACGTATTTAAGGATTCGTTTCGAAACTCGTCGCGAATCACGTCCGATCGTAAATTAAATCGCGTTTTAGCAGTCACTTGCCCGTCGCGTTATTATCTAAAACGATTGGCAAATCATTTTGTTATTTGTTTCCTCCGGTACGGCGAGAATCGTTTTTCGTCCGAAGCCAAATCAGCACGCTTTTCTTTTTATCCCCATAACGCGGGAAAACAAATTTAGACTGGAATCGGAAGTCGAGAGAAAATCAAAAACATTTTAACGGTATATTATTATTTCGAATAATTTATACGAAATATGTCGAAATTAATCGTGTTTTAATATACACAAACGAAACTCGTTTAAACGCTCGTTATATATGTATATATATATATATATTTTTTTTTTTAAATAACACTGCACGCGCGGATAAACGACGAATATACGTATATATTATAGATTCGTCGGTGATGGAGTTGAAAGAGTATTCCATTAGAAAAATATTAGTAAAATAAGTGGAAAACGATTAAATTTCCTCGAGTATAGTCTGATAACACACACACACACACTAATAATTGGTCGAGCGTTGCGTGTTCTCGAATACTTTATCGTGTGTGTGTGTGTGTGTCAAAATTACTTTTGCCATATCCTCTGCCGTCGTCGTTACACCAGAGCAGCGTGTAATTGAATTTCGGGCGGCAGCCCGACGACGACGACGACGGAATTAAACGCGCATTCGACGGGTAATTGAGTTTTAATAAGTAAACAGATCTCGTTCGGGTTACGCGGTGTCTTTACGACCGGGTTATGTGGCAAAACGGAAAATTGCCGTTTTATGCTAATGGATGGCATCGTCGTCGTCGTACGGTGCGACACGCGGAGGGGAGAGAGAGAGAGAGAGAGATAAGAGAGTTTTGCAGTCCGTCCGTCCGTGTGGTATATGTGATAGGCGTTTATTCTCTCTGTCTCTCTCTCTCTCTCTCGTCATTTTATAGGCCCCGGCTGTTAGAGGTGTGTTAGTGGCGGATCGGAAAACCGAGAGTTTTACTACGCGTCGATTTAGCCGACTCGTGGCAGATACTTATTACGCGTGTCTTAGGAACAGCGGGGTTAACCACTATTACCACTATTACGGTAAGAAATACGATTTTTAACGCGTTAATTATTGTGATATCACGTGTGTAAACGACAGAGTTCTCGTGTCGTTTACGGTGTTTCTTTGAGCACCGTAACGATTACAAAAACGTGTTCTCCTTTCACTCTCGTAACGCGTAATAATAGTAGTTGAGTACTCTCACACTTTTAATTCTCGAACATTTACAATAAACGTTTACAAAACAAACTCTGCGTGTCGTTTCCCCGGGTGTTTGACGACTTTGTCGATTGTTTTCTCGACATTCCAACTGTTGTACACAATGTTATTGTACCGATAATGGTTATCGCACCGCGAGCACATTGGAGACCTACTGTAAAATTTAAAGTTCAAATCGATCATTAAATACGCAAAAAAAAAAAAAAAAAAACGTATTTCGCGTAATAAATAAATAATACGTTTTTTTTTTTTTTTTTTTTAATATGAAAACGTGCGTTCAGGAATTAGAGATACGAATTGTGGGAACGGATCACGCGGGTAACGTGAACGTGCGAGTATATCGAAAACATATTCGGATACCGCAGCAGCGGGACGACACATCGTAATCGGATCGGATTAGAAGAAAATTTCGACGAGGACTGAACCGGTGTTGTAATAAATGAAGTCGATCGGCGAACAGCCCTTTAACGGACTAGACGTAAGCTTATAATTTATGTCCTATGACATTCGAATGTGCATTTAAAGTCTTTATAATATTATTCCGACGTTATATTTCCGTGTCGAAATCGATTTGTAAATGCGTGTACAAAAAATAAACGTATTTGAAATCGTCTCTCGCTTTACATTAAGTGTGTACGCGTTATTAAAAAAAAAAAAAAAAAAAAACTACGCAATCTGTTTACAAGTATTACAAGTGAAAGAACCGGGAGAATTTCGAACGGGAATATGAGATTTGGCCGAACGCACTATTCGGTAATTCGGTGGACGCGCGCGTGTCCTCGCCTTCGCCGAAGACTATGTGGTGTTACATAACAGCCGTACGCACGCGATAGGGTTCGTGTAACCGGGGGATGAGGGGAACCGGGTAATTGCTTTTGGTCCTGCTGCTGTACGGTCACACTTGTGGCTCGATTTTTTTCCATCCCTCCCGTCGTCGTCATCCAATCAACAATCCGATCGTCAGTTTTCTCATTTATCTCTCCCGCGCGAACCCTGCGTGCCGGTTATATAGGTAATTTCCACGTATCCTTTATATATTTTATCGACAAATCCCTAGCAATTCCGTGCTATACGTGTATACATATATATATATATACGTGCGTATACGCGACAAATGGAATCCAGCAGCTACACACACACACACACACTACGTCCCTTTCCCGTTTGAAAACACAGCGAGTCGTCGTCGGGCCGACCCATTGTGCACGCCGTCGGAATCGAGAATCGGAGACGATTGCCGAAGGAGGAAATCATCGCGAGGGTGAGGGTTTTCGTATACGAGCATCTTTTATGTGTATATCTCGTCGCGGAATAGCCTTTACGACTGCGTTCTCACCCTGCAGTTCATAACGATACAACGATAAGTATCGAGAAAGTTTAATGACAATTTATATATCGGATTGTATAGTGTTGGACATTTTTCCCGGATGGAAAATATTACGTATGTCTTGTCGTTTTTTTTTTTTGTGTTTTTTAATCGTTTTAAGTATAGGGCGCGTGCGTGAAGTTTTTTAAACTAATTCCCGCCGTACCGTCGACGATAATACGATTTCGGAATATGCCGAAACGTCACAATCGCAGTGCCAAATCCCCTCCCTCCCTTTACGGAGCGGGCTAGGGACACGACGGAGAGCGACGCTCGTTGTACCGTCAATAATTAGTGGTGCTCTCAGAACGTACCGAAATTACGATTGGTTTTAGATCCCGAGCGAGAAGTCACAACGAAGATTTTTTTTTTGCACTTTTCGTACCCGTTTTCCGGTAACGAATTTTTGTTGGAAAAAAAAAAAGAACGCCGTTCCGGCATTTCGAAAACAACGGTCTCGCGAACACGTATTCAGCCATAATACGCGCGTATATAAAAGTTATAGATTTCTGAGATTTTTATTCCGTAAAAACGGTAATTTCAGGAGTCGAAGACGCGAGATCAATCGTATATCATTAAATAAATAATATTACACGTCCGGGATGGGAATCTCCGGTCGGAATCGTTTTATCCCAGCGCAATGACGTTATTGTTAAATGTATAAAATAGTGTGTTGTGACAATATATAACGCTAAAAAAAATCTCAATTCAACGAATAGGTAAATGACACGCATAACTTTTTTTTTTTTTTTTTGATAACAATCGTCGTCGTTGTATGCGATGCCTGTAATAACGACGTAAGTGGTGTGGTATTTTCAACAAAAAAAAAAAAGTCGTTCGACGACATGGATTTACAGAAAGAAAAAGAATAAATAAACCATTAGTACATAGTATCAGTAACGAGACGAACATATGCGCAGATGATCGTTAAACGAGTACGTAACGTCTGTATAATAATAATAATAAAAATAATAATAATTATAAAAGAATTTTACGCCGTTCGTTTTTCGCCACCGCGTATTTCCGAACGGATAATAATTGACCAGTAGTGTTTGTTGGATTTTGCCAGTGCGCGCCCCGCCGACACGATAATATTTTATTGTGTCGTAGTCGTTTTAATATAACATATATATTTATGTAACTCGTTGATGATAAACGTAAAAGGAAAAAAAACAAAACACACACACACCATACCAGCTCGGAGGATTATAGTATAGTTTTTAGCGGTTAATCTGTCGGCGGCGGCGGCGGCCAATGCACAGTAGTGTTAAAGTGCAGGTGTTATTATAAATGCGGATCGATGATAGTCGCGGTGTACAGCAGAAGAGAATAACGAGAGGTTTCGAGCGGGAAGAGTGTGTATGGAGAAAAGATCATTAATTCCATTTGCTTTTAATTATTTTTCCCCTTCTTTTGTGTGTGTGTGCGATTCGGGTTTATATATATGTGTGTGTGTATAGAAGACCGTGCGGACGTTATTACTACACGGTCGCAGGAGTGATAATTAAAAATATTTATAATTAAATTCGATCGGAATCCTTTCCTCCTCATCCCGCCGCCACTATATACGTCTTTCGCCCTTTCTCCTTCTCACCGCGCCGCGCGCGCGTGATTCGTCTTTCTCTTCCGCACCGTTAAGCGTATTAATGGAGTTTGGCGGTATTGTCCGCGCGATCTTTCCGCCGTTTCTCTCTCTCTCTCTCACACACACTGTCTCTCCGTCTATCTCCGAACAATGTCAGTCGGTTTTCAGTTCGGTCGAATTTAATCTAAATTGTCTATCGACCGGGCGGGGTTTGAGGCTGACTGTTGTGGAACGCGCGGTCGCGAGAAAACGATGAGATTTTTCCAAACTGATTGGCGAAGGAATAAAAAAAAAAATAAAAAAAACACCTCTCGCTCTCCCTACGGACCGCTGTTTCGTTGTGTTGAACGTATACGATCAATTTTATATCTGCAGACGCGAAACGAAATGCGTTATGCGAGAAAAACACTTTAAACGTTATATTATAAAACGACAGACAGTGCAATCTCGACTATGTAAGAAAATTAATAATGTGCGCTAATGGCGGCAATATATGAATTCATTGTGTGGAAATATACTAACGATAACGCGTCGCTGTGTTTGTTCATCCACCACTCGTTAGAAGAATTTTGATATTAATGTATATTAATTCATTCGTCGTTATCGACTCAACGCGTATAGTCGAGAATGAAAAGCGTCTTTGAACCCATCTCTCTATCACGATACGGTTTCAATCGGAACGTTCGTTTCCAGCTAATTCCCACTGCCCGCTTTCATTTTCGTTTGCGCGTGATATCAGAATGGCGTCGTTGGTTCCTTGTTAACTCTGCCAGGACGTCCTTCGACCTTCCTCTACGACTGTTTCCTTCTATAATAATCGTTCTTAGTGCCGCCGAATTACGTGTCCTATCCATTCGTTTTTAACTGTATTCTATTCTCTTGTCCGGTTCAGCAAAAAAAAAAAAAAATAAATAAATAAACGCTTTCGAACAGACATTTTTCTCTACCATTTATACTCGTATACGTACGCAGTCGAAGCTTTTTATCGTTAATGTGTGGTAGGGGGGGGGACATTTTTTTTTCTCCGTCTGTGCGTCGTGCGCCAACGCTTATACTGTCACAAGCACATTATACTTTTCCGATTATTTCATTACGAGTATATATAATTTCAAGTGGACCATCGCACGGGCTCAGTCCTCGTCTGTAGGAACCAACGCGTTGTAATAACAATAAACATTTCACGGTTCTCCTATACCGTACGCGCCGTATTTGGCGGAACGTTTAAAGGAAATCAAGTATATATGGGATTCTGACGTATTTTTCTTTTTTATACTTTTAGATATTTTACGCGCGCGCGTGTGTGTCTGTGTTATAATATTAAATATACGCGTATTTGCACCCCCTTCGTGTCCCCGGTTACGACTGCTTGCAGTGGGTGTACATTATTATTATTATTATTATTACAAACTTTTCGGCGGTTATTGCGTCGTCGTCGTCGTGGCATGGCGACCGCGTGTAATGTAAAATTGGCAAAAGTAATTTCCTCGGTTTTCTCGTTGTACATATATATACGCCCTACCGTCGAGACGACCGACGGCTGAGAAGGAGTGTGTGTGTGGGGGTGAGTAAAATGCATATAAATATAATAATAATAAAAAGGAGGGGGGGGGAGGAGAGTGAAAAAACCGTCTGGGCGTTTTGGTTTATGAACGGTTTATTCGCCGAACACAATAAATATATATATATATATATTAAAAAATATACCCGAAAACGCGGCGGGGACGTATTGTTGTTGGCAAACAAGGCTGTGTGTGCCAGCGGTCGAGGAGAGGTATTGACGATATTAAAAAGTGCTCGTATAATATGTCCGAGACCAATTTTTTTTTTTTTACTTCCATTTTCTCTTCCCGGATTTTTTTTTCTTTCTTTTATAATTTACCGTTTAAAACTCTTTAAAGAGAGAAAACGCCCCGTGTCTCCAGGGTGATATTACGGAGGACTCGTTTTCAATTATAATGTATATATCAACCCGTTCCCTCCCCCGTACGCGTGACTTTATTATATATATATATATATACGTACGGTTTTCGGTGAAATCGAGAGATTTATATTTTATATCGTGCGGCGGCGGCGGCGTATATACGCGTCGATCGACGCAGAACGCGATTTCCCAAGACGATCCGGGGGATTCGATTTTACGAAAATTCCGGTAAAGGCCCCGTGGGTGGTCAGCATCACGGCGGGACCGCGCGCGCCGGTGTCGCGCATTTAAATATATATTTTTAGAAGGGTTCCTCCGCCCGCCCGCCCGCGCGCGCGTCGTCGTCGTCGTCATTCTTTCGATCGGCGACAATGTCGCGCGCTACCGGCGGGATGCTGCAGCTGTTCGCGGGTCGTGCGATGGAAGCGGAGAGAATAGGGAAAACCCGAAATTGGCTTTTCAATTTGCGATCGGAACGTGCTCGGCCCGGGCGTACAGCCCCACCGCATTTCCCCCCTTTCGCCGCGTGTATATATATATATATACATAAAAATAAAAATAAACTCCGCCCCCTCCCGCCACTCGCCGGCACACGAGCCTTTTATTGTTGTACACACGCGGGCGGGCGCGCGCGATCCTATGTAAATGTGTGGTGCCCTGCGGGCGTCGTCAAAAATTGATAAAAAAAAAAAACATTTTCCTCGGGATCCAATTTTCCGGCGCCGCGACGATATAGTAAGAACGGGTAAGAATGAGCGGCGGCCGGACGTATATTGTTGTTGTTGTTGTTGTTGTTGTTGTTGTCCGGCGGTCTCCGCGAAATAATAATTGTTTAACGTACTGCCGGCGAAATTGGATCGGCGGACACGGGATACAACACACGCGTAGAGTGTACACACGCGGCCCCGCCGGTAATATATAAATTATTATTATTATTTTATTTTTTTTGATACACGTATACGTGTGTGTGTTTTATTATACCGGCCGGGTGTATGTGGCGGACATGGAAAACGTTATGTTATGTGACCGGACTGAAGAAAAAGACGAAGAAGAAGAGGAATAAAAAAAAAAACGGGGGAAAAGTGTGCCGAGAACCGCGGAGAAACAATTTCCAAAACGTAAATATTCACTATATTATATACACACGCGTAGTGATTTCATTATTCAGTATCCGCGGGGTAGTATAAAATACTAAAAAAAAAAAACCGTTTAAAAAACGACAATGCGGCGGGTCCTCTGCACACCGTGCACACAATGGCGCGTGATGAACGGCCGTATAAAAAGAGAAAAACGGTTTTTTTTTTTTTTTTTTTTTGCTCGAAATCCCGGCCGAACGGCCGAGAAATTCGATTGGAAATTTAAAAAATACGAGTCCCCGTTCGTTTATATCGCTGCTTTTTAAACGCGTTGTGTGTAGGTGCACGCACATTTGTTCGTCGTACACGGACGGCGGATGGTGCGTGTTTCTAGCGCGTGTCGGATGCGTAAATGTCGTCGACGAGAGAACGCCCGTTGGAACCCTTAACGCGGTGTCCCTGCGGCGACGCGTATACGTATTACATAGTAACCCGGTAATTTCGGTGGTACGCCGCGCGCGGAGCGATAAAAAAAATCGAACAGATCGGCGTACGTTATTGGAAAGGAAAATCTACGGCTCTCCCTCCCTCCACCCACGAAAAAATAAGTAATATGATCGACGAACAAGAGACGCGGACAACGGTTTAATGATATGAATAAAGATTCTCGATTGCGTAAGGGATGATAAGCCGCGGGGCCGGTGAGCGGAGGAGGGCCCAAATACGTGATTCGGACGAATCGGGGAAAAATACAAAAAATAAAACCGAGAAGACGACGTTGCAGTGAATTTGATCGAGTCGATCGGGAAGATCACTCGGGAATAAGAAACGGCTAATGGACCCGTAACGGTATGGAATAAAAGAAAAAAAAAATTACGCGTCTAACGGTATGAAAATCCAATGATCCGACGACGAGCTATGAGAAAGTGTGTAATTCGTTTGTAACGATTTTAAACATAAATTCGTATATGAATAACACATCGACCGGACACCGTTTAATTTTACTGCAGCCCGTCGTACAGTACGGCTGTATGGTAATAATTTAACGCGTACCCATCGCACAACGGAAAATTATTGTAATATTGTTGTACGTACGATGTATTATTATTGTTATATTTCGTTTTTGCTTGTAAAAACGATTCCAATTGTAAAATTCTCGTCATTTACGGGGGCTTTTTTTTTTCACCGGCTAATTGCCACGTTACGAATGTAACTTTATATATTTTAATTTTGCGAATTTTTAAATAACGAAAATAAGAAGAAGAAGAAGAAAGAGTACTATAACTACCGAACGCGCTTATACTATACTACAGGGAGTGCAAATTGTATATAAAACTCACGGCATATACACGCCCGTAATTATTATTCGGTTGAAAATTGTGTTTTTAAAAGTTTTTGTAGACACGACACTAAAACGTGCAGCAGCAGCAGCGTGTCTTATTGGATTTTATGTCCATTGCTTTCGTAAGTTTTCGAGTTTTTACCGAGACGTAATGCGTAATGAAAATCTGAGGGAGAGCTCATATTATATTATAATCAAGTTATATACGAAAGTCCCGGGGAAACGGTGCGGAAATTTAGTGTGATATTTGTTTGGTATACATATATATAAGACTATTATAATTCATAAAAAAAAGAAAAGAAAAAAATGACGACGAAATAAAAAAAATCCGAGGAGCCGTAATAATAATAATAATAATAATAATAATAATAATAATGATAATAATAATAATAATAATAATAATAATAATAATGATAATAATAATAATAATATCAGTCAGTCAGTCGAAATGAATATATCTGTTTGATTTATTACTTGTTTTTGGAAGAAAAGAGAAAAAAACGTTTTTTTTTTTTTTATTTTACTATCGATGATATAAATACGTACGTAACGTATTTAAAAATTACGTTCTTCGTTCTGTCGATTTTTCGGTATACCCGCTACAATGTTTTACACGATATATTGAAAAAGAGGAAAAATCGTTCTTTTTTTTCCCTCCCCCACTAACGTTATAATAGCACTGGGAAATAAGCTACGCGTTCTCCTCCTCAATTATATAATGGCGCAATACGTAAGCGAACCAATAATAATAAAAAGAAATTAAACGCGAAAATCGATGAATAATAATAATAATAATAATATGTGTGTATACGCAGGATGAATGAATAATCGCAATAAATCGCGATTATTAATTGTCGACCCTTGCATATATATATATAACAGGTGACGTCAATATATATATGACGAAGAGGAGACCCTTCGCAGGACATATAATATTATAGTATACGAAAAGCATTTCAATAAAATAGCAATCGCGTCGTTTCGGGGGACGAAAATACTTTTGACCTATCCGGAGGGCTACGGCGGAATAGGAATAAATCGTTTAATTTCGGTCTACGGCATAACGGGGGGAACATTATTTTACACTATATGAACAAAACGCGTCTACGCGCGTATTTTGATATTTCGACATTTTTCTCTTCTTTATATAAACACGTCGATAATGTTAATAGTAAAAGTCGCATTGCGTATGCCCGTGGCGTTGCCGTAGGTTTTGCGAGCAGGGCTCCCTCCCCATCCCGGAGGAAATACGTTAATTGACAATCGGCGTCTGCAAAAACCCCGTTGAAATTTATACGAAATCCCTTCAGAAATCGGGACGATTTTTTTTCGATCGTGCGTATTGTTTTAGATTACGAGCGGAACGAGGAATGTATTGGTTTTACAGTGATGTGTTTATGTCTGTACCGGAAAATTCTACCGAAAAGGACGAGTGGTCCGGCATTTATGTTTTCAACATTATTTTCCGGTAACAAATCGCGTCTAATCGGAGTACTCTATCGATTTTCTCGGTACTTTTTTTTTTTTTTTTTTGAGGCGTCAGAAAAAATTACGGATAAGATAATTCCTTCGTGATTTCGAAACTAATGACCGTCTACAACCTGAAATTTTCACTAAATACAAATAGACTTTGGACTGTTATTAACAACACGAATGTTCCGAAAAGAAATTTCTTTTGATTTTCGCCTATTTACAGCGATTGTAGATTTTCTTGAGGTCTTTAAAGCGGTAGATTTTTCGGAAAGGTTTACAAAACAATGTCAGACGTTTGTTATTTCGATTGTATTCAAGAAAAAAAAAAACCTTGAAAATATATATTACACCGAAGCTTCTGCTCAGAATACTTTTTTATCTAACCGCATAACGATATGCTTTGGAATTATATTTGGAAATTTACGAATAATAACAAAACTCCAAAATGTTTTATCCAAGCAATTCACTTAAGCATCGTCAAAAACAGTCAGCGGCTCGTTACCTTTTTTTTTTTTTTTTTTACTCATACTTACGTTTGTTATGAAGAATCGACTGTGTCGGATTCTTATTACTGTAAATTCTCTGGAGTCAACGCACCTCCCTCCCATAATAACTATTTAATTCTAGTTACGCCAAAAACCGGCCGTCCGCGGTATTTTTTAATATTCTAAAACGTATAAAATATTATTCGTGTATTCTATTTTTAAAACTCGTATATTTTTGTCGTGAACTCCATTTTAACATATCGTTAAATTCAATTCGCGTATAAATAATTCATAAATTATTAAAATCTCGGCGCGTACGTATCTCTATATCTCTCTATAGGTTAGGTACACGTGCGGATTACGCGGAATCGATAAATTTCGGATATACTGGCACGGAAAATTATCCATTAAAAGTTATTTACGATTAAGAAACAGAAAAAAAAAAGTTGAATAATTCGTCGTCATTTGTTGTGTGCACTTCGGTATAATTTAATTTTGAACAATTCGACCGCGTCGTTTACGACAATACGCGGTACGAACGTTATTTTATTATTATTATTATTTTTTTTTTTAATGTAATTCGGAATTACGAATGCGTGTCGTCGTCAATATTCTCTTATCGACGATATAATATGGAAAACCGTCGGTAATTTTCGTTCGCCCGTGTGTACATACCACAAGACGACGTGTTATTTTTGTATCCGAGTCATTGAACTGCCACGCAACGACGACACTCTGCAGTATAAATTAAGAGATACGGACGAGGAGAAGAAGAAGATAATCGTCGTGACGGGGGAAAGGGTTATGAAATTATATAAGGGGGGAAAACGCGCGCGCGTATTTATAATAATATTACGTGTGTCGTAATAATCGATTATTGTCGTTGTTCATGTCGAACGCGAGTAACGACTACGATTGTGTAGTGGTTTTGTTTTTCTTCCTCTTCCGACGCGATAACTCTTATAATACGGGGAAAGTGATGAGATCCTCTAGTGAATTTTTTCACGTTTTATTCTAGTAATAATAAAAAAAAAAGAATAGAACGCGCGCGTCTGACAGCAGCATCAGCAGCAGCTGTGCGAGTTTCTTCGGGTCAATTATACCCGTTTCGGACAACGCGACAGACGCAAATAGGGATGATTCGCGCCTTACCGGCATCCGAAAAAGCTGGACGACATCAAAAAAAAAAAAATAATAATAATAAAAAATAGTATCCCTTCTATGCGTAGTATACACACGACCAATACACTTACGATATGGTTATGTGTGAGACGATGATTTGAAGGATCGTGGTGTAATGTCATATTACTTATAGTTATTGTCGTATTGCGTTTACACAAATACAGATCACGGCTTTTTTTTAATCGAGAATTCTCGCGTATAATATGCAAATAAATTTAATACCGCAACGTATTTCTTTGTTTTATTTTTTTTTTTTTTACATATATAATATTCGTTGGCTTTTTATACATATCACGAAGGAAAAATTTACTTATTAATATTAATCTATTATGGGTTTTATTATTTTTGTTTACTATTATTTATATACGATTTTCCGCCCGTCCTCCTTCCTCTGTCCCTTTCTCCTAAACTCTCTCCAATCTATATATATATAGTTTTTATTAATAATAAAAAAAAACGTCTCACCGCTCTACCGGCGCGGCGGCGTTCTCGTCCACGGACCACTTCAATTACGGTCCAGTGGTTCTCAGACTACCGGGATTTATAGTTATTTCATAACGCGTCTTAAACAATATTATTACACTATAATAGTGTATATGGAATTTTTTTTTTCTTTTTTTTTGGAGGGACGGGGCTATTCGTTATAAACGAATCGATCGGATTAAAACGTTATTTAATATATATTCTTTTACGACCGAACAAATATAAACGATTAAATATAATAAAAATGATATATATGTATTTATTAAATTTCGTTCGTACATATCAGCGTTTGTCGATCCGCTGGCTCTGAATTTATCGATGCGATTAAGATTTTTTCGTATACACTCTCGTACAATATATTAAAAATACAGTTTAGAAACCCGTTTTATTTAATCGGATTTTATAATTGGTGTACGTAATAATCGTTACGGTAAAAAATGGCGAATTTAAAATTTAAGAAAGAAATTAATAATTTTTTTTTTTTAAATCGATGAAATTACAAATGATTTCAACGGAGCAGCGGACTTGTGCTGGAATCGTTTAGACTGCCCTCAGATTGCACACCACTGGTACGGTATCATTCCTGTATTATAGTTTAGGCCGGTGTACACCAACATATAATATGCATTGATTGGATCGGATCATGTGCACGCGTACACGTTTATTTATTCTGAAATTAACGCAAAACCATTTACGTTATTCTAAACAATCTTCTCCGCGTTTAACGCGCATTATTTTTAATTACTTTGTTTAAGTAAATTTCGTACTTATTTCAACGGAATTAATTAATTTTTTTTTTCTCTCCGAATTATAAATTAAAACACATGTTTGTTTAAGGATTTTAATCGGACCGCGTGTAATTAATTGTTTTATTCGAATTATTTTGTTGATGCGAAGGGAGGGAGGGGGTTTATATAACGGGAAAACGAATACACACGCGTATATATTATTATTATTATAGTACACACTTTGATGACCACTGTATACGAGTACGTATACACGTATACAATATATTTTATACCGTGTGCGCAGGGGGTAGTCGGGTGGATTATTTTTTTATTAAACCGACCCCTAGTAAAATTTTCCGCTCTTTCCTCCCCTCTCCCCCCCCCACCACCACCACAGCTCGTCCCACCGAAAGGGATGGGCCGGACGTTATCTAATAAAAATATCGGTTGCACCCTTGGAGCCGTTTTCAATTTCGCCAGCGCCGCCGCTCGCCGCGGCTCGTGGTGAGCTAATGACTTTCGCCTCGATATACACGCCTACCGCTCGCTTCTTTTTTTTTTAATTTAAATCTCTTCGGAGCTCTCCGTGTTCGTTTGCAATAAGAGAGAGAGAGAGAGAGAGAGAGAGTGAGCGAGAGAGCCATGTGACGGGAAACAATCAAGGGGACGCAAACACTGTCAAAATCAGTTAATGGAATAAGTTATTTAATTTATGTCCGGGAATAAATGCGGAAAGTTTCGGTACACCGCCGCCGCATCCGTTTATGATTAATCGGGAGAGAGAGAAAAAAAATTACTAAAAATCCCGCGATGTGGTATACACGGACACGCGCGTATGAATATGAACGGATGACAAAAAAAAAAAAAACTATATTTATCCGTGACAGAAATCGATCTGTATAATCGTGTGTGTGTGTGTGCGGCGTATATATGAGGAATATACGTTTTCGTTTAGACAAAAAAAAAGAAAAAAAATGTCCAAGAATTTAATAAGTTTGTTCGGTTTGGTGCGCTGCTATAGCGCATTTGGACAATGACAGGTGAACTAAAATAAAATATTGCCCAACGATATTGGAATACCCATCGCGCGCTGCTCGTCGTACGCCACTACCCCGCAGTCCCTTCCCGTTCCTGTTGTCCACGCGTGGTCCTGTATATATTTATAGGGACGTTTGCGCGAAACGAGGGGAAAGGGAGGAAAAAAAGCAATATAAACTATTACTCCCGACGACCCGTGCGCGCGGCTACCGCGGGGCCGGGTCCAGGGGTCGTCAACATTTGTTGTTAGAAAATTTAATTTCTTCGTGACGTCGTCGGTTCTGTTCCCGCGAAACACATTACGGTTTATCTTTTTTTTCTCTTCTTCTTCGTCTTTACGATTGCCGCGCGCGCGTTTTTTCTTTTTCTCGAACCACACGTAACACGGTGTACCGGACGATTTCGTGGCTCCAGAATTGTCCCGCTCGTTATATAAATATAACTGTACGATAACGATAATGTATTAATGTCGTTTTGTCGACCTTTAGCCGCCTCGTGTTGTAAAAAAAATCTTATTTCCACCGGCCGCGGCCACTGTTGCTAAAATACGCTTTAGCCACGGACGGCGTATCGCGGCTGCTCTGCACACATTCGTTACAAATCAAAAGATTGTTGGACCGTATCGTCGCCGGCAGGAAACAATATCGCGCGAATACGATGTTGAAGAACGTAATACGTGGAAGGAAAAAAGAAATTTTTCTTTTCACTCCGATAATTTTTCCATTAACAACGGCGTGCGTGTATTGCGTTATTAGTGGCTGCGGCAATAGTCATTTTATAATAATTTTTAACGTCGATTGCAGCGGCGCGGGAGGAGAAACAAGGGACGGAAAATGAAACCGCGCGGTACCGTGGAGGCTGTGCAGGGTAATAATAACTACTAAACTCATTTCACCCCGTCTCTGTTCGGAACCCTATAGCGATATATAGCTGCAGTGTGTGTGTGTGTATTGCGATGAGAAATAGATTACTGCGACGGTGGCGTGGTAGTAAGGGAGACGAGGGTGGAGAGTTGTGTGTTTTTTCTCTTGTCAATTACGAACCGGAAAATAACGAATGGTCACTGAAGATAAGGTTTTTGCAATAAAATGAAAATAAAAAAAAACTGAACCATCCCCCTCCCCCCGCCGGTAAAATCGTAAATAATTCTTTTCTCGTTATTTTCTTCGTCTTTAAGCCAATATACTCGCACGCACGCACTTGTAATTATAGATCCTTATTAGTTTGTACACCGGCGGGAGAGTAGTGAAATTTCATTTTTTTTTTTTTTTTTTTTTCAATTTAGCGAACTTTTTCCACCCGTATAATACACGCGTTTTTATTTTTTACGCTTCTGTCCAAAGTGGTCGGACGAAAATATTTTTGTTTCGTACATTATAAATTAGCTAAAGAATTCGAATCGTATATTGTTTAATGTACATAAATGTGTACGAAAAATGTTCTACGGCATTTCTCAAGTCGACCGCGGGTGCGGTTTCTCGTTTGCCGAAGAGCTAACCCGGTCGGTACAGCGAAACAATTTGAAGACTGTTAGCAGCAGACCAGCTGTGATTAACTGGAGAACGACAAAAAATACAACTCCACGCTCTTCCGTAGTAACTCGCAGTCGTTTCGAATGAAGTAGCGATACATAAAATATTGTGCAGATACAATTCGGCCGTGACCGCATGACGAGGTCATCACCGAGCGGTGTTATTTCCGTAGTTGAAAATTCGTACACATAAAAATACGAATTTCGTCGTAAGACCAATAATGTATATAATACGCCGTTTTGCTCAGAATAAAAAAAAATAAATAAACTCTTTCGCGTATTATATTGGTCGGCGGCCGGTTATTATTTCTTCTTGCACAGGGGGACGCAAATATTGTTGTTGTTATTATTATTATTATTGTGACGACGACGACGACGACAACGAGTTATAATAAGATTGCGGTTGCGCACGGTAAACAAGAGATTCGTTAGTAGGACCGACAAAGCGGACGAAAAAAAAAAATAATAATAACGCAGACCACTCCAATTACGCGTGTCGCGTCAGCGACTACTTACTACTTACTGTCCCCCTATTGCTTGTGATGCGAAATATGTAAAATATGTCGACTATATAATGTACAGTCGTCGTACCTATTTCTCTGTCCCTACTCAACGTTGCAGTTATTATTGCGGTTGGGATTTTTTTTTTGTTTTTTTTTCATATAACAATATGTATAAAGGACATTGCGCACATGGAAAATAAATTCTATCCGTATCATAATAAAAAGAAGAATTACCAACCGTTTACGGTTTACGTTTCCTCCGCCCTCCCTGATTACGTAAATATTTTTCTTCTATCGTCTCGTTGGCTGCAGTTTAGAATTTATTATTCAACAGATCGACAATCGCCGTCTCTACGCGCACATAGAAAATACGAAAATTCGGTATTTTTTAATATCGTGAAAGAAGCAAAAGATTTAACGTGCGCACGTGCGCGAAAGGGGAGGTTGCGATATGCGGAAGACGTGGCGCGACGGAAGGGGGACATAATATAACGCTTCGGATCGCGTGAATTGAATTGTGTGTGTGTGTGGACAGAAGTAAAAGAAAAGAAAAAGGTGTACGAATTTTTGGCAACAGACGTTCCGAAAGGGGAATAGAAGTGATGGCACGCACACACACACACACACAGTAATAACACGACGTAATAAACGTATTTTATCGTTTTCTGTTTTATATATATATATATATACGTAGTTGTTCCGTGTACGAATATAATAAATTCCATTAAAAAATAAATAAAAATTAAATTGTTTAAGTACACATGGATAAAGAAACGTTTTTTTTTGTTTCCCGTCGTTTTTCGATAACACGATGTCGAAAATTTTGGTGAATTTCCGTGCGATCTGCGACGTAGTTTGACTGAAACAACACTGGGATTATGGAAATTCGTATTTTGATATTCGTAATTATATATATATATATAAATATTTCGTCATATTCTTTTACCCAGAGGCTTGGAATGCGAAAAACGATTATCAATTATTGCGTTTTAATTAAACTTTTATGGTACAGTTAATGGTGTGTTTGGCGCTTTTTTTGCTAGGCGCGCGCGAATATCCACAGAGTGTGCAGTTGATGAAAAAATCGATTTTACATAACGATAAATATAAGTATTCTTGTACCGCGTTAATCCGTCTTATTGAAATACGAAATTGATATTTATTGATAGAGAAACCCCGAACTATGCGTACAATTACAACATTGTTGTATACACAGCATCGCAGTTTAAAATTTATACATAAATATATTATTTTTATTTCAAACGAAATGTATAATACGTATTTCAATAGATTAATGGGGGGGGGGCGTATACATTGTATGTATATACGAGTACATGAATTTTAAATTATTAAAACAAAAATTGAAGTTTTTTTTTAATTTAAACTATGTATATAAATGAAGTTTTTATTAATTATTTTTAATTAGACCGTATTTATATAAACGGTTTTAAAAATATATGTATATATAACGAAATTTCGATTAATTTTTAAGTTATAATTACACAATATAATATATAATATCTCTCTTGTAAAATAAATTGCTTCTAACAAAGATTAAAAAAAAAAAACGTTTCTATAAAATTAATTTATAACTAATTAACAGATTATTTTATACATTTATTGCGTATAATGTTTAATTTATAATTATAATTATTATACGCGCATTTACGCACATCCGTCGAAACGAATATCATAAAATACATATTATCCCCATGAATACGATATGTGTAATTTTATATATCCATTATATATTAAAAAATTCATTATATTCAGTTTTAAACTCTCGTTTCGAACGTTAACAGCGGGTTAATTATTGTTATTATTTAAGATCCGAAATTAAATGGATATTTAATTGACTCGAAAATATATTTCGTAGTATAATAAAATATTGCGGAAAAAATATTTAAAAACATAAAAATAATATATTAGGTACTCTTATATATCTGTGACGTCTGCGATATTATATTCGGCTTTTTTTTGTTTTCTTCTACAATTATTAATTGGATATATATATAAATAATTAATTAAATCGAATGATAATTATACGATATAAAATAATTTATTAAAGTTGTGTACGAACAGGACGTGTGTACGTTTTAGAACTCGATCGTCCAATGTAGTTGTTTAGTAAAAAAAAAAAAAAATATATTAAACGCAATTTCATGCGTTATTTTAACGGTTTAGACATATATTTGACATGTAAATGCGATTTCACGCGCGTTTATTTATTATTTTTCACCTCCACCCCCTCATCCCCAAATATCGCAGCAGCGACAACGAATTCTTCTTACGAATATCGTTTGTATTCTAATAATATTTTACTATAAATATAGAGTTACGATCGAAAACCGCGTATTAATTCTGAGCATGCTCATCATCTCATTCTTAGATATTGCGTTTCAGTTGACGGCGGTTTCTTTTTTTTTTATTTTCCTCGTCGTCGTCGTCGTCGTTATTATTATTTATATTTAAATAAATTCCGTATCGAAATTTGTCGATTTGCCGCTGTACACCGTTGTGTGTACCGCCGATTTTATACGATATTAAAACTATAATATATATCATACAGATAAATCGAATAAATCGCATTTGAAGAAGGAAAAAACCTCGATAATATATTTTATAATATCGTATTCTAATAAAATTTACATTAATAAATATATATATATATATGTTAATATGACGCGGTTAAGTGGTAAAAAAAAAAAAAAATTATTTATATAAAAATTTCTTTTGCTACGCGTATACACATTATATATATATATATATATATAATAATAATAATAATAATAATAATAATAATAATAATAATAATAATAATAATAATCGTTGGCACACGCCGAACACACAAACACACTGGGCGCTGCGCTGTGTTGTTGTTAAAAGCTTTTATTCGGTCGCGAGCGCGCGCGCGCGGCGGCGGACACGAACCGTTCGCCGTCGGTGGAGGGGGGGGGGTTCCGCGGGACGAGAGGGGAATTAAAACACTTTCTGTAATTGACATTGCTTGTACATCATTAGAAGTCGGACACGCCATTAGTGCGCGTGTACGCTCGCGCCACGTATTATCTGACCAGCCACTCGAAAATGTGCGCTGCGACCGTCTCTCCTCTCTCACTCTTTCTCTATGTGTGTGTGTGTAAACACATCCGTACCACTACCACGGTGGTGTTAAGGTCGCGGAACAATCGAAATACGAATGAATTTGAAGAGACGCGCGGAACAACACACAACGACTCGTTTTTACCATTACGACGACGCGCGTCATCGCGATGTACGGGAGAATTATATGTGTGGTGCGAGGAAGAGCCGATGTTTTAAAACGTCTCTACGGACGCGTGTAGGGAGGAGAGCGGCTAATCTGATCGTTTGGAAACGTACCTGAAAAACGAAACGTCTCAGAGTCCGGAGTCAGACACCGGAATACCGGACGAATGCGAACGCGCGATCACTTAGCTAGCTCGTATAAGACGCGATCATTACGCGTTTTGCGTTTTATTGCAAAAAAAAAAAAATTCACTCGTGTGAAGAAGTCGTCGTAGACGGCCGATGGTTTGACGATCCACCCGATATCGGTGTAACACGCTGCCGGTTCATCAATGCGTTTCGTATACGAATATTTTATTCCGTTACTGAAAAATAGCTAATAAACGATCATATTCAAAAGAAAAGAGCGTGCGATTAAACGCTACGGGAGGAAACTTCGCCTCGGCGGTGTTGCGCCCGTCGTAAACGAGTCCCCATGAACGAGTAAGGCCGCTCGGATATTTTTATGAAAATATCCCCCCCGAGCCGAACTCGTCTCCGAACGTCTTATTCCTCTAACCCCACAACGGTCGAAAAACACCCCGCCTCGATGGTTAACGTTTTCTCGACGTGCTGTTTTCAAGAACTACTCTCCAACGACGGGTGTTTAAGGAATGGGTGTAGAGACAGACGCTGGAACGCGCAATATTGCGTCAATGAACATCACGAGGGTTCACTCATTAGATTGCGCATAAGTCCAACAACGAGAGTAGTGTCATCAGTGTTCGTCGAACGACATTACGTATTAATAAAACGCGTTTTGCAAATTAAAAAAAAAAAAAACAAATATCCGGTAGAATTTTTGTTTTCCGTCTCGAAACGGTTATATAAAACGAGTCGCCTTTTTTTATATATATATATATATATTTGTACATATATACAGGCGAATAAAGAATAGAGGAATAATATGTGTGTTTCCGAACGTCGTCTGTGCGTATTCGATCGTCCACGTTATTGCGCGGTATACGCGCAGTCGTTCTCAACTCTTTGACGTCTCCCGGCCGTACTGCAGAATATCCAATACCGAGTAAACGCGCGGCTAATAATAATGCGGTGTGTGTATATATCGAACGCGATTCACGTGTATCGCGCGTGTTTTCCGATATTTGTTTCGGAAGACCGACCGAGTGAAAACGACGCGTGGTGGAATATTAAATAAATATAACGCGTCGTCGTTCCAGTGTGTCTATATTATAATATGTCTTTGACAGTGATCTCGGGACGACAAAAGGAGGTTATTTTTCTTCTTATTCTATTCTCTCGTCTGTATAATGTGTTGTGTAATATTATAATATCGTCGCGTGATTCGCCGATTCCGCACAGAAAGGGCGGTTTGGCGTTTTTTCAATCAGCCGTTCAATGGCGAAATAGGTATAAAATTACCACATCCGCCCATTTGGATGTCACGTAACGAATTTTGTACTTTATTTATTATTATTATTTTGTTCTCGCGTTGCTATTGACTTAAATATTATAAACGCGGTTGAAAAATTGTATACACGTTTTATGAACCGACCGAATGTCAGAGAATTTGGTGAAAAAGTCCGGAGAAAATCTATCTGACCGCTGAAAAACCATTTCAAACAAAACGTGTTTTTATTTTGTTCTCAATGACGCATTACAATTTCAAATCATCGTATTATTTATACCCGTTTGTTTCGTTTACAAATCACATCACGAAAATTATACTCACCCCAAACTTTTCGGTGTTTCTAGTGAATCACGAAGTGAATGCGTTCAAACCGCCGCCGCCCCCGCTCGGCAACGACGTTTTTTTTTAATTCATTTTCATAATATCGTTTTGTGTGCTGCTCGACGACGGTAACCGCGGCGACGGTAATCTAATCGCGAGAATTTAATGTGCGGTTCCGATTTCGGATTAAACGCGTTTTCCAGCGAAACGAAAACGTATTCAGACGAACGCTGTGACTTCTTTTCTTTCGCCCGTTATGCGTAAAAGTTTTAAGCAGGACGAGGAACGAAGTATTATAACGATGTAATTTTTTTTATGTCTGTACCCGAAAATTCTACCAAAAGCAGTAGTACTCTCCGACATTTTACGTGGTAACGCTGTTTTCCGGTAACAAATCGCATCTAGTCGGAGTGCTTTGAAAGTGACATTTTTCGATTTTCTCGATACTTTCTTTTTTTTTTTTTTTAAGCATCAGAAAAAATTACGGATAAAAACGGTAAAAATCGTTGTTTCTTCTTCTTCGTAATCCCGAAACTAATGGTCGGAGAGAAACGTGAAATTTTCACTAAATACGTAACGTATTAATGTGACAAATTTTTACAAAAAAAAAAAAAAAAAAAAATCCTTTGAATTTTGACTCATTTATTGGCTTAAAAATTTAAAACAACTTCACACATTTGTCACTTCAATTATATTCAAAAGAATCTTGAAAATCGTTAGGTCGCGATTTCTTTTCATAGACATTTCAATCACCGAAACCCCTCCGTTCAGAATCGTGTTATTGTCGAACGCATAATGGACTCATCACCGTTTTCAAATGCATAACAGTAACGAAACTCTAAAAATGTTTTATCCAAGCAATTCATTTAAGTGTCGTCCACAACACCCCGCGGCTGGTTACCTTTTTTTTTTTTTTTTTTTAATACTTTTGTAATTATTACGCGTTTTCAATTTCAGTCGTGCAACGCGTGAAATTATAAAACCGTTCGAATATTATTCTCGCCGCAGTTCATCGACGACGTGTTATCTATGTACAGCGCGATGTGACGAATACTCGATATCGAAGCGCAGTTAACCGACAGGAAAATGAACTCTTAACGATTATGAATTTGTGAAGTGTTTTTTTTCTTTTTTAATCTTCTCGCCCGAAATACGTAGTTGCGAATGAAGTGCGCGGCGCGTGTACGTATCAGACCGAACGTTTATAAATTTAAACGTTCGTCAAAGTGATTTTCGTTCAACGATAATAAGTTCTCTCCTATAAGCGTTTGTTGTTGAAATTATTTCTAAATTACTAATAATAATAATAATAATAATAATAATAATAATAATAATAATAATAATAACCGTTTGTTTATTCGGCAAGGAGAGGTGATAGGCGCGAGGAGAAGTGTGTTTAATATCATTTAAAGAAAACGTAAAAAAGTTTTTAATTGAAACTGAATCGTTATAATTATTTTGAAAGAATACGAAATTCAAATATTCGGATATATTTATATATACATAGAAAAAAAACAACGCAATAATTATTACATATTATTATTATTTTAACCGTAGAAAAATAATACCGTTCAATATAGTCGCGTGTGTCGTACGAAAAATGTTAAACTATAATGTGATAATTGGGCAAATAAACTTTTTTCCCCTTTTTTTTTTTTCGTTTTCAGTAAATACCTATTTCTCTCTCCCCCTCTTTGTACACTATACGGTATGTTATATGGGGATTAGCGTAACAGCGCAACAAAGCGTTTATTATGATCCATTTAAGTTGTTACAGGCCGTATATTATTATTATTATTATTATACGTATTACGTTTTCTTCAATACGACTAATCGGATGAAGTTGCCGCACGCGTGTATTTAACGACAAAAACGGAACGAAACGGAATAACTAAAAAAAATAAAATAAAACGATTATTTCTTTATTCGTCGTTTGACGGGCGTGTATAAGACGCGTTTGCGGTTTTAAAACAAGTCCACAAACGGTAAAACGATTAGAAAAAATAAAAAACGATAATCGCCATTAGGTTTTTCTCGGATACGGCCCATAGTGTGTGTGTGTAAGTAATCGGCGGACGGCCCGTCTCCGGATAAAATACGACCGAGTCTCTCATATTGGTCCGGCGGATTTATATTTTTCAAAACACTCAATATTGAATTACCATCGCGAGCGGCGTTAGGCCTTATTCTCGTATAATATATTTATGGCGGTGTGAACACTCGTTTCTCGTAACTGGTATTTCTATACATCGCGTTATCGTTCCGCGGTCGATTCGAAATGGAAATCGATTGTTTTATTTTTTCTTCTCGTTTCCTGTGTACTCGTACGTCTCGTCGTAATGCCGACGCGTATGGTTAATAATAATAATAAAAAAAAAAAGTGGTACGTCGTTCTCGTGTGGAGAAATGAATATTTGCTCCGATATTTCGTGCATCTCTCCACGTCATAGCAATACTGTATATCGGATGCGAAAGGAAACGGAGAAAGTGAAAAAAAAACCGACTTGTCCAGAACGTGTGTCGCTCAAGTGAATTACTTGGCGGATAAAGATTTTTTTATCGGAATACGGTATATTGTTATCATTATAAATTTGAAAACAATCGTGTTGCGTTCGATAATAACGATTCCGAGCGGAACGCGTGTCGATTGAACGATGCAGACACTTTGTACGAAAAATTTGATAGGTCGTGAAAAAAAAAGAAGAAAAAAATGTTTACATAACGATTTTCAAGATTTTGTTTTTTTTGTTTTTTAATCCAGTCGAAGTCTGACATTGTTTAAAAGAAAAATTTCACCCTTAAAACCACAAAATCATCTCTTTTATAAATCAAATACCTCGAAACACGTTCTATAAATTCTATCAGTTCTATAAACTGGCGAAAATTAAACGCATTTTTTTTTTTTTTGAAAATTTCGCGTTTCTTCTACGGCCGTAAGTTTCGAAATCACGAAGACCGAACGATTTCTTACCGTTTTTATCCGTAATTTTTCGGTAGTTTTTTTCCTGGCGTTTTTCAAAAAGAATATTGAGAAAATCGAAAAACGATCTGTCCAATGTCGACTTGGCTACCCCGGGAAAATAGTGCGTCACACGTAAAGATTTTTTTGTTAGAATTTTTGAGTAAAAACATGAAATGAAAAAAAAAAACCGTATCTTTGTAAAACCAATGCATTGAGACTGTAAAAGAAAACATTTTTTTTCTTTTTTTTTTAAATATATTTTTTCGGGGGGTTTTTTTCGTTTTTTTTTTAAAAAAAGAATCCTCGCGATTAGCTATAAATGACGTTTTTACGGCGCGTAATATTTTACCGTGTACAACAGAATTAAAACACGTCGCGTCATCGTTGTCGTCGTCGTTATTAAAATTAGAAACCGTTTTCGAGAGAACAAAGACGTGGCTTTTCGCGTTATTATTATCATAATAATAATAATAATAATAATAATAATAATAATAATAATAATAATAATAATGATAATAACTCCTTCGCCCCGTGCGTGTGTTCAGCCGGGCAAGCGGGGCGAATGTACACGTATATAATATTTACGTCGTGTGTTACGGGATGGCGGTGGAGGAGGTGGAGAATGAGGAAGTGTAAGAGGTGGAGGAGGAGGTGGTTTGTTAGTTGGCGAGTTAAGTTCGTCTGTCCGCGTGCTCGTTTATATATACATATATACAAAACCTCTACCGCCACACACCGCGTTCCTCGCTTGCATCACACTCCGCGGGTCGACAATATAATGAGGTTCGCCCCGGTTAAATTAGAACTGGGCCGACGACGACGACTACGGTGTTAGCGACGAGGGCTTTTTAATGAGTATGAACCAATTAGACGCGCGCAGTAATAGAACAACGCGCTCGACAAAGACCCTCGTCCGCTGCTCTTTCGGTCCCTGCGCGTATCGTCCCTGTCTTCGGCGACACGCAATCTACGCGCGTTCGCTCCAACGCTCGGTATAATATTATACACACACACACACTTATTATTATTATTATAATTATTATTATGTTTTAATGACAGAAATGTGTGTGTGAAACCGCCTTTGGCCCTGCACCGCCGTCACCTCCGCATTAAATGCCATTTCCGCGAACTCGTTTTCGATTTTTATGCGCAAATCTGAGCGGCTATGGAGGAGGCTTCACGAATTATATTATCTATTTAAAGAATTGCGCGGGGTTCGTTTTTTTCTTCTTCTCGATTCTACACGTTATTATTATTATTATTATTATTATTATTATTATTATTATTATTATTATTATTATTATTATTATTATTATTATTATTATTAATTATCGCGTTGTGATATTAAAAATAAATCGTATACGAAATTTATTAAAACGCTATTAAGATTTAATCGATAGCGTTATGAAAGTTCTACACTTTTATTTCTCTAATTCGGCACGCACTGCAAATAATAACTCTCGAAATCAAAGTTTATACGGTTTAAAATAATTTTTTTTCTTTAACATATTTATCTTATATGCATTTAGAGACATTCCTCATTGTTGGTTACGATAATGATAATAATAATAATTATTATTTCTTAAAACGAGCATATTAAATATGTATATATTTTTTTGTCCAATTTTTAAATCGTTACGCGGTATTTTACCGATTGTTCGGAACTCCTCGAGCGCTTACATTTTACGATAAACCCAATTAACTGTGGAAATAAATCACAGTGTACTTTTCACCTCCCGTTTGTGTTAAATTCAAAACTGCGCCGCTCGTGCAAACGTATTCCGCTACGGGAATTTCAATTAAAATTTTAATTTGTTTAACACTAATTTACCGAATTTGTCGGATATTTTATCGTTATTTCTCAACACTGTTTATTTAATATCTATATGAACTGTATTATCATTGTTTATTTTTAATTTATATTATTATTATTATTATTATTATTATATTTATATAATTGGTCACTATATTAAGGCGCGCGAGTTTAACGAAATAACGCGTGTAATTGTATAACAAGTTTAAGGGTGTGGGGAGAAAAGGCGAAATACGAATTAATAAAACGACATCGAGAGAAATATTCGAATTTTTTATTTACTTTTTTTTTAAACGTCATACCACGCAGATCACGAACACATGCGTATACACACGAACGCGATGTTGTGTAAATCGTAATTCCAAAAATTACTTTTTACGCGTGCACAGCTGGTTCGGATACATATTTTGTTTATTATATGTCTGCGTCACTCGTGCACTATGTATATAAAAACGAATAATCGCGTTTGAACAAATCGGTTTTTTGAAAATATCGTATCGATACAAACGTTTTTCTTACTTTTTTTTTTTTTTAGATTTCAATTACGACTGAATGTCACTGAAAATATATCATATCGTCGCGTTGCAAAACTATTATAACGAATTATGTTATGTCTTTTTCGTGTACACAGCGGTTACACACAAAATTCATAGGTGATTGCCGCGAGAAATATAATTTTTTTTCTTTTCTTGACGTTTGATAAAAACATAAATAAAAAAAATGTTGTTTTTTTCACACAACTTTTATCGTCCAACGCGGCGACGGTAGTGGCGCAAAGCTAAGTAAGACGAAAAAAAAGCGTAATGGTCACGTTCATTCGTAGTATATTAGACGAGCCAGAGTTTTCTTTAGCCAAACCTACAGAGTTTATAGATGGACAGATTGGTTCGTATGCAGTATCAATATAGATCGGACACTTTTGTAATTTTTTGTAAACATTGGTTGAATAATGGACGAATATATAAGCAAAAAATGTGTTTTTTTTCTGAGACAAATAGATATAATAACTTTTAATTATTCGTTGCACCATTGATTTTATAATATGCTAATAATAATTAGACATAAACAATAATTAATTGAAATAACAAATTTATATTTTTTTACACGCTTTATTAATGCGTATCATTCAATGGCGAGATAGATGGCTAAGTGATTTCGTTCGGAATTCCGAACTAAATGTGAGACACGCCACCCAGGATTCCCACGATTTGAACGCATGGGCCGAAGGTCTAAAAACGACGCGTCGAAACCGGATTTTTAATGCAATGATAATGTTCGTCTGACAACCGCTTGTCATATTTAATTTAACATCAATAACATTTTAACTATAACGATTCAAATATCCGGATTCTATTCGGATTTCCGATTTGCTATTTATTTGTGTGTCCAAATAAACATCTGGCTTTTATACGAGTATTGTAAAATCAATCGTTTCATGTATGTACGTCGGTGACAGCGCCAAGGGAGTAGGAGGTGTCGATAGATGGATCCCTCTTGGGATTTGATATTTTTTAATTGACTATATCTCTGATCAAACAGCACCGGGGACTTGTAAGTTGGTGTTTCGGTTATGTTATGTTCCATTTTCACCTTCACCTCCACCTCCCCCCCCCATTCGAACGTCATTTATAAGGCTGGAATTATTACTCGGTCGACCGACGTTCAGCGATCAATGCGGTACGCGCCGATCATCGATCAGATCGATGACCGAGTGGTTTAAGTGTTTAGCTGACGATGAACAATAATCGGTCGGTGGAGTAAAAACGTGTAAAGGTGAATAAACCAGTTGAATAAATATTAAACGTGTATTTCGTTTCGTTGAAATAGGCAAAATAATAATAATATTATTATTAAATAATTAATAAATATAATATACACGCGTTAAAAAAAAGTTTATATATATATATATTATAGTATGTGAAATAAACGGGAATAAAAAAGAAAAAGAAAACGGTAATTATTGTAATTTTATAAAATATATACGATCTCGAGCCAATGAAAATTAAATAGAAATGCGTTTATATTTATAACTGTTACCGGTTTCGACAGTTAAAAAAAAGTCGTCATGGGTTTAAAAGCGAAAAACACAACAACACCAGCGATTATATTAATATCGTTCGACCAACGGATAATAATTGAACGGCGGCGATTCATCGTTTGGTTTTTAATTAATTTCTTTCTTTTTTTTTCGCTTTCGTCAATACGCGTAGTGAAATATTAAATAAACGCGCGTAGTACGATTCTTTTACCGTTACGATTTCTGTCGCGGTTATTTTCGAAAGCGCGCCTCGTTCAATGTGTAAGAATAACCAAGTTTAACGATAAATCGCGTGTCCGCCCGAATGCGCACTGGCAAGTGCTCGCGTAAATGTATAATAATTATACAATTGAAATTATTATTGCTTATAAAAAAAAAAAAAATCACGTTTCCCACCCCCTCCCCTGCTTTTTATTGAACAATATTTATTCGGTATATTATCATCGCGTTTATAATAATTAAATAATGTCAACTAAAAAACTACTAAAAAAATAATATAACCAGTATTATTTTTTTTCGTTCTTCTCCGCGTGTAATATATTACGGGGATACGTTCCATGACACACTACAATAAATTCCACCGTTTTACAACACACGTTATTGCCGCCGACCGATGAAACGGATTAATTTGATTTGTATAATATTATATTAAAAAAAAAAAATGAACGTTCGAAATAATATACATTCAATATCGGTGGTTTCTTATTCTCGTTTAACGAGGAAAACATAACATATGTATTAATAATACTCGCACTCTCTGTGTTGTGGTGAGAACAACAGGCGCGGCGTTTCGCACACCCGAATGAGTGCGGAGAAAAAAAAAAGAACAAAAATAATTTCACGGATATTATTAATATATTATACATACATATATGTAAAAAAAAAACCGTGAGATTTTTTTTCCGCCGACAATTATCTCGGGGAAGGGGAGCGGTGGAAATGTGCGTAAATTTGTTATATTCGTTATAGGAAAAAAAATTTTCCTTCTATACTGAAATAACGCGCGTATGAAAAACCGTGTCTCGTTCGGAGGAAAAATCGAAAACTAGTTTTTATTTATTTATTTATTTTTTTTTTTAGAACAAGACCGCAGAGTATCACACGGATACTACAAGGTTGCAGTGAAAAGAATAATAATAATAAAAAAAAATCACTAGTGTAAAAAATATATAATAACATTTTCATCTTACCTTTTAAGGTCGTATTATTACTATTATTCGACACGGGTTTAAACGAAATGCTCGCGTACAGAAAACCACGAATTGTTGTATATAAAATAATATTATAATATAGTCTAAGTTTCCATATATATATATATATATATTATATTATTTCACGTATAGTTAGAGTGATCCGTGTGCAAAAACGGTGTGTATTATACGCACGAATTATATACGCGTTTTAAATTTTATATTTTCGACAAACGCGATCGAAGGTTCGGCGTATCTTACAAATCAATCCTTCGGAACCCCCGAGAAGAACTGTATCTAATTTTTCCGCAACACTATAATGTATTGTATTGTATTGATTTGGCGAAAACACGAATCACTTATACCGAAACGTTAATCGTCGGAAACTATTTTTTTTTTTATTTTTTTTTTTTTTTTAGCGCGTAATTTGTGAAATTAATAACAATCGCAAATGGCGGGGGGAAATCATGAAAACTACAGAGAGGAGTGTCCGTCACATTAAGGAACATTTTGAAAAGAATTATAAGGGAGTATAGATACGATATGAAAAATCATATCCTTCACAATTGTGTCCCCGTTTATCCTTCGAGCGCTCACGTTTCTTCCATTCTCTCCACTCAGTTCCCGCAAAATTCCTTTTAACGCCCATCACATTCTCTCTTCACGATCTCCTGTTGCCATTCTCCTCGCCACGTTATCCTTTTTCCCGGGCCGTTTATATAAATGTCACAAACCGTCACTTCGTCGTTTCGTACTTAATATCCGTTATTAAAATAACTGTCGAGACTATAATTGCGTATTATCAATTCTAGTTGCGCCGATGGACATGTGACTAGAATATATTGTGTGTGTCTCTTCGAAGCGCATAACATATCCGCTTGTGTGTAACGTTAGACGCTGTAGAAGACACGTTGGATGGGGGTTTTTTTTTTTTGAGAAAAAAAATCGTAAAAACGGCCGACGACGACTCTCTCGGTGACAAGTCACGCGAATTTCGAAAGAAAAAGCCTGAAAATAATAATAATAAAAAAAAAAAAAACGCGTATCGTTAATACAATAAACACTATAGGAATAATAACATTATACAGAATCGTTGTCCAACGCCAGCAGTGGCTGCTCGTCCTGGGAATTACACGAAATACGTAGAAATTTTATCAGGGGAAAAAAAAACGTTCGAATCATACCCGGGAGCGTTCTTTCAATTACCGTTACCCCTCACGGTCTGTTGTGTCTTTTACACTGATGCGAAAGACGACTGTACGCGACGATATAAGTGCGTAACGTGGTAACCGGATTATACCGCGCTTGGTTATCGGCGCGGTCGTCGTCGGTCGGGTGACCGAAACGGATGACGCGCTCGCCCGGCGAAACCCCCTCGGCTTCGCGTTATTGAAAAATTCCCGTGGAAATAAAATACAAACGAATATGAGACGCCGTTGCTCATTGCTGCGACTCACGGCGTTTTCTCTGCGCCGGATATTTGATTTAAAAAAAAAAAATAAAAAAAAAAAAATAGAAACATTTTTCACGTTTCCTTCCCGTTTCATTTCAACGTGCAGTACGAAACGACTGATTGATAGGTAAACACCGGTCTGGTTGCGTGTATTTACACATAGGTGTGAACAGGTGTGGCAGTGTACCTAACAGCTATGCAAGGGGAAAAAAAATAACTCTTTTTATATATTTTTCAAAGACAAATATATATATATATATATAGATGAATATATTTAAACGACATCGAGGCGAAATCATAATATTTTATGATAATATACTCGTACTCGTATATTTGTAATTTATCGAAAGAAAAAAAAACATTTTTTTTTTTTTTTTTTTTTATATATAAAACTAAACGTTTTCCCACTTACCGCGTACACGTACGATCACGCCGCGGTTTTAGTCGTATTTACTTTTGAAATTTGAACCGGTTTATTCCGTCAACGATTCGTTGACATTCATGTACGGAGGGGAAGGGAGAGAAACCGACGGCGATAATCGAGAACGTGCGCGTGTAATATTCGAAAAAGAAAATATTTCTTGTGCCAACGAACAGAGGCTGCTAAAAAAAATCCGGGAGCTTAACGCAGATCAAACGCTCTGCTGAGAGAAATATGAGCTTGTGCCCGCGGCTCGAAGGAAACCGACTGCGGTAGTAGTAATTGTGAATGATCTGCTGCGTTCCAAAGCTCTACGGCTTTACGAGCTCACTGCAGAGCACCGTCTGTTAAACGCGAAGGAAAGCGGTGGTAAGGTCGAAATCCGGACATTAGTAGTGAACGTTGTGCGCGGACTCTACGGCAGTTTTCAGGAAAACGAACGATGACGACGGGCGTACGAGACGAACGCGTCGTCTTGTCGTTGGACGACACGAGCGGAGGTCCCCAAATAGAGAGAACTCGCGGATGGTGTTCAGTGACGATGAAACGAACAGCCCGCGGCGCTCGCGGATCGCGAACCGCGCAAAAGCGGAAGTCTTAATGATTAATTAACGGCGAGGGGAGCGATATTCGCGATTTCCTTTTTTTTTTATTTCTTCCTTTTTTTTTTCTTTTTCTCTCTCTCTCTCTCTCTCTCTCTTTGCGTTACACACGCTTAAAATACATAAGCGACAAACGGAGCGGAGCGCGCGTGCAGCAGCGGCGGCGGCGGCGGCGATCTCGTTATACGCGCGTATTTATTATGATTATTATATACACACGAGCTTGTTAGTAGTGTGGGTAGGGAAAGGGATGGACGGGCGCGCAACCGAAGAGAAGAGGAGGCGGCCTCTTCCGCAATGCCCGGACCGCGCGCGCGCGCACAGGTTACGAAAGCAATGAGCTCGCCGTCTAATTAGAGTCCCGTGTCGCCCCGCCGCTGACACTCGAAACATTATTATAATAATAATAACGATGACGATGACGATGAGATAGCTCCGGTGCTCAGCATCCGACTACGAATCGAACAACATCTGGTATTAATTATTATTAACGCATCTCGCGGTGATGACGTACACGCGCGCGATACGATTTTTTTTTCCCCCGTCCGACGCGTCGTCTTCCTCTCGACTGTATTCTTTTTTAATTGGCCCTTTAAAACCGATATCCGCGACGTTGTAGTAATATACTTTCCGACGCGTCCGCCGCCCCTCGCCAACAGTCAGTGAACGGCGCACTGCTACCGCGAGATTCGGTCGTTTTCGGATGCGAGATGATAAAAAAAAAAAAGAAAAAAAGAAATCTAGAGAAAAAGTACACTTAAACCGTGTGTACATTTTATACTACGTGTGAACGCGATCTCGTCCACGGTTACATTTACTAAGATATTTTTTTTTTAAAGAGAATACGTCATATATATATATATATACGCGTGTACAACAACTGCAGGCGGCCTCCACCCGCGTTCGTCAGCGTAATATTTTGCGTTCAGAAAAAAAAATAAAATCGAATCGAATTTTCCCTACTATCATACCGCCCCCCCCCCCCACTGGCCGGCGGATTACTCTGTACGCGTATGATATGATTGATTACAATATCGTATAGATCCGACGCGAGTATTAATATAATAGTTAATCGAAAAATTGTTGTTGTTTTTTTTTTTTGTAAAAACGTACAAACTCCGTAGTCAGTGTACGCGTAAAGACACAACCGGCTATGAAAAAAGTATACGACGCACTCGTCATTCGAAACCGCTTATTGTGTAACGCGAGAACATGTGAGAGACACTATACGAGTGACGTTCGGGCGTGTGACCTAAACCGCGGGCAAGAATCGTCGTTACTATATTATGAGTCACGTGTTCGCGTAAACGTTTTATTAGATATTTTTACTTTGAAGAAGGAGAAAATGATTATTAGAAACTGTGTGTTTATCACGCGTTTATATTGAACGTAAACGTTTTTCGCGTCTCGGAAAAGGAAAAAAGCGACCGTCATAATCAGTTCTCGAACTCGACGATTTGTTCAGTGTTTTAATAGTGGTGTGCGCCCCACAAATCGCCGCCGAATCGAGTTTTACGATGCGCATCGGTTTTTTTTTATGATCGACGTGTTCTAACCGATAAAGTATTCGAAAACCCGTTCGAGGCGCGCGATCAAAAAAACACCGGGATTTTTTAAACATAACTCTTTTAATACAACCATTATTTAAACGTATCTTGACAAGAACCATACGACATTTCTGCTTCCTCGGATATTTCTGCTTCCTCGGATATTTCTCCAATAAACTAATCGACGATTATTTCGTATAATTTCACGAACACGATCCACGATGCTCAGTTACACCCTATCGATCGTTTTAGATATTTGTTTACATATATATATATATTTTTTTTTTTGACGGTCTCTCCGTGTGACACACGCGTTAGCGGTAATCGCGCGCAGAGCGAAAATATCGCAAAATTCGTGCGTAGAATTTCCCGAAGCGACCGTGTTATTTATTTATCGGGCGCGCGTGTGTGTATACTTGTCGGCGAAGAACGTTTTGTATTCTCGTTAGCGCGGCCCAATTAGCGCGGCACAACCGCCCGCCCCTCCCCCTCGTACCGCGTCAGACCATAAGGCGCCGCCGCGACCGCGCGTATACAACACACCCTTAACGAGCTCGGCGCCCTTTTCTTCGGCCGGTCCCTCACTGCCGGTCCCTTACCCCCTCCCCTTTACCGTTTTTCCTTACCGCGTCAATCCGCGGGCCCCGGCGGACTCCAGCGGTTTATTTTTTATTTCATCTTTTTCTTTTTTTTTTACACAAACCCAACTAATATAATATAATCGTGACGGCACATACACACACACACACACACACACGTTATTGCGCGTATTATAATACGCGGTTTCTCTTTGTTTTTATTCGCCTCGGATTTTAATGCCCTTAAAAAGAAAAAACCCCCCCCCCGGAGTTTATTTTACCCGAGAGAACTGGTGGGGGAAAAAAACGCCCTAACAAAATTGTATAGGACAAGAAAAGTTTTGTTTCGAGTTACCGGCCGATTACCCGCGATGTCGTGTTATACGAAAATTTGTTTTTCGCGTAAATTTTCGTTCGCTTTTACGTTTGAAAAATGTCCCGATCAACGTCAACGACTTTTGGAAATTGTCGCGAAAAAAAAAATTATTCCTTGTTAGCGCGTACGTTAAAACGCAGAGTTTATTTTTTATTATTTTTTTTTGAAAGCATCGAAATCCGCCGCGGAACACTACAATTTCAAACGATACTGCGACAGAACGTCGAAAATCGTTTGGTGTTTTTCTCGATTTATAAGATATTTCGTAGGTCAGCGTTTTTTTTTGTTGTTTTTAATCGACGTTAACGTAATATAAAATTATGTTTTCTCGATTGCGGGACATTATTCCGGCTGAAATGAAACGCGTGTCAGTATTATTGTTTTTTTTAACGTATAATTTTTTTTTTTTTAAACGCATACAGTGAAATATCGTTTGAATACATCCGTTTATTATTATTACACACGGTACGTTGGACGATGCGCGTTTATGTCCAATTTTAAAATTCGAATTAATTTTCCGGAAAAAAAAAAAAAAACGCTGTTCGAATAATAATTATTTTTCCGCGCTGAAAACGACGTCTGTTGGACAACGAACAGCGATCAGACGAGTGACTTTAACGAGTTATTGGGGAAGTGCCGAAAGGGTTTTTATCGTCGTCGTCGTCGTCCTGCGCTGTGTACTGTTGCACCGGAGTTCGTTCTCGAGATAAGCCGGGAGGAAAACGAGTTCTCCTCCATATTAACAACACACACTCTACGCAAACGCCTTAACAAATATTTACTCCTTTACGCGTGTTCCGACGGTTTCCGTGTCACAGTATACGCCGCGACTATTCCTCGCGCGTCGTACGTGTACGTAAATCTCGTTTTGTGCGCGTCACTACTAATAAACAAATACAAACTTGTTATGTGTACGTAACGTACACACGATGGACGTGCGCAGGACATTCGCAGTGCTCCGAAGTAAACGGACACTAGTTATTCTCTTCTGCGGCGGAGTGAACAGAAACGAAAAATCGAGAGACGAAACGAAACGATTCGGTTTTTGAACTGGACTCTATACCGTTGACAATAAGAATAATTACTACAAAGTGTTAACGCCAATAATAAGCCGGTCAATGAGTTGATTATATAATAATCGTGATATAAAATGGAATTCCTTGTGTTAGGAAAATTCCAGCGTTTAAAAGGATCGCGTCCAACGGGGGGAGGGGGGTTCTCCCTTTGATTTCGTTTCGTTTTCACGAATCTGTCTTCGAACGAAGTCCTTTTTATTCGCGGCGCGTACGAAAAAAAATTGGAATTTCGTTCCTTTTTTTTTTTCTTTCCTAAATTCAACGAAGTTTTAGAATTAGTAAGAAAATTTTTTTGACGCGTACAAATTTATTGATTTCGATATCCGAGTCATTTTTCGAAATCCACGTCGATATTTATCTGTTAAGAAGTCGTTAATATTAAACGATTGTGAATTCCGTTTAATTAATTAAAAATAGCCCGTAAATTAAATGTACGGAGCAAATCTTACTACTATATTTTTACATAGATTATTATCGTTATTATTTGTAGAATAATATTTTATTGTTAACGTGCGAGTAATAAGTAGTATTCGGAATTTCATAAAAAAAAAAAACGAAAGAAATGACATAAATTAAAATGCAATGTGTTTGATTTCTATTATTCTACGTATTCACTCTTGTATATTTTTAAAAACTTCCAATTTTTTTTGTGAAACGAAAAACGTTTCTTTATTAGAAACGAGGAATGGGACTAGAGTTCACTGAGCCTGGAAGGAGAAAAGGATTTTTTTAGCAAAGGGAACGTGAACTAATCCCTTTTTGAAAGGAATTTCGCGTACACATATTACAGAGTGGACATTGCAATAATCGTTTCCCTTGTTCGACGAACACAATATTTATAATCTTTCCGCGCACTGGCGTACAGATTGAATATTATCGCGTGACCGCCCAATCGGGTTGAAAATGTATATATAAATATATTTTTTTTTTTTATAAAAAATGACGTTGCCGCGGATTTCCGAGTTAAAAACATTAACGGTACATAATTTATTCGAAAAACCTGACGGGTTTCGGATAAATTTTGCGCGCGTTACGTTTATTTTTAAACGGCTGTCAAAAAACTCGATGAAATAAAACGTTTTCTTCGAGGTGTTGAACATGTAATAATAACCGCGTCACGCGTCGTTTACGCGTTCACTACGCGTATGTGTGACCGAGTCTCAAAACATTTGTTTCGGTTTTTTTTTCTTCTTTTTATCCAAAGAATATGGTACGCGCCGCCGCCGGGGAGAGAACAAAAAAAACGGACTTCCGTCATTTCCGTTTGAGGAGCGTACAAACCACAACACATTTGAATATGATTTCCTCGCCGCCGGAAAGTCGTCGATAAATATATATTTTTATTTTTTGAAATCACGCGATCGACAGTTTCGACAGCCCGAATGAAAGTGTCAACGCCGTGACGGTATACCGCGGAGAAGTTCCTTGCGCGAACCACACGGACCGCAATGGAATTTTTGGGAATTGGTCGCGAAAAATGCGCGCGCCACGGAGAACACGTTGGACCGGAAAATAATTTTATAATTTAAAATTATAAAATGTATAATTTATTAGATTTTATAATTTTTGATTTCTACCTTTTTGATTATTTATTTTTACATATCCTTTTGATTTTTATTTTTAATTTTATAAATTCCTCTCTGTTTTCACTACTTTTTTATTTTAATTATTTTATATTAATCCATTCGAAGACGATTCGATACAAATATCAGTTTCAACCGTAAACGTTTGTTGGGGTTTCGGTTTTTCTGCACGAAATACCCGCGTAACACTTTCCGCCGCGAACATATCACGTAAATTATTTTTATTGAAATACGTCGTTAATAATAATCTGATTATTCGTATTTCGTACGGAAAGAAAAAATAAAAAAAAAAAAAAAATTGATTTGAGCCGGTCGTTCAAATTTGAAAAAGCTCGGGAACCTCAGCCGGTGTATCACCGACGACGGACGATAAAAAAAAAACGACGTATTCGGTGCGTAAAAATATTTCAAAAAAAAAAAAAAAAAAAGTATTAAAATACGAAAAACGCGAATATACGTATATTATAAATGGTATAGTAAAACGTATTGATTTTTTCGTAAATTCTAATATTTTATTATATTATTACGTAAGCGTCAGCGGTGGGCTGTGTGGCGGAGAGAAGAAAATAATTAAATTTTCGAATATCTCCAAATCGTTTCGCATTTATTATAATACTTGACGAGGGGGAGTGGAATATTTCCCCCGTAATTATACACCGTGTTTAGAGTGAGAGTGAGGAAACGACGACATCTGCGACGGCGCTGACGAATTAAAATGATGATGACGGCCCCCGCGATATCGATAGCGTACGAGTGCTGCGTATATTTTGTTTTGTCTCCGGCGGCGGTCTCTTCTCATCATCTGTTATTATATAATATACTCTCGCCGGTAACGAGAATGTATTTATTCGATTCGTGTGTGTATACACTTACGAACACACCTGCAAGTTACACGTTATTCGATTGTACACAGGGAATAGAATAACGTGTTTGAATTTTTAAAAGAAATTATTATTTCCTCCCCCATCCCCCCCGTAACCGTTTTGAAATTATATTATTGTAAACGAACGAGCGATTTCGGTATCACGGGCGGGCGTCGGATAAAAAGAAAAAAAACAAATTATATAAACCGGCCGTTTTTTTTTTTCCTTAAATCGATCGCATACAAAACTACGCTTTTTTAACATTTCCCAAATGATCATTATTAATTTTTTTTTTCCTTAAAACATTTTCTCTTTAAATAAAATAAACTTCGGAATCCGATCGCGCGTGCCGTCATAGTCTCGTCGCGCCGCCGGGTGATTTTTTTATTCGACGGGAACAGAGTAATCGGAGTCTGCGACACGGTTCTTAACGCACCGCACTAGCGATGGTCCGGAGTGTATAAAAATAGTCGTATGCGTGACACGCAACGCGCCGCGCGTTGATTCCGGATGCTGCGCCGATATAAATATTATAATAATATAATACCGCATTCGTTTTATATATATATATATAAAATATTTCTCGTTTTACACCGCCGCCGCTGCGACGGCTGCTAAATACGAGTATGTATATACACGCGCGCGGTATAATCCGGTATAATTAATAATATTATAAACCTGTTCTATTTAATCCGTCCCTTACGGTAAACGTCACACAGCCTCCGGATTACGCTTCTCCTCCTCGTGTCCGCACCGTCGCATCGTTCCCTGGCGTGTAATCCTACACACACACTTACTTATTACGAACGACTAAACGAAGGTGTGCCAAACACACTGGCCGTGTTTGTTAGTGTATGTGTTATTATACGACGAGGCGTTCTTTTTTTTCTTCTTTTTTTTTTAAAGAAAAAACGTCGTATATTTCGTTCCGTTGTCGTCGTTTCGTTTCGGATTTTATTCCAATGATACGGTGTGTGTGTGTGTGTGTGTGCGGTAATGAGAGAAAGAGGTGTACAACGGGGCACACAGCTGATGCCTGCAGTGTTAAAAGACGACGGTTATTATAAATAATATTGAATTTCCTAAATAATACGCGCAGTAAAAATACGCGATTCCGTCAAAGAGTTGTATTTGCAGGAAAAAATATCATTAGAGCATACCCGTTAAGAATCCGTTCCCCGAATATTGTTCTCGCGGCTCCGTTTTTAAATCGTATTTTGAAAATCGCCGAGCACTCCTTTCAACGCGTTTCATCGTTATTTTTTTTCCTGCGCGTTCGAGCGGAACAAACGCTCTGTGCGCGCAAACGACCTGTTTAACATTTTCTTCCTCCACGATGGACCGGCCGAATCACGACGAGACCATTTCTTCCGTATAATAAACGGACGGAAATCCACGCTCGTAATCGATGATAATATTGGCGAATCCCCGTAGCGCCTAATCCCGAGAAATCTGGGTTCGCGTATATCGTCCGCGGGTGCACAAAACATTTGTTCTCGACACGACGACATTAACCACCGGTGGTTCTCATTGACAATCAAAAACGTAAATGAAAAAACTCCTACTATATAGACCGGTTGTCTTAATAAGCAGAGCTGTGTCTACAATTGACGCGTAACACTTATTAATGGACATTTTTCGACATTGTGCCGAACCTTTACAACAATCCTCCTAACAGATCCTGTGTCACTTGCGTCCGTAACAGCGACGCGCTACGCTCATCCGCAACGGTTTAAAAATCGATACAGTACAAGAACGCGTATAATCGAACGCGTATTATTCGAGATTTCACTCTAAACTTTTGATTCTCGATCGGATCTTTTGTTTTTCCTCCGGTTCTTTTCAAATTCACTTTTAAGTAAATACATTATATATATATATAAAGAAAAATTCACGTCGAGTCGGATTTTCGTGTAGATATTTGAAAAACGAAAAAAAAGTCATGTTATTCAATTGGCTTTTGTAAACGGAATGAATTAATATAACGAACGAGTATTGAATTTTATCGTTATTCAAATTTATTTTGTTCGTTACTACATTAATTTTCTAATGATATAACATTTATTATCGCGACGGCGACCGGAAAACGGTATTCGGAAATTGATATAAAAAAAAAAAAAAAAAATTCCTCGTAGAAATAACCGAACGAAACGGTTTTTTTTTCATCGGCAATTGGTGGATCCCGTGTGACCGGACGAACGAGCGCAAAGCCGGAAACGCTCGCGCGCTATAATAACCGGCCACGCGATAATACACGCCACGAATTGTTTGATATGCCGACGACGACGGCGGCTTTTAGGCCGGGCGCACACTGAAAGAGCAAAAACTGCTCCGGAGTCGCTCGGAACATTTCGTCCTAAGCGGCTCGGAACGACGAATTCCATTCACACCGACAAAACGGAACAGAACAAGGCGCACATTAATTCTGGATACATTTTCGTTATTAAACACCAGTCGTCGCGATGAGAGTACTGACGAAGACGACGTCGTTGTACCGCTTGCGTGGCGATTTTTATTAAATAGTGAAAGCAGTAACGATAACAAATTTATTGCCTGCCGTGACCCTTTATCTGTATAATCGTAAATAGATTCTGTTAAAAATACTACAGTTATTAATTTTTCTGCATCGCGCGTGCCATTTCAAATTAATATAGTAATACGATTTTCGTATTGAAATTAAAATAATAAGGATAAAATAACGTGTTCGCACGAAGTTCGGTGGTGTACTATTCGTAAAACGAACCGGCGACTCCAGGGGCGGATCCAGGATTTTGATAAGGGGGGTCCAACATTTTTATTAATAACTTTGTGTTTCAACTTCACCAACATGCCCAATAAAAGCATAAAATTTGAAAAGTATATGATCCCATGGGGGGGGGGGGTCCGGACCCGAAAACCCCCCCCGTGGATCCGCCACTGGGCGACTCTGGTTTTCGTATTTTGATCGGAGCAAAAATAGAACCGGACCGATCATGTTTTGTTCTGTCCTGCCGTGTTTTGATGTTGGCTGATTAGTGCGCGCGCGTCAATTACTTTACGCATGTTATAATTCACTCCAAACAGCTCCGAGCTGATCCGAGCAGTTTTGCTCTTTCAGTGTGCGCCGGTGCGGCCTTATGCGTCGCGGGGGATTAAACGCGATTTATCACAGCTCACCTGCCCCCTTTTTTTTTTTTTTTTTTAAAAAAAATTATTTCTAAACCGATGTTATTATTATTATCATCATCGCGTTTTATTTATTGTTGTTCAATAGGAACGTTTTTTAATTTTTCAACGTATTCGAAAATTTCATTTTAATTTCGCGATAAAAATCCACAAAACTTTCGGATAGTTTTCCGGTTTTTATTTAAATTATTATATAAAAAAAATTAGCTGTGCCCCCCACAGACGTTGTTCTGTCCGAATTTCAATAATTTTTTATTTATTTTTTTTATCGTTTTGTGAATTTGTGAAAACTATTGGAAACGCGATTTAAATTTGAAATCGGAACGAATCTCGATTTCAGTTTTATTTACATTTCTATTTCGATGTTCAAACAAACAACAAGCTAATTAATTATTATCCGACTTCGCTCGTGCGGAGTTTTGAACGCAAAAATATTTTTAAAAAAATTACAAAATTATCGAAATGTCGAGCAAACCGTAAATACTTCTTCCTCCTTAGACAAAAAATGGAAACAATATTTGGAACGACCGTGTGTGTGGGGGGGGGGGACGTAAGATTATTGAAATTGGTACTTTATGTATAATATATACATTATGTTTTATATGGTCAATACAAATTTATATGGTCACAATGGCAAATGCTAAACGCTTAAAATCTCAAAATTTCCCGTAATAGCCTAACCAATCACTCACACGTGTTCGTCCTACCGATGAATCGACACAATCGACGATAAACGAAAAACGAATCAAAATCGGTTTAGAAGGCGAAGTTTCGGTGACAAATACGCGTGCAGAAGAATTAAAAAAAATATTTAAATTCAGGAGAGTTGAATTAGATTTTGGTTTATTTGTACCCGGTTTCGACAACAAAATTTAACAAATAAACAATTTTAATACAATATTCGTTTTATTTATTTAATATTCATAATGCTTTTCGGCTTGATTGTGTTGTATTCACGCGTATATTCTTTACACACGAATTTATCGTATTAATTTGGTTTCGATATTTCTTTTCGCGCGTATTCTATATTTTATATATTCCATCGTTTATTTAATTTTTAACGATTATATTACGGCGGTTTTGTCATAATGTTTATTAAAATTTTGTTCTGTGTTTTCTGCGACTAGTAGAAACGGTATATTATACGTTCATACCCGTTTTTGAGTAAAAAAAAAATGAATATGTATTTGTGCCGCGGTAATAATTTGCGGGGAGGTGATTTTTCGATTTTCTCGATAGTTTTTTTTTTAACGCGTCTCCCCTAAAAAAAAACTACAAAACAAAAAACGTTAAAAACCCGTAGTGTTTTACCGAAATTCATTAATTGTATTGCTCCGGCGTTCCGAAAATAACGCGATTTTGAAATTTACACCGAAAACATATTATGCGATTTAGATATACGTAAAACAGATGTTTTTTGAATGTCTTCTGACGCTCAGGATCTTCTTTTTTGAAATTCAATGAACTTGATCATCGCTTCCAAATGTCTAAATGACAAAACCCTAAAAATCTTTATCTACGACGTCCGATTCATGTCTTGCACGCCCTCGGCTCTCTCTATCCTTTTGGTTATTTTTTTTTCGTTATAACAATATTTTATTATTAACTATGCATATTTTCATTTGTTTCCAGGCACACACACACGCCGCACGAAAAGTCAATATACGCGCAAAACTCAACAAAGAAAACTCTCATTTTCCATTAGCTCTCGTAGGTGAGTACAAATTTAATGATATGTGTGTTTTAATTATAATAATATTATTATTATTATACGATTCTCGTGTACACAACGGGCAAATGGCCAAACGTTTGGATATTATTTGGCAACCGTATAAATAAATAAATATATATATATATATTAATAGGTATGTACTCGCCGGTATTTACATTTTCGTTGTAATTATTATTGGCCAACTGTGTTGAATATTACAAAAACGTTGAAAACACGGTGTACCTGAATTTCGAGGGGAAACGTTTCGTTTTTACGAACGCGCACTAAAATTATTCGTTGCGGGTTGACACGTCTTCAATTACATTACGTCTCTTTTAAATATATATATATATTTAAATAGCTATTCATTTTTATTTTTTTTTTATGATTCTCTCGAAAGTTTAAATACAATTTCGTTAAACTCGTTCATAAATTACGCGCGCGTACGTATTGAAGTTCGATATATTTCGTTTGCGAATGAAGTATAGTATTTCGCGGATCCTCGTCGATATGAATATTTTAAATCGTTATAAAAAAAAAAATCATCGTTTCGCGCGTTAATAATAATCTCGTACATACGATCGAATGACTTTTTGCGCTTTTATTCAATCGAACGCTTATTCGTTTTGGAATCGATTTCTTCGTACGGGTAAAATTACACGCACGAGAGATCGTCGTGTTTCCAGCGTAAATCTTAAAAAAATTGACGTTTTAATTTGGAAACGAGAGAAACGTTCTCTGTGGTGTACGTTATATTATACACATTGTGCGCGACTCGGGGAGAAGTGTATAATTAAGAAGTGTATTAGAAAACTTATTATCTCGGGTAACCGCTGCGGCAGAGCTCTCGGTGTACGTATAATGATATATACACTTAATGAAATGAAAAATCACAACAACCGAAACAAAACCGGGTCAATTAAATTGTAAAACATAAATTATTTACGATTCGTTTTTAATTGGATTTGGTTTTCTCTCTCGGAACAATATAATACGCGCGCGCGTGTATTTCTCGATATCGATCGATTTCGTTTTATTAACTCGGACGTTTCGTTTTTATTATTTTATTTTTTTCCAGAAAGTTTTCTTTATCCACCCCCACCCCCCTCTTACCGATTTGTTCTTTATTTAATTCATTCTCAGTTCATGTACACACTCTCGAAGTAAGGATTTCGCGTGTAGAAAAACGGGGATTTTTTTTTCGTTCTCGCATATTGGGTACCACGAATCGATGGTTTGAAAATGAATGTTACGGAAACGAGTTTATACTTATAAATATTTAGAAACACGGATCAGCAGTAGTGGAGATAATTACAAAAGAAATAAAATGTACGGTGGAAATTGCGAAAGTCGCTTTCTTAGAGATGAGGAAAAGTTTTTCGCAATCGGGATCTGTCTTTAGAATTACGAACGCGGATGGATGCGTTATTGAAATGTTACGCGTATTCAACCCTATTGTATGAAATAGAGGACTGGACACTGAAGAAAACAGATTTTTTTAAAAAGATTTAAGTATTTGAAATGTGACGCTATCGTAGGATTTTAAATATATATATATATATATATATATATATATATATATATATATCGTGGGTAGATAAAGTCACAAATCAAGAAGCATTGAGAAGGATAGATAAAAAACAGGAAAGTCGTGAATGTTTATAAAATCGAGGAAATCGTAATCGTATTTTGGACACGTCTTGTTACGGGGAGAGAAAAATATAAACTGTTAAATTGAATTTCGCCGCAAGGAAATACCTCCTATGTGTTAAAAGGATTAAGACGAGCCGGTTGAAAAATCTGACAGAGTGATTCGAGTTATAGTGTCCAGAGATTTATTGAAAACGGCCAAAAACCGACATCACATAACCATATAATGATTTCCGACCTTCGATGGAAGAGGAACACACCAAGAAGAAAAATCCTTTAGAAATATTCGTGAGCGTCGTTTACGACGCAGATCTTTATATATATATACTCGTATGTTATGTCTCGATGAACGCGTTGACATAAAATTCGACATTTTACAAATCTTTAACGTGAATGAGTTTTTTTACGCGACGTCTATATTTATAATATTTATGAATATAATCGCGGTCGTCGCCGCTGTACGCGCAAAAAACGAATTTTCGATAGTCTCTTTCTCGTTTACGAATTCGGTTATCATCATCAAAAAAAAAAAAAAAAAAAAAAAAAAATGTAAAAACTCGATGAATATATTATATTATATTGAATTATATATTATAATAACAAAACGCGTTGTCGTGGGCAAAAGTAGTAAATTTGCGTAATCGCGCGTAGTTCAAACGGATCTGACGCGATTTAATCGACGATTTTTAATATGATTGTGCAATGCGGCAAAACGGAAACCGCGGAATCTACGCGTGTACAAGTATAAAACAATCAGAAATTACTCGCAGCCCTGAACTACATCGAGCAAATTGTTGCGATTTAATATTCGATCGGCTTCGGATATATTAATTAATTATTTTACGCAAATTTATACGATATGTGTAATTTATACGTTTTATCGATGACGCGATCTCTCTGCTCAATTATATATATATATATATATATATATATATTTGTAGTACAACGAATAATAATTATACACATTATTTGTTATGATTTATCGAAATGTTAATCGAAAACGTTCGAGTAGTATCATACGAAGGGAGAAGAAAAAACGTCTATTTATATTAAATACGATTTTCTCCGTTTCGTGATTTTCATAGTGCTTGCGGCGTATATATGAACAGTATAAAATAATGTATTTCTTTTTGCCCCTGTAACGCGTCGCACGGACGCCTTTTAAAAGGTTTAAGTCGTCCTACGAACCGCCGCGGGGTCGTTCGACGGCCGAGTATTGACTGCCCGCAGTCGGTTTAGTTGCGGAGAAAACGGCCGTCGATGTGTGGCTCTATTGATTTGATTATTTATATTTCCTCCCGTTTTGAAATCGGCGTTTTTTGATGCGCGCGGATGAACGCTGCGTTGTCTCGGACACGTCGTAACTGAATGAGAAATCCGCGAACACGTTAAATACGTAAAAGTGTCGTATAAACAGTCGAAAATTATTAATTCTTGCGCACCGTCGTTCTTTTCCTTCGCCTTTGTCCCACACTCGCGCTCGTTGTCGACCTCCTGTGTCCCTGTGACCACGTGTCCCCGTGCAACCGCGTCTCTTCGATCCACAGACTTTTCTGTGTATCCCCTCAATCGTCTAACACTTTTTCTTTGGCCTCCACCACTGACCCGATTGCCTTTTACGACTATAAACTCGCTAACCTTCCGAACCAGCTGTCCTCCGTTCTCTGACCACGCGCCCCCGTTTATTCGTTTTCTTCTCTCGTTTCCAAACTCACGCGACCTCTAAGTATATCGCGTTATTTTTTACGTTTTCTCCGAACCTCCTCCCGTACTCACTGTTCTCGCTCGGTGATTTGCCACCGATCTGTTTTACCTGCAGTGAAAACGAAACTACTCCGTTTCGTATATCGCGCCAAATAAATTTTTATTATTATTTTTTTTTAATATTCACAGTGGAATTGACCGTTGGAAAAATCCAATAAACGTTGAGATATTTTCTTCGAAATTTATCACCGTCGAAAATTATAGGAGAACTCGCGCCGACACCCGGCAATCGAGGCGTTGACACATCTAATAATATTATTAGACTGTACGCGCGCGTGCAGGTGCAGGTGTGGTGGTCGGCTGTGATGCCGTCGTCAAATGTAATTAGAGAGACCGCGCGCGCGCGCGCACAAAAGATAGCGGACTGTTGTGATGTCGGTGATGGATGTTGGGATGAGGGACGGAGGCTTTCTGAAAATACGGTTTACGCAATTATGCAACGTGAAAACCAATTTGTGTTCATCGCCAGCCACCGCCCCGTCGTAGTCCGCGTTTTCCGCGCGGCTGTAGTAGTAGAATACTCGGCGGCGTGCAGTACGAGTAGTATTATTATTATAATAATATTCGGCGTGTGCGGTGTACACACAGTGTGCACATGGGACGGAGTGTGGTGCGCGAGCGAGTGTGTGAGTGTGTGTGTAGAAGTTATTCTCTGTCAAAGGGACGCACGCACTCGCTCGTGTAATAATGAAAATTAATACCTAATGGGATTAATTTAATATGTACACCGGTTGGCGCGAACAATGCGCGAATACGCACCGTCAAACCGTCAAAACGTTCCGTTTCCGCCGCGGACGCGACCGCCCCTGCGAGCGTGGCGCAGGGCGTGAGGGATTTCTAAAAAGTTTCCTTGATTAATTAAAACGTCCCCGACGCGCGCGCCCTGCTCCGACCGACCGACCGACCGACCGCCGCCGCCGCCGCCACCGATCCCGTCCGTACGCTGCGCGCGAGCTCGCGCGTGTACGTACGCGCCCACCCTGGCTGCCGTGCACGCAACCCGCGTATCGGGCGAGTCGATTACTTTTCGACGTTAATTAAGTTTTGATCTTATCCGACGGAGACGACCTTCAAAGGAATCGCCATTACATTGTAAATATTTAGTGTGTGTGTGTACCATCGGACTCCTGCTTCGGCGTTGTCATTCCTTTGCCACTCCGTCGCTGCGCAGACGACGATCGATGTGCTGCCGATCAGTATAATCGCATGGAAATTAGCCCTCCGCCGAGCAGCATCTCCTCGTGTAGTCTCCTCGCCGCCAAGCCAACTGGCTGCGAAACTCCTGCGGGCGTTTTCCGTCCGAAAATCCCTCCAGATGTCCGAAAACAAATCACGACGTCACGATGACGACCGTAAGGTCAAGGACGAGGACAATTTTCGAGATTTACGAATTTCGGACAAATTTGAAAGTGACGCGGCGTAGAACGTTGTTTTTTTTTTTTTTTGTCAAAAAAGGACTTTTGCGCGCGCGCGTCGTAAACGAACCACAGCGATTTTTCACATCGAAAATAGGATATTTTCTCGCGGCCAACAGCCAACACCTCGCGACTTCCATTATCACAACTGTTGGTTGTGAATGAATTTTCAAACGGAAAACGCTACGAGCGGCTGGAGATCAGGAGCTATGAATCGACGTCAAGGTACCCAAAACGCAGATCTGAACGTGACTGCGTATGGAAAATACGTAGTATCACATCCCATATCCGAAAAGTCGAATATAATAAACGAATTCTTAATATTATTATTATTAGTACGCGAATCGGTGTCGTCGTGCGTTGTGTTTGAGCACGACGGAGAAAATCGCATCGTTTATGAAAATCGGTTAATTTTCGACACCGCGAGTGGAGAAAAATTCACTCGTGTTATTGTATATTGTACCGCGTGTTTGGTATATAAATGGCTTATAAGTGGCGCGTGCGTATCTCTACAGTATACCGTATTATGTATGAAAGTGGCGCAATTAAAAGGACCACGTCCGTTTACACGCGGTCGTTATATATATATATATATATACCGAACCGACCGCAATTACAGCCTCCGAAGAGGAGAATTTTAACGCCTGGATCGTAAATCCGGAGGATATACTGTCGGCCGCGCCGTAATTATTATTATATAGTCGGGGGCCCGCCGTACGAAGAGAACTCTATAAAAAAAAATCCGGTCTAAATATTGTAAGAAAAAAAAAAAAAATTATACTCTCTTTCGATATTGTGTTTTCGTTTAGTGTCGCGTTGTTGCGCGCGCGAATTCGCTGTTAATTTTAAATTATAAAAAAAAAAAAAACGAGAAAAATAATATAACGTGCTTTCCGATTCGATTTCGATTTCTCAAACGCCCCGGAATTTTACGCGCTGGAAGTGAGGCAACGTTTTATCTCCTACAAATATATTTTCGTTATTCCGTTTACGGTTAAAAATATGTACGGACAGATGACTGAAATTTTCCCGATTAAAATCGAGAAAGGGCTTTCTCAGAGCTTCTAGCGCTCTAGAAAATTACCCCTCTCAGATCGAGATAAAATGCGTGGAATGATAAAACGGTGAACGTCGGAAGATGGATAAAACCGACAGAACACGCGTACCCCCCAAGGCACGAGTTACAACGATTGAAGGTGTGAAAGACACTAAACCGACTGAGATTCGGAGTCGAAAGATCTAAAGACAACGTGTTGTGAAGTGGAGCTTCGGGATCCTGCGCGCAAGAAGACGTGACTCTGGTCAATCGGAGAGCAACGGACGCAGTAAAAGAAAAACAATCGAATTTATTCGGCGATCGAATTTATAATTGGACGTATTATTTTTTTTCGTTTCGATATAACACACAAACATTACTCTTTTTATTTATTTTATTCGGATCATTGTAGATTAATCATTTCGGACAACTATATTATTCCGCGATACATCCGTAAAAAAAAAAAACCTCGCGCCGCGTTCCGAGCATTATGCAGTATTAGTAAAAACAAAAAAAAAACAAAAATTGTTCGCAGTTAATATAACATTCCGAACAATACGCGGGAGGAGATATTTTATAATGAACATTTCTCAGTAATTATATACGCCGAAGTTACCGAGAAGTACGCGAGTTTTTTTATACATACATATATATATATATATATACATTTGTCTTTTTCATACGCTCGTGCAATATAATATTTATAATTTATAATCTCGTTAATGTGATATCCTACGCAAAAATTCTATATTGACAGTCGCAGGTCACTCGGAAACGATCGCTATTCGTTATAACGTTAAAAGGTTCGTCGTTTTTTTTCATCCCGAAAAATACAAAAAGAAATTCTTCGCTATTCTATGTCGAATTCGTGCGCCAATTATTATAATATAGACATTCGATTTCGTCGAAATGGCGCTATAGTTAATGCTATTATTTATTTATAGCATCCGACTACATTTAAACATGTAAATAAATATCAAGAAAAGAACAACTTTTTTTTTAGCGTGAAAAAAATTATAAAATTAATTTTTTCTCGTCGCATTTGTATACGTTTTCGTTGTTATTTATGCGACGTTTGAAATTTGCGACTTGTGAATTTAATATGTATAAATTACAAATTGCCAGTCCACTTATATCCGGATTTCAGAATAATAACGATATATAATAAAATAACCTCCCAGTTTTTCGCTATCGTTTGTCATCCGTATGATATTATAATATCCGTAGAAAACGTTCTTAAAACGTTGTACGAATATTTTACAGGTTTTGAGCAAAAAGACAAGACGTTCGAAAAATCGAGAAATGTTAATTTTTCGTCGTTTGTGTATAAGGAAGTAAAAAAAAAAAAAAAAAAAAAAAATGAAGCGTGCGTGGATGTCGCTTAATTATTGCGAATTACTCGGATAAAGACTTTTAGAATTATGTTATTACTATAAATTTGATATCAATCGCATAAATCATTGCATTTGCGATAAAATGATTCCGAGCGGAGTTTAGGTGCTAAAATTTATTTATCATTATTAATGATACAGCGCGTAATTTACGATTATCAGCTGTACGTCGTTATAATATAATTTCTTGAAATATATACCTATGTATAGTTGAAAATTTTCAAAAATTCTTTTCGCGTTAATATAATACAGAAGTCGCATATATTTGGTAAAAATTTCAAAACTCTTGAGAAACTTCAAGACTTGGTTTTGTATAAACGTGATTTTCGATTTTTCAAACGGAAATTAAAATACGCACTTTGTCCAAGAATTTTTGAAATTTTGACGATTTTTTGAATATAGTTGAAGGAACGTCCGATATTGTATTAAATTGTTAAATCAACAAAAAAAAAAAAAAAAAATCACTTCTTTTATGCATATATAAATATCTCGAAATCTATAATTTCTATAAATCGCCCCTGCAAAATCGAAAGAAATATTTTGGAAAAAAAATCTTCCCCTCTCCCAACACGATGTAAAGTTCGACCACGTTTGGTGCATATTTCCATTACCGTTAATTTCAAAATTACAAATAGATATAACGAATAATCGGTTTCATAAAAATCGCGTTTTTATGTGATTTTTTAAGTTTTTTTTTTTTCTAACACTTTTGAGAAAATCGAAAAATGACTTTTCCCTAAAGCAGACGCACGATTTGCTTCCGAAAACCGGGTATAACTATGGTAGAGCACTCCTTCTGATAGAATTCTCGGGTACGGAATACCTATAATAACCACAACATTCGGTACGTACCGAGCTGAAATAGATCGTTCGGTATACGTACACATTTCGAATACAGAAATCTCTCGTTTGCGAAAAATTCTAGAGACGACGCGCCACAATTGCACACACATGTCCATGGACACATAAATCGACAAACATTCGGCTTCCGCTCACAGGGGGGGGGGAAGGGGAGGAAAACCTGTGGCGTGGCGAACTCGAATGTTTTTAGAGGCAAGTATAGTTTTCCAATACCACCCATCCACTGACCGACGAGCCTACAAGTCACAACCTACGCATCGGCTATATTATAACATGAACATTTTACACTGGATTTTCATCACTCTCTTAAAAATTGTTATATGAATAGGCACAGTTATGGGATGGTAACCCTGCAGTTACGAACAATAAACACCCGTATTAGATTCATTACTCGTTTATGGTGGGTATACTAGTCAGTAGGTAAGTATTTGTTGAATTGTTGTGACTGCAGGACCGGGGGGCTAGTGTATACCACTTTTTCCAATATCCGATATACATAATTGTTTGTTTGTTGTTTTCTTACAGTCATAATTAAAAAATTAAATAATTACACTAGCCCTAGTAACTAAATAATTACACCCGGCCGCCTCTCGATCACCCTCTTCGCCACGCCATCGGAAAAAATCCATTAGCTTTCCATAAATAATATAATAACGGCGTATAGCGTCTTCGCGCGAAATGCATTTCTGAAGCGTCAAACGACGCGGTTCTGTGTACGCATGGACGAACGAAAAATGACGCGCTGTACAGTTCGGTCGCGAAATGTTTGAGTGCCGTGACGGAGTGACGGCGCGCGCGGGTGTAGTGTGTACAGAAGAAAGAAGAAAAAAAAAAAAGGGACCGAAGTTTAAAAAGCCCGGCGGTGGTGAGCGCGTGCCGCGTATACACACACACACACACTACAGGGACGCGGCGCACCGTCTCGTCCCCCCTGCACCGATGCAGGTGTACTCGCGTACAGATATTATATACGACGGCGACGCACTTTCCTTTAGAAGTTTTCTCATCCATTACGCGCGGGTGTCGTCGTAGTCGTCGTCGTCGTCGTCGTCGGGGTCGGTCGGTCGGTCGTGTGAGGGGAGCCCCGTGCTCGGTGCACTCGCCGACGCCGAGCGCAACTTTAAAGCCATTGGCGTGAGAGCGTTCGCGGTTGTCGTCCTTCTCTCACTCTCACTCTTTCTCTCTCACTCTCTCTCTCTCTCTCTCTCTCTCTCTCACGTCGTCGATACTTACGTATATACCGCCCCCCCCACACCCCGTCGTCGTCGTCGTCGTTGTCGTCGGTTGTAACCGCGAGAGCGGTGGCGGTACCCGACCACTCTCCGGGTCCGCCGTAGTCACCACTCAAAACCCATTAATGGGCTCTAATGGAGCTCTCTGGTTTTTCACTCATCTCTGCGAACCCCGCGCGCGTCCGTCCGTCCGTTCCTCCTCGGGGTCCATTATACACACACACACAGATATACTGCACTGTGTGTGTGTGTGTGTGCGCGCGCGCGCGTCTAAATCCTATCCGCTTACGAACGCTTCCGCGGAGAACGAACGAACGGCAGTCGGCGGAGGAGTTTTCGGAGAGACCCGCGATGAGAAAGAACGGCGGCGGTGGTGCTCGCCTCGAAACCCGCCGGCTGTCTCCTCCTGCGCTCGTCTCGCGGACGAGCGCGGGACTAAGTGACAAACCGTTCGATTAATAATAAAAACCCGTCCCTTAATTGACTACACAATAAAAGGGATATTATTCGGGTACATTCCGCCGGACCGACCACCACTCAACTGCTGTTGCTGCTGATGCTGATGCTCGTGAAAAGTTAATGCGACGTCGCCCGTCATCGTTCCACGGAAGCAGCAGCAGCAGCAGCAGCAGCAGTAGAGTATATGTACCGACGAGCACTATACACACCGCGTCCGGTTCCGTTTCCTCTGTATACACCTCCCTCGAAATGTACACGAAATTCGTCTCGAATCTGCCACCCGGTCGTCTCGCGGTACACAAGTCACACAGTGGGCGCGCAAACGGACGCGAGAAAATAAATATCGGGAAATTCGTTAAAAAAAAAAAATTCAATCGTATATTTTTACCATAGGCGCAATGTGTATGGATTATTTACATCTTAATTTCCGGTCATTTTATAGAATTTTTAAATTCCTGGATTGACTTATTCTTTCTTCCGTTATCAAATTACTGTTTCTTCCATGCCCTAAAATCGTGATAACAATCTATGATAAATATAAACATAAAAAATAGCAAATAAACACTTCTGTATGGACGGAATCGGTCTAATTGAATAAAAGTTAAGAATGAGTAATCAAGTCAAGTATTCCATTCGATTCAGATTTTTCCAGTCGACTTCGGCAACGCTACATAATAATGTATTTTTATATATTTCTTATCCATGGTTTCTACTGCGCTTTGTCTCGCGTCGTTAAACGGTGCCGTTGTAACATCGATTTATAAAATTAACAAAGAACTATGTAGGCGGCATGTCCGTGTTTCACTGACGGCGTACAATATTTTATAGTCTTGGAATTTTACGAATTTTTTACCCCGACAAATTGTCGCGGAATTCGAGATATTTTCTATTAATTTCATGGCACGCGGAAAAATGCGTACCGCCTCTGAATGTGTACGTATTATAGTTTTGTTGCATTTTGAGCTCTGTACGCAGAAAACCTCACGGAAATCCGTACAACACCGTGCAGACGACGTTACACTGCGTAATGGTCCGTCATCGTATTAATTACCATAAATCTTCTCGATTTTATACAAATAATATTATATATTATATTGAAACGAGTAATTGATCTTTATTAAAAATATTCGCAATTTTTGTACAACTAATTTAATTAACTGTAATCATTTACACGTGTATGGGGAGTTTAATTTCCTTTGGAATTACTCTTGCTCTTAATCGAATATCTTATCGAACTATGTCGTATGGCTTTAGACGATTATTGAGTCGTCCGACGTCTTCTGAATAATGTCGAGTAATTGAATTGCTGTTGGATCGATGTGTCGTTCCGGTCTCGTCTCGTGTTTGCGGGCAAATTCACTGATTTCTTCCACAACCGTACAAAAGCATCGTATTACAACGTCGTTTCATTTAAACCGGTAAGCTGCGGTAATGATCCGAAGGGCGATGTGTTTCGTGCCGTTGTAACAACTTCGGTGTTGGACGTGCTGGCTCGCAACTCCACAATTTCGACCTTAAGTCCGAATCGGTTTGACGAAGAAGGCCACGCGCGTTTGTTCTCGATAGCTCATAATTCGGAATGGCTGCCTGACTAGCCAATAGAGTTTGCATATTTTTTTCTTTGATTTTCAATATTTTCTGACGGACGCGATGTTTCCGTTTTAGTCGAAACGCTCTTTTGCTCCGCCCCCCCCCCCATCACAACGTTTTGCTGAATTTCTTTGATATAATTACGTTTTTGTCGTTTTTCGTGTATAATTTTGTCCATCGCGGCCATTATATAGGTATTCGGCTCATTTGTTCCCTTTCCACGAGGAAATCGGTAAATTTCATTTCGCCAACAATCGCGTTGTTAATAAGGTATTATTAATCTTATTAAAAAAAAAGTTTTAAAAAATAAGATTTTCAACTCGTTATGCGCCGCCGTGTTTTTGCTGCAGTGTATCACCAGGTGGTAGTTATGTATTATACGGAATTATAAAACGATATTCGAGTCACGTTGCTGCTGTAGATGGCGCGAAGGGGTTTTGCGGCGAAGAGGGGAGTGTAGGGGAAAGAATATCAAAAGCGTCGTTAACATTTCGAGTTTTTAATGACGCCACCGACCCGTGTCATAACAAACCCTCAATCAAAAGGGATTTCGTTATAATAGCAATAATAATAATAATACCTCGAAAGGGTTGTTGTAATTTAAAGGGTACGTCGGCGAACGGTTCTTATTATACACGATTTGCATACGATTTAAGTGCTCTGCCGCGTGTTCATAGTATAAAAATAAATCATTAAAACGTTTTTTTTCCCCGTATTATTATTATTATTATTATTCTTACTTTGCCGACGCGTGAGAACACAAAATATATTCACCGGTACGAAAATGACAATAGGAGGCGATCGTTCCTGGGGGTGAAAAATAAAAAAAAAAAAAAAAATCTCGCGATATATTTTATTTGTTTTCACGCTCATTTTCGTGATTTAATTCATTGCTCTTTGTATGTGCGTGTGCGTGTACGCAAACATACACATACGAGATGCACATTGGTTTATACGGAAACACGGCACACTGGGGAAATCTATTTGTTATATTTTATTATCCTTTTTATATTTCTTTTCCGCGCGAAAGTTACGTGTAAATATTTCAAGTCGTTCGACGTAAACGATTATTCCACCGGTCTCGCTGCCGCGAAGAGACGTTGAAAAATCGCCTCCTGTGCAGTATCGATGATTTTTTTAAATAAAATCGAATATATCACCGAAATCCGAATTCGTTTTCCATTATCCGTATCATCAAATTTAATTTCACTACTACTGCTGCTGCTGCTGCTATTGCGTTCTGTATACGATTGTATATAGCTCTTATATAATACACACGCACACTATATTCAGTGCTCGAATCGAAGAGGAAAGTGTAGAAGAGGGCTTCAGTACGTAAGTAAGTAAAAAAAAAAAAAAAAAGAAATACGTTTTCCAATGAAATGTACAACGTTTTGACTTTGACATTATACACTATATATTTTCAAATTCGCACAATTAATGTGTATTAAACGAGAAATATGTATTTGTTGTCAGTCCATGAGTCGTACCACAGATGAAGTTTTAGTTATTCGTCGTCGTCGAACACTCATTCGATTTCAAATAATTATATTTTAATCGATTCCCCTCTCCTTCCGTCGTCGCCGCGGAATTAAAATATATTTATTAACTGTGTAATAACATTAATTATTACTTCGATTTGAACGAGCATTCCCCCCGCACGACATATAATAATAATACGCTATAACATTTTATGCCAAAATAAAAACATGCACTACTATCGCGACTCGTAATGCTTTATTTATTCATACTATTTTCACGTATTATTATTATTATTATTATTAATCGTATTACGCGTCTATGCCGATACGATACCCGGGCGGTTGAATAATAATCAATCTACCGCGCGTTCCTTTGAACATTTTTAATACAGGGAACGTTTAATTTATATTTATTTATTTTCTAAAAGAATATAAAATAGAAATTTCGTAATCTCACCACTACTACCCCAGTTCGAGCAGTGAAATTATACTGTATACGAAACAACGAAAATCTCGTTATATTATAATGCGTGTGTATAACGCGCAACGTTTACAACATTGACGCGAAAACCATTTTTACTCGGCGGCTATTCGAAATTATTCGATTTCCAATATCGTTATTCTATGAAAGGGAAAAATTCATATAGATACGAGTGTATCGGTATAAAAATACACAAGCGTTTTTATTTGTCACACCGAGATGGATCATAATGATAAAAAAAAAAACGAAAACGAAAACGTAACAGGAAGTACAGCGATATCGCGTGATTTTTTATTATTATATATTTATATATTTTTTTTTTCATTGCCTTTGCATTTAAAATATTCCGGCGCAACGATTTAACAAATAACAGTTGGCGAACAAACTGGATATAAGAAAAAATGTTTAGAGGTTCCGGGATTTGAGAAAATAGTAAATTTATTTCGACGGGATATGTGTGGTAAAGAATGTCATGGAGATTGATAGTTAAGGAAGTCGGAAGGGAATATGGGCCGGGCAAGTCACATACGACCTCATAATTGGCACGTGACGTGTATAAGGTACACGAGGGAGAAGAATTGAGAGAAAGACGAGACTGGAAAATTAAATAGTATAGAAAACCCGTATAGGTCTTCCAAGACCTTTGGATAACGACGTTTCGACATCACGAACGTTAAGACGGAGGAAGCGCTGGGGACATTACATTGTGAAAATACGACGGGATTTTAAAAGGTGAGAATATTTCTAAAGAATATATTACTGAATACGCTAACGGGATAACAAACGCACGATATTGAAATGTGTATAAATTGTTATTACGGTTCCGTCCATTTATAATTTCTGCGTTTGTTCGCGCGACAACGTTTCCAGCTCATGTGCGCCACAAACCGCGCTTAATTTACACTGAAATATTAAATTGAATTTAATATCAATCGTATTTTTTTGTTTTTGTTTTTTTTCAACGTACTTACGACAAACGAATAAACGTCACACATAAATAAAATTTATTTCGGTAATTCGTCGACAAATGCGGTTTCTTTTTTTTTTTTTTTTGTTCACTTAAAAGAACCACCGCCTTATATATGTATATAGAGAAGAAGAAGAAGAAAAAATAACGAAACGCCGCGCCATGTTAGCGACTATATAACGACGTCCTGTATTATAATTCATATAAATTCTCGTGTGTTACACACGCTATTACAAAATATAAATTACACATTGAGTGTAGTGCGAGCGCCAAAGAAAAATATATATCGTATTATTAAATGATATATGCATTATAACAATATAGCACTCTAGACAAGAGAGACAGAAAGAGAATTGTGAAATATAGTACGATTTGTCTGGCACCGAGTTGAATAAATACGACAAAAGTTCAATTGTATTTAGCGTGTAAAGACCGTATGATATATACACACACACAATTGCAGCAGCCGACTGGAGAACGTATAGTAACGTATATTATAATATCTTATAAATTGTATAATACGAGTGGGATATTGTAATTACTTTTATACCTCGCGTGATATTTACTGTTGTAAATTCTATGCTTTACGAAATTCCCGTTTATTATAAGATTTCTGTTTTTAACCGTACAAAATATGTTATCGTCGTTTACTTGAAGTAAGGACACATTCTTTTCATCAAAATAAAATCGCTTCACGCGATCATATTTTAGACGCTAAATTTTTACGCAAAATATACAACATTATTTATATTCCAATATAGCTATTTTTTTTTTTTTTTTTAAATAGTTTTAATTCTTAAAAAGCCGTAAACGTTATAAAAATACAAATTTCACCAATTTATTTTTTAATCTCATAACTGTTGTTTAAGAATGAAATGACTAGGATTAAATGTGAAGGAGAGTGAAAATAGAAAAAGATGGCGTGAAATAGTTGAGTCGAATAAGAAGCTTTAACTCTCTGTTATTGTAATTTATTTTGTGTAAAAATGTCGTGTCTTAAGTACAGCTACAGAGTATGGTCATTATGACGGTTCATTCTACCGTGAAACCGTGGTTTTTTTTTATCTCTGTAAACATTTCGATTTTTGAACACTTTTTGCGCGGTACTCTCGCTTCGGTTTCGTTTGCACGTGGCGGCGTCCTATCAAGATAGTATAAATCGTGTTGTAATTCTGTGTAATTTTTCGTTTCTTTATTAGTCGTTGCGATTAAAGTTACGTATAAGTGTTTCGATGAATTTATTCGGTGCCGGTATATACGAACGCCGCGTAACGAACAATCGAAATTCAAATGCGAATTCGGGGTGTTGACCGCCATATATACACACACGTACTATACTCGTATAGATTTTTACCAAGAAGAAGAAGAAGAAGAAGGGATTTTCATTGTGGGGAGAATACTGCGACGAAATTGGGATATTTTCAATGCGGGGAATGTTGTTTTTAGGGTGCGCTTATTCGTTTAATTCTGGACGCGCAGAGCTGTGTTGTTTGTGTTTATAAATCGAATTCTTTCGTCATTTAACGACGCTGAAAAAAGTCAACACCGCGTATCTATTATTATTATTATTATTATTATTATTATTATTATTATTATAAGTAGTAGTAGTAGTATTGACAATGCGATTTTGGCCGTATACACAGTTTTTAAAAATCAGGAGAGAAGGTTGGGGGAGAGGAGAAAAATCTTTTTCTAAAATCGTTCAAAAATAAATTGTGTGGAATGCTTTTAATCATTCTCCTTCCCCCCCCCCCTCCTTTCTAATTACTCAAGTATTGAACTCTCGAATAATCGAATATATTCAATGACTTGGATTACTACTTTGATGAAATTTACCAATACCCCCTGACCGTCGTCGAGTGCGTGTTTATGTTTCGATGTGTTTTGAAAAAAAAAAATGTTTTGAAATTAAACGAAAATACTCATTTCGCCGCGCGCGCGTACTAATTTTTTTTTTTTCAATTTTCTAAAAAAAATTTAAAAAATATATTTTTTATATCTAATTTTTGTCGTCTTATTATTTCGAATTCACACACACACACACACGCCTCGCAGAAAAATACAATGATATATTCGTGTAATAAAACTCGGAATGGTTTGGCGGAGCGGCGAGAAGCTTTTGGACGGAGGAGCTCTAAAAGACCACCCGAAATAACGCTGTTAGTTTAGCATTTTGAATTCAAAAAAGGGATACGCGCGGGATGAAAAAACCGTGCGCGCGGATGGGCGGAGGAGGAGGAGGAGGAGAAGGGCGTCTTATGATTTATACGCTCTTGTAAATTGCCGAGATATGCAAAAGGAAATTTCTCCCCACCAAATCGTCCACTGGTGTCCAGACGCAAACGTGTGTGCGTGTGTATAACAGTAGTAATAGTAGTAGTAATAGTAGTAGTAGTAGTAGTAGTAGTAGTAGTAGTAGTAGTAGTAGTAGTAGTAGTAGTAATAGTAGTAGTAGTAGTAGTAGTAGTAGTAGTAGTAGTTATAATAATAGCAATCGTCGTCGTCATTGCAAAGCCAATTTAACGGCAGAGTACGCGCGCAGTGGGCGGGCGAAGAATACGGCGTTAGGAGAAAAGAAGGAGAACTGTGTTGCGCTGGCGGGGAAGAAGGAGCGGCGGCGGCGGTGGCGGTGGCAGGGCGGCCCATGTATCATGTGTGATAGTTATCGATTAAATAACACCCGACCGACGGGTATTGGTTTCGGCGGCGATACTCGAAATTGGTTTTTCTTCCCCATTTCATTCATATATTAGATTCGGAAAACGATTTTCCTACCCCTGCCCGCCGTCGTCGACACCGCCGGCGCGCGCGCGCGCGCGCTCGCACGTCTCATTCGTGACCTACTCGCCCCCGTGTCCCCCGCCCTACTTATATTTAAGGTGTTTTCGATCAAACACTCCTCTATACATCTCTTCGCAATATTGCTAAGAGGTTTTTTTCCTCATCCCTCTACCTCCCTCCCTCCACGCACAAACTCGCGTCGCTTCCACCGGCCGGCCGACCGTCCGTCCCCCCCCCCACCCAACCCGTCCGCCGCACCTCACCGTCGGCGTGTTATATCGATTTGGACCTTTTCGCCGCATATGTAATATAACACTCTCCCACTCCCACTCTTTCTCTGACCTTTCCGGCGGCAAACACGACGGCCGGCGGCGGCGGCGGCGGTGGCCCATCGGAAATTCTAATAATAAAGTCAACGGAAACACACACCCCGCAGTCCCTCCTAACCGGCGGCTACCTCTACAAGCCAAGCGGACGCGAGAGGTTTTTGCCGGTTTCTGTGCGCGCAGGGGTTATTGCTCGAATGTGTGTTCGACCCTCGTGAAAATTATTATTATTGAAATTGACGGCCGCCACGGAGACATAACAATATAACGTACCTATACTGTTATTATTGTTATTATTATATTCTATCGGAAAGGGGAAGAGGGGAATGATAACTTTTTCTTTTTTCGGATTATTATTACCTACTTATCATTATTTATTATTACGCGTTATTATTATTATTATTATTATTATTATTATTATTATTATTATTATTATTATTATCGGCTGAATAGTGTAATAAATTTATATAATTTTTATTGAAAAAAAAAAAAAAAAAAGTACGTGTACATTAATTATTTCGGTTGACATTGACTTGTACACACGATGTACGCGTACGTGTGTGAACAGTGAACAAAAATGTTAAGGTTTTCGAATTCATTTTTATCGTTATTAATTTTTTTTTCTTTCAAAATAAATTTCTCTCGGTAAAAATGTGCGGTAAAAAAAAAAAAACAAAAACAAAACAGAAAATCGCGATTCCAAACCGCGTTCGTCAGTACTGTGTTGTTAATATGTTTGCGAGTGGTGTTATTTTATTTTAAAATACCGTCTCCGTCACGGTCTGTTGAAAAACTTCTGGAAAATCGTATATTTACGTTTATGAAGGAAACGAGTTCGGTGTTTTTTCGTTTGTGTAAATCCGCCGCGTGCGCGCGTATTGCAATAAAAATGAAAAAGTCACAATCGAAAGACGATCGATCGACGGAGACAATTTTCTCGCGGTTTTTCTTCGTTTTCGAAAAAATTCGGTCCAGTTCGTTTGTACTTTAACGTGTACATTATACTCTTGGCTATAATAAATAATATTCCTACAATGTACGAATTAATTTTTTTTTTTTTTTTGATCCGTTTAAGTTTTGCGAATTAAAAATATAATTTTTTTTGTTTTTTACAATATACGTATTTCTGTTTCCGAGCACTCGGTTTAAAATGTACGTAATATAATGACCTTAAGACGGCTCTGCGCCGATGTGAATTATTCTAGAAAAAGTAGTTCGCGTACTTAGAAGTACTTGGAAATCAAATACGCGATTTATAAATGAACACGTGATTCGTTTGAATTCGGAAAGAAAAGAAATTGCGTATTAAACGAAACCGAAAAACGCACGTTTTTTTTTTTTTTTTTGTTTGTATATAAAAAATTAATATTGTTAAACACACTCCATTCGATATCATTACTGCATTAGTTCTTCGCGTAACTGCTGTAACGGATTTTTATTTTCTTTTAATTAATTGATAGTAAGTACGTACACGCGCGTTTTGGCCCGGGGTTCGGCGGCGGCGGCGGCGGTGACGGTCGGTGCAGGCGGAACCTCGAGGATTTTAAAGCCGAGAGCGAATTATTGCGCGGTGGTGAGGAGGATTGCCTTCATCGCCGCTAATGAAGCCGGTTCCGGAAAACTCCATGGAAATTCATTACGGTCCCGATTCAGCGCTCTTCCCACGTTAATTAAATCTATACCCTCGGAAATTCTCGGCTCCCGTCCGTCCCTTCCCTAAACCGGGCTCGATATTCTTCAAAACACGCCCAAAGTCGTTCCTCCGAAGCTATTTAATTTTATACGCGCGACCACCTCTTGTCGTCGTTGTTGTGTGTACACTATTCTCTCTCTCTCTCTCTCTCTCTCTCTCTCTCCGCTCCTGTCGCTTCTACGCTTTCCTTTTTACTTCTCAATATATAATCTGGAGCCCATATCTCTCTTATCATTTGACTAATGTTGTAGTCCAGTTGCAATTAGTCCCTTCAATTAGGCCGCCCCTTCTATTATTCCGCTGAATAGAGATTGTTATGCCGCAATATGTGATCCGATTACAAAAAGGCTCCTCTTGTTTTCAGTGTTTTCAGAAAGCTTCTTGATTCTCCAACTCTCCGATATACCTCTTCGTTTGTAGCGTATTCTGTCCGGCTCATTCTAAGCGTATTTCTTTGACACCGTGTCTCAAACGCTGAGAGTCTTTTTCTTCTTCTATTTACAGCGTTACAAATCGCTTTTCGCGTTGATCCGTTGCATCCAAAAACCTAACTATTTAATCGCTGCCGACGAAAGAAAACGCCAAATGGAGTACTGCCGATGCCCGTGTTCGAGCAGACGTAATGGGATATATTCGTCGGGCTCATCGAGACGCGTCTAATCGAAATAACATATTCGAGCACATTTTTCACATTTTCATAAATAAATCCGAAGAGAAAAACAAATTAGATTCTTTCAAATTTGAGCTATTTGAGTCATAAAAAAAGGTAATTTTTGATTTTAAGGCCTAAAAATTTAACGCGTCGGTCCTACGTCACATCGGCTATATTATTGAAAAAAAAATCTCGAAACTCTTTAGTCACGATTTTTTTTTATTATTATTATTATTATTTCGTATTACCATTTCAAATTTTTGGACAGAATGTAATTATTCTAATGGAAAATGACGATTCATTGTATGGACTCTGCACACAATCGATTCAAGTTATTTATATATTCATTTAAACAATTTAAATTTTTCTATTTACGATAATGTAAGGTTAATCGTAAATCATATACTACATACACATGCTATTAATAATAAATAATATTTATATACCGCGAAACGCTCCGCTCGCAGAATCGTTGTTTTTATCGAACGCAACGATTTATCGCATTGCTCTCAAATTTATACATACGAGTATTATAATACGAACGAAAATCTAAAATATTTATCCGAGTAATTCGCTTAAGCGACATCCGCACCACAACACTCGGTACACTTTTTAATATTTAAATATACCGTCGAGAAACGTATTCCACTTCGTATACGCATTATATTTCACTATTCGTTTTAAACCCGTATTCTTATTATTTTCTTTTTTTTTCTTCATATTCTAACAATATATGAACGTTTTTGTGTCGAATGCCGAGACGTTTCTCGTATATTATACACACATAACTAGCGTGTTAGAAAAATAAACCAACATTCTTATATGTATATAAACGTTTATTGAAATTTCGGCGGCACTTTACTTTGTAACGGGGATAAAAAAAAAATCAAAAATATTTCGTTCAGTTTCGATTTGACAAACCGTTACCGAGGATTTTTCACCGCATTTTTCTCCGATTTTTAGATTATATACGTATAATAATAATGTACGCGCGACAAGCGTGTCTATAGATGATAGACATGGAAATTGAATAACGCCGCAGAAATTATAAAATAAATCGACGGGAAAATGGACGGGTTTTAACGAATTTCACGGAAAAAAAAAAATAATAATAATAATAATAATATTTTTCTTCTCTACCTTTGCCTTCGAGAGTAAAAATAATAATATTTGTTATGTATTACGAGTATGTACGTATTATAAAACAATACGCCCAGTGTAAACTTATTTATTTTACACATATTTCGGATTTTTCTCAGAGATAGTATAAATATACGAGTATGTATGTAGTTGTTTTAAAAGTCGATCTTTTTTGGAATATATTATTATAACGTTACGTTTTTTGAATTCTTCCGCGACCGAAGAGAAAAAATCGAATCGACGAAACATACTTTGCCAACGGTCTTCCGAATAATGCGCGTTCCGTGTCGACAACAGATTATAGAGACTCGACTGTTGGACTTTTAAACGGAGTGACGATATTTTATATTGAAAACCCGTTTTTGAATAATAATAATTATTATTATTATTATTATTATTATTATTATTATTATTATTATTATTATTATTATTATTATTATTATTATTATTGAATAGTCGTCTGTCGGGCCGTTTGCATATTTTTCTTATTCTCTACTTTATTACTCCTCCGTATACGTGTGCGTGTGTGTGTGTGTATAAGATCTCTGCTGCTCGATATTTTATAAAATATTAATATTAACCCGGAGAGAACGGGAAAATGTCTGGGCCTTTTTTTTCTCTTCTTTTTCATCCCCTTCTCGTCGTTCGTCTTCCTTTTGCCCGTGCGCGAAACACCTAAAAGCTATTAAATAATGCCGTTAAAGACATTCGTCGTAGAATCGGTGGGAATGCGGGAAGGACTACATATATACTCGCGGAACGGAGTAGTGCACTGCGATGGGGAAAAAAGGGGAAAGAGACACGGAGCGGAGAGCCGTGCAACGGAAACTTATTTCGAGAGTGACGTACTAAGTTACTGCCGGCCGACGCCATAAAGTATATTGATATCCATGAAATATTCAGAGAGACGCCGCGTTTTTTTCTTCTCCGTCTTCTTCTTTTTAGATAGATTTCAATTTGCCTGAAAGCTAATACAACTGCGGTAATGTGCCGAAAAAAAAGCATCGACACGCGTTTCTCCTACACATAAGTCCTTTAGTACAAGATATTTTCGAATTGCCTAGATATATATACATATAACAAGTGGGTATACCTCTATTACTGCATTAAACCGAGTACATTCACAATTATTGGAAAAACATTGCGGCGTTCCAATAATTTTTTGTGTATATATTTTTCTTTTCTTCTCGTTTTTCGAATTTCCGCAATATTATCGAATATCCGACACTTTACGGGCAGAACCATTTGAAGCGACTGTATGTCTTGCTGCACGCACGATGAAACACAAAATAATAATAATAATAATAATAATAATAATAATAATAATAATAATAATAGACGTAGTGTTTCCTACTCTTGACATGTACGATCTAAAGAGTACGATAAGAAATTTGAAAAAAAGAAATTCGGAATTCATCGCGGTCGAGTCTACTTGATTGTTGACATCGGCATTTCTTAAGTTTTGTTTTTTTGTTTTTCATAAATCCCTCTTTAATTTAAAACAACACTTTCAACTAAGAAATATTTCAATAATTTCTCAATTTTTGAAAATCTTAAAATAAAAAGCGAGAAATCCATGACGAATCTGCAGTCAAACGTATATGTTTCGTCGGATCGTTGGTAGTCTATTTTTACATTGTAATATGTTTCACGCGGGTGTGCAAAGATAGAAAACACACACGTCTCCCCCCCCCTAAAATTAAAACAATTTTTCCCCACGCGTTTTCAAGATATAATTTCAAAAAAGAAAAAAAAATGTTTTAATAATTTACTTTAAATTGTACCATCCGTCCACCGCGATCGAATTTCCCAACAGAATACTTCTATGTAGCCGGAAAGATTATATAATTTTTTGGCGTCTAGCCAAGACCGGCACTAGGGATCCCTCGCCCACAAAGCGAGTGCTACTCATATTATAGTCGTTTATCGTTTTCGTCTTGAAAATATAAAATGTTATTTAAATGCTGTTCATCGGTAACCGCAAAGAACGGCTGGACCGATTTAGCTAATTTATTATTATTATTATTATTATTATTATTATTCGAAATATATCCAAACGAGATTGTAGGGAAAGAAAAATTGGAAAAATTGGGTGGAAAGTTTTGTTGGTAACGGCTAATCTCTGGATGTATTTGTCTAATCGTCATACAGTTTGATTTTCTAGAGTAATCTACGCAAAAGGTTTTAGGAGTAGTTATAAAAATGGGCGGTGAAAGAATGATGAACTCGGAAGAATATTTCATCACACGAGGAAAATGTCCGGTTACCGTGGTTACAATGCGGTTAACGATTAATTTTTAACAATGAATGTAGTTTCTCCACAGTTATTTATTGGTCGTTTGTTTCATTCTATTTGGTTAATTTTATAATTTTTTTCGTAAATAAGAATAATTTACGTTTGCGTGTGGATAATTTGCTCATCGACGCAATCTACACAATCGAATTGAACTGACACAATTTAATCGCATTGCAAATAAGACGGAGCAATTTAGGTCGCAGCACTCGCAATGTTTCCAAACAAACAGATTCTCAAGCTTATCGAAATGCGGAGCAGTAACGCGTCCGACGCGTAATAGAATGTACCAAATAGATAATAATTACATCGAATCGTAATAGAACCAAGGGGAAAAAATGTTCGCGAGTCGCGGGATATGTTATGGATGACGTTCAAATGAATTACTTAGATGAAGATTTTAGAGTTTTGTTATTATTATAGATTTGAGAGCGATGATAAATCATTGCGTTCGATAAAAACACGATTCTCAACGGATTTTCTGTGTAATGACACTTTGTCGAAAAATTTGAATTGATTAAAAAAAAAAAAAATAAAATTGTAACTTAACGATTTTCAAAATTTATCGAATTTAATTGAAGTAACAAACGTGTCTGCCGTTGTTTTAAAGTATTAAGTCTCTTTTTTCTTTTTTAATTGCTCAAAAACAAATCAAAGTCAAAGCAAAATTTTTTTTCGAAAAATTCGTGTCGTCAATACAGCGCAAAGTTGATACATTTGATGAAAATCTCACAGGTTTCTATGGCCACTAGTTTCAATTACGATTTTGACGAAATCGCGTTTTTACCGTTTAATTTTCTCTGGACACTTAAAAAAGAAGTTTTGAGAAAATCGAAAAATGACCCGTGTAAAGTACCCCGCCGACTAGATGTAATACACTATCGGCGCACCACACTCCCCTTCTGCTAGAATTTCCGGGTAAAGAAAATACTAAAACATTACATGCACGCTCGTACATTCCTCGCAGAATCCAAAAGCAATATTTATTTATTATTTAAACGCAGAATTTTCCGCTTTTCCAAAAAAAAAAAAAAAAAAAGACAACTCGGGCACCGCCACATTACGTCTAACGTCTTACCGGTCCGGATTGTTATAATAAACCCATCGATTATTATTATTATTATTATTATTTTTTTTTTTTTGGCTCAATCAATTTCATTTTTTATATTTTTCTGTTGTTGTATTTTCTTTACCCGACGATGACTTTTTGTCGAAACCGGCAGTAATATAATAATTTATACAACAACATTCTTTTATTTTATTTTATTTAATACTCTTTGGCTTTTATCGTATATTTAATTATACATTTTGATATACATATATATTTATTTTATATATTTTTTTTATTTATTATTATTATTATTATTGTTTGTAAACACAAACGGCGAGTCCCGCTTGGCGTATATTATTATAAGTGTTGATGCGGAGGGAGTACCGTATAACTGGCGTACACCGCGATGGATTGTCGAAAACTCGAATTACCGGGCGCAATAATCCGCGCGTTATTTCGCGCTGGTGGACCACAAAAAAAAAAGCCGCTGTGCACTTAAAAAAAAAAAAAGAAAAGAAAAAAATTCGACACGCGCGCGCGCATTAAATTATATACGAGTAAATATGAGGGCAATTCGGGGGCCACAGAGAACCCTCCTCGGTCGTTCGGTTGACGTTTTTTTTTTTTTTTTTTTTAAAAAAATCCTCTCTGCGCTGATCTCGCGTTTCCGCGCGCCCGTCGTCCTGCACACTGCCCCCGTCGCGCGCGAGCGTTTCAAGAGGAACACCACCGGCACGATTGCAACCGAACGAATCGCGAAGAGTTCCCGTCACCGGATGGTGCACTACTGTATAAGTACCCACTGCTGCTCTACGTACGTGCATGCGCAATGAGAACACGAGCGTGTGTGCGCCCCGATTAATAACGATAATAATAAAATCTCTTTGGAACCGAAGCGCGCGCGCGCGGTGGTATATACCAGTAGTAGTAATAGTTGTGGTGGTGCTTTTCTCTCTCTCTCTCTCTCAGCCATTGTGCGTTCGCGTAGTTCGAGCACGGCAATTATTATTATTTGGCGGGGGGGGGGGGGGACCCGCTCGCTTTGTGTACCGCCGACGAGACAACACTGCGCGTAATCGAATTAGCCTCCGAGTGTGACGCGAGCGCGCGCGCTGGCCACGTGACCGTTCGGCTCTTATCGCGACGGTCCCGCACGAGAAAATGACTCACGTGGCCCGGATAATTTTTCACTGGATAATGCACAGCGTAGTAGTGGGCGTGCGCGGAGGGTTAAAATAAATAAATGGTTGTCGTATGAAATAAAAAAGAAAAAAACCGAGTAAACGGAACGTTTTTTTTTTTTATACATATATATATATATATTATAATACTCGAACGGATCAGGCGCTGGAGGGGAAGGGGGCTTTTGATTTTCAAATCCGTTACCTAACCTATATACCACGAGTCCCCCGTTCCAACGCGTTCGTTTTCGATACCAATCAGTGGCGGGGGCGGATCCAGAAATATATTTTGGAGAGGGCGAGTGCCCGGCATAGAAAATACAAAATATAATTTTACGATGGTCGTGAATGTGACATGTGTGGATATTTACTTGCGTTTCGTGGGTACCTATTGGCTGTTCGTCTTAAATTCTCAATGCATATATACACTAAAAGCATGTTCATTTTGGCGGGGACACGCGCTCCCTTCGCCCCCATCCCTGCCTTGGATCCGCGCCTGATCAGTGGTCGAAATGGCCAGAGGCCATCCTTCCACTTTTGTCACGTAATCACAATCGTGAAAAAACGAGTTTAATACAGCTTTTTTTTTTAATTTAATTTTTTATTTTTAATTTAATTTTTTGCTTATTTTTTAATAAGCGCCGTTCACAACTTTACCCCGTTAAAACTTGAAATGACGGCACTGCTTCCATCCAGCCCCCGACTTATTTTGATTCACTTCCAGACCACTGGGTAGTACCCGTAATTGTCGTCGATTGCGATCGAATCGGACGAAACGTTTAGTGTTAGTTTTAGACTCCACTAGTATAGTTACAATGTTTTTTTTTCTGCGCACAAATTTTCGACTATAAATATAAAACACTCGAATGGTCCTCCGGTATTACAACCATCCGGCGGCAGCAAATTGTCGCGTCTAATTGCGCGATAATTTATTTTTCGGTTGTCACAGCGTACGCTGTGGTTTCCTAATGCTTATAATCCTGCAAAAATATTCGCACGAAAATTAGAAGGAGAAAAACAACTATTTTCTCGATAGTTTTTAAACTACACCGAAATGGTACTTACGCGCCGAATATTTTTTTTCAGCGGTGAATTACGATCGGCGAAACATTTTTAGAGATTTTTTTTTTTTTTATAAAACTTTTCGGTTTTTTTTTTATTATTTATTTAAATGATTTACGAATCGATAAAAAAAATATATAAGAATATGTCACGCTGTTAAAAAAAAAAAAATCTGACAGTACAACAATTTGGAATTGCGTACTTTTTCGCTATATATATATATACACCATAAGAGAAACGCGCGAAGAAAGAAGAAAAATAAAAATATTTTCAGACCACGAGCGTCCTACGTTTAACTGACGAAAATAATTCAATTATTTCTCTAAGTGACTACTTCGACTGGTTGTTACGTGAAGATTTCGGGTAGGAAAAAAGGAAAAATGGCAAATGATCGATCTCGTCTTTTGAATAAAGTTTTTTGCTTTTTTTTTTCATTCGGACAACAATTGCCGCAGCGTGAAAATACGTGTAGACACTGCGATTATTCTTTAAAAAAAAAAAAAAAATATCGTCTTAATGATTTATGATTATCCCTTACAAACGAAAATGTAATAAATTCACAGAAAAAGGTAAAATAAATAAAACGACTGAGGTCGTGGATGTGGACATACGAGTATAATACTTTTGTAGAAATTAATGTTGTAAAATCTCATCCAATATTAATTATGGATAAAAATGAAAAGATAATATTGTTTTTATATAAACGTTTTGTTTACTCGGTATTAACTCGTATTAAATAAAAATTAATTATGAGATTCGTTGTATTGTGAAATAATCGTCGCAAGAAACAAATCCGCGTTTGTTATGTATATAATATTTTTTTAAACTTATGAGCAAAAAAAAAAAAAGTGAAGAATGGCAGAAAAATTGTTTCTCCTCGGTGCGCGAGGGTTTGTTACAACAATTGCGAATTACAATTTGTTGTTTAATTGTCGACATTGAATCGTTTATATATACATATAATATATGATATATACATATCACGATAATATTTTAATATTTATTACGCGTATGATTTTTGTTCAAACATATATAATACACAATCATTTTCCATTATAATTGAACAAAGCGTTACATTATTGTTATAATGAAATAACGTTGAAATCGACAAACCAACGTTTCCTTCCCTCCCCCCAACTATTTCCCATTAATTATAATATACGCACGGCATTCTATATACAATTTATAATTATTTTTTTTTTGTAAATTCACCGAAGTTTATTAATACACGCGCTGGTCGTCGTAATCGAAATTTAATACTTTTTCCAACGATGATATACGTGCGTGTACGTTTAATTCTATATAAAAGCCGGTTATATTTTATTATTCCTCCCACCTCCACCTCCCCCCCCATCCCGTTTATATAAAATACATTTTATCGTTTATCGTATTTGTCGCGTCTATACGTAATAAATTGTATATTATTTTATAATATACGTGTTGGTACAAATTTTCAATCGAATATATAATATAATATAGCTTTTCGGAGTGACGTGACGGCGGTTTTATATTATTATTATTATTATTATATGGAAACTTTTTTCTTTTTTTTCTAAACGGTTATGAAAAACGCGCGAGCGTTTCGTTCAACACAAATTCGTTTCGAACGAATTTCGTTATTATTATATCGGCGTTGAATTACCCGTATATTTACAAGGGATGACGGTTGGTGGAGTAGTTGTGGGGAGAGGGGCGGAAATTAATATTACAAACGGGAGGGCTCCGGGCCCAAAACGCGTTTAAATTGAAACCAGTGTTGGTTTGTGTTATTCTCGGCGAAGAATACCCCCTTTCCACGGATCTCTCTTCCGCTGTGTGATGTATCACGGAAAAAAGTAAAACTAATTTCGATCGAAAAAAAAAAAATTCTCGTGTATTCGACGAGAATTATAAATACGTCGTCGATATACGCGTAGTATCGATGCAGCTTCGCGAACCGTTGTACGAACGCAATTATTCCGTTTTATTCACATGTCGGAACACGCGATTTGTCATATTCGCATAAGGGACGGGGACGCGCAAACATGGCACGTGATGCACGCGTAATATATATATATATATATCGTTATTCGTTCGTTTTCAAATCGGACGAAACCGTTTCAAATCAGAGATGTCTTTGCACGGGAGATTTTATCGCGGCTTCGTCGTAAAAGCTCAGAGTATAATAATAATATATATTTATTGATTACCGTATTTCGAGCGAATTTCATTTTTATTTCGGTACGGAAAAATCCGCGGGAAATTTTTACAATATTTCATATACAGGTAATGTCGGACGAAAAAAGTGTTGGATAACACCGTCGGATATAAAAAAGAAAAAAGAGACAAGTTTTCGTGAATTTCGCACACCACTCCGAGTGATGACCGAGTGTAAAAAAAAACGCGTTAGACATAAGTCAATATTTTTTATATTTTAAATTCTAAACGGAACGAAAGGGAATGTATTGGTTTTACAATTTTTTTTCTTCTTATGTCTGTACCAAAAAATTCAGAGTGCTGCGAATATAATATACAGCCACAGTTTGTTGTTTCCTATAGCAAATTAACGCGTCTAATTCTGAGGTATTTTATTTCGATTTTCTCGATAGCGTGTCTGAATGCAGAACTCGAAAACTATCGAAAAATTATCGTATTTTTTTTTCTTTTTTTTTGATTTTGGACTATTCGTAGCAATTATAAGTATTGAAGTATTCAATTCACAAAAAAAAAAAAAAAAGTTCATCGAACCCAAAGAAAATTACGCCGAAACTCCGTTCGAAATCGTTTTTATCGAATGCAAATGATTTACCATTGCTTCCGTCAAATGCACACAATGATGATGACAACAATACACTGTAAAATCTTTATCCGAGTAATTCGCAGCACCCCGATGGCGTACTTCGGTGGTGTACTCGAGTATGCGCGGACCGTTGACGAATAGGAACTTTTTTCTTTTTCTTTTCTTTTTTTTCGTCGCATTCCATCTCGGAGTTTTAAAACCTAACCTGCAGTCACCGCGCGCGTGTTTTTATTTATTTTTTGTTCAATCAGACGTTCGGTTTAAACACTAAACCGCGGATTTAAACGACAACAGTTGCGGCGCGACAGTAGCGATGCGTACGGAAAACGAACAATGCGAATATTATATATTATAGTTTTCCTTTAGGAATTTCAATAAACGCGCGGCGTTTCGCAAACATAATTTGTGGAACGGAAAATGAAAATAAACGTTATTGAATCTCTCTCTCTCTTTCTCTGTACGCCAACGGGCGAACGTGTTACATGCGCTCGTCGACTCGCCCCGCGCGCGTGTGTCCGTGCGCGGTTCGCACGCGTTAAATACATATACCGCCGCGGATTATCAACTCAACAGGTGGTCGCACAATCGATTTCTTTTAGAGTTACGTCGCGCCGCGAATTACGTCGGCGGCACGCATATTATTATTATTATTATTATTATTTTTTGTTTCCATTTTTAATACACGCCGGCCGCGGTGTCTGCATGTCGTTAGTCAGTTTTCTCGTTTTTAAACACTGAATACGATAAAATAATATTACCCCTAAAAACCGATTGAATATGAACTAAAAAAAAATCCCCAATTTTTTAACGTTTTTATTATCCAATGGGAAAGTTTTCATATCAGACAAGTTAAGTTTTAGTGCGATATTTTTTACCCAATACTCGAGTAGTAAAAGTATTCTAATTTTTTTCTTTCTTTCGTCACCGAATATTTATCGATCGTGTGAAACACGCGTAATTGACATACCGTCTTTCCCCCTTCCCCCCCCCCCGCGTTCGACAAATAAAAAACACGCCCTAATAATTATTGAATTAAACGCCGTTGAATACAATACGATTATTGATTTTTTTTTAATATTATTCTCCTCGGCCGCCATTAAATCCGCTTTCGGTTTATCGACGCGTTTTACACATTTCTCAGGCTTTTCTTCTGTTCGCCAACAAAGTATAAAAAATAGCGTTTGAGATTTCAAATCACGCTTATACGATCATTATACGGTCCGCGTACACTCGGGATTTGTTGTTATATAATATACCTTGTTTACCACGTGTTTTGCACGAGTACGAATGCGACGTATAAAAAAAAAAGAGAGAGAGAGAGAGAGAAAAATTACTTCTCTTCGCTCTATACCCATGCGACAACAACTGTCGTTCGGTCCAGATGGACAATTAACCCGTACGCCTTATACGTATTAGAAAAACGTACAGTAATTGCAGGGAAGGAAAGAAAAAACACGAAACGACGTGTGCAGGCGAAACGGATTAAAAAAAAAAAAAAACGCTTGTGTTTCTTTCAGCGTAATATTTATACAGACGGTGCTTACCATATTGGACGCGATATATTTCTCGTGCAGTGTTCTTCGTGAGAGCTGACCGGGCAGAAAATATATACTGTCACGCGGCGATAAATACACGTTTTGTGCAACTAATATAGTCCACAAACCGTGTGTACAGTTGAGGCCGGTCGGTGTCGCGTGTACGTATAAATATAAAGGAAGAAAAAAACACGATTTTTTTTCTTTTATATATATATATATATACGGCGACGCGCATCTCTCTTCAAAAGGCTCGCGTACGATACGTTTTTTTTTTTTTTTTTTTTGTTCTTCGACTCCGATATACAGAGACGGACGATTTTGTACGGGGGATGGGGAAGTGGGGAAACGAGAAAAATTCCAAACGGAATTTTAATTATCGTCGTCTTTATATAATACGTTATGTTTCGAGTAATATTTCAAACTCCGTCGTAAAAAAAAAAACCCGTGCTAATATCGAATGCGCGTAAACGATAAGCGTCGGAGGTATTTTCCCGGCCCACGAGCCGCGTTGTCAGCGAAAATCATTGCGTTTCACGCGATGGACGGACGAATCCGGGGAATTGGAAATAGAGAATCGTCCGGACGAGATACACAGTAGTCGGGGGGGCGGCATCCGAGTCTCCTATGTTCTTATTAATTGGACACTGGATGGCGGTTGTCGAGGAGATTTCCCCGCTATTTCATCCAGTTATCGCTTACTGGTCGTCTCGTCAGACGGTGTGATTGATGACGGAAAAAAAAGATTCGATGTGTACGACGGATCGGTTAATGAAACGACGACGACGACGGCCTAGAAAATAGTGTTGTTCTCGCTTTCGATATTACAATTACCTCTTTGAAGTAGTATGCGAAGTATATACGAGTATAATATATAATATGCGGTCGTCGGTAATAGGTTTTTTTTTTTCTATCCAATCTATCTGTCGAGAGAACGAGATTTTCCCCCGTTTTTTCCACACGAGTGAGAGTGGAACGGGCGGGAGGGAAACGGCGATGTACAACACACAGGCGGGTTAGAAAAATAATATTCCGAGTAAATTAAAAATACTCGCGAGGTACACGTTGTATAGAAACCAGATTAGAACGTGACCGTCTACGCGGCTTGTTCCGCCGAATTCCGTTCCGGAGAGAACGCGGAGGGACGACAAAACGAAAAATACGATTTAAATGCGTGTTGAGGTCGTCGCGGCACGACGAGAGCCGGGCCGGTCGCTTGCAGGAGGGCCCATTGTTGGACGACATATTTTATAGTCATCAGTAGCGTGTGCGGAGGCAAAATAGAGAGAGAGAGAGAGAGAGAGATGATCGTTTTCGAAATCGTATATTAATTTTTTTCGTATATAATCGAATTAAAAAAAAACTTTAATTCGCATATATTATATTGTATAAAATACGTGTCGTAGCCTCGGATGCTCGTGTGTCCCTGCTAAAACGGACGGAATATCTCTTTTCCCACGAGACGTTTCACCCCTTTGTTATGATTATTTTTGTATACGCCGCGGCTCCATCGTGTTCCCTTAGAATTAATATAATATAAACGAGCTCGGGATTTTTTTTTTATATATATATAATATATATATATATATATATGTGCATTATATTATATCACACACGCGTCGTCGTCCGTCGTACGTACGTACACAGCTGCCGTGCAAGTCGATTTGAACGCGCAGTAGTAGTACATGATTGATGGGTTCTAAATGTCCAGTCGGCCGCCGGTTGTTTTGCTGTCGACGATTGATTTTCTACGCGCGTGTATTATTATAAATATTATATGCAAATGACCGTCGTCGGAATGATCGAAACGAGGTTAAAGAAATTTTTTTTTTTTTTTTCATTTCATTTTTATGAGAACGAAAATGATAAATGCGCAGAATACAATCCCGCACCGCGGTATTCAGTGTTCTCTCCGTCAACGTTTATTGTACCTACGTATGATTTCGGTTTACAGTCGATGATAATAATAATAATATGATAGGTATAATAACGTCGTATTAATGGAAATTCGCTAAAAAAAAAAAATAAAACTGCTAATAACTTATATACGAGTGTATAAAAAAAAAAAAATACCTAATCCAAATTGAAAAACGTGTTTAAAGCATTTTCAAATGTACACGACGTTGTAATATTTTTATGGAAAATCCGATTTGTAAATAATTGTTCATAATTACGTAAGAAATGCGCAACGGAAATTTTTAAACGTTTTAAATGTATACAAACTGATTTTAAAAATGATTTTTTTTCTTCTTTTTACATTCAATTTGAGCGATTCGCTTAAACGAATATATATATATATATATATATACGAGTATATATGTACCGACTTACTGACTGTATACAAAGGTTAGTCACACGCAAACCGTTTACGCACTAATGGTCCGGTAAATGAAATTGGGTGCGTTGCGTAAATGTAACGTTAACGGCGGCTCGGTGAATTATTTACAGGTTAGAGTGTTAAGTGCGATTTTAGTTCGGTGACTTTTGCAAATGGATTGAACAAAAAAAAAGAAAAAAGAAAAATTATAAAGTATAAATAACATTCTGTTAATGAATAAAATTTGGTATTCCTTTGTTAACCGCTTAGAAAATACAAATTGATTTTACGCAACGCATTTTACGTTTTACAACGTGAAACTGTGACTCACCGAACAGTGAACGAATAAATCGTATCGCATTAACAGACTGATTTTTTGTGCAACCACACTCAAACAGTTTTATGTACACGTAATTTCTTTGCCCTTATTTTTTCCAATGTCTTTTTATTTTAATTTCCGCTTAATACCCGATGTGTGATTTTATACACAAAACCGCTGCTTTACTATACTACAAACAAACATATTTCAAACGATTCTTGTATTATTATTATTATTATTATTATAGTTTTTTTTTTTAACACATTTTTAATCGCTTACGTATTTCGTGCAGACTTTTTTGTAGCTACCAAATCCTGCGCCCCAATCAATAATAATAATAATAATAATATGCTCGTTTTATCAATAATTACTGTATGTGATTTCGTTTGTAAACGCGTCAATTACACGAGCAGGAAGGAGAAGAACAAAAAAAATGTACTCGTAAAAGTTCTTCATTTATTTCTTACGTTAGTCTTTACAAGTTTTTGTATGTATTGCTTTCAATTTTGCAGAATCTTTAGTTTTCAATTCGACTAATTGACCTGATTTCAGTGTTCCTGCTCTATACCACCGCGACGCTTTGTTGTTGTACCCGATTTTCGGTTTTCTTCGACGACGAGACCGAAGAAAATACAATTAAATAGACAGACGTATTATATATAAATAAGTAAAAAAAAAAACCGTTTTAACGAATCCCGCTATAATTCTCCGCCGTTATGCACGTCATATATAAGTAATAATTAAAGGTAAAACAAATTCTATACGATACAAATCAATAACATCGTATACAGTGGCCCAAGCGAGAGAATACATCTCCTCCGTAAGCCTTTTTTTTTTATATAAATATATAATTTAAACTCCAGTTCTATAATATTATATAGTTTTTACGTACCTGTTGTATTAAATTTAAATGTGGAAATGTGTGCTGTGGTGATAACTGGCGTAGGACGACAAAGACATTAACCACACAATACTACACTCTCTAACCGTGGTTATTTTGTAGCGCATACGTACGATTTTTTCTTTTTTCTTTTGTGTTCTGTTATGGTAATATTTATCGATAGTTTTTAGTTAAATTTTCAATTAAATCGTTCAATTAAATGTTTTTTAACTTTTATCATAATAAATATTATATTTTCATTGTTCCGCGCGACATTATGCGTTATGAGATCTAGGAAACAAAAATCAAACGGACGAATTACTGTCCGAAAGAAAAAATGGCACGGATAAGAGTGTTAAAAATAATTTTTTTTTTAAAATAATTTTCGATGAAATACACACGCACACACTTGTCGTTGGAAAACGTTTAAAACGTTTTTATTATTATTTGTCGGTTTCGACGACGAGCGTTTTGAACCCGAGAACGTTCGTCTTCGTCGTCCACATATATATATATATTATGTGTACTATATAAAGGCCAAAAAAGGCCTTTTATACCTTTAATATATACAATACATAGTTTCAACCAGGCTATTGGTATAACGATTTTACGAAAAAATTTTCATTTTTTTTTTTTTATACCTATAAAGTTTCCGCCATAATAAATGTGGTTTCCGTTTGTTGATCTTCAATTTATTTTAACTATATAGAGGTGCAAAATATAAATACATTGTGAACTACGTTTCTTTGTTTTCTTGACAAACATTTTAATTGAAAAAAAAAAGTTCTTATATACGTATACGAATATATCATACATATATATATATATATATTAATGTAGATACGGACATTTGATTAATTTCGCGACATTTTAATAAAAAAAAAAATTGTGTTTTAATTAGTTTTTCCTGTACAAAGTTTTATACGCGTGGAATGCGCTGTACACGCTAAACAACTTTTACAATTATATATTTTATACATTTTCCGTGAAATAATTAGAAAAAAAAATTTTCGCTTCCCTCCCGAGTTATATATATATATATATAAATTATATGCTTTTACACCGGTCGAATGTGTGTAACACGCGATTCGCGAGCGTTTTAAGACAGTATTTATAAAGAAATAAGACGTACGACGATTATATATGCACACGCGATTGTCGAACACCACCGCGTTGTAATACCGAAATATAAATTTTTTTTTTCCTCTTTTTTTTAACCGACCGACTTTGAAACGGATTTTAAATACGGCGAACGATAGAAATCTGCGCCGTCCTGTGTGTGCGTTCGGTCAGCCCCGCGGAAGGAAGACATTTATTTCGACACTATATATTGAGACAGCGAACGCGCCGTCGATATTGTTTTAAACGTTTTTTTTTTACACGTGTAAACGCAATGTCGTTTCTTCTGTAGACATTATAAACGTGTTTTTTTTTTTTTTTAACTTTCTGAGCGAAGCGAAAAATGTACTGGTTTTTAAATATGCTTTTTTTTGTGTCTGTACTCAAAAATTCTACCAAAAGGTTCCGTTCTTAAGTGTAGCACAATTTTCCCGTTGAAAATTGCATCGAGAGTCGTCGGGATGCTTTGAAGGGAGAGGTCATTTTTCGATTTTCTCAATATCATTTTTTTTTAAACGTCAAAAAAAAGACTACAGAAAAACAACGGATAAAAACGGTGAAGATTTTCGTCAAAAAACGATTATCGTTGTTTCTTCGTAATCTCGAAACTAATGGTCGTGGAAGCGTGAAATTTTCACCAAATTTATAACTTCGAACCGTGTCAATTAACGAGACAAATTTTTACCAAAAAATTTCTTTTAATTTTCGCCTGTGTGTTATAATACGTTAGCGATCATTGTAGATTTTGAAATATATATGATTCGTAATTTTCGGTTTCAAAGCTTAAAATTTTAAAACGACGTCAGACGTGTGATCAAAAACAAAAATTTCAAAAATTGTTAAGTCACAATTTTTTTTTTTTTTTATCCATTTCAAATTTTTCTAGCCAAAGTGTGCGTAACAACACCGAAACTCCGTTCAGAATCGTTTTTATCGAGCGCTATCGATGATTTATCATCGCTTTCGAATTTATATACGATTAAAAACTCTAAAATCTAATTCATATTCACTTAAACTTTATCTCGTTACTTTATATATATATATATATATATATATATACATAAAAACACCCGATTTTTTTCTACAAATTTTCGGTAAATCGTTTTATAAAATTATACCTAATTGAATTGATTACGCGCGTCGTGTAATATTATTTATTCGGGTTTCTTCGTAATGACGGGAGAGCGGGATACGTCGAAATTAGTTAGACACGGCCGCCGGTATTGAATATGTTAAAATAACTATTTTACGTGCTACGCTCGCGCGTATCGTATAACTATTATAGCTGCGTTTTAAACAAATAATTTGGTGTGTGTGTGTGTACGTACACACATGGTTTCGGTCAATAATTATTATAATTACTTTGTTTACCATCGGATATAAAAGCAACTCGGATACAATCTCGTCTGGATAATACTCACTCAGTTATAAAACTAAATATAAAAATGTTGTTTATTATGAATAATAATAAAGATAATCGCGGTAAAAAAAAGTAGAAAAAAATCGTAGTATCGGAAAACGATTATTATTATTATAATTTGTTTTTTTTTTTTTTTTTTTTACTTTTACTTTTACGCGTGGAAGTGTGGTGGAACGGGAACGAGATGCGAAAGAAAATCGTAATATTTTCATCGCGTACAAAATCAAAAAAAAATTCATCGCACTTCGCGTAAAATAATAATAAACTTTGTTGCACAACGCTCGCGATTCTCATTAATAAGTAATCCCTTCCCAATTAACCCATCAGACCCTAAAGAAAATAAATTATACCTCTTAAAGGAGGAACAACGCCGCCGCTTCATCTCGAGTTGATTAATCCGTTCAGTGTTTTTGAATTAACCTTTTTAAACTCCCAAAAACAATCTCGTCGGAAAATCCTTTAATCGCGTTGCGGAGGAGAAACTTCTAATTTTATATACACGTATAGAGTCCCCGATGACGACGATTCGATTCACCATTAAATATGCTTTCGACACCGCCGCGGGCCTTATTGTAATATTTATTATTAGAGGAGATGATAATACTTCGTACTTTGACAGTCGTAAAATTCTCGTACGTTAAGTGAATAATTGTTATTGTACACGAGTAAGTATTTCGAAATAATAAAACGGACGATGTTACAATTAACGCGGGGTTTTAGTGATTGTGATTTTGATTAATTTCCCCCACACCCCGAATCGACCATTGCACAGAACCATCTGTTTTTTTTTTTTTTTTTTTTTAATGTGTTTTACCGGGTACGGCCATGGATAATAATAATAATAATAATAATTATAATAATAATAATCGATGTAAAGTCATCGATCTCTCAGATCCGTGGTAATACGTGAGTTCGAGTGATAAAATCATTGACAGTGGTAACGTATAAAGCCAGGTATTCGGCAAATCGTATTATTCGATACCAAAACCGGTCTGTTTGAATTTATTGATTTTTAAAAATGATTTGTAAAGGATTTAAAAGTCAGAATGAAAAAAAAACGAAGATTATAATGTATTCATTACAATAAGATTCGTGTGTATAATCAACGCGTTGTTTAGTAATTGATTTTTTTTTTCGAACCGGAATTTACTATTATTTTTACAAAACTGTAATTCTCCGTTCGTAAAATTAGCGGAACGACGACGACAACGACACGAATTAGGTATGTGCACGATGACGAGAAAGACTGACAAAATAGTGAACGATGTGTGCGAGTATAAAAACCGTCACTACTGTCCCCCCGGCTTGTATTATGAATATTAATGGGGATTTTAAAATTTTAAACACCGTCATAATCGCAATAATAGCGTTTATTTTGTTTATATTATTTTTCGTTTCGTCTTGTACCTTACACTATACGGAAGACGAGAGTATGCATTTTTTTTTTTTTTTTTTTACTTCGCGGATCGTAAATATTGAACTCCACGCCGTGTTGTGTACGCGTCGAGTGTCGAATTACGTATAAGTTATTGCAATACGTAAAAGAATGAAAAACAGTTTCATTTCAATCGTGTACATATATATATGTACTTATAAATATATACGAGTTTATAATTTTATAATAAAATAATAATAATAATAATAATAATTTTAGGATTATTTCGTTTCTTCCTTCCGCCGTCTTACTACTCTGTATACAGGAACATAACGGAATTAATTATTATGATTTTATGTAACTAAAACATATAACCATAAACTACAAACTTTTTTTTTGTTTTAATAAAAAATTCTTAATTTATTTTCAAATATTGTTACAAACTGCAAAATTGAAACTATTTTTATGAAACCGTTTTAACGGAAAGAAAATTCCCGTTAGAAATTTTCAATTGAAAGATATTTCTATATACATATATACAATTATATTTATACGAGTTTGTGTACATTTCTTTTAATGATTTAGTTCGACGAGACAATAAATTTTTAATAATAACAATAATAATAATAATAATAATAATAATAATAATGATGATGATAATAATAATAATGATAATGATAATAATAATAATGATAATAATAATAATAATAATAATAATAATAATGATGATAATAATAATAATAATAATTATAATAATAATAAAAATAATAATGATAATGATAATACGTTTAAACGCCGAGAAAAAAAACAAATTTCGTAAAATCAGTTTTTCAATTTTTAATAGAACGAATAGAACGGAAAAATTATCGCGTTCGTGAAACGTGTGTGTGTGTGTGTTTACCAGGGCGATAAAAAGGAAAACACCGTAATTGAAATTGTAATTGTCGATGTTGGCTAATAATGATGATGATGATAATAATCTCGTAATACCACCGTTGTGCAACGTTTGTTTAATATTATCCGGATAAAATACATGTAATGTAATCATTACCGTCGATTTATAGTAACATTACAGATGCGCGTATAGCTTGTAAACAGTCCGTTGCTATTACAGAGTTCATTTCGATTGCTCCGCTGGCAAGACGATATCGGCTTTTTTTTATGCTGTAATCGTACTCGGCCTCCGGAGACGGCACTGAATTCAACGAACTCGCTCGAAAACGTGTTGTTTTTTTTTTTTTTTTAAGTCCGGAATCGTACGCTCATTATGAGCATATTCGGTTTTTTCGACAAAAAGAGAAATCACCGCTCTGCGGTAAGATCGCAGGACTTGTCAGGACGTTTGTGCGTACGTAAACCCGAAATTTTCACCGAATATGCAAACTCCGGACTGCGTATTAAACGAGAGAAATTTTTCAAAAAAATGTTTTTTGATTTTGCACCGATTTTGGGATATTTAATTCGCAAAAGAAGTAATATTTTTTTTGTTAGTTTTAAAACTCGAGAGTTTAAATTTTCAGACTCGAACTATGTAGAAAAAAAAAAAAAGCAATTCTCGAAATCGCGATTTCTTTACATAACCGTTTCGAATTTTTCGAGACAACAGTATGCGCGTATTGTTACGATTGTTTATATCTATCGCGACGATTGCGCTAGAGCACGAAACTCTAATGAAAATCTTTTACGTAAGTAGGAACGTCATTTCGCGGCTAGTTAACGTTTTCTTTTTTTCTTTTTTTTTTAAATTCAAAGATTAACGCGAATTTGCGGGAAAAGGAAAAAAAAAACGAATTCCGATCACTGCGCGGTGTGCGTCGACGACCGGTTTGGGTTCACGCTATAATCCGACGTTTCGGGAATCGCGGGACCACAGTCCTTGAAAATCCTCGGGAATCCGCGCGTGTACGGGATCTCTGAGTACGGAGCGGCCGGCGGGTGTAGCAAAAAAAACAAAAACCCGAATATAAATAAATTCAAACAGAACGTCCGCGGTAACGGTTCGCGCGTGCAAACTACACGTATAAAGCGATGCGTGTGTTGGTCGTCTTTGGTACAGGAAAGAGAGAGAGAGAGAGAGAGAGAGAACCGTCGTCGTCGATCCGAACACACATATATTTATTATACGCTTTTTTATATATATATATATTTTTTTTTTTTTGTTTGTGAAATTGTTTCCCATTTTTGACAGACAATATCGCGTTATCGGTCTCGGGACAGTTCCGAAATTGCCCCGTACACCACCATCGCACTCCTCGACCCCGCCGCCGCGGAAAACGAACGCGCGCGCACACACACACACACACACACACACGACCGACAGCACTCCAATCGAATTCCCAATTTTCCGCGCGGTTTATCCCGGGGAAACGATAGCGGGTCGGTCCAGACGGAAAATTGGCCGTTACCGCAACCTCGTCCGCTCCCGTAACCGTTCGGCCGCCGCCGGACAATATCGTCTCCGTTGTATATAACCCGCGCGTGTTCTCTGTTCTCTTTCTCAATCAAATCGTCGTCCACCCAACCCCGCTGCTGCTTACCCACACGCGCGACCGAGCTTCTGTCAACCCGCCAAAGTCGATACACGATAGCGATACACGCGCGCCGCGTTTATCCTTTTCCTTCTCCTTTCCCTGCACCCTCCATCCCCGCGACGGACGTCGTTTCCTGCACAGTCGGTCACACACACACACACACACACCGGTTATCGCGAAATATACGCGCGAAATTAAAAATTATTTTCACTCGATTTTGTTATTCCGATATTAATAATAATAATTATTATATAATATTAACGTGTCGTTTTTATATCAATAAATTAAAACTGGCGAATTTAATAGTTTTTTTTTTTTTTTTTTTTTTTAAGAACATGACTTTATTTTGAAAATATTACACGTGTTCAATAAGTGTAATAATTACGGGAGAATTAGAAAACCGAGAACGAATCGTGACGTGGTAGGAAGTCTCTCGCATTAGAGACACCTAATGGCTTTACATTTACAATTTATACAATTTTTAAGTCACGGCACCAGTTCCTTTACTCTTGAGTCGTCTGATCGGGTTTCCTGGTAATGCTGGTAAGGCTAGATCCCTGATTAGCTGGTTAGAGTTTTGCATGGAAACGTTTGCAGTATAGGGTAGCTGCAGTTTCGTTGACTGAACAGATTTTCGAGGTCGGAATTTATTGAATTATTAAAGAGATACCAGGGTGTTGAATTTAGTTTTTATAAAGCGAAATTATCGGGTACTTGCACGGAACCGCCGTCGCGTTTCGTGGTGTTTCGTTCACTTTTCGGTTTACCAGTCTACTGTCGTTTAGTACGTTTAGTGATTCCACACGCTGACAATCGGATAACATCCGTTTACCCACATTTAAATACCCAATTTAATTTTTAATCCAGCGATTTGAACTTCCAGTTTACGAAAACATACACAGCGCGAAACCGTATGAAACACAACGAAACGACACGAAACTATTTTTCCGTGTCCTCCGATTTCGTCGATTTACCGCCTCATTCGTGAAACAGTTTTGACGAAAATGTTTTTCATGAAAAAGCTATTTACACGCTATTCACGAAATTAAACGAAAACGTGAAGCATACGCATAGTGTGACGCAGCCTTAACGATAGAGTACAGTAGCAAAGGCCGTCCGATTATCTATTCATTTTTTTTCGAAATCTAAAAATTTTCGATTTTTCTTATAAGCGGCGCTGCCCAGTTTGACCGTCGACATTATTATTATTATTATTATTATTATTTTATTTATTATACGATTAAATTTTTCAATACAACGTGTGCGAAATATTTCTTATATGTACGCACACGGTCATTTAAAGTGCGACTATAACGCTTCACGCACGCACGCGTCCATTTGTCCCTGTTGTGCGTCTTCCGTTAACGCACGAACACAACCCGCGCAGATTTATTGAAATCAATGCGAATTGGAATTTTCTTTAAAAATATCACTTGAAAAAAAAAAAGAAAAATTGTCAAAGTACAATAATATCGTATTTTAAAAATATGATAAAACGATTAAATTTGACGATAATTACGAAATTATTGAAATAGTACGATAAAAATATTAATTTAATACGCTGATGATTGATATTGGGGTTTAAAATATTTAAACTTAAAGTTAGCCAGTAAAGTCCGGAATTAATATCGGAAACCCGTTTGCGTTTTTTGCGCGTCTTCACTGTTATAACAACGCGTAATCGACGGAAACCGAGACAGAATTCGTCACACAGGCGGAACGTTCAAACTGCGGCGAAGGCGTAGGCGAACGCGATCGTTTTAATAACGACTCGGCCGGCCACAGACACCACCGCAAACACACCGATTATATGTGTACGCCGTACTTTACTCAGTTACAGTACGCCCGGCTAAGTGTACAAGTCGTAAGTTTCTATTCCCTAACACCAGTTATACAACGCAATTATTATATTACAGTCCGACGTTTTATTCCCTCGCGATGAACTATTCTCAAAGTGTACATTAGTGTCGTGATATAGTGGAGAAGGGTAGGGAAGCTTTTTTTCTTTTAAGTGTTCTCCGAGCTCTCCGAGCTGGTGCTCATTACGCAGACGGCTGCAATTTGAGTTCGGTCAGGGTTTGTTGATGGTATGTCGTGTTTGTTAAAATGTGATTGGGGGGCGCGTAACAATAATCGTTCAGCGCGATTGTGAAAATACGGCGGATTAGTGGAGTTGGACACTTGGCTATTTTCGGTGTAGAAGGCGACTTTTCTATTTATTTGCGTAGAGCGATAGTGGCGTCTGTCGGTGGAATTTCGTATAATAAAGTGGTTTGAGACGAACCGAGGTTGTCCGAAGGGTTGTTGGTGAACAGGGAGATTGCGCGTCAACTCGTATGTTTCGAATTGTCGTCATTGGGATGGGAAAAAGGGAAATCAAACGTTTTTCACGACAGACGCGATATATGAAGAAATACCGAATACTACTGGATTGCGGTTGTAATAACATTTATTATTGTCATACGCAACAGCGTTATTTGTAACGATCGCTCGCTTATAAAGTGTACAACAGAACGTAACTTTGTAATGCCGAGGACGAAATTAAACGGAATCGACGTATTTTTTTTCGATTTAATCGATCGTATTGCGTAGAAAATGCGCGGAAATTAATATGAAAATAAATGCGACAAAAATAATTCCGCACAACAATCAGTAAAACGTTCGTATGTATAGTTAATTAATATACCTCGTCGCGGGGGGTATTTTTTTTTTAATATTACTATTTCGCGCGTTTTTCTCGATACATAAATACGACGAAAGCGTATATTTAAAATACGCGTGTATATATATACAGTGATAAATTTCGCGTTGCGATTTGCCAAAAGCTTTCGCGGCTACAGCAGGACACTCTGCAAAAGACACAGGAAATGAAAATCGAATCCGATTGGACGCTAAACCCGCGAAAAGAGGTCCTTCACTCCGCCGTGCGGTGACCCTTCTTCTTCTTCTTCTCCTCCTCCTGCTCCTGCTCCGACGTACAGAGCTACTTATACACACACACACACACATACACACAGTTGTCGTCTTCTCGACGAATTCGAACGAAAACACGAAGCTTTTAAAAAGCTTTCGGGCATCGGAATTTGCGTAATGACGCTAAACTAATGCGTATTGGAGGTAATAAAACGGTGGGGGGGGGAGATAAAAGATAAACAGAGAACAAGAGACACGGAGAGAGAGAGAGAGAGGCATTAACTATAAAAGTAAATGGAATCTCTTAACGGGAGGAGTATTCGAGAGTATTGAATGTGACAGGGACGACGTCGCGTCGTCGTCGTCGCTCGCGCGCGGTGCGGTGCGGTGCGTGCCGCAAACCCCGTGCACGGGAAACGGGACAGCGCGGCAACGCCACTCGGGATCGGGAGAGTTTTCTAATGCGTTACGCATTTTGTGTGTGTGTGTGTGTGTGTGTGTGTGTGTGCTGCAGCGGACGGCGCGCATTAACACAATGCTCCAAAGTGGAAAACCCGTGTTTTTCTTTTTTGTATATAAAAGAACGCCTCCGCGCTCGCTTTTCTCTCGACGTTCCCAGACCTATCCCGTCGTCGTCGTCGTCGTCCAGTCGTTAGTTTGCAACGTATACGCGTACAATTTTAGACAGAGACTTTTGTACAGAAATCGGGCTCATAAATAAATGGAACAGGCGAGCAATATCGTTTAAGAGGAACCGTGTTCGTGTTGCGCGCGCGCACAGAGTGCAATACAATATATATACATACATACATTTATAGGTGAGGAGAGGGGTGGAAAAAACCGCAAACCACTCTACAAATTAATTCTGGGGGCTAGGCGAATCAATATGACGCTCCCCGCCGTCCTCCGTCACACACACACGTGATATGGTCCCTTTCTCTATCCCCGCATTTTACACCGCACGCGCTCCCTCACTCTCTCTCTGTCTTTCGTGTGCTCTCTTTCGGATTGATTGCCTCGGCGGAAAAGCTATTTTCATCAACGCTAATGAACAATACGAATGGGTTTTCCGGCCCGGCAAAAGCTTTTACGACGAATGAGATCTACCGCGCGTCGTCGTCGGCCGGGGTAAAGCGGGTAGTGTGTGTGGCTTTGGCCGCGGAAGAGTGAGGGACGGACGGGGACGGAAACCGGCGAGTGACGGCGGCGGCGGCGGCGGCGGTTGAGCGGCTGGCGCGCCCGCGAAACGTGTGCCGGCTAATTGCGAATCGGACGCGCGTGCGCCGGCGCGCGAGCGGGACAGCATAAATTTGATCAAACTGACGCTTTTAGTGGGATTACCAATAATCCCGTGCAATATTCATTGTTCTCTCTCCCTTCTCCGGCCCGCCCTTCGCCGTCCGACACGACTGATATTACATTTATACGCTCGCCGTTGTTGTGCGCGCGCGTTATCGTCGCCGGTAGAGTGCTGCGCGCGCACCTCCTGTCCGCCGCACGCGTTACGTCGTATTAAGGGACGATTCACACTGAACCGACATTCGGCAGACCGGCACCGAATTCGTTGTGACGAGTGCTGCGTTCCGTACGTTTTGCACAGACCGTCTCATATCGCATTATAAGAATAATATTAATAATTATTATTATTATGATTTTTTTTTTAATCTACGAGCATTTGTTAAATAAACAAATTTTAATAGTGCGATGACGCGAATCGTTTGAGGCATTTTGTCCGGCAAACGTTTGGCCGTTATGGCTAAATCGCTTTAGATCTGTTGTTTTGTTTTGTTTTTTTTTTTCTATTAAATACGGATAATAAGAATATTAACACTATGTTTCAATATAAAGAACGATTAATTTGGCGAACAAATGTAAAAAAAAAAAAAAGCGATAGGAAATTCGAACTTCACGAGATTATATGACAGAATCGGACGACTGGAAACGGCGTTTACAGCTTTAGCGGAAAGTGTTAGGTATTTCGAGTGGAAAAAAACCGGAACTACATTAAATATTTTCGGTTAAAACTAACCTAACACACATTTGGTTCGCTGTATCCGCGATTTGGACACCTCTGCTTTAGACGTAGGAGAATGGAGTGTACGAAAACAAAAAAAAAAACAGAAAAACCGAAATTAAAAACGCGATTGGACGCGTGACATTTTGAAACGGAAAACACATTTTGAGAAACGCTTACGGAGTGACCGTGGTGTAGTGCACGACGTATGGATTTAGTGTATACGGACGTTTTAGAAAACGGCACAAGAGTGTGTTAAGTTTTTGATAAAGTCGTGTGGTAGAAAAACGATTGTACGCGCACATTAAAAAGTCGCGAAAAAACTGAACGGGACGTGTGAGGAAATCGGCGGATTTTTTCTCGTTTTCCGTGACCACCGATAAAAAATGTCTTCTTATTGCGCTCGAGTTTCCTTTTTTTAAAACACGTACTCACCGCGATTACTCTAACGCCTTCTCCTCCGGATTATTTACTTTCCCCCCCATCCTTCCTGAAATTAAAATCGAGACTCAAAACACGCGCGGATTACCGATGAAATTCGAAATAACACTGCGCGTCACCGAGACGATCTCGATTATAGGTTATGAAAAAAAAAAAAATGCCAATACCGCCGCAAAACTAACGTTAAACGTTAACACTACGGGGTTTCGCGACCGACGAATTGAAGTTACGTTTTTTTTTTCAAATAAAATATATACGATTCCGCCTGTTTTGTTAGTTGAAATTAATTCAATACGGAGAATAGTTTTTAAATATTTTTACTTTTTTTTAATTACCGATACGTACAGCGTACGGCGTCAATTGAAATTCGATCGAAATTAACCGCGCGCGAATAGAGTAAAAGAGAAAAAAAAATCGCATTTCCAAGCGCGCGCGAAATGATAAATTTCCCCTTTAGATTTAAATCGCAAATCTCCTTTGAAACGGTATTAATCCCCGTATATATATATATGTGTGTGTGTGTGCGTGTGTATATAGATGGTAGCTGTGCTCGAGGAAAACACTTAAACAAATTGGCCGCCGCGAGTTTCACGAAGCGTTTCGTTTGTGGCCTCAATTATTTCTTATTATACGTATACGTATCAAAAAAAGAAAAAACCCCCTTAATGTTTTTCGAAAAATGTGCGGTTTTTATTTTGTCACCATCAATCATACAGCCTGGTGGTGGTGGTGCGCTCGGTCGGTATTAAAAGTTAGAAGGCGCGCAGGAACGGATGATTTATCGTAGGAAATTCGTCGGTGGTATACACCGACTATTTTTGATCTAATTAATTTTTTTTTTTTTTGTTCGTATACATATATATATCCCGCGAAGTTGTTGCGTTTTCGCATCCATATATAATAATAATATTATACAGCATTCGTCCGGTAATCCGTTTCACTTAGATTCGATACGTAATTTTAAAATGTCAATTAATACCTCTATTTTCCAGTGTTACACCCACAAAAAAAAACAATCCATTTACGCCAACACACTATACGCGTATACTATATAATATATGTACAAAGCCCAAAACACCGGCGTGAAATCGATTTTATCGTAGAAAATTAGAATATAACAATTGCGATTGTAGTGCATCGGATTTCTTGCCGAAACGCGACCGGTTTTGACGAACGTAAATGAAGTGATAATATACGAAAAAAAAAACGTAAATATAATTTCGTGCACCGCAAAAATATCCATTTTGACAATTACAATATTTTTTTTGTGAGATGTCGACCGACCAAACACAAATTCGTATAAGTGAAACTCGTAAATTTCTTTTTACTGATATTAATAATGAGAATAAAATCATCCCGCCCCGTGGAGACTCTTGGACGAAAATCGTAGCGTATAGAACACAGTTTTTTTTTTTCTATAAAAATATCGAAACGCGTGTGTTTCAACAAAAAAAAAAAAAACTAAAAATAAGAATCATAATCGGTTTATTTGTTGAGAACGCGTGCGCGCGAACGGTTTATATAACGTATTCTTCGCGTCGCCCGGCGAAATCGTCGTCTCCGTCGGTATAATTTCCCGTGTTCCGCGACGTTTTCTATTCGTTTTTTTTTTTTTTTTTTTTTTATATATAAATTCTCATATTATAATAATCGTCGTCAGATCGATGATGATGACGACGACGAGCTTTTTTGGAACTGAATTATTTACAATAACAGTGGGCAAAATTCAAACGCGGACGATGGCGGTCGTCGCTCGCGCGCCCATATATATCTGCGTATTATACGCGTACGCGAGCGTCACTATAAAATTCATTAAAAAGTAAAAACGAGGAGAAAAAAAAAACGAGTTAGCCGGTCGGCGAGAGGAGGAGAAATCCAATTCCATTATTATTATTATTATTTTTTTTTTAAATTAATCGAGCAAACCCGGCGCCACATCGCACGCGGTGTGTCGAACACCTAACACAACTGTGTAACGTTTAATTATAAACATTTCATTAAGTTTTAAAACCAAATAGCTTTCTCCCTTCCCGCCCCGTTCGGATTGTTGTTCCGCGGACGGTCGTCGATACGGCGGCGGCGGTGCTTTCAACAAAATTATTACTGCGCGCTTCGGGGAGTCTCCGCTGTATACACTTTTTTTTTTTTTTCGTTTATTTATTTTCCTGTTATTCATTAAACGAATGATACGTCAATTTTACTACCCCTCTTTCTCTCTGCCCCTCTTTCTCTCTCTCTCTCTCTCTATCCTTTCGTTCGGTATGATTTCCATAATTAAACGCGACCTGCTCTCCGGAAACGGGAAATTGGTTTCTCCCGGCGGGTATTACGACGTAATATGCGTCAAACACGGTGGTCCAGTCGTCGTAGAGCTGGCACGGAGCTGACGGCGGATCGTCTATTCCGAGACCGCGGTCTGTGCGCCATCTGCATCCGCAGTTCGATCCGAATACGCTTCTGCAGACCGCTCCTCGTACATTAATACTGGAAACGCGCTTGGACTAGTTGCTGCTGCGTACAATAAGTCTCATCTTTCACGAGCTGAATCTCTCGTGGACCTAACCGCGTCCCTCGATTTCGCGTCTTTTTCTTTTTCTTTTTTTCGTCCCACTTCTCTCACGCCCGTTTTTATTTTACGCCGCTTTCAGACGATCGCTGGTACCTCAGACGTTTTCCGCTAGTCCTTTTTTTTTTTTTTCTTCATTACTATGATGATTAATAATTGACTTAACACGTCTCGCGAATATCACAACTTTTCCAACTACGTCGTAGTATTGTTCGCGGGTTGTCCGCGTTCCGTGTATTTATAAAAAAAAAGAAACAAATACACAAATAAACCCTCCCATCCAATTATAATTTAATGAGCCCTGCGGACCGTTAATGACGACGCGTATTCGTTTTTCCTTCGTGTATTAATGAGTTACTATTACTGTGCGCTCGCCTGAATCGAAAACGAATCCCATTTATCACGAGGGTCGCCGCACCGTGTACGTATAATAATAATAATAATAATAATAATAATAATAATAATAATAATAATAATAATAATAATAATAATAATAATAATAATAATAATAATAATAATAATAATAATAATAATAATAATATTAATAATAATAATAATGATAAAAACATATTTGAACGATGTACGCAATAAAAATATATAAATAATCCGCGGTTCTGCAAAGGTTTTTAGTATTTTAAAAAAGAAATTTAATTAAACTACAAAGAGTATTACGTAATATAAACAGTACAATCGGTCAGAAAAAAAAAAAAGAAAAAAAAATGATAATAAATGTCGGTTATTACAAACATTTATTTTGTAAATTTCAATTTGTTCCGAATCCAATTCAATTTAACTGTATAGTATGTGCTCAGAACGCATTTTAACTTTTTTTTTTCCATTATATTGATATACGAACAATATTTATAAGTGCAATTCAGTTTTACCTTTTTAACAATTTTTTTTCCTCCCAATTTCGAAGTGTAATAACATTTTCTAAAATCACCCCCCCCCCCTCCATTTCGTGTATAACAGTATAAATATAAAAAAAAAAACCCCGATTTCATCGTTGCGTTAAAAGTATTTTCCGTTTGGTTATATTATGTGGTTAGAGATCGGATTCTTATATGTTTACTTAGAGTACGCATCTCCAATCGGCGGACTAGCTGCTTTCTCGGCGATTCATTCGTTCCTATAGTATTAACTGATATATACAAATCAGTTTTAGCGCCATAAGAAAAAGAAAAAAAGCATATTCCGACGTTAGCTGAGAACGTTGAATGCAAATTGTGATACGTTTTAGGAATATATTGACGTTTAATTTGAACAAAACAAAAAACGTGTAATAGTTTATTATTAATTTATTATTTATTTTTGCTCTTTGTACTCGCTTAATAAAGATGAAATATACCTGAACAATATAAAAACACCAAATATATACGTTAAGTATGGCCAGGTAATTTTTTAAACATTAATTTCTTATAATTTTTTTTTTTTTTTTTTTTTAAAAATTGTTACTTTTATTTTCTTTCGGTATTTATAATAAAACGTTTATGAAACATCACGTGTGTTTCGAGAAACAAAACAATATTTATGCATATTATAAAAAATTATTTCGATGAAAGTATAAAAACGAGATGCAATTTTTTTTTTAAGATTTTAAACGCGTATATAAATCCGAGCTTCGGATTATGTATACGAGCGTTAAATAAGAACCGATCGTAAAATTGAAATGTTCTTATTATTCAACCTCACCCCCCGCCCACCATGTAGCCCGTAAAGTTTTATTGAAAAATTTAATAAATTATCGCGACGAATATATATATATATATATATATATATAAGCGCATAATAACATAATATCGTCAAATTCTTCTTACACGCACGTTATCGACGCGTTGCAAAACACGCGTGTAGAAAATGCCAATTTAAAATGTTTAATGATTTTTTTTTCGTCGTGCGATAAAAATACTTTTTTCCCCATTTTGAATTTATTAATTATTTTAGCAAAATTATATTTTATAGTGTAAAAATAATAATAATAATAATAATAATAATAATAATAATAATAATAATAATAATATGCGTATCGCGCACGGTTTACGTATTCTGTATAGAAGAGAAGATTTCGCGAAAAACGTGCAATGTGTGTGTGTGTGTAGAAAAGAGAAATAGGAGAAAGAGAGAGAGAAATAGAAGTGAGAGAGAAAAGATCGGAAATTGAAAATTCACGTCGGGAATACGCGCGCGCGAAACGGTCGGTGTGCGGGGACGTGCGAGGAAGGGCTGTGAGGGTTCGGGCGTTTGTTATAAATTCCCGTACTGATTGAGACGGAGCGGATAAAAACACGTTTTCTCAAAGGACGACCTAATTGTGACGATTGCCTATCGGCGGCGGCGGCGGCGGCGACCGACAATGAACCGTAATGAAACGATTGCCCGCTGCCGCTGCTGTTGCTGCCCCCTTCGTTTCCGCCGCCGCCGCCGTCGCCGCGATCGAAAAACCCGTCGGTGGGGGGGGGGAGACTGTGTTGATTGGGTTCAGGAGACCGTGGATAAATGCCATCAGCTGCAGCACACTACTACCCGTACGTATAATATTATATTATACTATACAGTCACCCGCCCGCCCGTGTCTGTCATACACGCGTGACGGCAACGCGGTCACCCATCGAGATTATTACTACTACTATTATTGTCGTCGTCGTTGTCGTTGTCGTTGTTGTTGTTGTTGTCATTACACATTTGGGGCCCCGTTGTTGTCGTCGTTGTCGTCGTCGTAAATCCGAATGCGCTTTTCAAACGCAGATACGCGCGATAAACGATATTGTACGACGACGTGGTGCCCCCCCGTCATAGTGTGTCGACGGTACACGCGGTGCGGTATTAACGGGGAAGAGCGGTAGACAGGGTTGTGGTGCGGCAAACGCACGCCGTTGAAAAAAAAGTGCTTTTCTTTATTTTTCGTTTTAAATCGCTATTTTTTTTTTTTACAGATTCCGAACGGACCGAGAAATCTATTGGTTTTACGACGATATTTTTTTTTATTTTTTAATATTAATCATTTGCGAAAAATATTCGATAAATCGTGTAAAAGCGAAACGCGAACGTGTGAGTATTGTCGTACGGGTAAAAACTCAATTATCGTGTACTCAATTGGTGTTTTTTTTTCTCTCGTTGCAACAAAATGGTACTCGTCGGTTGACGGGGCGTTCTGCAAAAACGACGATTCGATGAAATTGTATCGTTACAACACTTGGCCAATACGGTTTCGGGATGATTTTATAAAAAAAAAACCCCCCCCCCCTCTATTACAATATTAATGACAATTATTGACGAAATACACATTTTTTCACAACGCTTAAAATCTCCAAAAACGCATTTTCCGCTCGTGTACAAGCGATCGGGAATAGCACCGCTGCTGCAGGGAGGCGAATCAACACGTGATTTATCATCACACCGCCTGCGCGCTTATAACGAGTAATATAGTTTAATGATGTTTCAAATGCGATTTTCGTTTTCATAAAATATACGCGAAGAACAAATATATCGTTTTAACTGATGATAATTTTTTTTTTAAAAATTAAAAAAAACTTTCTGCTTCCAGATCGAGTTCCATATTTAATGACGGAAAAATGCGTGTAAACTTGAGTAAACAAACGAATACACAACGTAGAAGATTATAATATATTGATATCGTCGTACTACTTTATGTTTTGTTTTATAAAAAAAAAAAAATCTCGTTATAAATCGTTTTGCGATCATAAACGTTTTCTAATCACTAAAACCTTTTAGGTAGATAACACGCATTTTTATTATTATTATTATTGTTATTATTATTTGATTACGCGAATTCGTGGATTGTCACTATATTATATAATAACGTATAATGAATACACAAAGAAACGTAAAGGAATTAAATATATATATACACACACGTTATCCAAACGTTTCTTTTAATTCAAATAAAATCCCGTTGTGAACCGGAGGCAATATTATTATTATATTTGTTATATATTGTTTTACTCGTACCGAAACGTTTTACCGTTTCGGTACGAAAAAATAAAGAAAAAAAAAATAAATAAAAAGTATCCGCGAATTTTTTATTATTTTTTTTACGAATTCGTTGCAGACAGTTTTATTTATATATATATATAAAGAGAGAGAGAGAATAACCGGTGTAGTAATAGCAGTCGGTGATGACGGTACGCGTAGTGAAGAGAACACGCGCATCATACGTGATTATAATGCGGTTAGGTTTTGTGTAAAGGCAAATGAAGCAAACGAGTGTTCGGTTCGCAATCAGGCGGATGCCGTGAGGAGAGAAAGGCTCGGGGAAAGGCTGACGCCCGTCGGTGATGCTGCTGCTGCTGGTGGTGGTGGTAGTGGTGGTGGTGAATCGGAGTTGATTGAGTGTACGGTACCATCGAGACGTGCCTTTTTGTTGAAATAAAATGCGTTCATTATATTGCGAACACACACGCGCGCGCGCTCGCATATATCCGAAGAAGTAAAAATTGCTGCCGGGGAAAAGAAGAGACGATAATATTGGTCTCTTTTTTTTCTCTTTTTTTTCTTCTTCGCCGTGTTCCATTCGTCCCGCGAAACACAGGTGGACTGCAATTTAACGTCGGTGACGACGAGTTCTGCATAGGGAATTACTGATGAAAACTTTCTTTTCTCCCATACATAGCCTCGGGATTTCTTTGATTATTTCTAAAAAAAAAAAAAAAAAGTCGACAAAACTACATTATATATTCGTGATTATCGGCACGTTTTCGAGATTTAACGATTTTCCTATTAAAAAAAAAAAAATATATATATATATATTTATGTTCTCGCGCGATAACATAATATTGAGCTATATAAATTAATAAATAATAATACGCGAGTGTGTATTACACACTACGTATGTGCTGCGTTGTCGGCAAAATCGCTTCGGTCGTAAAAGAAAACAAATCTCGATCTCATTGTGAAACGCGTAACGGAAAAGACGGACGAGTAGTAGTGTGTCGGTCGCGGTGGACAGTAATTGTTATTATTTTTTTTTTTCCCGATTATTTTTCTGTTTCAGATGGGAACATCGGTGTACTGCGCGCGATAATATGGACGTCTGGGATGGATGTCCGTAGGAGAAAGGCCGTTGTTGTAAACCTTCCGAGTGGTGGTGCGACGATGTTGAACACCGTAGTAGAGAACGGTGAGTCCTATGACCGGGACGGGACGGGGGGGCGTGTAAATATATTAAAAATCAAATGACCAATTCTCCACCCCCCCCCAACCCCACCTCTTTTCTTTACGATATGGCCTTTTTTATATATATATATATATAAATACGAGTGCGCATATACTGTATATGTATGAGCGACGTCATCGGGTGGGCGGTACGCGCTGCCTGGAAATATTATTATTTACGACATAATATTATACAGTGTCGTAAAGAAATGAAAACGCGAACATTTCTTTTCCATAATGCATCGGAGGCGTTGGGAAAACGGATGTGTTAAATCAGTGGTTCCCCAACTGGCGGTCCGTGGACTCATCTCAAGTGGTCCGCGAGTGAAGGAATTTTAAATTCAAGAAAATATTATATGAGCGAAATTATTTTTTGAATTTTTCGTTGTTCGCTTAAAATATAAGTGGTATAAAGAGGGAGGGGGAGATTGAAATCAGGTCGTGGTCCGTGACGGTGGAAATTTTATAAAAATGGTCCGTGCCTAGTGTTGAGTTGGGAACCACTGTGTTAAATGTATAAAAATCGCGCGCGTAGAGGAACGGCGAACGAGAAAATCTCGACCGCGTTTCGGCGTGGTGGCCCCGGGAGACGGGAAGAACGAGCAGCTACAGGGGAACCCTTCTCCTGTTCCTCGGGTAGCCATTTTTCAAATTGTATGCGTGTACAATACGTATAACCCTTTGTTTTTGCGTCCGTCGTACGGGACGATCGGAAACCTCCTCTTGTACGCCGGTCCCTGCGCGCTGTGTTTTAAGCGAAGTTTTTTCGCGTTCTCCGATGATAATTATTAACACGGTGAAGATACCGGTTGTTTGATCACACCAAAAACGCTGCGGCGGCCGCATCTTGTCCGTTTGCCGTCGACAGCGACGACTGGTGGTGTGACCGTTTTTTTTTTTTTTTTTTTTTTTGTGTCACTTTAAAAATGTTTATGATTAAATTTCAACGGCTTTGAAAACGGATGTCAGATACGAACAAATTGTCTTGGTACGGATAACACTGAATCAGATAAGCAAAGCAAACGGTAAAACGTCACTTTTTTCCTGTACATTAAAATTGTGTTTCGTGTTTTCTATGATGGTACGCGCAGATCTCTCCCGTTCGATTTTTACGACCTACGGGATTTCGGGTGAGGAGCGCCTATTTAACGCGGATATATTATCTTAGAGAGTTACGCATATAAATTATACGGAGTGTTTAGTCGTTGAAGTGGGATTATTGGAGGAGAGATGGCGAGAGAACCCTGGGAATGTATAAAAATATAATTTATAATAACGCGGACCGCATAACGACGGGAGACTGTATTGGAAGAATGTCTCTCGCGTCTGTCAAAACCAAAAGTCGTATAATATAACGTCCTGTACGGCACTGCACACACCGTGGCCCTCTTAAAAGTTGTAAAACGACCGTCCGGTCCCGGCATAAACGAATATTGAAAATCCCTCGATATTCGTACGTTAAATTGACTTTATGCGCGTTGAGAACGCGTTGAAATATTCCCAGACCACGACGATATTATAATAATAAATATACTTACGCGAGGAACGGAGTAGAGGAGAGAATACGTTGCGCGCGTGTGTGTCCAACATCAGCAGCAAAAAGTCGTTTTTGGTTATTGTATTTTTCGGAAAGCATTTATTTATTATTTTTTTTTTTTTTTTTTTTTAATAATATCGAGAAATAATAAAAAGAAACCTCTTCCCGTTTAATGTTTTATTATTATTAAAAAAAAATACGTTTAACCCGAAGAATGCGCTTTCGATCTAATAAATAAATGCGTACACGTCCGAAAATTATTCCCACGGAATATATAAATTTAATACATATTAAATAGACCGCGAATAAGGAGAGGGGATATATTGTATACGAGTAACAGCAGCATCAAAACCACCGATCTCCTTTCCACCGCCCTCCCCTCCTCACTATATAAAATAATACGAATGCCGGAGAGAGAGAGAGAGTGAGAGAGAGAGGAAAAGTGCTGCTCGGCTTAACCGTGCGCGGCGATTGTGTGTGTGTGTGCGCGCGCGCCCGCGCGTTTAAAATCCGTTTGTGACGAATGCGTTATAATACGCGTGTTACATTTCGGGGACGTTTAAGAAACGGACCACGGTAGAACGCAGCACGTTTTTTCATTATATAGTTACTTGTTTTTTTTTACAAAAAAAAAAAAAAAAAAAATAGAACACAAAATAGAACGTCCGCTATATTATTATTATTAAGATTACGTTATTGCGCCGCATACGTACTATATATGTACGATAAGAGCCGCGGCGGAGTGCACGCAAGACTGAGCAATTCAAAACACTACTCCTACACTTAGCGTGCAAGGACAACGGACATCGACTGGTCCGCTATCACAATCAGACGGACGTCTGAAGTTCGCCTGCGGACAAGTTAAAAACGCGGTCAAATCAATTGCGATAATTCAAAAAGCCCGTTCGTTGTGCAAAAACACAAGACTCCAAATCCGCCGCGAGGTGTTTTACACTGCATCGGATCGATCCTGATCTACGCAGCCAACACATCCGACACCTTGGATGGCGGACCTTGAAGATAATCGTCCAGTCCATAATCGTCAAGACGATGATAATCAGGAGTCGAACAGTTTTTTCAACAATCTGGCCATCGAAAACGCGACGCCGGTTATCTCGCGTGTAAGGCACTCGCACCACGAGCACATAACCGAAGATCGGACCAAATCTACTCCCGCAATGCAATTGTTAGCATGTTAACAGGAAGAATTTTCCATTTTTTTTTTTCATATTTTGTCAACGCGAGATATTTTATTATTATTATAACGCGTATTATTTAAAAACATTACAATATTATTATTAACGGCGGTCAAAGAATTTTATGATAGGTGTTTACATTATTCGTTCCGAGTTTATGTACACACGCAGTCGAAAGGGTTTTTTTCTTTTACGCTACGCGTTCCGTATTACGTCCGTTTATCATTGTCAATCGACGATATACTCCGAGACGATACGATATTGGAATAAATAATATAAATACAGTCGATTAGAATAATTAATCGGACGATTTTAAACACGCAAAAATCAAAAGTGAGAGCGAAAAGTTTTTTTTTTCTTTTTGTTTTTCGCACGAGAGTAGTAGTAATTCAATGTTTCGGTGCACACATCGTGAAACGTAATTATTTGTATTTTACCGAAATACATGTAATTTGTTTATCTTAAAAACTTCGTATAAATCGTATGTTTGTAGAGACCGTATAATTTTTCTCCTGTTCGTTTGATATTTTTTTTTCACACTAGTGAATAAGAGTATTTTGTTATGTTTCGTTGAAAACTGCGTTAGGTTCAATACACGCGTATAAACTTATACGCCTATTTTTTTTATTACGAGTGGAAGTTTTCGGCGAATATGTATTATACTTTTAGCGCGTTTTGTACATTATACGTATAAATCGCGCGTGTCGCATATGAAAAAACTTCTTTTTTCAAAACTCAAATCTCACCGTGTAACAATAATATCATTTTTTAAACATCAAAAATACACGCGCGTTGCTAATAAAGTTTATGACTGTTCTTAAGCGTATTATATCAGTTTCCAATCGGAAAACGTTTTGCCATATGTGTTTTCGACGGTAACGAATATATTATACAAACGAACGACGTGAAAAACGATTAATGTAGCTGTTAAAGCACTTGTTTGGCTTACATGTGTGTACATAAATATATCGTAAATAAACGTGGGGAATAAAATATATATAGTTTTCTGGAGTTGGCTGGAGAACCCGTACAGTAATAATATATATAGCTTTTATATGTATACACACGCCGCTGTTCCTCCTCGAAGGGGAGATGGATTGGGAATCGGACAATATTTGCTCGTGTGTCTTACGTGCCGCGCCACCGCCCGCCGCTAATCATCCGGTCCGTGCGTCGGCGAGTAAACGATGATAGCAGCAGTATCATCATCATCATCATCATCGCGCGGATAAAGATGAAAAGCTATTTGTTCAGGATTATTTGGATTGACGACGGTATTGGGAGAACAGATACGGTTTGTTTGGCCGGCGGTAGTGGTTGCTCGTAGTGATAGTGGCGTGTGCGGTGTACATAATTATCAGTTGTTGTACTACAGATTTTTAAAATTAAACGTTGTAGGTTTCGTTGTAAACGCGATGACCTTATACCTATCATTCGATCGGACTAATACACCATCATCGAATAAAACGACGCTCGATTGTGTTCCGCGAAGAATTCCGCCGGTAGTAATTCTGTTGTTTCCTCTCCTCCTCCAAATCTCTACAATAAATCTCTTTATTTCACACTGTTTTACACTTAAAAAAAAAACGTTATTGGAATATTATTTTAAATTACGCGTAAGGAACTGCTGTTATTACCGCTGCTACTGCACATACCGAACGAATAGAATATTTTCGCGTAACCGTTTCGAGACGATTGGTCGCCGCGATCCGGGTGATTATTACTTATTCGCCATATCGTTTTACGGGACGAAAATAAATTCGCGTTAGTCCGTGTTTTCTTTTTTTTTTATATTATACTTTTATACGGCCTACGTGTTCAAATCGATGCACAAAACAAATATTAATATTAGATGGCAATAAACGCGCTCGCGCGGAATATTCGAACGCGACGACGTCACGTTGTGGCGTTCGGGCGGAGACGGTACACTGCCCCCCGCCTCCTCGCCGTATAAATATATTCTTTGTATATATCGAATTATCCTTAGGGAGAGACGACCGTTTTCTTCGGAATTTTCGCCTCGGGTCGTGGGGATGAGAACGCGGGGACGGGTTTTTGTTTTTGAAAAATCGAGTTTTTACAAAGTGTACGACACCCCGGGGAATCGTCGTGAAATGAGGATTAGACGCGCGGGAAAGGTACGTCAGCAGCAGCGTCCGTCATCGTTCCTGCTCAACTGTTGTGTTCCTCCCACATTAAACGGACAACGAAGACCGGGGACACACGCCTTCTTCCGAATGACAAATAACCGCAGCTATTATATAACTACTGTCGACCGCACAAAACGTTTTTCCGTGTAAAAGTCGACTTTGACTTTTAAGAGGATTCTCTTATAGAGAATCGAGCCCGTGCGGACTACTCGATACTTCGCACACGGTCAGCGAAGGGAGACGACGTTAGAAACCCCCGAGGAATTTTCAAAAGTATTTCTGCTTTTCTTTTTTTCTTTTTCCTTTTTGTTTTTTTTTTTTTGACCAATGGCCAACTTATTTTTACCACAAACATTGCGTGGTAATATCGACCAATCATTGTCACAACTCGCGGTGTTTCCCTGTCTAATATACAAGACACAAACTGGTGGCGGATCGTCCCGTCTCTATAATCCCCTAACCGACTATATATATATATACGAATCTATATAGCGTAACGAGGCAACAACAAAACACACTATTTTCGAAACCGAAATAAACGGTCTTGTTTCGCCACTGCTATGTACTCGAGTATAATAATAATTTTAGAAAAATCTACACTTTATTATACGTTATAATATCGTATATATTGTACGCAATATTCGCGCCGTAGAACAATATACGTAGATGAATCAATCGTATTTTAATGCAACGAATGAACTGCAGAAATCAATCGATTAACTCTATATGCCCTTGAGATCCTCCTCGTTCTCTATAACACCCAATAGCACAACACAACTACGCGAGTTACGTCACGTAGATGGTTCACACGGTGTTGGGATTGCTCTAGACGATCGAAATCGCACGCCCAAATAGACGTGGTTAAAGGGCGACGGTCTTGTTCATGGCAACCGTTAGATGGACCGTTCCGGTCGATAAGTGTTTTCGTCAGTACGTGAAATCGTTGTGGGACATCGGCCGACGAAGAGAACTGTAAGACAAGATGATCTCGGGGACTCGCACTTGGCTTTAGATGGACAAACCTATTTAGGGTTTGTGCCTTTGCGACGTCGATTTTTCGACAATGTGAATGTTTGGAAACTGTGACTCTGTAAAAGGTCCCTTGCACATTAGCTGCTGATCTTGAATACCAGATTCCGCACCATCACTTATATATCCGTGTTCGCTCGTGCTGCCCTATGCCCTAAGGTCTGTTCTCGCGGTTGCGTTTTAACATAGCGGAATCGCGCGTATTTATAACGGACTTGTTCCCATGTATTTTTATCGAGGTGATATATTTTTTGCTAGATCTCTCTCTCTCTCGTCATTCTCATGAGTTTTTAATGTTATATATAATATTTTAATGTCGACGTGTCCCATTCGAATTTCGTTTCACCAATATACAATACCATATGAAAAAAAAAAAAACCTAAACTACATAATATAAACGTTTATATATATATCTAGCATTGTGTTACTAATTAATTTGGCGAACACACCAATATATATATATATATATGTATTTATTATTATTTAGCATTGTGTTTGCGTGCCATGTGTTTTGTGCAAGATGCTAATTAACTCGTCCGAGAGAAAATTCATTAACGGACAAAAACGGGACCGAGCCTCGCTCGTTCATTGTGGAATTAATTACTCGCATATTAAGCTGCGGAGCTCCGGAGTTTGTTTGATTGTTAGTTCGTCCATCTCTCTCTCTCTCTCTCTCTCTCTCTCTCTCGGCGCGCTCTATTTTCTCATCTGCTGCTGGCGCGCGCCCGTTTCGATTAATAGTTTGATTACGTGTTCCATTTGTTCGTAGCGCCCGTCGTCATCGTTATTTCGCTATACACGACCCGCAATCGTACGCGCAGGTTATTACCGGCCGTATATACGAGAGAGAGAGAGAGAGAGAGAGAGAGATAGTGAGAGAGAATGGATGGACGACGGAATGATGACCGGTAACGATAATATATGATGGAGGACGGGTAGTGGTACAAAACTCGTTGATTGTATAAACAATATTGTGGACCGCTAGTCCGACGAATACACCGGTTCCCGGCTCTGCGCATACACGTAAGGCACACTGCTGCTGCAGTGTTATGGACGCGATGAAGTCAAAACGTTTCGTGCTGCTGCGGCCTTCGTCTCCGTCTCGTATTCGGGCCCTTTCAAAGGCGAACGAACGCGTAATTGATATAGGCGCGCAACAAACGCGGTGTACACACGCACGCACGCACGCACGTACACGCTACGAGGGTGTGTAAACACGAATTTAATGCAAACATTGTTAACGGGACGACGGCGGAGAATGAAAAAAAAAAAAAAAAAAAAAAAGAGTAAAATAACGAAATACAATTATAAAGGAAAATTTTAATGATGCGGGGGACTCGGGGAAACGAGACGCGTGCGTGTGTGTAATGTTTACTTATCTGTGTACAACGTGCCAGTGGCCGTGAGCAATTAAAGTCGGTAACCAATTAGGAGATATGTTGTATGGTGTGTGTGTGTGTTTGTTTGTTTTAAAACGAGTGTATAGGCGGCTTTGAATAAAACGGAACGGGATAGGCCACCGACCGGTAACGAGGGAGGTGTAGGGGTGGTTTATTTAAATTATATACGCGTATTATTATTATTATTATTATTATTATTATTATTATTATTATTATTATTATTATTATTATTATTATTATAAAACGTCAGTGGCAGTGGAAAAAGAGAAATTCAGGAAATACGCGACGCGGCTGTGAGGGGCCACGGAAAACGGGTGGGAACGAACGCGGGAGCCGGTGCGCAGGAACTGTGGAGGAGCCGTTCTTAATGAGTTGCATCGTTAGCGGAACGCTGGCGGAGACCGCTTTGCCGCGCGCAGGGACGTACGCGAAACGCGCGGGGAACGTATTACGCTGTATTTATTTTCTCTGTGTTTAATCATTTCGCCGCGTATTGTAAATTACGCGGCGCGCTGCAACGCGATCCCTCCGTATGTGTTTGAGTTACGATACGCGTGTTTCCGTATTTTAGTCTCTAAACTCAACGAGAAACCCATTTTGATTGGGTTACAACGATGTCATTTTTTTTTCTACGTTACGAGTTTTCCACTAGAAAGAACTTTCGGACGTTTTCCGCGTTTATTACGTTACTTTCCCGTATTATCGTACTTTGTTGGCCAAACGTATTTCGATTTTTTTTTTTTTTTTCACTATAAAATTTCCTTAAAACACCGCGTAATTCAAAACCCAACCCGTAAAATCGGGGAAAAAAACTATTTTTAAACGCGACACGAAAAAACCGCAGAAAAATAATATAGTGCCGAAAACAATGTAACTATATTTGCACTGTACCTGTACATTAGTTGTAAAACATTTTTGTAGACTATTAATAACAATATTATTATCGAACTATCCGAGTCGTAATTAGGGATAATTGTTTGGGTTTTAAGGATTGAAAATGTCCTGCGATTATCCTACGCCGTTACTCCAACTGTATATTGAAAAATAAAGAGCATTCATGAAGAAGAGTGATAGGACGAGCGTTGCAGGGACGTATCGTCGGGAGGAGCATCGAGAACGACGACGATACGTATTTGTATTTCGTCCGTACGACTTGCGGTTTTTGCGGTTGGGTTGGTTGCAGCGTTCCTGTTACGGTCGAGATTACAATGAATACGCCGCTAATGGATGCGTACAAAACTATATGATATCGAAAAATATAAAAGAAATGTATCTTTATGTATGATATCGTTGAACCGACATCCGAGTTGTTCGGATCAAATCAAAAACGCAACCAATTCAATGCTATACCACCGGATCATCAACTCAAAAAGCCCGCTGTCGACGAAGACAACACTCAAAATCAACGAGATAATACATCGGACTGCCGTTCCTGACCTACGCAGCCGCATCACGAGCAGCCAACATGTCCGACACATAATGGAGAGTGCCTTGGAATGAAGCCAGTTCACAGCCCTCAGGACAATAAACATGAGTCGACGAACAGTTTGTCAGCGATCTGACCTAGAAGGTAGTCTAACGCGACACCGGTAATCTCACGTATAAGACACGAGCACCACACTGATCTTAATCACACGACCTTCAGCAGAAGAACGACTGATAGAACACCACGGCATAACAGATAAATATACGGATCAATAAATCGATCGCGTCCACTCATGACACAAACGTCGTATTGCCCGGAAGAAGCCAGAGCAGAGTATAAAAATGTATTCCCCCCGCAAAGCAATGTAAAAATATCGAGAAATTCGAACGTGTTTCGCTGCTGCTGCTGCTGCTACTGCAACACATGGTATTCTAATAGTATAATTTATAACGTCTTATTGAGACCTTTTCTATATACGAAAAATTGGCCGGCAGATTTTCGATCGACTCCGTTTGAATTTCGATTGCGTTACGCGTTATTTAATAAATACGTTTTCAAAAATAAAACAGTTTCCCAATAATTATCTTTACTGTCCAGACTCGGAAATTATATCGATCTAATCATATCTTTTCAAAAAATATATATACACGCACTTAATAACCGTATTTTTATTATTATTATTATTATTATCGTTGTTGTTGTTGTTTATTAACATTGAAAAAGTGAATAATTTGTGCGCGAATAAATTCTACGTGAGTTTATTTATATAATTAAATTGAAATATGCGTTTGAAAAAATATAAATTTCGTGTTCATTTAATTATGTTTTATTTTTTTTATTATTATTATTATTATTATTATTATTATTATTGATCAATTTCCAATTCAGTCGTTTTTTACACTCTTTGACTTCGGGCGAATTTTTTTTAACATAAAAATTCGACTAACCGTCGCCTTTTATATAATATATTTTCATCGTCCAATAATAAACCTGACGATTCTGGTTGTTGTGGCGTCAATTTTACATTACCTCTACCCCATACCTGTACGCTCAACGCAAATATTTATAATACAATTTGAAGTAGACAAAATTGACGATTTAACGCGATAACCGATGCTATGGTAATAATTACATAATACGAATTTAACGTAAAAACGCAATTAAATATAAATTACTGAAAAGTATTATTTAAGTATTACTACAGCGAATAAGTTGTCGCGTGTAAATCCATTAAACAATTCTCCGAGCTGTAATTATTATTAATATTACTGTAAGAACTATATTATATTTCTTATAACGCGTATTATAACGTCGTGGACAACGAAATCGTCTGTTTGAAAATGCGTTTCGATACTGTATAAAACTTTATGGAGAAATAACGCCGGGCTTAAGTTTCGCCGAAAAGATTAATTGCGTGAACGTGTAAATATATTAAAATAATTTCACTAGTGAAATACAAAACACGATCCGAAATAATAAATAAATAAATAGTATATTTTACGGAGTTCAAAAATAAAACTGGAATATTTCATTTAATTATATATATTATTAATAATGTATAGTGCTCGTAAATCGAATTTAGTGTGTTTGTGGCGGTGTCGGTTCGTTTTAAGTGCACTTGTTTTGATTTCACGAGAAACGAACGATCGCATTCGAATTTCCGTTTCTCGAAAGCGGATTCCGCTTTCTCTCTCGTCTTTTACATAAATTATATCCTCTTATCGTATAATATAATAATAATTAATACAACGATAAAAATAATAATAATAATATCGTCGTATTTTATTTTTTGTTTTCAACCATTATTGCAAATCGGTTTACAACATTTAACTTCGTTTCTTGGTCATTCACGATCTATGGCAAACCTTCTTTTTTTTTTAATCCACCGCAAGTGTCTATCCACGCCCGGACTTTTTTCGGTTGAGATATGTACGGATTATTCGGCGGTCTTCCCGATAGTTTTTTCATATCCTTCGATTATTTTTCCATTCAGAGCTTATTTTTTTCCACTCATCTCCGACACCACGTTTCTTCAAACGCTTCATAGGATCGTTTTAATAAAAACCGCATATAGTAGCCATCGTATATTGACACTACACTTCACACTGCAGAAGTTTTTATAAATGTCATTCCCATTGCTCCGTTAATTCTCTTTTCGAGACCTTATTTCCCCGATGAATGCTGTCCGTTTAATTTTTCACGTGCACTTCTTCGGTCCGCTGTTATCGTTTAACTATTATACCTACCCAATAGTGTTTAAAATTGGTAACTCGCGGTTAACCGGTTAATTCACCGAGTAGACGTTTGCACTGGTTCACGGGGGCACAAACCAATATTTTCGTTTTACTCGAATTTACGCGCATTCGTTTACACCTCAACCGCCGCAGCCCTCTGAAAATGGTATTCCGCGTTTTCGCCGTGAGTACAGTGACGTCCAGTGGCGTACGCAGGGAGGAATAGGACTTTTTTTTTTATATACTTTAAACACGAATTTCAACGGTTCATCAACATAATAATATGTATTTGTCACGTATACCCGTTGTATTAAATGCGAAATACGTGTTGTGGTGTTATTATAACTGGTACGCGATACCAAAGACCACAATTAACATTACCGTGGTTGATGTAGTCCATAAGTTTTTTTTTTTGTTCTGTTATTAACGATAATAAATAATATTGTCAATATTCAATAATTATTATTTCGTTAAATATCCAATTAAATCGTTTAATTTTCCTACGATTACAATAATAATTCCTACGCGCGATTTAATCGGTTTTGATTTTTGTAAAGGTGTAATTCTCTCGTGTCTTAAAAACCCTCGAAATCTGCACGTCGCATGAGCAATGAAATTTGTTGTTTTTTTTGGGGGGGACGGGGACGGGGTAATCCGTAGAATATATAAAAAAATAATAAAAACCGTATACAACGAGACCGGTATATACGTATAATTTTTTCAGTATACACAAAATATAAATAACATCGAAATCGTTATAACGGCTAATTGTAAAATTATTTTGTACGCCCGTCGAAAACAAAAAGCTCGGATTTTAATCCCGGGGCTCGTGTTAAACGTCAAAAGAAAAAAAAAAATCCCTCGCCCGCCCTTCACCTCTCCACCTCCCCCCCCCCACAACCGCCTCATCCCTCCGTGACCGCCGCTAGCCTTTCGAGTGCTGTACATAGTGCGGCGCGGAGAGGTTTGTGTTATATAATAATAATAAAAGGCTTATAATTAACGGACTCTCCGGGGCCCTTTGCCGTCGTTTTAATATATAAGCCCCCGAGCCGCCGGTTGACCCCGCGAGTCGCAGCGCGCGTTTAATTAAGGTGGCCGTTTTGGTGCTGCTGCTGCTGCTGCAAACGGCGGCGGGCGCGCGCGACGGCAGTTAAAGTTTTCTCGCGCCTTTTCCAATTTTCCATGTGACCCTCTCCGCGCCCCGCCACCCCCCCGCCATTCACTCTACGCACGCACAACAGTATAATAATAAGCCGAGAAAGTAATTTATTTCCACCTCTCCCACTCTCCCCTATATATATATGATATCAACGTCGTCGACACCGCGCCACCTCTTTTGTTATTCCTTTTGAGGACAACGATGGAAAAATTGCTTTTAATCCCTGTCACCCACCCGTCCGTCCGTTATCCTACGCGGGCACCGTGATTACACCAAGTTTTAATAATAATAATAATAATAATATAATAACGTTTTTTCTCTCTCTCTCTCTCTCTCTATCTTTCCTCCCCGTTTGTTTATTCGTCGTTGTTCACTGACTTCAGATTAAAATTGTTTAATATTAACGTTGCGACCCTCGCGACGCGGTCAGATATTATATATTATGACACGTCATATGCATCGTATACGCACCCACCCACCGCTACATACAATTTCTCGTAGAAATTAAACGTCGGTTTTTAACAACAACGCGTTTCTATACGGGATGTGTGTGTGTGTGTGTGTGTGTGTGTGTGTGTGTATATGTGTTGAGGGACCGTTTTTCAAACTCTCTTCTATATACACACATGTGCGCGCGCGCGTGTATATGAAAGGTACAGGAAGGGGGCAGCCCCTCGGGAGAGTCACTTGATTCTGCGTGCTGCAAGGGGGAGGGGGCGAAAAAATCAGGTAAATCAAATGACGCGTAGACAAACGGTGAGAAGTGTCGGACATCATTATTGGAGCCGTTATGGTTATTTTCAACCTCCACACATATTATTATTATTATTATTATTATTATTATTATTATTATTATTGTTATTATTGTTATTATAATTTTTATTATTATTATTATTATTATTAATGCAAATATTTAATACGTTTTTTTACTATACGTTGACATAATCTTCTAACGTTTGTAAAACCGTCTTCGCGCAGACGTCATTAAATCGTATAGAGAGATTTGCGTGTTAAAGTTTTACTACTGGTCAACACAATAATAATAATAATAATAATAATTATAATAATAATATATGTCAATGAGTAGTACAGGAACCAGTCAATGATATTTTTTTAATAGACAGAATAAGCTCAGAGTTGGGACGTAAGACGAGTCACGATGACGTTAATAATTAGCTTTTTTTTTAGTCAGTGTATAATGGAATTTATTATTATTATTATATACGCGTTTAACGCGGAGAAATTGAATTTTTTTATTTTTATTTGATCATCGAATTCCAGTATGAATAAGGCGAGGTATTAATTTTTTTTTCACTCTTTCGATACCGGAATATGGCGGCGGAAAACATTTTTTTATATTACGATTAATTTGTTTCCAAATATAATTGCCCGGCATTCGCTGTTGGCGAGATAATCCAATGATTTCAATTTGAATAAATAAAAGAGTATTAATTAATTTTAGCGTGTACCCGCCGCCCTGCGTTTTACCAGCGATCACAGGACGAACATTTCGTTATTGTCAATCATATTTTCTTTTTCTTTTTTTACTCGTTATAATCGGAAAGTAAATTGTATAGGTTTTCAAACGGGGAACGGTAAGTGGTAGAAAAAGCGGTTTAGAGGTGGTTAATGTGTGACGATATGGAATGTAGTCGTTGTGAAATAGACGTACGAGATAAAGGCGCGGAGACGAATTAGTTATTAATTGCGGATAAAATCGAATTTCGATCGGAAAATTGAAAATGTGCTTTGATATATACAATAATAATAAACGATTCGGATAAAAAAAAAAAAAAAAATACGAAATTCGGTTTCGCGCGTATTTTTACTGCGCATAATGTTTGTATATACATAAGTAGCTGCAGTCGAATACAAAAATAAAATACGTCTTTTTGGTTATATACGTATATATATATATATATTATTTTATGGCCGTGGAGCGCAAAAGTTTTGTCAAGTCCTACCGCTCGAATCTGTTGTGTAATATGGGAAACGTCAAGAGACGACGCCGGGTACGTGTATACAGTGTAAGAACGAGAAAGGCTGCTGCTGATGCTGCTGCGCAAGCGTCGGCGGCGTTTTAAGTCTATTTTCCAGTTGTCCGGCGGCGGTAATAGCGAATACGTGTAACCTGTCTCTGTTGGTCGGGGGAAAAAAAAGATGGATTTATTCTCGACCGGTCCAAAAACCTAAATGGAATCCAAATGTAAAACCTTTTTAGCATTGTTATTATATAATTTAGTCGGGCGGTATATATTTTTTTTTCTGTTTTGTTTTTACTTCTGATATATATACATATACACGTATATATGTAGATTTTGGTTATTCTGTCTATTGGGACTTGTCCGTCTTCGTTTGCGCGGGAAAAACGAAATATATAAAAACACTCTCCATTATCCTACTACTGAACCAGAAAACGCGAAGGGGGGAAAAAAAAGTACACAGAGTGAGAGAGAGAGAGTGAGAGGCAAAAAAAAAAAATAGCGATAAAATAAAATATAAATAAAAACCGAGTCGAAACCTTTTTCCGGTGAGTTTTTTTTTTTTATTTTATTTTATTTCACGTCCGAAACTTTTCGATTAGCATAAAAAACGCATTAAAATTATTGGAACCGTCGCAATGTGAACCAAAAAAAAAAAAAAAAAAAATGAAACGAAACGAAACTCGTACAGTCGATCATTTGATTTGTACATTAACGGATTAAAATACGAATATTATAACATATATATATATATTATAAATACTCGTTTTTTTTTTTTTTGTTATTATCGCGAACGAGAACTGCGCGGTAGTCGTCCGGTTGTGGGGGAAAAAAATCGCCGTTGGTACACGCGGATAATCGTAAAATGTGCGCGCCACTTTTTTTTAGACGATTAAATATTAAACAATTTATGCGCGTGAAATTCGAACGAATAAGATCCAACGTACAAAGTCGCAAATTTTTTTTTTTTTTTTTTTTTTTTAGTAATCGTTTCGACCACTGTTATGATATACGACGCGCACTGTAATTGAAAAACCGTTTTATTTTACAAAAACTGCTTGAAGAGAACGTCTCATCGGAGAACGCGTTGCACTGACAAACGTGTATACAAGAGCAATGACTTGCTTCGTCATCACCGCCGCGACTGACCTAAACCTAACCCAACTTTTTTCTGTGGTTAAATCACGACGTTACATGAGGAGGGGAGGACACATCGCCCCCAAAGACCACCGTGTCCTTCCCCTAATCTAACCAACCGATTTGTCAAAATTATTAAAATTAATATTTATATAACACTTAAAAATATGTGTGTGTATGTTTTTTGTTTTAATAAGACACAAATAAGTCGAATGTTTGGCGGAATACATACATATTTTCGAATAGTGTGTAGTTATTGTAATCGACTACCAAATAATACCGTAACTCTTTGCTACAATCGAAAAAATTGCAATTTTTTTCTTCATTAAATCGTTATTTTCTTCTAAATCGAATGCTACAGAATTAAAATTAGAAATCTTGTACTGACGAACTATATACAAAGTCGCTATTTTTTATATATATATATAATATTTTCTACGCGAGGCGTACTTTTTTGATACGTACCTATAAACGGGTATAAAACGATAATTTCGCCCGCTGCTTTCATAGTTACATAAAAAATCGATTGTAACTGTTGATATATTTTTTTGTATATATGAAACACTCGTTTAAAGAAAAAATACTCAATTATTTACTTTATATATATATATAGGTAATCAGTTCGACGGAATTCTGCGATCAAAAAAATATATATATATAAATCCGATCAAAACGAGACATAATAAGCCGATAGAGTTTTTTTTTTTTTAATAAATTTATATATTATATACTCGTACGTGACTAAATTTGTGATTTCGTCCGTAATACACACACACACACAAATAAATCGTGTATAACGATACAGAAAATTAAAGGGATCCTCGCACGAAATTTGACAATCGGAAATATGTAATTGCACGTGTAATGTGTACGTTAAGAAATAAATAAAAAACCTCCTCGTTTTATAACACGACGGGAGAAAGGGAGAGAAAGCAAAAAATAAAAATATGATATACGACGTGTTCGTAAAATGTTTGTTTAATTTTAAAACTTTACCATATCACAGATGCCACATCAAAAACGTCGGAAAGAGAGGTGTCTCCTGCCGACTATATATATTAACGAGTATATATAGTGTGTGTGTGTGTATGTATACGGCGATCCACCGGATGGTGAAATGAAAAAAGTTCTAAACGCGTTTTATTATTATCGTATATATAAATATATATATACGCGTTCTCTTTTTGTACAAAATTAATTTTAATTTTAACAATTTCCGAGCGAAAAAAAAAATCATTAAAACCGCTTTAGCGTCCGTGCCGCCACTCCTGCAACAGCCGCGCGTGATGCAGCTCTCTCTCTCTCTCTCTCTTTCACTTGGTATATAACACGCGCGGTCCACGACGGGACCGGAGATACTGCAGGGACGACGAAAAGGGGCTTCATTTTATTTATTTATCTTTTTTTTTTTTTTTCTGTTAACCTTTCTTTTTAACCGTACTAATTAAATCGGCGGTAGGTTAGGCGCCGAGGAAAGAGAAAATAATTAAAGTATATAATTTCTCCATCTCTCCGCGTGCCCTCTACAGTCCATCCGTTGCTGTCGGATTATGAAAAAACTCCCCGCGAGCGCACGCGACAAAGAATAATACGGTTTAGAAAATGTTTTTCCGCGTTTTACTCGCCACCATCTTCTTCGGGGGGGTGGGAAGGACCGACCGAGTTGAATGGAAAAAAACCCGTAAACGAAAGAAAGAAAAGGTAATTAGTTAAAAACTAAGATTAATTACGTCCGCGTCGTGACATTCGTTTGGACCGACTGCAGAATCCATTTCTCTCGTATTATATATATAAACGCATAGAGAAAGAGAGAGATGGTCCGGTTTCCGACGGGGGGTTTACATCTGCGCCGCCACCGACCGTCCCTGTTTGCAGATTTACGCGCAGTACCACTTAATGGAAACTCTTATTCGTGTCGTCGGCGAAAAATCCTTTTCTTGAAAATTCCTTCATTCTCTTCGCTTTTTCTCTACATAATTATATTCGTTTTTTTTTTTTTTTTTTTTTAAGAGACAAAAGCGCGAAGCGCGAGATTTATCGTTATTATTATTTCGAAAGAGATATCGCGCGCGATCGAAGCGCGATAAAAACTGTTGCGATTCCATTTACACGACGCGACGATATACCTAACTGGTGTACTACAACCGCGGACGGAGATTTTAAATTATATCGATGGAATATGGCGCGCGCGCGTCAAAACGCCACACGCTCATAATAATGCGACAAAAAGACCTCCGTGATATTTTAGAGAATAAATAAATTAAATTACCGTTTTTTTTTTTTTTTTTTTTTCGTTCGTTTTAAAATGCTTTTATAGAGAGACGTCGTTTTATTATCATTATTATTATTATTATTGCATGGACTGATCAAACATTTTTTTCCCCCATTTCGTTTCACTCGGATTTTTCTTTTGCTGATTCGACTGCCATTCTATATTTACGTACATATATATATACGCTTATAATACTCCGTGACTCACTATAAAGTGCTCTTACATTTACGGGCTATTTAAATGCGTTTGGTAAGCCTTTTATTTTTCATCTTTTTTTTTTTTTATGACAGTCGTCGAATAACATGCTTATATGCTATAAACCTATATATTTATAGATAAACGACATTTACGCAAATATATAAATGTAAACGCGTTTCGAAACTATACGCTACAACTATATAATAACACAATTAAGCTGATGACTGATGTGAAATATAAAAAAAAAAATGTACTATAAAAATGTATTTACTATACGCTTATATACACCCCCGTATTTTTACAGTTTATATTTCAGCATGACTTTAAATAATATATATAATATAATTAAACATAAGTGAAGCAATAGAAATGTCAAAAAATAAATATAATTTGTTAAACTGAGACTTGAGTCGAAATTCATTGTTAAAATTAATCTAACGTAAACCAGATGGCGGCAGCGTAGACTTGCGGTGGGCACGGCCGTTGATTCACGCGACCAATCGACACAGCCGTTTTGTGGTGACGTCATCGGACGTATAAACTGTATAAATACGGGTGTATATAATGTCCGACGATTTAGTAATAGTTGGTTCGCGCCGAAAGTGACAACGTAGTTGTCGAAATACGTATTACGCAATAAAAGTGTATTATTTTTGTTCTATTGGATTTATAGTGTATATAGTATAAAACAGTTACAAATTCTCAAGCACATTTTTTACATATATATATAGTTTATTTGATTAAAATGTTCAACGCAGAATGACGAGAAGATTCGAAATGACTGTGAAATTTATTTCCACCGCTTTATATACAGGTACTTGTAAAAAAAAATAAACAATTAAAAGAAAGCATCGTAATTTTCGCGTGTGAAACATGACGTCCGTTTATGTTAGTCTTCCAGTCGATCGGACTTGATTGAAGTCACTCTTGCCGGTAGGATTTGCATCCGCTTTTTGTTTAATCCTCGTTGTTTTTAAGGTTTCAGTGTATTAGTGCACTTCGAATAACTGCCAGCCGTTGATAATATTCTCGTTCTCTCCATGTGAGACGCATTATTTCGCGGTCTCGTTGAAAAAAACATCTCATCGGTTGACATCTTAGTACTAAACGGTTGGGTAAAAACGTTTTTCGACGTGTCTGCGAAGTGCAAAATCGCGGCGTTTCCACAAACATCTTCCGAAAAAGTACAAAGCCCTTCTGACAATGACGTATTTTAGGTTTTCGTGCAATTGAAAAGTTCTCGATGGAGTTTACAACTTAAAATGTTATTCGTTGACGTAACCTGTAGATCTGCATAAAAACGGACCTCATCCGTAAATTTTCCTCGTCCCGACCAATAAAATTTTAATAAAACATCTTTGACTGACGCGTAATTTTAGTGTAGTAAAATCCGTTTTATCCTCTCGCCGTTGATCTGCAGTATAACATAAACCGTAAAAACGACCGAATTTTCGATATTATTTTACACGCAATTAACGCGATAAAATTCGAGTCCTATAAATTAATAATCTTCTCGGTGCCTCTGTAGTTTGTACCTATAATTATGTTTTACGATATTATTAGTTCTCGTTGAGCATATTCTCGTATAAATACGTTAAAAAAAAAAAATAATAATAATAAATAATAATTATGATTATTATTATACGATACGACTGTGGCAATTTATATTAAAGACGGTAAAAGGTGGTGTTACACAAGAATGGTGTGGCGAGGAAAACTGAAAAGGGGAGATTTGTGAAGATGGAGGAAAAAGTTCATTGTAAAACAGCTTTAAGTATTGTCGTGTCTCATCGTAACGTATATAGTACCAGTGGCAGTATACCGTAATAGTAGTAGTAGTAGTAGTAGTACTATAGTAGTAATAGTGAAGGAAAGCGGAACTTTCATTAAGTCGATTTCGGGATTAAATTGATGGACGGTCGAACGGCGCGGAAGAGATGGAAGTGGCGAGTAAAATTCATTAAAGTCTGTGGAGGATGATGTTCGTCGGACGCGGCAATCGGATGGTGTGTGTGTGAGTATCTATACAAATTAAATGAAATTTAAATGAAATAAGTTTAGAGCATCGTTTATGAGAAGTTTAAAATTAAGTTTGAAAAGACGGATGATGCATAATGTAATGGCGTGCGGTGAGTGAGAGAGTAGTAGTTGTAGAAGAGGAGCGGGCGGGAGCCCAGCGCTGTTTTACAAGCACGCCGCCGCTCGGGCACCGGAGAGAGAGAGAGAGAGAGAGAGAGTAGTTCATGGTATTAGTGTTTTATTAAAAAAAATAAAAATTAGCCCAGCACGTAATTAAAGGAAGAGCTGCTGCGCTCGTTCTCGGAGCTGTACAACGGAGACGACGCGAAATCTTTATATTGTTATATTATACACGTATATATCGTTTATACATCGAGTGGTTATGTATTCAATTTGTAACATTTCGCTTATACGAACGATATAATGTAATCATTATTGAAAGTGCGGATTTCAGTGAGTTTAACGTACATATTTTGTGTGTGTGCGCGTGTGGTATAATTGACACGATAATACCCTGCAATATACACAATAATAACGTGTGTTTCGAACCATTTTAATAACGAGTTTTTTGGGAGAAAGGGATTTAAAAAAACAAAAAAAAAAAAATTCAATTATTTCTCACGTAATCCTACTATTTATTTTTAGCCGTACGAAAACGATCGACTAAATATAAAATGTATATACGTATATTTTGTTTTAATTTCGTTCAATTTTTTTTTTTTTTTATTTCGATTGTATATTTTTAGATTATTTTTCGAACGTATTCAGGTCATAAACGTTTTTTTTTTTTTTTTTATTCGGACTACAGTTTTTTTTCGATTATTAAATTATTGCACGTACAGCGTTGGTGTGTGTGTGTGTGTGTATACAAACGAAATGATTTTAAACGGCTTTTTTTTTCTCATTTTTTTTTGAGTTTTTAGGTCATAATGTATGTGCAAGGCATTAAAATATACTCGTCGATGTATTGATTGCGTACAGCGCATATCACGGCATAGTGTTTTTTTTTTTTACTTATTTTTCCTCTTCATTAGGTTACAACGTCTTACGATCTATATATATATATAAAACGTCGTCACAGCAAAACGAATTTTCAATCGTAATTGATTTCTCTCTCTCTCTCTCTCTCTCTCTCTCTCTCCTATATCTAATCGTTCGGAATAATGGCAATTTTTTTCCCGCTCCTCGACGAGTAACGAGATAGTGTTTATAAAAATTTCTCCGGACCACTCGATCGGTCGATCGTCGTATATAATAATACACGTTATTGGAACAAAAACGACACGCGTCCGCTGCAGTATATTATATAATTGTGCGCGTGCGACTAGTTGGTATTATTATTTGTTCCGTTTTTGATCTGTCGCCCGCAAAGCGTCGACCGGACGTTTCCAGTATATTTCTATGCGAGTTTATGAGAGCGTATACGATCCAGGGGACGTGCCGTATCGACGTACTCGAAATTGTCTGACGAAAAGACACTCCAACCTCTCCGTGGATCCGTCCGACAGGGTGACGATACCGAGCGCAGTCCGGGAGGAAAACTACAATTCCTCCCCGTACGGTCACCACCGGAAACGACGAATTCTTCTGACCGATTCCGCAAACAGCTGCCGAAGACGATTCACTGGGATACTCGGACGAGAACGAGAACGCTTTGTAAAACTGAACCGACTGCCCCCCCCCGCGCAGGGATACCAAATAATAATAATAATAATCGGTTGATCGAACGAAAATTGTACGCTCTTGATGACAGATTATTATCAGTGTATAATATATCCAGCAGCTGGGACTCGAACCGATTGTATTTTTCATATTGAAATAATAGACGATGGCAACAGTTGCGAATGTAATAATTGTATAGCGATCGCTGTCGCGGTTAAAAAGTAAAAAAAAAAATTGTATTCGTAAAATAAATTACGCGTTTCGGAATATATTCGTGAGTATACGTGTGTGTGTGTGTGTACATATATAAAGCACGTAAAATTACAATATAAAAATAATATTATATTCGTGGCGGACGATAATTCCGTAATAATTGCTGTTTTATAATAATATTCACGGGCGCGCGCGCGAAATGGACACTTGTATTCTGTTTTATATAATTAGTTTTTTTTTTTTTTTTTATGAATTTTAAGTCGGACGGTTTCTAAACGTATTATACCGTTATTATTTTCCCGAATAACTCCCCTTCAATCTTTTTTTGTTTTTAATTAAAACAACCAACTTTACGATTTCCTTTAAACAGTTTTACGCGCACACACACGTTTTTTTTTTCTCTTTCCACTATCGCTGTCTTTCTCTCTCTAACTATATACTCGTATATATATATATATATACGTGTGTGTGTGTACGAAATGTGTGCGTGTGCGAGTCCTTATAATATTATATTTTGTTAACATGACGTTTTATGCGCACGCAGATGTATTATTATAACAACGTGTATGTACGCTTTGTTGTTTCGATTTACAAACGTATTTACATGTCGTCTGTGTGCGTATAATTAATTTTAAACGCGCGATTTTCGTACAATTAATTATTATATTTTATAAAACAAGTTTTTTTTTTTTTTTTTTTTTTTTTTTACTCTACGAACGTACACTGTGTTTGCGAAAAAAAAACATTTGTTTTTTACGTTAATTTCAATACGTAATAAATAATTATATTGTTGTATACAGAGCATCATCAGCAAACCAACGGCGGCAACGTGCAGGTAACCAACGGCGGGACCGTGGCCGCGACCGCTTTAATGGGTCTGAACAACGGCGGCGGCGGCAACACGGCGATGATAGCCAGGGAGTGCGCGAACTGCGGCAAACGCATCACCGAGCGGTTCCTGCTCAAAGCGTTGGACCTGTTCTGGCACGAGGATTGTCTGAAGTGCGGCTGTTGCGACTGTCGGTTGGGCGAGGTCGGATCCACGCTGTACACTAAGGCCAATCTCATACTCTGTAAAAGGGATTACTTAAGGTACGATCGATTTATATACGATTTAAAAAAAAAAAATCCCTTCTTTTCAATTGCATACTTCTCCAGTGTCTGTTCGGCCAGTTTCCCGCGCGTGTAGTTATAACTGCTCTTATTTTCGCATTCCACATCATCTCCTTATCCTGCATACTATACACAAACCCCTCCGTGTGTCCGCCGTACCACTTTTCCTTCGGCTCACTTCTGCGTCGACTTCTGTTTCCACACGTCCAAACCATTTAGGCCAATTCTCTCTCATTTTTATATATACTAAAAGTGTGTAATTAACCGCCCCGTTTATATTATACCGTGTGTTGTGTTGCGTTCATCCCGAATTCTATCCGACATTAACTAAATCCGTCCTAATAATTCTCATTTCTACTACTTTTTACATTTGCTTTTCGTCTCTTTTTTACTCAGTGCCCAGTACTCGGTTATATACAATTTTCCGTTTACTGTAAGTTGCACGATTCTCTTTTTTTTTTATCTCGCGATACACCCGTCGACTCTCGTCTTCATCTCGGCAGCCTTATTATCCTGCTACACGACGTAACATCAATTCCTTCGTCCTCTTGCGTAACTGAACTCGAATGTTTTTACCGATTCGACTTGTTTTCCATCCTCACACTTTACACTTACGCATAAATGTGTATTTATAATACTTTAGCGATTCGCTAAAGTGCGAATCTTACATCTCGTCATTTAAATGCGTTTTGATACGCCTTTTATATTTCTACAATCGTCGGACAACCTATAATTTGTATAATATTCTCAGACGAAACGTTATTCAAATGCAATAATAACCTACATAAACCACTCGAACGCGTATTATATTACACCGAAAGCGATTAAACATTAATTCGAGTCAATGTAATATGCGCGTATGTGGGCTCGGCAGAGTTATCATCGCGATAAATGATTTATACGAGTGTAAATTTTAAAAAAAAAACCGCGATTTAGCGCGTCTTTCTACGTTTTTCTTCGCAATTTTTTTTTTTTTTAATAATAATTATTACGCGTATAATATTCTCCGTTTACAAAACTCTCAACTGAATAAAACACAATTATCGATAGACTAATGTAAAATAATAACCGCTTATAGACGCGTACAAAATCCCTATTTGTAACCCAACGCAGATGTGTGTTAATAAAAGAAACAGCTGATTCTCGGACGATTATATATATATATGTAATAATTGTCGAGTGTCTTTAGATTTGTCTTTTTTGGACCAACTTCAACCGCGGCACAAGAAACATAAATAAAAACAAAAACGAACACACTAATTCACATTGATAACCGATTTCGACGATTTTATTTGAACGTAATGCAATATATATATATATAGGCACACGGCCAACCTATAATTAACATATTCCTTCAAGAAAAAGAAAAAAGAATAATGTAAAATATAAGAATTGGAATGGGAAGCGGCGTTTATAACTTAACTAACAGAAAATATTAGGTATTTTGAATGTAGAAAACTCCGTTAAATAATAATTTTAGTATACGTCTGAAACTCGTTTTTATCGAATTGTCTTTAAAGTTTCGAACGGATTGCTACAATAATATTCTCTTTTCAGCCCGTGTTAACGTTTTCCCGAACGTTTTATTGTGACCCCCAATGCAGTTTGGGAACGTCTGTCCTATAATAAAACGGATTGGGCGGGGAAGGGTCGTAAAGGGAGAAGGGTTTAATTAGCGAGAATGCCGAATTATCAGCGATGAAAATAAAACGCTGCGCAGAAATAAGTCTGCGGAGGATCGCGCGCGTCGAACGGCGGCCGCGAGCGGAAAAGGGTAAGAGTGAAAGGGACGTGCACCTATTCCCGGATTCAATTAAATCCGTTTATGAAAGTGATCGCGGAGCGTGGAAGCGGTCCGGCCAGGCGGGTGTGCGCAAAGCGGCCGAGGCTTCACTCTCTCTCTCTCTCTCTCTCTCTCTCTCTCTCTCTCTCTCTCTCTCTCTCTCTCTCTCTCTCTCTCTCTCTCTCGCTCTCTCTCTCTCTCTCTCTCTCTCTCTCTCTCTCTCTCTCTCTCTCTCTCTCTCTCTCTCTCTCTCTCTCTCTCTCTCTCTCTCTCTCTCTCTCTCTCTCTCTCTCTCTCTCTCTCTCTCTCTCTCTCTCTCTCCCTCCCATTTATATATATATATATATATCGCACAGGAGTCCCGTTGTACTTACACACGCACACATATTATATACTATCCCTTTTATTATATGACTGTACGCGCAAACGTAAATATATGCGCGCCCTTTCATACACGCCGCATATACACGTGTGTGTATGTGTGACGACGAGGAAGGGATTTCGGGCAAACTTCTCCTGCGTCTCCTCCCGCCCCCCTCAATCACGCTATAACGTATAAACGGACACGGCCGGACGCAACGTGCGTGTTATTGCAATTATCGCCGTCGCGTTCGCGGACCACCGAATTAATTTGACGAACGAATAATAATTGCAGGGACCTCGCGCCCCTCCCACCACTAGACCCTTTGGACTAGGGGACATTCGGTTTTTTTCTTCCTCTTCGAAGCGTTTTTTTTTTTGTCCGACGTACTGATCTGTAGACAAACTGCTGCAGTATACAATAGGAAATGTGAGGAGATAAATGTTATTTTTATATTAATCGGCGTAGCCGAGGAACGGGCGAGTACACTATAGCCTCCCCACCATAACTTGTGTTTTTCGAAATAATTTTTTATTGATATATATTTTTTTTTAATAAATATTAATTTTTTTTTTTAAGTATTTTAAGTAAATACTCCAAATGATTGTTATTCTATATGCATATATGTGCGTAAATTTCTAGAAAATCAATTTATCGTATACTATTACTAATTTCAACTATTATTATATTAATCGTGTTTATTTCGCGGTACATATTTTGTATGTTTTTTTCTTTTAAGAGTTCATCTAAAACTCGGCGTAAAACACGTCTCAGCCAGCCCTTTCCCACTCTCCATTATAAAACCCTGGCTACGCTATTGTATCAAATACGCGTTTTCTAATCGCCGCGATACACCGTTTCTTTACGCCCGAATCGGTTTGAAAATTATTACGATGTCGTCCAGTTATTATATTATTAGCCAACATTTTATGTTGCAACGCCGCACTAAAAATTGTTTTTCGATAAAAATACAGAAAAATAAATTCTTAATTCCGAACGTTTCACCTCCCAATTTGTTCAAATCAAAACATATATCTACTGCGTATAAGAAGAAAAACTGGACAACAATATTTAAATATAATACATGGTTAGTAAATCCTTATAGGATTAAACGGCGAGGGATGTATATGGTATTTGTTGCTCGTTCTACGAGAGAGAAAAATGACGTTACTTTATCTTCCCATCTAATACAAAAAAAAAAAGGAAAAATCTAATCCGTAATAAGAAAAAAATTTTATACGAAAACGTAAAATGCTAAAAAGTCTTATATATTATAATAATCGGGGTTCGGGTTTTATAGTAGCGCTAAAAACTGAAATGTATATGTGAAATATGCTTGCTGTAATATAACCTAAAAAAAAAACAAGTTTAAATATCATCGAAAAACAGTGAAAATATCGAAAAATTTTAGGGTTAAAATTAAACTCTTAAGATATGCAATACAAAATTTCAAACTTAGAAAAAAAATTCATTTTTTATTTTTTTTAGATTTTGAATGAAAAGAGAATATTGGTTATATAAAATGTGTTTGTGTGTTTTTTTATGTCTGTAAAATGTCTCAAATATTCTACTAGAAGGAGTGCTTCTCCGATCTTTACAGTCATAGTTTATTTCCGGTAACAAATTGTATGTAGTTAGTAGTTGTGTTTAGAGAGGTAATTTTTCGATTTTCTCAAAAGCGCCTAAAAAAAAAAAAAATCAAAAACTACCGAAAAATTATATAAAATGGCGATTTCGACGAAATCGATTGTCGTTAATTCTTTTCGTAATTTCGGAACTAACGTGGTTATAGAAACTCGAGATATTCACGAAATATGTAATTTTCTATACTATATTAACGAAAACGAGATTTTTGAACATTTTTAGCTACCTACGTTTGTTGTAAGAGATTATATTAAAACGATGTATTGCCCGAGTAGCATTTTAGATGCAGACGTCGTTTTAAATCATCAATGGTTCAAGGTACGGTGCAAATCTGATTCATAGCACCGTGTTTTTGACAAAAATAAATACCGAATTTTTACATGGGTTGAAAACCATGCCATGAAAATGTTATTATCGATTAGAACACAGTAGTACTGTTCAAAATAGGCACACGAATCAGTGTGCGTTTACAGTACAATTATCACTTAAATATCGACTTGTAAGTTGGTCCAATTATGTTATGGTTACGCTCCGTTTTCACAGCACCCCACACCTTTGAACATTATCTATAAGGCTGGAATAAGTGTTGGACCGACGATCAGCGCGTATGGTATGCACTGATCATCGGTCGTGATCAAGCGTTTAGTGCTTAGCTGACGGTAAATTCGGTCGGTCGAGGAAACGTGCGAATAAGAGTAAAGCAGTAAAAATTAATGAAATAATAAAAAGTGTAAAATAAACGAGTAAACGTGTAAACGAGTGTACAACGAGGAAAGATGAATCATTTTATTTCATTAAAATATGCGAAATAATACTTATAATAAATAAAACAAACGCGCATACGACTGATCGCTTGGTCAGCGTTGAACTAAACACCCGCGTACAGTGACATAGCGCATCAGTCGACCGCAATAAAACCGGAAATGAAAGTAACCACCAGATAGCGGTACGACACAAAAATGAGGGAGTAGCCACGCAGACGAATAAATAGCGGTCCGCAAGCAACGGACCACTCAGTCTTTTCACGGCAGGCGAACGCGAACAACCTTGTGTGTGTGTGTATATCACACATACGCACACGGTGTTTTTGCCACGTTCAAAGGTAAACAACGTTGTTCGCTTTTGTCCGCCATGAAGCGCACGGTTGTGTGTGGATTCACGTTGCCTGCTCCGGCTACACTGTGTACTGGTTTCAAACCGCTATTTATAAGCGACTACTTTCTTTTCCCGTTTTATTGTTATTTCGTTTACGTTCCGTGCACTGTGTTTTTCCTTCTTCTACATCTGTATTCCGTCGTAATAGATTTCGTCTCTGAACAGAACATAGTACTCAAACATTTTGTGTTTAATTTCCGTCAGTGCGATCACACATTTTCAGCACGGTTCAGTGTCAGAAGAACTATCGACTTAGAACTATAAAATATTGAGTTGAAATTTAAACCGCAACACTTAAATTGAATTACAACGGATCATCTCGATTACCAGTTTATAAACCGTGTATAAACTGTTAAACTGTCACGATTATTATAAACCCGACATCGAACGGCAAAAATGTTACCCGCGGGTATAAGGTATTAATTTATTATATTCTATACACATACTACCATATTATTAATAATAAATATTTCACCGAATCTTCGCTCAGAATCGTTTTTTTTTTTTTTTTTTTTTGCAATTCGATTTAAACCCTTACGATTTATACAATTGCTTTCAAATTTATAACAATACGACAAAACGCTAAAATCTTTATCCGAGTAATATGTTTAAACCCGCTGGGGCTCGATACATTTTTTTTTCTTAACTTTTAGCATACTGTGGTATTTTAATTTTATATATTCAAAAATAATAATTAGCAAACGCTATATAGAATCCGAGCGTTAATAATTTATTTGGTGAACACACGCGGTGTCTGCGGATAAACTCGGACGAGTTAATATATATAAACATTTTCTCTTGAGAGAGAGAAAGAAATAGATAAAAATATTTTTATACTCGTTATATATATATATATTTTAGATTAAAATATAACAGTAGTCGCGCTTATGTATAATGTATAATATAAGACGGCCCGCGGTTGTATGTATATAATAATAATAATAATAATATTTTTTTTATTATTATTATATATGAACGAGATGATTGAATGATGTTTCCTATACAGGACGACAACGAGAGGGCAAACGCGCGACGGCGGTTAAGACTCGTTAAGTACACACACACGAGCGCGTATAAGTTCTTCCTCTCGCTTGTCTAAAGTGGGGAATCGGTCGTCCGACCGTGTGTATCAAAAACACATCTCGCGTATTGGCGCGTCATAGCGCGGATAATAACGGTAACATCTGTTGCACGATACGTATATAATATGCGCGCACATTATTAAAACACAGTGACTCGGGCCGAAAAGAACGTATACACACACACACACGATATAATAATATTATTTTATATATATATACGCGAGCAAGTGTTTGATAATTAAACGTCAAAAATCCATTAAATCGAGCCATACGTGTGCGCATATATTATACGCTCGTCCGTGCGTATAGGCTGCTGCAGTGTGTATAGTGGTAGACGGGACCGCGAGCTGCAGGCGTTCACCTGTGGACGTGTACGGCCCGCGCGTGCGAATAATAATAGGAGAAAAAAAAATACAATTTCCAACGAATATCATTTTATTGTTTGTCGGTTTTTTTTTCTGGGCGTTCTCCTTCAAATTTTATTACACACACACATAAATTAGCGAGTTCGGCGAAACTACTCTCGTGTATATACGGCGTAAGCGCGGAGAATTTTTTTTTTCTTTTTTCGTTACAACTAAAAAACCAAAAACATTTTGTTTGAAAATTTTCGCCGTTTCACGAATCCCCCTCCCCCATAATTGTGGTGAGACTGTACGGAGAATCGCAGCGTATGTTTAACGTAAAATTATTTATCCAACAGCTCATTAACTACTATATATATATTATAACATACAAATGGAAATAAGACTTGTTGGCAAAAAAAAAAAATAATAATAATAAGATTGTTCACGCCAAAAAATTAATCTTATACGGTTTAAAGGTTAAAAGAAGAAGAAATTAAAAACGTTTCCCCTCGAAAGTTATGTGCGGAGTATTTTGCTCTTGCAGTATACGATGAATTAGGAGCGATGGAGAAGATTACACTTCGTATGTGTATTATGGTGAGGCCGAAAGAAAGATTAATAATAGAGAAGTGCTGTCCGAACCAATAAATATAAGAGAGGCGCGAGAAATATTATACGTTTTAATATCGCGCGAGACTCGTGAAACGCTTATATAATAATAAGACCAGTAACCACGTCTTATAACCGACATAATAAAATCAATTGTCGCAATGGGAAGGGAATTTATTCGTCTGCGGAGAAATAATCGAGACGACTGCAGGGCGCAGCAAACGACAATACAAAGATGCGTAGTAGCATCGGAGAGTGCAGATGAGTCCAGGTGTCAATTAATTGACGTTTTAAAGGAGATAAAAGTTTTACAATTATAAAAAAAATTGTTTCAATTAGATTCGTAAGATTTCGGATTTTGCAAAAATGATAATCCAATAATATTGTAACGCCACGATAGAAAAAAAAATAGGTTCTACGTATTGTAAATATAACATTACGATGAAAAAAAAAACTCACGAATATCGAATAAAACAAGATCAGCGTATATTTAGCGCAAATGTCCGCGGGACACACTGTGTATATTAAATTGCGTATTTTCTACACTCGTATAGCCAACGGTCTTACAACAACGCGTTTAGGAGATTGAAAGAGGACATTTTCTCTCTTCGTCTTACACACACACACACGCGAAACGTAGCAAAATAGACGTTTCCCCCTACTTCCAACGTACCGATCGATCTAGTGGTGCGATAAGAAGAAATTTGAAAACAGATTTGAATTCCTCGTGATCGAGATCGATTTTCTCACATTTTCAATTTGTTTGTCATAAATCCCTTAAAAGTTAATCGAACTATTTTGAAATCAAATAATCGGGAGACAATAATCAACTTTCTAAGGTTTCAAGATAAAAAAAAAAAATAGTGGAGAAGTCGTTCTATTGTAAAATTCACGACGAATTCAAATTTCTTATCGCAGCACTAGATCGATCGGCGGCGGTACGTTCGAAGTAGAAAACGTCTATTATGCTATGTCTCGTCTGTATGTGTGTGTGTGTGTGAAAGACGAAAAGAGTAAACGCCCGTTCCCAATCCCTTTAAAACCTGATCGTATGCGGGCATTTAATAAAAAAAAAAAAAGACATAATGTTATGTACACACGTTTAATCGCCGACACCACCGACGACGATAGTATTTGATATCTGATCGACAGTGTATATTATACTTTAATCGTGTAGTAATAATCGGTATAGTTGTAATAATAATAATAGTGCGGTGTGTTTGTGTAAAAGGCTTAATGTAATTTTCAGGTTATTCGGAGCGACCGGCAATTGTGCGGCGTGCAACAAGGTAATACCGGCGTTCGAGATGGTGATGAGGGCCAAAAACAACGTCTACCACTTAGAGTGTTTCGCGTGTCAACAGTGTAATCATAGGTAAACGGAAACCAAATAAAAAGTATTTTCCGTATTTTTTTTGTATTTATCGTATATTATGAAATAAAACGTTATAACTTAATAAGTTTACGCGGTGCTAACGCCTAACCCGGACTCGTATGTGATTTTCACCGAATTACGCGGGAAATTAAACGCAAACCAAAAAAAAAAAAAGGAACGCGCGTGTATATTTTATGAAATCGCGTTATTATTTTCCGATACTCGTGTTTATACAACACTCTGCGCTTTTCGCCCACGCTTGCGTAAAAAAAAAAAAATGCTAATAACCTTATACGCTTTTTTTTTTTCTCGAAAATTGCGCGTTCGCAGCTGCTACACGCCGCTTTTCTTTATATTTACGGTGTACAACAACACAAACTATATTAACATAAATACGCTCCAAATTTGTTTTTTTTTTTTTTTTTGCCACACTCGCGCGTGTGTTATTATTATTGTATTATTGTGTAGGCAAATCGAAAATTCAAATTTCGAATTTTTATTAATATATATATAATTTTCTTTTCATTCAATTTTTCTAAATCGATTTATTACCGTCTTGTTATATACTGAAAAATAATTACGTTATTTCTATACAAGACACACAATACATTGTCCACCTGAAAACGACTTGTTTTTTTTTTTTTTTTTTTAATCATAATTATCAGGGCTCGGATTTTGTATATCACTAAAAAGTACTTTAATAATATAACCGAAAAAAAGAATTTTAAAATACGCCCGAAAAATGGCGGAGAAGCGTTTTATTTATTCACAATTATATAATATATATTATATATGGTGAACGTGCGCACACCACTGCGATAATATTTAATAACTACGCGCGTAGAAATATCTAATGAAATGGCAATGTGAATAATTTTTTTTTTTACCTTCTTAAAATTAACGAGGTTTATGAAAAATGCGAAATAATTTAAATTTAATACGTATTTGTAAGAAAAGAAAAATCTACGCTGGAAATTTAAAAACGTTTAAAAATATTTAAAAAAAATGTGCGATATAAAATTTTATACTCGGATACATATAAATTTATATTTTACCAAGCTCTTTTTTTTAACCATATTCAGTAATAATATATTTAACAAACGCTATAGAATCCGAGCCCTGATTGTTGTTATTATTTATTATTATTATTATATGTGGGTACACGTAAACGGAGTGCTCTGCGGTCGCGGCGCAGGTGGTCCGTGGACAAACGGAACACCGCGCGACACGACCATTACACATATATGTGTACAGTATTTATACAGAGTGTCTCACAGACATCTGACAAATTCAAAACTTTTGTTCAATATTTTTAAGATTTTTTTTTTCTTTCTCTCCGCAATTTTTTTTTTTTTGTTTTAACAATATATATTATTATTGCTTAAACCTAACCAAACAAGTCATTTCTCCGAAAAATTCTCGGCCATGCGAGTCTCGATTAACGAGAAAATTATTTGAATTTTAACGGATTTTAGAAATCAATGACGCCGTAGTAATACGGTGTAATTTAAAAGCTTTTAAACACCAACATTTTTCTAAAAATATATATTTCGTAATCATAATTATTGTTTTTTTTTTAAAAGTCCTTTATAATTGAAATCATTCGAAAAATACGTTTATTATAGCGCGGAAATATTACAAGTGTTTATAAGAAGAAGAAAAAAAGGGAGAAAACTTTTAAACGTATAAATTGTCGAATAGAATCCGTCAGACGTCGTGTCTCCGTGCGAAACAATGACCTGCACGAATATCGTTTTATGCGGACCACGCGGTTCACATTTACCAGAATGACACTCCGTATAATAATAATAATAATAATACGATAATTTGTTTAAATTTTATTACCACCCGGGGAAATCGGGCCACAAATTTCAAATGTATTAATATACAGTACCTATAGAGAACACGGTAGACATTTTGTTTTTTATTTTCTTCATTGTTAATTTGTTTTATTTTTCTCGTAGACCGTTTTCTCACATTTCCCATTTTCTTTTTTCTTTTTTCCCGATAAATATAAAATACGATTAATGATTTTAATTATTTAAATATTGTCAAAATCGAGTTACAACCACGTTATCGGTATGCATAATGGCCGGGGCCTATTATTCTTTATATAAATGCAAAATTTAAATTGCCCGTCGATTATCTTCTTCTTCTTTTTTTTTCGAAAAAAAAAAAAAATGTCTCGTTGTGGCCCGATTCCCCCTATACTGTATATTACACGTAGGTTATTGGTTTGGTCAGGGTGTTATACCTAACCATGCGACACACGCATACCTATATGGGCACTCTCTCGGTTGTTGTTTAACGCGCTCGTGCGCGCATATTGTTGTATTGTCCGCAGGTTTTGCGTGGGCGACCGTTTCTATTTGTGCGAGAACAAGATTCTGTGCGAGTACGACTACGAGGAACGTCTGGTGTTCGCCAACATGGCCACGTACAATTCGTCCAGTCTGGCGCACATAAGAAGGCAAGTCAGTAGATTACAGGTAGGACATTCGACGGGGCAATCCCCTATACTCTCCTCGCGTCCTCGGCACACACACATAACGTCCGTGAAAATATATTTATATATTATATATATATATAACAAACAGTGCTCGAATCGGAGGTTGCGCGGGCGGGGGGGGGAACGTGTTTCCTCTACAATTTTTTTTATTTTTTCACTTTAAGGGGACAAATGCGACTTGAGAAGAACAGAGTCCCGCTCATTCAATCGACGGCCAAAATACACGGGGAGGGGGGGATTCGTTCGTTTTTTTTTTTTTTCAAACAAAATTCGTGTTTTCATTGACGTTTTTATTATTGGGAAAAAAAAACGTCGGAATCGTAACATTATCATACGAATTAAACACCTTTAAAACAATACAGTATGCATTTAAAATAATTAAATAGAATTTGCATCGCTTGAAACCTCCTAATATCTCTTTATATTATTGAACCTGAATAATAATAATAATAATAGAAATATGCTACACGAATATCGGCCTTATGGGCCTTGACCCCACTGTTCTGTAGCACAGTGTCCCGGTCCGCCTCTGGCCGTATTCGAAGAACTTTTACTGTTTAAAAGTGATGATTGCGACGATGAGGAGAACCGTAGTCCCCGCATTATATTGAAATAAGTTTCTTCATAGAACGCTCGTTTTTTTTTTTATTACCCAGAGCACTTCTTTGATTTTCCCGATTCGAGCATTGCAGATTATTAAGTAAAACTAAACGCGAACCGCGACACACCACCATACGCGTTTATTATAGACATATACGACGAAATCGCGAGATTACTCGAATAATTTCCGACCAGAAATAATCGTATATTAATTATACTAACGATTTAATAGCCTAACAAGCGGATGAGAAATTAAAATGTCGGTCGATTAATACGAGTTTCATATACTCTGCGCGCGGGCGAGAAAGAAATTTTTCCATTACTGCGCGGAAATCAATGATTAAACGTTTTTCGAAACGCGTATAATAATAATATGTTTTTATATATATATAATTGGTTTTTTTTTTGTCGTCGATTATATAGCGAAACGTTCTTTAAAAATAAAATTCTTTTCCGAACTCGACGTAACTGCTGCGCTCGATAAAATGCGTCGAAACAATTAAAAACAAACAGCAATCGATATCGATAAACTCGTATATGTATATAATATGATCTTATATTCGAACATATGTCCGTAAAAACGCGATTATTATTCACATTTTTTTCTTTCTTAACTTATACGTTATTATATTGTATTTAATTTCGATTTCCGATCGAAAAACAACTCTACACGCAAGATTTCTACACGACTGTATTAATATCGACGACAAAACATATTTCGTTATTCGGACTGCCGTAGTGTAATATTAGTGCGTGTCGAGACCGCGGCAGTGATTTATGTTTTATTATATGACAAAAAAAAAAAAATCTATCGTTTATACGCGCCGGTGTTCTCGATTTTTCTTTTTTTTTTTTTTTGGGGGGAATTCAAATAATTACAGTTTTTCCCGCATTCAAATCGCAAAGTATACTAATATAATTTCGCTTGTGTACTCAATTTAATACATGGCACATCGCAATATCGCTAGTAGTCCGATATATCTGCGTACGAATTTAATTCCGGAACGATATAACATTAAACTATACACACATACGACGCGGCTTTTGTTTATATATTATATAAATTTATTAGACCGCGCTATGGTGTTTCAGTTTGAAATCTCACGTTCCCCCCCCCCCCGTCAATTTACGTACGTATTTCGCGGTTAAACCGACTGACGATATACACTTTTTTTTGTGCTGATACTTTATAAAACGATGAAATTTTCTGTATTTATATAGAAAATCGTAAAAAATTCATCATATATTATATATATATATATATATATGTGTGTGTGTGTGTACACGTCACTTCAACGTAAAACGCAAAATATGGAAACCCATTTAAATACAAATAACGTGGTTTCTTTTTTTCTAAAATATATCAATGACGTGTTTAGGATTTCCTTGAGAGGAAAGATTACCAAAAAAAAAAAAATGTTCTCTCTCTACTCGAAATATATATATATATAAGAAATAAGTAATATCAATTTTTAATAACCACATATACATAAAGGTTTTAATTTTTCTACGCTTACAATAAGTTTATATCATTTACAAAACAAACTCTAAAAAAAAAAGTATCCTAGGTTTTTTGACAATTTCATCGATTCAGCGTTGTGTGACTATTAACGTTCGACAAGCATTGCAAGCTCATTCGATCGATTTACTCTCTAAAATTAAAGCAAAATATTTGAAATTTATGTCGATTGTTATAAATACAAAAAATATTTCATTAATAAGTAAACAGTGAATGTAATAATACCTCTTTCGTAGAGTTTCTTAAATATACTTTTAATCCTTTTAAACGTGCGTTCGTGAGTTGAAAATTACAAACGTCCTCCTAGCGTTTAATGTTTTCCAATAAAAATATTATCGTTTTATTACGTACTGATAAAGTGATAAAAAAGAAACACAACCATATACACATATGTCAAAAAAAAAAGCCAAGAGAGGAGATGTTGTCCCACTCCCATGCGTAAATACGCCACTGAAGTATACAATATACCCTGACGAAAAGAAGAGTAAATTCCATTATAATCGTATTATGTCGATTAAAAAAAAAATAGAAAAAACATAATTTATACAATGATATCGAATTTTAACTTATTTTCATTTTATTTTTTTATTTACTCCTATTAATATCAAAAAAAATGAAACAAAAACGAATGATATCCGAAAATTATCGGGAGGGGAAATGTATATTATCGTAATAACACACATTACACATTTTCTCTGGATAATAAAAACGATTCAACGACGTGTGTGTGTGTGTACATCCAAATCGTTGTCACAAAACGGTTCAAGAAACGCGCACGTTTGCACAGCATATACACGTGCCTATATAATATGCTAATAAGATACGAATTTCAGACATTTTACTTAGCACACACTTAAGTCTTAATTCTAGTGCGTATACACGCGTCACGCGCACAAAACTGGATATTATAAATCCGAAGTTTACTCTTAAGTAATGCGCAGATTATATTACATTGTACAAAACACGATTTTCATATTGTAAATTTACTGCGACAGCGAGTCCCGAACTTGTGGTACATGTATTAGTAAATGGAAGGATACGGCATACATTACAAAATTAATATAAATAAATTATTTTTATTATTTATTATTATATAAATTTATTTTTTTTCGATTTTTATTGAAGAATTGTTACTACGCGAAACGAGCGAGTACATAATATATTGACTTAAAGATCACTGTCGACCGTTGCTCTTCGAAAAAGCGCATTGTTGTTTTTCTCAGCGACGATCATTAGAAAAAAAAAACAAGTTTCCAAGTACAATTCACGCTTGAAATGCTGTGTTGGAAGACATTTCCTCGGTTATAGGTCAAACTTACAAATTCACTCTACTCGCTGAAATTTCGTAATTTTCTCTTCAAATATACGCATTAAAAATAATTTATGTTTTATTGGCTTATCTTTTTATAATACTTGTTGAAATTTTGAATCATTCCAATGGTATGGAAAAAAATTTTTTTTTTTTGGAACCTCTTATCTGCATATACATGTGAAAGCACTCCGGACAAAATAAAAAAATGTATATATAAATAGAGCCAAAGATAATTATGGAGCATATTTTATGGCATATGTTATAGAACCAAAAAGGCCCTGGTCTTTTAATTTTGAAAAATTTTCCAGTAATTTTGCACTGAAAATAAATAAATAAACATAAACGTTGCAATACAAGGTGTACTAATTCAGTCTTGGTAAAAAAAAAAAAAAAGGTATACGTATACCGATTTCGTCTAGACGAAAAAAGAAGAAACATACCGATTCCGTCACTCAGATTTAAGGCGTTTTATATAGACAATTTTAAAAAAAATTACTTGTTGTCATGTAAATATATTTCAAAAGTAATTTCACTAATATCCAGAACTACGTCTGTATTATTGTTGCGATTTTTTAATAAGTATTGAAAATGAGGCACAACGAGCTTTGTGTCGTCGTGCACTTGTCTAATTGGTTTTCAACGTACAGAAAATTTTTAAACTCGAATATATATATATTTATTAGGATTCCGTAGATTCTTTACAAGAAAAAAGCGAAAAGAGGATTTTTATATTTTGATTAAATATTTTTTTTGACATATACCGGATCTCAGACATGCGAGTATTACTCATACACTCTCACCGGTCATATGCTCGTGTAATTTAAATTGCCTATACAAAACTCCTTAGAAACGAATCGTTTCTAAATTGTATACCTTTCTTTTTCCTCGGGACGGGAGTGTTATACAATCGTAATTCGACGATCCAATAAATATACGTACATCAGCTGAAGAGTTTGGTGAATATGTGAAAATTCTAAAATAAATTGAATTAAAAACTGTTTGGCGCCATTTGTATAATAGAGAACTAATATAGAAAACAACATAATATTATTATACTATGCGCAGGGCAAACAAAAATCCAATTGTGCAATAAAAATACCGTAAATAATTTTTTTTTTCTTTTTTTCACGTCCGTATTTTTCGCCCGTTTTCGTCGGGGTGTTTATTATATTTTGTGTTTTTCTTTTTGTTTCCCCACAGCCAGCGGCAAACGAGCACGCCAACGCAACAGCAACAACAGGAGACGTTGTAGGACCGACCGACGAGGTGGACCGGTGCAGAACCACCTCTGTCGGACAGCAGCAGCGGCGACGGCAACCACCACCACCAGCAGCAGCACCACCACCACCACACGACACCATCACCGCCGGCGGCGGCGGCGGCGGCGGTTACTGCGGCGTGGAAGCAGCACCAACAGCAACGGGTCAGCAACACCACCACCACCATCAGTTCCTGTCTGCAACCGGTGCTACGGTGTTGTCTGCACATCAACCACCGTCATCGACTATCGGAGGAGGAGGAGGAGGAGGTGGAGGCGGAGGAGGACGCCCCGCGATGGCTGCCGGAGGAGGAGCAGCAGCTGCGATGGTCGTCGACGACGGGTCGAGCGGTTACGGTAGCCCGGACTCGGAAACCGGGCTCGAATCGACCACGGCAGCCGCAGCCGCAGCCGCAGCCGCCGCTAAGGCCGCGACTTGCACCGTCGTCGGTGCGATCGCATCGTCTGCGTTACTACAATAACGCCGTCGTCGTCGCCACTCATCCGCTACGCAACTGATCCGCGCCACTGCAGCAGTTTTCAGTCCCCACAGGGTCCATACCACAAACATACACCCATCTTTTTCGGACCCCGACGAAACGCATTATAATACGATATAATCATATATTTTATTTCCTTCTCGTTCCCGACGTTCAAAAGGTTTCTTATTTTCTTTTCGTTACAACAATATTTTATATAATATTATGTCGTCATCGTGCGCGCGCCACTCGCACAAACGATTTGATGAACAACATTTTCGTTCGAAAGTAATAGAAAAAATTAAAAAAAAAAAAAAAGATTAAATTCGTTCGTGTGTAATGTGTATATACGCGGCGCCGTATCGTTCTAGTCCTAAACGATGCCAAATCACAATATTATAATGTGCTGTTTAACGTTTATTGAATGTTAATTTGAATTTTATTATTTATTTATTTATTTTTTTTTTTTTTTTTTTACCTCTCGTTTTGTTATTATTATAATTATTAATGTGTTATTATTTTTTAATCGTTGTCGTCGTAAGAGGAGACTCGGGGTGACGAGACGCGAGATACTCAAAAAGCAAAACCGTTTAAATTATCAAATTCGATTGAATTACCTACTCTCTTTCTCTCTCCTCTCACGGCGCGTCGTCAATCATCCCGAATACGAGAGAGGGGGGGAGAAGTGGAAAACAAAACGCCTATACCTCTATATTATAAAATACAATATAGTCTTCGTCTATATCAAATTTTATTAAATATTCAGTTTACGTTTGACCACCGTTGTATAAATATATATAATATGAAACCGCAATAAAAAAAAAATCAAATCAAATAATTTTTATCTCCGTCTATTTCATTAGAGATTATACGACACATACAACCTCTGCAGGTATGCGTGTATACGCGTTTCCTCAAAGAAGAAAACACACACACACACTAGATTAAAAGATATTTTGTTTTTATCACGGGCGCAGATTATAAGATTACCTATTTATGGAGGAAGGGATCCCCTTTTAACTTTTAATTATTAAAAATAGGCCGACGTGAAAAATAAAAAAAAAATTGTAATTAGGAGTCGAAAAAAAAGAACAAAAATGTCGAGTAAATAACTGTTGTACGACACACGCAATTATTATTAAAAGACTTTTGAAGATAATATATAGGGTACGGTGATTCTGTAGTTAATAAATTTCATATATTATACCGCTCTTTTTATTGTAAATATATAAAAACTCATATATTTAATTAAAATGTTCTTTTTGTATACTTTATTAGTACACCTACAACGGAATTTTAAAAATTACTTTTTTTTTTTATTATTTTATACATTTAATTAATTGATATTTTTGAAACGAAGAGGTTTGAACCCCCTTACCTACGCCCTTAGTTTCTTTTTTTAATACAAATTGCGTTTATGTCCGCCTCGTGTCAATAATATGTCGTCAATAAAGGAATTGAAAAAAAAAATTAAAATCCGAATACACAAAGCATTTTCTAAATGCTCAAAAACGTATAAACTATGCGCAAGCCACCGACCACACTTTATTATTCCACCGACTATATATATAATATATACATTTCATATTACTATTATAATTTATATATATATATATCATTTGTCCATATATTATATTATATGCATAATTGCTGTTTGTATACATTTGAGGGAATATTATTATTGTTAATGTGTAAATTATTATTATTATTATTTATTGTATAAATAAATGGTTCGTGTTCACTAGCTATAGCGATCCGTTGATGTTTTTTTATTATTATTAAGTCAAAATAATTAATAATAAGTGTTTATATACCTTTTCCTAATTGGATTTTGGCTGCAAAACGCCATCACTATGCATATATACTTCTATACTTTCATGCGAATCGTGTACAGTATAATCAACTTGGGTAGTACATTACTATTTTTGTGTATAAACAGTTTTTATTTATCTACTTTTTTTTGTCGAACGTCTAATTTGTTTCTGTTTTTGTTTTTTTTTTTTTTAATGTATTAAATTATTAAACTTGATTTGTAATATTGATAAAACTCATTGTTATTATATATAATATATATTATTTACAATATATTAACGTTTTACGATGAACAAAAAATAAAATAAAATATTTTTAAATTTTACTATCAAAAAAAAAAAAACGTCCATTTATATATTTGAAGAGGAAAAAAAATTGAACAACATATATACTGTGTACCAAAATCTATACTCGCCTTCTTTCACTACAGTTTACGTAGTTTTTTTTTTTAAAAAAAAAATTAATATTTTAAATGTAACATATCCGTTCAGAAGTTGTATACGATTGTTGGGATGAAATAAAATCTGATCTCAGACAAATATTCGTTTTTATTAAATACACACACGCGCACATATAACGATCATTTAAATGACACACACACACTGTACATACGTGTCTTAGAAATTCAAAAGGATAAAATAACTTTACGTCATGATTTGCTATCAACATATACCTCTGCAGAACACAAAGTGCAATATGAAAAGCGTGTACGTCTTAAAACATCACATGTGTATACAAAAAATGGACATTCGTAATAATATTGTGATGGGTCAAAAAACGTATATCATTACAATGTCCTTAATATGATTTTAATAATTCTACTGGACACAAATATTACAAAGACGTGAATGCGAAAACAAAAATTTTAATTTGTTAAACCCGCACATCGTTATAATCGTCAGTCTCAATGATGAGATCTTCTGTATAATAATAATAGGAAAATATTGAAAAATTCTTGCCAAAAACCTTGTAAATAACTCATTGTTGAAACCACGGTTTTAAATTTTAAAACGACGAATAATATTAAATTTTTTTATCTTTTGCTAATTGCTAAACAACAAATGAAAAAGGATCTACTGTTGATAAGTATTAATACGCAATTATTAAATCTCGCGTTTTAATAACATTGTAACTGAAAAATTTATACTGATGTGAAGTTTTTGAGTTGATAAAAACGCAAATAATATTTTGTTATTTTTCAAATAAAAAAAACCAAATTTTGTAGAAATTATTTTTGTTCTTTCGTCTGAAATGATAAATTTGCATTTTCTTCATGTGTAACAAAATTTCAATTTTTCTTTAAAATAAAAATATCTTCTAAAATATTGTGGTCAACTAAAATCGTAAAAGTTTTTATTCTCCGACACAAAAAATAAAAAGTAATAAGCAGTTTAAAAAATATATTGGATGTACTTACATTTTGTACATGAAAAACGTAAAAGTTATACATTTAAAATCAATATTGATAAATACACGCATAACGTTAAACATTGTATTCCTCAGTTCCCCAATTTAAAGCACCACCTATCTCTTCATAATGTTTCTTTATGATTTTGTTCAATTTATCATAAATGATGCGACACCCTCGCACAGCTTCTGACAGAACTGGTTCTACATGGTTGATATGTATTCTCTGTGACGTTTCTAACATCGCTATCTAAAGTAAAAATTTAAAAAAAAAAAAAAAAAGAGACAAATAACTATCAGAATAGTTGGGAAATAAAAACTGTTATGTACCTTTCCAGAAATGGGCAATATTGCTACCGTTAGACTGGGTCCGCCCATAGTTTCTTCGAGATGGCTAATGTCCAATAATGGCGTTTCACCGTTAGCCAAACTCGACGTGCATGAGATCACAAATTCCTCCATAGCGATTCCGGCATCAATCACAGCTAAGGTAGCAGCATTAACACATACACTGTAATTACCGCCGTCTGATTGTAAAACCTGAAATAAAAAACAGTTAAGTTTTCCATACATTTCGGAAGTAATATTATAATTGGTGGAAAATCGACAGTCATTATGTAATATATTTTGTTTTCATTATTTCTATACGGTTATATCATATGTAAATTTTACAACAGACACACTATATTTGTAAATAACAATTGCAACTAAGATCAAAGTAATACTCGAGTGTTAGAACAAATAAATTTTTGAACGAAGACAGCGTAAACAGTGTAAAACTGGAACGTTAAAAAATTACCTGTACGAAAATATCGATCTGAGATTTAGGATAAAGGTCCGTTTTAATCGCAGTTGTCATGGCTTGTTTGAGGTGCAGCGTGAGCTCGGCCGATTTGTTGTCTCTTGGCCGACGTTTTCTTTCGCTCCTACTGAAAGTCGCCATGCTGTACTGACAGTTGATCACGGCACTGTCGTTGGGCGCTTTCGACCGATTAGTCCGAATCTAAACGAGATATGTTCGGTTAAATCGCGGGAGAAAAATCAAAAGCAACAATGAAACCACGTTCGCATACCTCGTGCGGTCCGTATACGGCCGCCACCACTTTCGTGTTGCCCTGTTCCAAGTACGCGCTGCCGTCCGGCTGATTGAAAACGCCCATCTTGCACCTGATCCTGCGCAACTCGTCGGATCTCCGGCCGTCCGTCCTCAAACCTTGTCTGCTCAACAGGTCCATAGTCGTACGACGTCAGTGATCCGCGACACACGGATTTGTACGTAAACGTATTCGCGTCCGATAGACGCAGCGCGAATTCACGTAAACGTCAGAGTGAAAATCCAATACTCTACCGAAGTACGGTGAAGTCTAGTGAACTAAAAACTAAAGAAACCAAAAAAACTAAAAAATTGATAGTCGTCAATGTCCTTATCACCGAACGCGGGGTCGAGCACGTGGTTTTTTAAACGATTCTGCGAGCGCCATCTGTCGCACGTTCGTTTTCTTTTTTTCAAATATTCGTTTGAACTTTATAAGCCTGTAGAACTGTCGGGCAAGCGCGGATCCAGAAAATTTTGATAGAGAGGGCTAATAAAAAAATGGATATACCATTCTATTTTATATTAAATTTATTAGAAGTAACTTCTTTTTCAAACATTAGTAAGTATTTATTAACTTAAAAATAACATTAATTTCTTACAAATATTGTAACTGTAATTTTCTTGTGTTTTTTTTTATTGAATTCTTCTGGAGTAATTTTAATAATACATTAATATTTAAATTAATTAATATAATAATATACCTTCGAATATTATTTTATTTGTGGCATAAATGACAGCGGGTACCCAAGCACCCATAGCCTCCCTGAATCCACGCCTGTAGTGTCTGAATACCTTTTTTGTACTAACAAAAACTTGCCTTTACAACTACTACTAACTACAACTTTACTAAAAAGGCAGTCTTAAACAAATACGTTTTCGAAACGTTCAGACTTGAAAATAAAGTCATTACGGTATTAACTGTGTACCTCAACATGACTGGAGTATCATAAAATTTACTATTTTGTCAAAGACTTTGTCTGAACAGTGTTGAAAATACAATGACAATGTTGTTTGCATTGGGACGAAAAAAATAAAAACTCGCTGCAAGCAGACTTTCGAAGTAAAAAAAATACAGCTCCACATAATGCGAAAAATTTACAGATTATGGATTTATATGGTTCACAGAGAACATAAATATAAAAAAATACAAAACTTTTAAACCACAATTCAGTTTTTAAAATACAAGTGAATAAAATGTAAATATATTTGAAGGGCTACGGAGAAAATAGATAATAGTCAATTTTTTTTTGTAATTTTTCTTTTCTTAAACTTAAAAGTAAATTGAATTTTCTTGTTCATTTTGTCGAAAATTATTAATATAACTAAATTATATTTTTTTGAATTATCTCGTACTTAATTTGTTGGTTTTTTTTGAGTTCTGAAACTATAAAACTGCAATACTGAATATTTTAGGAATATTGACAATTATCGTTTTTCCCCGTAGCCCTTCATTTGTTTTCCGTAATAATACAAATAATTAGTAAAATATTTTTCTTTGATGTTCAAATACCAAAGGGTTTTCTACACCTACACTATATGTGAATGATGAGGTTTCCATCATATCTTTTAGTTTATTAAAAAATATATAATTGTCAACAACACATAATGTACAATCGATCTAATTTAAATTTAAAAAGGTTTGAATTTTCTACTCTGTTTTAATAATTCAATTTTTGATTTATCACTGTCAAACTTGTTACGCAACTCCATCAATTCTGAAAAAGACGAATCGTTTTTTTTTTAAATAAAATTACATTCAGTTACAAAGTTTAAATTCTTACGGTTGATTTTGGTTTCTTTTATTTGGAAACGGTAAAAGTTTTTCAACGTTTTCGTAATCTTTTTCTTTGCTTCTTTTTTCATTATATTATTCTTGATTACTTCCTTACGTGCAAAACCTGGATTTCTTCCTCTGCAAACGTTATAAAATTTTATTAATAATAAAACTTATAAAAAAAATAAATAATGTTAAGTGTAATAAAATCTGATGAATTTTTAATCGTTAAATAACTGTAAACATTGAACAAAATGATTAAATTAACAGTATATTAAGAATTTTTCATAAAAAGAAGTTTTGTTTTTCTATTTATCAACATTATCGAGTTCCAAGTTCACAAATAAAAACATAATATATGGCACAACTATATAGGTTGACATTTTAATTCAAAAATAATTAACGAACAATTAAGTCCTCAAAGATGTGTTATCTTTTTGGAAAGGTGAAATGGGACGATGTGACTTGTTTTAAGAATGCAATTAAACTATATTAAGTAATGGTCATTTGACTCTGAACAATAAAAATTTACTTTTTTGTAACAGTTTTCCATCCATCATCGTCTTCATTGTCGACTTTTTCTTTTTCGACTTGTACTTGTTCTGCTGATTTTTTGTCATATTCTGCCATATATGTATCAATCTCGGATTGTAATTCTTTTGTGTCGACAATACTATCGTTGTAATTTTTACACCATCCTAAAGTAAAAAAGGATAAATTTAGAAAAATATTATAATTATATGTGTACATTTCGTACGGTTCACAACATTTGTGATCGGAGCAGCTTGTGTAGACAATATGAACGGTTCACTTTCTGTACATTTTAATGACAATGCGTTTTCCAAACCAGACGCGTGTGCAAATACAACATAGGCCACTTTGAAACCCTGAAATTATTATATAATATAAAATTAATACATAGTCAATAGCATGTGTATACTACGTTCATACTCTGATCATTTCGGGAACAAAATATTTGGATGCCGATATTTCTGTTTCAATTGGTGTCGGTTCTTTGTGGAAAAAAACAGACTTAACTTTTCCACAACGACGAAAAGCGTGTTTTAGAACATTCTAAAGTTGTTGAAAACAAAATGACATTAGACAAATACGATTTTAAACAGAACAAACAGACTTTACTACCCACCATAAATTTTCAGATTCTTTTTTTTTTTTAAGCCAAGACAAATTAACGATTTAAAAATTACCGTGAAAATAAAAATTTGCAAAAATCGACAGTCGTTGAGTTATGTGTGAAAATCATTGGGTTTTAAAACATAAATCGCAACATTTTGAAATCGGCATATTTTTCACTATTTACCTACCAACTCAAAATACCGATTTCGTGAAAAACTACTATATCCTAAGAATAACGCGATACATTTTTTTATTTTTTAGAACGGACTTTAGACATTGTCGTATTCATTCCTGGGCATTTTAACTATATTGTAAAACCGATAAGTTTAAATTTGCGCTATAACATCTCGAAAATATTGATTTCCGTCGAATTCTGTTTGTACCCTGGTTTTTCCGCATAAAACAGCGCACAATTTGGAAAAAAAGAAAAATCTAGAAAACGAGAGAGAGAGAGAGACGATTAAAGCCCCAGATTTGAGCCGACCCATGTTTCCCCGCGTAATTATATTACTTGATCGCAAAAATCGGGAACGCCGACCACGAACAGCGTTTGATACTCGGGTTTTTGCGGACATTTCTCTCTGGTGATGTGCATTTTTATAAACAATTGTCGTACAGCCGTGGAATTTTCGTCGGCCATTGCCGGGAGAACTGTAAAAAATCATTTTAATTACGGAACGGACGGTCCTCGGAGTACTACGAACGCGATTGAAACCGTAAAACGTACCTTTGAAGCCGGCGCAGTCTTCCATGTCGAGAATTCCAAAACGGGTAAACGGAATATTCGGTGAATTGTTCCGTTTTAGTTTATCGTCGCCGCGACGATCACGTGCGGACACGGGCCGACGTTTTAATCCGATCCGGTTGTTATCACTTGTCGCCCGAGTTATCGCCAGCGGTTGTTATCATCGACCAGTGCGGCCAGGACGACGGGACGCGAAACGGTTGCACTGTCAACGCGGTGACCACCGAACCGCGCGCCGGGGAGTCATTAATTGATAAATTCCCCCTAGCGTCGTGTGGTTCGGGCGACATACAATCTATTTTTACACGGTCTCTTCTCAAGGGGTTCCGAGTAGGCAATTAAAATATACGTTTTAGATAATATTATAATCCCGTTTCAGTATCGATTTTATTATTATTATTTTTATGTAATGGTTTATAAAATATAAACTGTTTTACCGGGGAACGAGTTTTCACCAATGCTGTTCACGGAGATACGATTTCCTAATTTTTTCCAATACGAAGAAGAGAATTCAATATCTACGTCACTATTGAATAATGATTGAAAAAGGAAAAACTTAAAAAAAAAAAAAAAGGATTTACAGAGAAATAAATTGTATTTATTTCGGATAAAAAATTAAAAACGCTACGCGATCCGGACGAAATTCTCCTCCGTATAATATTGCAAAAATATCCGTGAAACCTTATCGTAAAAATAGCGTTGGAAAAATCGTTTGTTACAAATCCCGTACAAAATAAATTTTATCCTCGCCAATTACGGTCGCCGATATGGTGTACCGATTAAAATCTCTTGTCGACAGTCTGCTGTCGATCGTAATGATTAGAGCAGCTGTACCATAACTATGGGGTGTACGTTGCACGTGTGCGCTTCCATATCGACGAAATTCATATTAATCTCATGTAAAACCAATAATATGAATATCATCGGTTCGTTTCCAAAATCACTTTATACCTGAAATTAAAAGTGCTCTTTATTTTTTATTTCTTTTGATGTATTAGTGTACGAAGAGAAAAAAATATGTATAAAAATGTTCATACATTCAGTAGGATTAAATTATTTATTTCAAAATGTGATTCGAAATTTATTCAAATCGTGCAATTTTTATAAATACCTATATAGATCTGTATAAGTTAAAAATAAAATATTATTGAAAATTATACGTGTAAAAACCAGTGTAAATGCGAAAAATGTTTATATATTACAAAAACTGGTGTTTATAATTGTGTAAAAAAAAAATAAAAATAAATTGGTGTCGACGAATATCAAATATGATTATGTCTTATAACACGAGTCTCGCTAATCTTGTTCTTATAATATTAATATACAGATTACTCCGCTTACACAATTCGTTAAATCCCTTTATACGTATAGCATCCAATTCTATAAACATATCGATCCTACCGTGAATAGAAAATTCGACACATAATATGTTATTATTATTATTATTATTATACTTTGTATTAAAATTAATTAATTGCTTCGAAAATTATGCGGAAATCGGTAAGTACCTAATAATATATTTTATTTTTTTTTACAATATGTTTATGTTCTAATATTTTCACTAAATATAATATATTTTTAACAATATTATAAATTAGTAATTTTTTCGTTATTGTTTATTAATCTGATTTAGATACTTATAGTAAATACCGTTATTTTTAAATGTTTTGGTTTTCATTTTTTTTTTTTTTTTAGGGCCTGAAGCCCTTATCCCCAAGTAAAATTAGATAACCCCTCCGAAACCGTTTGATTTTTTCCCCTTTCTATTTCGTTCGGAAAACCAAGTATAGCGTGTAGTAAGAGACGCGATCTCATTTCCAAGTTGATGCGCGCCGGTCCGACGAGGAGGAGGGCAGACGGTGATGTAGACTGTTCGGGGCCCCGAGTTCGGCTAAAGCAACTAATCCTATGTTTTACCTAATTTTTACTTTTACATAAAAACTGCGATTAATCGAATTAAAACACAAGATCGACTTTCAAGCTTGTGTACACTAACTACGTTGCCTATTCTTACTAGACAACTGGATTATGTTAATATTATTAATACTTTTGCAAACAAAAAAAAAAAAACTAATTTTCCAAGTAACTATATATTAATAATAAACTTACTAATAATTCATAATATAATAGTAATTTTGTACCATATTATTATAATAAGCGTTAATAACGAAATGATTTTTGCCTTTGATTTGTTGACTATCCTAAATCTTAAGACGCCCATTTTGTTATACACATTTTAGAGGACCGTTAATGATGTGTTTAATATTTGACATTGGAAAGGAGGGGTCCGGATTAGTTTATCCCCGAGGCCCTTGATTTCTCTCCACAGCCCTGGACGCGCGTCTAAAAACATACTCGCTCACATTATCGCTATTAGTGGTCGTGCGGCGGTTTAGGAACGGTATCGACCGCAACCGGTGGTGGGCTATGCAAGTGTTCGTCCGGCGCGGACCGAGAGTCTCTTCTAAAATGCATCCGCAGACGATGACCCGGACTGGGGATGTAAACGTGTTTCGATATTATTCGTCCCGTGTGCGTATAAAAACGGTTGGCGTAACGGAACGGCGGCACCCGTGACCCCGATGGCGTTTTCGAGAAATTGTCGAACAACGGCCACGCGTCGTCTCACGTTTTGCCGAGCACGTCGCGAAGGTGTTTTGTGCGTGGCCGTCGCCGCCGCCGCGACAGACCGCACACGCGCGCCAGACGAACGTGAGCGATGGAGTTATTTAAGTGAGAGCGAGCGAGAGAGAAGCGCAAGCGCGCGTGTATACGACGCCAACTACCGGTGGCCGCTACTGATGCCACCACCACCACCACCGCCGCCGCCGACACCGCGAGACGTCCGCGAATCGTGGCAGAAGCACAAGTAGTAGCGATCGGCGGCGGTAGTGTGTTTTTCGCGTGAACGTGTGTGTGCGTCTGCGCGGCGCGCGCGTGTGAGAGAGTGTCGTCGTCGTCGTGTGTATCATATACACCGCCGCCGCCGTATTTATTATATACGAGCGGAGCAAAAAACATTCGGTGAGCGCGCGCATGTGTGTGTGTGTGTGTGTGCTTGTGGTACGAGCGGTGGTGATATATAGATAACAGACCCGCGCGCGCGTTTTCGGGGTCTACGCGTGTCTCCACACCGCCCGTCCACCGCGCGCGCGCGCCGTGCGACCACTACCCCCACCCATCTCGTCCACACGCACCAATTCGCGCGCACCCGTGTACTCGTACTCGCGTTTGTGTGTGTGCGTGTGCGTGTGTGTGTGTGTGTGTCGTCCATCCGTCCGCCCACCCGCCCTCCCGCCGCTATCACTGCCGCCGCCGCCGTCGCGTACGTATAGTGGTGTCGTCGTCGTCGTCGTCGCCGCCGCCGCCGCCGTCGTCGTCGCTGCCGCCGCAGCCGCCGCCGTCGTTGTCACCGCCGCCGTTGTCGTCGCCCCGTCGTTATCGTTTTTCCGTAGTGGTGCGAACGGGTAACAACAATAACAATAAAACCGGTGTCGCCTCTAAACGAGCCGTAGCCTAGTGCTGGCCTCCGCCCCGCCGCCGCCGCCGCAGCAGCAGCAGCAGCCTCCGACGCCGCCGCAGCCGCAGCCGCAGCAGCAACCGCCCTCCCGCCGGAAAGCCACAAAAATAGGCTGGCCTAATGTTATGGGGTGTTTTGGAAGCGCCGCGGCCAAGACGGACCACGACGATGCGAAAAAGGGCAAGGAGACGAACAAAAAGATAAACCAGCAGCTGCAGAAGGACAAACAGGTGTACAGGGCCACGCACAGATTACTGTTGTTGGGTAAGTGTTCCTGGGTGTTCTGCACTATTTTCTTTTTCCACTTTGTCGTTTCGTCGTCATTCCTCCCGTCCGTGTTCAACTGGCACCAGCCTTTTGCTGTCGTCCCCCTTTTCCCCTCAGCTCCCAAAAGCTCGATCACCGCGCCCCCTTGTTTTTCCATTTCGACGATTTTTGAATCTGACCCGTTCGGTCAAAACGTCATGGCACGATGGCATACCCATGCTTAACGTTTTCTAACCCGTCTAACGTTTATCCCTTCGATGGACACTATACAGTTCCACAACACTTCCATCTCGGGTACTGATACAACATCCAACGGAACGCTCTCCTATAGTTATCGCTTTTGCCACGCACTACATGCTCCACTCACTCGTCTATCGTTTATTCCTACCGTCCACAATAGATTTCGTATGACGTCTACAATTGTTTTATTTTTCTTTCGTACTTTGAGTGTCCTTACAATATTATTGTGTCATTTTATACAATGACGTTTTGTCTTCATAAACACTTTTCAATAATAATAAAAAAAACCAAAAGTTTTGTTAATAACAATAATTGTTCCGCCGTTCTTGTAACCATGTGTGTAATTAATTTTGGTCAACGTTTGTCCAGTTTTAATTTTGTACTTGTAAGTATAATATGCGCTTACACGTGTATTTCGGATTATTTTCCTAGCATTCAGTCTCGAATCAGTAATGTCCTTGGAAACCTAAATAAGTGTAATTAATTAAAAAATAATCTTTATTTGTAGTATAATAGTATTTACATGTGTCAATGGTCACAATAAACCTGTGCCGTTTTTTATTTTCTATTGTACATACATATTTCGTTTTTTTTTTTGCAATTTTGAGTAACAGATTACAATATTTACATGTGACAGTGTAACTTTGTTAATAACCTAAACATGATAGCGTATATTATAATCGATTAAAAATATAAACTTGAAAATGTGCCAAATGTTGTGTCTTGGTTAGTTTTAAATTTATATTTTTCTCACAACATCTACTAGAAAAAAAAATACAATTCTGTGCATATTTATAATGAAAAGATGAAGAAAAAATTCTTAGCATAATATTACATTTGTTCTGATGTCTTTTTTCTTTCTTTCTTACACCAAATGCCTCCGTGTACACGCTAAATACTCAAAGCGTGACCGTGGCCATCATCAATACCAAATTTTCTATCCAATTGTGTATAGATATTTATTGAAATAAATGTAACGTCTAAAAGTTTTCACCATTTTTCAAAGGATATTATTATTATTATTATTATTATTATGTTATTATGTTACCTAGTGTGATATACCTACTCAAAAAACACGAGTTTTGGTATGGTGATGAACATCGGTTTCAATGAATGTTCAGAATAGTTAAACTGTTTTGTTTAAACGAAGAGAATTCCTTTCAAAGTCTGAACACTCATTCCTAATTGACCATAGTATTATTGTGACGTTAGACAATAATGAGAATATGTTGTTTCTAAAAATATTCTATTATTTCAGTAGTGTCACTACTGCATCCACAATAGTTGGAAAGTTGTAAAATCTAAAACATTGAAATAACAAGATAAGATAGTTAAATGAAACAATGGTAACCCAAACCATGTCTTAATCGACCAATTTTACCTACTACCTACATATGTGTCCTTGCGTTATATACTGCGAAAATTGATCTTTCGTGTTTAAGCAAATCAAATTGAAAATAATTAAAACCACTGTCGAGAAAACAGATATGCCTAGATGGTGATTTTACAATTTTCTTTTTTTTTTTTTTATATATATATATAAATTCACCTTTTTTTGTATTGCTTTTATAGGAGCTGGAGAATCTGGTAAAAGCACAATCGTAAAACAAATGCGAATATTGCACGTAAATGGATTTAGCGAAGAGTATGTATATTATTGATGTTGTTTTAGAATTTTAAATTAATATGAGTATGTTAATATTAGAGAGAAAAAACAAAAAATCGAAGATATTAAGAAAAATATTAGGGATGCCATATTGGTGAGTTTTTTTTTCTCATTTTTTCTCTTCAAATTTTAATAGCTATTAAAATAGCTGTGTAATGTAAATATTTTTATTTGTATATGTATTTATATATTTTTAGACAATTACAGGTGCCATGAGCACGCTCACCCCACCAGTACAATTAGAACATCCTGAAAATCAGTTTAGGGTCGATTACATGCAAGATGTTGCCTCACAACATAACTTTGAATATACTACGGTTAGTGATATTTGTTTCCAATGGTTTGTGATTTTCTACTTTAATTTACTGTTTTACTGAATGTGATTTTTGCCGCATAGGAGTTTTATGAACACACGGAAATACTGTGGAAAGATAGAGGTGTACAGTCTTGTTTTGAAAGATCCAACGAATATCAACTCATTGACTGTGCAAAATAGTAAGTATATTATGCAATATTTTAAAATACTATATGATAAATCATAAAAAACTATAGAAAAATCAAAATCCTTCAATGTTTTGTCTTCTACAACTCTTATAGAGAGTGCCCCCATTTAGTTACAAGAAGTACTTACTATTTAAATTTATAATTCTCTTAGTTAATTTTTTTTTTGTTCAGTTGTTTAACAGTTGGCACTGACTAAATTTTATTTGTTTTACAGCTTCACAATATGTGTGTGTTTTAAGCATTAAATTTTTATTTTTGATATTTTATTGATTGTCCAATAGAAATCTACGTTAAACATATTTTTATTCTTTATATCCAATTCATGTTTCGTTACAAACTTTGAAATGTATGATTTTTTTTTTCTTTTTGCTTTCTTAAAAAATATATTTATTAAATACTGATAAGATTTGTGTTGTAAACTAAATTTGGATTAAACATGTTTAAAATAAAATGTACTTTCATAATAATAATAATAATAAAGAATTATACTATTTTTATTTGGATTGGTGGTTTGTAATAAATTGACTTCATTGTAATTATTTTTTGATAGTATAACATTTTTTTAATTTATTATTTGTATTGTAGTTTTCTCGATCAAGTACACATTATCAAGCAACCAAATTATACGCCTTCAGAACAAGTAATTATATTATTTACAATACATATATGTGTTTTATTACTTTCAAATTATTTTATATTAATTAATATTATTGGAGTTTTGTATTGAAAATCATACCGTCAAGTCATATTTTTATTGTTGGCTAATTGCATCGGTAAATATTATATGTTCATAACTGGGTTGACCGTATGCAACCTACAGTTCACTTTATTATGTGACCTACCATTTTTAATCTTATCATTGGTGTTTACCAGGCTTAATAGTAATATTCTTAAAGCTATAGTACAAAATTAATCAGTATGTAGTTTAACGTTTATGAATCTTCTGGTAGTGAATCATTTTTATAAAAGGATATTAATCCAGAATTTGTGCTAACACAGAATGTTTAAACATGCATACTAAACTATTATAAATCACTGTATTTAAAAACTAACCCCCATTTTGAATATAGCTCAGTGTATTATAATTAATTAAATATGATTAGATTATATATGTGTTTTAAGTTGAAAATTAGAGTATAATAGGTTTTTTATTTTATAAAATTGTATGTTTATTTCAAAATTGATTAGGGTTTTTTTTTTAATTTCATTTATTATAGTATATATCATACTAAAACATTATGCATAATTTAAAGTTCTTTACATAATTATTTTTGAAATTAAAACAATAGTTCAATTAAATTACTTAATACTGTGGTTGGAACGTTTTAGTCATGATCATTGATGGGGGGTCACATACTTTGTTTAAGCGTATTAAATTTATATGTAATTCCGGAAAAAATGTTTTCAATAAATTGAAATATTTAAATGGATAAAAAATGTATACATTTTTTTCTAATTACAATTATTAATGATTATAATTTAAACAAATTTAATATAATTTATTATTAATATTTATTTATTTTTTTAGGACATACTTAGATGCCGTGTTTTAACTTCTGGTATATTTGAAACACGGTTTCAAGTTGAAAAAGTAAATTTTCAGTAAGTGAAAAATATTAAATTAATTATTCCAAATAAAATGTCTAAATTAAAATAATATATATATATAATTGCAGTATGTTTGATGTGGGAGGCCAAAGAGATGAAAGGCGTAAGTGGATACAGTGTTTTAATGATGTCACTGCCATCATATTTGTGACTGCTTGTAGTAGTTATAATATGGTCCTTAGAGAGGACCCTACTCAAAATCGACTCCGTGAGTCGCTAGATTTGTTCAGAAGCATTTGGAACAATAGGTTATTTATATTTTATATTATTTGTAAATATAGAGTTTTGTATTTTAATAATATAATAATATTTTTTTTTTTCATAGGTGGTTGAGAACGATATCAGTCATATTGTTTCTGAATAAACAAGACTTGCTGGCCGAAAAAATCAAGGCTGGTAAATCTCGGCTAGAAGATTATTTTGCCGAATTTACACGTTACCAAACGCCAATGGATGCTACTCCTGATCCAGGAGAAGACCCTCCAGTTATTCGCGCTAAATACTTCATCCGAGACGAGTTCCTTGTATGTTATTGTTGTCAACGATATAGTTTCATAGACAAAATGCTGCTATTATTGTGTGTAATATTGATGGACTTCATTTTACTTGGTTTACAGCGTATCAGTACTGCCAGTGGCGAGGGTAAACATTACTGTTATCCACATTTCACTTGCGCTGTTGACACTGAGAACATCAGGCGTGTGTTCAATGACTGTCGCGACATCATACAAAGGATGCACCTGCGTCAGTACGAGTTGCTATGATCTCTCCCTTATCCACTAAAACATATACATACACAGGTCTCTTAATTATTCTGCAGCAATTTCGAGTAAGTAATTCAATTGTTTTAAGAATACCATTCATTTGGCTTCTCAAACATCACATGGAACATTATCATTAATGTTATCATTTTTTTTTTTTTTTTTTCAATTAATGAATACATGTTTGAATATAATTGGATACCATATGACTTTTTACTAGGTACCAACTTTTATTAATCATATATATATTTAAATTACTATAATAAAAACGGTTAATTTATATAGATGTAATATAAATATATAAAACAAATAATTATTGCTCTATACAAATTAAGTCAATATTAATCATAGTATTTAAATTAAGGATGGAGAAATTTCAATTCTCAAAATTATTATTTATAGTAGTATAATGAATTTAAATTTTGGTCAACAAATTTCTTAATATATTTATATCATAATTTTTTTTTATGTCAACATTATTCTACAAATTAAGTTTTTATTATAGCATTTTTTTTTTTAATAATAATAATAATAATAAAAAAAATTAATATTTACTTCCTCAAAACATCAAGTAAAATATCCAATGTATTATTTTATCTTTTTTTTTTTAACAAAATCTAAATCAAATTATATTTATTTATATGAAAAATATACCAAAGACTACATTAGAAAAGAAAATTATTGTTATATTAATTATTAAATAAATATATCTCATTTGATTTGATCATTTTGCTTAAATTAATTCTATGTTTTCATTTAATTTATAATTGCGAGTAAATATTATAATACCAATTATAGGATGTTGTTAGTTGATAATTAAATAAATAAATGCAATAGATTCTTGATAATTCGTTGTAAAATTAATAATTGTTATTTTCTATCAGCAAAAAATAAATTTTATAACTAAAGAATATTCAACTATTCTATAAATAACTGGATTTTGGGTTGAATTTAATTTTAAATAGATTTACTATTGATATTTCATATCAAAATGACTTTTGATACATTACATTTTAATATAAAATGAAATAAATGTATCACCTTTTTTTTTAAAAAAAAGTCATTGATCATTCAACATCTAACGAATTATTTGGTATTTCAATAATACCAATTATTATATTAAATAATATATTTTTATTATTATTATTTAACAGTTTACACATGTTTTGTTTTTATATAAACTGTCATTAAATTATTAGTTTTTTTTTTTATCTGAATTTGTTGACCTTTCAGTATTATCACGTATATTATTTTAAAAAACATTTATTTTGAAATTATTAGAATTGAAAAAAAAATATTAATATTGATCCATCCTTAGTTTTCATGTTCACTTCAAATGGTTACCTGGTTAAACTGGTCTAAATGTTGAGTGGAATTGACTAATTTATGTAAATGTATTATACAACTAGTGAAAGCTTACCGATTAATTTTGGATGGGGTTCAATTATATATATATATATATATATATATATATATATATATATATATATAGTACAAGCACTCCAATTTAATGTGTTTTTAGACTTGTGTATTTTGTAACATTGAGCTACCATTGAACATAATCAAAATGAAATATCTTTGTTTTTTATTATTTTTTTTCAATTATATATAATATTAACTATAAATGATTTTTTTTTATGAAATTAAAATTCTATGTAATGGCACACCACTAACATTTCTCAAGTAATTTTTTATTACTAATAAAATAAACAATATATATTTTTGTTTAATCGTTGCATTATTTTCTACAAAAAAAAAAAAGAAAAAACGCTAATCAAATGTGCTGATTAAAGTATTTTTAAATATGAAACTAAATTGTAAATTATTTCTGCTAAACGATATACTGTGACAACTATTATTATAATTTTTTTTTTTCTAAAGTTTGGTCTTTTATTTGATCAGTTTGTATTTATAAATTAAATTTCAAGTGTTCACCACTTAACATATTCGGTAAATAATTAAATGTCTCCATTTTTATATAAGTAGTATTTTGTCTACTTTAAATTTCAGTAAAAATTATGTTTTATTGATGATTAAAAATATTTCAACACATTTAACTTTATTGTAAAAATAATAAAGTAACATTATTACAATAAAACTTTTATATATATTTAGAAAATTAACTGAATATATTATATACATTTTTTTTTTTTTTTTGTTTAAATTCGATTTTCAGAATTACAGATTATCAAATTTGTTTCAACAAATCCAAACATTTCAGTAGCGCATGCGTTATTGAGATTTATTCCTTTTGGTGAACATTCTTTTACAAGCATCCAAATACAGTTTTTGCGAATAAAAAAAAAAAAGAAAGGAATACATATCTAGATTTTAGTACCTTCAGAGACTTGTAGGTACAATACGATGAAATGTTTTGCCTAGTCACACTTTTAGGTAATTTGTTAGCAGGTGTAGTTTAAAAATAAATAAAATTTCATTGATTTATTATAAATCTATAATTACTAAATAGTATACAATTTTTAATTTTAATTGTTTCATTGTGTTGTTCAATGTCTGCTACGATGAATTATGAATATTCACCAAAGAATACATTTTATATTATTATTATAATTTTTTTTTTTAACTTTTGGTTTTAAAATTGGTGATACATTTTTCTAACATAGTATGTAAAATTAAATTGTCATTGGTTATATTATTATTATTATTATTATTGTTAATTATTATTTACTGGGTACAATAATGTTCTAACCTAATGATTATTTTATTATTTATATTAAAACGGATACTTAGTTCAATGATGCTGTTGTTTCACTGCAGTATGATGTCCACATTCAATAATGTAAATAATTGTACGCATTAACATAATTTTTTTTAACTATATAATATTTGCAATGTTCCATTACAAAAAAAAGTATCGCACAACTGAAAGTATATAAATATATATATATATATATATATAAAACAATTTTTAATATTACCATTATGAATGTTATACTTGTAAATCCAATGGTAAAATTTCCAAATCTTATGTAATTATGTGTATAGACAAATATAACTAATTATATTATATTATGTTTGTAACTTACTAGTTTCTTTAAATGATGTATTGTTTGTTTCTTGTTATAAGTCCTGTATTAAGTTATTATAGTTTTATTTTCAATATTCATTTTTACTTTTTTGTCTGGGATCTTTATGCATATTTTTTTTTTTTTTTTAATTTACCTAAATGCATTATTCAGTGAGGTTCCTGGGCTCCTATATATGTATATCGATGATAATTATACAACATAAATGTATATCAATATTTTGTTTGTTATTAATTTGTTTTGTTTTTTGTTTGGTGCTGCTTTTATTTTCTTCCCCTCTCCTTCCAAGGTTATTTTAAATTCTTATTAAAAAAAAAAATAAAAAAATCATGTACAATTGTTTAATACCAGTGTTTCCTTTTTCTTCGGAGAAAGAAATAATTTAAAATTAGTATTTTTTTTTTACATTTTAATTTTATTTTATTTTACTTACTTTTTTTTTTTTTTTTTTTTGTACATAGATTTAGTGTGAGGGTCTGCCAATATTTAACATCATCATACGAGAGTCAGTTGAAACCATTATTGTAAAATTAGTTGTTCTTTTTACTAAGACTATATGTGTATATATATATATATATATATATGTATGTATATGTATGTATATCTATATATATATATATAGATATAATAGAAAGTACTATGCATAATAAGTAATATAATATAACCTAACAAAAAAACAAAACCAAAAAAAAAATGTAATAAATTATAATTAAATATTACTACTTTGTTGAGTTTTTTTATACATAAAAAAAATATGTTTATTATATATAAAATTATGTATTGCATTTTATTTATACCGATTTTCTTTATTATTTGTAACCTAGTTGAATTGTTTTCTTTTTTTTTTATTAATGTGTTTATTTTATTGTTTCGAAAATTACTTATTGTTTAAATTAACTTTAGATAAAAAAAAAAAAGATAAATAGAAGATTCTGAAGTTTAGGCAAATTTTGTTAACTATTTTTTTTTTCTATTCTATGATATATTTTATTGTTGAAAATAATATTGTACTTTTTAATTGCGTATGAGTAAAAACTTTGTACAAAAGAAAAAAAAAAATTAGCGCAATAAATAATATTACAATATATACACATATATGTATATATGGTATATACGTATATTTATTTTATTATTGTTTTTTTTTTTTTAATTGGTACAAAATTGCTTTTTTAAATAATCAATTGTAATTTTACTATTACAGAAAGAAAGAAAAATTTAATAATAAAAACCGAAATGAAACGTTTAAACTTACCGTCTGCATATCCTTAATCATGTTTAATGAAAGAAAATAAAAATTAAAATATTCAAACAATTACTGTTGATCGTAAAAATAATACTTTTGACCGTGAACAAAATGCTTTTGTTGAAATACATTACACTCGGTCTCCTGCTACGTACTTATACTTACATTGAACGCAATAATTGAAAACAGTAGTTGTCTGCTAACAACACTATATTTCTAAACCTAAATTCGAATTCAATTTTTTGAAACAAAGTAGATTTTTATTTTTCAAAGTGAGATGTAAATATCTATTGTTTTTTTTTTTTCATAACGGGAACAATTTTAAATTTTATAATCGCTAAGATGTATTTTCATTAAACTCTTTTTATATATACAAGTCTGAAATTATTTTTTATGTTCGTAAAAATCCATCAAAAACAATTATCTGACAGTTTCGCAGTCCACATAGAATCATAAATACGACACCTTAATCACAGAATAAATTATTATGTGTAATAGGCGTGTTTTTAGCTGGAATTGAGACATGTTGATTTTATTAAAAAAAAAAAAAAAAAGTTATTTTTTATATTATATACATAATTTGTACAATCTGTAAATGTCCTTTTACAATAAGCGCAAGTGATTAAGATGAAAATATTATAGATTTTTCTTCTTTATCACGGACTATATGATGTAATCTCATATCCATAGTTGGTGAAGTAAATTAATTTTTATACCTCGCGTTCAATGATATTCATACGTAACACATTATAATAACGTGACACAGTATAGTATGTGTGATAACCGAAAATAAGGTTGTTTGTTTTGAAATAATCGATTGGCGAATATGAAACGGTGTCGACAAGAAGAACGTTATTTGAAACTTTTTTTTTTATACATATACATATGTATATATAAATATATCAGTCTCGAACGACTGTTGTAAAATTCAAACGTACTGAAAAATAATAGAAACTAAAACAGAAGTACCGAAGCCATGTATTATACGAATTCAATAAATACTGATTCTCAGTGCTTTATGTGTACAAACAGTGAATTCCATCATCCGTATTTCAGAATTATCCTTTTCAATATTTTCACTCTTATTCGCGACGCGCGTCCGGGACGAGAGAAAACAAAAATTTAATGATAACAATCCTTATCAGCGGGGAGCATGTGTAAGCAAATCAGTGTTTTTTTTTTTGTCATTCGTTTTGTAAACCAGGTTGCTCGAAATGTGTGCGTCGAACAAATGCCGTTGGACGATATACGAACCGCAACGGTTTCGTCTGGAAACCGGGTTATTGAAATGTGTGTTGCTAAAACGCGTGTCCTAATCTCTGTAATACTATTTATGTTCGTCGCTCCGGTGTTATTGGTAAAGGTGAATTCGATTCGGTTAGGTTCTACTTTTACGGTGTAAAAACGTTCGGAAAATTTTCAACTCTCTCTCGGTATAAATCCGGTATAGAGGCATCGCGAATTTATATGATTTGAAATTCTCGACTTTCGGTGAGTACTACTACCCTCCTCATAGCCGCCGGCCACTGTCCGGTTTCCTCCGGGCAATTCGTTGTGATTTCGCGCGCTCTTTTTTTTTTTTTTTTTTGTTTTCTAATCCGTCTTGTTTGATTGCGTTTATCTCTCGGCATGTTTGTCGTTTTTTTTCAGAACCAACGGCTCGCCGTACCATGTCCGTCGAACTGGAGAGGCTGTTCGACGGGTTAAGGCAGTTGACCAGGACGATGCACAGCGTACTGCCGTCGATTCGCAACTGTTTGCAGCTGCACGAGGACATACTGAACTCGATCAGTCGCATCCTGTTCCTGTTGCGGCTCATATGCAATTTGCTTGTCAACCGCGTGCCACCCCAACTCACAGACGGACGGTCTAAGGGGTGATGACTGATTGAAAAATATCTTGTCTGTTTATGATTTATCAAATGTAAAATAATATAATATAATAATATAATCGGTATTCACCGATTTATCAAATGTGTGAATACCTGTTTGAATACCCATTAACTACTGTTTGTTGTTTGAAATATCGATTCTCGATACATGGGATCGATAATAGTCTCGATATATGAAATCTAATTTCTGTTTTATGCGATCTCATAAAAGGGTGTATATCGGTATCGAAATAAATACAGGCTTGCGCAGAAATTCGATCATTTCGAAACTGCAAATTATTTGTTTAATTTTTAATTACTGTTCTTGAGTAATTGTAGTATCATATGATCCCTTTACATTTTTAACGTATCTATATGTTTAATACTTAAATTATTCGAAGTGACTAAATATTTATTTTCGATTAATTTATTATCGGGTTCGAACGAATCGATTCAAAGCACATAGTGACTGTGCACCATTTATTTTATATTATAAATGGTGCCCTGCGTACTAATAATAATACAATTGCATTTAATCAAAAGAAAATATCGACTAAATAATGGATGTTTGCTTTATGGTAGACATTAGTAATATTAATGTTTGCACAGATGCTATTGCTATAGCTTTGTTTGACACTAATATTGTGGAGTCACAACTATAAGTGAACTTATATTCAATTACTATAAGTGAATATACAACAAACTGAACTTTTTAACTATGAAATTCCTGTTAATTTTTAGAAAAGAAATTAATAAAATTTGTTTTACGACAAAAAAAATATATACAATAGTATTTATAAAAAACAAATTTCTTTATAAAAATTAATTTTTTGAAAATTTCAAATCCTTATTTATATATGGTTTTTTTCTCTTACAGACGGCTTCTTAATGTGTTCAGTTAGTGTAGTAATTTTAAGTTGTATAAAGTTATCACGTGTTGTAAATAAATGTATTTATTATGAAAAGACTGAATAATGTTAGAATTAATATTACCATATTTTTAATTTAATCATAAAATCATAATAATATTTTAGATTCGTTTTTGTATAATATAATATTAATTTGCTGTTTGTTAGGTGTACACAGTTGATTATGTACACCTTATCCGAATGTTAAAATAAGATACACATTATTAAATATTTGTTTATATTATAATATTGTTGTATTGTTTTTTAAATACAAAATTTATTAGTAAAATTAAATTGAACATAATAATTAACACGAATTTGCAATATTCCAGGAAAATGAACATGCTTAGAATGTTCGAAATATGTTTTCCATATAAAACAAAACCTTTGTCAATTTGTTTGACAACAAGATATTTGTCACTAAAAACATAAAGATATATTTTGTCGTGAAGAGAAAATTGTAAAACACATAGAGTGGAAAACAAAATTCTTTGTATATTTTATATATATCTAGTTTTCTGGATGTACTCGTATTTGATATAATTTGTATAAACGGTGTGACCAGTATAGTTCAACTATTGGTGACATAGCCAATGTTAGCATTAGAGTTGTTACACACCACGATTACAATAAAGGAGAATAAGTACTTTAATACTGAGTATTAAATAGATACTTAATAGTGTCCTCGAAGCTCGGGACTCTTGTTTTTGGGCTATCTATCAGTGAAACATTCCGCACACCAGAGTTTTTCCATAGTTTTTTTCACATTTCCACCACAGTATCTTTCGTTGGTTTCATGTCCCATATCGGATGCATTGATTTCAATCTTTTGGGAGGGTGCTCTATGAAGTCGTCATATAGCGGAAGCTCAAGATGTTTTATAATTTTTTAAATTATTCTTTCCTTGTGTTGCCATCTACGTAAGTCTGGTGGGGCTATTTTAGCGAGTGTCGGTAACCATTGCACTTGAGTGGATCTAACTGTACCCGTGATGATTCGTATAGTACGGTTAAGTTCCGTGTCAACTTTGTGGCAATGTGAGCTTCTTGTCCAAACAGGGACGCAATATTCAGTCACACTGTACGCTAGCCTTTTGAGGCTGTGGTTTTAAATAGTTTGAAAAACCTTATATAATTTTCAGGAGTTGGATTGATACGGTTTACGTTTTCCTCTATGTATTTTGCATATTTTTACCAGTCTGCCTTTCGTAGGTTCCATCTTGGCAATTCTGATATATCTATCCTAGGGAAGATAACTCCTATTTCTACTATGACTGGTCGATGTTGGCTTTTCGGAAACTTATTTAGGACTGTGCGATTTACTTCCAACGGCAAGTCACGATCATCTTTTGTAACAAAACACAGGTCTGGGGAAATAATTGTGTCCCATCTACCCGAATCGAAGGTATCTTCTTGCTTGGCGTCGTATACCAGGTGTTTGCGGCCTGCGAGGGACCAGTTTACTAACTGTTCGCCGTTTCCGTCTTCACTTGAGTATCCCCATTCTAAACTATGGGAATAGAAATCGCCTATATATATATTTCTGGGTGTTGGCAGCTCGAAAGGGGTTCGCTGTTCCAATTACACGATGGTGGCTTATACACGTTGAAGGATAGTAAGATCTCCTACGCGTATTCCGATTGCTGCGAATTCATTTCCTTCCACAAGTTGAACGATTTGTTGGTCTATGCATTGATTTACGCATGTCGCGAGAACATGTTTATTGTGCCCAATGTAGTCAATCATTCGGAAACCTGATATTGTGCTATATAGTCTTTTTGTTTTTCCTTCCGCCACGCGTGTCTCTTGAATCGTTAGTACATCAATCTCTTTAAAGATGTTGCTTATTATTTCAGTTTTTGTTTTTGTAAGACCCTCAACATTAATCTGTGCGATCTTTATGTTTCTGGCGAAAAACTTTTTAGCTATTTGGTCCTGGTCGTCATTTGTATTTATTTATTTTTTTTTGGATTTAATAAAAACTCATAAACATTGTTTCGCGAATAAAATGGTTTTTTTTTTGTTCAGAACTCGTTTGTATCAATAAATAATACAAATTCTTTTGGTATTTTAAACGTAACGTCAGTTTAATTCGAATGGTTCTATTCGTGTGATTAATACAATATTGTCTGTGTGTGTGTATTGTTATAGAAAATTAAAAAAAAAAAATTGTATTACGAATCTATAACTTTTCTATTTTATATTACGATTTGCATTTGTATTCGTCAATATAATATTTATGTACTTTTCTGTACGAATAATTGGAGTATAACAATATGTTTTTATTCACTTTAGAACGATATTCTCTTCGAACCAGTTGAAACTTCTGTTGTAACAATATACGTTTTACAAATGAATACTACGAGGTGTGTAATCGCGTGGGGAATGGGAGTAAGGAGAGTGTATATATATATATATATATATAGTTAGGAGGAGGAAAATATGTGATGCGAATACCCATCTGTACACATAACAGAATATGCGATTAATTACGTATACGCTGTAATTTTTTTTTTTTTTTTTTTCTACACAAGCGAGTGATGTTACAACACGAGCAATATTGTTTGACAACGATATGGATAATGTTACGATACGGCGGCGAATGTTTGTAGTCGATCGATGGCGTGGACCAATGATTGTCAGAGATCGTGTCCGCCGGTCGTGCGGTTGCACCCTAATCCCGTGTATGGAAATGTTAAATCCGAAGATTCGGTCAACAGTCAAATTGACTTAAATATGATTTCGTCCGATCCGTTCCACATTATCTCGTGCCTCGGCACGACGAGACGCCCTCATCTTCAGTTACGCCGTAATGTCAATATTTTTAAAACGTAATCCATCGTCGTACATGTAATAATTTAGAGAGCACGCCTACTACACGCATATTTCATTTGCGTTTTGTGCGTTAACGCACGCCTCGAACGTAAACGCGTCACAGAGTACCAAAATATTGGTAAATATTGTAAATCATCATTGCTACTAACAACGGCCTTGGATTGTTTTTTTTTTCCGAAATTTAAAGAGTAAAAAAAAAAAAAAAACGATAAATCGTTCTTATCTATCTATGCACGATGCGCGCTGATAACCGTTATCACGATGAAACCCGTCTGTTTTATAGTTATTTTGTTTTTTTTTCATAGCAGTAAATATAATAATCGCTTTCTGTGTCTTCTGGTGACCTGTTGAATTTCCGTCCACTCCTCCTACGCTGTCTCGCGACTACTGTCGCAGCTGGTTCAATAATTCGGCCGGCAGTCGTCTTGCCGCCGTTCGACGGATCGTTTTTTTTTTGTTATTCGCGTCATATTTTGTGTTTACTCGCTCGCGCTTGCGCGAGTATTATTTTATTTTATACATTACTCTTGTAAACGCGGCGTACTGTTGATATTGATTGCTCCGTAAATCATAATATTATCACGTGCTGTATAATTTAAATAAATATAATTGCTTGTTTGTTCGATTCGCCGTTTAATCAGATATTGTACGCGCGCGCGCGCGCTGAAAAAAACAACGGAATGATGATTCGTTAGTTCCACAATATACGGGGGGGAGTATCCGTTAGCGAGAACGAAAACGACGGATCGATGAATTCCGCGTGTCCGCCATCGGTCAGCGTGTCGTTCGTCGGCAACATAGGCGAGAAAATACCGTTGGTGAACCGTCGTCGTCAGATGTTCGACTATTTCGCACGCATGTTGGGCCATTCGTCGAACGAATCGTCGGAAGATGAACCGTCTGACTCCAAAGACGGGTACGTGGAATTCGGAAATATCGGCGATGCGTCCAGTGGACGTACGCTGGGCTCGTTTGCCGGCGTATTCGCTCCTGTCTGTTTGTCCATGTTCAGTGCTTTGTTGTTTCTACGAGTGGGTACGGTTTTCAATCCGTTGTAAATTTACCTATTATTTAATATTGTGTAACAATGTATTAACGTTTCAAGATGTTTATTTGTGCAGGATTCGTTGTTGGAAACGCCGGTCTCGTTGAGACTATCTTTCAGTTTGCCATCGCTTATACCATTATTGTTTTCACCGTTATGTCTGTCTGTGCTATATCAACCAATGGTGCTGTTGAAGGTGGTGGTGCTTATTGTATCCTTTAGTGTTTTACAATCGTTTTCCCTCAACCAATTAATATTATTTTATTTATTATTTTATTTGATTATTTAATCAATAACTTTTTCAATTGTTTATTAATCATGTGTAATCTTTGTTTCATCCAGTGTATGTGTTTTTAAATTATTTCCTTATTATTACAACATACAGTCATGATTAGTAGGACATTGGGTCCAGAACTTGGAGGATCGATAGGAACATTATTTTTCTTTGCAAATATCGTCAGTAGTGCTCTGTGTCTGACGGGATGTGTAGAAGGACTTATAGACAATTTCGGAGAATCTGGTGAGTGTGTATATATATATATAGAATTTACTATTATATTATACATTGTTCGATTTTTTTATTTTACCAATTTTTGTTTTTTTTTTTTGAGATAATAGTTTTCGTAATTTTATTTTTCAGGTTATTTAATGCCAAAAGATAGTTACATTTTAGCCGATGGTCATTGGTGGAGATTTACTTATACTTCATTATTAAATTTCCTTAATCTGTTAATTTGTCTGATTGGCGCAACGTTATTCGCAAAAACGACTGTTATTATATTTGCAATAGTTGTGATATGCTTACTGTCATCGATTATAAGTTTTTTTTTGCAATCTCCGTTACAAGTAAGATAATTAGAAAAAATAATAAGTATTAAAAAAGGAATTAATTTATATATTTTTTTTAGATTGAAGTACCTGCCGCAAATACCTATGTAAATCAAACAAATACTACTGTGTTATTGAATTACACGGGTTTAAGTTTGACTACTTTTACGGAGAATTTAGGTCCCAGTTTCGGTTACGACTATACATCAAATAATATCGCTGTATCCTTTTCATCAGTGTTTGGTGTACTTTTCTGTGGTGTGACTGGAATTTTAGCTGGAGCCAATATGTCTGGTATGAAAATGACATATTTGTTTTTTTTTTAATATATTTCAATAGTTGAAACCTTAATATGTATAATATTTTTTGCTTTTACGTGTTTATCGTTTTAGGTAATTTGAAGAACCCTTCTAATAGCATTCCCAGAGGAACAATGGGTGGAGTAGTATTCACTTTTATATCGTACATCAGTTTATCTGTTCTTGTGGCTGCTACGTGTTCACGAGATTTACTTCAACAAAATTACGTGTTCTTAATGCCTATTAATATTTGGCCTCCTTTTACTTCTATCGGCATATTGACTGCGACGTTTTCAGCAAGTCTCAGTTGTTTGATTGGCTCGAGTAGAGTGCTTGAAGCATTAGCAAAAGATTGTATTTACGGTGAGATTTTTACAGTAAACTTTTCATTAAAATTATTTTTGACCTGTTTGTTCATATATATTTTACAAAGGCAAACTATACTTCAAATTGTAATACTTTACTAAAATAGGTTACAAACACATAATATTACTGCAGTTTAAAAATATTTAACAATTTTGAAAAAAAAAAAATCAGTAACGGCAAACTTTGAACAATATTGTTATTTTTAACTTATTTTAAAATTTTAATACTTTAGTTTTTCTAATTTATGACAAAAGTTTGTTTAAATTTTAAAAAAAAAGAACAAATTTTGTTTAATTTTTTTTAAATTGCTAAGTATTTATTAAAATATTCTTTTTTTTCAGGTCGTTTATTGAATTTTGTTAATTACGGAGTTTGGCGATCAAATCCTATAGCCGCCGTGGTTTTTTCGTGGGTATTAGTACAAATGATTTTATTTATTGGGTCACTTAACTTGATCGCTCAATTGAATTCCATTCTATTTTTATTGGCATACGTAGCACTGAATTTAACTTGCCTCGGTTTGGATCTAACATCTGCTCCTAATTTTAGGTACATAATATTTGTTATCACATACTTATTTGTTCGTGTTATCTAAACTGACTTGTACGCTTTAAATTAATATACGTGCTGATATTAATGTATAAAATGATTTTTATAATTTATCGATTAGGCCATCTTTCAAGTATTTCTCTGTGTGGACCTGTTTCTTAGGATTGATGGGGAGTGTTGTAATGATGTTTGTCATAAATCCATTCTATGCCTCAACAAGTTTTGGTTTGTGCCTGTTACTCATACTGTTGTTGCATTTTTTCTCACCGTGTGAAGCTTCTGAATGGGGATCAATATCTCAAGCACTAATATTCCACCAGGTATTATTTCCATTGGCTATAAATCGTTATCAATTGAAACATATTTTCTGTCATTACAGGTTCGTAAGTATTTACTGTTGTTGGATCAACGGAAGAATCATATAAAATTCTGGAGACCTCAAATGTTGCTAATGGTTGCCAATCCTCGGTCATCTTGCCCGACCATTACTTTTATTAACGATCTGAAAAAGAGTGGTTTATTCGTATTGGGTCATGTGAAAGTCGGTGAAACGGAAAAAAATTTGGATTATTCAGACAATAACATATCGTCTTGGTTGACACTTGTTGATCATGTGAAAGTAATTGACATTCGCATTAAAACTAAATCGTGTATACTTTTTCTTCCAACTGTATGTGTATGTTGTTTGTATTATTGTCATAGGTGAAAGCATTCGTTGAACTGACTGTGGCCAATAGTGTACGAGAAGGACTGCATCATCTTATAAGATTATCAGGTATGGGAGCAATGAAACCAAATACAGTTGTGTTTGGATTTTATGATGACAAAGTACCACTTGATTATTTTACTAGGTAAGTTAATAAAAAAAAGTGTTGAAATTGTCAAAGGGCAAAAAACAATTATGTGAATATTAAACACCTGTGCATTACAGGTTGGATTCAGCTTATAAAACGACTTTGTTCCAAGGAATAACTGCTAATGATGAAAAATTCTCCATTAGATTACCTAATGAAGGAAAAAATTTATCTGCTTCCGAATTCGTGCTAATGATTTGCGATGTGTTCCTAATGAGCAAAAACTTATGTATTTGTCGCCATTTCGATTTGTATAATAAGACCGACATTAAGTACGACCACCATGCGGTTCATTTTGTAATTTTCATTGTTACTTAATTCGTTTTTTTATTTCTTTAGAAACCCTAGGTACAAGTATATCGATGTTTGGCCAGTAAACTTCTTTGGTCCGTCAATGAATGATGCGTACGACACCAGCAGTTTATTTATGCTGCAGTTGGCGTGCATTATCAAAATGATCACTGTGTATAAAAAACATACGTTGAGAGTGCATCTGCTCAACACTGTGGACATTCATAGTCAACGAATGCAGTTAAAACAACTTTTGTCCACGCTCCGAATTAAAGCTACAATTCACGAAGTAAGTGCCCATTTAACCTCTGATATACCTTTATGAAATATGAGTGTTTGTTTGAACTTTAGAGTATAATAATATTTTGTACGGTAAGGTTACAGATTGGGCTCAGATTGATACGACTCTTTTGGACAGTGATAAAAGCACATATATTTCTAGGTGAATATTACACTGTTATTACAATAAAAAAAGAAAAATATCCAATATATATTTTTCCTTCTTTTTTAGGGTGAATCGTTTAATTAGAAACGAATCGTCCGAGACGGCTATATGTTTTATATATTTGCCAATGCCAAAAGAATCGCGAGGATCTGATTTACAGAATGTCAATTATTTAAACTCGCTTGCCGATTTATCCAATAACCTGCCACCTACAGTTCTTGTACACGGAGTGAGCGCCGTTACGTCAACGACCTTATAATGAATTTTCACTATCATGCAATAAATATTTATTATTCCATTTAAATTTTATTATACCTGTATGGTTTTTATGTTATAAATATTATATAACATATTGTGATTTGTTTTAAAATAATAATAATTATTATATTGTATATAAAACATATTTTTATACCGTATAGATAAATAATAAATAAGATGAAATGATTAAATTAATATGAAAAACAGTCTGTGTTTTTTTTGTTTACATAGCAAACACAACTTGTTCTCCAGCATGTTGTTTTCTTCCTTAAGTTTCTTTTTGGTATATTTTACATTCCTTGTCGTACTGTTCATATACAATAATGACCGTATAATCGAAAATTCAATTTAAAGACATTTAGAAAATCAAAAATATTAATGTTGTATAGAGCTAGTAGAGAGGGTGTAAAGGGTTTTTGTAAATCCTACAAAATTATTGTTATTTCTTTTATAAAATACGTTGAAATTGTATCTTTTGAAATTGTGAATAAATAATAGCGAATTTCAATGCGTATTATTCTAATACAATGATTACTGTAATAATAATGTGAAGTTCAAAGCATTTACAACATGTTGTATGTATGCGTGAATGTGTACAAAAGATATAAATAATCGATAAGGAATTACAACTTTTATTTTTACTTGATTGTAGAAAATAATTTAATATTCTATGCGAGGAATTTCAATATTTTCTTAAATTGAGTCAAGCATATATAACTATATCTCTTGAAAAATTTACCGTGTATACTGCAACAAGGATTAATGCAAAAAAAGTTTTAGATGTCCTATATTAATATGCAACAATCACAGATAGACGACTTTGTTTTTTATAATATTATGATGGGATATTTTCATTAAAAATTTTATTTTATAAATAATAATATAAAAATATTTTTAGAAAGTTTTTTAAATCTTTCCCCCCAAGAAAAAAATCGTATTTATGTCACTATATATACGTAGAGCTTTGTGCAAGTCGTATGCGTTTTTTATTAAACATTTTTATAGGTGGGCGCAGAAAAAAGATTAACGGATTTGTCATTCAATAAATTCGAGTGTTTGTAACTCGTAAACTTTTAGAGATAGCGATTTGCTCTACATATCAAAAATTATGCAGACCATAGGTGGATATTTAGTCACATCCGTGAGGGGGGAGCTCAACATTTTTGTTTTATCCATTAGCGTAAACAGACATTTTTAGACGCTTTAACCTACTAACTAGTGGCACATACACATCCACACCGCGCGCGCCTCATGGCGGGCAAACGCGAACAACGTTGTTCACCTCTGAACGCGGCGAAAACCCTGTATGTATATTATTATTATTATTATTATTATTATTATTATTATTATTATTATTATTAATATTATTTCGCGTGTTTCAATGAAATGAACTAAAGGATTCATTTTACCCCGTTCTACACTCGTTTACACATTTATTCGTTTATTTTACATGGATATGACTGCATTATATATATATATGATTTAAATATAGCAATGACTTTAACTCTGTCTATCCACATTGGTATTTACTGTTAAAATCGAACCTACAGGGCCTGTTATTAAAGTTCCTAAATCGGAAATTACGTTGTTTTCATCTACAGTATTTGTAATGCTTTTTTGTGCAGCTATATCAATTTCTATACCAATATTTAATTGTCCATTTTCAGACTTTAGTATTTGATGTTGATGAGGAATCAGTACCAATTAATTTTTGTTTTTTAATGTTAAAGATATCAAACACTCCTTTAGCTATTATTGAATTAATTATAATTTAAAACTAATTGATTAATTTACACAACTCACATAAATAATACTATTATAAACACACTTATATATTATTATTATTATTATTATTAATGTTATTATTATTTTGTGTATGAATACAAATGTTTGTTTTTTCTTATAAAATAAAACATAGTAACGATAATTTATTTAAAAATTTTTAAAATCTAATAATTTTGCTTATGGAGTTAGTCCTCTATTTTTAGGGGGGCTAAGTTTACAATAATTAATTTTTGAGGGGACTAAGTCCTCCTGAGTCCTCTCCACCGATTTCCGCCAATTACGCAGACCGGCGTGTTTAATCAGAAAAAGTAAAAATTGGTTCCAAACGATAAATACGGACATCGTCATTTCATTTCCGTTGAAAAAAAACGGTTTTTTTTCCCGTTTTTTCTGCGTTTTTTTTTTACCCTTCCACCCCTTCGTGATATTCAAATTCAAAAACCGCGAGTATTCTATCGTATGGTGAAAATGCAATTCCTAACAGAGGTTTATTCGTTTCGACGAAGTCGTACGTGTGCAAAAGAAAAATAGGTCACACAGCGGCGTGCAATTGGAATAGTTCCATCACTATAAGTATCAAATATAATATATCGACACGCAGGTGATGCGATAAATGCGTAATATTTGTCACACGAGCGAAATGTATAAAAAGTAAAAGAAAAAAATATATAGCAATAAGTACGTATGAAATGATGACACAGTGTAAATGTGACCTTTCCGAGTGTGTGTATCGGATTGTTAAATATTTAATTATACACTTAAACGTAATTTGTAAGTGTTTAGCAATATGTGTAACGTAGTTAAATTTTCAATTTCTCGGGAATTCAAATTATTATTCATAACGCAATAATATGTATTGTACGCATGGCAATTATTTCAATAATATTGTAGAAGAAAAGTGTTTATTTTATATACCCTATCGAACACCGGAACATACGTATGGTTTTATTTTTTATTTTTTTATAGTTCTGTTATTGCATGTAATAATGTTATATAGCGGACGGGTCCTTACAGTATAAATAATAACGACGGACGTAACGTCTTTGTCCATCTCGTAGTAAAATAAAAGGAAAAAAATAAACAAGAATTCCTCGTTATAATATAGTTGCGATTGTTGACGTTTATATATTATTATTATTATTATTACGACACAAACCGAATATCCTCTTGGCTGCTGTATCGCCGCGGCGGTCCTTGAACCCGATGGTTAACATGTGTAATCGTAATATTTTTATTCTTTTTATTTTAGACATTTTGTAATACAATATTTGTTTCGACGATTGAAAATATACAAAAACAAAAAAGTCAAAACGCGTAGAGGCGAGAGAGAAAAAGAAACATGAAAATATAGTAGTACTGAGAGATTAAATTAAAATATAATAAAGCCAGAATAGAAAAAAAAAATATTATTTTAATAATAGCACGTTGATTTTTATAATTAAGGATAGAAGGAGGAAGGTCAATTGAGACGTTTTGTGATTTTATAAAGGAAAATAAGACGGAACGTTTATCAGACAAAGGAGGACAATGTAATAGAGAATATGAGGGAGATCACAGAAATTGGGACGGTAGTGTGCAGAGAGGAGAATTATTAAGAGACGGTTTATGTGAATGAGAAGGAAGTGAAGAACGGATAATCACAATATATTATTAATAATTTCGTTTAATTTACGTATATATATATAACTATATATTTATATACGTTTCTTTTTTTTTTCTTATTTTTTGAACGTGTCCAGTGCCGCAACTGTATTCGAACATAGGACGGAGAAAAATAAAGGGGCCCGTTAATTCTCATTTCAATAGGTATACATTATACGAAAATAACATTAAAGCGATGTTTTTTTAACAAAAAAATATATATTTAAGTAAAAAAAAAAAAAAATATTGACGTTTTTTCTATGATATTTTAAATGAGCAACACATTCAATATTTACACTCTGTAGTTTTTCTTTTTACAATGCTTTTCATTATACCGATTGAAAATATTTAACAATCTTTAATCGTTATTAAAGGTCGTACGCGAAAACCGACATTATATGATAAAAAAAAAATTTTAACTTTTACCACAAATTAATTAATTAAATTTAACCGCGAATATTAATTTTTATTATAATTTTATTTCTATTTTCTTTTTGCATATCCATTTTATTCTTTATTTTCCGTTTCTATTTTTCCCACTGATTTATTAATTATTTTCGGTGGACGCAATACATATTTTACGGTATTTATAGATTTTTTTTTTTATATCGAATATTTTTGTTCTTCGCATATTAATCGGACGAATTCAATTTTTCAATTAAGAATTCAATCAAAACGAATAACGATTTTTTATTATCCGCATTCGAGTCGACCAATATCGTACGATTTTCGAACGCGATTTTGTGGATGAGACAAAAAAATTACAAGAAAATGTTTTCAACGAATCGCCGCGGCGGCGATCACGCGGACAAACGTTTCACGAGTGCGTTCAACGCGAAAAAATCATCAAGAAATAATCGCAATTATTCGTCAAACGTTTTATCGCGGCATGAGTGTTTATTTTAAGAACACGTAGGATTTTATGAGAATAATATCATTTTTAGGATTTTTTTTAAGATAATATTAAACTAATATTAATAAATTTTAATAATTAATTTATATATATATATGTGTGTGTATATTATAAGACTGATCGCACACTGGTAAAGTAAAATTGACTGAAGGAATTCGAGTCGTGTATAGTCATTTTGATTTTAATCGGAATAAAGCATTAGCCACACTAGATAAAACATAGTTTAGTCACACATTAGTCGAATCAAAGTAAAATACCAGTCGACCGACGAGGAGGATGTTGCTGCTGTTCCTATTTCATCATGGTTTCTTTTGAGAGCAATCGAAAAGGAAGAAAAAATTATCTTTGAGTTCATCCTTTGAACTTGTAACGAACTTTGGATTTTTAGCATATTCGATATTTCTGTGCACAATTGCGTTCCTGTACGTGTCGTTTTAAAGCACTTTCGCTTTAACCAGTGTGCAGCGGTCACCCTCTAAGTATATTTTAAAATAAAGAGAATTACGGTATGAATATAATATGATATTTATGAATATTTTACAGTTTTTCATAAACCCCATCCGCCGATATTTTTTCCTGCGTTCGCCATCTGATAGTCCACGTTTCACATCCATACGACTAAGCACACTCCGTACCAATGTTATTACTAAGTATTTTCGTGTTGTTATAGCTGTAGTTGTTATCACGCGATCACATAATATGACCGGGCCTATTGACGCCGACGATTCGTCGTATACTTTTTTTTTTTTTACCGTGGAATTTCTCACGTCTCTCGCGAATTATTATTATTTATTATTATTATTATTATTATTATTATTATTATTATTATTATTATTATTATTATTATTATTATTATTATTATTATTATTATTATTATTAATTATTTATATTATAACGATACGGAGACTCTTGCACGGCTTGTGTGCCCTCGCGTCGTTGACCCCGCTCGTCGTTCGCCGGGCGATGACGCGATGACCGCGATGATATTATTAGTCCTTTTCTGTACGTCGGCGGCGATGCTGTGGTCCTCGCGCGCGTGCACAGTCGATATTATCGAACAATGAGCCATTTCGGCAAACGCGTTGTCACCTACGCACACGCGACGACGAAAACAATAAAACGAATCGAAATAAATTATACACAACGTTGAAGAGTTTTTTTTTTTTTTTTTTTTTAATACTTCTTCTGCTCTTATACGTCCGTTATATTAACCGCGGTAAAGAGGGGGGGGTTTTCGAAACAATATACGAATAAAATATTTGGATTTTGAAAAATTCGAAAAGTTTAATTTTTATTATTATACATCGCGCCGCTAATAATGACAATACTAGTTCAGAATTGTAATTCAATTATTTACATAAGCACTCGTAAAAAAAAAGAAAAAAAAATCTTCTGATATTCGTATATTTTAAAATTGATAACACCGCGTATAATATATTTTATAATAACAAAATCAACATACGCCGCTTATATGAAGTATTACGTAATTCGATGTATTTACAATAGGTCACCGAATAATGTTGTGTTTACATAGATTGCCGCAGCTGTCATACCTCGTGTTAGATTTTCATACGATTTGCGGATATTAAATTAAATTTTAAGGGTTTTATACTGTTATTCAGCTTTACACTTTACGATCCATTTATAAATGTATAAACAGTAGTGTTCCCGTATAAGCCGTATAAATCACAAGCTTTTATTAAAGCAAAAAAAAAAAAAATCACGGTTATATATACTCACAAAAAATTTGACGATAAAACATTATACCATGTGTGTGTGTATAAAAAAATTTAAAGATATTAAATAAAACATCTCGCGTTTTTCAATTCTATTAAAGAGTGTGCAGACACACACACACACACTGTTTGCCTGCTTGCAGTATATAGAGAAACTGGTTACGCTCTCCGCGTCCTCATCCGAAAATATACGAATATAATAGCTGTATATAGTAATTAATATTATATATTATTGTCGTATAAATAATAATATTATTATTTAGTCTTTAGACCTTGTGTGTCTCTACACGTTCGCGTATACAATTATTGTTATTATTATTTGCTAACTAGGCCATATAGTGTGGTACCCATGTGTTGCGCGATATTCAATTATAGAAAAATTAATTAGTCCGTAATATATATATATAAATTTATTTATAACGACGGCCGCCTCCTATATAATAATAATATTATATATCGCTTAAAATCGATTCGCATTACCTATATATATAATATTATTTTATATATTGTTACTGTTAATCTAATAACGAACAACACAAACGACAATACACGCTCGCGCACATGCACGTCAATTATACGTTCATCGTTATTACCTACATATATATATATAGCCCATTGCAATCGCGTTTCTATTTAATTTCTACACAATTCATTTTCTATTTGTATGTATTCCTAACCGTGTATGCGATATCGTATGTAGGTATATCATATTTAGACACTCTGAACCGGGATATCGTCATTTACTGCAGGAAACGATAGATCGTCATAATACGTATATGTAAATAGGACTCGGATTAGAATAGGATTCCTCGAGTATAAGACACTTTTTTTTTTATCGCACGTTTTAAAGGTTTTTTTTTGTTAGTGCCATTTCCCCCCCCCCCAGTTTTCAGCGCTTTTTGTTTTGCTATCATAATAGATTACATTGACAAATCTAAAAATCTATTGGTCAATATAAAGATCTATAAGTATCGAAAATTGATTTTTAAGTATTTTATAATTATCGCTGATATCCAGCCGCGGGATCGTGTGGGGTTTTTTACTATAATAATTCATAAATAATACGCAATTTTTTTTAAAACTATCTTTCGCTAATTTTACAATTTTCTGGACGTATTTTAAAAAATTCCTTTTTTTTTTTTTTAAGTACATTTTAATACTGTGAGAGTCCGCCGTACTCTGCTCATCATTAATCGTAGCGTATACGCATATGCCATTGCTGTAAGCGTATTTGCAGGGATAACGCGCAAGAGATTTCTACTCGTAGTGCATTTGTTATATTATATCGTGTACATGACACGGTTCCTTGAACGTATGAACGGGGAAAAAAAACAAAAAGTATTGTATTCTTAGTGAAATGTTTATAATTATTAATTCACCTACACAACTATTTTTAGAAAACAACAAAATAGTTTTAACAGACAAACTATTTCTGGAGTTAACAACGTTTAAATACAGGTACTTGATGCAGCGACGGAGAGATCGTCGTTTTCTCAGTTAAAACGATTAAAAAACTCATATTTGAGAATACTTTTATTTTATATTTTGTCGCTCCACTTATTTATTTATTTTTTTTATTTTTCGCGCAAACTTTTGTTTTTGTCATAATTATTTTCAAAAAAAAAAAAAAAAAAAAATAGACGTGTCGTAAAACCGCTGTGACGTTTTTTCTACTTCGATTTAGAGGTGCGACGATTCGGATTTGTTGCGTGTTATGAATAGCGCGTTATTATACTAATCAAAAGTAAATTTGACAAGTCAAAATCTCATCGCACCAAATAGTGTTCGGTATAACCGAATAAAGTATACCGTTTTTATAGGCGAAAATATAATTTCAGGTGAGAGGGGAGGGGAAATGAAGTTTTTTCGGTTTTTTTTTCTTCATTAACATTTAAAGTAATAAATGACGAAACACTAATATTGTCTAAAAACTTTTAAGTCCTATAAAAACACATCGTTTTTGTTTTTTTTTTTTAAACGACATCAAGAATATTGGCACCAAATTACGCGCGCGCTACTGATGATTTCATGAATTCGTCTACGCGCGTAGTATTCGACTATATACATAGGTACGTGCAAGTATTGTATAATACGCGATGCTGCGACGTTGATACGGACGAGAATATTCTCATGAATATTTATGTGTATACGACGTGTCTTTTTCGGATGTCATTAAAATTGAATATATAAAGTGTGATTATTATATTTCGATGGACCGCGGTTATATATATATATATATATATATATATATATGTATATATATATAGAGCGGTTCAAAGAAAATCGTTTCACAATCCAAAACCGCGCGGCCACAGAAACGCGTATACGCGCGCATATAATGTATAGTATGACGTATGTATTATAATTGTTTTAAATACCTCGACTGTAATAAATTTACGATTTATTTAAATTTTCTGTGAAAATAATTTACATACATAATCTTTAGAGTGATTAAAGAAAAAAAAAAAAACCACGAATACGTGAATAGTCTACTGTAATTTTAAACGTTTTTTGTTTTTATGAACCTGTTTGTATATAAAAGATTTAACAAATGTTTTTTTTTTTTTTTTTAAGTTCACAAATTCCCATAGGTATTGACCGTCTGCGTTATTATCGACATTGAAAAATGAAAAAAGAAATATCTGTTATACGATTGTTACGATTTATTATTTCAAAAATAAATTTACAAATATTTTCCGTGTTTTGTAACGTAATATTATACTCGTTTGCTGTATATATCGAGAGAAAACGTCGATTTGGGGAGAGAAAAAAACGAAAAGCTTTGTCGAAAAAATATCGTTCTTTTCTCCGAGAATAGCTGCATTTGTGAAATCTAAAAGCATCATAAAGACAATATATTTTACCGAATATAGGACTGAGTAATGCGTATTAAGTGTTTTGCATTTTTATTTCGAAATCACCCGTTTTTATGTGTGTGTGTGTTTTATTTGAGACGAGCGTTCGAACGTTTTTGTTTTTATAAGTAACGATTATTAGGAGAATAGATGATACGCGACAGGCTATACTCATACTCGGTACAGTTCGAGTGAATAATTTAATGGATTTTTTTTTTACGCCGAAATATTGAAAATTTGATTATTTCTAAATGAAATCAATGAGTAATCCGTTCACATCGTCTTTGTTGTTTTTTTTTTATATATTCTAAAAACGTCGAGAACGCGCGACGAAATCGCTATTACTGACAACGTACGCGCGTGCAATATTTAATATATAAATGTATTTTAAATATTATTGTGCAGACAATAATCGATTTTCCCATGGATTCTCGATGATCGAATAATTTAATGTACGCATAACGAATTGTGATTATTATTTACAAAGACGGGTAAACACGTTAAACACTTTTGAGAGCAAAAGTAATGAACCGACGAGTTGTTCGCATGTTTTAGCATTTTTTTTTCGAGAGGAGGGGAAACGGTGAAAAATATTCTGTGCTTGCCTCCCCTTTCCTCATTCGAAATATGATTTTTACAGGCTATACGACACCGCATAGACTGGCGTTTTCCGTATACATATTTATGTATGGACTTCCGTATATAAAAATAATATACTTATAAATAATAAGTATAAAACTTATAAAACTGATTACCACCAGTGTCGACTATCCTACACTTCAAATGTTGTTTCAGAAATTTAAAAAATAAACTTCGCAGAATAATAAAGAGTACAACGTATCGACCGAGTATTTTATATAACGACTTAATATTTTTTTTATTTTAAAATTAATAATCGTATTTATTTTAACGAGTGCGATATGATACAGTACATATTATAATTATGTTATTGCTAGAAACGTTGCTATACGGTTTATATTTAATTATCGTTATAATACTCATAAAAGAAGTGAATATATTTACTTTTTTTTTTAAATCCGAACAAGGTATCTTTTATTGTGTAAGTATAATAAGTGAGTTTTCGTTATAACTTATTGACAACATTTAAAATTTGGTCTCGTAGAGAATATTTTAATGCCAAATAAAATTTAAAAAAGAGACGTATTTGGTGAGTTGGGTCAGAGAGTGCTCGTCGCAGTCGTCAATTTCACAGAGAACAATTTTATAAAAAGGTATGGTCGAATTGTGACAACCTGGGAGGGTGCAAGTCTTCTGGAAATATTTTCAACTGCACCGATTTTTTCTAGGATAGCCGTCACCACGGTTCAGACGCGTTTTTCTCGAACAATACAAGTATATAATTTTTTTTCTACTTATTTCTATTTGTAAGATAATAAATGTACATATATATATATATATATATATTCAAAATAGAAGTATAAATATCAAAACGTGCGTGTACACTTGGTAAAGATTATTTTATTATACATAATTATAATAAAAATATATTAATATATATATATTGCGGAACAATAAATTAAATGATTTATATTTATATAAATATATGATAATAAAGGCGAACGTAGTTTTCTTCTTTACACGTCATTCGAAAGAAATGAGCTTAAAAAGAGTAGAAAAGAGAGAAAAAAAATTCGCAAGAACATATAGAACATATTATTATACGTATCGTACGGTATTAATTATAATTCTCCGTCGCGTTCGGATCCGGTCGCCGCGGTTACCATTTGTTGTAACCGTAGCCGGTGGAGTACGGGTACGAGCTGTAGCCCTTGTTGTAACCGCTGCTGTATCCGAGGTAACCGCTGTTGTAATCGTTGTCGTAGTAACCGGAGCTGTACGATCCCGGGTAGTTGTAGCTGTTGCTGTACGAGTACGCGGCCGGGTACTTGTTGTAACCGTAGCCCTGGTCGTATCCGCCGTAGTACTGGTTGTTACCGTAACCGCTGCTCGGGTACTTGCTGTAACCGCTGCCGTAGCCGTAACCGCCGTAACCGTACGACGACGGGTAGCTGCTGTAACCGTTGTAGCCGCCGCTGTAGCCGTTGTAACCGCTATTGTAGCCGCTGTACGGGTAACTGTTGTAACCGCTGCTATAGCCGGACGGGTAACTGTTGTAACCGCTCGAGAACACTGCGCGCGGGAAACAAACAAAGCAAAACGTAATTATAATATAAACATTTTGCAAAGTGTAAATAAATACTGCAAAAACAAAAAAAAAACGATGAGAGAGGTGTCCAATCGTTCGATTGAAATTCCTATTTAAGTATATTATAACAACGAGAAGGACGAAGGGAAGTTTTAGAGAAAAACGGATTGGGAAATAGACGCGTAAAATAGAATATATTTTAGTGTTTGGAGAAGGTGGAGAGAAAGAAATATAAATAGAGACGTTACAATTGGGGTTTGGCGGTGAAATCGTGTGAATCGCATTGAAAAAGTTCAAATATTTAGTTATTGCGCGAGAGGTGTAAGCAATGTGTGAATTGACACGAGAAGTGTAAAAGTGATTGCGTTGAGCTAAATAGTTTTTACTAGAAGCTAATAAAAAAAAAAAAAAAAAAAAAAGTGTAAAAGTGAAAAAGTGTCATTTATAAAAGGAATTTTTTTGTTTTCTTCATAAAACTTTATACGGAAAAAGACACTGCACGACGATCGAAATCAAACCGCGTAGAATTATAGGAGGAGGTCGACGAAGCAATGTTATAGGCCAAAGAAGAGATGGTTAAACTGGTTAAATGCTCCCATTTGTGGAGTAGTTATAATTGAAGGAGATCAAAAATACAGTGTAAGTTTTCATTAAAAAAAAAAAAGAAGAAAAAAAGTCATTTCGATAGACGTTTTACCGTAGCCCGTTCGGTTTTAGAATATGGCACGGCCTTTGCAGCCAATCTTTTCGTTAATCTTTACAGTCTAATCGCAGGGAGAGGGGACATACACACACGACTTTGTCCCTCAGATCGTTAATATAATAAAGTCGTCGTTGACACTTAACGTTATTGCAACGAGGTGCGGTTTTTCATTTTTTTTTTTCTAACACGTGAGACTCGTGTAAGACGCGGTGTAGGCCGGTCTCGTCGAGACGTCTCGCGTATTGTTCGGATGGACAGAAAACGAGAGAAGAACACACACACAAAAAAAAAAAAAAACGTATACAAATATCGTTGAGAAACACGCGGCGAAGGTCGAGATAATACCGCGGTGTGTATTATACAATTTGGACGGGAAAAAAAATGGGGAGAAAAAAAATGAAACAAAAAAGTGACTTGACCGTGCACGACGTCACGGACGTTCACACGTGCGGCGGCGTATGTGTACGTCGCGTACAGCACGCGTGCGCGTGACAAAAACGTATTTTAAGCAGACACGAGTAAAAAAAAAAACTTTTTTTTCCCAAAAAGTATTCACCGAATGTCTCGAATACTTCGCAAAAAGTATTCGGCAAATACGTTTTAGAATACTTTCCCCCATCCCCCTAATTTTCAGTTAACATATTTTACGTTTGAGCAAGTCAAGTTATCGTTGTTGTACTTATTACTTTAAAAAGTATATTCGGAACAGTGAGTATTTAAAACATTTCTTTTTTCGGGAGGAAAAAAAATAGCGAATATTCGGGGAAACGTATTATTATTATTATTATGAACGCGTTAAAGCTTTCGTGGGTTTTCGATACATTCGGAATATTTTACAGGATATATCTTCAAATTTCGGAGACTCATTGCATAGTCGCCGTCTTTAGAACGGTTTCGAGGACCAGTAACGAGTCCGAAACGTCAGCAAAAAAAAAAAACCACTGAAGACGTGGATATATCCGAATAGAAACGTATTTATCATTCAACCGAGTCTCTGCGTTACAAGTTACGGATTCGTTTCTGTAAGACTTTGCATGTTCGTTGTCATCGTTTGATGTTGTTTGTCGGCGTGGCGCGACGAAGCGCGGAGGACATGGCGAAGTTTATATATATATATATATTAATAATATATACGCGTAATTATAAAATACGAGACACGAAATGTCGTCGTTGTGCGTTTTTCTTTACATATTCGTGTAAACAAAACGCAATTCGTTATTGTGTGTACGTCACCGGCGTTTCCGTAAGACCTTGGTCGCCGGAATACGTACAAGGCGCATGTAATAATAATTTATAAATATATATATATAAAAATTACTGGAAAAACTCCTCGGACAATAATAATAATAATTGTGATTACGAGAACAACTGCGTTTGGCAGTTCTGAGGCCATTGCGTGCGTGTGAAGTACGGACGACGGCGTAAAAAAAAAGAAAGAAAATTACGCTACGAAACGTCTCGTCGTCGTCGTTATTGTTGGTTGTTTTGTCGAGAACAGAGAAACCTAACGATTTTTACTCATTTCCGCGCGACTTCGGTTCGCAGATATGCTCCGTAGTATTACGCACGCAATGGCTTAGAAAAAGGCGCCTCAAAGATAAATATGTACGAGATTTCCAGCGTATTATAGGAAAAATATCGTTTTGCGAAATTCATCGCGCGTCACACTATTGTACGACGCGGAGTGTTCAAAAATAATTCACTTATTCTCTTAAATAATGAAACAGAAAATTTCTCTACGACGAATATTATTCGACGAGCTGTTTCGAGAACAGTTTATAGTTTGTACGCCGTTGCGAGTGTTAGGGAAACTCGCCTTACGGATAGATCAGGGGGATTTTTTTTTTTTTTGCGACGAAAACGTAATAAAAGAGTTATTTCTCGAGAAAACAAATCGAAGCAAATAGCGTTTTACTCACGTCGTCCGGTAGCGGCCGGTATCAGATCGGATTTCTCGTGCGAACGTTTCTCCACGACTTTGGTCTCGACGGTTTTGGCTTCTTCGCTCGTGGCCACGGCCGCCAACACGGCCAACACGACGAACACCTAAGAAAAACACATTAAAATTTTACACACGAGCTACGTTTTTCCCTTTTATTTCTGGCAATGTGCTCGATAGTGTCGTACACTATTTGTCGTATATAATAATAATAATAATAATAAAAACTTCTCGAAATCTACTCACTTTGACGAACGTATTCATGGCGATTGCGTGTTTTATCGTTTTCGTGACTGGCACAGTTGTGTCGTTAGCAGCAGAACGCCGTTGCAGTGCGTACAGTGTTCAAAAGACGAAAAATGGACGTGTTGTGGAGAAGAGTCGGCCGTACGCGAGTTTATATACTCGCGCGCGAGTCTGCAGTCAACCAGATGACGCCCCCCCTCATCTGGATAACCCTGGACTTTATGAGTTTGCGGTTCCACACACACACACACACACAGAGTTTTTCGGGTGATCGATGCGTGTGTGTGCGCGCAAGGAAGAAAGGAAGAAACAGAGAGAGAGAGAGAGAGAAAACGAACGAGATTTATTCAAATATTATATTTTGCGCGCGACGCCCAAGGTCGTGAGAGAATTTCGTTATAACCGTCGAAGAATATCCCCATTACGCGCGTACGACGCGCGCTCGGGTGTGTGTGTGTGTCACCAACATAAATAATAATAATAAAGAAAAATATTTTATTACTGTTATTATTTTATGATATTAAAATAGTATCGATCGAAAGAGAATTGAGTTGGTCCGTTGATAAATGGAACGTCTAATATAGTGTGCGTGACGAGTTTGCAAAACAAAAAAACCAGGCGAATATCGTTTACCATCTAAATTAAGTAGCAGTATTTTATAGTTTTAATATTAAAAAGTCTATAAAGAATAAAAACCGAAATTATGTTTTTACGTGTAATACTCTGTTTTAAATAAAAATAACCGGCATATCAGTGTACAGGAACTTTATTTACCTCTTCCTCTTCGTCCGTCCTGGCGCACTGGCTTACCAGAGAATATTCGTGTTCGTTACACGAGTATCATATATATAATACAGAGTGTGACTGACGGTGATAAAGTACACGAAATCCGAAGGGTGTTTTTAAATGTTATTAAAAAAAGTTCCCCCGTGGTTCGATTCTCGAGTACGTATCGAGGTAGGAATTTCAGTTTTTTCTCTCGTGGGAAAAAAACGCGATTTTTCTCTTTGAACTCGCCCGTGTCTCTTGCGAACTGTCGGGCGCGTTATAGGACGGATTTCAAAACCGTAGAGCTCTCGACGCAGTGTCAGATAAAACGAAAAAAAAAATCCCCCTCCCCCCCCGTTTACGAACGGCAAGAACGACGGTTTAAAATTTTATTTTATTTTTCCAGTCATGAGGGGAGATTTAAAAGATAATAATCGTTTAAAATTCGCCGTTCGGTTCTCGGCCGCGGCGTTAAAGTCACCGAAAATCGACTACGGACAATTTATTTACAAATAAGTAATAATTTCATGGTATTATAATTTCAGAGACAATTCATTTTTATTTTTTTGAATATTACGTTTTACACAGGAGGAAGGCCGCGTCGTATCCCTTTCGTTAACCAATAAGCGAATTCGAAAAAAGTGAAGGGACTAATAAAGGGTTCGCGGACGTACATAACGTATTTTGGTGCGAAATCTCCAGCAATGTTTGCTTGTTGTGTTACAGCGTTTCGATTTTTCGATCGTTGTGTGTGCAGCGTAGATAGCTGGTGTGTACAAGTGACAAAACCGAGTAGGCTATTGCACACTGAAATGGTACGCGGATTTTCGAACGTTCGACACAACCCCGCCGGTAGTAAATCTGAATAATACCGACGAATCTTACGAGTAACGTTTATATTTCAGTTTTTTTTCCGCGAGTTTATAAACAACTCTGATTTATTAGAATTTCTCTAAAGCGTGACGTATTAAGTTTTCATTTTTTTTTTTTTTAATTTAAACGAAAAATTATTCTTGTTTTCGTCAAGAATAATATCAGATTCGATACGATGTGCTAGCAGTATATGGTACCTCATACGCGTTTTTATTTTTTTTATAAATCATTAAATATTATGTGTCGACCGAAACGTTTTGATTTGACAATAAACGCACGTGTAACAGGTATGGAATATATGCCAATACTATACATACGAAAATACGACGTAGAATTGAGCGACGACGTGCGGCGGTCGGACGGGCGGAATACAAAGAATAATATTATTTGTAATTTATATACAAATAATATTACGTTTCCGTGTCTTCTGAAACGAATTGTGTTCAGATTATATTATTACGCGCATACGAGTATGATGGTCATGTTTTATTAAATATAACCGATTGAATTTTTATAAAAAGAAAAACTCTCCCACCCCGAAAACAATATTTTAACGAACGATTCAATCGGGGGGGTTTTTTTTATAGATGAAAACAATTCTCCGCGATTTTTTTACCGGTTACGTTTATTTAATAATAACATTCGTATTCCGTTTAGAATTTGTGCGCTTTAAAACGACATAATTTGTATTTGTTTGCGCTCGATCAAATGTATGTTTACTCGTAATATTATACGAATAAAAACCATCTTTCTCTCTCTTTCTCTTTCTCTCGTTATAACTACGGTTTTCTGTATTAAATGTTATTCGAAACATTTTAAATTAAACAAAGAAAAAAAGAAATTATGGTATTGTGCTATATGTTACGCGTCATATTACGTTGGATATAAGCGTGCAGTTTATATCCAGTGTAATAGTATAATAAATATATATTTCTCTTTAATTTATTTTTTTTTGTTTAAATAAACGCGTACAGTGAGTAAAAAAAAGAAAAGAAAAAGCGTATAATTATCGATTTGATTTTTTTTTTTTTTTTTTTTTTGGAAAAACGTCTACCTACGAGTTATTTAATAAATTTACAATCTTATACAGAATTTGAATTACGAACGTCAACTTCGTATTTCAATTTGATGAATTACTTCGGATATGTGGCTGTTAAAGCATTTTAATGAAACAAATAATACAAAACGCATTATAGAGTGTGAAAATAATATGATAATTTCCGTGAAACGATTATTTGAATAATTCCGTCATTATTCGCGCCCGTTTTATCTGTGTAACAATATTATGTGGTACGTCATTTCTCAATATTAGAAATCGAAATGAGTATTTATTTTTTTTTTTATTTGTTACCGCATTTATAAACAATAATATTAATACTTGTTTTATTTTAACGACAACTTTGCAATATACATATAATATGTTTATTATTTTACTATATCCGTGAATAAATATTATTATCGAATTCGTTAGATCAAAAATTATATTTATATTCACTATTGACAGTCGAATAATAATAATATACGACAATCTGTGGAATGTAAATTAATAGAAACTTTTTTTTGTCGACGCATTTCCGTTCAAACAACAAACATTACGCGTTTATTTAAAACACGCGCGTGTCAGCCGTATTATATCGTGTATAATAAATACATAATAATTACATTTACGCGTAAAACGATATTCGCGTGTTTTTCTATATTTTTATCGTGTACAGGTTCGATACGCGTTTTCGGATTGTTTTACACATTTCTTTTCTGTGCCAATACACGTATAAAATATATAGAAAACGTATGTCTACATCAATAGACGTAAAAACGAAATATGCACGTAATATACGGGTTTATAATAATTGTACTTGCTGAAAATCCTTCGAATTTCAATAGTATATTGTATAAGTGGTTAGAAAATTGAAAAAAAAAAAATAAAAAAACGTTTCGATCCTTTCTTTTTTTTTTTTTATTTTATAACGCCTTCGGGAAACGTTTACGTATACGTAAAACGTATGAATCACGCGATTATAATACTCTTTCGTTGCTCATACGAATTGGTTTGAAAAAAAAAATTTTTTTTTTTACAGTGTATAAATAATGTACGCCAGTATTAATGTAAAAAAAAAATATATATATATATATATTATATATGCGATAATTGACTGTACGAGAAACGAGAAGGTATCCTTCGCGGACCGACGACGGAATAACGTAATAATATTCTAAATTCGTATGTATATATATATATAAAAAAAAAAAAGAGTATAAAAAGTTGTTGTATTAAATTGTTTTATTTGCCGTATACGGTTTCAACGAATACGAAAGAATAAAAAATAAAAAATGAACAAGACTGATATAGAGAAAATCACGTATTTCATAGATTTCGATAGATGAAATGAAAACGGCGAAGAAATTGCAGTGCAGTACAACGTGTACGGCGAATTAATAATAAAATAAATAAAAACACTTTGCGTTGTTGATATTATTTTTAAAAATCTCGTTTCCATTCTCTGTTTCTTTCACATATAATATTATACGATTTTTATTCGATTTTTTTTACCGCTGTTTTTTTTTTTTTTTTATTAATAATATATAATTTAAGTGATTGTAAGTATTGGTAACAATATATTATTCATCCGGTGACTGGTTCGCCGGGTGTGTATGGTGCGCGGAGAAACGATCACGAATTAAATTAAATACACTTTTTATTATTATCATTGCGTTAACATCGAGTTTTTGCAGATTTCGCGCGAGTATCCTCGGCCGCCTCAACGGTGACCTCTACGAAACGTCCAACATGAATAGTGACCGCACTGTCATTGCGCAGTGTATAAATCACACCGCAAAGCCGATAAATCGACAATTTTTAAAACATTTAAAAAAAAAAAAAATTCATAATAAGTCGCTAGACTATTCTAACGAAGAACGTCAGAAGAAAAACGAAATTAGATCGACATTTTAATATGATTTTATAGGTAAAAAATGTATATATTTATGTGTAGAAGAAAAAATTAAAAAATAGTTTTTTTTTTTTTTAAAAACTTATAAAAAAAAAGCCGGATTGGCTGGACAAGGTGTACTGAGGAAATTTCGATGAGAGTGTCTGTGTGATAAATAGAGGAGTTCAGTGTTAATTTTCATAACAAGAGTTCTTTTGTTCCAGCCCGGTTTTCGTTTTCGGTGACTCGAAAAACAAAAAACAAAAAAAATTGAACTCTGTTCTTCTTTGAAAACCCGAACTTGTAATTTATCGTTAACCGTACCGCAATGCTCTTTCGGCTAGTGAAAAATTCGCGTTCATCCGCGTTGATCGTCACAATTATTTTGGCGCGCGTTTTCTTACGATCTCGGCTGATGCTGAACACGCGATGGTTAAAACGAGTTATAAGTAAAAAAAAAAAAAAAATAAAAATAACCAACGGAAAGGTTAAAAACGCCTCTTTTTGACAAATGGAAGAGGGCTATGCACTAAGGGACTCCTGGTAGACTAATTATTGTGAACATCAGCTTTCGAGATATTAGTACCAAACACCAGTGTAATATGACTGGACTAAACACACATTGAGAAGGTATATAGGGGAAACTATAGCGTTAGTATACGAGTGCTTTTCGAACGTATTAATGCGCATTAAAAACAAAACCCGCGGTAAATTGCCGTTGGCGTATTTACGAAAAAAAAAAAAAATGATTATCATTATTTTTTTCAACGCCTAAATCGACAATGTACGAGATCGTTAATGCGTGTTATACCCTGCAGGATACGACGAGAATATATTTATTTATTTTCAATCGACAACGCGCGTACGGACACGGATTTACCCCGCGGTCCAGAGATGTCGAACGTCCGTGCGCCAACTATACGCGCGTATTATACTTTTGAGCGTATTATTACTTGTTTTTTTTTTGTTTTTTGTTTTAAACGACCACATTGTCGTGTAGTCCGATCCCGTCGGATTCGGGCTAGTCACACAACAGAACGGATTGAACAAAAAAACAAATATGGACTGTACCAACGTGCACAATATTATTATTATTATTATTATTATTATTGTAATACGTAAAATACGGCGGTGGACAATAAGTGTCTCGCGGCGACATCGTAAAGAACTGCAGAGAAACGAACAATTTGGGTTGCTCCCGCGGCCGTGTCGTCGTTGGCTAACCAAGTAGTTAGGTTAGGTTTTACGCTGTACACGCACTTCTGTAACAACAAAATATTCGAATATACAACTGTAAAAAATTGCGCTTTTATTGTTATTATAACGATTATATGTATATATCTATATATATTACAATGAAATCGGACGAAAATCGAATTAAATATATTTACTGTCGTTCGAGATAGAAATAGAAGAAGGAAATAATGTATAGCGCGACAATCGTATTATTTCGTGTGAGTTATCGCAACTCGAATACTATATATATATGTATATATATATAAAATATTGTACGTCTGTGTACGATTTTCAATATTAGAAAATGGAAAAATTATTTTCTCTCTCTCGCTCACTCTCTTGTAATCGCGTTTATAAATTATTAATATTATTATATATATATATACAGTTGATTTATTTTATCGATAATTTTGCTATATACATAAATCATTATTTATTAATAATGTTAATTCGGAAATTGTATTTATCTGCTCAACGGTCGAATAACAATCTGTTATATATATATATATGCAAATAATAGAAACTCTTCTTTTCAAACAACAAACGTTACACGAATACCGGTCAGCTATACATAATTAATATTCGTATATTTTCGTATTTTCGGACTATCTTACATGTATATTTTAATAATTCGTTTTTTTCTCCGTAAAATGGATACGAGAAACATCAGTCATATATTCCACATATTGGAGTACTTGACTTCAGTGTGGTGAATGTTTTTTTTTTGTTTTGCGTTGCACAATTATCGTACAGGGTACCGAAGATGTGTAAAAAAAAATTCCCCCCTTTTCTTTTTTTGCCCAGTCACAATGCGTGTGTTTGAATTGTTCTAACGTTCAACATGTATAATAAAGTTTCGGACTTGAATTTTGTACGTGCACGACGTGACAAATCCAAAAATTCCTTCAAATCGTCACGGTATGACGCGGAACTGTAAAGTCCGCATTAGATTGTGATTGAAAAAAATAAAAACAAGAAAAAAATTACGCGAGAAAGTAAGTAGTAGAACGAAAAAAGAAATTCCGAGATTAAAAATTTTCAACATCAATACGATTGAATAAATTTTTTCATGGAAAATTGGAAAATAAAAACGAATTTTTCAGTCTTAAAAAAAAAAATACTTTTTTTTTTTTTTTTTGGGAACAAAATTATTACAAAAAGTGAAAAAATTTTTTTCAAACAATATCGATCAATCGATTGCGTATACGTACACGAATCGATATATTTGAACGCACGTATCGTCGACACTATTTTTTTTCTCTCTAAATTAATTCGTTTTCATTTTGTGTGATGTTTTTCGATTCGTAATGTGTATAAAAGTGGTGGTAAATTACATTTCTGACACGTTAAATTCTTTGAACGTGTTATAAAATTGTACAATCGCGGATGTTTACGCGGTACGTTCGATCACATATAGTACGCATGTATTGAAAGCCAAACGGTGTGGTGAATGAACGTTTAGAATTCGCATGATGCCTTGTGTTTTTGATTTTGAAGCGAATCTTTTTCGACTGCAGGGGAAGAAAAACGACTAATTTAATAATAATAATAATAATAATAATAATAATACAAACAAACGGGAATACACCGTGCGTTATAATTTTCTTAAATAGTCAAAATAACGAGCGTACATAATAATAATAATAATAAACAATATATAATTCATTGTACGTTTCGTTATTTCGTAACAGTCGGTGTCAAATGACAATATTGTTTTGTCTGCGTTAAGAGCAGGACGCTACGAAATCCTATGATTTATCATCGAAATAATTGCTTCACGCGGTAAAGAACACTGAAGGCTAGTCTCGTAATTTAAACAACACACCGTTGTACACACAAAACAAATTACAATATTAATGTTTATAAAAAGTTATAAAGCCTTTTGAAAATACACATTTTTTTCTTTTTATAATCTCGTAACTTCTTAAGAATTAAAAAAAAAAACCAGCTCCGTTTATTGTACGTACAGATAAACTATTGTATCTTTCCATTATATTCTTTATAATCATTTCATTATAATCTTTCCACATATTCACTCTTTTCAGTGAAACGTGTTTTTTTTTTTTTGTTTTTCGTATAAACGTTTCAATTTTTTCAACATTTTCTGGACGTTTTCTCGGGCGTATCGTTTTTTTTAATAGAATTTTTTTTCGTCATAACAATAATCAAACACCCACACGCGTATTTTACAATTATTGTTCGAAGTGGAGTTAATTTTTTTACGAAATTCGACACTACAATTACAAATATCGGTCAAATTTTAAAATATCCTAATCTGTGTTCGTACATAATATTATTGTATCGTATACGAATATATAAATTTTACATTATAAACAACGCATAATAACGTCTTTCTATTAAAAAAAAAAATTACCTTCAGTTATTATTATTATACTCTATAATAATAATAATATAATAAATGCGTGTAACTCGCGCGCGGCATTGGATATACGTATACGAATTTTACGATGGCCGTTATAATTACACGCGTTTTGACATTATATTCATACGGATATTTGTATATTTTAATAAAAAAGAAATAGTTATTATTATTTTTTTTTTTTGCGTTTACGTCCCCCGTTATAACGGTGTCGAATTATTTTAAAAACATTCCACTTTCGACTTACGCGTGCTCGCGTTTGAATTAAAAAAAAAAAAAAACTATACGGCTACGGGAAATAATTTCGCGTGCCTAATAAAAGAAGATCGTAAAGAAATCCGGATTTTAATAATTAGACGACCGTTACGATGATTTACGATTTTAGAATGCGCTCGAGCGCAATACGACTACATAATTATAAGTGTATAAACGTAGTTAAAATTCTAAATTGAGGAGACATTATTATAAAAGCGGTATATAAACAAATATATTCGTATGCGCGTATTGTACAGAGAATCGAATACCCGTTCGTGAGTTCTTATAGACGCGATGATGGTAACCTCGTGGAAACGATTAAAATATAATATTGTATTGTAGCAATGGGGGGAGGGGGGAAACATATAAGGACGATTAATATCAGTTTTTACTCCGTGGGACGTTTATAAAATATAATATATAATATTAATTATTATTTATATATAATATTCGTAAAATACTCGTTGTAATCTTACTGTGTACATTATGTGATATCGATATATTTCCACGGGGTACAATAATTAATAATAATAATAATAATAATAATAATAATAATAATAATAATAATAATAATAATAATAATAATAATAATAATAAAATATCGCGCGTTCGTTCGATTGAAAGAAAAAAAAAATATGAAAAAAAGATTATAAACGTTGCGCAATAATAACAGCGCTCAGTGTGATACTCAGTACAGATATATCGGTAATAAGTGGTTTGATTTAGATAATATGCGCGTGTTGTAATATTAATAATAATGATTTTTCTTATGGATATACATTTAATCGTCATTCGCCAGCCTCGAAAATCTCAGAGAAACGATATCCCAAATACGTACGAATACGAATTACAATGTATTGAATTATATTATACTGTTGCGATCGCGCGCGCGTATTGTAACGAAATTCGGTTAAGAAAAAAAAAAGAGTCGAGACGGACGCGAAAAAATTGTACGCGTAAATTTTTTATTATTATTTATTCATAAAAAAACGTTTTATCTGTTTAATAATCGCGTTATATATATTTATTTATTTATTTATACACCGCAATTACCGATCCGGTCTAGATAGGCGTTCACTACTATTTTCAGCCATTAAGTAATACCTTCACTATAATTCATAAATACAACTTTTTTTTCTTTTTTACCGTTTTCGGGGCGTATTTTAAGTTTTTTTTTCTATTTAGGTCGTGTCACGTATAGCGCGCGCATTTCGTTACTCATTTTAGTGTTGTAAAATATCGGAGTTAAAAAAAAAAACACTGAAACCACACATCATCTGCTGCTGCAGGGGGAATAGACATATTTGGCGTATAATTGGAGTTTTACGTAAAACCATCGTTAGTAGTGATCATTATTTACAGTAAAAAGATGGCATAAAAATAAAAATTTATTTTCTAACATTGTCGCCGTGTGTAATTCACATAACATATTTTTACTCGATTTAGCTATATATCTATTACAACGTTGTATACGCGGAATAGGATTTTTTGTTTTAAAAAAAATTACAAAAAAAAACTATATGATTATCGGAATTATAAACTGTATACTTTCGACGTTTTATTTTATTTCCATTTAACCGGGACAGAAAGAAGAAAAAAAACGTAGTTCATAACGTTTTTGAATGATTACACATAAAATGTCCGTATATTATCGAACGTCGCGTGCGACAATCGATAAATATTTTTTTTCTTTTCAAACATCGAAATAAATGACCAAAAAATAAATAAAAAAGAATAAATTTTCAAAACGATGAGCCGAGATTTCGTTTTTTCGTTTTTATCTTTTAACAAAATTCAAGGCTTATAGAATATACTTTAATTAACGGCCGTTTTTTTTTTATATTTAAAATCTCGGTCGTCCGCGCATAAACCATATACACGACGTATTCGTTTCACGTGACTATATTATTATAACATGTACACGCGATTTTAATTTTGGTGACAAATCGCATTTAATAGGTTTTAAATTACGTTTTGTACGAACCGCTAAAATACAATAATAACAATAATAATATATTATATACGTGCGGTGGCTGGTCAATGTGGTTGTTCGACGAGGTCCGATATGTAAACATTATTATTCATATTGCAACAGCTGCAGACCAACAGCGCGCTGAGGCCTACACACGACGATTATTATTAATGCGGATTTGACGACTGATTTATGCGAAAACATGATATTGTTCAATACATGTGTATCTATTTAACGTTATATATTTCGTCAAGAACCATTACGACACTCGTGTCGTTTCTCGGCCGTTTGTATCGATTTCGAGAAAAAAATATTATATTATTATACACAAATAGTTGTACATGGACTGCCAAATGTACAGTCGTTAATAGGCGCGAAGGGTTTTTGAAAATTTTCAAAATCCTTTCTCGTCCTCATCCGAATCATTTTTTTTCTCGTTCACGTTGATATGAGTTAAAACGGATAAAAAAATTATTTTCGCAGTAATAATATTATGCAAAAAAAAAACGTTGTATTAAAAAAATAGACGATTTATTTAGTATAAAAATATTTATTGGTTTGCCGTCGCTGTTTTTTTTTTGGATTATCCGTGATAAATTGTCCAGTTCAATGTCGTGTAATATTTGAAACGTCAATTATTCCGAAATTCATTGTAAATAAATAATCGAAAATTTCGATTTTTTTTTTTTGTTTACTCGTTTGCAATATTCGAACACTTTTCAAGACGATTCCGATCTCAACGACCGCATTATTATTATTATTATCATCATCATCATCATCATCATCATCGTTTATTCCATACGGACTCGTGTGCACGGTCCGTAGCAACATACGATTTACCAACTTTATCGGGAAATTTAAAATGGTAATAAAAAAAATATTGTTAATTACGAGATTATTTTGAACACACAGTGTTGTAGAAACGCGTGTAGGACTTATGTAAAATGATCAACACTTTAAACCAAAAAATTATTCCTTTTTAAAATAGCTCAACACCTTATTAATCGCGTTGTAAATAGTCAAAAATTTGAAGAATTTTCTTTTTTTGTTGAAAAACATTTTTTTCCCTATATACGTGTGTATATAAATACAGTATATATAGTGCAAATGTATTCGGATGCGTAAATTTCAAGATTTCATGGCCATAATGTCGGTATTTTTTTTTTTTTTTTATAGTTTTTTTTCTTCCGATTTTCGAGTCGTCTCGAATTACGCGTGCAATGTAATGTAAACTGTACTGAGAAAATCGAAAAACGTGTTTCAAGTGCAGACAAGTGCGAAACGGGCGAAATCATCGGAGTATTCGTATTTGCAGTAGAAAATTTTTACACATAAAAAAAAAAAAGAAAATAACCATTATTGTAACCCACGTATATATTATAATATAATGCATAAAATACCGACGTTTGTTGCAAAAGCGATATTTATTTATTTTTTTGTTCTTCTTACTACATTGACTTTTTCGATGTAATTTATTATTTTAATAAATGTATTTCGCCTGAACCACGACCCTGTACGTACAGGAGGTGTAAAAAAAAATAAAGCCCTGCCGATATATAAATATTTATTGAATATGGGAATGTCCCTCTTAAATACCCTACGAACACAGCACGGAACGTCAAGACGTCTTTTGACAAGAGATAATGTGTACTCCTCGTTCGAAATAATCGAATGTAGTGTTGAAAAGTGTATGGAACCGGGATCACGACTCGGGGATTCGAATCCGGTGAACGTCACAAATATTTATAATAATCTCGGAGATTTTCCGGGTGCGTTATTGCAATAGGACGAATCGCCCGCCTCCGCGCTGCGATATTGTAGGCAAACGAGAGGGGAAAAAAACAATAGTCTCGAAATCGCGTGTTGACGACCTTAAAATAAACGCGTATGTTTTAACGACCTACAAATATGAATTATTTTATCGCAGTTCCAACGGCCGGTTACGCGCCGAAACATAGAAAATAAAAAAAAAAAATGTTTATTATTATTATTAGTATTAGTATGTACAGAGTATTATAATGGCAGACTCGCGATATACAATATAATTTTATGCGAGTATAGTGTAATTATTATAATATCGTCCGAATATTGTAATAATAATAATAATAATAATAGGTACATGACTCGTAGCAACAGCAGCAGCAGCAGTGCGATTAACCGCGTTGTGTGGGTGTTCGCTAAAATAATAATAATAATAATAATAATAATAATAATAATAATAATAATAATAATAATAATAATAATAATAATAATAATAATAATAATAATAATAATAATAATAATAATAATAATAATAATAATAATAATAATAATAATAATAATAATAATAATAATAATAATAATAATAATAATAATAATAATAATAATAATAATAATAATAATAATAATAATAATAATAATAATAATAATAGTAATAATACGAGCGCGCCGGTTACTTTTTCTTCGCGTAATTCACAGACTCGACGAGCAAAAAAAAAAAAAAAAAATTAAAATATTAAAAAAAAAAATTACAATACACTCTGCCGTACAATCCGTTGCTACATAATATTGTGTTTTATTTGGATCCCCGGCGTACAAGTTGGTCAAGGATCCCCCAGCCCACAGTCAGCTGTGAACTCGGTCGTTATTTTACACACACACGCACGCACGCATAATATTATGTTTCTTACTACGACGAGACTCGAACGCATTAAATACACGAATTATATATTCGGGTGAAGTCTTGTTAATTACGGCCGCGGTACGCGCGTGTGTATTATCGAAAATAATGTACCATAAATTATTCGTTAAATTGTATTATTATTATTATTATTACGTTAATGGTATAAACTATCATATTATCATGATGCGTACGCGACGGGTACAAATAATTCGAAACGAATCAGTGGGACTTTTTCGAAAGGTGATGGGGAACGTTTGAGAAAGAAAAAAAAACGTGTGTATTCCATGTTATTTTATTGAGACGATAGACAATAAAAACCGAGCGAAATCTCTATTTATTTAGCAAAATTGTAAACGTTTCAATAATAGTGGACAAAACGCGTTTGTTATAATAATTGATACGACGACTGATTTTGTAACGGTTACGGTCTTCTGCGGCGAAGGAAACAATAATAAACACGAAAAAATAACAGACCGAAAGATCGGGAGCAGCTGCGTCCCGAGATGTACTCGTCGTGAATTTTTTAATTCAAAAGCCCCACAGTACACGGCGTGAACGCGATGTGTAGCGGACATACACTGGCGGCACGTAATATAACGACGAATTAGGATTTCGTAGTAATCCGAGAAGATCCAAAGTGATATTTAAACAAGGATAATTTTATTTCATCCGTATTGTCTTTGTTAAATAGAAAAAAAACACCTGCGTCGAATATAATTCTACTGTAGTTTCGAATATTACACCGCTCGAACAATTAAGTAAATACTTTACGTATCGCATATCGACAATTATTCCGACAAGAAGTCTGATGAAAAAAAGCTTACGGAGTTTTTCCAGCAAAGACTTTATAACGACCTGATCGCCGCGGCCTTTGAATACAACGTTTTCAGATTTGCTAATGATAAAACCACCTCGTCGAGTCTCTCTATAACCTTTGTCGTCGTTTTCAAATTTTTTTTCTTCTTAGAATGGAAAACATCGTAAAACCGTTACACGCTAATACTGTGCACGAAAATACGAAAGTCACGAGCCACGAGGGACAGGCATGACTCTCCTTTGCCAGGCTATTTGGTCATTTGGCTGGACTCCGGTATATTTTATTATTATTATTATTATTTCGAGTGCCGTAGCTAATTCAGGGCAACGGCGAATGATATGCCGTGAAAACCGATTGAAATATATCGGATAACAATCGGGTAATAAAAGTGAATTGTACGAGCTCGTAATTTTAGATTCCTCGATGTATTATAGTTAATTATTTTGTTATTTTATTCGTTCGAAAAACTCGATGCTCAAAAAAAAAAAAAAAGAAATCTTCGAGAAATATCGTAAGTGTAATAATTACTCCGCGCGCATATATAATAATGATAATGATAATAATAATAATAATAATAGTAACAGGTCGTCGAAAACGCGTTTTGCCCGCGCAACTACATGACCTGCGGCTATTTTTTAATTTTTTTTCCCCCTCGACCGACCGACAAAAATCTGGCCTACTTATATAGAATATAATATATCGTTCGTGATATTGTAATAATATGCGACGGCTCGGTAGTCGCATTGTCGTCGGCACGGTCGCCGTCGCGGTAAACCGAACGTCCAAACGTAGTGTTTTTCCATAGATTCTCAACGTCGCGCGGCCATGAGGAGCCCCGGGTGGACGGGAACGGGGAGACCGTTGTGGTTATTTCGATGATTTTTGTCTTTGTTGCGGCGTAATATTGCGAATCCATATATATATATATATATAAATAAATTATAAACGTTATTTTCCAGCGTTTAAAGATAAAAAAAAAAAAAATCTAAAAAATCTAAAAACCAGTAGGCCTTGTCGCGTCGAACTACGCGTAATTAATATTACGTATGTGCGCGCATCGCGTTTTAACGGTTTTTTTTTTTTTTTTTTTGTTTCGTACCGAGGCCTATTTTGCGTTCGGTCGACGACGGACATTATCATCGCCGCCCGACGAATATTGTGTTTTGAGATAATAATAAAAATATTTTGCGTAACGCCGTTCGGTTTTTGTTTTTAGATTTTTTAAACGTCTCTCCCCCCCGGCCGACGTTCGTTTTTCCTACGCTCCGCAACGTCCACGACCGTATCCACTAGGCACGCGTTACGCGGTATTAAAAAATCGCAGCAGCGCGGTGTAGGGGATTTTTTTATTTTTCACTTGTGTGTCGCGTGTACGGTGTAATCGGGGGGGAAAAAAAAATGACCGAATGACGAAGACGACACGTGCGTCAGGGGGGACCGTCGAGAAATACAAATCGTTGTGTGAATTCGTCGACTGGAAAACCATTTTTCATTTTGTTTTTCAATCGTCTCGGAGAACACTTACGCCCAACACTTGCTCACTTCAAACGTTTGTAACGTCGCAAAAACCTTTATAAATACACTTCCCCCCCCCCCCCGTAAAAACAGAAGAAACGTTACGAACGAGATTGTTTTGCATCGAACAAACGTGTTATATACGCGAATTTCATTTCGTATTATATATTTGAACCGTATCGATTTTTCTTACAATCATAAGGCGGATCCGACGATCGTCTATAAAATAGAGATGATATTAGCTTTTTTTTCTTTTTTTTTCATTAAACTATTTGGTTTCGCGCTAAATCACGCCTTTCGTCCGACACCGTACGCACACTCATCACGCGTTTTTATTAGCTCGTGGCGAAATACGCGTTTAGATTTATTTTTTACAAACGTGTCAAATATGGCGTATCCTCGAATTGCGGGACCTCGGCACGTCGTCGTGTCTCCATTCCGAACGGGATCATTGCATTTTCGGTTGTTCGGTGCTCAGGAGGGAACAGTGATTTACACATATTCTAGTGTGTATTATACACAATGTAGACTTTAATAATTATAATTCGTTTTTTCCATCGGATACAAAATACGAATAAATATTTTTCTGAAATAATAATAAACGCCGAGAATTAAAAAAAAAAAAAAAGTGTCAGAATAAAAGTAAAATGATCTGCGGTTCATCGACAAACGATTTTCCTCTAAACCGTACTCGAAGTATTTTTACGTACTCAATAAGTCTTATTTCTCCAGCATATAATAACATGAGTCTTAAACTGAAATCTACTGTAGTCAGTTGAAATATTATTACATTGTATTATTACCTAATTGCTTAGAAGGCAAAAAAAAAAACCATTTTTTTTTTTTGTTTGTCTATTTCGACTCGATAAATTACACCGCGTTATTATATATTTATTACCCGTGCCAATATACAAATGGTATGAAAATTATTTTTTGAATAAATCATACAACACACGGATTGTAAACGGATTGACGATCGATCGTATATAGTAAAAACGGAAATTGCGAAGAAATTTATTCGTTTTGACTTGATCTTCGAAAAGCCGACGCCCCCGCGCGCGCGCGCTAATAGATTATAAATGTTAATCAAATATTATAATTCATAATAATATATATATATTTTTTTTTTTGGCTTCCGCGTTATTATATTATTTTATTTATCGTTATTTATATGCGAATATATATATATAAAAAAATATTATTTTTTCTTAAATTACTTCAGAAATTATATAGAAAATAACTCCGATCAGGATGTGGGAAGCATATTATTATATCGTCCTTCATAAACAAAGCGAGTTGATTAAACCAATATATTATTATACAAAATATACAATAGTCGTTGAAAATTAATTTTTTTTTTTTTAATTTTTGCTTAGCCGTCGTATTCATAATTTAATGTCAAGATAATCGATATAACATTGTGTCAGGATGAATACGAAATAATTATTTTATAATATGTACGTGTCCGTTTAAAATACGCGCACTCGATTAATTATTATTTATCGTGTGTAATTTATCTGATATAATAGTATCGTTTCACGCAACGCGTTATTATTTATAATATTACAAATTAAAACGCAATAAAACAATTCTCTTATAAGCGAAAACCGATAATTCTATAAAATCATCGATATAATATAGTTTTATGTACTGCGCGAAATTTGTTCGTTTACAATTTTTTTTTTTTTCATTGCAAAAATCGAAATATTATTGAAAAAACCGTATTTTTCCGTTCGTAATACACACATCACCAATTAAAAATTATGTAATTTTAGGAAAAATAAAATTACTCTGTCAACACACACACACACGCTCTTCCAATACACCTCGGCCTCCCGATCGGCATATCAATTGACACTTATTATTTACACGTACGTCTTTTTGAATGAAAGTTTTTTTATTTCTAGGATTACGTGAAACGTCAATTACTGCGACTCGGAAGTTGTTGCAAAAACCGCAGCGATATGAATCGTTTTTTTTTCTATTCGTTAATTTTATTCAACATCTGTGTACACACGCGTGCTTTTTGAAATCCGGAAAACAGAATAATCACGATATTATTATGACATATATTAATAGTAGTAGTAGTAGTAGAAAAAATATCCTTCTTACTCTCGTATTAACGTCGTATACTTTTAATAAAACGATTAAAAACGGTCGTTTATTCAAATTTAAATTTCGTCGTATATTACTGTTGTTATTTTATCGCTGTTCTTCTCTATATATGTGTGTGTGTGTGTGTGTAATATTATACATATTGTACGACTACTGTAAATTACAGTATCACGTTCGAAACACTCGGAATTTTTTTTTTTTTAAACGTATTAGATTCGTACGTGCAGATTATCGAACAAACACAGCCAAGATTATTTATTTTTTTATACGATCGTTACACATATTTTGCACGGAACACCGCGTTAAAACGTTCAATTGCGGAATACGTTTAAATCGTGTTTTACGAGTTTATTGAGTTTACCTCGTACGGTTCGCACGAAAATAATTATCGCGATTAAATGTAATATAACGTATAAATAATATTTATAATTTGCGTATAGTTGCGAGTAAAATATCGTTTATTATGTACGTTTTAAAAGACACGGTTTTAGACATATTGTGTCACAAAAAAATCTATTAGATGATTTTTTTTTTAAGTTTTTTGTTCGTTTACAGTGACTCCGTCGCATTGAAAACACGCGGAGTGTACGAAAAACTTTGATTTCGCAGAACTGCGTACAACGGGGAGAGAATCTATAATGGGACATTTTACGTCTTATTATTAACACATAAGTCTTCTTAATATTAATTTAAAAAAAAAAATTATTGTAAAACTCAACGTAAATATACACGGATAGTTTTTATTAAAAATAAATAATAAAAAAAGTCGTATTTTGTATTAAATAATATAATTTGAAATGACCTCGCGCTACGGCTATTCGTGCGCATGTGTCCGTCCACAAGAACAACACTTGGCGATTTCAAAGTTTTGCCAGAGAATTGGATTTACACCGTGTCCGGAAGAACCGACCGGTCACGGCCTCGTCGTTTGAGGCCAATAATAATAATAATAATAATAATAAAAAATATATTTTACGCGTATGGCACTCGTATAGGAGTGGTTCGTTTTACGTTGTTTGTTCCTCTTCTGTACATTATTTATTTATTTTATTTTTAAACATTAAAACACCAAACAGTAGCGTACACGTAGTTTACGTGTTCCTTAAGTGGTCCTTATATTGCGGAGATTATATAACTCTCTGCAACCGATTCATTCGTGTGCTCGCAATTAAAACAGCATCGCGTCGGTCGTTACCACTCTCTTATTGTCGCGTCGTCGATTAACGCGCAGATTTTCGAGGGAAAAAAACGTTATACCCAGTGTCGTTGTTTTTATATTCGTATAAATTATATGTCGTGTGTGTCGTCTATAAACGCGTTTGTGAATCGCGTAGCCGCAATTATTTATAATATTTTACAGTACTACGGAATTTTTTTATTATTATTATTATTATTATTATCATTATATCATTCCCTCCCACGGAGAAAGAGTTAAATAAAACGAACGTCATTATATGAATAATACTCGTGAGCGGGGGGGGGGGGGGGGAATCGACGAGTAAAAAAACAAAAAAAAAAATTAACAATTAAAGTATAATAATTCTTTTTTTTCTCTCTCGCTCAGCTATGTTCGTTCCATTATATTATGTTATGCGATACGATTATAATATGACGGTCGATGTGTCAAAGCGTGACGAATAAACAGAAAATCGAAATGCGGTTAAGTATAATAATAATAATATTATTATTATTATTATATATCTGATTGCTTGAAACGTGTAGTTGTTGTGTGCGTGGCGTACAAGAGGTACACATGACCAAGACCATGAGATCTTACCAACCATTACATCCTTTAATGTATTCATGGCTAATGACGAAGGACTTTTTTCTTTTTTCTTTTTTTTTTGTTCATCGAATAATTATTATATTATACGTACACGGCGAGAATCGTTTTCGGACGAAAACTCCCATATTATCGCGTAATTATAATATCAATTGGTATTGTACAGTCAGTTATTAAATTAATTGCGCGAGAAAAAAAAACCCCGTATGGAAATAACGAAAAACACGTTATACACTTGATAACAATAACGCCGCGTGTATTACGAATTCGAATAGTATCGCGTTTGAGGCCAAGCAAGCACGTAATCAGAATTTTATTTTAAGGAGGTTTATTTAAAAAAATCGGAAATCCGATATGTTATTTGTATCGATCGAATGATGAGTTCTCGCTCAACTTGTTATCGAACATTATTTAATCGAATATTTTATTCGAGAAGACCGAAAAAAATTTCGATTGAAAAGTTTCACAAACGAGTAATATTTTATTGATATAGGAAGAACGAAAAAATTGCAAAGGGGAGTCCGGGGACCTCACAGTAACCGTCCCCCGGTCAACGTCAATGTTCGAGACAGTGAAACGTGCTGTGTTTGTACAGTAAGAAAACAACAAGAATTAAATCGATTCACCTCCACCTCGCTCGCAACGGAAAGATAAAATCGATTCACAATCAAATTATACTGTTTTTTTATAATATATATATATATATATATTTCAAGACGCGTCTGGGTTAAAAGTCTGAAACAATCACGCGCGTTTCACGTTATGTCGCAATTTCGTGTGAAAAAATTAATTCGCATTTGCGAGTATTAAAAAATAATAATAATAACTAAAACGTCTCGGATTATAATTTTTTTTTTTTTTTTTTAAGTACAAACCTACTCGCGCGTATATTTCTTTCAATGCATCCACACGCCTTTCCAATCTATATCAGCCTCCTCGGCGTCCTTGATGTTCAACATATTTAGTCCGTATTATAATAAAATATGTTCGACAATCGAAACGAGTTCATACGGTGAAATTGTGTAAATCTTTCGCTACACTCGCATGCAATTGCGTGCAATACAAAGTGCCCACGTCGAAATCTCTCGTCGTGCGATCCGTAATGATTTCACTGATCCCGGAATATGTTGTATTTATTAAAGGGACGGAATTGAAATGTTTTTGAAATATTCGGAGGGCCCTCCTATGAGGGACGTTTCTACCGACAATATTTATAATATACTCGTATACATTTATGTATATTTTTTTTCTTAAATAATTCATTATTCGTGACTTTTATAAACTTGAATATATTGAAATGTAATTAGCTAATGTACACGTCACATCGTTCAATGAAATGATATGTACGCGTAGGCGTCTGTGCTGTTATAATAATATAACACGCGCGCGCGACCTTATACAGAATATTCGCGTGTTTACATTAAAAAAAAAAAAACGCTTATTTTTTTGTAACCTCTTGATAAATTATAGACGTTATGAAAAAAAAAAAAACAACCGCGATGATATTTTGACGAGAGTGTGTTTGCAGTACACGTACGATTTGCTGCGAATAACGAACAAAACGATATACGCATGAACGGGGTGTTAACAACATAATACGGAGGAGAATTACGGCGCACAAATATTGTAACGAGAGGACGACGAAAGCAATATTTTATCGAATCCCCGGCGGAGTAATTATCACAGAATTTCATTTTGCGACGCGATTATAATTATAAAAGAATATTTTCCACTGATTTATTATACGTCTCGACAATACTACTTTTTTAACCTTAACAATGTTTACGAACGTGTCCGTTAATACGATAATAATTAGCGAGGGGAAAAAAAAATCACCCGACGCGATACATAAAAAAAATCTTAAACGTCTTTAGTTTTTCCTAATGTAATTTTATCGTTTTACTATGGAATATTAGACATTTAATTGCGCGATTTGTGTACGAACGATTGGTATTAAAAACACGCGTTGTTTTTTATTCATTATCTCACAAAACGTCAGCTCGGAAATATACAATAAAAATTTGACATTTGTGTACGCCGACCACGTGTATAATAGCTGTATAAAAGAACAGCACTGACAAGAAGATCGCGAGACCTTCTGAACGCGTGTTAATTTTACATTCAATAAGCCTATTCCGTTAAATGTAATAATTTTTTTTTTTTGTTTTTTCATTTACGACGCGCGAAATTATTATTCCATTAGACATTATATACTTTCGGCGAATAATCTATTATTATTATTACTGTAATAAATTTTATTTCTCGCGATTCGTTTAATCGACGCGGCCTATTGTAAAATATCCGATTTCGTAGTTGTGCGTTTTTATAAACGTTTACGATGTATCGTATATTGTTTAAAATAATCATTCGTCTATCTGATATATACATATATGCATAAATTTACGAGGTAGGCGATTTGACCGGGTGGAAAGAGACGAGAAACGGAGCCGGCATAACAGCCATTAGATTTTCTCCAGTCGCGTCCGAAAAAGTTGGGCAATTTCGTGTGTTTACAAAGTGTCGTGTTAAAATATCTTCTAAAGTGGTTAGTCGAATAATGTACGCGTTACGCAACGGAAGAAACCGTGTGTGTAAAAAAAAAAAAAAATAAAAACGTTACGACTGCGTCCTTAAATCACGCGGGGGATATTAAGAATTATGGTTTTATTTATTTTTTTCTTGACTTTTAACTGTTTATCACGTACAGTTAATCGCCAATACATGAGTGTACGGATACGGAGGGATATTATATTGACGACGGACATACGACGACGCGTGTAACACGGATTTATTACAATTCGGAACGGGCGATTTATTTACGGACCGAGCGCAAGCGCACATACGAAAACTTGTGTACAGACGTTCTATTTAATGGATAAAAATCCGTAAACCGTTCTCGTTCTTTAACGAATCCCCGCGTTGAGGTCAAGACGATAATAATAATAATAATAATAATAAAACTTACTTTTGAATATAACCAGTCGGAAAGTATTGTGTGTGCATATTATGTGACTAATGCCGGTCGAAATGAAAGATTTTTTTTTTTTTTTCATACACTATAAAACTCGACTGATTTTCGATTACGATATTTCGTCACTCTTTCCTATGTAAATATAAATAAATACATACACACCGCGCGCGATTATACATTTTATATTAATATACGAGTTACAGAGTCATTACGGAGTCTACGACAAACGCGTATTATAAATAACTCTATAATTTATTATAGTGAAATGTTTCGTCACGATTCGCTATTTTTATTTTTTTTGATATATATATATATATAATATTCAGATTACAATATTTCGGAGCGAAACATCGAAATATAATTATTATTATTATTATTATTATTATACGTAACGACGAATAATAGTTTTTTTTTAAAAAAATTATGTGGCGCGTATCATATACGATTAAAACATTCAGAAATATCGTTTTTTTTTTTTAAACTCGTCGAGAGAAGTTTTACAACTTTTACAACACCGCTTTGCTCGTATTTTGTTTATATCAGCGGTTTCCACCGTTCCACCTTGTCGTTTACACTACGAAATTTTAATTGCAAATAAATCGTAAACGTTTTTTTTTTTTTATTTTTTTTTTTACACGCGCACAGCGCAGCTGTACACGCGGATACGTAACGGATTGAAATTACGTTAATTTGCCCGCTGTGAATTCGTTCGAAAATTATTTCATCATTACGCAACGTCAATAGTGTCAAATTCGACTCCACGCGTTTCGCTAGATTATTATTATTATTATTATTAATATTATTATTATTAAGACGATCATTTATCGTCATCCTATATATATATAATATTATAACGGGTCTTAAAAGATATCTTAAAGGCTATTAAAAAGATCTTTCCTACGAGCTGGTGTCTGAAAACGCATAAGAGTTATGATCAGCGCTACGTAATCGACGAATGATTCGTATACGTATTATAATATAATATTGCTGTGAATCATCAGTTTTTGTGTGCGCGAAAATTCGTCGATTAGTTAATGGTCGAAAATAAAATGATTGAAAATAAGAATCTCCCGATGATGGAATGCGTATCGACGCGCGGTTTAAGCGAATTCTAATTTCCCTCCCCCCCCCAAACAAAATTTGACGTAAAATATATTTATTTAATTTTTTTTTTTTTTTAAATAAGAATTTAATATTTTCGTGAGGCGAACACTTTTTTGTTTTCAAGTAAAAGAACGGCGCACACCTAAAAATTCGTCCGGTTAGGCGTATCGGACGTAGGCGGATGTTTACCATTGCGATCGTATTTTGATTTCATAATTTTTATTTACGATTTATTATATTATATATATAAATTTTTTAACGCCGCAGTTACCAAAACGGATTGTCCATACACCTGTCAAGAACAAAACGACAAAGCGGCCATTAATAACGACGGATATTTTACACAATATCGTCTTGTCGGCGTTTGCCATCTTTCGCTCTCGGCGACGAAAGGGGGCCAACCAAAGATTTCTCTGCAGTGTAAAAACGATAACGTATCCGCGTCGTCGTCGGTGTGATTGATTGATAAATTCCCGGGCCCCGTGCCCAGCGCGATCACTTATTGTTTTCTTATACTATTTCGTCATATCTTTTCGAATCATTGAAACAAAATTATTTCCCGCCTGTTTGTATTTTATTCGTAACTTCGCGCGCGCGCGCGCGCGTTTCTACGCATTGTTTTTCTTTTTTTGTTTTGAGACGCGTCGCGCAGTCCGAAGAAAGTCCTTCTTCGCTTGTCGCGCCGCGTGTCCGCGCGGCGGACCGTTTTCAAAGTTTATCGAACTCCCGGGGCCGGGGGTCGCGTGTTTACGGACGTTATACTACGCGCGGTGGCGGACGGACGATATTACAACACGAAATTCGAAAAAAATTTAAAAAAAAAAAAACGCTTACTGAAACACTTGCCGCACGGGGAATCGGTGCGCATTCGCTAATATATTATTGTTATTATTATTGTCATCGAACACAAGTGATAAATTTGTTTTATGCGTTCAAGATTCACTCCCCACGAGTGTATATACGATTCTGTATACACACTGCAGTCCATTGATATGGACTAACACTCACGTCACACGCGGTTATGGTGTGCACACAAGTGTTACAGGGCGAAAATCGAAGACTTTTGATAGTAAAACGCGGCCAGGCCAGTGGCGTAGAATGTGCCACGGTATATGGCGGTGACGATCAGGGAAAAAAGCCAGAGAATACCGTATGACGGCCGGGATGTGGTGAATGCGGCGTATAGTGAAGATTCAGCAATCGGATTAGTACTGGACTGGAAGTCGGAAGGAAAAAAAGACCGCGGGACAGGTGGTGGATCGATGTGATGGAAAAAGAGATTTGGAGAGTCCGCGAGTGCGGAAATAAAAAGACCGATAAAAAAAAAAAAAATTAAAGTGATTTGGTGATGGCGGCGAGAGAAGTCTTTGGAGAGTAATAGAAGAACGAGAAGAATTCTACATCGCGTATTTTAAATGTTTCAGATTTTTCTAGAGCTATTCGAGAAACGGAACTATTTTTTTTCCCCTACTAATACGCGTTAAATGTCATTTGTTTTCCGTGATTCTCCTGGTCTTTATACGGGGCCATTGCATTAGATATTTCATATTCTACGAATAACGATTATGAAATTTATGTAAACGTACGTGTATTGGCGAGAGGCAAAAAGAGAAAAACCGCTATTCACAAACGATATTTAACGTATGTTTTTCCAAAATATTAATATTGCCATCGGATAATAAATAAACGGCGAAACTCGAGAGTTATCTCGACTGACCGCGCGCAGCAGCAAACGGTGATTCCCGATTACCCAGTGAACCGGAATGATTTTAACCAGTGTGATGAATGTTTATAATTACGGCGGATCGTATGGGCACTGTACAACGCGAAACAGTATAATTCTGTGTCTTTGAAGGTAGTCGAGATAAATGAAGCAGTTTATTGTAGGCATTGGACGCGAACACGCGGCCGATATATAATAATTATAATAATAATAATAACAATTATTACTCATTGAATTCTCAAGTACGTATATTTATTTCTGCATGAAACGAAAATGTCAAACGAAATGGAATCTCCCCCCCCTCATTGGCCAAAACAAAATCAAAACGAAATTTTTACACTTTCTCGATTTCTCGGAGTTATTAATGTGCTATTATATTGTAGTTTAGAATATCCGTATACTTAGTTACACGTGTATGAGTTTAGCGTTCGGTGAGTATACTCATTTATTGCGTAGTTATAACCGTCAAAAACAAATAAGCGAACAATCGTCAAAAAAAAAAAACGTCACGGATAAAACCGATAAGTAACGTTCGTATATTATTATTGTCAATAAAAAACGCGCGGAGACAACCACGAAATCGCGGTGAACCATATGTGGCCCGTTTACGTTTAAATAGCTTTAAACTAAAGCCTTACGTAACTAAATCTAACGTAAAATCGTGTCACCAATTCATAAAATTCTATAATAATTTTCACTCATTCCGATTCAAAATACTTTAAAGTTCAACGTGAAATATGCGTGTAAAAGTATCGAGTATTTGTCTATTATTTGTTACGCAATATATAAATATTTTTTTTTTTGCTCAAATGGTTTTAACGTAAATACATAGGAGAGCCTAGAATCGTCTGGACTCACGGCGCCCCTGCACTTTGTTCAGTACAAAATTTAAACGCTTTACGATGATATAATATCTGTACTTTATATTACGTTCAAATAGCTTAAATCGAAACATTACAATTTATAGTTTTCAATAATAATAATAATAATAATAATAATAATAATAATAATAATAATAACGTTCGAAAAGGAAATTTATTTTCTTAACGTTTATGCGTTTTATATATATTTTTATCCAAATTCGTCGATTGATATTTCACGGTTCGTACATTAAAAAAAAAAAAACAAATCTAAATTTGGATCGTATAAACGTAGTCGAACCTTCAAATTCGGAATGTGTGCGGTGTGAAAAAAAAACAGAAAAATTTTAAGCTCTGAAATATTTATTTCGACGATTCTAATTTGCAAATTTAAACGAATGAACAAATATTATAATTATTACGTTTCAATATCGTATATTTACATTAGTTACGTTATATGTGTACTGAAATGACGTTAAACGCGTCCTACCGGATGAATATATGATCAGCTATTGAGTGAAAAAATAAATTGAATAAAACTAATCTTTGTGTTATTATATTTTTATCGAACATTTAATTGTAAAAATATAAAACATTTTTCGACTGATAAATAACAATGAATAATAATTTATTATTTTCAGTCCATACATTATTGAAATCAAATCGTTCGTCGTTTGACGTTCTGTTCATTTGTCGCCTTAAATATTTTTTTTCCGGAAATTTAAATTAACATTACTCTTACAGCATTTTACCAGCTGTTTCGTCTGCACCAAATAACGATTAGATTTTATAATATCTCCTCGATTCACAGAAACCAATGGCTAGTTTTTTAGAAAATTATTCCGTTTATGATATTCGATCGGATATTTTTGAAACTTTCGACCACTTTTAACAGTAACGGAATAAGGATATAAACAGTTATTAAAGTTTAATTTCGTTCTATTTTTCTTTTCGATAAATCACACGTTCAACGTCAGCGAAAACAATTGTTTGCGCACCGCATATTTGCGATTTAAGTAAGGACGTCTTTGCATATTTTCCCTCTGTCCCTTTGAAAACGTCCACGGGATCCGTTAAAACATTTAGATGGCACAACACCATTTACGGTGCCGATCACGTAATTGATTTTTTTTTTTTTTTTGCAATGAAATCATCTGTATTTTCAAGTATGATGACTCGACATTTTTATACGTCGAGACGACTATCATTAGGGGCATATTAGGCGTTCGACACATATCGAAAAACGAAAAATTTACTATTTTAACGAGCACGTAAAACGTTTAAAATAAAAAAAGTCATACAATGATAATCAAAGGACAAATATCGACTACCGAGCTCTGAAAAAAAAAATCGTTTCAAAATATTCGACGATTTATCGCGTTACCGTTTCAAATCGAAAACGAATACTATACGACCTCTCGTTTTGAGTCCGAGACCGTCAATAACATTCATCGAAGATACACACACACACAAGTATATTGTTTAATGGGAGACGTTGTTGTTTAATATTTTAGAAATTTATTACACCTGACTATATAATATTTACTTTGTTCGGAACGAAAAAAAATACATACGAGACGTCTTGATTCTTTGCTACAAGTATTTTTTTTTTAAAAAAAGAGAGAGAATTATTATTGAAAACAAAACGAACGTAGAAAAATCTGTTATCAAATATTTATACACGTTTATATAACAGAGACAAGAATAGTTTTTTTTTTCATTTCACACGTAGCCAAGGCGTGGTGGTATCATCGTATATTATTTATTTTTTTATTTTACTTTCGGTTCGCTCGCTTTCTTTTTGCGATTTTTATATTTCCGTCGATTTTCTGTAAACGTTGTGTACCGATAATAACGTCACGTTTGACAAATAACGATTCTCTATACGTCTGACAAAACACCGTAAAAAATACAGTTTTTTTTTTTTTTTTTTTTTCTGTTTTTATTTGAGTTTCTTTTTATTACGCGTCGTGTTTGAAAAAGGAAAAAAATTAAAGAAATTTACTATAAGAGGAATAAATGAACTGCAATATCACAACTTACATTTTATCGAGATGATTTAAAAAAAAAATTAATAAATGTGTCTTGCGGAATACTTGACTACTACGAGCGTATTTGTTTTTAATAGAATATTTGAACATTTAGACAGACTCCAATCGAATACAAGTCAATCGATTGAAATAATACATTTGGAAAACAAAATGTATGTTCAACTGCGTTTTTGGCACCACGACGAATAATAAAATAACTCGTAATATGTACGTTTAATTTTATGTGCCATTTATTCGTATAAATCGCAGCGTAAAAACAATATCGGGTAATATTATTATAAATGTTTAGACACGAATGTACTCTTCGCCTTATAGTATAAAAATCGTCTATTTGTACGCGGCAATGACCGTAACGTTGCGTTCAATACGTTTATTTTACAAGGCGTTCTTACAGAAAAAAAAAACAATATTTTACTATTCCCATATTGGAAACTAATTGAATTTCGCCCGTGCACAGTTTCCAACGAAAGTGTAATTATTTATGAAAAAAAATCCTTAAAAATTATATTGTAAATGCCTCGCCGAAAAACCGTTGAAATTATATAAAATATATCTCCTTCCTTCCCCTCTACGAAAAAAAAAACGAAAAATACGAAAAAAAGGGCTACCGTGGGCACTCTCGGAAAAGTATTTGAAATAACTCTGTGAAAAAAAAATCGTAAAATTTTCAATAATGTCGTCAGAAACTCGCTACACCAAAAAAAGTCCTATTTATTACATTTTTTAACCTAAAGGAACAAAAAAAGTTCCTACAAACTCGTGTATAAAGACATCAAAATATGTACAAGATGTGTGTTCAATTTCAATTTTTTATACGCACGAAAACGTTTTCAATCGACATTTCGATTTCACGGCTTATTATTTATGTATAGGCGCTCGAAATAATATATAATTAAATAAATCGTGACACTCGGCAAAAAAAAAAAAATCTATTATTAATTTTAGATTAATAAAACGTATATAATTCCTAGGTAATATAATATCTTTAGTAATAACGATATTTTTAATATTTCGGACGATGTTTGAAGTTTACAGTTCACGATAAATTACATTGGAAAACGTATATGTATTCACTACGAGTCAATTTTCAGCTGTTATATAAAACATACGCGCGTATGAATATTGCATGATAATAATAATTGGATATTCGTACTGAACAGGATATTGAAGTTTATGAATATGCCGTTATAACGCGAGACCAAAATATCATGAAACGTAATCCAGCGATGAAAAGTTATTTGTCAGTCATTTTTGATGGAGAACTGAAAAGTGATTTCGGCCTATATGTCGAGTAAACTTCGTCGGACTTTTATCGCGTAATAAAATATGTTAATAATAATTTATTAAAAACGTCATATACATCAAAACCGTCACTGTTTTACTTCTATCGTCAATATTTTACTCCCGCTTAGCGCAGGAATGTTTAAGTACTGACATGGAAACGTCTTAGCCCCGGGGTGTCAGTAAAAAATTTGCGTCGCGCAAAACTGTTACAAATAAATAAATGCATTTAATTCCTTTCTCGTAGACGAATACATTAAACTAATTGCGTCCCACTAAGATAACGTGTTTCCAAGATCAAAGCTCTTTCCCCCCGAGGGAAGTTAGTTTTCGGTAAAAGGTCTGGACGGTCGTATTGAACATATACAATATGCATACAAGTACGAAAAGCAAAAATAAAAAAGAATCTTCCACAAAAACTAACGCAAACTTAAAAAATGATGTATTTTTGTTTACGAAAGTACTGCATTCGGGTCGATTGAAGTCCATTGAAGCTTTCGATATGCTTAAGTCCGTAATAGTGGACCGATTCTCGGTCGCATAATAATAATTGCACAGCCCCAATTCCCTAATTCGCTAAACGTCGTTGTGTTCCAGTTAAATCGAATTTATGTCCGGCGGCGCGGATGTCAAAATTAAAATTTTCATTAAACTCTATAGGTTTCTTCTCGGACACACTACCCATTCTCGTGTCTTTCCGTCGTCGTAGCAGAGCGCAAATCTCCACTCTTCGTCCGCGGAGGTCTTTGTCTCGCGCACGTAACGCTGCAAACATCGTCACAGGCACTTCGTCTCGCTCAACCTCGTCCGTATTATTGCTATAAAGAGCGCACGCTATGTATTATACGTGTAATATAATACAAATTATACGCGACATACGAAATACACGGTGCGTTTGTCGTCGGTCATAAGTGTACGCTCGTGTATCGCACGTTTATCACGAGCGCAATAATGAACTCGGGTATTATACGTTATAATACCGTCGTAGTTACAATCTGCAGTGCGCGTTTTGTCTACGAGAAAATATAATCGTTATACGAAAATATATACGCTGCGATGACGGAGACACGGACGTTTTATGGAATAAACGGCGATTCGCGAAACGCCGCAGCGGACGACGGAACGAGTTGTTTTATTATTATTATTATTATTATTTTTTTTTAAATAACTCGTATAAAAAATTGTCCGGTCGTCGTTGTAACGAGTACACTGCGAGATGTGACAACAATCGTCGACACGCCGAACGGTTTCGATTCTCCCATCGGGAAAGGACGCAGCGCATTTTTTTTTCTTCTTCTTCTTCTTCCACCGCTGGTATTTTCTCTCCGCTATAAGGAACATCTATTATAATGATCTGTGCGACGATCGACCGAACACCGTATAACAGTGTACAACGCTGTTGTAACGAGACAGTTACACTATTTTTCCCGCCGCGTTCGTTATAATTCAGTCTCTTACGAGTATTTGGTGACGACGTTTTCCTGCGCGCATAACATCGGAGTTCTTTGTCCGTTCCTCTGGGTCTTCTTGGGTTTACACTTTTTGACGTCCTTGAGATAAATGTTGTTAGTCCTCGGTAAACGTTCACTGTGACTCGTCCGATCAATATCGTCGTTTCGCGCAACGATTCTCTGCAAGAATCCTTCTTATTCGAACGAAGCGCTGCTCCCATCATATAGCATGAGTACTCTCGATACACTTCGTCAGCCGCGCACACACAATCGGCATAATATCTCTTCATTCAAACCCCGTCATTAATAAAATCGATTGTCTCGCTATGCTGCACAGATCGTTGACTATTTCCCTTTTTTTCCTCCTGCGTAATAATTACGATTCGAATTCTCCTACTCATCTGACGCGGTTTACCAACGAGTATCTCCCGATTTTCCGTTGTAAATTCAGTCCTAAGTAGTTTCTTCATTTTCTATTGTACACACACGCACACAATTCTTGGTCGTTTTTCTGTTTTTTTTTAATAATAAATTATTACTGATAGAAAATAGCCGTGTTTTAATGAGGCGCACACACGTGTCACATGTGTGTTTTACGCGACCGGCGAAAAATCATTTTTTTTTTTTCGATAAAATCCTATAATATTACACTTATCGAATAAAACGGCAAGAGCGAGAGAACGACAGGCCCGTTCGCTTGCCACTCTGTTACCATCGCAATTGTAATATGTTTTTATTATTATTATTATTATTTCGTTACTTTTCTTTACACATTATTTATTCGCTATAAATACGTGTGTGTGCATAGACAACAATGACGCATTGTACAAACCACAAGTTAGGAAAAAAAAAACTCCTATTCGTATATATAATATTTTATTTATTACTTTTTTTTTTTTTTTTGTAGCTATCCGATCCAACACCGGCGACGACATTCAAAACTGAAACTCTCGATGTACACGTACAGCAGCAGCGTACGAGTTATACAACTATACGGAATTCGTGCGTTACTAAGTCATGGTGTGCTCCGTGAACTGAAACACAAATACAGTTAACTTCATATTATACGGATAATAAATGTCTGCAAAGACGCCGTTTAAAAAACGAGTATATTTTATTATTATTTTTTTTTTTCATTTTACTTACTTTCTCGATTTCGATTCGTGAAATCCGTAGAAAAGTCGATGAGATTTTTTTTTCTCTCTTATTAATTATTATTACTATTCCGACATTATTGGCGATTATAAAGACCTCCTTTGAGACAACGTGTTGTTTTCGAGGAGAGAACAGAAATGCAACTAATGTCTGCGAATGGAGTTTTTAGTTGATTTACTGTTTTGATGTTTAGATCATTCGTGTTGATTTTGGATAGCGATGGATCGAAAGGCTAAAAGTGTACCGCGGATTAAGTGTATGGTTTGTCGCAACGACGTATTTAAATCGCACAATACCGAATAGGTCTTAAGAACGACTACTATTCCATACTCGTATTTTCGTTATGCGCATTCGGAGTGTTTCGATTTTGGACGAAGTAAATGCTGTTAAATGTACTTCTTCTTTTTTTTTTTTTAAATGTCTTTTTTGCTTAGATATTTCGTTTCCGAGGAAATCGCTATAATGCTTTGGGAAAAACGAATTTTTCGTTACTTTCGATATTCGTATTAATTGGCCATTTCAGACGATCAGTCGCGTCTGTTGCACTTATAGACATGATTATGTTAGGATTCTTTGCGAATCGTGTTTAACCGCGGCGTATTGCATGTGGCTCGTTTAAAATAGTATTCGTTGCTCTTGCTCTAAATCGGCAGTGTATATAATAAGTAAGCCGAGAGAAATGTTGTATTTCACATTTTGAAATTTAGATCAATTTTTTTTGTTTATCACTATTATTATTATTATTATTATATGTATGCGCGGTCGCGGATATGTCATAAAACGAAACAGGGCACTTAAAATCGCGTACGGACGAGCATTAAAAAAAAAATAAAAACGTGTGTATTTTATACGCGTCCGGCAGTGTATATTATAATATACGAGTCTCGCGGTACAGATTTATAGTCGATCTATCAATATATAAATACACGGAGCCTTCAAAGAAAACAAGCTAATAGAACAGCTTCGAGACCGTTCACTCGATATAATATATATACGTATATGTACCTTCACGTATACTGAAGAGCGTGAGATAAATACGATCCTATGAGACATACGCATTCGCATATTATACTTATAATATATCTACGCACGAATTTAACAGAAAACTTTCTCGGGATATTCTCAGCTCTTTCTCTCGCCGAGAGAATATTTATATATATATATATATAAATTCCATATAAAGAATAAGCGTTAATACAATACGTTTTTTTTTTAACGTCTTATGCGAGTGCGCGTGTATTTTACGATCGTATTTTTTCAAATTTAAATTTAAAATCGAAATTGAGACGATAATACAGAGAATTTTTAATCGTCTGCGTTTTACGAGTATTCATCGCGCGAATCGTAAATTATACACACGAATCGCGCAATATATTTATTTTTTTTTTTATTAATTTACACGCTTTTGTATTCAATACCGTTTGAAAAAAAATGTATTTTTTTCGATTAGTCATTCGATTTATAAGATATACTATAAAAAAAAAAAAAAATTAAAATAATAAGATTTTAAAACGGTCGTCGGGGGATGGACATAAAAAAAGAAAAATTCAACTCGGTACACCCGGCAGGAATATCATTTAAACGTATTTTATTATACTGTCTGTGGCGTTTCTGTCTCTAACGTGGCGTTTCAGATACTAACAAAACGTTCGTTTCTATTAATACCGTAGTGTATTTAGAAGATTCGAATACACTACGAAATACAGTTATTTCGTTTTTACGCGTCAGAAAACGCCTTAGAAAGATATATGTATAAAAAAAAAAAAAACGTTTGTCCTCGAAAAAAAACAAACGACTGTGAAAAGTTTTAATTCTTACACAATTAGGTCGGTTTTCAACGTTTGATTTCGTTTTGCGTTTTTCACCGTTTTCTAAAAACATTTTTTATCCCTTCCCCCCGAGTATTTGTTTTTTTTTTTTTTTTTTTTTACTCGAAACGCGTACGAATTTCACGGTCTCCGACTCTGGTATAAGTCATTCGTCTCCATAAATTCCAAGTGCTTCGAGGAACGGTTTTTTTTTCCTTCCGTTTCAATCGGTCGCTCACACAAACGCTCAATACACCGACACTGTTTTTTTCTTTTTTTTTTTCTTCGACGAAAGCCGTTTGTGTTTAATTTCGTCAACTGTTACTGCAGTGTACTATGCGCGTACGGACCACGGCTGCGAGATACTTGAAACCACGTGTTAAAAAAAAACGTCCGTTTCCCCCCGGAGTAATAATTACGATTTATTGGAAATCTGCCGGGAGAGAGAGAGGCGGACCGGAGGCGGAAAGTCTCGCGAGAAACGCGGGCACGCGGACGGGGGAAAAAAATCAGTTCAAGAGGTCGGTTCCGAGCGACTTTAACGATGACGAAAATCGAAATCGTTTACAATATCGGAACGCGTTTTCGATTGGCGTTTATCAATCACTCTGGGCAGTGCTGCTCGGCGCGTAACAGACGAGAGAGAGAGAGAGTGAGAGAGAGCACGGACAGAAGATGAGGAGTTGTTGTGGAGAAAAGAAGCACGGGGGAATCGTCGTCGGTTTTCGTCGTGTGGCCGCGAGCGGCGAATTCGGAAATTTCTCTCGTTCGAAAACCGGAACGGACTCGCTCTGCACGTCTTTTGTGACCGGCAGGAGGAAACGGGGAACGAACCGGACGCATTTCCGCCTATACGGCGTGATGGTGGACACCACCGCGGTGTTTTACTGCGCGATCGAATGGCACAAAAAAAAAAACCCGTATAAAATCAATACGACGCGTTGTGATTTATACGCGCGCGGCTGCCACACGATCGATTAGAGATTATTTTTTTCGTTGACAAAACTCCGTGTTTCCGTGGGACATCGCTAAGGAAATCGCGAAATGTGAAACACACACACGCGTATACTTTGGTGTGTTGCACGAATATACGTTGGAATTGGATTGTTGTGACTTTAAAATTCTTACGCGAAACGGTCTAATTGAAAATACGTTTACGAGTAAGTACGGAAAACAAAAAAAAAAAATGAAAAAAATTAAAAAAAAACGATTCGAAGCGGAATCGTTTTTATACAGACGCGGGAGAAGAGATAAACGAAAGGAAATTAATTTTCGATAATAATCGGAGTGCAGAAATAGTATCGCGTCGTACGGAACGGACTTCAAAATCTGCGTCGATTCAATTCGCTTTTACGCATAACAGTGACGATTTTTAACAACACTTCCCCATGTACACTTATCCGACCACCACTGCTCGTCACGCGGCAGTTTCGTAAAAACGCGTATTTTCTACAAGCCGAAGATTTTTATGCATAAAAAAAACGGCCGCGAACTGACGTTCCCGACGTGTTCTTCGGTCTGCAGCGTTATATGACGTGGAAGAAAACTCAAATAAAGACCGATTTATTTTTCTGGCCTTTTATTCGAAGAATTTCCAACGGTCCACTTACTGTTCCGACGTTCTAATAAAACTTTCGTGACATTTTTAAATTTCTCACGAATTTAAAATTTTTCAAAAAATTCAATTTTTTTTTTTTTTTTTTTTTTTTTAATAACCCCGACGTTTTATTTCACTGGCCGTATACAATGTGCTAATAATATACGGACGACCGCGACGATCGTCTTCCGCAGCATCCGCCGGCCACTTTCTCTCGCGCCGCTGAGAACGCGCCTTCTTTCCGCAGCCGTTTAAGTGAGAAAAAAAATCCGCTACCGCTCGGCGCACGATACGCCCGCGGACGAGACCCCCCAAAAGCGGCGCAGCTACCGATCTTGCTCTCGTCCTCGTGTTTATTGTAACACGATTATATTTAATATAAAACTACACGACAATGTAATATATTATATGTTATGCACGGTGAAAGGAGCGGTTGTTTTCTTCTTAATTTCTGTATAATATGCCGTCGTCGTCGTTTGAGATGAACGGAAATGAAAGATTTGAAGAAAACAAAAGAGCCGCTGCTGGACGTCTCCGCGCGCGACAGGCGATTTACGAAAACGATACGACACGTGTCGTCGTCGTCGTATATAAAGAGACACGATAAATAATAATTATTGTTTTATTATTCAAACACAAGCATTGGCGTGCCAGTATCACGAAGTGTTTCGAATGCTTCACAAATGAAAAACAAAAAATGTTCCACAAAATATACTTTTTTTTCTTTTCTTTTTACTAGTTTTTCAACGGTAATCGAGTAGAGTGATTACGATTTTAATAATCTCGAAAAACCGCAATCGTCGATGGGCACGTATTTGCCGGGGGGTGGAGAGGGGTTTAACGATTTTCGAAATATAACGCAACAATCATAAAATTCGGTTTAATCAAATATGATCGATTATTTGAATACAAAACACCGAATTTAATAGCGTGGTAAAAATAATAATCGACGTTACGTCACTACCGTTAATTGCTAATCGTGTTCGTTTTGTTTTTTTTTTTGTCCTGAAACAATTCATTCTCGCATTCGAGTTATTATTTCTGTGTAAAATATTATTTCATTTGATATGCGATTGAGCTTTGAACGAGTGTTTGGAATACGTCAATTCGGAATTACTTTTAAAAAGATGTATTCAAAATAACTTTATTTAATAAATAAATTAATAATTATTTTCTAAAATGTTTAAGAATTATTCGGAATACTAAACTGAAATCTAACAATATAAATAATATTAATTCAATAATATTGCGTGGACGATGAGCCGTTTTCTCTGTGTCGCTGACGTATTCAAATGAGGGATAGATCCCCCCCCTCTTGAGATTTTTTTTTTTTAGTTTTTGATATTCTTGTTTATAACAATAGTCCAATAAGTCATTCGATTTTACCTGGATAATCTAATAGAGGAAATACGTCAATAAGACGCTTTATCAGGTCACGCTGTTATTCGTTTGGAAAAATAATGAATTCAATCGATTCGTGCGTGCGTGGAATATTAATAATAATAATGATATTATCCGTCATGTTTTTAAAAAATGTGGCGATGATGGGCGAGAGCGAGAGAACGAATCGGTCCTCTTCAGGTCAATAAAATATTTTTCAATACATATCCCGCCGCCGCCGCCGCCGCCATTGACAAAATCCTAAATCCTCGATACTCGGGGACCGGAGTACAAGACGTATTAATTAATAACTGTAATATAACACCGTCCGGAGAACACCGAGAACTTATTTTATACCGAGAAAATAATAACGGATAAGACTTGCGTATATTCGCGATTATCGAACGGATTTCGCGAGTGTTTCTCCTCCGCGTTTTTCTCGCCGAACTCGTAATAAACGTCGCAACGCCATAACGGCTATTACAAAAAATACGGATATTGTTCGCGTTACAACAGTGGCTGTTGTCGCGGCCGACGGGATACGCGCGCGCAACAAAGCGCCAGCCGGTAATATAATTGATAAAATTATCGACACCGTCGGCGTCCGTTGCACGACGTCGATTGTCGTGTACGACATCGTGATTCGTGAGAGCAGATTTTTGTTTTTTAATAAACACCATCTTCGTTTCACTCGAGCGAAAATCAATTGTAATTGCGCGCCGTGTCGAAAATATAATAATTCGCGCGCGTACGTCACGAGAAAGTAATAAAAAAAAAAAAAACAAAACAAACAATTTCGCGGAAAAGAAATTTTAATAATAATAATAATAATAATAATAATAACTCCGACGATGATTAGGAAAAAAATTCCCGACAATTGCAGCTCATAACAATACGTACGCGAAACGGAACGCCGTGTTTTATGTGTTTCACTTAAAGACCGAACTCGTATAATGTACGCCCGCGAATAAATGAACTTACGTCGACGTAAAGTCCAATACAGTCTATACGCAACGACGTTAAAACGAAAAATTATAATTTAAAATCTAAAGTTTAGATGATATTCAAAGACAAAGTTTTATTAGTCAGGTACTCACACGTTATCGATGAAAACAATTGATGATCATACAACACGTTAATATCGCGTCAATATTGATTTAAAAAAAAAAAAAAATATTTTTTTTTTTTTAAATTTGATGGTTGCTTTGGTTGTGAATTTTATTCTGTTGTATGATAATTCTGATTTTTTTTTTTGTAATTGTCGCGGTGTCTCCAAAACGACAACGTGTACAATTAAAAAGACTTTTGGTATACATTGTAAGACTTAATAGTTGAAAATCGTCTTCGTGGTAAAAATGAACGAAGTGCTAAAAATTGAGTAAACGCGATATTTTATTTATAACGAGTTTGGAAAAGTAAAAAAAAAAAAAATTTACAGTTTTCATTTGTGGAATAAAATGTATACATATATATTTTTTTATAAACATAAATAATTAACACACTATTTTAATTTTATTTCTCTGTATCGCGTATGAAAAACAGGATAATTTAATTTTCGAGAAATGTACGTGTTTTTTATATTCCTCTTTAGATTCTCATTTTTATTGGAGGCGCTCGAGATGTTTAACTTCTCGTCGACGATTTATGAGCCCAGCAACAATTGGCATATATTATATTGGGTCCCCGTTATAAACATCGTAAGATGAATATTAATTAATTACTGTCGTAATATCGTGTTTACGATTAGATTTAATCAAACGAATAAAATTACACGCATTTCATATGATAATACGATATTCGTGACGTCATTTATCGTGCTATTAATATATCATTTGGATATTATAAAGTGTGTAATCGTTAATCTAAAACACTATAATACTGCGCAGAATTATTATTTGAATTCTGTTCTTTTTTTTTTGCTACCTAATCAAACTTGATTATAAATAATTAGACTATTTTTATAGTGATTTAATTTCACGCGTAACAATTTTTTTTTTTTTGTATTTTTAATGAAAGCCTTCCGTTTTGATTATGAATTATTTAAATTCGTATTTTTTTTAAACAATTTTTGTGATCAAATGAACTTTTTAAATTAAAAATTGACCACCGAGTTACATTCGTTGGACATTTGAAAATATCGATTATTTCAAACGACTTTAACTCGATCAATTTAAATAATTGTTTTTCTATAAAAATCTATAGACGGTCATGAATTTTGTCAGAGACGAAATGTTTAGTTGGTTTTGCGCATATGCAAACAAAAATTCTCTCTTCTTTTTTTAAAAATGGCAACCTAAATTCGATTAATTCTAAATAATTGGATATTTTTTAAGTGTTAAACAACCGTAACTCGGTCAATTTTTTGGCGTAGAATGTTAATTTTACCACGAAAATTCATAAAGGAATACGAAAATATTTCGTGATCGAAATGGAAGATTAACATTAGAAAAGAAAAAAGAAAAAGTTGTATTCAGCACGCACGTGTCAACAATAAAAAAAAATCAAAAAGCATGAAAATGTGTATCACTGAATTAAGAAAAAAAAACCATATCAAATTCGAATTGTGTATTACGTGTTTTCAATTAGCGTTTACACACTGTATATATGAATAGACCTATTTCCGTATTTCTCATAATAATTGATTACTAATACATACCTGTTTTTCGTCATGTCGTACGTTTATATAAGCTGGGACATATACGATGAGACACAACGAGTTCATCACCATTATCATGCAGGAGGGAAAACAGACGGTAAAAGAACTCGAGGAAGACCGTATAAATTCTTTGGATGGGATTTACTTCAAGAACTCAAGAAGGCGGCAAATGACAGACGTGAAAGGCTACAACAACGACAAGACTTGGCCTTTAGAAGCTGATAATGACATATAATATGCAATTGCTCGTCCACAAGATACTCGAACGAAAATAAGCTGTTAATTTTTTTTCAACTTTATACAATACTGCCGTGTAGGTATGTATTTTTTTCTTCTTATAACACATTTAATTGAAAAAAAAACTCGAATAAAACAAATATTATTTCAATTACATAACTATATAGTTCTCAAATAAATCAATCCGCTTGTTATTATTTTATATCAACAATATACTAAATAACGGATGTAGATTTTATTATTATTATTATTATTATTATTTCGTAGATCGTTATTAATTTTTTATTAGATTATATCAGTATAACGTATACTACGCGTCATACTTCATATTTCCAGTACGCTTATATATATATTTAGACGGAATTACACGCATAAAAAAACGTACGTAGAAATAATATCATATTATACTCTCTATTCGTTATTGAATTTATTTATTTATTTTTTTAAAGAACTTATTACATACTATTATAACTATCGGGTAACCTTCATATGTTAATTTAAAATCAATACTATAATATACACTGGTCTTCGAATTTATTCTACTAGCGCATTACAATGTAATCGTCTATGTATCATTCAGTCATATTTAAAATGACTGAATTGAAATGACTCTTCGTCAATAATTTAAAAAAAAAGAAAAAAATCATAATAATTATATATATATTACGCTACCATTGATTATTGTACACTACCGATCAATCCTCGTTAATTATTATTAGTCGATTTATATACGCGAACGGTGTGTAATACAAATGTGTACATGCGTATATTTAGAACGATATATTCCAAGTACACTCGCGTGTTCAAAAAAAAAAAAAAAATGATTACTAATAATTGTCGATTTTATTTTCAAATTAATTTTTAACAACAAATAATAATTTTATTATTCGTGCAGAAGTCACATTCAAATACTGTTTTTATAAAGTAATTTTTACTTGTATAAATAGTAAATACGAGAATATTGAAAAATAGTAATTTTAACGGACAATTCGAATTTACATGTAAATCGATGGTTTTTTTTTTTTTTTTGTTCCGATAATATAATATTTTATCGAATTCAATCGCGGAAATTTTCAATTTGTCCGACACACGGCGAGACCTGTATTTCGATTGAATCGACGTGCGTTGTAAAAGAGTACGTCTGCACAAATAGTTAAATCGAATTGGAGATTTTTTTGTCAAATTTGGATATCGCAGAAATCAGCTGGTAAACATTTTCTTCGGCGATATATGATTCCAAGCGCATTTTCACATTGCGGACCGTTTGAAACATAACGAATATCTTTTATAAGAACGGTTTTTCTTTTCGGCATTCGAATTTAACGTTTTAACCAGACCGCTCGTACCGATCGGTCGGAGACTTTTGATTCGGTTCGTCCGCGATTCCCGCAGCAGCGGTCAGCGGTTGGTTTTTCGTTTTATTCCATTTCGACGTCGTTGTGTGAACAGCGTTTTTTTTTCTTTTTTTCAAAAACGCGTTTTGAATCTCTCTATTCGCAAAACACGAAACTCGTCACGTTTCTTTCGCAAGAGAATGCGTTATTTACTCGATGTACGATGGACACGAGGCTGGGACGGTGCCTGGGACGTTTCCTCCTCACAAATAGCTTTTTACTGTTTTAAACCCGGAGACGCGTGCGCATTTATTAATAATAATTATTTTCTTTCTTTCTTTTTTTTTTTTTAAGACATTTTATTGATTTATACGCGACATTGCCGTACGGCATACTTTCTCTACGAACGCGTGTGTGTGTGTATATATATATACTTCGATGATTTTTTTTTTTTTATCTTTTCCCTCGCTTTTTTTTTTTCGGGGTCGTCTCATTTCGTCTTAAACGCCGCGCCGTTTGTCCGCATTTCGAAATGGAACAATACCACCGCGGCGCGGGAAAATGTGTTACGCGCGGGCTCGATCGAGACCTGTGGACTACAACGCCGTCGCGTACAGCGCGCACGGTTATGGTTTTATACACACACACGCAGTTAACCTCTTTTACCGAATAAGGTAATATTTAACTATTTAAGTATCGCGTTACATCGAGTAAAAGAAAATAATAAATAAATAATAAAAAAACACGCGCACGGCCTATAGGAGTTTATTACAGTTCCGGCATCGTTCGTGGCCTATTTGTCCTTGCCGCGTACAACACGCACAAGTATAACTTATAATAATTATATATTATGCTCATGTGTAACGTACAAAATCATTATTATTATTATTATTATTATGTAGAAACCACCGAACACGGTGCGCGAGCAGATTCGTGTGGTTTTAACGTTTCTTTTTTTTTTTTTCTTTTTTTTTCGAGAAAAATCATCACGCGTGGCCGTGTGATCTTTCATCTCGACGATACGGGAAATTGACCGGTTGGTCAGGTTATTCGGCCGTTTTAGGAAATTTTCGGATATTCGTGTCGTATCGTGGCGGTGCGTACGGAACTCGGGAGATTTCCTGAAATCGTTCACTCGCCCGTCTTGAAAATTAAATAACGGACACTTATTCGACGGGCGGGGTGGTTGATTCGTGGAAAATTGAACGAACGACGATACAGCGTTCGTTTGACAACCGCACGTTATACGACTCAGAACGCGTCACAATATATACGTATACAATTTACGTATAACAGTTGTAATATGGAGTCTATTCACAGAAAAAAAAGAAAAAAAACGATACGATATACAATTGTATCGTCTCTTCGTGTGCGTGTTTTAAACTATTTCCGCGTACGGAACGTGTTTGAAAATTTTTTTTTTTTTTTTTTACTTGTATTTTTCAACGCGACAGAGTTCAAAAAAAAAAAAAAAAAATGGACTTTTCTTAAAAAACTAAAACTATTCGCGCGTTAATTAATCCGTCTCGTTTGTAACAGATACGTGTTAAGTAATAGGGACGAACGGAAAAACAAAACGCACGGTTTTCGATTTCGGCTTTAAATAATCGATATAAAAATGTAACAACGATTTCGTCGCGTCGTTGAACAAAAAAAGATAAGAAAAAAAACGAACAGATTTGTTGCGTTGGATACAATTACAATCGTACTGTTTCGTTCTATGAATTTGAAAGTCAAACACGTCACGTCTATTTTTCACCTCATCCCCCTAAAGTCATTAAAACTTCTCTTACTCTCGATAGATGATAGAACAGAAAACACTTCTCCGAACGAGACGAAAAATTATAAAAATTTAATAATATTTTAACGCGCGTATGCTTTCGACGCTTACGAAATAAATTTATATTTTTTCTGGAGACAAAAAAAAAAAAAAAATATACATATAATAATTCACACCGATCGTTCCGAAATGCCGTCGCGATTATTATCATAAAAATGCGGGGGAAAATACGAATTATATCGAACCGTTGTAACCTCTCGCGTATTGGTATGATTATTATTATTATTATTATTACTACGATTTATGTATATTATTATAGATCTCGTTATAATAATGGACCAAAAAGAAAAAACAACACGACGGCAGCGGCAATGAAGGTTAAGGTGAAAGGCTTTTTTACGTGCGTTCGAAATGTGTTCGAATGGCACCACTCGAAGAAATAAATAATAACTCATTTATAACCTTGAAAACCGATCGTAACGATACGAACGTGTAATGCAATACGCGTGTATTCGTTATGCGATATTTCATACGAATCGCGTAGAAAACGGATTAGTTAATATAAATATTTTCGTTCGGTAAAAAAAAAAAAAACGAAAACGGAAAATTAAGAACTCACAAAAAACAAAAAAAAAAAATCGCTCGCGCGGAATTGAAATTTTCGATTTTGGAATTGTTCCCCCGGATCGACACAAAAGAAATGAAAACGATTTTCAAAAAAAAAAAATTATATTATTATTATCCTTCGGTTAGGTTAAATTCAAATATACTATTTTTTTTTTATTAACTTCTAACACGAATCTCGTAAAAAACAAATGAAAAATTTCCAACTGATAATATGTGACTAATACACTGTTTAAATGTGCACGGTTTACGCGATAAATACGTGTTATAATTTGTAAAAATAAAATATATATATATTATTATTATTATTATTATTACCTATATTACGGGGACGCGAAAAATAAATCGTTCTCCACCGCTGTTTGCACGTGGTCGTTAATGCTTGTACTTATGTTATTCTTAATAACATTCTCTGTTCGAAATCATTCGCAACGAGATTTCCGCGCGTTATTAGTGTATCTATACAAATAATTTAAATCTCCCGATTATAATATACAAGTCCTTTATACGAAAACTCGATCGAAATATCAATAATTTGCGCGAAATATCATTAATTTTTATATAATACTCGTAATAATAATAATAACAAGTATGCAGTTAATAATAATGTAACAAGAGTAATCTATTTTCGATCTATCATCTTTTTAATTTGAAATTATACACGCGGGGCGTAGTTCATAAGTCCATAATGAGATGATTAATAATAATAATAATAATAATATTAATGAGTAACGTGGACGGGCGGCTAATGTAGAAGAAGTACGCGATCGATTTAACGGATTAAAAATTGATTTCATTATTACGTGTACAGGCCGTAAAATGAAACGATACGAATTACATAATAACCGCGTGTTAGACACGTCTCTCGTATTATTATTATTATTATTAATCACAGCGTACCGGCCGAATTCGGATTTGTATAATATATTATTATAATATTATTTCATTTATATACGTCATATTATATTTACGAATATAAATAATAATCGTACGCGTTGAAAATTTTCTGTTACAAAAAAAAAAAAAGAAAAAAAACGCGCGAGCGATTAACGTATTATAAATTGAAAGATTATATCATTTTTTTTTTTTGTTCTTCTAATCGAAAACAAAAAATTTTTGCGCGCACCACTGAATCGCGTACAATACGTATAGTTTATTTTCGCGTTTTTACCGATTATATTTTAAATACCGAACAAAATAGCCAAGCGACGAGGTTTCATCGTCAGACGACACCGTATAACATATTATAAGAGAGACTCGTTTAAAACAATCGTTGAATTTCACCTATATACATATATAAATAATATACCGGAGTGCCGTTCAGTCGCCCATCGTAAAATATTCACTTGTACAGACGTTGTTTAAAACAGGAAGAGAAAATTGACGACGACCCTTTAACGTAATATTATTATTATTATTATTATTATTTAACGAAATCCGTGTATACGCACGGGACAGTTATTGGGGACATAAACGGAGACATGATATTATATACAGGAGCGTTTTTTTTTTATTATTGACTCACTAAAATTTCTAGTCGCGATTACGCGCGTTTAATTATTTCTTTTTTTTTTTATCTGAATTTTAAAATAACAGACGAGTTTTGTGTAAATTTTACTATTTCAATATTGTCGAGTTCAAGCGTTCGGACGACATTAAAAACGATTAGAATCGCGTAATATAACGTTATACGCTATGCAATCGCGACATTATTTTTAGGCGTAACTGTATTTATAAAAAAAAAAATCGATTTTTTTTAACGGTTTCCATAAAAAAAAAAAAAAGGAGATTTTTGTAGTTGTAGGAAAATTATTTGTTTTGTTTTTCTCCGTACTTTGTCGACTTAAACTTTTCGTATAAAGTCTCTATGAATATTGTAAATGAGCGAGGTCGTTGACACAGATTAGATTGTAGTCAACAATAGTGCAACATATAGAAAACGCAATTCGAAAACTATATAAATGTGTCATAGGGGAAAGTATGTAATTTTCAATACTGTTTTAAATCGTGAGAAATTGTTTTGAATCCAAAATCGTGGGTTCGCGTGAACCTATATTATAGCCGTATAATAATAATAGTAATAAAAAAAACGTGTTTTTCTCCTTTGGTTTCCTATTTTAAAAATACCAAAACTAACTATTTACTAATATTATTTATTTTATTATTATTATTATTATTATTATTATTATTATTAAATTTTCAATTTCATACGTGAATTTATACACATGTAATCGTTATAATAATAATAATAATAATAATTCCTAATACACTTTTTCACGCATTCAACGGATACGAAACATAATTGACGGAATTATAAATCGCGGAAATAATCGTATAAATCGTACGTTTATCCGAGCGTTATTTATTATGTTATTGCGTTTTTTTTTTAAACTTTTAAACAATTTGTCCTGTTATTATCGTACTTTTTTTATCACAACACATTGCGATAGTGAAAGCTTGTTATCAAATTTAAAACATACATAAACGCGCGTATATTTTTCCGTCTCTAAAAAGAGATAGTCTTTATGATTCTGTTAATAATTCAATTTACTCTGACCCGAATACTTTTGGACTATAAGCTTTCACAGTTTCACATAATATGTACGTTTAGACGACCGAATATATATATATATATGTAAACCTATAAAGTAAACGTATTCGTCAATATAATATAAATTATTATTCACAGGCACGTATCGGATATTAATAACTGCAAGGGATATTTTCTACTAACGATTTCGAATTTTCTTTCAAACTATTTATTCATACGTGCATTTTGTGTATCGTTTGGAATACGTTTAATATATTATATTCCTCTTACGACTCGCGGTTAGATGATTGATTTTGATAAAACTCGTGTTGTTATTATTTGTAAACTATGAAACGTACAACGTCATTTATTTTGTTTACCGCAAAAAAAAAAAAAAGAAAAAATTCTCCTTTTTGTTAAAAAAAAAAAATTAATAAAATACGAATTTTTTTCGAGGACCGTTTGTATCGCGCTTGATACAAAATACAACACTCTTCGATAACGAAGAAAAAAAAAACAGAAAATTCAATTCGGATCAAAACGAGTCCGTTAATCGAATGTATTGACAGTTGGACCCCCCCCCACATGCATAGTGTCTGTCAAACTGTCAAAATCGAAACATCTGAAAACCTGCCAATACACGCGTTATCGTTATAATGTAAACCGGTACAAAAAAAAAAAAAAAACAATAGGAATATCAATTTTCCAATTGAATCGTCAATTTCATTTGTATGAAGTCATAACCGTGGTACGTGTAATTATATTATCGTTAACGTCTTATTTGGTGCTACTCATCAGTTGTACCGTATTTCCGATGATATATTTCTTTTTTCTTTTTTCCCCCCGACAAGTACGTAAAAACTACATATTATGTTGACGAATTGGAGTTCGAAATCGCGTTAAAAGTATAAAAAAAAAAGGCCCTTGAGAGGGGAGGGGGCAAATATCTCCCATCCCTGCGTACGCCACTGGTCCAGATAAAAAAAAAATGTTTATTTTCAAGAGTATACTCAGTGGAATAAAGTCGAGTAAAAATAAGCGTTCGGTATCGATATGCAATTCGAATACCCGTTCAGAACGTTTCTTATCGAATACGTTAAAAAATGGTTTTTCAAAAGATTTCTATTTTCTACAAGTTAAATTCTATTCGAATTTCGCGTCGTTTTTTCATCGTCGCGATGTATCGCGGTGATGGTGGAAAACGCAACGTCGTATCGGTGTTTCTTTTTCTTTTTTTTTTTGCACGTTTTTTAATTCCGTTTTCCGATTCCCCCCGTTATTATATTACGAGAAATGAGTTTTACATGTACGTATATGAAACGTCGCGCCTAAAAAAAAAAAAAAATCATAAGTCGAAAAATCACGACGAGAACGCGATTTCGTCGACGCACGGCACACACGGACGGTAATCCGGGATATTTGTCAATCGCCGTTTACGTATTATATAAATTTTGGCGATAAATTCTCTTATTTTCCAAACGTCCGGCCGCGGCGTGTTGGCCGTCCGAAATGACGAAATGAGCGAGTCCGAAAAATACAAATTTTCTTGCGCTCACCGGCGGGAAGACGAACAAATGGAATACGTTCGGAAATGACGCCGCGATACGCGTGTGGCCGGCGAGAAAAACGACGACGACGACGAATAGGAAGTGAAAAAAAAATCAAATCTCGTATTGGCGACAGAGAGAGAGTGTCCCGCGCGCGCACCTTCCGTAATAACCCCACCGCCGGTCCACGACGTCACTTTTTCCCCGGTGTATACGCGCGCCCGCCTTTCTCCTCTCTTTTTTCTTCTCTCTCTCTTTCTCTCCTATTTTTTCCCATACGTTTTTCGTGCGCGGGGTTCGCGTTACGAGTTGCCGCCGCTGCTGCTGCTGCTGTTGTCGTCGTCGTCGTGGTGCAGCAGCGCACTGCAGTTTTTCTAGATCGGCGAGTCAGTCGTCGCTCGCTCCCGTCGTCCAGTACGTACGTACGTGTGTGTGTGTGTGTGTGTCCGCATACATTTATTTGTTTTTGTTATTTGTTCTTCACTAGAGACCTAACACCGTGTGCGCGCAGTCTCGCGATCGCACTCCAAACGGGCGGACCACGGGCAAATCACACCGGCCGGATCGAGCACGCGCGCGCGCGCGCGTAATATATTACTCTCTTCGGCCGAACACACCGGCGTTCCCTTCGTTTTTCTTTCGTTCCGTCTCTGGTCGCTTGCGATGTACGACTGAAAAACCGCCGTGCACTACAACGTAACGTAACCACGTGCACCCGGGCCAAACGACAATCCAACGCCTAACCGCGCAATTCTCGCGAGCGCGCGCGCCTACGTACCGTGAGACGAACGACGACGACGACGACATGAAGAACAGTCTCGGACTCGCCGAGTACCTCCTAATCGTCTGCTGGTGCGTTTGCCTGCAGTGTATACCACTGTACAACGGTACGTGTAATTATTATTATTATTATTATTATTATTATTATTATTATTATTATTATTATTATTATTATTATTATTATTATTATTATTATTCCTTTACGTCGTCGTACGTTTTTTTTTTCTGACTCGTTATGGGTTACTGAAAACTCGTATTCGCTAATACTGGTTTTTGAATACGGTTTTTTTTTTCGTTCTTTAAACATCCAAATCGATGTTGTATTCTCCGGGGAAAAAAAAACATTTTTTTTTTTTTTTTTTTTTTTATTATTCTCCTCCCCGCTTCGACAACGGATATGAATAAGTAAATTATCGTCGATTTACGCGTGAAAATGTTTTATTATTATTATTATTATTTTAACGCGTTTCGTCGTTATACAAACGAAATAATAAATGATTATTGCGGGTAAAAAAAAAAAAATAAAAAAAACGTAATCATAACGGTACAATTAACGAAAACACGTCGCACAGAACGTAAAAATAATATCGAAAATCGAATAATAAACGCGAGTGTGCTGTTGGCACGTAATCGTTTTTTTATTTTTTCGTTTTCCGTCGACATTTTTTATACACAATTTTCGTCGCCGATAATCGAATCCGATAACACTTTGACTGTGTAAAATACAAACGGTATTTTGAAGAAAAAAAAACGAATAAACCCCGGCGGTCGATGAGACTAAAATAAAAAAAAAAAAAAAAACGACCGGAACACTATTTTTAAATTGTTCGAATCGAACGCCTCTGAACCGAACACTTTTTTTCACCCGTTCATAATATGTATACATATAATATGTTCCATCGAATGTATTTCGAATACGAAAAAATAAAAATTATTCCCAACAAGTCAGCCGCAATATCGCCGCCGTCCGATAACCGAATACGTATAATTTCGTTTATTAATTTTTCGAGAGAGAGAGAGAAACGTCGTGTACGTGTTTTTTTTTTCCGTTTCCAGTTCAACCAGATTTCCTAACGCTAAAACCAGAATTTTCCAAACATTAAAATCGCGTAATTTTTTTTTTTTTTTTTTTTGTCACTTACCGAAACTGTATTTAAAAATTAAAATCGTATAAATATTGTATGATTTGAATTTTATCAAACACGCATGAACCAACGGAAATATAATGTAGTTACGTATATCGCGTGCGTATAGACGACTCCGCGGAAATATCGTGTCAAAAGCCAAACCTGCGGATATCGTTTTGTGAATCGTACGCGTTCGAAATGAAACGAACTTATTGAATGACGCGTGTATTTATATAAATATTTATTTGAACGTGTATAATATTGATAAAAGGAAAACATTGCGACCGCGTATAGTAAATTAATAGGAGAAGAAAAAACGGCCTAAGGAGGGCAATCGAAAATTTCGTGAAATTGTTCCATCTGATCTCGCGCATACGTATAAAGTGAATGATAATAATAACAATAATTATTATTACGTCCATCACGACTACAACCAAAACAATTAAAAAATTTATAAAAGTCCTCCCCGGAATCGATTTTCATCGAAAATCTTAAAGAAAATAAAACAGTCGTTTGTGATTGGTGTAAAATTTACACTGTAAACGTTTCAAGAGTCGAACGTTTTCGACTGGTTCATTTTATTTTTTATGTTTTTGAACTTTCGTCCTCATTTACTGTACTCAAAACATTCGAAGGTTTCTGCAGCATTTTTTTCGAGTTCAAAAAAAAAAAAAAAAAATTCAATGTCTGACGTTGTTCGAATTGACAAAATGTTGAAAAAAAAACGCGTAAACTCCGTTTCGTATGCGGACACGATTACGGTAAACGCGATACTAATATAGTTTTAACGAACCTAACATACAAGTATATTTTAAATTCCAGTAAGCAGATTTTCGGATAAGCAAATTAGTTTTTTTTTTCCATAAATAAATTCCGGACGCTTTTCGATCTTAACTACGTAAATTACACGCCACTGGTCTAACCGGAATAATACGCTAAAAATGTCTTTTTTTTTCTTACGCCAAAATTAGTGGATGGAAACAAAATAATCATTCAATATTGTACATTTTTTACATAGGTGTTCCGGTCGTTTTAATATTCCGTATGACGAGAAAATCAAACACAACTCGCGTTAAACTCTACATACAACGAGAGAATCGTAATTTATTGCGAAACAGAAATAATATTAAAATTGTTTTACAATAATTATAAAATGAATTGTCCGTACGAAACGTTATATTATATTCACTCGCGCATTCACCGCCATTAGCAGTTATATCGGGTTTGATTGCAATTCTATTCCCCTCTCTTTTTCAATCCGTATAATTTTTAATGAGTGTTTTTAATATCATAAAATGTGTTTTACCCGTTACGGGTTTTAACGGAGTTAACGCGCGCTCTCGTTATATTATTGTGAGTAAGTCGACGTCGCGTCCCGTGCTCGTCGGCCACTTTAAATATAACCAACGACGAATAGAAGAGGCGCGCCAGTCTCATCGCCCCCTTTATTTTATTATAACAATAATTCGAAATTTTATTTTAGTTTTTCTATAAATTTATAACGTTTTACACTAGGGAAAAACTACGACGGCGAATCGCCGTGGAACTGCACTTGAACGCGAGCACTATCGAACGACGTATGGAAAACAAATAAAGCGTTTATAAATTGAAAAATCCCGTTTCAAAGTGATCCAATTTCGATCGGGGGTTTTTTTTTCTTTTGGAAAAACGAACATTTTACAGGACGCGTTGGACATCGATTCTCAAAATTTTCTTTCTAAAACCTACAAGAAGAGTTTAAATACGAACGATTTTCACGATATTTTTAATAACATTTTTCTTTTTTTTAGTAAGGCAATCTAAAATCCGAGTCAAATACTCGTATTATAATAGCCCCGTAAGACGAATCTTCCATTTTCCAACAACAAAATTATCGAATTTGGATAATTCTAGGAGGCGTGAGATTTTCCTGTAGAGCATATAAAATCGAATATAAAACCATGTAAAAGCTTACATATATTTTGCCTCATATTATATAGACACGAACAAAGCCTTTGACACGTCGTGTACACGAGCACGATGGAAAACTGCAACAAGAATTGATTCATGTGTGTGTGTGTATGTATACGGGTACGGGAGGAATGGGATTTGTCTTCGTTTGAATCCGTAACGATTGCACTTAATACGGCTGTGGAAAGAAAATTATTATTACAAAAAAAAAAATATTGGGCAAAATTTCGTTTGACGAAATCGCGTGGAAAACCAGCGATCGTCACGAAGAATAACTGAGATCGGACGGATCCCGACGGGAGATGTACAAGACAAGTGTGACATTACGCGAGTAATGGTAAGATCTCGAGATCTTTTGTACAGAGTCTCGTTGAACATTACGAATTTGAAAGCTTACACAGCCGTGTTCAAATCGTGTCGATTTTAGATGGTCCCCGAATCATCCGATCACCAATCCGTCGTAGTTGACCGTCTACGTATATAATCTCGAATAAAGTTTGTTTGTCCTTTTTCTTTTCTACATATCCACGGTGAACATTCAAAATTATTTTAAAATAATATATAGAACTCCTTAAGATTGAGCCGACGAAAAGCGAACGGAACAGAATCGCGTTCACGAGTAAAATTCAAACAACGAACAACAAATTACGTAACGAAACGGAAGCGATTGGCCCGGGATCGATGATATCCCAGAACAGAATATACACTCGAGAGAGCAGCTGATCTCGATCCAAGGTATTTGAGGACATTAGAAACGAGTCTCCGACAAAACCGGAGGACATACGCGATTCCGTGTTTCCGAATACGTATCGGGTATTTGAAAACCTATCGCATTTTATGTAACGCGTTGTTATTATTTCTGCACAATTAGACGGAATGAGAAAAAAAGCTATTGGAATGGTGCAGTTCTAACCGCGCGTCTGTTAGCGCGCAACGGGTTCTAAGTGTTATCAAAAATAACGTCGGTGAATGCGATTCGAATGGATTTGTTTAAAAAGCATACGACAGAATTCACAATGAAGCCGGATCGAAGCTGCAAATAGGAGAAAAAAAATAATATTTTTGCACGGCATAATGGTTAAAACGAGAGAGTAAGGTGTGCGTTCTACGCGCGGACAATTCGAGAAGTCCGACCTCTCCTGAAAGCAGAATCGTGTCGATTAATTACGGAAATTATATAGTTAATCGAAATGAAATGAATAATAATAATAATAATTTTTTTAAAAAAAAAAAAAGAATAATAAGAAAGACGAGGTGAGACCAACACCGACTATATTTACAGAACCGGTGCGGGGCGACATGCACGGTGACGCGTGGATATTGTACGCGGTGGAATGTCATACGCCAGCTGATATGCGGAGGAAGAGTGAAAAAGCTTCGAGAGCGATATAATATTATTTATACCGGCTGTACAGACGCACCAAATGGAATGCATCTGTTGTGCGAGCGGCTAATGGCTATAATGGCAAACTGGTTTTTGTACGTTATTATCTCGGACGTTGTTGTACACAGCACCCACACACACACACACATACCGTGTTAGTAATAATAATAATAATAGTAATAATATTAATGATAATAATAATGATATGCGAACGGGATTAGATTAATAATTGACACGAAAACAAATTCGTTCGACGACGGCGCTCGGATTTTTAATGCTGTTAATGTGAAAAAAAAAAAGCAAACGCTTTTATAAAATTTCACGAAAAACCAAAAATTGTCGAATAACGTATTGATTTCGGCATGGGCCACGTGCCACGCGCGCCGAAACGACGTTAATAAGAACACTACGAGTAGTCGTCGAAAAAGACTGCACGTGTACGTCGACGAGTATGACGTGTTTGAGCTGAATCGTTTTATTCGAAAACCAATACAGGTCACCACTTACTGTACACTCGCAGCACAGATGTGGTACAAAATCGCACGTTTCATATTTCGATCGTGAGAGGAATTCTCATTTTCCTTCCCTCCCTCCCCCCCCCCCGTAAAGCGTTACCCGCTAAAAAAAAGTAGGGGGAGGGAATTAAAAATGACCCGGAAAATAAAAAATGTATAAACGCCGCGAAAATAAAAAAAAAAGAATATTTCTCGTTAGAACGTAGCGTACAGTTGAAACACGCGTATTTGTGTGCCTTGAAAAGTATCGTGTCAAGGATTTCATAGGAAAATAATAGACGCGATTAAATATTTATTTATTTTTTTTTGTAAAAAAAAAAGACGATATCGTGTCGTCGGGATAAAATAATGCTCTAATGTGTTATTATGCGGTAATGAGACGGGGCACGCATTTCACACGAATTAAAATATGTGTCGTTGAACGGGAACCGATGAAATAGATTGTATTTGTTATATAAATATCGTATATATTGGTCGTATGAATCACACGTTATGAATCCGACGGCGAGAAGTGTCGAGAAAGTCAAAACGCACACGAATCCCACTCAATGTATACAAAAAAAAAAAAATAATAATAAATAAATATTTATATATAGCGGAACGAGAAATACGGAACTGTTATAACTAGTATTTTATAATAATAATAAAAAAAAAAATTTCGTGACGGTAAAAAGATGAAAAAAAAAAAAAACATAAAAAAATAAACTCGAGTCGCGTGTGTTCGCATAATCGGAACGACTATCACGCGCGTTCGTTTATTCACCGTTTTACAAAAAAAAAAAAAATAAAATAAATAAGTAATAAATCGGACCCGCGGCGGTAACGGTTCGATATTTTCAAATGAGCGAATTAAACGAATAATATAATAATTATACGTTTGTTAACGCGCAATGCGATTGCCGCGTAAAGGAGAAACAAGTCGGACACACGCTATATATATATTATAAAGTCAAAAAAAAATGAAGAACGAATGGACGACGGCGACTGTATTTATTGATACATAATATCGTAAAACTGTACAAGATTTATATCGCCGTGTGCTTGAATCGCCAACTGTAAAACAACCGTATACACTCTGCATTTTTTATGACGGGGACGCGCGCGCAATCATATTTGTACGAGGGGGAATTTCGAAACGAATGCGGTTTTTTTTTTTACAATATATCCGAAAACGTAGATATCATGACCCGATAACCGATATTACAATCCTGTTTCGTACGCGTCCTTCATATAATAACAATAATAATAATAATAATAATAATAATAATAATAATAATAATAATAATAATAAAAATAATAATAATAATAACAATAATAATAACAATAATAATAATAATATTAATAATAAAAATAATAATAATATTAATAATCGTCCCGTCGTCGTTTCGATCATCACCGACATAAACACATATACACCGGAATCCGATTACATACTATATACAAGTTTTGTTGATGGCTCAAAGGTCACGAGAAGAACACGCTACGCGAATGGTGAACTTTTTTTAGAAATGACGTACACCTGCGAAGACCCATAAAACGCCAAGCGGGATTTCGCAAAATCAACGATTTCTCGTCGTCGCGTTTCTTTTATCGATTAACCGAAACGGACGCCAAAGTCCTATTTTTTTTTAAACAAAAAAAAAAAAAAATCATCGTACCGGCATTCAAAATCGTTTAACAGATGGCGCGATGACTCAGATGATTCGGTCGATTCATACGAAGTATATTTCTGATGAAAATCTCGAAACGAAATTCCAATGGTTCGAAACGATTCCCGCGGGAACTTCAAAGAACAAAATCACACACTATATACGAGTATATATATATATATACGATGATATAGCGAATTCGCAGCGACCGAAAACCGTTTTAAAATTTACGTGCGTTGCGATTAGATAATAAGTCCAATCCAATTTTGAATTTTGCTTATCAAAACGGACCTTAATCGCCACTCTTCTTTGCGCCGCCTCTAATTATCCCTTTTCCGCTATAGCGCCGCGGCCGTGCTAAATGTTAAAAGTGACGTTTGTAAAACGCCGTTTTATCTTATCAATCCATCTCTGTCCGCCGAGGATCTCTTTTCAATTCGGCTTCTCAATCGGCCACTTTCTTCATACGGTCGAAATGTTTCGACTGCCTATACTTTCTTTTTTCGTTCGCAACACGCAATCGTATACGATGGCCCATAGATTTTACCTTTTGCTCTATTAGCCCGCGCCTCGTACGCGTTCCGCAACGTGCTCCGTATACAATATTGCGCAGCGTATTTATGAAGACGACGGTGGAATTAATCGTTTGTCATTGTACGAGGTTAACACACACGCGCGCGCGCGAGTTCGTACCTAAATGTACGTCGATAAAAATATTATTTTCCAAATCAAAAATAATATTCGCGTATAATGAATTTCGTAAATTATCGATGATGATAATAATAATAATAATCGATTTGGACCGGACGAGTGGAACGACGCATAACAAAACGAGAAAAGTCCGAGAGACTTTGGAAACCGCACGTACGATTATTATTATTATTATTATTACGATACACCGTGCGGTTAGAAGCAGACATTTTTGTTTTTCGGTTGATGTTTTCTCATTCTCTCGGTCGTAGTATACATTTATTATTTATTTTTTTCCACGACACGCCGCCACGACGATTATACAGTACGACGAAGACGATTGCCGCCCGGTCCGTCGTAAACTCGTTCTCGACCTTGTCGATTTATAACATAAAACGTATATAGCGAAGCGAGCGTACTCTCTGTCGCGCGCTGACTCACTACTATTATATCGTGTGTACACTATTTATTCTCTTATCGCGATCGGCGTAGGTAACTCGGAAACGGCTTTTTCTCCCTTCGCCTCTACTTCTTCTCCGCCATTGGCCGTCGCCACAGTCGCGATATTTGAAATTACCCGCCGATTTGTCCGGGCGCCTCCTCGAGTTCCTCGGACGACCGGGCGCGAGGGGAAACGAATAAATTATACGCGACGCGGTGGGGCGGATCGCGGAAATCTCGGGCGGATGATCAATCCCCCCGTGCGCGCGCGCGCGCGCGGTTCACTGAACTTTCGTCGTCGCGCGGAGCACCCGGTCTCGCGGTTTACGCGACGACGGCGACGACCATTAAAATGGTCTCGAGAACGCATAATAAACACATGTAATTTACACACACACACACACACGGTATAACGTTACATTTTCATACCATATACCGGCGTTACGAACCGATACCCGGGTTGTGGTACCGTTATGTTATTACATATTGTAATGCGCCGCGAGCCGTTGACGAGCGAATAAGTCGCTTTATAACGTATACATACTCGTATATATTTATTTATTTATTTTTTTAACGTCGACTTTTTTCTCTCCAACGATCAATTTAATTTCGAATTTCCATTTAACCGTTTGGCCCCCCTCTATCTATCTCCGTAAACGCGTTCACGTGTATAATTCGTATACGAATACACCGTTTTGTAAAACGTCCCCGTAAATTAACGATTTATTTGAAAAGGCCAAAACTTTTTGTGTCGAATCGAATATGAAACACACGGCGAAAACGATTCGATTTTGACAAATTTTAAACCGGCCCCCCCTCCCTCTCCCGGCAGTTGACTCTTCGTCCAGTCCGACGATACAACGCAACGTTCGATAGCAATTAAATTATTTTCGAACTTCTTGTTCCCGACTGCGGTTAAAATTACACGTGTCTAAAAACGTTTGCGAATACAAACGTAAAGTATACGCTATAAAACGAAAACAGAAAACACGGCGGAACGGAGAACAGTTTTATGATTGGGCCAGTCGATGGACTTCAGAAATGCCTCGGACGGAAAAAATAAACTTCAAACATGGAGTGGCGAAGAAAAGGAAATTTTTAATCCCGGCATTGGATTCGATAGGTGCAGCGACGAAATTAGGATTTTTTTTTCCAATAGTTGAGCGGTATAGTCATCCGTCGAAACTAATCCCATTCGAATCTTATACGTCCGTGAAACGTGTTGAAGGAGAAAAAAATTCGTCGTTCCCCCCCCCCTCCATCCACGGGGACATTATTTCGACGATTTCGTCGCAATACTGCGACAGACGTCAATATTTTGTGGAGAGCAATGTTTTGTCATAGGTACAAAAATATAATTATTTTTACAGTTGAATTTATATCGATTCGAATAGGACGGGGAAAAAATAGAATTTCAAATACATTCCGTTTCGCGGCTTCAGAATCATTTCGTTGCGACACATTAAGAACGTCTAAAAAAGACTTTCGTTCTCGTATATTCGTCGTCGTCGTCGTCGTCTATTGACATACACCTAAAATTCTATTTTTTTTTTTTTAACACATTTTTAACCGCGTTAAATGGTTTTATATACGAATTCGATTCAAAAAAAAAAAAAAAACACTTTTTGTTTTTTGTTTACGATCAGGCCAAACCGCGCGCGCGCGATTATTATTATAATTACTATTGTTATTATTATTATTATTATTATTAGAGTGCGTATCGTCGTGAAAACGAGAATTTATATCGGAGAGAAAATAAAAAAAATGTTTGTTTTCCCTATGATTTTCACGTTATTATCATAATATTATATTCAACGACGATATATTATCATTATAAACCGTCCGTTTGCGGTTATATTATTCGTTGCGCCGGTTTTTTTTTTTTTTTTTTTGTGTGTGTTCTTTTTCCAAATCGATTTTTCGATAATTCCGTCGACCGATACACGACAATACCCCCCCCCTTAGCCACAAAAAAAAGAAACTACTCGTTTTCGTGTGTAAACATTATACGAGTCCCCGTCGTACGTGCGCGGACGGCGTGGGCGCAGGCGATAGTAAATATTAGAGACGGTCGTCGTCGCGGTTTTTTTTTTTTGGTTGTTTTTAACCGTACACAGAAGAATCCGGTCTGGAAAATATATAATTTTAATATATTATTATCTACGTCGTCGTGTACAGTTTAGATGAGATTTTTGTTCTTTTTTTTTTTTTTCGTATTTCTCGTTATTATTTCGTTTTGTTTGTCGATTAAACGCGAACGTCAATATTTTCACATTACACAAGAACGCGCGCGAGCGGCGCCGCATTATTATTATTATTATTATAAGCGAGCGCATGATATTATGGCCGACCGCCGCCGAGATTTTCGGAATTTTTTTTATTAGGCTGTACCACCTAATCATTTATATATATATATAAATATATGTAAAAAAAATCCGAGTTGTTTTATAAAATATATATATAACAAAGTAGTAAAAACAAAGAGGAATTTAGAAAATTAAAAGTAAAAATCAAAAGGATTTGTAAAAATAAATAATCAAAAAGATAGAAATAAAAAATTATTATAAAAAAAAAATATATATATATATATACATATATATTATAATTATATATATATATATGTAAAAAAAATCCGAGTTGTTTTATTTTTAAATGAGACCTACGATTTGTATACGTTTTATTTTCTTCCAATATTCAATATACATTCTATCCAAAATATATAAGTGTTGGACGAAATTAATTTGAAAATCGGCGAAACGAATATTACAATATGCGCAATTGACGGGATTTTCGTTGGAGTAGAAAAAGTGCGCGCACTTACGGGGGGGGGGGGGGGAATTATAATAAAATTTAATTTAAACGTTTTTAAAAGGTAATAATTTCATTTCTCTCTCTCTCTCTTATATACACACATATATATATATAAATAATTCTTTGCAGTCTATCGATAATAAATACGCGGTTATTATTTATATCCAACACGAGCTGGTCGTTTTGAAAATTAAAATAATAAATAAAAAAACGAATTTTCAATTACCGGTATATGTATGACGTATTTTTTTTTTCTATTCCCTCTAAATAACACAACGATATATTATCGGATAATACACAAGCGTATAATGTCTATAATAATGGCCGTGTACATTAATGCGCGGTAACGCAAAGTGAAATTATCGCTATAATAATATAAGGAGGCGTATTATTGTGGTACAGAAGATCAAAGACAACGATGAATTTTTTTTTTCTTTTCCAGACAAAGCCGGTAATCTCTCCGTGTTAATAATATATAGTAATAATAATAATATCGCGTTAAGAACGAAAAAAAATCAAAAAAAAAAAAAAAACGTATTATAAAATATATATAAATTGTATATAACGGCGAAGAGTCGAGAATGACAGTTTAATACTTGTTCTTCGAATTACAGTAGTCATTACGGACCATTATTGTTATTATATATTATATTATTAGTAGCATTATAACGTAATAGACACACCTGCGCACACGACGGGGTAAACTCAGTGCGTCGGCGTTTTAGAAGAATATTAACAACATATCGCGAGCGTCTTACGAATTTTTATTTTTCTTTCCTCCTTCATCATTTGTGACGTGAAAAATATCATTATTATTATTATTGTTATTGTTATTATTTTACACGAAACAACGCATGTATATAATTCGTGCAATAAAACGCATTGTATTATCGGGGCCAGGGAAATTCGTGTGCTCTAATATTATAGACACTGATTGAAAGATCGTGTTTATGAAAAAAAAATTTAAAAAATTTTTTTTACTCCTGTCGATTTTTAAGTTTAACGACGATTTTCGTAGAAATAATTCAATTTAACCGATATATCCGCGTCGTTCGTATATTTACGCACAAACATTCCTTAACGCGTTTAACCTGCAAATATCATTTGAATATAGTATGCATAACCGTATGAGTATTAATAATAACATATTATATCGTAATATACACTTAATAATAATCGATAATTTTTATTATACGCAGTATACACACAGTTCATATAAAATTTATAAATAGCATTCGTATAATATATTATATATATATATAATAGTTAAAAAACGTGAGTAATTATTGTTTTCACTTATAATTAATACACATTTAAAGGTACAATACATACATAAGAATTCCGTAGGCTTATTTATGTAATAAATTCAAGAACACACGAATCGATTTTTTTGTAAAGGAATCAATTATTTTTTTTAGTCATTCGAGAATGGTATAGAAAAAATTTTAAAGTCACGAGCGAAAGGCAAAAAAAAACCTATTTAATAAATCAAACAGTAGGTATCGATGAATATAAAAATATTTGACTTTTATAGCAGCAGACTTTTGTCAATTTCCAATTCGTTTAACTGAAAACGATAATTTTCAACAACGTCCGCGAGAATATTCTCACGTTAAACGAAATTCATTCTAAACGCGCTTTAACGAACGACCGTGTACTCTGTCAATAAACTCGGTCAATCTCACGCCATATATAAAATATCATTCGTATACTTAAAACGAGCAATAATATCACAGCAAGTGTAATCGCCGGTTTTCAAACGAGAAACTAGCGCAGGTTCTAAAAATGGCTTTAAAAACGGCTATCAGCTCTATATACGTAATAACTATAATGATTTCGCCACGAATATTCGCTATAAACCCGATTTTCGCCGCTCGTTATAATTTGAATATTATTATTGACTACCTTTTCGCAATATTTATATAGCCATTTTATATACGCGCATTTATATATCGGTAATAAAATAATAAAGTTCCCGAGAGTATTTCCCAAACTAAAACGCAATATCATCATAATAATATGGAAAAATATATTCCAGTATATTCCGTGCTTTTATCAAATTCTGTAAACGAGAAACGTGTACGTTTATCGTGTTATTTTATACGGAATCGGGGAGCTAGTACGCGACGATTTCGAGAAAAATTGTTTTACACCGAAATGTTTGCCAAACATAAAATATTAATAAACGAATTATTTATACGCGATAATGTGTTTTTTAATTGCTACGTGTATAAGACGTTTACGACGGAATTTCAAAGAAAACGGCAGTGGTATTAATACATTTTTTTTTTTTTTTAGCACGACCTACAAAACACACGTACAGCGCATGTCATTTATTATAGGATGTATTTCATGATGATATACCAACTGTTTTCGTTACACGTTATATTTAACTGATTCACGCGAGAGGTTTAGAAAAAAAAAAAACGAAAATCATATATATATATTATTTCTGATGTCGACATTCTTTTATCTCGACGAATACTTGTGCGCCATATTCGATAATAATTCGCACACCGAACGATGCGTTTTTTTTTTGTTCCGCTTCTGACATCGCACGATCGCTTTGCGTTAAAACGCCCCATTTCGTTAAAAATCACGTTTAAATGAAACACAAATTATGTGCGTATAGTTAAGACATCTTACAACGTTGTACGCACCAAGTTCTGTACGCATAAAAAATTTAATTTTCTGCACACACTTCACGCGAACATACTCTATATCGTTTAACACACACGCGCCTGTAATTCTGTACCACAGAATCGGACGAACGTGAGTCCAAAAGTAACGAGTTTCAGATTATTACGTTTTTGGCACGTATAATCTGTTTTTCGTCGAACCACAGTGACGGAAGTCCGTTGAAAATTCTCCTTTTATTATTTTACCAATGCTAAATGAGAGTGAGTCCGACGTAACACGTTCCTAATTTTCATTTGCTCTTACGAAAAGTTAGCGTAATGTGATTTACGTTCGTTTGGTTCTTTTGGTTTCGTTCGGCACAGAATCGTGCGCTAAAGTACTGCGCACAGGCCCCCTCCACTGGTAATAACGGATTAAATCGTTATAAAAACGAAAATCTCACAATAGATAATATAATAATGTTTTTAGAATACATATATACTAATATAAATATATTATTTTTGTTTCGATTGACTTGCATAACGTTCAAAAACGTAAATTCTGCGGTGAAAGTCACGTCGGTGCCGTGTTATTATGCGCGTATAGTATTGTAAAAATACAATTCACGGTCGTCGACCGTCAACCTCGGGCGAGAGAAGAAAGAAAAAGACAACAAATCTATTGCAAAACGATTGTCTAAACATCGCGCGGTCTTCACAAGAAAAAAAAACAATGCACTGGCAGTGTTTTAAAATACATTACGCGTACAGACAAGAGTATGTATTACGCACACGATGATGTAAACCTCCCCCCCCCTCTCAAAAAAAAATCAGAATTTCTCGTTTCTTTTTTTCATTATATTTAAATGAAAATGGTTTTTTTCTCTAACACGTCAGAAGATCTTCCGAAATTGTTTATCGTCTCTTTATAATCGAAATTCCTTTCATTATATATATATAAATATATATACTCGGTCCATTTCGGAACGTAAACGTAATGTCTTTCCTTACAGTTTAACCTAAAAAAAATATATATTAAAACGGTTTATCCACGTAATCGTAAAGCCTCCGAGGAAAAAAAAACAAAAATCTATCGACAATATTCGAACCTCTGTTTAAAAGTAAAAAAAAAAAAAAAAACCGAATTAAAACGACGTGAAGCCTGAGTATACACACATGTAAATAAGATTTAAGTTTAACGGTTAGGTATATCGAGATCATATAGTTTAATCAATCACGAGATTCACAATGTGAATTCATTTTAGTTGTTTATAAGTTTCAATTCTACGGATTCAAGAAAAACGCACCAGCAGACAATATATATATTATATTATATAGATAATAAAATACAAAAAAAAAATCGTCGTCTAATCAGTTTTCTCGTTTCGACAATTATATCGTTTTAACTACCTATCGTAATACATACGACTTGAATCGTGAATTGTTTTTTTTTTATTATTATTATTATTTCGTAGTTTTTTGACGATAGAAAAGAGATTTTTTTTTACAAACACAATTTCTTATTCGTACAAAAAACAGCTGCAAACATAAAATACACGAATAACATCTTATTATCGCCCCCGAGAGTAGTGTAGAAAATTCAAATCGTTGACCCAATATATTCATTGTTACATCGAACATATCATGTACGAATGAAATACATTTACGCGGTCGTGTGTACGTACACGCATACGTGTGCGTATATATATACCGTTACAGAAACAAACGCCTGCACAGTTTTACTGCATGTCAAATGCTATATAAATGTAATAATATATAACAATTATTATTCATATATTATAATAATATTAAACATTGTGCGCGTACGTTTTGATACGTTTACGTATTACGTACACATACGTTATACGTTTATACAGTAAAACCACGATTATTATTATTATTATCCGTCTGCAACGGGACCAAGAGGTGTGACGGATAAAAGAAAAAACTTATATTTATAGTTATTATGTATATTAATTTTCCTATTAAACGTATTAGTATGTTTAAAAAAGAAAAAATTAAGATTATTCGAAAAAATGAGTAATCCTTGTTTGTTTAATCATGAGCTTTTTTTCGTAGACGAGTTTTTTTTGTTTTTCCTCCAATAACATTTGACTTGACAAATCATCGGCTTCACCTCGTTTCTCGTACCGATCTATACGTATGGTGAACGTCTCGCGTGCAGTTTGATGAATTATTTATGCATCGTGACGGCTCATATTCTTCTTCAGAAGTATTATTAAATATTCCATTTCGATTTTACAAAGGTTTTATTCTGTTTTGAAAATCTATTACATTTATTTACGTTTACAAAACGCATTTCATTCCGATAGTTTTTTTTTTTTTTTTATAAAACTACGTTAAATTTATTTTCAAAAACTTGACTTTCGCTACTATTTCTGTTGTTGGTGAAAAACGAGCGCGCGCACACACGAAACGACGACCTAACCTAACCTAACCGTTACGGGAAATTAATACGACCTTCACCCGTTCTAAAACAATGTCATGAACACGTGCTGCACATCGTTCCGATCAGACCGCACTTGATGACAATATACTTTCCTACGTATTTATTTCGTTTAATATTCTCATAGCCGCTCCTTATGGTTCGTACGATAACGTTTAAGATTTTCAATTCGTTTTTAATAATAATAATAAAAAATTTTTGTTTAATTAAATATAAAATCGAATCGTTAAAACACACTTTCGAATCGATTATTCGTACTCCGGTATAGTAAAATTCTTCTTTTTTTTTTTTTTTTTTTTTTTTTTACGTCATGTTATGTTTTCGGGGCAAACTATCTTCCCGTCTTCGTTTGCGTCTCCATAAAAGTCGTATGAAAAAAAAAATGACGTCTGAAACGTAACGGGTCCGGCCGGAGTGTATACGATAATTTATAACGAAGACTTGCGTGTGTAAGATGACCGCGTGGACGGGTCGAAGAACGAAAATTTAAAACGTCGGCGGGAGACGTTACAAAATATATATTTATAAAAAAAAAACCCCCCGTTTTCACGCGTTTTTTTTTTTTTTTGCTTTTTACACAAACGTGCGAAAAATCGAATTTTCTTTTTTAACTCCGTTTTGCAATTCACACACAGCGTTTTTTTATATATTTTTTTTCTTCTCCGGATATTTTTTAGGACGGCCACGAACGTTAATATCGACGATAAATTATTATTATTATTATTATTGCGGTCGGTCGTGTTATGACTTATCATACCGTTGCTGTGTACACCGTTTGCACGCCCCCGACGAGAAACGCTGCACGACGTAATAATTTTATACGCGCGCGCGCGTCGTGTACGAAATTCTCAGAAAGATTTGTGTGTCGATATTATTGTGTGTGTGTGTGTGTGCACGGAATAAATCTTCCAATTATTGAGACAGTTAAATATAATTCTGCGTATATTGAAAAAATAAAAAATAACTCGAAAATTGCGATTTTTCAATAACGAAACAATAATTTATTTTTTTTTAATCCGTATTGTCGTAAATATTCTCCGACCGACTGTATATTAGTATATTCGCGCGCGAGTGCATACAATGGGGAAAAAGTGGAAAGAAAAAAAAATTTGAAATTTCTCCGTTCGAAAACGGGGTGGTCGGGAAACCGTATCAAAACGCCGCGACCAATAAATTACCTACACGGTATATATTTCTTCTTCTTCTTCTTCTCAAGTACTGGTCAGTGGGTCAGCCACGATCGGAGCCGTCGTGCGACGGTCACATTTCTATTTCTATTGTGTGTGTGCGCGCACGCGCGCGCGAGACTGACAAAGAACGAGGCTAGTGCGCGCGGTTCGTCCAGACGGCCGGCAATACGCGTATTATTATTATTATTATTATTATTATTATTATTATTATTATGTATAGAAAGTAAAATAATAATAATAATAATAATAGCTGTGCGGTGTAGAAACTAAGCGGATGAACCGGAGGGACAGGGGATTCACGATTCGTCGTTTCTCGCGTATTAATTAATTTTTTTTTTTGTGTAAAAAAGCTGCGAGTGATAATCGAAAAATAATATTATTACAAAATACATTGTTCGCTATCGATTTGATTATTATTATTATTATTATCGGTCCGAGTAGTCCGACTGCCGTGGTGGATCTACAGTGGTCGTGTAAGGAGCGAATTTTCATTAAGTACACTTCAAAAGAGTAACAGTATTAATTTTTACTCGTATTTTTTTTTCATTCATCAATACTATATAATATCAATATACATACTTATGGCTATCATTTCAATATTGTAATATACGTGGCGCTTATTTTTTAAGACTTCTGTTCATCCGTCGGAATCGTGAAAAACGGGACGTAAAATAACGATCGTCGAACGAACGGGAAAAATGGATACCGGTCATTGGAAGAAAAACGTTCATTAACGTTTTATTATATTAATATTGCCATTTTTTTTTTTTTTATTTAACAAAACTTGCTATTTATATATTTTTCCAGATTTTCGTCGAAATTTCGTAAACGTACACTATGTAGGACTACGAGAAAATAATATTAAATAACCTCAAATCCGGCACTGAGTCCGAATCGTTATTATTCCGAGGGTCCTGGGGGACAGGGCTTTTCAGGCGCGCTATTTATGGCAAACCGACCACTATGAAGAAAAAAAAACTTCTACTTTTTTCACAATTTTTCAAAACGACACACGCACACATATTATACGGGCCACAATTTGAACACGATAATCTTATCACATAATGGTCAATCTGAAATTCAATAGCGAACCTTTTTTTTTTTTTCAATAATGTTATTGTTTTGTTACGCCCAAATAACGAATCGTTTTTATAAATTATTTCTATCCAATACGCGTAATACTATATATATATAAAAAAAAAAACAGTTTTGTCAACGAATATTGCGCGACATGTCTCAAATTCTGACGTACATCACAAAATTCGCTCTTCCTCCAACAGGAAATTGTTCTGCGACTTATTCTAAGTACGGTTGCCAATCGTCCGGCATTAGCATTGACAGTTCAAATTTTCTGGTTGCCTGCCCAGACAGGTAACCAGAAAATCTACAGGATTTAGTAGATTTAATTACCGATTTTTTGTTTTTGTTTTTTCTTTCAGCGCGTCTTGTAAAATTTATAAACACATCACACCTACAGACCCTCGCATTGAGCTAAAAACACATACAGGCTCGTTTTAATAATTGGTCTGCGGACAGTTATGTTGTACGCGCGTAATAAACATAATAATAATAATAAATATTTTAACGCGCGAGTATACTTCTCACTAGTGTGCTTTTTACACGCTTTTTTATACTTATAAATAATAATAATAAAAAAAAATGTTTTTGATTCGCTTCGTCGTAATAATAACAATTAGAGTTTTGTAAAAATATACGTTTTTTTTTTTTTAAGTAAAAAAAACGAAGAAATTGTTAATAAAATGAACTGTTTGCAGGCGTTTCCGGAGCCAGGGATTCCGGGTGCCCCAGGATATGTCCGCAGGGAAGTTCCGAAGAACCGGTGTGCGGTTCGGACGGCGTGATCTACGCGAACGAGTGCGAACTGAAAAAGAAAACTTGCGGCAAAGGTGAACGTTAAAGAGAGAGAGAGAGAAAGAAAAACGACACGACACGAGGGTTTTCAAACTCTTGAATTCTAACAATGAAAATAATATGATATATTGTATTTAAAATGCTAGACTTTTTTTATTTTTTTTTTTTAAATATTATTTAACTGTAGTTTTCGCGTTTTCAACAAAACAAATTATTTATTTATTTATTTTTTTTTAACTGAAATCGCACTTTTTCCAACATTCTCCATCAAATGACACCGAAAACCCTTGTCTCGCACGCGTTACTAACACAATAATAATACGTTGTCGTAAGAGACGATAATATTATCGTTTCACGACGACGAAAAAAACGTTATTTCGCCACGAAATCGATATCGGGAAAACATTTGCTTTTATACTCGCGCACTGTTCACGACGTCTAATAATAGTCTTATAACCTAACGACCAACGTGCACAGGTGTGACCGAAGCGGAGAGCGCCACATTATGTCTGCGAGCGTACGGATCGAATTGCGAACACCGTTGCGGCAAAGAACAGGACCCGGTGTGCGGTACAGACGGCCGGACGTACTTGAACAGATGCATGATGCAAGTGGAAATATGTAGGTCAGTAGTAATGTTTTACGAGAAAAATAAGAACCAATCGTGACGTACGCAAAAAAGAAAAAAAAAAAAAACGAGGGGATATACAAGATAATGTATACAGTGCGTGCGGGCGCGTCGTTTCAGGTGTTCAACGCGCGAGTGTTATACGCCAGTTTCAGCTCCGCGCGGCAATGCCGTGTAAAACCCCGTCGTTTATTTTGTGGAAAAGAATTTGAAAAAAACACCGATTGTTTCGTGGGAATCACACCTGTAATAAATTGGTCCGTAGTGAATATAAGACAACGGATAGACGAGATCGTTTTGTGCGTGTTCGCAGAATGACTGCGACGCGTACGTGCACCTCTGTATAGTTAGAAGAGTCCGAGATTAAATAAAAAGCGATCGGGGAGGTCGATGGAAGTTTGTGCGGGGTAGGAGGTTCGTACGCGCGTGAAAATAAACGTTTTATTTTCTAACGAGGTGTGGAACGGGGGGGGGGGGAGAATCGTATACGTTTTCCAACAGATCTCGCGTCTAATGGTCCGCGGACATGTATATATAACTCGTTATGCCCTGCACAGGGTCGGCACGTCGATGTCGCATTTGGGACCGTGCAACAACATTTCGGCTCACCGGGAAAACTGTCCGGTGAATTGCGATCAGGCGCCAATGGACGGACCGGTTTGCGGATCCGACGGCAACGTCTACAGGAACACTTGTCAGATGAAACTGATCACTTGCGGGTAGGTCCATTTAAGAAAAAAAAAAAAAAAAACAATTTTCTTTCCCCCTGCCCCAACGATTTTCTATAGGAACGCGCGGGCCGAGTATAAAAACCACATCTCGCGTTATGACGGACAACGCGATTTTCTTCTCGTTCGAAAAACCTATGTTTCTCTTATATCATCTACAGAGTGTTAAAAACGCTTTTCTGCTCGCGCGTTCCCGGCTGCAATTGCGGTTCTACAATTTCTCGGACACGTGTCCCCCCTGTTCACTGCGGGGGAAAGAGGGAAAGAAAATTGAAAAACTTACGATCCGTTTCATTTCCCCCCCCCCCCGCTGCCCTATGCAGACAAGGCGTGGTGAGGACGTCGAAAAAACACTGTCAGACGACCAGACACTGTCGGGAGTCGTGCTGGCGGGTGTCGAAGCCCACGTGCGGTTCGGACGGGAACATCTACAGCAACGCGTGCCGGATGAAGTCCAAGAACTGCGGGAAACACGTGTTCGAAGTGCCCATGGCGTTCTGTTTGAGTCAGGAACGGAACCGGGTGGGCTCGGCGAACGCGTGTCCGGTGAGCTGCGAGAAGGAAAAGGACAGGATGACGTGCGGCTCCGACGGTAACGTGTACCGCAGCGAGTGCGAGATGAAAATGCTCAACTGCGGGTGAGTCGCTGTTCGTGTACACGGTATTATTATTGCCTGTTGTTTGGACTTTGAAAATTCGAGAACGAAAAAAAAAAAAAAAAGAAGAAAAACGCGACGAATAAATTAATATAATAGCGTACCACCAGTTGTATACGACAAATCAAACGGGTTCGACGAGGGAAAAACGTTTTTCCGGGCGGAAAAATCGCTCGCACCTTATGGCAATAGTCAGCTGATTTCGGTAATTTTTTTTTTTTTTAAATTCGAAACGCGAAGAGACGCCGATTTTCCATTCGCCTTTAAAACGCCGTCGTCCAAAATACTATACGCTTAAAAGAAAAAAAAAGAAAAATTTCTAATTACGTTTGTCACAACTTTTCGGTATACGAATTTCGAAAATCCGAATCCGATGCGACTCGTTCGAAAGAGTTCTTCAAATAGAAACGGAAATAGGGGAATTATCGAAATTAGATTATTCCGCGACGAGTAAGACTATAATAACGCTCAACCAAACGGCGACCTTATATAATTATGATATTATAATTTTTTCACGACGAACGTTTTTATAATAATTTTTCTTTTTTCCCGTCCGTGGTGCAGACAACAAAGCAAAAAGAAGGTGACCAAAGTGGATTTGGAAAAATGTAGAGCCAGGATCAACAAATGCAACAGAGGAGAGTGTGCGGAAAAAGCGGATCCGATTTGCGGGAATGACGCTCAGACTTACAGGAACCAATGTCATCTGGACCAGGCCACTTGTTTGTGCGTATGAGAATATAAATAATTATCGCGTGTAACGGACGTACGTATAATATACGCTGCGAATTTAAAATTCCTTAACTTTAGACGGTTAACTAAATTTTATTTTATTTTTTATTTTTTCAAAAACCGCACTACGAATTGTGTTTGTGGGGGGGGGGAGGGAAAGAAGGTAAAAATCACGAAAATTACGCCGATATTATTATATTATACTGAATATAATATATAGAGACTAGGATGGTGTTATAGGCAAGTGTCTCACTCGAAATTTTGTTTTTATGCTTCACACGTCTGTCATTCGGCGGGACAAATCGAAAATCCCGATTTCGAATTTTTGTTCGACTTACCATTTTAATTGGCTTAATTAAAAATACGCGTTTTCCTCTTTTTATATACATAAAAAAAAAACAAAAAAACAAAAATATTCAATTCTGAAAATATCTATGCGAGTAAAATGAATACCCCCCTACAGGAAATTTAATGTAATAAATTGTACTCGGACAAATAATTTCTCCCCAATCCAGATTTGTTTTTTTTTTTTAATTTATCAAAAGTAAAAAGCACGAAATAATCCGTCGAAAATCGCGTTCAACGAAACGCTAAAAACGCGAATCGCAATCGATTTCAGGAGAGGAATACAAATGGCACACTTGGGCAAGTGCTCGTCGTTGTTGTCCAACGAAAAGTGTCCGGAGAGCTGCGAAAATGAACGCGAAGAACCCGTGTGCGCTTCCGACGGCAACGTGTACAGGTTGGCTATTATAAGTTATTACCTAAGTTTAAAACGAAATTACAAAACATTCACGTTTAACCAGCGCAATTACAATATGTAACCTGTTAATAAACGGATAAAGTACAAAAAAAAAACACGAGCGATTCCGCTGCTAGTACTTGGCGGACAATAATTTCTTTCGATTCTTTGTATTTATACGCGGAAACTGCAATGCCACAGGACGTTGTTCGGTTAAATGTTACTTTTTTTTACATGTATTGAACTCGATAGGTTTACCGATTTTCTTTCTCGGTTCCGATGCTGTTCTGTGCGTTTTTCACACATCTCTTCTTAAGGAGATACGAAAAATTACCCACGTCGACATTCCGTATTGCAATCCGTTTTTAGACATTATTGAATTGTAATAATAATGGCAGCGGTGACCTTCACTATAATTTTCATAAATTTATCGTTAGTTTCAACTGTTTTTAAAGCGTATTTTTTTATAACTTTTTTTTTTCACCACCGCATATGTTTCAACATTCTTTAGTACAAGCGCCGTTTAACGTGAAATATGAACTGAGCCAGATATATTGAACACCACGCGAGCCGCATAAAAAACTTGTCGAAAAAAAAAACATTTTATACCAATTTTTTTTTTTTTATTATTATTATTATTATTATTCATTAATAACAAGAAAAAAAAATCATTTATTTGAATTATAAGAAAAAAAGAATCGAATTATTAAAGCGATAATTGAAAAAATCCAAATCCCGCAGGTCCGAGTGCGATTTGAAGATGAACACTTGCGGTCAAAAAGTCGTGGTCGTACCACCGCACCATTGTCCGACCACGGCCCTGTGCAACCAACAGTGCGAAAAAATCAAAGAGTTTGTGTGCGGTTCGGACAACAAACTGTACCGGAACGAGTGCGAAATGAAACGTGAAAACTGCGGGTGAGTGAGAACGATATGTTTTTTTTTAAACGATTGTAACTGCGTCGAGGGGCGTCATTGGGAAGAAATCAACGATTCGGTTGCGCTCACTCCATCTACTTCGATCTCGATCCGTTGTCTCCGTCATTTTTATCGTCCGATACAATATTGGCGATTTTCCTCACTCTCGCATCGACCCGGTTCTTCCGTCAGAATCGATCTCGCAGTGTCCTCGATAATTTTGAATCCTCGACGTACGTAACTACACATCATTATTTTTTCCGTTCGTAATTTATTTACATCTAACCCCGTCGTCACGGTGCAGTAAGCTGAAAATGCCCTAAAAACGAGCGGATTAAAATAAAATAAATACGTAACTATACGTAAAATAAATATCATGGAGTATGTTATTTTTTTTCTCGGGCGTCCGCAGGAAACACGTGTACGTGGTGCCCATGAAACGGTGTCTGACCGGGTTCCAGTTCAAGGGATGTCAGCGCGTGTGCCCGACCCTGTACGACCCGATCTGCGGCACGGACCAGAAGACGTACAGCAATGATTGTTTCTTGGAGATGGAGAACTGCCGGTCTCGGGCGCTGGTCAGCAAACAGTATCACGGCGTTTGCGGTCAGCCCACGGACGAGCCCAAAAACTATTTGTACTGATCCCCCTCCCCGCCAACCGTCGTCAAAATTCAAAAAAAAAAAAAAAACAAATTATTTAAATTATTTTATAAATATTATAGTACACTTCAGTAGGTACTTATTATTCGTACACGGACGTGCAGCGTTTTTTTTTTTTTTATTTTTTTATTTTAATATTTATATAATTTATTAATTAATTCGTCTGCGTCGGACGACGCTACAACAGCCGCAGTGTCGTTGTCCGTGCGCTCGTATTTTTTTTCTTTCAGCAAAAAAATCTTTCGTTTTTTTTTTTCACTCCTCTTGCAAACTATTTCACGCGGAACTGCTGACGTAGGTATTTGATTTTTCTCTATACGTTTATATTACATTATTTCATTTAACAACGTTCGTGGCACGAAAATTAATCAAATTTGAACGTTGTACCCCGGGGTTCCAGGGTACCTATTGAGTATATTGAGTTATTAAGATTATATTGTATTGTATACTTTAGTCGTACGACGTCCATGTCTCCCACCAACTCTCCCTCCGACAATTATTTAGTTACAAACAGAGCAGAGGACTTGCAACACGCCCCAGCTAAAAATATACACTTGAAAAAAACGCGAAAATCGAAAAAAACATTCGGGTGAATTACGTAGGGGATTAGAGAGAGAAAAAGAAAAAAAAATGATATCGTCGATTTTCTACAGACATTAAAACATAAAAACACGTGGAATTTCAATGGAAAATAATTAAAATCGTGCCAGCGCTTCGATATCATCGCGCACCACAACGATATCTGATCGGCCGTGTTGCAAAACAACGTTCAAACATTTTCGTATTATTGTGGGGCGGTAGTAAACAATCAAGTCAAAATGCGTACGTTTTTTTTTCAATTCAACAAACGTATTATTATTTAAAAAAAATTTTTTTTTTTTGTTAAATTACTAAATATAATTTAACGAAATATGTAAATAGATTTTCAATACATATGAAGAAACGAGTTTTAAAAGCAAAAAAAAAAAAAAAAGAAAAATCCACGAAATTCACAAATGAGCCACAAGTCGTCTGCCTTAGTTATAAATTATATGTAATATTTTAGTATACGCGGATAACATATATTAAGTGCCAATATGTCATATTTAATATTTGTATAAAAATTAATTATTTGTGTAATGAAATTTTAAATTCTAAATATAGAATTAGCCAATCGATTTCTGTTCAATATATTTTTTGTCGTGTAACGCAAATAGCCATACGCACGTGCTCTTAACAATTGATACTTTCTTTTTTTTTTTCTTGTAAACAATACAAAACAAAATATATTTTTACTCGTAAAAAAAGAAATATAACAACAACAATAAAATAATGTACAACGAGAACGCATTCACGCGCGCTCCTCTCTGGTACCGTCAAACAATTTCCCGATGGGCAAGCTCTTTTAAATTTATCAATGAGATCTTGATCGGTTAACCTTGTGCCCGTTTACTTGATTTCCTAGTGTTATCCCGCGGGAAATTAATTTTTATATGTTACAACACAAACGAGAATAACGTTGATGACAACGAATAATGTACGAATCTGTTCCTCGTCAATTGGGACTGGATGTTACGAGCTCGACCGAACACAATTCAATTTTCCTAGTACCATGGCGACAGTCGTTCTATAATACCGTACATCGCATTCGGCAGTCGAAATTGGGATAGGTTTTGTCTATTCCGCCCGCTTCCAAGCGTAATACAATGTTAATGATATTGACAGATTTAAATCATCCACAAGGTTAGGAACAAAATATCGTCGTCACTATCGTTCTCGATGGTGGTGGCTGTTATCGTTTTGTTGTCATAGCCCTCCTCGCCCAACACCATCCACACGACGGATCAGTGTCAACAATCATCGACAATCCCGACGAAATTATCGTACACTATTGTGCGCGGTGCCCGAATGTTACCGTCAGTAGAACATGATAGCCTGGGTTTACGTTTCGAACGAAATATTAGGGCTGATGGTATTGGAAATAGATACCGGTAACGCGGTATTGACATCAATGCCGGATTTGAAACGGTGTACCGAAATACCGATATGTACACCCGTATATGTTTTCAGTACCGTCGGCCCTAAGAGAAATACGAAAATTTCGAATTGCAATTTACAATAATCAACAGAAAAGAAAAACTTCATTACAGAGGATCGGATTGGACGCACCGCATGTGTATACCAATATCAATCATTTATAGGTACCTATAAACATAATGTGTTGTTAACCTGAAAGCCAACATTTTATGCAAAAACAACTCGTAAGACGGACAATTCGTTTGTAAAACATTTTATAAATTACAATACAGCTGCAGTATACAAAATTATGAATAATAATAAAAAAAAACGTTATTAAATAAAATCAATGATTTTATTTAATGAAATTAAAAATGTTTATTTTAATATGACTACATTAACGAAAACTAATTTACTATAATAAATAAGAACTGTGTCTTTGGAAGTATATAACACATCCCTCCTTCCAATCAACTGAATTAGAAATAATTAATAAAAATTAATATGCTTTATTTTATATCTGCGTCCTATTCTTCTTTAGTTTTACGTATTGAAAGAAATATTAGAGCTGATAATTTCGAAAATAAATACCGGTATTGATTTCAATATCGGTTTTGAAACGGCGGTGTGCAGAGAAATACCGATATGAACAGGCATTTACCAATGTGCACCGGAATTTAATTTCAATGCCATCGATCGAATTCAATATACGAATCAAAGACAATTTCGATTCATTTAACACCTACTTTAGCCATAATTAAAGAACAACTTATTATCACGACATATCCAAAAAGTTATGTAAAAAATCATAACATACACAAATTATTTTATTTTTTCATTTACTAATTTCTATAACCTACTGAAGTCGTTTTGTTGACTGAGCTTGAAATTATATATCACTTTTTTTGGATCTACAAAAAAAAAAAAAGTTTTATGTACAGGTAAATAATATGAGAACGGTCGTCCAATGTGTGTTAACTAACTAGATCAGGATTATCAAATAACACACAGACGTAGTCGTTTACTAATAATAATCAGGACTTTCGTTCAATCGCATATACGAAAACGAATAGTCGCATTTTCGGTTTCGTCGATATTTTCAAATATACATTAACTGTACAGGCATGATTGTAAATTTTTAATAATCAGCCCGGATTTTAGCAATAGCAAAACATCTATTTTTACAGTACACAGTAGTCAACATCGATATAAACGCCGAAAGATCATTTTCTATTTACGAAATATGTTCCGAGTCACAACACAGACGGTAATTCAAACTGGGAAAACAGAAGTAAAAAAAAAACATTTTATCCTCCAATACGTAATTGGGGAAGAGACAATAAGACGAATTAATAACCGCTGCTGTATTTCCAAGGTTTAACACTCTCTTATATTTACGAATCGGCGAATAATCGACTTTAATATTTACACAAACGAAGGATCAAATTTTGCAAAACAATATTTTTTTTTTAATAATAAAAAATATTACGCATATTTTTGCGAATTATTAAAAAAAACTTTGTATGATTGGGACATTTTTAAAGTTTATTGCCGTTAAAATGCATAATTTATAACAAAAAAAAATAAATATTTCGTATCACATATTGCAAATTCGAACATTTTCTACTGCATACATATTTCGTTATTTTTATGCGTGTAAAGTTCCGAGCCCTGCTAATAATCAATAGATTTGATAAATATTATACGACTTACAACAAAATGAATACACAATTATAATAATAATTACATCGTGTAAATCGTATAATCGTAAAAACGTATTAACTGGTACAAAAAAATAACAAAAAAAGATTAAAAACAGATACCTGGAGAACATATTGAGTCGTCTAGTGCTACTGTTAATACGTTATACGGGATTAAGAATTTAAATGTAAAAGCGACTTTTAAGGCACAACGAAAACGGCGGCAATCGCGACCCTGAATACGATACGTCGTGGCGACGACCCGGACGACTATAGTCACACGACCAGCGGCGTATTGAGACAGTGATTATTCTTATTCATATTTCAATAATATTTATTTGAAAATTACGAATTATAAGCGTCAATAGATAAAATCGGGTTTTTGAATGAATTTCCTAAATTAGGATAGAATATACCACATGAATATATTTCAAAATACAGGAATATTTTCCGAAAAAAAAATAGAATTTTAAATAAATATACATTTTTTTTTTTTTATTATTATTATTATTATTAATAGTTAACTTAATAACTCTATAATAATTATAATTATATTATATTATGATTTACAAAAAAATTATAAATCAAAAAAAAAAAAAAAGAAGAAACAAATTGTTACCCTCGTATTGTTATTAAACAGATCAATGGTTTTATAACTAAAAATGAAACTAAAAATGTTTATTTTAATACGATTACATTAACGAAAACTAATTTACTATAATAAATAAGAACTGTGTCTTTGGAAGTATATAACACATCCCTCCTTCCAATCAACTGAATTAGAAATAATTAATAAAAATTAATATGCTTTATTTTATATCTGCGTCCTATTCTTCTTTAGTTTTCTTCATAATCTTCTTCACTGGCACTTGCAACTCTATCAGAGTCTTTGCCGCCATCACTATCCTTGTTCTCTGTCTATAAAAATAAAACCAATAACCAAAATTAAAAATCAAAACATTTCAGTATGATTGAAAGGTTTATGTATTACTGTCGATGGAAGGAAGTTTCAAATCATTATAAAGTAATTTATTTCCCACAAACAATATTTAAAAAAATTATCTATTAAAATGCGCAAAAAAATATAAATACTTAGCTGGGGAGACCCGGGCAAAGTGAATAGATTAACATTATTTGTCAAAATAATATAAAAAAAAAAAAACTATTTCTTCAAATACTTTTATTAAAGGTATCCTTAGTCAACTTATGAAATTACTTTCCTTATTGCTTACAATAAGCAAAACAACACTCTTTTAATGGAAAAAAAATGAAAAATATAAACTACCATAATTACATTGTCCAAGTATTAAGCCAAATGAAAGTATTAAATCTGATTGACATTTTGTAACAAACTACGTACAAAGTGAGCTATGCAATATCCGCAATATCCGTTTTAATGAGTTATTATCAATATTCATTTTGGGCAAGATATCCATTTTACTCGGGTCTCGATCTACACATTATAATATGCTTATCGTTCTGCGTCAACTTTTGTTCATACAAGTTTTACAAAATAAAATTTGATAATATTTTATTGGTGAATTAGGAGAACTTAGGATGGCGAGGTCAAAATGTTAATTTACTTATAGTTAAAAAATAATAATTATTCTCGTAGTGTTATAGTGTTTAATAATATTTGTATGAAATGTATACATACATTAGAACATTCTACACTTAAAGAAAGAAAAAGTTAATTATAGTAAAAACATTTACTATTTAAGTTTTTTTTTTAATCTAAGAAAGTATCAATAATTTATAATATATGTGTGTATATATATATATTTACACACAAATCCTGGATTCGCTATTAACTCGTTTAACTACGGATTTAAAAAATGTATGAATTTAATAATAGATTTAAATGTATACATCATACATCAGGGACATTCTACAGTTTAAGAAAAAAAAATCAATTATAGTTAAAACATTATATATATATATATATATATATATATATATATATATATGAATATATACATGGCCGGATCTAGAGGAGGGGCGAACCGGAGCGTTTACTCCGGAAATCTTTGTCGGGAGGCTTTCTTCGTTATTATATAATGAATATTATAATACAAATTACAATTTTCGTTTAACTTTTCCTATGAATACCTCTATTTCCCATACCAACAATGGAACAAAATCCAATGGGGATTATTTATGAGTATCAGTAGTAATGAACATTTTTTCTGTGCCTATTTATCGGAATACATTGTACTGCTAATACCTACGGACCGCACTATAAATTACGATAACCAGACCACAGTCATGTTGCTAAAAAACCGATTAACACAATAGTGATAAACGAATTTTTCTTCGAACTGTATGAACTAACAGATTATTAATTTAATTTGTGTTGAGACGCTGTTGACTAAAAATCGGCAACGGCGTATCAAGTTTAAATTACAATTCACGAATTAGTATTATTGTGATAATATTAGTTAATAGGTTGTGTATCTACATTTTTATTTTTGGATGGTAAAATGTTGTTTAAAGCGCCATTAAGTGGTGTAAAAAAAAAAAACATTCAACTGACATATGCAACAAGCAGCGCCCGGTGACTTGTAGCTCTAAAGAAGACCGTTATAAGCGCAATGATATGCTCTAAAAAATACAGTCATATATGCGCTTAAATGTACACTAAAAATATGCGACGAAAAAATTGTTTTAACGTGAAAAATAAACAAATGAATAATTATTATTTATTGAGGAATTATATTTCATAGACTTGTAATTTAAATTATAAATGTACGATCCGGCAGTAACGCTATCTGTGATGGGAACGCATGCCCGAGTTCTCCGACCGATTGTCGTCCGCCGTTCTTATTTGGAACGGACTGAACGGAGAGTAAGATATCAACTTATGTCTTCGTGCGATTAATGAAAAATACCGCATAACAACGATCGCGCGTATTTCATAAAAGACTTGTGTGGTGAAAATGTTTTCCCGTTTTGGTATAGACGACGGTTTCACGCAGTGTGTTATTAGTTCACATTTATTGTCATTTGAGTCATCAACGGTCTTGTGATTATTTTATTCTTAATGATGGATCGATTTTCATTTAACAACCATTTTTTGGCGGTATGGAATTGACTAAATTCTGGATTTCAATAAAAGACGAGTATCCCCATTTAAGTGGCAAGGCTCAACGCATTTTAATTTCGTTTTCGACTTACTATTTGTGAGAAACTGGGTTTTCGGCGGTCGCAGTAATAAAAAGTAAGTGTCGAACAAAAATCAACGTGGAAAAGGAAATAAGAGTGAATGTATCTAGTTTGATCCCAAGATTCGAAAAAAATATGCAGTGATTTGCAAGCTCATCCGTCCCATTAATTTAATGTCTTTCATAATATCATTAATAATTATAAAAATTTATACTCGTATAATTATAATAATACAAATATTTCCATGTAATACACAATTTTTTGTAATTTTATTTATTTAATATTCAAACATTTTTTTTTTTAAAAGTCGTCAATTTTATTAAGGGCGCCATGAGAAAACCTCACTTCCAAAAGGGCGCCGCGAGTGTAAAAAGTTTGAGAATCGCTGGACTATGAGTCATAATTTATGAGTATTGAAAATAAAAACTATAATTTATATATATATATATATATATATGCTAAATTGTGTATCCATTATCTCTCGATATTCATGTTTTATTCTTGTAAACTAGTAAATAATTTCTATATATTTTCGAGTTCAATTTTATTTTATTAAAAATGTTTGTTTTAAATTAGGTCATTAGACAATGTAATCGTATATAATATTTACCATTATTACAAAATTCAGAGGCATTAATTGGATACGTATTATCATAATCGTCTAAACATAAAAAAAATCAAATTAACAGTTTATTATTATTAATTATAATTCATTTCTACCAATTTACTTTAAAAATATCCATACAATAATACTGTCGTTAGTGTAGCGATAAAAAAAAAATTCACTTTTACATCGCTTTTATTCACTTTTCACGTAGTAAAAGTTATAATGGACTGGCCACCGCAGTAACGAGGGGTGTACGTGTATATAACGGGACGGATTACAAATGTGTTTACTGGTCTGTAAATGTAAATGGTAATTTAATGGTTTTAATAATACACCGGTGTTAATAAACGAAATTAGACGATTTTAGAATTGTATTATAATCTTAATTAGAAATTAGACAGGCCGAATAATATTTACAACTAGATAGAAACCGTTAATTTTCTTCGAGCACACCACTTTGACGCCAACAATTAACGGCCGCCACCCCGATACCGCGTCCATCACACCATCTTAGTCCGTGTTAAGATAATGAACATATATTATAGCCGTCTGTATAACGCAAAAATTATGTAAACTATATTACATAATAATCGTCTTTAGTGTCGCGCGTAATATTAATCTTATAAGTATTAAGTAATTTATATGAAGAAAAATTAAAAAGAAATTTACTGAACGTTTCTCTAAGCTGAATAACGTATGCTTCACTAATATCTGAAAATATTTCGTTTAAATACGAATGTACCGAATTAGTATATATTTTACGAACAATTTCTGTGTAATTATTTGAGAATAACAATACACAATTGCCATACGTATCGAACGAGCTATGTCAACAATTTTGATCAAAATACTTACCGTTTTTAGAAACTTCAGAATTTTTGTAAACAAAAAAAAAAAATTATAATAATAAATTAAGTGATCAAGGAGACCAATTCGATTCGTTCAATATTTTAGCCATGATTAAAGAACAGCTAGTACGTCGCATCATTCCCAAGAATTTAAATGAAAAATCATTACGGAAATAATTTCGTTTCTTTTATTTTCTGGTTTATAAAACTTACAGTAGTTTTCACTTCGACAGTGTACGGAATTAAATGCTTCGCCATTAACGTCTACAAGGAAAAAAACCAAATATATTTATATGAGTAAATAGTTCGAAAATGGCCTAATATCTGTTAGTTAACATAATCATTGTTATAAAATAATACTCAGACACAGTCGTATACTAATAATCGGGACTCAAAACATCATGCATTTGTACATTTTTTAAGGATTCCGTGTATTCAAAATTTGATTCGATATACAAATTCGTTTCATAGAGCGGCGCAAAAATAAAAAACAAAAGTTCATGTTGAATACTTTTGTATATTTTTAGATTTTACACATAAAAATGCATGTGATGCTTATTAATCGTCAATAAAAAAATGTCAATGACGGTATTTCGTGAGTTGAAAATAAATAACCGCATTTTCGGTTTCATCAGTACTGCGTCCGCTAGTGTCCGCTGTACACTGTCGACATCAATAAAGTTCCAAGCTCTGATAATAATAAATAGATTTGATAAATGTTATACGAATTACAACAAATGAAATACACAATTAATAATTGCATCGCGTAAATCGTATACTAAGAAAAACATATTAACAAGTATAGTTACTTAGAGAAAATCCTGAGTTTTCTAGATTGTCTGTTAATACAATACAAGAGATTAAAAATATTATAAATATTAAGGCGATTATTTTATGGCGGAGAATGTCGTATAATACAATTTAAAAAATGTTCCAAATACGCGCGCGCGTGTTCCAGAAAAAATTAATTTTATTCAATTCACGATAAACGACAATATTATAACAGCATATCACACATTCGCGTAATATTAAAAGTATAATCGTAAAATTATACATACTTACTCATACATTCTAGAACAGAAAATAGATTTGAGCGCAATTAACGTTATTTTATAATTTTCTATTGATGATAGATACAGTTATACGAAATAAAATAGCCATATCACATACGTATACAGATTTTTATTTTCCATTAAATTACAGAATATAAAATTGTATATAAATAAACGCGTAATGACGATTATCATACACTACAGCTTATTTCATATTAATATATAATCGATAACTTATTCGAGACTTCCTGTTCAGACGCAGACTTAGTTAGACATAAGCGCGGATAAAAAGAATTTCAATCCTCTTATTGAATTCAACTGCAATTAATTCGCTTAATGTGAAATGTCATTACTCACCATTAATGCAGTTCTGATTTTCATCGATTGCGTAATTAAAAACTATTAAAATCGTCGTTACGAGGATCGTTATTGATAAATGGCTTTTCGAATAAAACATGTCCATCTTTCAATGTTAAATAGGAATTATATTCACGATCAATTTCGTACGGGATACCAAAGAAAGAACTACACAAAAATATATTATATTAATATCGGGAAGACGATACGAAAAATATAACGTAAACTAGGTTGTGTTATATTTTATACTCATGTTTTGTATATGAGTATATAAAGCAACACCAATTGTGTAAACTTGGTTCGACAATCAAAGGTTTTCTGTGTATACACTAGCAGTGCTCGAATTAGAAAATATAAAATAGTAGAGCTCAATCGAAAATTAAAAAACAGCGTTCCAAATTTAATATTCTATATCACGTTACTATGGGAGACTTCGCCCCCTCCTCACATCCCCCCAGTTCACCACTATTATACCGCCTAATTTCTAACCGTGTTCTTTTTATTTTTCAATTACAAATATTTTTCTATACAATTTTTAATAGAATATAATATTCCACAACATTTTATATAAATAAATAACTAATAAACCCATTTTAATTTAAGAATAATAGTATGTATGTAAAAATCAATTATATGATATGTTTTAACGTATTCGCGCTTTACAGGGATACATCGGCACGTGATGTCTTACACACAACACAAACGAGTAAAATGAACAATTTCACGACACTAAAGTCCCAAAAGTCAATAGAGCATATTATAATAATTTACAATAAAATCGTACAATATTCATGGAAATACCAGCACAGAATAAGTTATTTCTAAATTCAATGCGCGTTAAGATAAAAGCCTAACCAGCACAGTGGTCCAAAAAAAAAAAAATTGGAAAAATTATTTTAATGATAATTTTTACTTTATTATGACATAAAAAAAGTATTCTATTGAGCAATTTAATATTAAACTTCATTTGCATACAGTGTGCAGTGTATTAATAATAATAATAATAATAATAATAATAATAATAATAATAATAATAATAATTAAGATATTGTATAACAATCAAATGTTTATACGATAGTTGTTTTTATTCTATTTCCGCATACTTCATAAGTCCTTCGTCACTATTTTCCTCATCAAGGTCATCAATACCATTAATATTGTCTTCGTTAAATATAAGCAGTTTTTCTCCTGCAGTGCATAATGGTTAATTCTAACTCGATTTTATTCAATAAATTCTAAAGAAAAACACTGATTTATACAAAACCGGGCAAATATGGGCAACTGGAATTTATGAAATTCTATTTAAAGAAGTTTATAGGTTTATATTTAAAATACAATATGACGCTACTCCACGCTACTTTTTTTTTAAACTACAATGCAGTTTAAAATTTAAAAAGAAACAACGTGATATTAATGTAAGTTAACAAGTTCATAAAATATATTCTAGTTGACTAAAAATATAAATTGTATAGTAAATATATATTTTTTGCCTAATAAACTTTTCAACGATACCAAAATCGTCGATATAATATTAATCGTCTTCAAACGATCGTTGGAAAGAAATGAATATAGTTTTGAGTATGCAATATACACTATAAAAGCCATATTTTCATAATCATTAAGCATTAAGTTATCTTCTCTTAGTGACTCTATCAAATTAATTACCATTATATCATATTTGAACTGATATAAAATAACTAATTTCAATTTTAATTTTCAGTATATTTTCCAACTTTTTTTTTTTTACTGGACCACTGCGCTCTGTAGCGAATAAAAACTCGTCCACCACGCGTAGACCGGTATCACTACCACTAATGAATTAGAATTTTCAAAACGTTTCGTCAATAATTATTAGCGACGTTGTTTATCGACAATTTGTGCTGCCACAGATCTACAGTTTTATAGTATACCTGTGGGTAAAAATAATTATCAAATAATATTCTGTAATAAGTGATATACAAGATAATAAATTGCCAATACCAAGTAGATTATAGCAATAAGATATTCGTAATAAAGATATTAAAAATAATAATATCAAATGTACAATTTTTTCATGATTTTTATCTATGGGGTCCCCAGGTGTACCGGTTATAAGCGCTCCCCAGCGTTCCTTTGAAAATTATAGTAAAAGGACGCTAATTTTCTTTTAATATAGTAGAGGAGCTCCGTCCTCTTGAAGACCCCCTCTCATTAAGCTAAAAACACGTACAGACTCGTTTTAATTGATTTGCGAAAAATTCTGTTTTGTTATTTACACTGCAGAAAATAACCGCGCTGCGAGATGTAATAAGGTTAAAAAAGTATGTACTCCAAACGGAGTCGGATAAATGCCCCTCGAGTTATTTTACACATAATTAATAAATTCGCGTGTAAATCACATATGTCGAGCAGAGAAGAGTTGAAATTTGAGAGGGAAAACCGTATTGTAACGTACATAAAATAATTAAATAATTTAAATATTCCATACCACAGATTATACTCGGTAGTCACCTGCGAGTAACTTATACTGTACATTATAAGTGCGATAACAAAAATTTTCATAGAATAAAAACGAAATCAGCCTTTTCATGATTACTCTAACGTTATATTGATAGCAAATATCTATTGCCTTGTGATACGCAAATCGCAGTCCATTAGTTTATAGGTTTATGACTATTAGAATGGTTCTCTTTCACGCATGGTGTACATTTTTAGATAATTTTAATGAAATTATATTTATTCTAATAGGAAATTATACGTGGCAATAACCGTTATTTTCAAATTATATTTATCCATATATAAAAATATATGTAACATTGCCATAGCTTATTTGCGGTTTTTGTTTATTAAACACTACTATGATTACAATTATAAATTTATCTTCATTATCATAGATTATTATCATATTGTGGCATTTTAGTCATGGGGAAAAAATATTAAAAATACAAAACAAAATTTTATTTTTACTCATAAAAAAAAATAAATAACAATATAAAAATGTACAACGAAAACACATTCACGCGCTCCTCTTTGGTATCGACAAACAATTTCCCGATGGGTAAGCTTTTTTAAATTTATCAATGAGATCTTGATCGGTTAACCTTATGCCTTTTACTTGATTTCCTAGTGTTATCCTGCAGAAAATTAATTTTTATATGTTACAATACAAACGAGAATAACATTGATGACAACGAATAATACGAATTTGTTCCTCACCAATTGGGCTGAATGTTATGAGCTCGACCGAACAATTCAATTTTCCTAGTAGCTGGTGACAGTCGTTCTATAATACCATATATTTCATCCGGCTTGTGACTAGTATCCCGTACTTCAGCAACAATCACGTCGCCGTCTAAACCACAGTTTAAATTGGTAGGCTTGCCTTTTCTGCCCACCTTCAAAACATAATATAATGTTAATAACCACAGATTAGAATCTTCCACAATGCGGAACAGTCACTATTTATAACACTTACCAAACAGTGTTCTTTGCCGTGGTTGAGCCAGTGGCCCGTTCGACCAGTCCTTATAATCCTCTGCAATTGATTGGTCTTCACCCAAATTATCTCATCGATTCGTTCATAACCCCATAACTTCAAACATTCCCTGCCAAGTTCCATAGCTCTAGAAATAACATAACATTTTAACACAATTGCACGGTACATTCAACTCAATCGAACTCACCGTCCTGTAACCCATAAAAATATCAGCCCGTCGTCCTGCAACTGAGGAACACCCAACCGTCGCATTTCGTCATCGGACAATGTGCCGTACGGAAGTTCCATATGAATGTCCCATGGAGGATCGGCCATGATTACAGCAAATTTTCCTAATAATTAACACCACAATAATTCGTCGAAAACACTATCATATCACATTATTACTATATGTGCTCACCTAAAAAAGTAAAGTCCATGTACCTCAAATCACACTGGATCCACTGACATGTCATCAGTACAGATTTATCATCGGAAAATTCTTTTTTCGGCGGGAAACTATTCAAGGCATTCACCAAATTATCTTTGCTAGTTACACCATCCACTTCGTAATGAACGTATCTGAAACAAATGAATAATTAATGATAATTTTATAAGAAATAAGAAATCACAGCGTACTCGACAAATAAACAAACACAAGTGTATTATAATAAAACCAAAAACCCATATTGTCTGTAGTTGTATAACTGAACAATGTATAACATATCGCAACACTTACTTACAAGTATCCATGTGAAAACAAGTGTTCAAAAACGAACAATCGCCTAGAGTTTCGTCGGTATGCATTTGGATAATTTTTTTGAAATGAAGTTTTTTACAAACATGTCCCTCCATGCAGTCCGACCGAGTCCCGTGTGGACAGAATTCCATAAAAAGCGTTTCTATAATAAAAACATTTCACATTTACGTTCTACCATTGAAACATTCCATAATAATAAATATCAAACAAGATTACAGTAGTTTGTCATTTACCTCCTTTAGATCGAAATTTTTCAGCAAGACATTGTTCTTTAACCGTCGGTTTACTAAGCAGTTCTATTATTTCATCACTGACTTTTTGTATTTCCTTTTGTCTAATGGAAGGCATTAAAATCAGAGACTATAAAATAAAACGAAAAGTCGCAAATAAAACATTACTGGTACGTTCTAATCAGCATATTTTATAATATACCTTTATGTCTTCGTTGGATTCGTTGAACTTATTAAAATCGACCGATAACTTTTCTCCATTGACATTCCGTTTACATTCATCGAAATCGTCGTCTAAAACAATATTATAACATCTCAATGAGTATACAAAAATACAAAATTGTAAAATTAAATTTTACATTCGAGCTGTTTGATTTTATTTTCAATCAACAAACGAGATTTTTCAAGATATGCACTAGTGTCAACGTCTGACGATAAATCGTTTATCATCGCCAGCAGTTTAGCGTGTTCAGCCGTCAATATCTTCAAACCCTGTTGGCCGTCCACCGTTATGTTCTTAAAACTGAAACGAAAATTAAATCTATCAGTAGAACGTTCGTACCACAGACTCGAAGAGATTATGACATACCTTATGAGATTTTGCGCGGCAAATTTATAAAGTAAATTCGCGACGGACGAATGCGTTATACGAACGGATTGTTTTTTCAACAAAGCGGTGGTCAGCTGGTGGGACGTGATCGGAAGGTTTACCGACATATCGACGAGCTCTTCGAGCAATACGCGTTCGCCGCCCACTTGGGTCCAATCGAAATCCGATTCGTGTTCCGTTGCAGTACGCGCGCTCGTGCACGACAACAGAGGTTTCTCTGAAAGTTCCATACCGACAATTACTTACAATCATCGTACACGGGACGTGGCGCACAAGCAATCGCTTACTACAAACAACCGTGTCGTCGTCGGTGGTCGTCTCGTCCAAAATCACTTGACGTTCGATCTTCCATTTCTGCAGCTTTTCCCGCAACGAATTGCGCTTGCTCTTCACCGCCTGGATCTCTTGCCACGCGTCCGACATGGCACCGTGAAACGTCCGACGAACGCCGCGTCACCGCATCACATTCTACTGCAGACGCGACGAACGTTTGCGGACATCGGCGGGAATAATGAATTGTGATCGACGGGCCGCCGCCATATACGCACACAAAGTTCCAAAGGGGAGTTTGTCGGGTTTTCAAAGGTGCACGCCGACGACGGCGATGAACGAACGTTCGGAAAAAGCGTCGTCTCCCCGACAAAACGAAGAACAAAAACTGTCCCGTACCTACTTCGAACAGTTATCGCGTCGGGAAAAATTAAGCGAATAAAAGAGAATGTCAGTCAAAACGCGATTAAGTATCGTTGTCACTATCATTCTCGGTTATCGTTTCATTATCAATGCCTCCCTCCACTAGACGCATGATGGACCAGTGTCGCCAGATATTGAAAATCCCGAGGAATTATTGTACGCGGTGCCCGAATGGTACCGCCAGTGGGAGGATATCATACCGATTATTAATTATTATTATTATTATTATTATTATTATTATTATTATTATTATTGAGCGAATGTGTTAGCCCTGGGTTTACGTATTGAAAGAAATATTAGAGCTGATTATTTCGAAAATAAATACCGGTATTGATTTCAATATCGGTTTTGAAACGGCGGTGTGCAGAGAAATACCGATATGAACCGGCATTTACCAATGTGCACCGGAATTTAATTTCAATGCCATCGATCGAATTCAATATACGAATCAAAGACAATTTCGATTCATTTAACACCTACTTTAGCCATAATTAAAGAACAACTTATTATCACGACATATCCAAAAAGTTATGTAAAAAATCATAACATACACAAATTATTTTATTTTTTCATTTACTAATTTCTATAACCTACTGAAGTCGTTTTGTTGACTGAGCTTGAAATTATATACCACTTTTTTTGGATCTACAAAAAAAAAAAAAGTTTTATATACAGGTAAATAATATGAGAACGGTCGTCCAATGTGTGTTAACTAACTAGATCAGGATTATCAAATAACACACAGACGTAGTCGTTTACTAATAATAATCAGGACTTTCGTTCAATCGCATATTTGCCTATTTAGGAATCCGTGTATTCAACAAATACGATTCGATAAAAATTCGTCTCATAAAACGGCATGAGAGCGAGAAACGAAAACGAATAGTCGCATTTTCGGTTTCGTCGATATTTTCAAATATACATTAACTGTACAGGCATGATTGTAAATTTGTAATAATCAGCCCGGATTTTAGCAATAGCAAAACATCTATTTCTACAGTACACAGTAGTCAACATCGATATAAACGCCGAAAGATCATTTTCAATTTACGAAATATGTTCCGAGTCACAACACAGACGGTAATTCAAACTGGGAAAACAGAAGTAAAAAAAAAAACATTTTATCCTCCAATACGTAATTGGGGAAGAGACAATAAGACGAATTAATAACCGCTGCTGTATTTCCAAGGTTTAACACTCTCTTATATTTACGAATCGGCGAATAATCGACTTTAATATTTACACAAACGAAGAAACAAATTTTGCAAAACAATATTTTTTTTTTAATAATAAAAAATATTACACATATTTTTGCGAATTATTAAAAAAAACTTTGTATCATTGGGACATTTTTAAAGTTTATTGCCGTTAAAATGCATAATTTATAACAAAAAAAAAAAAATATTTCGTATCACATATTGCAAATTCGAACATTTTCTACTGCATATGTATTTCGTTGTTTTTATGCGCGTAAAGTTCCGAGCCCTGCTAATAATCAATAGATTTGATAAATATTATACGACTTCTTCTTCTTCTTAAGGCGTTTACAGGCCATTTAGGCCCATTGCCGCAACAACCACTTGCCTCCACCTGTCTCGGTCTCTTGCCAGTTCTTCCCCATCCTCTATTCCAAGTTCCCTCAAGTCCTTGACCACTCTATCCTTCCATCTCTGTCTAGGACGTCCTCTAGGCCTTTTTGTATTTGGCTTCCATTTCGTAACCTGTCCAATTGGCCCCTCCGATCTCCACACGTGTCCGGCCCAGCTCAGCCTACTACTTTTTAAAATTCCGTTAATATTCGCTTCTCCGTATAGGTCTTGGATCTCCTGATTTGTTCTTATTTTGTATTCTCCTTCGTTATTTGTTTTTGGACCATAGATTCTCCTTAATATCTTCCGCTCGAAGGTGGCCAGTTTTAGTTCATCCGATTTTGTAGTGGCCCACGTCCCACATGCATACAAAGCTATAGGTCTTACTAGTACTTTATAAAGGGTTATTTTTGTCTTCCATGATAATATCTTTGATTTAAATAGAGGGACCAATCCAAAATAACATCTGTTTGCCGCTGCTAATCTAATCTTTATTTCCTCGTGGCTATTTGCATCCTTGTTGATGTTCACTCCTAGGTATTTAAAATCATCTACTTTTTCGAACTTATATTCCCCAATATCCAGGTATCCCCCTCTATGGTTATTCCTAGTTACGACCATATATTTTGTCTTATCCTCGTTTATAATTAATCCTATTCTCTTTCCATTTTCCAGCAAGTTTCGTGTAGTATCCTTTAGATTTTCTTCATTTTCTGCCATTATGACTAAATCATCTGCATAGGCAGCTAGTATTAGTTGTTTGTCAATTCCAATTTTAATTCCACTTGCTGTTACTAGGATATCTCTTACGACTGATTCCAATGCTACATTGAAAAGAGCTGGGGACAAGGCATCACCTTGCCTAAGCCCTGTCACTACCTCAAAATCCTCCGATACGACATCTCCGAACTTCACTTTACACTTTGATCCTTGCACACAAGCACGGACTAGTCTTACAAACTTTTCGGGTATACCCAATTGGCACATAGCGCTCCATAGTTTCTCTCTGTTCACCATATCATATGCGGCCTTAAAATCTATAAAAAGGAGGTGTATATCTTTGTCAAATTCATGGCTTTTTTCGATCATTTGCTTAATGACATGTATCTGATCCTGAGTTGACTTCCCTGTCATAAACCCTCCCTGGTAATCTCCAATAATTTCTCGTAAATAGGGTTTTATTCTAGTAAGTAGAATATTAGACAGTATCTTATATGCCGTGTTCAAAAGGGAAATTCCCCTGTAATTTTTGCAATTCATAGGGTCTCCCTTTTTAAAAATAGGACATAAAACAGATGTACGCCACGATCTTGGTATTTCTTCATGTTCCCATACTTTAGTAATTAGGTTGTGTAGCTGGATTTTTAGTTGTTGTCCTCCCTTTTTAAGGCATTCAGAAATTATCTCATCTTCTCCAGCCGCCTTACCGCTTTTGAGCATTTCAATACCAGCTTCTACCTCTGCTCTTGATGGTGGTTCTATGTTTTGTTCTACTGTTGCACGTTCTTCTATAATTGTCCTTTCACTAGGTTGGTTTAAAAGGGTGTTAAACATTTTTTTGAACTCATCTGCTATTTTTCCGTTTTCGGTCAGTAACGTTCCATTTTCTCCCCTAACCATTGACGTTTTACGTTTAAACCCATGTTTAACTTCATTCGCTTTCCCAAAGAAGATTCGAGCATTATTCTTTCTACTACTTTCTATGAGTTGTACTCTTTCTTTTTCCCATGCTCTCTTGTTCATCCTAATTGTCTTCTTTACCTCTCGCTGTTTCATGGCTAGTTCTCTTTTATTTTCTTCTTTTGGGTCCTGTAGCACTTTTAATCTCGCTTTATCCCTTTCTTCCGTGATCTTTCTACACTGTTCATTGAACCAGAGCTTGTTCCTTCTCTGTGGTTCGTAACCCAATACTTCTTCTGAGGTTCTTTTAACCGCTTTTTCTATTCTTCCCCATAATTCTTCTATATTTGCTTCATGTTCAGCGTTTGAAAGGTATTTGTTCAATTTTCCCTGATATTCCTTGGCTTGGTTTCCATTTAGTAATTCTCTGTTAATTTTTTTGATACTCTGTTTCTTCTGCCATCTCACTGAAATTTTTAGTTTGTACTTTGCCTTTACCAGGAAGTGATCCGATATCGCACTACAACCCCTCATACTTCTTACATCTTCAACGCTTGATCTTATTCTCCAGTCAACAACTATGTGATCTATTTGGTTTCTTATCCTTCCACAGGGTGATATCCAAGTCTGTTTATGAATGTTTTTGTGCGGAAACATTGTACTGCTTATGACCATATTTCTTGCTGCTGCAAATGAAATCAATTTGTTTCCATTTTCATTGGATTCACTATGCAAACTGTTCTTTCCAATAGTTGGTCTGTATACCCTTTCTCTTCCGACTTTCGCATTGAAGTCACCGATAATAATTTTTGGCTTCCCCGATGATAGCTCATCACATACTCTGTCCAGCTCGTCGTAAAAAACATTTTTTACTTCTTCGCTTTTATCCTCTGTTGGCGCATAACAATTTACAATTACTATATTAAACCATCTGCATTTAAATTCCATATAGCATATTCTATCACTTACTGGTTCAAACTTGACAACATTCGGCAAAACTTTGTCCTTAATAATAAAGCCTACTCCTCTTTCATGTTTTTCTCCACCGCTATATAAAATTGTATTTCCTTGTGACTTTATACTACCAGATCCGTTCCACCTTATTTCTTGAACTGCTGTTATATCCAGTCTGTATCGCTCAAGACACGATAAGACTGTCGTCAATGTTCCAGTCCTATACATTGATCGCACATTCCATGTTCCAATACATAAATCCGTAAGCTCCACGTTCCGAGGCAATATTTGTCGTTGTTTCGTAATCATATTGTTTTGCGTGTAAGGTGATTGGCCTTACGACAACCCCCTATTGGAGGATCATATTACTCCAACCAATTAAGGTCAGAGTAGGGATGAAATGAACCAACTAATTAAAGTAAGTTCAGTTCATAGCTCGGGGCCCCGGGTTCGCCACACCCGTAGTGCTAATTGCTTAACACCCCCCTGAGGGGAATATTATACGACTTACAACAAAATGAATACACAATTATAATAATAATTACATCGTGTAAATCGTATAATCGTAAAAACGTATTAACTGGTACAAAAAAATAAAAAAAAAAGATTAAAAACAGATACCTGGAGAACATATTGAGTCGTCTAGTGCCACTGTTAATACGTTATACGGGATTAAGAATTTAAATGTAAAAGCGACTTTTAAGGCACAACGAAAACGGCGGCAATCGCGACCCTGAATACGATACGTCGTGGCGACGACCCGGACGACTATAGTCACACGACCAGCGGCGTATTGAGACAGTGATTATTCTTATTCATATTTCAATAATATTTATTTGAAAATTACGAATTATAAGCGTCAATAGATAAAATCGGGTTTTTGAATGAATTTCCTAAATTAGGATAGAATATACCACATGAATATATTTCAAAATACAGGAATATTTTCCGAAAAAAAAATAGAATTTTAAATAAATATACATTTTTTTTTTTTTTATTATTATTATTATTAATAGTTAACTTAATAACTCTATAATAATTATAATTATATTATATTACGATTTACAAAAAAATTATAAATCAAAAAAAAAAAAAAAGAAGAAACAAATTGTTACCCTCGTATTGTTATTAAACAGATCAATGGTTTTATGAATGAAACTAAAAATGTTTATTTTAATACGATTACATTAATGAAAACTAATTTAATATAATAAATAAAAGCTGTTTCTGAGGAAATATATATCACATCACTTTTCCCAATCAAGTGAATTACGAATAAATAATAAAAATTAATATGATTTATTTTATGTCCGAGGCCTATTCCTCCTTCTTGTTTTCTTCATAATTTTCTTCACTGGCACTTACAACTCTATCAGAGTCTGCCGCCATCACTATCCTTGTTCTCTATCTATAAAAATAAAACCAATGACCAAAATTAAAAATCAAAACATTTCAGTATGATTATAAGGTTTATGTACTACTGTCGATGGAAGGAAGTTTCAAAACATTATAAAGTCATTTATTTCCCACAAACAATATTTAAAAAATTATTTATGAAAATGCGTAGAAAAAATATAAATACGTAGCTGGGTAGATCCGGGCAAAGTGAATAGATTAACATTATTTGTCAAAATAATATAAAAAAAAACTATTTTTTTAAATACTTTTATTAAAAGTATCCTTAGTCAACTTATGAAATTACTTTTCTTGTTGCTTACAATAAGCAAAATAACAATCTTTTAATGGGGGAAAAAATGTAAAATGCAACCTACCATAATTACATTGTCCAAGTATTAAGCCAAATGAAAGTATTAAATCTGATTGACATTTTGTAACAAACTACGTACAAAGTGAGCTATGCAATATCCGCAATATCCGTTTTAATGAGTTATTATCAATGTTCATTTTGGGCTAGATATCCCTTTTACTCGGGTCTCAATCTACACATTATAATATGCTTATCGTTCTGCGTTAAACTTTGTTCGCACAAGTTTTACAAAATATATTTATATAACATTTTATACATACGAAACGACACTCTACAGTTAAAGAACACAAAATTAAATATATTAAAAAAGTAATTTTTTTTACAATCAATAATCTAGACACGATTATATATATATATATATATATATATATATATATAAAGGAACACAAATTCAGAATTCACTGTTAATTTAAAAAAAAATCATTATTCACAATGATTTTAATTAGTAAAAAAAAATTAATAAACATGTTTTTGTAATCAGTTTTCCCGTTGTACACTAAATAAATCATTTGAGACCTCGTTAAAGTTATTAATAAATGAGCTGCGTTCCTCTAAAAGTTCGAATCAGTTTTTCACACTACTCCCATTATCGTTTAGTTTTTATCCATATTATATCTCGGCAAAGATTAAATGAGTGTAATATTGAAAATGAAAGTTATAATTTATATTATAAGTATAAATTATTTAATATTATATATATATACATATATTTATATCAATAGTAAATAAAAATTGTATTTCCGTTATATATTAATATTCATATGTATTCTAGTAAACTGGTAAATAGTAGTTATACGTTTACCTTCTTCACAAAACGTTATTACATCTTTCGGATATTCAAGAATATTGAACACTAAGAAAAAAAAAACCAATCAATGGTTTATTTTTATATTTTTACTGTCTAACTTTAAAAATATTAATCATGTTATAATATTAACACGATATTTATTCAAATCTATTACCAAAAATTTAGTAAAATTCAATATATACGCGGTATTGTCATTAGTGTAACGATATTAAAAATAAGAATATTAACAGAGATATAACATTTATTTATTTATTTTTTTTAACATATAAGTCACTATATGCACACATAAATATACACAATCCGTGGATTAAAATAAAAATGGACTTGTACCGCAGTAAATTAGGCGAATTATTATTGTAAATGTGTTCACTTGTTTATCGATGTAAATGTCAGATTAGCGGGGGGGGGGATTAGACCTCCACAGCCTCCCTTATGTATATACCCCTGATACAAGCTATCTACTACAGTCGACCTTGTATTTTTCAATATTTATTAATCATATAATTATAACATTACGAAAAATTCAAAAGTAATTTACCGAGAATGTTCCAAAGGTATACTGAGTATTTTTTACCATAATCTGAAATATTGTTTCGTTTAAACATGAATGTACCAAATCGGTATATAATATGTAGATAGGAGTTAAAGTGAGGGGGGAGCACAAGGGAACTCAGTCCCCTTACCTCATTTCACTATTAATCACGTATAATGTAAATTTGATTTCCTTTTTCTTATACAATTTAAAGCACTAATAACACTACATTTTTATGAAATAATTAATTTTTATACTATTATTATCTGGGTGATTTTTTAGCTTTTACTTTTCTTAAATGGCAGCCACTATGAAAAAACTTATTAAAAAAATATTCTCCATCAAAATATTAAATTTTAGATAAAATATATTTCAAACACGTTAATTGTTCAAGGTTAAAAGTAGAGTGAGCGTACTATTTAAATTTCACTGTATATACATTTTACGTAATACAATGATATATGAATCGCTTAAAATTAGTCCCTCCCGGGAATTTTTTTCAGTTTAAACCATGTATGTCAATCAATTGCTCTAATTTACAGAGAAATCACTATACTATATTATACGTATATTGTCCCATATTTGATGACATTAATCCATTTAATAAAACAAGAAAGACTAAAATATATTAAATAAGGTGTTGATTAATCGAATTACTTATTTATTTTTACACTGCAGATATAAATATAGTAATTAAAAAAAAAACTCACGTGTATAATTTTCGTCAAATGACAAAGGAGTAGCTTAAATAAATTAAAAATAATAATATTTTATGATTCAGAATTTGTTTTATATTAAAGAACCGGTACGCAAAACATTTAATTGAAAAAAATAATTCATATATGTAACAAATAATTTCGTTACTCATCTATTATTTATTGTACTTTGTACAACTTACAAAAAGTAGTTTTCCGAAAGTTCGCAGCATTATATACAGAATTTTTTTTTTCTACGTAAAAAAAAATGTATGTTTAAAATATATAGGTAAATAATAATTATAGAAAAATGGCCCAAAACATGCGATTACTTAACAAAATCGTTGTTGTTATTGGTTGTTTATTTAATTATCCTAAAGTGTAATAAGTTATCTTTCTTCCAATAGAAATTAGTTTTTCGAAATAATTTGTACTATGCGTGAACACTCTATTTTAATAAAATTTATTACATATATATATATATATATATAATATAGTCAAACATTTGTGTTCCCATTTTAGTGTACGGATTAAATAAAGTTTCGCCTTCGCGTAATAGTGAGTAATGAAGATTATAAAACTCATTAAAAGTTAAACGGACTTTATAAATTGTACACATAAATTACGTACCTAGAGAATATCCTAGAGATTTTATATCATCTGTGAATATACGATAATCAAATTATCATAACAAATATTATATGTATAATACTACAGAGCGGATTATTGCGACGGGGATTGTGCACGACGTACAGGCAAGATCGTAGCTAGGGATATATTGCTCCTCCCGTATAATGATGCTGTATGCAATATTTTAAGAAATAAAAAAAATCTATGTAATAATACAATATTATTTCTAATTATTTTCAACGACTATTTATTCAAATTAAAATACATATATAATTATAAAATTAATACTTTATTATAATCCTGCGTTGAATCCAATATAGAGCGTGATTTTAAATTTTGCCCAAGACTCAATAAATTAAATTGCTACGATCCTGCGGAGCGTACAGTCTATGGTACAATGCAATAATTACAAATCTTTCGCGACGCATGTACCCGATGAAATATGAAAATATTTTATTCGATTTACAATAACGATTATTACTCGTATTATTATTATTATTATTATTATTATTATTATTATTATAATTATTATAACAACAGTTCGCATATAATATTAAAAATATATACTCACTTATGCACTCTGAAAGAAAAGAAAAAAAACAACAGATTCAATGCGATTCGCATACGTACTTTGCAATAATGCGTTCTATTAATGAGTTACGTGTAATACGTTTTTATATCTCCCTCATTGAATTATATTTATATAATATTGTAAATATAAATAGACAATTACACACTATAATCACATTTCATAGTATAAATGTAAAGGCATGAACAACCTCCACATTGCCACACCAAAAGCAATCGAGTGGATCTCAAACTTGGACATCCAAATCTAAAATTATACCTATACTCGATCAGAACCAAATTTTATAAATATTAATATTATTATCCTTATTATTGTTGTTTCAATATTCTAAACTTTCGCTTGTGACTTAGTTGTCTTTTATGTATATTTATTAGTTGTGTTTTATGTACAACTATCAGTTGTTAATGTGTAAATGGTCTGCCACACGATAAACACATAAATAAATAATATAAAATATAATAATCGAATATTATTTCAAGGTTTCTCGCATTCAAACTCAGACGGACATGAAAAAAGAAAATTTCATTTAATAATAATAATAATAATAATACGTATATTAATTTTTAATTAATTAATAATAATTATATTAATTATAATAATAATAATAATAATAATAATAATAATAATAATAATAATAATAATAATAATAATAATAATAATAATAATAATAATAATAATAATAATATATCGTTCCTCACTTTCATAACACTCCTTATCGACTTTAGCGTTCGCGTAACTAAATAATATTGAAACCGTGATACATATCGTTATAATTGATAGATGACATTTCGAATAAGACCCGTCCATCTTTCAACGTCGATATAATAGTAAGAAGGCCAACTATTCCGTACTACACAATATGTATTATAATAACCTACCTACGAGATACTCTGCTGCAATGATTGAAATTATTAGGTATGTTATATCAATATAAGACTTTGGGAAAAATATTACGTAAGGAAAATATTATGAATTTTTTTCACGCGTTAAACCATTTGTATAAATAATTATTCGTTCGATAGGGAGGAGGGGCCGGGTATCGAAATTACTTTTCGTACATTTAACGCGTCGTAAACATTTAAAATATATTACATATATAATAACATAACAGGATTATATTAAACACATAATATTAAAACACTTAACAATTTTCTTCTTCTTCATTTCGTGTCGGTTATTAGCTTTATACATTCCCTTCCTTTCCAAATAATATAAGTGATTTTTGTATCACCTTTTCATTTGCCATCGCAAAACTCGACTATTAGAACTGCGCAGTTGATTTCCGCCGTAAGTTTTGTTCAAGTATTGAACTGGTGTCTGACTAACCCGTGGCAAAGAAGTGTGTTCTGTACGATGGGCTCTCTAAATATTCATTTAATTTTTGAATATTATTCTATTTATCAGATATCCCATTACGATGGACCAAGAAGCGTTAATATTAAACTGCGAAGCCGATATTGTCTTTGAATGGCACTACGGCCCTATTATTGTTATTGATGTATTTATAAATTCTTCTAATGATAATTGAAACACACATATATATATATATTATTTTAGATTAAATTTTATTAATTTAAATGTATTAAAACTTTTATTGTCCATATTAAAATTACTATATTTTTATATGCATAGCTTGATTTTATCATAATATATTGATATTCATACTATATATGATTATATACACTAAATGAATCATAAAAACTAAAACTTTGCTACGCTTCAGAATCTAAAGACAAAAACAACTTAAATATTATCCGATTTTTTTTTTAACGTTTAAATTCGAATTTCATTTATTTTGGTCCTAAAATGCTTCCCTTCTTCCTCCACGGATTGGTGTTCTAAGCAAGTGCCAATCCTTGCACCGGCCCTAATAATGCTATTAGCATATTGTTACGTTGCTTATTTGTATATAAAATCATCAAGATTTTGTATTTAATAAAAAACTTGTAGATTTCCGATTTAAAAATCAAAAGTATATTCAAATATATATATATATATATATTTATATATCAAATTGACTCGATTATTATGAAAAAACATTAAAAATCGATACATTTTACAATTTATCGTTTTATGATGGATTTAATGCGATACCAAGTGTATTGACTTTTTCGTGAAGAAAATTTGTAAGTCCATCTTCTATGAGAGTCTATAACTCTTTATGAATTTTTAGGCACGTTGGTTTAGAAGTTGAGCTTTAAAAGGTACATACATTATCAATAAAAGTTATTATATATGTCCTATTCTAAGTTCTCTTTAAAATTTTCTTCGAAATGTGGACTTGGTGCTTTTCCAACATAACTAAATCAATTTTTAAATATATAACTTGCGTAAAACATTATATTAAAGCGATGTAGAAATATAGATTTAATTGAGCATAAAACTTTCAACAAAAATTTTGATAACTGCTTTTTCTTATATTACACGTTTTTATATAATATGGGAATAAGATAAATCAATATTAAATACTCGATCCTAATATACACAATGACGACGCATTACACTATCTCTGGGTATAAGCAAATAATTTAGTGAAACAGTAAACATTGTGTATTTTTTTATTTTTTGCAGACATCAAACAATCAAAGTCTACAAACACATTTTAGTAATACCAATACACGTTGTTTCGTAAAAAATGTAAATACCTTGAAATTTCGTAAAATTATATATCAAAAAAATCGGCCAAACACAAATCTTACAATTTTATCTAGATTTTGAGTCGTTTAGCAAAGTAATAAGCGTAAGGGGAAAACGGTGCGGCCGCCTCTGTATGGGTTTGCCTATAATCGTATTTATACTATACTCATCTTAACGATTTACACACATGAATGACAGCAGCATCAATTATTGTTCCCAAAATATAAGTAAAAAGAAAGTAGACCGATAAAATTAATAATACTTGTTTTTATTACCGATTACACAATCTGCAGACGGTTCAATATATTGTATAAGAAAAAGTATAGAAGTATAGAAATAGGAGTATATAGTTATCCTCAATATTTAACCGTCTGCATATTGTGTAGTCGGTAATAAAAACAAGTATTATTAATATTATCGTTCTATTTTTTTTCTTATATTATGAGAACAATAATTGATGAATGACATATTTGATGATTCATCGTCGATAATCCCTGCATTAAATTGTGACATGTGGTCGTGCAGCAATCAATAAAATGTAAAAGTATAACAAGCTATATTTTCCAAAGATATCCAACAGACCAGAGCGAATAAATTGTAATAATTCAATAAATTAACTTGACAACATCGCTGCTAATATTATTTACTTAAAAACACCTTTAAATTCTTTGTATGCATTTCTATTGAAATATTGAAATTACTCACAGAATATTATTATTATTTTATATAAAAATGCCAAAATAATGGTTTAGAATTAATACATAATGACGCATTTTTTTTTTGTTATAATAGTCTCTTAGAAATACCGGACTGATTTAGGAAAATGTCCAATCAACGGGGGAAAAGGCGTCGGCGAGCATCGGACGATATCGATCAATAGAAAAGATATCACATTAGCATTATTAAAGTGACTTTTGTCCGATCTCACGGACATAAAAACGACACAAAGGAATCTAAATGGAGAACATCCGTAGACACTGTCCCCGTACTCATGGCGATAAAAGTCACCAAAGGAGGGAAAGAAGAAACGCGACGGAGACGCAACAGAACATTAAAATATAACGGAATATACTGCTAGTCGGTACGTACACCTGAACGAGTACCCGACCGCTTCGACGAAACTAAATTAGGATAGAATATACTACATAAATATATTTTGATATACTCGTAGAGGAATATTTTCCAAAAAAAAAAATATAAATATAATTTAAAATAAATATACATTTTTTTAATTTTTATTATTATAAATAGTTAACTTAATAACTCTATAATGATTATAATTATATTATATTATAATGATTTACAAAACAATTATAAATCAAAAAAAAAAGAAGAAACAAATTGTTACCCTCGTATTGTTATTAAACAGATCAATGATTTTATGAATGAAACTAAAAATGTTTATTTTAATACGATTACATTAATGAAGACTAATTTAATATAATAAATAAAAGCTGTTTCTGAGGAAGTATATATCACATCCCTTCTTCCAATCAAGTAAATAGGAATAATTATTAAAACATAATATGCTTTATTTTAAGTCCGAGTCCTATTCCTCCTTCCTGTTTCTTCATAATTTTTTTCACTGGCACTTGCAACTCTATCAGAGTCTTTGCCGCCATCACTATCCTTGTTCTCTATCTATAAAAATAAAACCAATGACCAAAATTAAAAATCAAAACATTTCAGTATAATTAAAAGGTTTATGTACATACTGTTGATGGAAGGAAGTTTCAAAACATTATGAAGTAATTTATTTCCCACAAACAATATTTAAAAAATTATCTATTAAAACGCGCAGAGAAATATAATAACGTACCTGGGTAGACCCGGTCAAAGTGAATAGATTAGTGAACATTATTTGTCAAAATAATATAAAAAAAAAACTATTTTTTTAAATACTTTTATTAAAAGTATCCTTAGTCAACTTATGAAATTACTTTTCTTGTTGCATACAATAAGCAAAACAACACTTTTTAATGGGGAAAAAAATGTAAAATGCAACCTACCATAATTACTTTGTCCAAGTATTAAGACAAAATGAAATTATTAAATCTGATTGACATTTTGTAACAACGTACAAAGTGAGCTATGCAATATCCGCAATATCTGTTTTAAAGAGTTATTATCAATATTCATTTTGGGCTAGATATCCATTTTACTCGGGTCTCGATCTACACATTATAATATGCTTATCGTTCTGCGTTAAATTTTGTTTGCACAAGTTTTACAAAATATATTTATATGACATTTTCTACATACGAAACGACACTCTACAGTTAAAGAACACAAAATGAAATATATTAAAAAAATAATTTTTTTTTAAATCTGTAAAATTTAAGGAAGTACTTATTAAAATATGTATAATTTTTAATAATTTATTAATATATTGTTTTATAATAAAATTTACAATCAATAATCTAGACACGATTATATATATATATATGAACACAAATTCAGAATTCACTGTTAATTTAAAAAAAAAATCATTATTCACAATGATTTTAATTAGAAAAAAAAATTAATAAACATGTTTTTGAAATCAGTTTTCCCGTTGAACCGTAAATAAATAATTTGAGACCTCGTTAAAGTTATTAATAAATGAACTGCGTTACTCTAGAAGTGCGAATCAGTTTTTCATATTGCTCCCATTATCATTTAGTTTTTATCCATATTATATCTCGGCAATGATTAAATGAGTGTAATATTGAAAATGAAAGTTATAATTTATATTATAAATATAAATTATTTATTATTATATACATATATTTATATCAATAGTAAATAAAAATTGTATTTCCATTATATATTAATATTCATATGTATTCTAGTAAACTGGTAAATAGTAGTTATACGTTTACCTTCTTCACAAAACGTTATTGCACCTTTCGGATATTCAAGAATATTGAACTCTAAGAAAAAAAAAACCAATCAATGGTTTATTTTTATATTTCTACTGTCTAACTTTAAAAATATTAATCATTTAAAAATATTAATTATTTTTCAACATAACAGTCATTTCATGCACACCCTTATATAGGTATACACAATCCGTGGATTAAAATAATAATGGACTTGTACCGCAGTAAATTAGGTGAATTATTATTGTAAATGTGTTCACTTGTCTATCGATGTAAATGTCAGATTAGCGGGGGGGGGGATTAGACCTCCACAGCCTCCCTTATGTATATACCCCTGATACAAGCTATCTACTACAGTCGACCTTGTATTTTTCAATATTTATTAATCATATAATTATAACATTACGAAAAATTCAAAAGTAATTTACCGAGAATGTTCCAAAGGTATACTGAGTATTTTTTACCATAATCTGAAATATTGTTTCGTTTAAACATGAATGTACCAAATCGGTATATAATATGTAGATAGGTGTTAAAGAGAGGGGGGGCACAAGGGAACTCAGTCCCCTTACCTCATTTCACTATTAATCACGTATTATGTAAATTTGATTTCCTTTTTCTTATACAATTTAAAGCACTAATAACACTACATTTTTATGAAATAATTAATTTTTATACTATTATTATCTAGGTGATTTTTTAGCTTTTACTTTTCTTAAATGGTAGCCACTATGAAAAAACTTATTAAAAAAATATTCTCCATCAAAATATTAAATTTTAGATAAAATATATTTCAAACATTTTCAAGGTTAAAAGTAGGGTAAGCGTACTTTTTAAATCCCTCTATATATACATTTTACGTAATACAATGATATATGAATCGCTTAAAATTAGTCCACCCCGGGAATTTTTTTCACTTTAAACCCTGTATGTCAATCAATTGCTCTAATTTACAGAGAAATCACTATACTATATTATTCGAGTATTGTCCCATATTTGCAGACATTAGTCTGTTTAATAAAACAAGAAAGACTAAAATATATTAACTAACGTGTTGATTAATCTGTTTACTTATTTATTTTTACACTGTAGATATAAATATAATAATTTAAAAAATCTCACGTATATAATTTTCGTCAAACGACAAAGGAATAGCTTAAATAAATTTAAAATATTAATAAAATTTAATGATCTAGAATTCGTTTTATATTAAAAATCCGGTACGCAAAACATTTAATTGAAAAAAATAATTCATATAAACAACAAATAATTTCGTTACTCATCTATTATATATATTGTACTTTGTACAACTTACGAAAATTTCTTTTCCGAGAGATTACAGCATTATGTACCGCATTATTTTTTTCTACATAAAAAATGTATGTTTAAAATATATAGGTAAATAATAATTATAGAAAAATGGCCCAACACATGCGATTACTTAACAAAATCGTTGTTGTTATTGGTTGTTTATTTAATTATCTTAAAGCGTAATAAGTGGTCTTTATTCCAATAGAAATTAGTTTTTCGAAATAATTTGTACTATGCGTGAACACTCTATTTTAATAAAATTTATTACATATATATATATATATATATAATATAGTCAAACATTTGTGGTCCCATTCTAGTATACGATTTAAATGAATTTTCGCTTTCGCGTAATAGTGGGTAATAGAGATGATAAAACTCATCAAAACGAAAACGGACTTCATAAATTGTACTCATAAATTACGTACCTAGAGAAAATCCTAGAGATTTTATATCATCTATAAATATACGATAATCAAATTATCATAACAAATATTATATAATACTACAGAGCGGATTATTGCGACGGGGATTGTGCACAACGTACAGGCAAGATCGTAGCTAGGGATATATTGCCCTCTCCCGTATGATGATGTTGTATGCAAAATTTTAAGAAATAAAAAAAATCTATGTAATAATACAATATTATTTCTGATTATTTTCAACGACTATTTATTCAAATTAAAATACATATATAATTATAAAATTAATACTTTATTATAATCCTGCGTTGAATCCAATATAGAGCGTGATTTTAAGTTTTGCCCAAGACTCAATAAATTAAATTGCTACGATCCTACGGAGCTTACAGACAGTCTATGGTACAATGCAATAATTACAAATCTTTCGCGACGCATGTACCCGATGAAATATGAAAATATTTTATTCGATTTACAATAACGATTACTATTATTATTATTATTATTATTATTATAACGACAGTGCGCATATAATATTAAAAATATATACTCACTTATGCATTCTGAAAGAAAAGAAAAAAAGAACAGATTTCAATGCCATTCGCATACGTACTTATTGCAATAATGCGTTCTATTAATGAGTTACGTGTAGTAATACGTTTTCATATCTCCCTCATTGAAATATATTTATTCAATATTGTAAATATAAGTAGACAATTACACACTATAATCACATTTCATAGTATAAATGTAAAGGCATGAACAACCTCCACATTGCCACACCAGAAGCAATCGAGTGGATCTCAAACTTTGACATTCAAATCTAAAATTATACTTTCTTGATCAGAACCAAATTTTATAAATAATAATATTATTATCCTTATTATTGTTATTTCAATATTCTAAACTTTCGCTTGTGACTTAGTTGTGTTTTATGTATATTTATTAGTTGTGTTTTATGTATATCTATTAGTTGTTAATGTCGAAATTGTCAGCTAAACGATAAACACATAAATAAATAGTATAAAATATAATAATCGAATATTATTTCAAGGTTTCTCGCATTCAAACTCAGACGGACATGAAAAAAGAAAATTTCATTTAATAATAATAATAATAATACGTATATTAATTTTTAATTAATTAATAATAATTATATTAATTATAATAATAATAATAATAATAATAATAATAATAATAATAATAATAATAATAATAATATATCGTTCCTCACTTTCATAACACTCCTTATCGACTTTAGCGTTCGCGTAACTAAATAATATTGAAACCGTGATACACATCGTTATAACTGATAGATGACATTTCGAATGAGACCCGTACATCTTGCAACGTCGATATAGTAGTAAGAAGACCGGCTATTTCCTACTATACAATATGTATTACAATAACCTACCTACGAGATACTCTGCTGCAATGATTGAAATTATTAGGTATGTTATATCAATATAAGACTTTGGGAAAAATATAACGTAAGCAAAAAAATTATGAATTTTTTTCACGCGTTAAACCATTTGTGTAAATTATTATTCGTTCGATATGGAGGAGGGGCCGGGTATCGAAATTACTTTTCGTACATTTAACGCGTCGTAAACATTTAAAATATGTTACATATATAATAACGTAACAGGATTATATTAAACACATAATATTAAAACACTTAACTATTTTCTTCTTCTTCTTTTCGTGTCGGTTATCAGCTTTATACATTCATTCCCTTCCTTTCCAAATAATTTAAGTGATATTTGTATCACCTTTTCATCTGCCATCGCAAAACTCGACTATTATAACTGTGCAGTTGATTGCCGTCGTAAGTTTTGTTCAAGTATTGAAATGGTGTCGGACTAGCCCGTGGCAATGACGTGTGTTCTGTATGATGGGCTCTCTAAATATTAAATTAATTGTTAGAATATTATTCTATTAATCAGATATCCCATAAGATTACTATTATGATCCACCAAAAAGCGTTAATATTAAACTGCGAAGCCGATATTGTCTTTGAATGGCACTACGGCCCTATTATTGTTATTGATGTATTTGTAAATTCTTCTAATGATAAGTGAAACATATATATTATTGTAGATTGCAATTTAATTCATTTAAATGTATTAAAATGTTTATTGTTTATATTAAAATTAATATCTTTTTATATGCATAGCTTGATTTTATTATAATATATTGAATTAATATAATGAATAATTATAATATAATATATTTATGATATTAATGATATTCATACTATATATGATTATACACACTAAAAACAGCATAAAAACTAAAACATTCTTACGCTTCAGAATCTAAAGACAAAAACAACTTAAAAATTATCCGATATTTTTTTATTGTTTAAATTCGAATTTCATTTATTTTGGTCCTAAAATGCTTCCCTTCTTCCTCCGCGGATTGGCATTCTAAGCAAGTGCCAATCCTTGCACCGGCCCTGATAATGATATTAACATATTGTTACTTTGATTATTTGTCTATAAAATCATCAAGATTTTATAATTAATAAAAAAATTGTAGATTTCCGATTTAAAAATCAAAAGTATATTTAAATATATATATATATATATATGTATATATATACATATATATGTATATATATACATATATATGTATATATATACATATATATTTATATATATATATATCAAATTGACTCGATTATTAGGAAAAACATTAAAAATCGATACATTTTGCAATTTATCGTTTTATGATGGATTTAATGCGATACCAAGTGTATTGACTTTTTCGTGAAGAAAATTTGTAAGTCCATCTTCTATGAGAGTCTATAACTCTTTATGAATTTTTAGGCACGTTGGTTTAGAAGTTGAGCTTTAAAAGGTACATACATTATCAATAAAAGTTATTATATATGTCCTATTCTAAGTTCTCTTTAAAATTTTCTTCGAAATGTGGACTTGGTGCTTTTCCAACATAACTAAATCAATTTTTAAATATATAACTTGCGTAAAACATTATATTAAAGCGATGTAGAAATATAGATTTAATTGAGCATAAAACTTTCAACAAAAATTTTGATAACTGCTTTTTCTTATATTACACGTTTTTATATAATATGGGAATAAGATAAATCAATATTAAATACTCGATCCTAATATACACAATGACGACGCATTACACTATCTCTGGGTATAAGCAAATAATTTAGTGAAACAGTAAACATTGTGTATTTTTTTATTTTTTGCAGACATCAAACAATCAAAGTCTACAAACACATTTTAGTAATACCAATACACGTTGTTTCGTAAAAAATGTAAACACCTTGAAATTTCGTAAAATTATATATCAAAAAAATCGGCCAAACACAAATCTTACAATTTTATCTAGATTTTGAGTCGTTTAGCAAAGTAATAAGCGTAAGGGGAAAACGGTGCGGCCGCCTCTGTATGGGTTTGCCTATAATCGTATTTATACTATACTCATCTTAACGATTTACACACATGAATGACAGCAGCATCAATTATTGTTCCCAAAATATAAGTAAAAAGAAAGTAGACCGATAAAATTAATAATACTTGTTTTTATTACCGATTACACAATCTGCAGACGGTTCAATATATTGTATAAGAAAAAGTATAGAAGTATAGAAATAGGAGTATATAGTTATCCTCAATATTTAACCGTCTGCATATTGTGTAGTCGGTAATAAAAACAAGTATTATTAATATTATCGTTCTATTTTTTTTCTTATATTATGAGAACAATAATTGATGAATGACATATTTGATGATTCATCGTCGATAATCCCTGCATTAAATTGTGACATGTGGTCGTGCAGCAATCAATAAAATGTAAAAGTATAACAAGCTATATTTTCCAAAGATATCCAACAGACCAGAGCGAATAAATTGTAATAATTCAATAAATTAACTTGACAACATCGCTGCTAATATTATTTACTTAAAAACACCTTTAAATTCTTTGTATGCATTTCTATTGAAATATTGAAATTACTCACAGAATATTATTATTATTTTATATAAAAATGCCAAAATAATGGTTTAGAATTAATACATAATGACGCATTTTTTTTTTTTTATAATAGTCTCTTAGAAATACCGGACTGATTTAGGAAAATGTCCAATCAACGGGGGAAAAGGCGTCGGCGAGCATCGGACGATATCGATCAATAGAAAAGATATCACATTAGCATTATTAAAGTGACTTTTGTCCGATCTCACGGACATAAAAACGACACAAAGGAATCTAAATGGAGAACATCCGTAGACACTGTCCCCGTACTCATGGCGATAAAAGTCACCAAAGGAGGGAAAGAAGAAACGCGACGGAGACGCAACAGAACATTAAAATATAACGGAATATACTGCTAGTCGGTACGTACACCTGAACGAGTACCCGACCGCTTCGACGAAACTAAATTAGGATAGAATATACTACATAAATATATTTTGATATACTCGTAGAGGAATATTTTCCAAAAAAAAAAATATAAATATAATTTAAAATAAATATACATTTTTTTAATTTTTATTATTATAAATAGTTAACTTAATAACTCTATAATGATTATAATTATATTATATTATAATGATTTACAAAACAATTATAAATCAAAAAAAGAAGAAACAAATTGGTACCCTCATTGTTATTAAACAGATCAATGATTTTATGAATGAAACTAAAAATGTTTATTTTAATACGATTACATTAATGAAGACTAATTTAATATAATAAATAAAAGCTGTTTCTGAGGAAGTATATATCACATCCCTTCTTCCAATCAAGTAAATAGGAATAATTATTAAAACATAATATGCTTTATTTTAAGTCCGAGTCCTATTCCTCCTTCCTGTTTCTTCATAATTTTTTTCACTGGCACTTGCAACTCTATCAGAGTCTTTGCCGCCATCACTATCCTTGTTCTCTATCTATAAAAATAAAACCAATGACCAAAATTAAAAATCAAAACATTTCAGTATAATTAAAAGGTTTATGTACATACTGTTGATGGAAGGAAGTTTCAAAACATTATGAAGTAATTTATTTCCCACAAACAATATTTAAAAAATTATCTATTAAAACGCGCAGAGAAATATAATAACGTACCTGGGTAGACCCGGTCAAAGTGAATAGATTAGTGAACATTATTTGTCAAAATAATATAAAAAAAAAACTATTTTTTTAAATACTTTTATTAAAAGTATCCTTAGTCAACTTATGAAATTACTTTTCTTGTTGCATACAATAAGCAAAACAACACTCTTTTAATGGGGGAAAAAAATTTTAAATGTAAACTATAATTACTTAGTCTAAGTATTGAGGCAAAATGAAAGTATTAAATCTGATTGACATTTTGTAACAAACAAGGTACAAAGTGAGCTATGCAATATCTGTTTTAAAGAGTTATTATCAATATTCATTTTGGGCTAGATATCCATTTTACTCGGGTCTCCATCTACACATTATAATATGCTTATTTTTCTGCGTTAAATTTTGTTTGCACAAGCTTTACAAAATAAAATTTGATAAAATTGTATTAGTGAGTTTATAGGAAATTTCAGAAGTGTGTAGTCAACATTTTAATTTACTTTAAGATGGAAAAAATATATATAATAATTATGAAAATAAATATATAATATAATAGTTTTTATTAATATTTGTATGAAATTTTATACATACGAATGGACACTCTACAATTATAGAACACAAAATTAAATATATTAAAAAAATAATTTTTTTTAAATTTGAAAAATTTACGGAAGTAGGTACCTATTAAAATATGTATAATTTTTAATAATTTATTAGTATATTGTTTTATAATAAAATTTACAATCAATAATCTAAACATGATTATGTATTATATATATATATATACGAGGGTTGTCCCAAAAGTAATGCACAATTTGCTCTGAATAAATAAGTTTTTATTTTAAACTAAATACAATATTATAGACCTTCGATATAATCTCCCTGCTTGTCTATACACGATTGCCATCGTTTCGGGAGCGCTTGAATGCCGCATAGGACGCCATATTTGTTGAGTTCACGGATCCTTTGGCTCACTTCTTCATTTAGTATATCTAAGTTGGGAAAACGGATCCCTCTAAGTGGTTCCTTCAGTTTTGGAAATAAATCAAAGTACGGGGGACTTAAATCCGACGAATACGGTGGGTGTTTGAGGCGTTCCCATCCATATTTCTCCAAAAGAGCGACGACTGGTGCTCCGATATGCGGCCGCGCATTATCGTGCAATATGGACACATCATTTTGTAACATTCCTGGTCGCTTTTTACGGATTTCTGGTCGCAATTTTTTGGCAAGGAATGTTTTGTAGTAATCCCCGGTTACACTACTGCCAATTGGAACTCGATCAGTGACAATAATCCCAAGTTTATCGTAAGCAAAAATCATCATTTGTTTCACCTTTGTTTGCTGGCGACGAACTTTTTTTGCTCTTGGTGATGTTATTCCCTTCCAAATATTGCTTTGAGATTTTAATTCCGGCTCAAAATCACGGATCCAAGTCTCATCTATTGCAATTATACGATCAAGAAACGTTTCTTTTTCATTTTCGTAGCGAGAAAGGAGTTCACGGCAGATGTCTCTGCGTGTATCCTTCTGTTCCGGTGACAGAAAATGAGGCACCCAACATGCTGCAATCTTTCGTTTCTGTAGAATTTCCGTTAAAATGCGGTGAACACTTGATTTTGAAATACCTGTTTCATTCTCTATCTCTCTCACCGTTATTCGTCGGTCTTCATCGAGTAGAGTTGCGAGAATAGCCGCGTTAGTGTTGTCTTGAGTAACCGTAGAGGGTCGGCCAGAGCGAGGGTTGTTATCAATACTTATACGACCATCACGGAATCGCTGATGCCATCTTTGCACCGTACTACGATCCACAGTATCCGTTCCACACACTTCATTTAACGCGGCATGAATTTCAGGCACTGTTTTACCACGAACCGTTTCGATTTTAATGTATGCGCGTTGCTCAAAAACAGAAATGTGAGCCGACGAATTGTTCTCACTTTCGTTATCGCTCTCACACATCATTATACTTTACTATAAAACAACTATAAAACTGAAAACGCACGTGTTCATTAGACTTCAAGCTACAAACTGATACTAAAATCAGCTAATAATATCACATTGCAAGACAGCTAGAACGCGCTGTGCATTACTTTTGGGACAACCCTCGTATATATATATAGGAACACAAATTCAGAATTCACTGTTAATTTAAAAAAAAATCATTATTCACAATTATTTCAATTAGAAAAAAAAATTAATAAACTTGTTTTTGAAATCAGTTTTCCCGTTGTACAGTAAATAAATCATTTAAGACCTCGTGAAAGTTATTAATAAACAAGCTGCGTTGCTCTAGATGTTCGAATCATTTTTTCATATTACTCCCATTATCGTTTAGTTTTTATCAATAGTATATGTCGGCAAAGATTAAATGAGTAATAATATTGAAAATGAAAGTTATAATTTATATTGTAAATATAAATTATTTAATATTATATATACTAAATATATATATATATATATATATATATATATATATTTATAGCAAATAAAAATTGCATTACCGTTATATACTAATATTTAAATTTATTCTAGTAAACGCGTGAATAGTAGTTATACATTTACCGTCTACACAAAACGTTATTGCATCTTTCGGATATTCAAGAACGTCGAAGTCTAAACAAAAAAAAATACTAATCAACGGTTTGTTTTTATATTTTTATCGTTTAACTTTAAAAATATTAATCATGTCTATCGATGTAAATTAATATTTAATGGTTTCAGTACTGTATCGATGATATATATATATATATATATATATATGTATTATTCCTTCTAATTTTCAAATTAACAATCATGGACTATATGGACATTTTATAGTACATGTTCATCGCTATTCGACAAAACCAGAATTCGTTTAGTTATTAATGCAACTCTACGCTCATATAGAGGCGGATCTAGGAATCTAGGAATGAAAAAGGAGGGGGGGCTAGAAAAATTTACGAAATTCCAATACACATAAAAAAATAATAATTAATAAATGTAAAAGATAATAAAAAATAATTTAAGTTCTTAAGAGGGGCTTCAACTCCTCTAGTCTCCCTCCTTGTATCTGCCCCTGTACTCTTATAAATATATAACTGAAATGTTAACTATAAATGTGTAAGAAGTCGTACAATAACATACAAACCAGTGACGTAGATATAGTTTATGAAAGAGAGGGGGGGGGAGATCAAGAAAAAGAAAGTTGCTCTCGTTCACTACAAATCGCATAACTTTTTTTGGTTTTAGGTCACATTCTCTAAAATTCGTATGGCCGATTTGCGGGGCGGATTAAACAGCTACATTTTCCCTTATATACACCCTTGATACAAACCATCAACTGCAGTCTACCTTGTATTTTTCAATATTTATTAATCATATAATTATGACATTACGAAAAATTCAAAAGAAATTTACCGTGATTGTCCCAAAGGTGTTCCGAGTATTTTCTACCATAATCTGAAATATTGTTTCGTTTAAACATGAATGTACCAAATCGGTATATAGGCATAATATGTAGACAGGAGTTACGGTGGGGTGGAAGCACAAGGGAACTCAGTCCCCTTACCTCTGTAAATGCGTCACTTTAACAAGGGAAGGCTCACTTCACTTTTAACCATGTATAATGTAAATTTGATTATTATTTTCTTATACAATTTAAATCACTGCATTTTTATGAAATAATTATTTGTTTTACTATTTTTATCTAAGTGATTTTTTAGCTTTTAGTTTTCTTAAATGGCAACTACAATGAAAAAACTTATTGAAAAAATATTCTCCCTCAAATATTAAATTTTAAATAAAATATATTTCAAACATGTTAATTGTTCAAGGTTAAAAGTGGGGTGAGCGAGCTTTAAAAACCCTCTGTATATACATTTTACGTAATATAATGATATATGAAACGCTTAAAATTATAAGGGGACATTAGTCCCCCCGGGAATTCTTTTCCACTTTAAACCCTGTATGTAGATCCATTGCTCTAATTCATAGAAAATTAACTATACTTTATTATAGAGTATTGTCTCTTATCTGCAGACATTTATCCGTTTAATTAAACATGAAAGACTAAAATATATTAATTGACGTTTTAATTAAAATATTTACTTAATTATTTTTACACTGTATATATAATATATATATATATATATATATATATATATATATATATACAGTTATTAAAACAAAACTTACGTATAACATTTTCGTTTAACGACAAAGGAATAGCTTAAATAAATAAAAATTAATAATAACATTTAATGATCTAGAATTCGTTTTATATTAGAAAACCGGTACGCAAACCGTTTAATTGAAAAAAATAATTCAAATAAGCAACAAATAATTTCGTTACTCATCTATTATATATATTGTACTTTGTACAACTTACGAAAATTTCTTTCCCGAGAGATCGCAGCATTATATACCGCTTTTTTACTATCTACATAAAAAAAAATTAATATATTTAAATTATATAGGTAAATAATAATTATAGAAAAATAGCCCAATACGTGCAAATAGTTAACAAAATGGTTGTTGTTATTTGTTAATTATCATAAAGCGTAATAAGTGGTCTTTTTTCCAATAGAAATTGGTTTTTCGAAATTAATTGTACTATGCGTGAACACTCTATATATTAATTAAAAGTATTACATATATATATATATATATATATTATAGTCAAACATTTGTGTTCCCATTTTAGTATACGATTTAAATAAAGTTTAGCCTTCGCGTAATACTGGGTAATAAATATGATAAAACCCATTAAAAGTAAAACGGACTTTATAAATTGTACACATAAATTACGTACCTAGAGAAAATCCTAGAGATTTTATATCATCTGTGAATATACGATAATCAAATTATCATAACAAATATTATATGTATAATACTACAGAGCGGATTATTGCGACGGGGATTGTGCACGACGTACAGGCAAGATCGTAGCTAGGGATATATTGCCCCCTCCCGTATGATGATGCTGTATGCAAAATTTTAAGATATAAAAAAAAATCTATGTAATAATACAATATTATTTCTGATTGTTTTCGACGACTATTTATTCAAATTAAAATACATATATAATTATAAAATTAATACTTTATTATAATCCTGCGTTGAATCCAATATAGAGCGCGATTTTAAGTTTTGCCTCAGGCTCAATAAATTAAATTGCTACGGTCCTGCAGAGCTGTACAGGCAGTCTATGGTACAATACAATAATTACAAATCTTTCGCGACGCATGTACCCGACGAAATAAGAAAATATTTTATTCGATTTACAATAACGATTATTACTCGTATTATTATTATTATTATTATTATAATTATTATAACGACAGTGCGCATATAATATTAAAAATATATACTCACTTATGCATTCTGAAAGAAAAGAAAAAAAGAACAGATTCAATGCGATTCGCATACGTTCTTTGCAATAATGCGTTCTATTAATGAGTTACGTGTAATACGTTTTTACATCTCCCTCATTGAATTATATTTATATAATATTGTAAATATAAATAGGCAATTACACACTATAATCACATTTCATAGTACAAATGTAAAGGCATGAACAACCTCCACATTGCCACACCAAAAGCAATCGAGTGGATCTCAAACTTGGACATCCAAATCTAAAATTATACCTATACTCGATCAGAACCAAATTTTATAAATATTAATATTATTATCCTTATTATTGGTATTTCAATATTCTAAACTTTCGATTGTGACTTAGTTGTGTTTTATGTATATTTATTAGTTGTGTTTTATGTACATCTGTCAGTTGTTAATGTTGAAATGGTCTGCCACACGATAAACACATAAATAAATAATATAAAATATAATATTTTTTCAAGGTTTCTTGCATTCAAACTCAGACGGATATAAAAAAAGAAAATTTCATTTAATAATAATAAAACATATATTAATTTTTAATTGATTAATAATAATAATAATAATAATAATATATCGTTCCTCACTTTCATAACACTCCTTATCGACTTTTGCGTTCGCGTAATTAAATAATATTGAAACCGTCATACACATTGTTATTACTGATAGATGACTTTTCGAATAAAACCCGTCCATCTTTAAACGTTGATATAATAGCAAGAAGACCAGCTATTTCGTACTACACAATATTTATTATACTAACCTACCTTACAAGGTGAGTATTTGCAATGATTGGAATTATTAGGTATGTTATATCGATATAAGACTTTGGGGAAAATGTAATGTAAACAATAAATTATGAATTTTTTCACGCGTTAAACCATTTGTGTAAATTATTATTCGTTTGATGGGGAGGAGGGGCCGGGTATCGAAATTACTTTTTGTGTATTTAACGTGTCGTAAACATTTTATATTCATATTACATATATTATAAGTTATAACGTAATACGATTATATTAAACACATAATATGTAATCACTCGACTATTTTCTTTTTCTTCTTTTCATGTCGCTCTTCAGCTTTATACATTCCCTTCTTTTCCAAATAATTTAAGTGATTTTTGTATCACCTTTTCATTTGCCATCGCAAAACTCGACTGTTATAACTGCGCAATTGATTGCCGTCGTAAGTTTTGTTCAATTATTGAACTGGTTCATGGCATTGACGTGTATTCTGTACAACGGGCTCTCTAAATATTAATTTAATTGTTTGAATATTATTCTATTAATCAGATATCCCATAAGATTACTATTATTATGAATCAAGAAGCGTTAATATTTAACTGCGTAGCAGATATTGTCTCTGAATGGCACTACGACCCTATTATTGTTATTTATGTATTTGTAAATTCTTCTAATGATAATTGAAACATATATATATTATTGTAGATTGTAATTTAATTAATTTAAATGTATTAAAACGTTTATTGATCATATTATAATTAATATATTTTTATATGCATAGCTTGATTTTATTATAATATATTGATATTCATACTATATATGATTATATACACTAAATGAATCATAAAAACTAAAACTTTGCTACGCTTCAGAATCTAAAGACAAATACAACTTAAAAATTATCCGATTTTTTTTTAATGTTTAAATTCCAATTTCATTTATTTTGGTCCTAAAATGCTTACCATCTTCCCCCGCGGAGTGGCATTCTAAGCAAATGCCTATCCCTTAGACCGACCCTATAATAATGCTATTAACATATTTTTACGTTGATTATTTGTCTATAAAATCATCAAGATTTTATAATTAATAAAAAAATTGTAGATTTCCGTTTTAAAAATCAAAATAATATATATATATATGTTAAATTGATTCGATTATTTTGAAAAGGCATTGAAAATCGGTACATTTTGCAATTTATCGTTTCATGATGGATTTCGTGTGATACCAAGCGTATTGACTGTTTCGTGAAGAAATGATATAAGTCCATCTTCTATGAAAGTCTATCACTCTTTATGCATTTTTAAGCACGTCGATTTAGAAGTTGAGCCTTAAAAGCCACTATTACACGTGTCGTGGTCAACGTTTTCTTTAAAATTTTCATCGAAATGTGGACTTGGTGCTTTTTCAATATAACTGAATCAATCTTTAAATATATAACTTGCGTAAACATTTTTATTAAAACGATGTAGAAATATAGATTTAATTGAGCATAAAACTTTCAACAAAAATTTTGATAACTACTTTTTCTTATATTACACTTTTTTATATAATAATATGGGAATAAGATAAATCGATATTAAATACTCGATCCTAATATACACAATGATGACGCATTACAATATCTCTGGGTATAAGCAAATAATTTGGTAAAACAGTAAACATTGTGTATTTTTTTTTCTTTTGCAGACATCAAACTATTAAAGTCAACAAACATATTTTGCCAATACACGTTGTTTTGTACAAAATCTAAACACCTTTATATTTCGTAAAATTGTAAACAAATTTCGTTTTACCTGAGTTTCGTGATGATTAGATAGTAATACGTATCGATTATGGAGACTACCTAATTTTTCTTTTTTTTCTGTAAATACAATTAAATGATACAAAAAAATCGTTAAGATTGTTAGAATAGACGAAAAAGAAATTAAAAAATTAAAAATAACAATTTATTTTAAATGTCTAAAATATCTGTAGAATATAAGGCCTTGTATTATGTATGTAAGTAGGTTCCTTCTGTCCCGAAACTTAAAGTTCAAATTATTCATTTTATATTTTATAGCCAGCTTTGAACAGACCATTCTGTTAGAATAGTTGCTGTGCATGGTACACTCTCAAACTGTTCAATTTTTCCATCACGTTTTGACAAAACCTGGATGAATTTAATAACAATAAATTACTTTTGTAATAACTACAAATAGATAGTCAAATTTTTTTTTATAAAATCTGGCTATTCCTGCGAAAAACAATTGTAATTTCGCTATTTATGAATTTGTATTGGTATGACGATTCTCAGATTTTATTATTATCACGGCTGTTTGTATTTATAGTAATTATATGATATTCGTGTTTAATTTCAGTCGTATTATTCTTTATGTGATAATATTAGATTTATTAATGTCGTAACGATAAAGGGATGAAATGTTAAAAATTCCAAATACTATGATTTAATGAAATACAATTCTATAATAATTCAATAAACGTCTGTTCTCCATTTCTTACTCGTCGATTCATCAAATGTATTATTATAACAATAAAATAAAAAATACCATGAATGTCTTCATTTCGAGGATATAAAATTATTTTATTAATTAAACAGCCACTGAACACACAAAACGAGTTTTTTTCGCAAACAAATAATAATAATAATAATAATTTAAATGTGTAAACCAGCATTTCCCACCAACCTGTTTGTCTTCAGGGCACACTAGTTCTAATCTATATGTAACCGTAACACACTTCACTCTGACCAATATTTATTTTTATTAATAATAGGCTTTTATCATACTAAATATTAAAGCAATATTGTATATCAGTAAATTGTTAGTGAATAACTTAAAATGGTGTTTATTTTGGAAAAGTTTTGAAAACTCATGTAGAATCATTTTTTAATTTATTATAAATATTAAATTTATTTATAAATGGAAAAACAGTTATGTATATTACGATAACATTATAAAAATCTAGTGAGAAATTTTGTCCTGTCTCCTTTTCATTATATGTTTCCTATGAGGTCAAATAGTTGACAAACACCGCCTCATATCTTCTTTCAATAGTTCTTCAGTTATAATTATTTTTATTACACAATTTACCAAAATAATAAGAGTCAGGTGATTGCCGATAAGAAAACAGTAAAATGTTTATTATTAATAATAATGAAACTTCTCGTCACACCGGTTAGGAAACGCTGGTGTAAACGTTTATATGTGAGCAATTTTTCTCCAGAAATATCTTGCAATTTCTAATTATGACATGTAAATGTATTGAATTAAACTTAAATATATATGTATATTTATTATAATATAGTCATGAGAAAACACTTTATTATTACAAAAAAAAAATAAAATAAAGAAAAAATTGAAAAAAAAAATTATAAACACAATGGAAATAATAGTCAAATTACAATAATTTATATGACAAAATTCATAAACACGTATATTTTTATTTTGAAGAAAAACGATCACTTCCTCTTATCTCCTGTCCTATGCGTATAATAGTAGCTGTTAAAGAAAATTGTTTATACCAAATAAATGTTAAAAATACATAATACAATAACAACAAAAATTATTTAATTAAAACTTATTAGTTAATATTTTATTCCTTTTCATTCATCAAATAAAAAGAATAACCAGTCCACAATTAATCAACACGTTGTGTCCTTATACTTGCACGTTTTTCTCTCTCTGTTTTGGATTCCACTTTTTGTTTGTTTCACTTTCATTTTCAAAAAAACCTATTTATTTGTGTCATAAGCTACGTTAAATTTAACATAAAAAAAAGTCAATAAAAGGATATCTTTTATGGCGAGATTCTGATCGTTCTGACCACTCTTTAGGGTGCGGTGATTTTTCCTATAAGCACAAACATCAAAATTAAGCGAATTCGATAAATTTATGCTCTCTTTTTGTTAGATATTTAATACTAACTCTATGTTTATCATTTAAGACGTCATCATGGCGAATATCGTTTGACTTCAGATCTATAAACAAATAAACATTTTTTAAATTACTTAACTCTATTAACTCTTTTAAAAACTAAACTCTATTACAACAAGAACAACATACGTTTATCATCTTCTTTACGTCTCTTCAATTCTGGTGTAATATCTTCACGTCGTTCATGCTAAAATATGAGTATAAATTCAAATAAAAATGAAATTCTTTAACTGACTTTGTACATACACGTTTTCGACTAATTTTACGATCTTTACGAGTTTCCTTTGACGAGTTCGAATCGGCAGACTGAGATTTTTTAATTTTCTTTTCTTTTTTCTCTAATAATGCTGACCCATTTGTTTCGGTTTTGACATCAGGGGTTTGCTTCATTGTTAGCTACGAGTTAAAAGGATAACGAAAAAAAAAAAATGCAACGAAAGAAAAGCAGTGTTTATACGATACCAAACTATTAAAATATACAGAGATAACAATTTCTTTTCTTTTCTCCAAAAAACACAAAAACAACAACCAAAGCATTAATTCTTTTTTTTTTTTTTTTTTTGAAGGGATTGAATAACAATATTTAATTTACTAACACGGATAATTAATTGTTAATAAAAAACAGCAATGTTTGCTCTTCGGTTCTTGTTGAAGAAGATGTTCAGCTACAACAGCTATTCATTGTTCCATTGCGTCTGAACGGATCAGATTTCAATATATTCAAAAATTTCAGTAACATTGTAGTAACAAATTATTTGAGGAAACATCATTTCAGACGACATATACAACACCGTAAACTTAAGCTGCTTGAGCACTTTGGTTGAGAGATGAGACTACTTATTATTTGTTTTGTGAATATCAGGAGAAATGGAATTGTGATTTTATGTTGTGATATGAAGGCTCCGTGCTTCAATTCTTACCTTCGTAACTGGACTGGTGTCCAATTTTTTTCGTTTTATATCTATAAATAATAATAATAATAATAATAATAAAACACCAATTAATAAAATTATATAAATCAACTTTTATGTTAGACTACATTGTATCATGTTTCATATAAATATGATACACTGTCTATGCTCAATAATTTAAGTTCTTCGATATATTTAATGATTCCATTATTACACTCTTATTAGTCGATTAATTGAAATTTAATTAATAAAACTGATCATTTACCTTTTTCAGCTGCGATGTGAGAACCATTACTTGCAACTTCAACATCAATATTAATACATTTCTCCGATATATTTATTGGCGCCTGAACTTTATTATTATGGTTGACAGCCGGACCACTAGTAATTACATCTTTCGTTGCATGATTTTTAGATAGTTCAATCTAATATATAAAATTAATATAATCTAAAATTTATGTTGGAATCAGAAAAAAAATCTACAAACATGAGTATCTTTTTCTCTATCAATATTGTCATCTCTTTGTCGTTTTTCTCTTTTCTTCTCATTTGATTCCTCCGGTTTTTCATCCTTTAATGTTTCCGTTACGGTTTCTTGCATTATAACTTTTTCACTAAGAACATTAAAAATGTTTAATTTAAAAACATTAGTATAAGATCAGTATGTAATTTGTGTACTTACTTGTTTTTCTCGATCTGTGTATTTGAGATTTTAATAGGTCGTTTTTCAATTTTTACCTTATTATCAACAACCTTCTTTTCAGCTTCAACCCATTCTACAATTAAAATATAATAATAAGAAATAATAAAAATAACAATTACTATTAAGCAATAAATTCACCTATTGTGGATGTTCCATTAATAGCTTTGATAATAGGCAATGGCGGGGTTTTTGCTTCAGGAATTTTATCTTCTTCTTTTTTCTTAATAGATTGATTATTTTTTGTAACATCAGATTTATTATTATCAATAATATTTTTTATTTGACTTACCTATCAAGAATAATAACCAATTTGAATTTATTAAATAAAATGTAATTTTTATAAACAATATACATATACATGAATTGAAGAAATAATAATACCTTTTCGGTGACTTGATGAAAATCAGAGTCTTTGAGAAATTGACTCGCTCTGCCTTTGAGCAATCCACAATAAGATGTTGCTAAAGTGTAAAGGTCTTGCCGTTTATCTTTTTCATCTTCTCTTACCTTTTCTACTTTCTTTTCGATTAACGTAGCTAATTTTGCCAGAACAGGAAAATGGTTAACAATTTTAATAAGGATGATCAACGAATTGCGTATTTGTACATAATCCTTTGACTCCAAACAAACCATCATGGCCTAAACAATCAAATAATTATTCACGTTTTAATTTTTAAATATTTCGATTAATCGAATATTATACTTTGGTGATCTTGTAATGCCACTTATGACACACGTGTCGAAAGTTTTCATATCCAACGTTATCGTTACTAGATTGAACAAATTGATCACTATTTTTGCATTTAGTTACAAATCCCGGGTAAGTAGAACATTCTTTTTCATATATATCTTTTGTTGAATGCCATCGAGTAACATTTTTAAGCATTTCATTTAAAAATATACCATAACGATGTGCTTCATTTTCAGTACAGAGTGTTACTGAATAAGTTATATCACAAAACAACTGAAAAAAAAAAAAATTATGATAATAAAACAAAATTGATTTATTATTATTAAAACATTTAATATAATTATACTCTATCGTAGCACAAAAGTGTTGAAAAATTTGCTGTTTTTAATGAATGTAATGTTTGAACAAATTTTGCACAGTACATGGCATCAGTATGCGTAAAAATGCACCGAGGAAATAGACACAATTGTAAAAACTGAGTAATCGTTTCATTTTTTGCTGCTTTAGCAGACCGAGATAAAAACCATGAATCTTTTTCCTGAAAATATATTAATACATATATTTTAGATAGTTATTTATAAAAACAATTGGAAAAATATTTTCTTTTTACCTGATTTAACATAAAGAAAATTTTTTCAACGTGTTCTTGCTGTTTCTTTTTTTCATCATTCAATTTAGCAATGGTTATTCCTAATCGCTCTTGTTCTTTTTTTATTTTAGTACTCTATACAAAAAAAAAAAAACAAATTTAAGTTTTTTATACTTATGGAATCAAATTAATTTTTAAATGAATTACAATTTATTTTAACTTTGTGACTTTAGAGGTTATATTATTTGTAAATGTTAAATTTTATATTCTTGTAAAAATGTTGGTTTTAAAATCACATTCAATTTGTAGTATTTAATACAATGAAAGAATATGTTATTAATACTACATTATTATTTAACTTATGTATTATATAATTTACTAACCTAACATATAATTAAAATGTTTTTCAATATAAAACAAAAATTAAAATTCTAAAAGAATTCTATACTACAATACACTATTTATTTAAATTATATAATTGAATAATAATTAAATGGTTCACTGTAACTCACTACTTGTTTGGAATCTCCCATTGCGGCAGACTGTGCTTTAAGTTTATTTATCTCTCGTTTGTATGCCTCATTCGGAACACACAGGTCATATAAAGTTAATGACCAAAATGTGACTAAAAATCCTGGGGACACATCTTCCCACACTTTTTCTGGATGAAGTGGCACAACAGATTTCACAATAGATGACATCACTTCTTTATAAGCTTCTGCATACTTTGTTTGTCGCACAGGTAATGATTTTTTAGCAATAGGATCAGCTTTACGCAATACATCAAAACGAGTCTAGACAATAAATTACAAATTAGAAACTTGTAGAATTGAAAAAAAAAATGAGAACTTACATTAATAAAATGATTGAACATAGGCCTAGCTAAAAAAAATGCTACATCCATATGTACATGATGTTGATCCAATAAATCATGTACTGACGGTAAGTGATTGATATATTCTTCCATTGAAAATGTAGAACCCAAAAATGTACCATATTGAACTAATGTATCTTGACACTACAAATTTAATTTTATTATAACAAAAATATAAAAAACTCTCACAACGTTGTATGTAATTATCAATTATTATACTTGATCATAAAGTTGGCCAGCAAGTTTAATGTGAATTGATTCATGTTCTTTATAGATAACACTATGTCTCTGTTGAGCAATTAATAGACATAAAGCAACGGCCAGATTATTATCCAATAACGATTCTTTCAGCCTAATCGATGATTTCTTTGTGTTTCTAATCTGATTATAGTAACCAGCCTAAAAAAAATTTAAACATTGATTAACTTGTATGAGCACGAAAGAAAAAAAAATTGTTTAATGTTTACTTCAGTTTTTAGGTGATCACCACCTGACATAGCTTCAATTTGATCAGGAGTAATTTGTTCCATTACCTCAATTCCGGCCATTCTCAATACAATTTCTTTGAGTATAAGTAGATCCAAACTATGAATACATACATATGTATAAGTAAATAATAAATATTTTTCAATAAATTTAAAAAAAATTTTCCCCCGTTTATACCTATTTTCCGTTTTCAATTGATTAGCTACATATTGAAGAATTCCTGTGAGTTCTACAGGATGTTTTTTAAATATAGCACCACAAAATGATGCTGTACTTTGAAGCCATACTGAAATGGAAGTGCCATCATGTTTCACTCGATCTTGGCCACTTTTTCCTAATGTTTCTACGATACAATATCCCAGTACATCAAACGATAAACTTGTCATGAACTTTAAGCATTCGACTACAATGCTAGCTAAATTGTCAAAAACTTGAATTTGTCCTAGTATCTAAAGATTAAATAAAAAAATAAAAATGAAATAACAAATTTAATTTTATAAAAACCAATGTTTCATATAGAAAAATATAAAATTTACATAATCGAATAAATAGCCAGGTGCGTAATGTGATATTTTGCCAATAACACGGCTAGAAGGTTTTGTATTATCTTTGCAAAGACGTTTCATTACGGATCTAGCTTTTTTTTGTACATCAACTTTTTTTGTTAATAATTTTGGATGATATTTATGTGTATCGTTCTTCCAACTATTATAAAGGGCATACCTATTAAAAATAAATAAATAGTTAAGGATTGTATGAAAACAAAATATATACTATTGAATTTAAAATAACAAGAACCTGCAGTGATAAGGATAAAGTTGTAATAAGGTCCATAAATGCTCTGAAATACTACTTCCTTCTGCTAACGACAATGCTGGTAATAAGACACGGTCCAATAATGATAAAGTGTCGAAATAAAAACCACATTCAGATGGAACATAATCTTTATTTTTAATTCCTTCCTAGAATTAGAAATAAAATTACATTAATCTAATAAGACATCTACACTAAATTAAAAAATAAATAAAAATGCTTACGCTAATTAATGCTTCTCTGACAATCCTAACAATTTTAAACATAAGAACAGGATCCCGGTATAGTCCAGGGCCTAATGTGATTAACATTGGTAAAACTACATTACGAAATTCTTCTAATGTTGACACAGGTTTTAAAGATTGTGAATTTTGGTCAACATCAATTGAATGTTTCACCGACTTTGAATGAAGATTAAATACTCTAAATTAATAAATATATGTTAAACACCAAGTAAACATTATATATATATATAATAAAAAATGATACGCACTGATCATAAACAGGTTTAATAACCTGATTGATAAGGCAGCAAAGTGCATCACCTATAGGAGAATACTCAACGACATAGTACTCAGGAAATCTTTTAATTAATATTTGTGCAGAATTCCAATCTCCTATTTCTAACATTGCTTCACACAAACAAAATTTTTGATTTTCTTCGGGCTAAAACAATTGTACAAAATAAAAATATAAAACATAATACAGCATACAAATAACATACTTTAGATTGAATATTGTCGTCAGTAGATTCAGATTCTGGTACTTTTGTTAAACATATGCTTGTAGCTTTTCTCATATAATCTTGTCCGTATTTCAAATCTTTTTCCCAATTTGTTTTAATATCTTTATCATCTGGAGTTAACTATAAAATAAAACAAAATTATATATATTTAATACAAAAATATGATGAATTGAGTTTTTAAAGTTACCCAAGAATAAATGTTGTCCAATTCGATTAAATTGTATTGAATCAATAAAGCTATCAATCTATACGATGACCGAGTTAAATCATTTACTTGTCGTAATTTAAAAGCTAATACTTCAGTCAGTCTTTGTGATTCTGGCATATAATCACGTAGTAATGGAATAAAAAAATGTTCAGCTTTATTATTTGTATGATGTTCAAATGAATCTAAAATTATATCTAAAACTCGATTTGGATCCAGATTGAAACAACCGATTAATGACTTAATAATTTCCAGCATGACTTTAGGATCCATATTATCGGAATTTAGTTCCGTTATTAATTTTGAATAACCTTCCGATTCTTCGCGAAATAAGTTGTACTTTCGTTGTTTATAGCTAAATAAATTTAAAATCAAATTAATTTATGTTAATAGACATTAAGTAAAATGAAAAATATTGACTTACAAAAGTTTGGTTTTTATTTTAATAAATTTTGTAGAAAAAATATTATTTAATAATTTTATGTCCTTTAATGAATCAATTTCCAATCGTTCTTTCAATAACTTATCTGTTAATAACTATAATAATAAAAAATGAATTATATTACATATAATAATCAAAATAAAACTATTTCAATTACACAATTACCTTTTGTGTTTCTTTGACAAAAATGCTAAAATTTTCCCTTTCTTGTGCTCCATTGTCTGAAAGTGCAGTTTCGGTATCCAAATAATTAAAAACATCCATTATAACTGATGCAATTTCCACAGTGGAACACTAAAATAATTTTTTTTTTCAAATAAACATACATATACCTACTTAATGTACGAGTGAATATAATGTATTCACGCAATTTAATAACAATACCAAAATAAACTATTAAACATTAATTAACTGATTTGTAATCAAACATTTCAAAGTATTAACATAAATAATGTTAATACTATAACCAGTACATATCACGATAGGTAGAAAGATTCATGGAGCAAACGAATCAGCTTTTTAAATCCTTTGCAGTAACTATGCACACATTAAGTGCCACTCAGCATTGCTCATCTATAAATGTCATTATTAATTCAACACATCGTTGGAATCGCAATTGATAGTCACAGCGACATTCAAGAAAGAGAAACATAAGTTCGAACGAACTCCACAGCTCATCCGATATGTGCGGACCAAAACCTCTCTACCACAGCACCGTAGATACGTATTTATCACAGTTTACCAGAACACGTACAAATGTTTAATTAAACTATTTCGACAATTAGTAAAAATAATACACTTACTAAGTCACTCAAAATAGATATACCCATGTTTGCTTTTATTTTTCCTTTGATACATGCTATTAATAATGAAAGTATCGCTTTTGACAACTCTGAAAACAATGATTTATGACGATTTGTATTGCAATGAAAAAATGATAGTCGCAAAGACATAATAATGTTATATTGATTTAAAAAAAAACAACCGAATAAACGCCTCTTTCTCGAAATATATAAAATAGGCAATGTGTAGTTGCATATTGTAAGCGGTCGACTTACCAGTAGGGTTTCCATTGTTTGTAATTGTCAATGAAAATTCTGACGGTGAACTATTGATATATTCGCGACACTTGGCCAAACTAAAAAATGTAACATACAAATAAAAGATCAAATTTTATATATATATATATATAAAAAAAACGGCGTTTATGTGTACACGGTCGAATATCAAAATAAGTTTATTGAAAAAAATAGATACATACAATTCGGTTTTTTCGGTTGCTCCCCAATTCGTATACTTATCCATTTTTAAGAGTACGGAAAAATTATGAAAATACTTGTTGCGGTCTATAATTACAAAAACATTCCTTCAATCACTGTTAACCGTTTTAATATAATAAATTCGCAGTTCGCAGCACACGAACAAACAACAACAAACCGAAATGTATATAAAAAAAAACTGCAGTTCTTAAATCAAAATTACAATTTTATCATCTAACATTTGGAATTTCAGATAAAACAATGAAATAAAAGGAACACTCGGCGCTAACAACAGTCGTGGTAGAAAAAATATTAAATGACCAGTGGTTTCCAATTAACTATTTTCCAAAGAGGTCGTACTTTCGTGTTATAGTCAATGAGTATAGGAAGTCACCCCGTCACTATAAACTTGATAACGGATCGAGACCGAAAAAGTAAAGTTGTCGTTAGATGGCGCTCTAATTTAAAATTTTCAAACGTTTTATAAAGAGTTTTTTTTTTTCTGTTTCATATGTGTGTACTGTTTTTTATCCACGATAAAAATTATATTATTTCAATTACGTACGGTGTTATATTTGTTTTTCTTACGGAACATTTTGATTTTAGTCAGTAATTATCAGCGTGTTATCATTAATTATTAAATACATTTCTCAATATATATAATATATAAAATTACGAACACAAGAAACAGGGTTGCCAACCGTCCCGATTTTAGCGGGACATTCACGTTTCTTAGGCAGAGGATGATTAAACTGTGATTAAGAATTAATCAACGATTAATGTAGTTGGGTCGTTGTACAGTGTTGGTTAACCTCTTAATCAATGATTAAATGTACGTTAACTTAATCAACCAATTTAGGTCGATTAAACAGTGATTAACTAATTTTTGAGAATTATCTTCGTTATCATTAAATGTTATCAATTTGAAATTTAATAATTCATATTCAAAATGTATTTTTATCGCGGGCCACATGTTTAAGACCACTGTCTTTTAATTGATATAAATATTATTAACACAGTCCGGGTATTTTTTGATCACACATCGTAAAAACAATTATAAATCACAAATGCGCCAAATTCAATAGTGACATCATTATTATCCAACAAAACTTTAATGTTTTTCAATGCATTCATTCTACAATCAAAATCTGGTTGATCCAAATACCTCTTGTCCCAAGAATTTATATCATACAACACATCACAATGTATTTTAAGAACTCTGAATACCATTTGCATGAAAAATAAAAAACGAGTTCAGGCTCTTCACAGCCTACAACAAGAAAACACATAATAACAGTTCTTCGATTTTGTCCTGAACATTTACTACTTGATTTAGGACCACCTCTACCCAATAATTTACCATAAACTATTCTGAAAATAAAAGTATAAGTCAACTGTTATGAAATGAAATGATTGTTTAAATAAAAAAGCACACGTTTAGTACATACCTCATTATAAGAGATATTAAAAGTGGTCAATGCTATGGTATGATTGCATGACATTCAGTGTCTACTCTAAATGTAACTGATTTAGCCTTAAATGATTTTTCATTGATTAATTTGTAATGGTTTTTCCTGAAAAACGCAAATGAAAAAAAAAATTTTAAATCAAATCATATATCTAATTTTTTATTACTCACTTACTTGTAGAGAGTAACATGTTTCTGTTTATATGTTATCAATCAAAAGCTGCTTTTTGTATCTCTGCATTTTTGTTTGACAGAAGACTCAAATAAACATCATGTACTTCAGACTTTGTATATACTTTTAGGATTGCGGATAGTCGACATCAACTTCAAATGAACCAATAATATGAAAGAAAAATTATGTTTTGTAATAAATTTAGATATTTAAAAATATATGTATCCTACTTGGTAAGAGACTTATTTGAATTTTGATTTTCTTCAGAGCTTGATTCATTTAAATTATCTTCAGTATCAAGTTCAGGATTTTATTCTTCAGAATTTTGTTTGATATTCCAGCTATTTGCCAATTCAGAATTACTCTGCATGTATCCAGATCTAAATAAAAGTTAAACAATGATAAATAAATATCACTTTTGAAATGCAGTTAATATAATATTAAAACTCTATCTAATAAATTGTAGAAAATTATTATATCTCTATTTTTTTCTTCTACTAAATCGCCAAAATCAGCTATAGTGTTCTACAGTAAAATTCTATAATTGTTCATATCTACTCACTCTGTAGTATTATTCAATTTTTTATATCTTTCAGAGATAAAATCACTTGAAAAAAAATATAAACTATTATAAACATTTTTGTTAAAAAGAAAAGAAAAAAAAAACAGAACAAAAATCATTGTACATACAACGCACTTTTAAACTCTTCTTTTGGTTCTGCGAGTTTGATAACATAATTAACATGTTTAACACTAAGTTCTAATTGTTTTTCATCTACTGGCCAAAATGTTTTTGGAATGAGACATCAACAACTTGACTACTGGATCCCACATGAGTCTAAAATTTATATGTAGATTTCCTAAAACGAACTTTACAGCAATTTCTGAAGCATCTTCAACACTCTTGTATGTATTTTTAAATGTGTTATTACAATAACAATCCAAATGTTAAATACGTAAAAGACGGGCACGATATTCATTCAACGAAGCTGGTACGGTCTCTACAGATTCAATTAATTTAAAAATATTGTGTCTTGCCTCAATATGTGTTTGTGTTGATGAGTTAATCAATACCAATATTTTTACAACTTTTTAGGTGCACTTGATGATAAGGTGACGATAGTAAATTAATCAGTTTTATTTCTAATTTCTTGATACCACTATGATTAGTCTGAATTATCAAACCCGAAAACAAAAATGAATTATTTCTAATACTAAGGCATAATATCCAAACTTATTTTCTAAAGGTAAATTTAGTTTAGGTATTAATACAGCTGGAGAATGTCAATATTTTTTAAAGACATGACCTAATTTAAAATGAAAATACATTGATGTACATATAGCAAAATAACATTTTCAATATTAATTACTTTTTTTATTAAGGTATTAGACTGATATGGTGGAAGACCAATAGATGATAGACAGAGCGTGCTCACAAAGGAACTTAAAGTACTCAAATGATCTTGAGTTAATTGTGATTCATGGTTCGAATATTCATGAATAAATTCATACAGTTCAGTCAAATTTTGAACGCACGACCCATTTCTATGAGCGACGAAACGATGGCAAAGAATTAATACTTGGTTTAAATTTTCAGTGGTTCACTCATTTTGATTGTTGTCATAATTTATTGTAAATTCTAATGTTGCTTTCTAAAAATAAAAACACTTCATCAATAAAAATATAGCAAAAATATTATTTAACACTTATGTTTATTTACTTTAAGTGTTGTCCATATAAGTGTACACTTAGGTTCTACATGTCCAAGAATATTATCGAACAACACGTCCAACACATAATTTAGTAACTTGTATGAAATGTCGATATCGGCTAAAAAAATTCCGCAGCAAAATCATTAACATAAGGTGTTTCACAGACAAAAAATACATAATTATTATAAAACCAATACATTTTAGACTTCACTTTAATCTTGTTTAAGGCTCACTTTTTCGATCTTTACATATTATATTACATTATCGTATTATTATTGCAGCTAATTGGTACATTATTTAAAACGTTTTTCGATTCTGTCCATAATTTCCTTAATAAAATAGTTTTGATTTTTCAACTCAACACCAGAATACAATACATACGATTAAATTTATTTTATAACAGCAATGTATAGGATAATATGTTTAAATAGAAAACACATGATATTGTACTCATTTATAATATTTATAGTATAATCGTGTATTTTGTGTTTCAGTCTATGTGCACGTTACATATTTGGAGTATTACGTGACAAGTCGCAAGGCGAATGCGTGGAAATGAAACTGAGAGCGGCTACATTTGCATTTATGTTTTACTGTCTAGTTTCCACCGATCTCAACCATTTCGTTAATAGTGTTTATTAATGTCTAAGAAAATTAAAAACATTTCATCATTTTTGTTGTGTATAACAATTTTACAAAAAAAAATTATTTTTATTATTTTATTATTGTGTAAAATTTAAAAAATGTAACATTTAAACATTATACATAAAAAAATATATATATAAAACAAAAACAATTCCTTTTTACCACACACAGTTTTCAAATGTTTAATATACAAAATAACATTAGTAATTGCTTTACAAAGACTTGCTGAAATTCTCGTATTTGCATACGACGGAAAACATGTCACCGCCTAACCGTTTGGCCAGCCAACGGTTTTTTATTATGGCCAGCTTGAAGCAATCGCACAAGAATTTCGCGTCAATATTGGTGTGTACAGCTCGGCCCATTCCTTCCAACACGATCAAATCGACTGTTGTCAATTCATTCACTAAATCTTGGCTTAATTTACTGTAAGAAAAAATATACATACATACATATACATGTAAATTTTACATTGTATTTTACCTGAGATCCAAACATGGGCCGCCTTGAGCTGTTTCCATCGATCTCAATGTGCCATTATCCAATCCTTTAAAAATAATTGGACAAATAGTGGCAACTTGACGTAACAACACGACGAGTTCTGAATGAGTTACATCATTTAACGCTGGCGCAGAGTTGGCACATAATATTATTGTTGAACCTTGACGCAGCATTTCCCTAGCCAAAGGCAATATACCCAAAACAATATCAAAACCACTGTTATCAATGAAAATCGCCACTTTTTTGTATGGCTTGTCACATATTTTTTGCACCCAATTGTCGAGATTGTCGATTAACCAAGGTCTAGCTGTACAAATAGTATATATAAAATCATTTTCAAAAATCAATTCAAGTAATATAAATTCTTACCAGGAATTCGATTCCTTGCTTGTTTAAAACCAAATTCACCAGTTTTCATTAGAGCAACAGTTTCTTTGGCTCCCCAATCAAAAGCATTCCCAGCCAAAACGCCCATAATGATTTCCTCCTGTCTTTGTTTTAGATTTAAAGAATCCAATTCTTCCAAACGCTCTTTCAAACACGTCAATGCATATTCATTTTCTGTTTGTTTTTGCTAAAATGTTTTAGTTACACGTTAATCATACACTTATTTAATATTTTTTATAAGAGCGTTTAAATATTTACAGTTAAATATGGATCAGGAAAATCAAATTCTTTTAAACACTGATTGATAGTATCAAGAAGGCCTCTTACAGTCAAATTACCATAAGCACTATAGCACAGTATTTAAACAAACAGTTGATTAAAATACATCGAACATAAAACAAAAAAAATAAACACAAATAAAGCCACCAAAACTCACAATGGTTTTATTTTAAGCAACTGTATTCTAGAAATAAATTTTTCTTTAAACATGGCAGCCCGTTCGTCGACTGTCTCACTTGTAGGTTGACTCGCGATCGCATAATTCACATAATTTTCAATACTCTGTTCAAAGCAATTCAACCAATATTGTCTGGAAAATATTTGATCATTTTCAATCCTCGGATTTCAAACAATAATAGTGTTACAAATATTTCCAAAACGACACTAACCTAGCTTCCTTATCAGAGTTTAAATCGACCGTATCTGGAATGTAACTGGATGGGTCCTTGAGCAATGGGCAAAATGTCAACGGCGATTCCCAACGATCGAGTTCCAATTGGTCTACTCGTTTACCGCACGTTAATTTAGTAGGGTTGCTTCCACTGCCGGCATAATTTTCCAACCACGAATATTTGTCTACAAGTATTTCATTAACATATTTTAAATGAACAAAAGAAATTGTTCTTTAAACAGTGTAATATTACCGCATTCTTCAGTGCCCTTTAAAAACGCTCCGATTGCTCCCAAATATCCTTCGTGTCTGAGAAATAAACTCTGTACAGTTCCTCTAGACCAATACTTGATAGAGAACGATATAGTGTGCATACTGAGTGATCGGTTTCTTAAAAAATAACCACCGAAGTACACCTAGTAGACATTTGCAAAACAGACATTTTACACATTTTTTTTTAAATGTAGCATTTTGAAAATGCATAATAATAAGATTGTAGTTTGAAAAAGCAAATTTGTTCTAAAAAGTGGCACTAACAACAAAATTTGAATAAAAATAACAGTATTTAAAATAAGTTATTAATTTCAAAGTATTTTCGTGAGTAACAAAAAATGTTGACTATACATTATATTTATAACATTTGAGTTACAGTTTACTTGACTCGAATCGGTAGTACTTTTTTTAAATTATGCATCATCGCGTACAGACAAGCAATTTGACCAATGTCGTTGCTGATTGCAAATAGTAAACTTCTCGCCAAATCTGCTTCATTGTAATCACTTTCTGAAAACACCGTGTAATTATATAATATTATGTAATTGATAAACGAATATTATTCATATAATTTATAATTGTACAATATTTATATAATATTATTTTACCTTCGTTTTGCCGAGGACATATTTTCCCAAAAGAAGAAGCGATTAAATCTGAATGCATGCCAAGTGTCTTATAATCTCCGCCATAAATGTCTTTTACAAGCATATCGGCTTTTTTATGATCTCCTTTCTCGGCAAGGTCCAATAATTCATCAAATGACTTGGCTTTAGTTAAAAGCGTGCCGAGACCCAAAAACGTTCCGCCACCTGTAGCTGTGCCTCCAATACGCTCGTAACAGCTGTCCGACTCCACTTTCATTATGCTTACACCCGACCCAATGTTGACTAACATGTACGGGAATACATGAGGGTCTGCAGTTTGAAACTCGTATTCTGGACTACCATTACGGTTGTAAACAAATGCTTCGTCACTTATATTTTTCAACAAAAAGTTACAGCCCGTAATAAGACACGCAAGCTCGTCTACCTTATCTACTCTGTATGGTTTTGTAAGACAAAATAAATATCAAAATAAAAATGTCGAATAGACTGACAGGGTTTATAAACTCACCTTAATCCTAATTTGTCTTGAATAAGTTTACTGTACTTATATGCCCCTCCTCCTGTGGCCTTTATGCTTTTTCCTTTACGTTCATCGCTGTTGACCAAATTTTCACTAATGAAATCCAAACAGTTTTCAATGTACTTGGTTTCAAACTTTACGAAATGTAACCTTGCTTGTTCGGAATAGGTGTAGACAAAGTTATCATGTTTCTAAATGATATTTATGTGAATATATAGTTTAATTAGACAAATGTGCGACATAATTATTTACATGTAATATATCATATGTCGCCCTTATTTTGCTGTCACTTTTATCTATGCTGTCGGTCGCCAAATTAACTCGTCTAAATGACACCGTCGAATAATACGCTATTTTAGTAAGTGAACCGCCTGTACACAAACAATGATCAAATAATTAGTATATTAGTATATATTTGAATCCACTATAATAGAACTGTAGAACATTTATCAATTACTTTAAATAGAAAAAGTTTTTTAAATTATTATTTCATTCGCTCTAAATTGTTTTTTTTTTTAAGAAATTCTGCGAGACCACGTTGTATTAATGAGGAAAAAATTGCTCATTAGACTGGGAGATTTCAAATATTGATTTTAATTAATTAGTTAATTAAAATAATATATTATTTTTATTATCGTTGTTTGAGCGTGTTACGTATTATAATGATAAAAATACTAGTTTTGTAATAGTTGTATTGTGTACAAATACTAATTAAGAGCAAACAATTATTTAAGATTAATATTAAGTATATAATAAATCGTTATTATATAACGTACAACGTATGTATACACACACACACACACACACATATAATTAAAAAATATAATTTTTTTTACAAAAAATTATGTAAACATTCTCGATTTTGTAAAATAACGCTAATAAATACGGATATAATTGAAAATATCTAGATATTTTGAAAATGACAAAAAAAAAAAACAGAATTAACTGCTACGTAAAAAATAAAGTTTTATGTTATATTTTGATATATATTTTCATTTTATATAAAACGATTAAAGTTGAAAAGAAACAAGGGATAAACGATATTTAAGCACTTAATCATCACCATTATTTACCTACTTAGGTCGATTGTTCAAATTATTATATATGCACAATAAGTGTTGGAGAATTAAAAAAAAAAAAAAGAATTGCGTAACAACTAATTTCGTATGATATTATTAATTCGCTTTATTTAAATGCGTGTGGAAAAACTAGTTACCGTCGATTTCATTAATTACAGAAAATTACGAAACAATCGAAATTGTTTCTAGATAAATATTCACTAGGCTATTATAAACCGGAATTTAAATAAAACAATAATCTGAGTATGTATAATCTCGTATGTACGAGTATCGCGGACGTACCGATGTCTATGGCGAATTGTTTTGCGTTCTTCAAATTCCGAAACACTTCCAGAATGTCCGGTAGTTTTATGCTGTTCGGGTTTCCTTTTTCTTCCATCGTAACAGCACCACTGCGACGAAACGACCGTGCCAGCAGCGTCCGTGTTGCTCGACGTCTTTCGTTCCCGGTCACGAGACGAGAAAAACGAAAATCGATTGAAAACTGCGACCGTAAAAACGTGTTACGATTGCGGAAATATAAATTTATATTAAACATCGGCTATTACTCTGTTACATTGCGAATTCACGTTGAAAAATAACGAGCAATTACGGTAATAGGTACTGAAATACTACTTTTTTTTTTCTCCTGCATTCTCGGAGAGGGAATTCGTTATCGGCGCCGCGGTGTTATCAACAGATTTTGTTTTGATCTTTTGATAACACATTCTTCGTATCACGCGCGTGATAACCGCAACCGCGGTAACAACATATTGTTGTTACCGCACTCAATATACTCATACCACGGTTAACCCAATCGTGTCTCCGTCGCTCAGGCCAAAGACGGACATTTTTTTTTTTTGTCTACTATTTATATAATTATTATAATATATCTTTTTGTTATGCCGGTAGCAATTAACGGTGTTAATTTTTAACATAGTAATTACTCGATAGTGGGTAATTGTTTTTTCCTGACATTTTTGCGTGCGTATATATAATATAAAATGTATGATCACGAAAATAATAACGAATCGTACTGTATACGTTTACAGTATCATGATCATCGATCATATTTAAACGAATAAAAGTTATTGATTTTTGTTTAAGTGCGCTTTCATTTGTCTATGCAGCAAGGGACACGAGATCTGCTACAGCAGTATACGACGAACAGCGTCAATGGCGGGGCTACACGACGACGATTGCGATTCAACAAATAAAATTACCGTTTCTTCCGTGATAAAATATATATATTTTCTTTTTTTTAATTAAGCTCATATATATTTATATCATATTTATTTGGTGTTTGAAATGTGAAATCAAAAAACAGTATATAGCCCGTCGTCGTTTGTTTGCGTTTATCGAACGATAAAAAAATAATTGCATAAGCAAAACGAGTTTTATGTAATATAGTCGTATTGACTTTTGTTCGAGATCCGAACGAAAAGTTTTTAGAAATTAAAAAAAAAAAATCCCCCGCCATACCGTTTTAAAAGATAAATAAAAGTATTTTATCGGATTTAATTAATTCTCGTTTTTTCTTTTTTTATCTCGTAATATATACAACACATAGAAATTCATTGAATTTTTTTTATGCAAGTATACGGTATTGGATGTATATCGGTTTCGGCCGAGAACTCCGCTTCGGAATCATTAAAAAAAAAAGTTCTTCGATTAAAAACCACAGAAAACACGGCCGTCACTCGAGCTACATAGCTACATTACATAATGTAATTGAAATATTCGTCCCGTTACTCATTACCCCGCGTTCATAATAATATTCATCTCTACGAAAACACTTTGTTTCGTCGTTTCTTTTTCTTTTTTGTATGATCGTCTAAAAAAAAAAAAACGTCTCTCTTCGCAAACGTCATCCCTTCAACAACGGTAGTTTTCCCCCCGAGACATAGCCGCAGCTATAGCGGCGACATATTATTATACGGTCGTTGGACAGCACGCGGGTGCGATAATTTCAAAAATATTATTTATACGTTTCGATGAAATCACGTAAGGTTAGGTTAGCGTTAGCGTATGATGTTAATGCGGATGAAGAGATCAACGACATTCTCGGTGTATTGTTGTTACGTCCAGTGTTGTCAATTGACGACGACCGGTATAAATTGACTTTCGGTAACAATAACCGAATCCCGTTTATTGCGGTAACGAAACCGAAGGTCCCCCTCTGCAGACGTTGAAAATTGAGGAGGAAGAAGTGGCACGGGACTCGTTTATCCCTACTACGGAATTCAGTTCCCGCGGTCCGTCATTGACTTTCATCATATCGGGGCACAATCTCGTCTTTGAAACGTTGCGTTTTTTTCTCTTTGTAAATCGACCGCGAATCGTAACAATAATTTAATGCTGTAATAATATTAATTGTTATTATAAAATAATTAATTGCTGTATTATTTACAGCGCGTAATCGAAACTGGCGAATTGTTATGCTGCAGTGTATTACAACGCACGAACGGTCGTTGGACGAGAAGTTTTTTTTTGTTTTACCACGGTAAAACGGCATCGAGTTTTTCCATCCCACTCGCGTTGAAAAGCGACGCGGCGTGATTAGGTTATCGCAATCAGTTTCGACGTTAAAGATTTTTTTAAGTTTTAGTCGAAATATATTCAAACACGCCATCGTAGTGATTGCAAGAAAATACATAATTAAAAAATATCCGTCTCGATTCAGATGGTGGAAGTTTGTTAATGGCCACTGGTTCTCGGTCGGCAAGGCGTGTTATTACTATTTTTGATTTTATTTATCGGTAGGTACGTATTTAGGTAAGTATATAGGTACAAGAAGGTAGCGTATAGGACAAGTGTTTTTCTTGAATTCAATTAATTTATAAAACCATGGCTGTTTTTATAATGAAATATTTCCTTAGACGGATTAAGTCATGGAAAATCAAGAAAACGGGAAATATTTCATAATTATTTCGATGTAGAAACGTACACGGAATCAATTGAATCTTGTTAAAACGAAACTTTTAGCTGTTCCAAAGAAAATTTAATGAAAAATGCGAGTTGGACAATTCGAGTTATTTTTTTAATTTCAATTAATTAATTTTGAACAGTATTTCAACTGGATTTTTAATGAAATAACATTTTTTTTTTTTTTTTGCCAAACCCAATCCAATTAGATTCTTCGAGTATCGTTCAAAAAAATCCTGGTCGGAGTCCTATAAAACCTAGAAATCAATAATTAAAATACAATTCTACTTACCTTTATACTCATTTTAATTGTACGATACAAATTATTTCCTTTATTATGCATATAAACGTCTTCTCGAAGTTTATGAGATAAAAAAAAATATATATATTGAAATTTAAAAAACAAGCGAAATATTGTTACCTATTTTAAGATCATGCAGTTTCACTTCCAAACAACGATTATTATAATTATTGTGCTCCATTATCGCCGGTCAGAGGTCACCCACAACATTATATAATATTGTTAAAATTGAAATAAACCGAATTTCATAACACCGTCGCCTTCTGTCGGCCGTTAATTTCTTGTGCGACATATTTCGTATAATAGTTGGCTATTTATACTATATATAATATATATAATCAATAGTATATTATATAACATATTATTATAATATATTGTATAGTATAATAATATACTATATATATAACGTAAGAGGTGAGGGGATGACACACACGCCTCGGCGGACGAAGGGAAGAATAATCTAACCAGTTCGCATGTATAAAGAATGATTTATGCTTAAATATATTACGAAAGATTTAACCCTAACCTTTATTACTTGTCCTTGTACTGAATAGTCAAAAGTCAAATAGCAACAATTTGGAACACAAATTTTTCGACGTTATTTATACAAAGGAAAAAAAACCGTGATGTTCGAATACGTGTTTTACTGCGTATTTCAATGAATACCTAATACATATTCAGAATACTTTTCAAACGTATTCTTTATAAAAATTCTGATTCAACGTCGCGCGGCTATTTATTTTTTTTTTTTTTAACACAATAATGGACGAGCAACAACATATTGTAATGCATTAATTGTTATGCTCGTATGATTAAAATTGTACGGTAGGAAAACTAATAAAGTTTCATTAAAAAGTTAACGTTTCGCTTCAACAATATGGTGTCACACGACCATTCGTTGTCAAAAATTATAATACTTTTTGGCCACCACACTTGTTAGTATGCGAATTTTTCCCGTGTGGATGCTATTAACGAATAACAAGTAAAATTTGATCTGCATGACATAAAACTTCGGGACATTGAAAAACAAAAAAAATTAAATTCGAATTTGTTAGTAAACCAACGGGAATTATACGTTGCAGTGCAGCAGAAACATTATAGCGGAAAACAAGGTTTGACTTTTTTTTTTTGAGAAAACACGATAGAAGTCACTTGGAGAGAATGATTTAAAAAAATTAATTCCTGATGACACGGACAATATAGGTAATGTATATGTTCTAAAATATTTATAAGTAATTTTCGTTCGTTTTTTATTTTGAAAATATTATATATGTACCCATCCCGCCATATAGGTTATGCCTAATAATATAGTAACTAGATTTAACTGGAAATGGTTGAAATCACGAAATCTAGCAATGTATTTATATTATTATTATTATTTTAAACTAGAAAGCAGCATTTTGTATTCATTATTTGGTAACTGATTTTACGATAATTTTCAAATTTATGAAAATAAGAATATATATTTTTTTTATTGTTTAAAAATTTCGAAAAAAAAAACCGAGTCTTTTTATAAAGTTTCAAAATTATCCATACCAATGGCCTCGGTGAAGTTTATTTCAAATACTATATGTATATATCGCGGTATCTATTATATATTCGTTAGAGCGATTCATTCGAAATAAAATAAAAATAAAAAAAATATATTAATTTGACGATTCTTAAAATGTTATCAATACTGTTGTAAAAAATATTCGCGATATCCAAAATATTATGTATTATTCAAATATCCTTTTAGGAGTATTGTTAACCAGACTCTTTCTCCGGATTTTTTTTTTTTTTTGTTTTTGTAAAAGTTTATAAAATATGTTACATCTAACGTCCGAGAGAATCGGAAAATAAAAAATAATAATAATTTTTTTTTGAAAAAAAAGAAATTATTATTATTCTTACGTACGAAATTCAAAAACAAAAGCCTATAAAAAGTATACCGGCCGAGTATATTATTATAATAAATATCCTTAGTACATAAAATAATATTAGTCTAAAAACGTAATAACGTGACTGATTACACACGGAATTCTTCGAACAACTCTAATAATTATAATACGCGCTCGTTCGGCAGGGGATGAATATATTCCGGGAGTTGTAAAATGTAATATTTAGTGTTTTTTCTTCTTTTTATATTACAGGTAAGTTATCATTATAATTCGTCGTAACCGCCAGCAATGTATTCAATAGCTAACAAACCTGCAATTCCGAACGAATCCGCCCGCGCGCGCCCGCGTCATTAGCAATTCAAATTTCCGAAACGAATTTCTCGAAAATATATTTCTTCGTCGTCGTCGTCGTCGTCGTCGTTTCTAGACGCGCGTTCTATATTTATTATTATTATTATCATTTATAATAGTGCGTGTTTAAATTTTAAAAATACAACGGTTTTTTTCTCTCTAATTTTTTACACATAACATGATTGCGTAAAACAAAAAAATAATATTAATAAATAAAATCAAATTAATATACGATATTTTTAATAATTATGGATCAGACAACGTTTGGATGAAGAAAGCTGCGCGACAATGACGCTCGTACGATGACATTCGTGTAAAAAAGGGAAAATTGGTGTTATAAAGGGATTGATAATAAATGTCGAAGAGTAGAATGGAGGAATCGTCGGCAATAATATTATAGAAATCGATGGAATGTATACCAGTTTCGATGGTAAAATGGATAAAAATGGCTTGTACAGCGTAAAAAAAAAAAGAATTAAAATAAACGTCGTCATATATATTTTGAATTAAAGCAGCCATTAATATTTGAAAGGCATTTTGGTTTCTCGCACCCCTTAAATAACCTTTTCACTGTCGGCCGTTTTCCACACTACTGCAGTGTCTGCTGTAAAGGCCAGACAAATTCGATATTTTTGTATTTTATACGTACAATGGCCTATAATATAAGTATTATTGCAAAAATCTATATAAAAACCACAAAGTTTAGAGAATTTTACGATTCATACTATTATTCAAGTCTGAAATATCGAGTTCCTAAAATATCGTATTACAATTTTTTTTTTTTTTTACGAATTTCACGCATTATAACTCAATAATGTAAAAAAATATAAATCGTAAAAATCAGACGACAAAAAAAAATAAAATATTTCGCGATGATCGATACAACTGCGTGATGTGCTATCAATATCAGTTTTTACGTTTCAGTATGCAATAAAAATTGTATAAAAATTTCAAATAATTCTCATATATAATGTATATGACAAATGAACGCGTACTACGATAATATGTAAAATAAAACGCGATATTATTATATATATATATGTAGAAATATTTTATTATTTTTTTTCCATTCTATAAATATGATATCATTGCTGAATATTGGACCATTTCGTCAATTGGAACATTTTCATTTTTTGTTTTTTTTTTGCACTATACATGGCACGTATATAATGTATGTATACTTGCAATATACATTAATTCGTATAGCACAAACCCGTGACGAGAGTTTTGAAGATATAAAAAAAAAAAAAAAAAAAAAAGGAAAATACTTTACCGAGTCAAAAATGGCTCGTATAGAATAATATGAGAGGTTTGGGAAAATAAAAATCACGCGTTCAGACAGAAAAAAAACAATTGAAATTTAATTTTTTTTTTTCAAATTTTTTTTGTTTTAAATTCGTTTTGAAATATTTCGTGTCGTTAGCTGCACGTCAGGTCAACCCGACCACCAGCACTCGGTATAATTTGTCATTTTTGCCAATTATACACGCGTACAGTCAACGTCTCTGATGGTCATTTTCTTCTCTGCATCATCAATTCCATCTACTGTAATTATAAGCAATACTGCGTGTTTTGTGGGGGTAGATAGCAGAATATGCATACGTACTGTATAAGGTTGTTCGCGCCGTCGTTATACATATTTTTGTTTGTTATTCAGTATGATCATCAATATTATTTGTAACATAACATACGACGCATCCGTATCAAACATTTGTAACAGTTTTAAATTTATGATTCTCGTTTTTAACAATTTAAATTTTCACTAACGATAATAAGACCCGGCAGCGGTTCCACGAGTATTTAAAAAAAGAAAAAAAATCGTTTGTAACGTTTTTTTTCCTGTACGCGTTGATACTGCAATATACCTATTCTGATATCGTCTATTCTGTGGTGTAACTACGTGTTATTATAGTAGCCCGTGAATTCGGCCCGAATGTGTAGTGTTTATCTAACTAGTGGACTAAAGGACCGGTGACAGAATAGGCGATCGTCATCTTCGCGAATTGAGTTCAAATATTTGCTCACGCCCTTTGCGCGCCACGCGGTGGTACGGCCTGTAACCGTTTTCGCCGCGCACGCATATAAAACGCGTTTTAGTCTTCGTCGTTTAAATAGCACATAAAATAACGCCGTTATTATGCGATCTCTCGCAGTGCAGAGAGATCCGAACTTTTCGGTTGACAAACAACACACGAGCGTTCAATATTACTTATACAATGGCCGCGAACCCGACCCCGTACGGTATGTATTTGTGTAGTAAACTCGTATGTGAGTATAAATGTATATACGCGCGCGCGCGTGTGTGTGCAGTACGAAGGGCCGATCGTCGTGGAGAATCGTAGGGACTTTAGAACGTCCCGAAAACTTTACCGCGGTAACTTATCCTCTTCCTCAATCGTTACAATCGCGATTGTACCGCTGCAAAGCAAATACGTCGAATGTCACGCGCTGGTCCATGGTTGGACGGAATTTCTACTTGCGAGTGCGCAATTTTATATAATATATATTTATTATAACGTATCGAATACAATAAGGGTGTATACATGATAATTTGGACAGACGCGATTTGCATATTTGTTTTACACGCATAATACAAAATTTGTAATATGCGCGCGCTGTATACATAAAAAACGTCTCTCGGTCAAGAGCTCGAGTTAAGACAACTAAGAGCCTCGCATGGGCCCAGTAGTGGACGAGGCAGGGGGCATCGATGGAAAATAAATTCACTATGCTCATCCCTGCTTTCGAACATTGTAATGGGATTATACGGCGCAGTAGTTTGGCATCCGTTTAATCGCATCAATTAAGATTGGGACGGTGTCGAAATAGATTTTTATCATGACGTATCCTCGAAATCGACCGTCCACGTCATGACTATACCCTCACCCATTCCATCAAACTTTGATGTATCCCGGATTGATTTCATCTCGTCGCTCTGACGACGCTCCTCCATCTCAAATTAATCACATCCATTCTCAATACGATGCACCTGGCAATTTTATTTAGTGTTAAATTCCATTCGTTTTTATTTCCATCGTTCCAAATACGTTCGTTATTCCTTCTCATTCTAGTCCTTATGGCCGTAATGACACTTAGCTGTACTCATAATGCGTATATAGCGTTCGTTATTGTATAGTCGAAATCGTATTTAAAATACGTATAAACTGTTTAAAGTAAATAGATTTTTATTGACAAAAAAATACCGATCGAAAACGGTGCGTTTTTCGTATCATTTTCTACGTAAAAGCCGGATGAAAATTTGAATCGAATTTAATTCTGAAAAAGAAGAAGATTTGAATGTATTAGCCTTTGTTCTTGGAAATCGATTTTTGACATTTCGATATGTTAATTTTTATATTAAAAAAAGAAAAAAAATTTCCTTCAATATAGGCTAATACGCGAAAACAGCCTATAAGAAAAAGAAAATAACTGCGCGGGTACGTTCAAATAATACAGTTCGTCACAATTTATTATTATTCATTCCAAATGGTTAAACTTTTGTATGACTCCGTGTGTTACGTGCGTAAAATTCTTACACTCTTATATTATGAATTATTGACATTCGGGTAGTATATATATATATATATACGTATATAAGTTAGGTCCATGATGATAAACTCACAATATAATATAATAATCATATTTTACTTCTCACACATACACAGCGGATGAAGCACGCACGCACATTCCGAAAAATGAAAACGTTCTATTCGGAAACAATTTCAAACGTTGTATAAGATACCCATGGCGTATAGAAGGCGATACGGAATATTAATAATAATATAACATATCAATATTCGGCGATTTGAAATATTTCACCGTTAAAAGTATACATTTTGTAAGAAGAAAATAAATAGTAATAACGATGTCCGGTAACGTACGTTATTTTGGAAATAATTTCGAATACGCATAACGCACTTGGATGCTGTACGTATTATACGAGTGAAATACATATTACGTATATTGCGCGTCTGTGGCGCGTATTCGATTGTAAAATAACTTTTTGTAACTCTTTTTTTTTGCGCAATGTACCCGTATATATATATATATATATATATATTTGTTTACATTCGTTTTTTAATATTATTCAGGTGAAACACGTTTAAAACACAACCACCGCCGCCGCTGTAGATATAACCTGCGCGTTTTTATTACAAAATATTTCGGTGAAATCTATGTATATTTGTATAAGAATATATCCGAGGCGTATAATGTAATGTATTCAAAACGACGGGAATAAAAGTAAAATTTGTTCGGGAAAATATTTTCATATAAATTCCAATATATTAATAAATTTCATATCGGAATAGTAAATATCGATTACGTATATTCGCTGCCGTCGTATCTATATATTATAAGTCGACGGTAAATAATATTATAATACGCGTACACTCGCGTTAAAACGGATTGTTTCGATGTTTAGTACGGGATTTCTTCCTCTCTTTCGGATTTTCGTAGACGATACGTTTTTATTGTAAATCTATACGCTCCATTCGAAAACATCAATCGTCGAATCGTATTTCACTTATCATTTATTTCTTATTGAAACGTTACACGTTTTTCATTAAAAAGAAAAAAAAATATTATTTTTTACAAAATTCTCGTTTTCTTTTATGAAGATGAACGCTATTTCATTATATTTGTATAATCCGAGCTTTTGGCAAAAGCGTTTGATAGTTTTTTTTTCTTTATTTTATCTGCCGAGTGCGGGGAATGGAAACCTTGAGGTCGAATAGTTTGAAATAAAATCACACGAGTACATCTTTATACGCGCATAGGTTCAACGCGCGCTATATACTAATTCGTTTTTTTTTTCCATAAAAATTTACTCCTTTTATACAGTCACGTCTAACAGTGTTCCGAAAAGAATTGCGAGAAGATTTTAAAAGTCGCACGTACTCGTATTAAAAAGAATTAACGGTAAATAAAAAATTCTTAGACAATAAATATATACGTTGAAAGAAAATATGCGCGTAGAGTGAAAATAAGCGCATTTTATTTTCGGCAAATAATTAAATTTTTAGTTTTCGGCGCGGGTCATGACAAATATCGCAAATAAGTAGTTATTATAACCCCGTAAAAATAATATCGCTTATGCTATATAATGTACTTACGTTTTTCAAAACGTTAACAACGACGAAACTTTTAAAATCAGAATCGTGCAACGCATAAACTAACCGCTGTTCAAGACTACATATATATATATAGACGAGTTCTTATTACTTTTCGAATTTGGAAAATATTTCACATTTCGCAGTTCCGCCTCGTTTTTTTTTTTGTGGCAAATGTTTGTAATGTTACCGTCTGTCTCTTTTCCGACGTTTGGACACACACGTAACGACGAGAGAAGAGTACAAATGTATAATATCTGTAGTATTCGTGTGTGAACATTATAATTTTACTAGAGTTATCTCATACACGCAACTAGTACACCTACGTGGACTATATTATTGTCTACTACTACTTCGTGTACTTAAATATACGTTAATTTGCTCGAGAAAACCGTGTTGGTAAATAGCTGCTATGTACGACACATACACTTTTAAAAATTATTCGAACGCGAATGAAACGCGTACCGAGTTATTTATTTCCGAAAGAATCCGTGTATTTCATATGACTTGTCTCGAGAATTTTTTATTATTATTATTTCGTTACTGTTTTACATTTAAACGTGTAAAGTTTTTCAATTTTCGCACGCGCGGCGATGAAAAATTCGATGGAAGTATTACATAGAAAAAAGGAACGGATCCGGTTTTTAACGCCAGAACGATTTATTGAAATCCGTTTTTTTTTTCAAAAATATTTGTGTTTTTTCTCAAGCTAAAGCTTTTAATACCTAAAAAAAAAAGTAATAGTCGGTCGACGTTTCTTTGGTAGTTAAAAATTTTCGTTTCTAATGTTTAATAATAATCAATGAGTGATACTTTTGAATAATTTTCTTTTTTTGTCCGCCTCTGGCTCATTTCATTAGATGCTGAATTGAAATAATTTTTACCAAAATCACATATACGTTTTCGCAAAATTTTCTACTTTAACGGAAGTTAAAAAAAAATAAAAATATTTGTTGGCAGTACGGAATATACAAAAGGAAATTAGGTGAGATGAAACCTGTTAAACTCGTGGAACGCGCATAAAACCCGAAATAATAATTAATAATATTCGTATTATATTATTGGATATTATTATGTAAGATCGTTCTCTCTTTATTAAAATATATTATATTTAACACGTACATTTTTATAAAACCGGATCATTAAACAGGTGTATATACTATAGTTTATAGTCGTATGGGTATAACTGAAAATTCTATCTTAACGGCCCGCCATCAAACAGCAGCAGCAGTACGAGCTATAAAAATTGTCTCGCGAGACCCGTAGAAATATGGCGGGGCACAGTATTTCGATAAACTTTTCTCCGTGAACTTTTAACGGGATTTTTACGTTGTGTTCGACTGGATCGCGTACGGTTTTCTATAAGTAATATAACAGCGTGCCGCACGTCTCTGCTCGTTTTACACGCGAGCGCATCAATTTTAGTCGGGTGGTGCGAATTTTTGTTTTTCGGTGTGTTTATTACGGCCCGACGGGAGAAAATTCGATTTTTTTTTTTGTTTTCGCTCGACGCTTTTGATCCGAATGAACCCCGGAGAGACTCTCGCGGAGCCGGACAGACCCGCCCGGTACCAGCGCGGAGTTTTTCAAGAGATTTTCTAAACGGCCGGAAAGAAAGAAAAAACGTACGGTCCTTTTTGTAGAATTGAATGAAAAAGAAAAAATGCATGTATTGCTGTATTCTTGTAAAGAACACGCATTCGAATGTATTTCGCATTTTCCCTCCAAGTCAATTTCAAAAAATTGCTGTAAACTCGTTTCGGACCGGTGAAAATCCTGGTCGTAACAAACGTTTGGATTAGGGATTCGAAAGTACCGGAGGATGTTTTTCCCGTTTTCCGCGGATTCGTTTTTGATTCGATTTCGGATGGTATATAATTCGGATTAATATATAATAACGCGCGAATCACATAGATTCGTCAGTGGCGTGATATATTCGAAACGTCCGGTGATGGCGGGTGTACGAACGCGGGGCGTTGGACCAACGGACTCGTTGAACGAATGTCGTATTTAAATCGGAATCTCGTCTGTTTCGGTTCATAAAATGAAAAATTGGAAAATTGACGGGGGGGAAAAAAGAAAAATTTACGTCCACGTTTGTTTTATTGAAATTGCCTGCGTATGCTCGCTTCGTCCGTAATGCGCTTGAATCAATATTATTGCGGTATAATACACACGTCCATTACTCATTATATATATACTCGTACGTATATACTCACACAAACGTTTTGATGGCGAGCAATAACAATAATTCGACGGACGTATACGTGATCCGGTTGTTGAAGTCGGTCGCATTCAAATTTAATAATGTTCACGAAAAAAAAAAACGAGCCAAACGATTTATCGAAAATTACACGCGTAAAAAAAGAAACGGGAAAACGTATAAGTTTATTTATATATACGCGATAAAGACGCAATGAATATACGATTTGCGCAACGAAGAATGCACGAGGAGGAAAATAGAAAATCAAATAGTTTTTTTTTTACTATTATTATTTTCTTTTAATAAAACGAATGAAAAAAAAAAACGGGGGATAAGGAGCAAGGAATCATTCGATAATATAGTGTACAACAGTTGTTGTCTGTCTAGCAACAGCGAGGATTTTTTTTTTTCTTTTCCGTCCATTGAAATTTCCATGATGGTGTGGAGGGATTCAATATATTTTTTGACAGCTCGTTAGGACAGGTTAAGCCAGACTTATAACGATTATGTTTTTTTTTTCGACACCGTGTTCCTTCGCCTTAATTGTCACAAAACATTTAAAAATTGATATTAAGTTATTGACTCGAAAGCAAATATTCGCCGAATCCGCGCGTAGTGTAAAAAAAAATGTATAAATGCGTGTACGCTGAAAAAATATTGTCATTATTTTTTAAACGATTTTCTCCCGGTATATAATTACGATTAATTGTGTCAAAATTGAAAATTGAATATTATAATAAAAAAAAATGTTCGACGCAAATCCAAAAGAATAAATTTATAAATAAAAAAATCGTTGGATGATTATTTTTTTATAAGTATAGTATTATTTATTATTAAAAAATATGCTTTTCCAACGTTCGTTCGATTTTTATATCATTATAAAATCTCATCGGTATTTTGTTAATAATAATTTCAGCAGTCTTTCTACGACCTTTGCGCATATTATTCGAATTTTAAACATATCTAACAAGTGCCATATTCGAAAACGCTCTCACCGAATGAAATTCCGATATTATTTTATTTACACAACTCGCGAAATATGCCAAGACTCCTTGTCGTGCAAACGATTTTAAACTCTTGCGGTATTCATAGGACTTTGTGATTTTTTTTTAACACTTATATATTTTATATTAAACAGCTTTTGGAGTACATTGTCTCGTACTTAAAAACGCGAACCCACGACAAAACACTGCGAATATTTACCAAAAGCCTGCGCGCTTAAATTTAAGCCTTCCGAGTCTCCCGTTTCGTTTTAAGAACACAAATGAATCCCGTAAGTCTTCCCCGTAAGTCGTATACAATACATTACAAATATTTTAAGTCGTTTTAGTCATTATTATTTTTCTTAACATTTCACAATCGTTTCGATTGACACTCAATAAAGTATATTATGGTTATTCAGTTACAACGATAATGAATATAATATTTTAAAGCTGGTCGTAATACGGTTTTTCGTTAAAAAAAAACAAATTCGGATCAACAAACGGTACAATAATTATAAAACTTTTTATCGTCCGAACGTCTAAAAAAAAAAAAAATATGAATAACTACAGTAAGTCTTGTTTTTCATATATATATATAATATAGGCAATTTAAAGTTAAATCGTTAATTTATTAATTGATTTAAAATATTGTCTGATCGACGCTTTGTATATACTCATACTCCACAATTTCATAATATGTGTATTATACAATAATACAACGCGTTATTATCAGCTGTATTTTGGCATTCTACGATCGAACGAGTGTTAGTTACACAGTATGTGTGAAACTTTAAACTCAAATTTGAAGTATTTATATATGCTTGTAAAGTATTTCGAAACAATATAGATGGTGTTAAAACACGAAAAGAAAAAAATTGTTTAGAGTAATTTTATAAAGTTTAATATTTCACTCTTTCGTCAAAAGGATTTTTTTTGTTTCGACAATACAGTACTTATTTTATTTTAAGAGACTGAAAACGAGTGATTATAATTTCAAACGAAATAATTTCGGAATCACGAATACGGTATAGTAATAATTATCGAAATCGATTTTTTTTTTTATATATATATAAAACGAAATATTAAATATTTTTAATTGTACATACAGTATCTGTAAATGATTAAATATAGTTCGGTATTTAATTTCAAATGTTACGGCAAACGCATAAGCGATGATTTCTAACGGCCATTAAATCGAAATATTTTTAATTTGTATTTGAATACAGTTCTGAATGGTTTTTTCTTTTTCTTTACAAGACCGCGCGGTTCAATAATACCAAGAACAAAAAAAACCTCGCCGACTCGATTAAAACAGAAAATTATTAATTTCCGACGTAATCGTATTTTTCTTTTATTTTTTTATCGCGACGATTCGTCATAAAATTCGTACCGGTAAATACAGTATTAACTAATGTGTAATATAATAATAGTATTTACTGAGATCGAAATAATAAAAAAACGTCTGCGTGAGTCTTAAAATTCGAAATTAGACTTTTTCCCGCATCATTCGTCAATAACCGCTAATTAGCTGTCCGTACAGAGTTTATTGAAGAAACTTTATTAGTTATATACGTAATGCTGCAGAGTACATCTGCGAACGAATACTTTTGATTGCGGTTTTATTTTATTAGAAAATTCTAATTTATTGAGAAATAATTCCGAGTAAAGTATTTTTAATGTTACATATACGTCGTGTATTCGTTTAATTATTAATAGCAATAGCTCACGTAAAATCGATAACGCCATGGGAAAAGAGGGGTTCGTGTATGATTTTGAACATTTTACCGTTTTACCTCCGAATAATTAGAAATACTATGTTTTTATCCGTTTGATCTCTACATCACGTATTAAAAATGAAAATTTTATATGCATTTTTGATGGTTAGGTCGTTGGTCGATAAATAATAATTAAAACGAACGAGTTCTGATGTGAAGTGAAATTTCTGAACAGAAATCTTTTAATTTCGCCACGTGCACTCGAAACGTCAACGTCGTACACATGTTATAATAGTTTATATTACATGCAAGGTGTACCGTAAAAGTAAAAGCAATAACTCTTGTTCTATTCGATACATGTTTTATTTATACTTATTATTATTTTTTTTTCGTAACGTACAAAAGTGTCGTTTTTTGACATTAAAAAAAAAAAAAAAAAGAAAGAAATGTGGGCTTTAGTAATTTCCACTAAATATTGTTCATCGATTTACAATAATTTTTTTGAGCTCATTTTTTTTTTAGCCGTTATCTTATTAAACTTTTCGTTTTATTTGAATACCATTCGAAGTCAAGCGGGGGTTCTTTAAAAATCGTTTATGACGTACTCTATATGGGTAATACAATGTTGTTTATACCAACATTTTTCTAGAAAAAAAAAATTACATTTACAAAATGTAGAGACATTTTTAGTGTTTGTTTAAAAGAAAAAAAAAGTTAAAACTAAATGAAATATGTTTATTGTCGCGTGGAAGTATTAAATAAATGTTCGACAAAAAAAAAATTGTTTTTAATTTCGAATGGATTACCTACAAAATTGATTGTGCTTATATTTGTTTGACGTGAGACACCTATATGTGTTTGCCATATATATATATATATACAGTGGCGAGAATAAGGCACGTTCGATGGCATATCGAATTTTCCAGCCTCGTCGCCGCGACGACGTATAATGAATATTTACTTTACGCGAAAATTCGACGCGTACGTGATCGAAGAACGAGACGTCGTGCACGCGGCAAAGACGTTAACAGAATTTTATGGAGTGTCGAGATGTAAAAAAACAAAAATATTAATAATAAAAAAAAAAAACCGTGGGATAATATTATCATTGATTTTGTGATATACAGATAGAACGGTGGTTGGCAACTTGCGGCTCTTTCGATATATAGAGTTGCGGTTCTCCAGTTCCATGCGCAAAAATTAATAACTTTATTATCGAAAAAAAAAAATGTATTTATTACATTATGTAGGAGTCGCAGGAGAGACGAGTCAGGTCGTTCGGAGAAAAAAACCAGTAAAATAATTAAAAGACGACGAATTTCACATGACGTATTACCGCGACGAGTTCATCATGCAAGTCCATTCCATTGACTGGTGCACGACAGACTAATATGCGCGGACAAAATCATGCAATGAGGGTGGGGGACGGAATCAGGTCACAATTATCCCGCGAATTCCGAGTACATCGGTCGATGGCGACAAAATAAGCGATCGATAATACCCGTACGTCACGCTCAATATGAAATTATAAATAATTTAGAAAAAAATAGCATATTTAATTTTGAATTATTTAAAAAAATAAAAAATAAATTGTTTAAAACACGTGAGTTTCTTAGGGTTTCACAAAGAAAAAAAAGACATATACAGACAGTATACTTCATCTTTTTTTGCTTTATATAGCACTGGATTCAATTAGTCACTTTCCGGTGTTCCCGTTCCGTCTATCAATCGCTTCTTTGGTCTTCCTCTAGGCCTTTTCCCCGTCCGTTGTCAATCGATTGCCGCTCGCTGTTTCTGATCTTTTGATAATCTCACGGAATGTGCTTTGGCTTCAAGCGTAGCTCGTTTATTAATGGTCGTTGTTATTTTCTACGCCACGAGTTCAATACACGTGCGTTTATGGAGAAAAACTCGAGATCGAAATAGCCCCGGCGTAATACGTCGTATGTACAACGAACAACGCGTACTAATACGAACGGTTGGAAATAAAAAATTTAAAAAACAACCGACGTATATTTTCCGTCATTATTATTTATAAGGCAAAAACGCGCGATTTACGACCGTCCGTACAAGCGATTTGTTATCGCTCGTCTCACTACACGTATCAGATGATATATTATATTGTCCGTTCCGCGGACAAGACAGTAATAGTTGAACGTTTTATACAGTCCCGTTGTTCATCTCGGACATTTTTTCGATGAAAATTCACGCGCGGTACGAATATACTAATATATTTATTTTTTAACGACCATTTATTAATTCATACTACTGATTCATCCGTTTTATTCACACATAACTTTGTGATCCAATGCTTCGCCGCCAATTACTACCCACAAATGAATCATTCGCATACCTGGCTAACATGTTTGCCGTTCAATGACGGTTTATAACAGTCGTGGCAGTTTAAGTACAGTTTATGTACATACGGTTTATGAACAGTTAATTGAGATCCGTTGTCGTTCAATATAAGTGTTTCGGTTCAATTTTTAACCCAATATTTAAAGAACAATATTTTGTAGTCCTAAGTCGGTGCTTCCGACACTGAATCGTGCTGAAAATGTGTGATGATCGCACTGAATACGGAATGTAAACGAAATAACAATAAAACGGGAATAGAAAGTAGTCCACACACACACACACACACACCGCGCGTGCAGCCATGACGGGCAAACGTGAACAACGTCGTGTGCACGATCGTATGCTCGTTTCTTATATTTATTATTATTATTATTATTGTAAATATTGTTATAATTATACGATAACGTCGCTACATTGGCAAATGGCTTCACGACGGTAATTAATTTTTTTTTTTGTAGACGGTCGTCGATGACGAATTCATGTAAATGAAAATAAAATTATTTTTAAATATTAAAAAGCTCTCGAAAACTAATTAAAAACGTCGATTGTTTTTCTTTTGACGTTGTCACTCGTTGCTGTTTGAATAAAACACACAAAAAAAGCGTATATATATATATAGTTGCTGCGAAATTTTTTTTGAAATAAAACAACGAATCGTTATTGAAAATTGAAGTAGAAACCATAAAAAATTGTAAATCGATACTGTTATATTTAAAACGAGTATTAAATTTCAAAAAAGAAAAAAACGAAACTGTGGATTATCTTTTATAAAATAAACATTATTGAGCTGAAAATTAAATCGAAATATTTAAGAGCCGAAATAATATTGAAAACCCATAATCGATAGTGAACATTTTTAATCTGGTCTCAATAGTGTCCGGTTTCGGTGTGTATTAACGCTGAAATAGGGGAGAAGATGAAACATTACAGTATTTGTCATGCAGCTACTTGTCGACACTTGTCGTAATTATAATGATTATTTTACGTTTTGATATCCAGAGACGGTATGACGTTGCATGCGGTAATAAATAAAAACATTGCGTTTTTCAAACCATCAAGACTTTTCGTAAGATAACGAGTCGTTCAAGAAATCAAAATCAATAGGACTTTGATCCATCCACATTGGATTCAATGTGGCATGTGCCAGAAATGAGCTCATATGTTGTGCAGTGAATTCTAAAATTATAATGTATCATGTGAAACAGTTCCGTTTTTCTTTTTTCCATAATTACTCTTATTTAATTACATCCAACATATTTGTTAATTGTACTGATGATTAATGATACAGTATCTGTATTAAAAACCGAGATTTCTTGTCCAAAACAAAAAACCTGTCCATATTACCATCTTCTCCTCTGTTTAGTTCTATAAAACTGTATAACGATATGGGTGTTCGTGTTTCCATGAAGAAAAAAGCCCATCGGAAGATATGTAAATACGAATAAATAAAATCCTTATTTCCGCCGTGATAATACTACTAAAAAAGGCCCGGAGTTACGATTTTCGAGGCTCGGGACAAATTACGAATGCGAGGTCTTTTCCCCGTAAAATTGATAGTAACTACCACGCTCTTTTCTTTGCATTATATATTTTTGTAGATTATTTAAATTCTCGTCTCGTTTGTATTTTATGTAGCACTTACTTTACATATTCTACCGCGAATCCCTTTTTTTCTTCAACCAGCCCAATCAGTCTTTTTTTTTCCGAGAAATTGTGTTCCTCAGATAGATTTTGATAATTTTCAGCTTGGAAAAGTTTCTTTCGGCACATGCTGAGTAAATTTGCAGGTATAGTTATTATAATAAAATTCTAAAAGAAATTTCAGTGTTAGAAAATACACCGGCGGTCATTGTTTTTAAAAAACTAAGTGCTTATATTAGTATTTTTATTATTATTATTATTATTATTAATCGCGTTTCGAAAAACTAATGACTCTTCGTATAATTCATTAGCAACTTTTACCGTCACTTAAGCAGTTATGCGATTTTTCATCAGATTTCCATTCATAGATTTCTCGATCTACTTAAAATTATCTGACTATTACAGCGATGGCGAGAGTTTGAGTACCTCTTGAGCACGAGAATGCGGCGTTTACCGAAATACATTTTTGAAAATATTATTTGTTACAATATTAACTTCCTACAAATTAGGATTTTCATGTTCTTTCTAATTTCTAACCGTGAGTCTCTGAGCCATGTTCCATTCCTGGTACTAAATACCATATATACTTTACTGTAAAACCAATACGTACGTTCATTCATGCATATTTCAGTCGTTTCGTAATTTTTGACGCGTGAAATCGGGCAATTTTTTTTTTTTTTTTGTTTACTCGTGAATTTGTCGGCGCGTTACATTTAAAAATGCGCACACATCAAAACGGTTCAACGAAAGAAAAAGCTCGCAAAGGTTATCGAAACGGTAAAAACTTTAAAAAAAAACGAATACACACGACCTTTTTCTCGAACCTCGTTATTATTCCTGATTTTTCTCTTGTTTACATTTCGTTTCGGGTGCACGGTGGTTAGAAATGAGAATTCGTACTCGTAATAATATTGCCGTCCATAGTCTTTTACGAAAAAGTAGATCGATTTCCGAGTATACAACCACCGGCGCGTTATTTTACAAAATATTTTTACACGCATTTCATAGAAGCGAGTCACTACGACGCTTTGGTTTTGAAATCGTTTTGGATTTAACATCTATAGGAAGTTTCGTGCGTTGTGTTTTCGACGATGAAAACGAAAATTTAATATCCCATATAAATACTCGTGAGTTGTTTACGGTACAAATTTGAAAGAAAAAAATATCATTGCTACAATGCGTTTTGTGCGCCGAGAAAATATAAGTAATACGCACTCGTCGACTTTATATACTTACGTAAATATGGGAAACATTTTCAGGAAATTACTCGAATTCTATAAAACGTATATTATATGGGCGCAGTTTGGATTCCGCGCAGTCTTTTGATGGCCGTATATCAATTTTTATTTTTTTGTTCCTATCCGGAGAATATTGGTGAAAACGAATAGAGAAGACTTTACGAGACTTTGCGGACAACATACAATTATCTTCTTTTTTTTTTTTTTTTTTAAAGCACACGTAAATATCGAAATTCGATAAAAATACTTCCCTCGCCCCGGACTATTAATTATTATTAACAACGAGTAAAAAAACAAACGTAGAAATACAATTTTGTTTCAAAACATTATAATCGTTGGTCGGCTCGTTCAAAAGAGATACTACCAATATTGAAATTTCGTAAATGACATTCATTAGCTCATTTAATTTATTTTAAAGCCCATCATTAAAATGACCATCTGTTATTGAAAATATTTCACGCGTGTCAATTATGTGTTATATATTGCGCATTACCTATATACGTTTATATAATTTATGTTTTAATAATAATAATAATAATAATAATAATAATAATAATATTTATTATTATTATTATTCTACGCTGAAATGTTTTTGTGCCGCCGAAACGACCACGCTATTCCCATCGCTGCAGAAAACATTTACGCGTATATAAAAACGCTTTTTACTTCGTGCAAGTAAATTTGCGGTGTGTTATAATTTCACCTAAATTTTGATGTTTCGCGGTAGAGTATTTATTTTATACGCGCATATATATATATATATATATATATATATATATATTGCGGTTTTGTATACATAGTGGCAAAGCGTGTTTAATGAATACGAAATAAAAACGAAGGCTGAACGTAGTATAATATATACGTGTTTAATTTCGGCGATAAACTCGTTTTACGACTATTAAGTTTCGTGTCTTATAATGTTAATAATAATAATAAAAATAAAAATAAAAATATCGGTTTATTTATATACGTCATACACTTATACTTAAAAAAAAACACACACACAATAAACTTATAAAAGTCCGTACCAAAAGGAAATATCTGTATGGTGTGTCGAGAAAAAAATGAAATCTTATATATATATAAAAAAAACCAATACTTACACGTATATAATCAGTGGAATTCATTGTTGTATTCGGTGACTTTCTCTCGCATTCATTTTGTGCATTTCTATACTGGACCGATAATAATTACGACATATTTTTCGCGCACAATCAATACAGATCGATTCAATTATTTGAACACGACTTTTTTTTTCTTTTAAATTTTAGGTAAAGTCCGGTTGGGTTAGGAGTCTCTGCGCAAAATGAGCGTATAACTCATTTTTTTTCTTCTATACACAGAAATAACGAACAAAACGAAAATATCGATAGTTCAACGGGCAGAGTTTAAAGACACTCACACGACACACTAAAATATATAAAATTAGAGTTATATTAAACAGTTAGTCGTAATGTCTAATATAACATTTTACGTCGAAAACTTTCTATTTACATAATAATTTTTTTTATGTTATTGACAAAGACGAAATTTTAATTTTTTTTTTTTTTTTAGTCTAAATTCGATTATTTGTTTTTGTAGTAATACGCGTCTTAAACGAATTAATGTTTTCAAAATTTTTATTCAGAATTATAATAATAAAGTAATATATTATATTAAGTACGAAAAAAATGATATTTTTTTTATATTTATATATAATTATTTATAAATAAAATTAAAATTATTTAGCGTCATAATAGTTTTTGTTCATTCTTACGAAGATCGGCTTTAAGTCCACTCGAAAGTATTTTTAAACCTTTATTATACATTCGGAATATTCATGCCACAAATAATTTAAAAAAATAATAATAATAATAAAAACTTAATAATCTGTTTATGAAATTTTAAATCGTTTTTATAAATACAAACACTTTTCTGGGAAATAATTACGAAAGAAGAGAAGTAATTCTCTAAAACGGCGTTTACTAACCGGTTCACCAAGAATTGTCACGATTGTTGATGAACCGTGAACATTTTACGGTTTTCTTATTGGCGGCAATCGCCCGACTGGTTATAATTTCGATAAATAGTGTAATATTATAACTGAAGAACTATTGGACACGAGGCGGTTTTTGTCAGTTGTCAGTTAGGAAGAAAACGTATAAATAAAAGGGAAAAAATTTCTAGCTAGATTTTTATAACGTTATCGTAATTATACTTCGCTGTTTTTCCACATATAAATAAATTTAATATCTGTAATAAATTAAAAGATGATTCTACATGAGTTTTCCTAACGCCCAAAATAAATCAAACATTTTGAGTTATTCATTGATATCCAATTGCTTTAGTGTTTAATACGAGTCTGTTATTAATTAAAAAAATAATAACGAATATTAGTCAGTGTAATGTGTGTCACGGTTAACCTATATGTTGGAATTAGTGTGTCGTGAATTCAAATTAACTGGGGAACGCTGCTCTAAAAGACGTATTTCGATGATTTCTCGAGTGTGTTAGAGTTCTCATTCTCCGAAACACCGTTCAATTCGCGTCGCGATCAACACGACGTAATCGTACCGTGTTATAAAATCGAACGATTTCAGGAAACTGGTGTGTTTGAATGATTTTGACGTTTCGATAATTATTAAATCATCAATCGATTTTTACCGAACATTTTCAAATGTTTATTTCGCCAATGCTTACTGCTTACCACTGTTATTACCGGTCGATTAATGCGTATTACATGTATATATCCGAATAATATTAATCGCGTTCGTTCGCGTTTTACTCGAATCGCGCCAATTCAATCAAATCAATTTCTCTATAAAAACCGTCAGAAATAACAAACGTGAACACGAGCTAATTGCGCGAAAGTAAATAAAATATATATGTAAATACATATTGTACGTTACGATTATGCGTTCTCGTAGTTTTCGAATTCCTTTAAAGTTTATACACACAATATTACGAAGAAATACAAAAAGTCGTAACTCTCGTTTTTGACAATAAAATAATAATAATTTTTCTTCTTCCTTTAAGGCGATTTATATTTAAAACATACTAATTTTCTGCTAATTTTCAAACTAATTTTGTTTTCACACGCTGCAATAGCTACTGCTGCTGTTATCGTTGTTGCAAGTTGGATACCACTTGTACGCCAATGTCGTTTGGAAACTTGCCGGCGGTAGTGATGGAATACAATCAATTATTATTATTATTATTATTATTATTATTATTACTATTATTATTATTTATGTCCACGCACAACGAAGTATTATTACCGCAAATGCATGACGAAAATAATAACTTGTTTTTTTATTTTTACATTTCGATACGAATAATTTTGTTATTAAACGTTGTATTCTAACTCGGAAATTATACGATTATTATAAGCTCGCGAGTAAAAAATATTTGTATTTCTTATGCATATGAGCAAGTAACGCGTGTACGAAAAGAAAAAAAAAAGAAGGAATTTCTTTACGTTTCATTTTAATATTATGTCGTATAAACCTTCTTTTTATTATTATTATTATTATTATTATTATTATTATTATTATTAACGTACGCTAAGCGCGATATAATTTTCTAAATCGCCGTCAAACACGCGTATATATTATAATTACTGCCCTTGCACTCACTGCGGGTGAAAATTAACACACAATCGAAATCCGACTGAGAAAATAGTACGGCATTGGCATTATATTTTACCATATGTTTATCACGCGTGTTAAAAAAAGAAAAAAAATACTTTTTTCTGTTTTTACTTGATTTGTTATTTAAAATCGTCAATTAATAATTTACAAAAAAAAAAAAAATATGTTATCAAAGAACCGTGTGCATTATATTATTCGCGTGTCGTGCCTAGTTTTCTGATTTGAGAATGGTAAACAATTTGATTGAAGTCACGAGGCGACGAATATTATGGACGCGCGCACGTTTTCAACGAGTTACACGTATATCTGTCGGTCAGTCGTTGGAAATCTTCGGACAAGTCCTATATACCTTCTCGAAACTCCTAACGCAATTATCCCAGCCCAACCAAACCTTTCGTTCCGCACAATTCACACGGTGTCCATAGCCTTTGGCGATTACCCTTCTCTCTCTCTCTCTCTCTCTGTATCTATCTCATTACGAATCCCGCGATCATACTGTTGTCGTTTTAACCGAATACCGGCGAATATAGTCGATACGCGACATACGCAAACACTGAAATCGTATTCGATCGAATTGTAATACGCATGCGGCCGTTGACGAAGAAAAAACAATCATGGATTAGTGCATTCCGAGCTGCTCCTCAGATTATTCGTTCACGAGTCTGAAAATTCTATAAAACATTGCGTGGTTTTTTCTTCTTGCCTTTACCATCATAACACTCGCACGCGAAAAAAAAAATTATATTAACGTAAGAGGAAACGAGTAATTTGATTAGATTCCGAGGAGTGCAATGGTTAATGACGCGTGTGTGTGTGTGTGTTTTTTTTTTTATGTCTGTACCCGAAAATTCTACCGAAAGCAGTGGTACTTCCATCTTTACAGTCATAGTTTGTTTTCCGTAGCAAATCGCGTCTATTCGATTCGACTTTACAGAGAGGTCATTTATCGATTTTCTCAATACTTTTCATTCGAGCGTCGGAAATAGAAAAAAAAAAAAAACTATCGAAAAATTACACGAAAACGGTAAAAACGCGAATTCGTTCGATTACTTCGTGATTTTCAACGCGTAGAAACTCGAAATTATTTTAATAATATTCGCGACGTCCACGCGGCTCGTTTCGGATTCTTTCGAAAAGTCACTTGTCAAACACGCGTTTCTCATTCTTTCTGAACATAAAATATTGTAGTAACGTAGTCGGACATTGTGTTATAACACACCCCGGAGCCCGGTCCGTCCATTTCGCTCGCTCGTTATTGTGTACGTTTTAGACGAGGCGAAATAATTCCTTTTTCCCCGCGTGCTAATCGGCTTTTCGGCGCACTTGTGCGTGTGTCACGTTCTTATCCGTCAGCTCCTACGCCGTTGCTTCGGTCGCGTGTCCTTCGAAGTCGCGGCAATAACGCGATAATTACTCCGTTCGTTTGATATTCGTAAAATATTCTCGTGTCGGACGGATAATAATAATAATAATAATAATAATAATAATAATAATAATAATAATAATAATAATAAAGTATAGAGCCCCGTTGTCGTTATCGAAAGAACAAATCGCGAAAACCGAGGGAAAAAAGAAAACACGTTTTTCGACCGTGAAACCGAACTTCCTGGTGATTTTCATGTTGTTGCGGAGGAAGTTTTTTTCTTTTTTTTTTTCACATGGCCACAGGTGTATTTAGGTATTTTCGGCGCCAGTTAAAAAAAAAAAAATGAAAATGCCCCTTCTCACCATCAAACCAAAAAAACCCTCGGATAATATTTAAAAAAATAAAAAAGCACTACGTATAATTTAAATGTATTTATTAAAAATATGTAAAATCGGCAAATCAGCCAAAAGTTATGAGTACATAACAGATGGATATCATTGTTTTACATAAATATTAAGTAAAAAAAAAAACACGATTTTTATTTTTTTTACTTTGGGCTTTTTCACCGTAGCAAACGTATGTACGTACTATTACCGCAGTCATAGCCCATATACTTCGTTAAGTCCGACAGCTGTTGTTAATGCGTTTAAAGAATTTCCTCCGTTGTTTTTTAAATAGGTTTCGATATAACTTTTGTTTTTCTTCTTCTCGAGTCAACCGAGAATGATATCTAAGTCGAGCATGTGCCTTATAACACTTCACCCGTGCATTCGAATACGATTAATAAAACGTTCGTGCATATTTGAAAGCATTCGCAATACACGGTATTGTGAAATATTCGCATTTATTTTTGCGAATCTTTAATACCGATTGCCGAGAAACGGATTAGATGCAAGTGTTAGTTGAAGACTCGTCATAAAATATCCATTGCGAGAAGAACCGAATTTATCCATCTCTTCCGGATTCTTTATTTTAATAATATAACTCGCACGATAATATCACAGTGCTTTTAGAACAGCTCGAACAACTCGCACGTAAGTAATATTCTACTTGAGAAAAAAAAAATAAATAAATAAATAATAGTCCGAAACTTGCCGCTCCGTGTCCAATCTCAATGTACAAAACGTTTTCATACAGGCGCGTACAAATACGATATTTGCGGTGTTAATTTTTTTTCAAACGTCAAATATAATTATTCGAAGCGAATACGGAAAAAAATGATTTTCAGTGAAACAAATCGCATCGAATTCAATATCGTTAAATTGATTTCGAAGACGCCTTATAGACGTACGCAATGGATATATACGCATAATTAAATCGTAAGCTTTTTTGTTTGTTGTTGTTTTAGAAAACGTTTTCCGTTTTACGGTATCGTATTGTGGCGCGGAATAAATCATTACGCGGACGAGGCAATAAAATATGACGCGGAGAGTCGCTTAAGTGCAAAACAGATTATTAATAAAAAATGAATATACGTTGTAAAGGTCTCTCGCTCTTTTTTTTTCTCTTTTTACTTCCATCGTTTAAAGTGGTCGGCAGCACACACTTCGTCGTAATCATCGGACCTTACCAATGGAGGAGGGACGATTTTTTTTTGCTTTTCTAAGGTAGAGAAATCGTCCAGCCCTACCTTCGCAGAGTTAAAAAAAAGAAAAAGAGTACTCTTCTATAAATAACCGCCCCTCTTTATTTTTTTTTACAATGTTTGTTTTTTAAACGATATAAATGCGAGTGGTTTTTTTTTTTTTGAATATTAATTTTCCAAGAAATGTGCGCATATACATATTCGACGTTATAAACAATGAATTGAATAATATATAGTCAATCTTAAAACGCTTATGGGGTTTTCGTATAATAATATACTTTTTCTGCTGTATGGAATGTAGATCCGTCGTAGATATATTATAAGAAACGTTTCGTTTATTAAAATGACGTTTTACAAAAAAAAAAAAAAAAAAACTATAACTATAACAAAAATATTATAATTGGACATTTTTTATTATTATTTTTTTTTTGTTGAAAAGACCTAATCGTTATTTTCGAAAATATCCAACAATCGTTTTGTCAATGAATTAAAAAATATGCCTCTGCTAGATCCAATAGATTTAAATTAATTTATTAAAATTCCGCTTAATCTTGTGTTCTGTACATTTTTTCTGGTAAAAATATTATCCGATTTATATTTGTATTTAAATGAAATAATAATTGTGTTGGAAATATAAATCAATGAAAAAAAAAAAAATTGGTAAACTATTGAAAGATCGAATTTTTTTTATATGCACATGAAATGTGTGGTCTGGAAAATGAGTTCTAAAATAACTTTCGAAATTTTATTGTCCGCTTTTTTTTTTAGAAGGCCTCTCGAATTTTATATGTCCAGTCTTGCAAACAATAAATCGTTGTGTCCAAGTGTTAAACGAAATCGAAAATCGATTAATTCAAGAATAAAAGAATAATAATAATAATAATAATAATAAAAAGCAATGACGTTAAAATTACAAATGATTAAATTAATAACACTACTTATTACATTTTTTTTTTTTAATACACGTAATATCTATTTTATATTTAATCATTCTTTTATACGGCAAACGCATAGCGTCTCGTAAAAAAACCTATTGTGATCCCGAAACGCTGTTAAAGGGCAGCTGCTCCTCGGGGACGGTTATTTCTCTATCCATTCGTAAGTACGACCTTTTCGAGATCAAGACGTTTTTCCTCGTACCAAGGCTCAACTTCTTTTCTGGTATATATTACTACGTGTCGATAATCAATTTCCCGTACCTGGTAACATTAATAACGACGTTCTGCATCATACATTTGTACGCAACGAATTATTACTAATTCAAGACCCGGATGGTATATTAGACGTATTAATCGTTTTCTCGGCTTGTTCAATAATAATAATAATAATAACAATAATAATAATAATAATAATAATAATAATAATAATAATAATAATAATAATAATAATAATAATAATAATAATAATAATAATAATAATAATAACAATAATAATAATAATAATAATAAACCTCTTCGATTGAGACGATTGTTTGATTTACAATAATATAATAACGGACATGTTAATAAAACTACAAGCGGTTTAAGGTTTACTAAAAGATTTTTTCCGGTAACGCGTATAGATAAATAAAATGTGTTCGTTTAAAAAAAAAAAAAACAGTCTTTTTATATTTTGGAAATAAAATTTCTATCTATATATATACGAATTTTCGTGGATAATCCGCGCGTTATTTTATTTTCTCGCCACGTAACTAGGAGGAAAAAATAGTGTAGAAAATTTGCCCCGAGGCTTTGCGTCCAATCGCGGCTTCTCCTAATTCGCACAGCACTAAATACGATTTAGCACGATAAGGACGAGTTCGGGCGAGCCTCTACTTTTCCCCGCGCTTTGTCAAATCAATACGTTACCGTCCTTCCTCTCCCCTCTTTAGGCGAGCGTCTAGAATTGTTTGCAGATCTCTACTAAAGATCTGAATCTGTTATTTCAGCGTTTTTTTTTCTCCTCTCTCGCTGTATAAAATTTAATACATTAGTTATATATGTTTATTAACGGTTTTAAAACGATTCGTTTTCTAGTAATGGAATATTCGTCTTTGTGAATATTTCGTCAAAGTCGTTGGAAAATTAGCGCGAATAATTTATATTTTAAACGTATACGGACGAAACGATAAATTATTTCTCACATCGTCGCGATAATCGAAAATTGTTATATATACATATATAAAACTAAAAATTTTAATAGCTCGTCCGACTAATTCAAGAGATCTCGATGGAATAGACACGATCAGGTGTTACGGCGGTAAATTCGCGTGATCCCACGTAAAATCCGTTAAGCGGTGGCGTAAAACTATTCTGTGAAACGTTGGAAAGATGAAAAAAAAACCATTTTAGTGAAAAGGTTATGTACTCGAAAAAATTGCTCGTTTTTCTCTTTCTTACGGTCTATTAATTATTTAAATGGATTTGAACGTCACCCTTTCGATTGCAAAAACGATGCGCGCGTCTCTCTTTTCGCAGTATTTCGCCATTAAAATTGATGTTTCAACCTACTATATTATATATACCGTGTGTACTTATATACTTGAAAAACCTTTTACTTCTCATGTACGTACAAATTGACAATATTTCGAAGCGAAACTCCTTTTTTTTAATAATAATAATAATAATAATAATAATAATAATTTACTTTCTCGTTTTATGATAAACTTTCCCCTGTCGAGTCGGGGGCAAAAAAACAATAATTTAGGCGTGTTTTATCGTTTTCGTGTATAAATTCTGTTTTTTTTTTGTTTTGTTTTAAAGGGAGAACTTTTGGGCTGTCTCGTTGATTCAGCATAACAAATCGAATAAACCGATTTTTTTTGCTCTAATAACGCATACAGTTTTAATACGAAGTAAAATACGATTTATAATTCGATAATTAACGAATTTTATGACGCAATATATTCATTTTCCTAACGAAAACATTTCCCACGTATGCACTGAAATAGACGTAATTTTTAGAAGAAAAAAAAACTATTACCGGATTATAATCGACGCTTAAATATTAGAAAATAAATTTATTATGACTATATGTATTGATTTTAAAACAAGAAAATCGTGCGTTAAGTATTTTTTCTCGTTTTATACACACAAGGCGAAACGCGAAATTTCAATATCAGTGTATTGAACGTTTTATAAACAACGTAAATTGAGAGTGTTAATATTCAAATAGTTTTTAGTCAAATTTGAAGAAGAAATTAACGCTATTATTTTTTCGATTATTTTATTAACGATATAATACGTATATATGTATACTATTCGTAAATCGAAATAAAAAGTATATTTTTAGATACAATGAAAAGGTTTTACTTTTACCGCACTTATTTGATTGCGCGTCATCTGTTCATAGTCGTATCGATTTCGGATACTTGGAAAAAAATTAGTTCACTAATATAACAACGTCTGCACAGTGTTTGATCAATCTTTGTGATTAATCGAGGTAAAGCAGAACTTAAAAAAATCGTTTACAGTGCGAGTGTGCAATGGAAAACGGCGATTTTATGAGACAAATCTCGCAGTTATTATTATTATTTCGATTAGATATAACTCGAATAGAGAAAAAAACTCTGCGGTCTTTTTAAAATTACACGCGTGAGTAGATATGTAATCAGTAAAACGTTGAAAATACCACATCGAGCGTTTTGCGTGCACGCGTTCGATTCTTTGTTGAAAATCTTATTCGAACGCTGGAGAACGAAAAGTTTAGGTTAAAATTAGTCGAAGTTTCTTACAGAACTCGTGAAGAGGTGCGGTAATTTTTATAACATAACGGTACATTTATTCTTTTCGGCCGTTTCAGCAAATTCTTCTCCAATAGACCTGTATTTGAGTGTTTTTCCTCCCCCTGTATTTTTATACCGCGCGGAAAATTTAGATATAGAGATTTGTTCAATGTACTCCGCGTATATAATATGCTCGCCCACCAAGACCACACAAATCTGGGAACGACTTCTCTTTCATCTCGCGGGGACAAATAAAACCGGCTAAGACGGATAATTTTTATTGTCTTCGGTAAAAATGTGGAATAACAAATACACCAACGACATCGCGCGATTTTCGTCAATTCAAAACAATTATTAAAATCGAAATTTTAATTTTTTTTTCCACACACACAAATGTCCGATTTTTTACCACGTTTTGAAACGTTCGACATTTCGAGACATTTTTAAACCAGTTTTATCGTCGTCCCAAACGTGGGTTTCGCGTTTTACTTTCCATTCTTCCAACCGACTACGGATTTAATGTTGAAAACGAATAGAAAAATAGAAAAACGAATAGTTTAAAGTTAATTTTCACAAATATACGTGCGTATATGCGAATAGAAAAGTGTTTGCGCACATCGTATACCACACACACACACACACACCGATCGAAATTCAATCACTACGTTGTTTATTTATTTTTTTATCGCGACGCTGAAATACTCAAATTTCAAATACAAATTTTAAAAATCAGAAAAATCTGATGGGTAATTTTTTTTTTTTTTTTGGGTGCTTTGAAAATCATCGTAAGTTTCGAGTTTTCCAGCAATTCGTTTTCAGAACGAAAAACCATATCATTCGACTGCTAACCGCATACGCGTACTTATATGTCAACGGTGCAAACGAGTACGTAAAAACGATTTAAACGTAAAAGAAAAAAACAATTCAAACACTCGACGTAATGAATAAAGTTCAATTTCTTAAAAATACGCGTTGAAACACGTCGGTCGTTTTCCCAGATTATCGTATGATATATTTTCAGTCACTACGGTAATTTATTGTATTTAACAAAAAATAAACATTGTTTGGACACGTCATATTCTTTTAAAATTTTAATACGAAAATCGGGGGGAGAGGAAGAAAAGAGGCACTAATCAGCTCGGATCGATTTTTCAGAATATCAATTACTTTCATTGGCTTTCATCAGCGTTCGAATTTTCTAAAACGTCGCGGGAAATCATACCGTTTTCTTTTGATTTACTTACTTAAATTTCATCTTATTAACTGTTTTAAACGCCCGGCAGACTCGAATGCTAAGTAATGTAATACGAAATACACAGCCGAGTTATTACGCGATATCATAATAACGTAAATAAATATTTGTTTACTTTTAATCGGAAATTCGTAATAAGGTCCGGGATATATATCGAGATGTTATTTCTGTTTTATGTTATAAATAGGAAATTGACGGGGAGAACGCAGAGTTTGTTTTTTATTTTCCGTAGCGTATTCTGTTTGAAATTTAAATATTCCAAGTCTGAACTAATAATACGGCGTAATAATTATACAAAACAATCGGGGGGTTAATTTTTTGTTTTTAGTTTTCAAGAAACCGCAGTCGATTACGCGTTAAAATATATATTTTCATCGAAGCGTTAACGTTACGAATCGAACGTGTGTTATTATAGCGAGATATTTACGATAAAAAGATTTTCAAAAACCTTTGCGCCAAAAAAAAAAAAAAAAAATAGGTTTTAAAAAGAGTAGGAAAACTTCGTTAAAAAAGATGTCATCTTATTCACAACGTACAGCACCGGGGATTTGTATAAAGTTAATTAATTTAAAAAAAGAAGAAAAGGAATAAAAATTAAAATGCGCTGCTATCTCAAGCGTCTAAATAGTATCTTTAAAGAAATTTACGCGTATAATAACGAGATTTCTTTTTTTTAAGATTTTTTTTTTTTTTTGCGTCGATTATACGAGTATAATATGTTCCTATATATATACAGAGGATAAATGTCGAATAAAATAAAAAAATAAATGTATTTATATACTTTTGAACGTTATGACGATTTGAAAAACCGCGTGATGTGGTCGTACGATCTTATTGTGCGTTCTAATATTGTACTCGAGAACTCAAAGGTTTCGTTGAAAATAAAAAAATATTTTCGAAACCTAACCAAACCCAATAACGGGTGTGTTACCGCGTTGGTAGAAAAAAAAACGGCATCCAATCGCTTGGATTTCAGATCTCGTCAGATGAAAAAGAAAGAAGAAAGGAAAACACTTGGACGGAGCGACTTCGTATAAATCAATTCACGAGCGCAGTCGTGTACTGCAGTAATGGGCATGTACGAATCCGTATTTTCTATATATTTTTACTTCGACAAAAACGGAAAATACTTTTTTTTTATTCTGTTCAATTTCGTCGTTGTCTTCCTTATTAGTTAGTGTTGTACAACGGCCCGGAGAAGTCGGCGGACACTTCGAGCGGGCAGGGGCGATTTTTATCGCGTATTTTTCTATTTCGCCAATAAAAAAACTACTCGACAAAAAGATTCGTATCGTATTTATTTTTAACCATTCGATGGTTTTAATTCGATCTCGTCTCATCGTCGTCGGTACGCATGGAATTGTTTTTGTATTGACCTAACCGTACGATACCGCTCCGACGTGTTTGACGGGGCGGCACAGCCGTAACGCGCCGATGATAAATCATCATCGTTTTCTTCTCGTGTGACATTAAAAACTTGTGACGCGCCGCGACCGAAACAATTCTTTTTTTTTTTATTATTTTTTTAAATGCCAAATCCACACTGAAAAGGCGCACCTGGTATCAAAACAAATGAAACAATATAGAATAAAAAATCCCCGGAGAATGATTTATTACGTTGGACGATTGTTATCGAATCGACCGGGTTGTATTTTCATCACCTACCGTCGCAATAAGAATTTCACGCGGTGGGAAATTAAACATTTTTTTTTTTTTTTTGTTCTGCACGATTGCGCAAAACCGATTAAACACATTTCGTCTCGGACGCAATTTACGTCGGTCAATTTTCGGACAACACGTTCGACACAATAATACAAATTTCCCCCACCCTCCAATTGCATTTCGTCTTGTATAAACCCGTTGTGCCGAGCCCAAAACCGACCGAATCCGGGGACGTGTTTAAGACATTTGCAAACCGCTGTAACTCGGCCGGCCGGCCAATCAATCTTCAAATTAAATAGTGGGTTTCGCCGAAAAAACTCGTTTAGAAAAATAGTCGTCACGCGAACACGTGAAATCAAATGTGACATAAAAAACAGTACGCGTACTTTAACAAGAGTACAATAGTAGTAATTTAAGTAAAAAAAAAAATAAAAAAAATACGGATTTCAAACCTTTGTGCACGGTGATTCCTTTTTTATTCTCCTTCTCTCTCTAAATCGTATGAACGACATACGAATCTCAACGTGTATACAACAACGGTTTAACTGACGGTATCGGTATACAGTTAAATGGCCGGTGATTGAAACGCGCAGCGTTTTGAAGTACGCCGACGGAAATTAAGGACAAAAATGTCACGTGGACAGACGACGGATCGATCAAACAAGAGCGGACGGAATAAAATATCGTGTCGACATTTCGGATACGTGCGATTTGCGCGGTTTTCTCGAGTGCTCTCCTCTCAGTGTGCATTTTCCCATAAAAACGTGTCCACCACCCAATCACTTTGTATTCCCGAGTAGTTTACCGGACCATCTCGCGTCCGCTGTTCGTTATTGCAATTTCAATCGTCGGCCGTTTAACTGTGTCCGTTATCGAAGTTTTTTCATTAAAAGCGAGCGTTTGGTCCACAATGGACCGGAGCGTTAACGCGCTGGTCGGCGCAGGACGGATGCGGAGGAAAGTCTTAAATGCCACAGGGAATCGCGCACGATGGGCAACTATAACGATGCGTGTCGGTGGAATGTTGTCCTTGTGAAAACGTACGAGACACAAATCGTAGTACAGTAAACAAAAAAATTGAATAAAAAATACTCACAAAACGCAAACATTTTTTATATACGTATATATATATATAGAATATATAACAGTAGTACACGAGCCGTTGTGCATTAATATTATTTTAAATTCCTAAACGATAATAATAAATCATCGGTAAAAAAAAGAAAAAAACAATAAACGGATTGCTTTCGGCAACCCGTCGAGTTAAAAAAAAAAAAAAAAAAATACAACGTATACCGCGGTTATGAAATATGCATGCGAAACGCGTTGTCCGGCGACCGACGTTTTCGCGCAATTCCCGAAAGGAAATTCGAAAAAAAAAAAAGAAAATAACGTCGTTTTCGAAACGTCCAATTTTCGGAATTTACATTTCGTTTAAAAATTGCGCTCGAAAAGCTGTTTACTTCAAAAAAAAAAAAAAAAAAACCCCCCCGATAATATTACGATATAATAATTTTAATACGAGTTTATATCCTAGAGAATTCGGATTTTTATACTTTGCTTTCAATTTTTACGATTTTTTTTTCTTTTTATTTCGATGCGTTACAATATTACGTGTTCGTATCTGAAATTCGTAAATGTGTTCAATCCTCTTTCAAACACACACACGCGGCTGACGTTTTCCATTTTCAAACGTTGTAAATGGTGGTAGGAGGTATTGAGCGATAAAAAATAAAAAACCCCCCCCCGAAAACAAATTTCATTTAAACGGTATAGAAAAAAAAAAAAAAAAAATCTCCGAATCAAAATCCCGCGTTTATTATTATCGTTTTTCTTCTATCCTTCTAAAAATTAATTGAAAATCGAACGATGTTCGCAATCGGTTTTCGAGCACTTCGAGTGCGAATCGAAATTTGCGGGAAGAAAAAAACGCGGGGAATCTCGATCCGAATTAGAATATTATGATAATCGGGCAGAATCACTCGCGTGTCGGGGCTGGAAACGAGATCAACCGCCCCCAGCATCTACACAATCGACGCGTATTCCAATTCCGATTGTACGGGAAACGGATTCGGCTTTGTGCTCCGAATTCGACGAGCTACGGTGCGCGATCGTATTAAAACGACGGACGAATCTACAATAAAATACACTTCGACCGTAACTCGTATTATGTTTTCATTCGAATTCAGTTCGCCGTGTCACCTGCGCGCCGGCAGATTTACGGCTGCCCTAAGTCCGCGGACGGCGCTCGCGGTTTGCCCTAAACCAGTGCGGTTTAACGCGAGTGCCGCGTCGCGCGCGGCCTCCGCGGTCTCGTATACTTAGCCGAAGTTTCGTGTCCGACACCACCACCGCGACATCGTCGACCCCGAAGCCCTCCGGTTTCGGTCCGCGACACTAAACGCCTGTTGTTGTACACTCACCGTGTAATGTCCCTGCGATAAGTAACGGTTACCCCCGCGAAACGTCCGTTATTCTATCGCCTGCATAACTGCAGATATACCCCGATCTCCCGACGCCCGTGTCTCTGGCGAAGGGATTCCTGAGGTATGTGGCAAAGTCGTTTTCCGGTCGAACGGACAGATGGAAAACTTATCTCGGAACGTTAACGTTTATTTACACGTTCCACTCAAATAATTATTTTCCTCGCGATAGTCGAAATAGACATTGCGAAACAGTATCAGCACAGAATATTCCGATGTATCCACCACGATTTTCAACATCGGAAAATCGTGATTTCAACTGGAATTTTCCGCTATAGCTGACACTTTCGTAGAAAACATTGTCTACGGATCCGAGTAGACAACAAGTGGAGGCTATGAATCGAAATCGAACAAAACGGAGCGTTTTACCAACTGTTTTCGCGTGAAAATTTTTGGAAATTTTCAAAACTATCGTTACTGTGCAATAATCGATATTAATCTAAATAGAAATCTTCAATGTTTCCAACGGGTGCGCCTAGCAATTTTAAATAATTGCTCGAGCTCCCGGGCACCCGCGTACTTGGCGCCTACGATTGTAACGTTTGTTTCGCCGCTGTCCACTGTAATTATAAAGTTAAAAACAAATTTCTCGTAGACAAACATTAATTGTCCATAAACACGCGCTTAAATCGTTCGCAGCGTATCGTTTTCAATATTTATCGTCTTTCGCCAGACTTGTCCGAATATTCCATTTTGGTTTTCGATCGTGGTCCCGCAGCGAGAACAAAAAAAAAAAAAAAAAAAACCGGCTCCGTGCACGGAACAACGTATCGCCCGGTGAAGAAAACGAAATATTTTATACGCGTAATAAATAAAATGTGTGTTTGAGATTAGTTATCGAGAAAATCTACAAGTTACGCGAACGATACACATACAGTGCTCTCATTTGTTTCCGTGTTATTATTATTATTATTTATAGCGTTTTCGATACGAGTCGCGTTATTAAATTTCGCGCAAAAGTTTCTGTACCACATCCTCGCCGTTCCATCTCCGTCGTCACGTCATGTCGTCCTCTTGATGGATCGAAATAATAATAATAGTACGTAATATATGGGCGCAAAGAGAAAAGGGGGAAAAAATCGTTCTCCCCCGCTCGTTCCGAGTCCACCCGGACCCCGGGTGAAAATATTAAAAACGTGATCGGATTTCGAAAACGTATATCATCTCTCCGTCTCTTCGGCGACAGGCCATCGATCCCGTGACATTACTACTATTATAATAGAATAAAGTTATATTCGTATTATTTGATATTACGAGCCAGGTTTGTGTTGCCAACTGTACGCGATATAATAATGCGGTGGTTCGATCTTTTGGAATCAACGACGATCGTGTGCGAGTTAGATTCAAGTGTTTGAATAGGATGGACGTTCATGAACCTGACCTAACCAAACGCACGTTGACGCGTTCGCGTTTATATTCTGGGCGGGTCGCTAGTTATTATCGATTAGAACGTAAAACAGCTACGAAGGAGCAGTAGTTGCCCCGGGTCCTGGCAATTCAGAAACACATTAAGGCTTTACAGAACGTCACTGTTTAAGCACTGTTTAAGTTTCCTGAGATTTCGCTATTGTGATTAATGTGTGATGTGAATAACACGCGACGATGATGATTTGTTCGTAGGTTCGACGATGATACGTTACGATTCTGTACAATTATACGTGCGCGCTGCAGACTATTTTTAATAAATATACGAACGCGAACGAATTCAATTTTAAGTGAAAGTGCCGAACGCGGATAACATATTGCTGGTAACCATGGTGTCGTCCTAGTTAAATATGTTACCCTTTTCTATACCGTTGTTATTTATTATATCAGTTTTGCAGGACCACCATTTCAGAAAGAGATATTTGCTCACATCTTATGGTTTTGTTACTCATCTTAAGCTGGAGAATTTTTTTGTTTTTATACCAATAAAACATTAAATTATTCAATATGATTCTTATATCAGTGTGTACACCTTTTTTTTTTTTTTAAGAAACATTACGCTAAAAACAATGTAATATTAATTATTGATTTAAATTTATTATAAACTACATTATGTACCCTTACACTCGAGTGAATTTTTTTGTTAAACCATTACTTGTAAATCCAATAATATTCATCAACTTAATTAGGATTCTATAGCTCTTTTTCTCTTTCGACGCTTCTTTTGAGATTTCTCCGAGATATTAATAAGTGTAATTATTGATTTGTTTGCGATAATTATTGTTTCCGACAACGGGCGCTTCTTTCCGTCTTAAAAAAAAAAAAGATGATTAAATCATATTTACACACTATATGTATACGACGGCATACGTAATATTTAGTGATTTAATAGTCATGTATACAATTGAAAAAGAAAAATCCAGTAACATATAGAATTATAGATATATAAGGTGAAAAAATTAGACGTACACAAATATAGTATAAGAATTTGTTGTTTTTTCGACGCTAGTTATTTTAAATATTAAATTTTTTTATTATTATTATCATCTGGATTTTATTTTATATTTTTTTATCATTTATAAATTGTTGTTATATATATTTTTTTTTCGTTAACTTCGTTAACTACAGCCACGGTCGATCTACTTTCGCATTACCATGCGAAGTACTGAGCGTCGTTAAACGCTCATGCGACCTGTTGTTCCATAACGTAATAACAGTACAATCGATATTTAACAGGTTGTATCTGATCAATCGGATCTACGTACATCGTTTACATGAGAAAATAAATAATAAAATGTTAATTTCGAAAAAAAGCGTGTCGCTAACATGAATAAAACTACACGCGTTTAATTTCGATTTTATTTTTGGCTAAAAAACCCTGTCCTATTTGTTTTTAAATCGTAATAATATTATAATAAAATACACAACACTATAATATAGTGCAATATGTAATGCACAGTCGTGTGTGTTATTAAATCGAAGACACAATAACGTTGTATATTTAAAATACGTGATTTATAGCGTTGAAGTATTATTTATAGTTTTCTTTTCATTTTTAAATTCGATAATCAAACGGTAGGTAATAGTTTTTCTCTTTCTCGTGCGAACGATATGATGAAATCGTATTTTATTTATTTAAATTACTCGCTAAAGCGCAAAATAATATATAACGGATAAAAGTAATAGTGAAAGGAAAAATGTATCTTATCGGCGTCTAGTTAGAATTCTAATATTTATTAAAGTTCAGTAGCGTCAATCGAATCGGATAATAAACGTGCTTTTCTATGAATTTTGTAAATCTACGTTTAAAATGATTTTTGTATTTAAATAAATAACAAAGAGTTAAACGATCTGTTTAGAATATTAATTTGTTTAATTTGAAAATGTATTCGAATACTTCACAATATATTTTCGATAAATTATGTCGAAAAATGTGTTCGCTATGTTGGCACAATTTGAATTTAGATTTTCAAATAAGCAATACGTGTATTAAGAATATATACGTATTATATTATTAATAAGGAAAATTATTATTTTCAGACAAAAACCGTCCCTTTAAAAATACAGGTTATAGCCATTAATAATTATATAGTCATTAATCATTAAAAATATCAAGGAAAACACTTTATGGGATTATAGTCCATCAACATACTTATGCTTAGATTTCGACCGGTTTTTAATTTAAATAAATTATAATTGATTATTTTCGATTATTTATTTTACAAAAAGCGTTTTGCGACGAGAATAAAAAAATTTAAAAAAATAATATTTATAATACGTATTCGCATATCAAAAATTTTTTTACTAATATTTATTTCAGTGAAATATTCGATTATTCAACAATAGAAATATATTTATTAAGTATTAGATATTATTGTAAAATATCTATTCACATTGTTGTTAGAACGATTACAGTCGCGTTAGACATTTTATAATTTTTTTTTGAAGTTAATGAAAGTATCATGAATATTGTGTTAATGAAAATATACTTGCTGATTTCTCCCTTAATTTTAGGAAATATATTATCACGATGTATGTCGTCGTCATTCCTTTTAAACCCGGTATGCTGCGTATGCAGTAAGAGCGTTATTTTGTCATTGTTTCGCCACTCAATATTGGTTTGCAATTTTTAAGAAATATTGAAAACAGATTTTTTTTTTTTTATAGACTGTATAATATACGTTTATTGAAAAAAATAATAACGATAATGGCGGATGGTGTTGTATGGTTACATTTTTTTTTTCGGAGTCATTCACGAGGAGACATTTTCACGCGAAGTGTCGATACGCAATGTATTTTCAGCGAAAACGGCTACAAAACATAATAATAATAACAGCGCGACCACACCCAGGCGTATGGAGTATCAACCTCGGTGGATCGGTGTACAATATTTCATTACGCAATTAAAATTTATGTTATTAATTACAAATTTGATATCGATACCGAACAGTAATCGTCGTATAACTTCGATATTGGACACACGACGCCACAGTTCAATATAATCACGAGTCCAAATCGATTTGATGATGGCCACGTACAAAAGACGTTTGTTTTTTGTATTATAGATAGATTCGGAATGGTGTCCGGCCGGCCGCGATGGAGTTTGTCGATTTTAGAATTCGATTTGTTATCTTTTCTGGCTGACGTATTATTTGAAGTACTGAATTTGTTAAAAATTTCACGGACTAAACTATACTGTTGTCGACGTATCATCCCTGTTGCCAATTTTCTTCTGACGTTTCGAAACCGTTACAGGTTCCGTCTTCAGAGAACGCTTGTACACGTCTGACCGTCGTGACTACACTGAGCTTGTTTCTGACCGGTATTTATACGCCTAACTGCGGACCACGCTCTCTGTGATGTGTCGTAGCGCTGTGACTATTTTCTTTTCTCTCTTTTTTTTATTTTTTACATTCTATGCTCGCTATTCTTCGTTTTCCACGTCTAGCCAGATTTTTACTACGATCTCTGAAGATGGAACCCATAACGGTTTCAAAACGTCCGAACAAAATTCGCGACATGGACATTTCCGTAAAATACATCGACAATTATTGAAGTTAATAAAAGTAAAAGTAACTTTTATTTATTTGTATTAATATAGTTAAAAAAAATTATCTAATATTTGTCCAACCTCTTTTATTATTATCGAATAAATTACAAAATAATATGATCACAGAGTAGGTTATTCATGTAATCTGTGGTCAAGGTTCAAAACTCCCTGGACAACAGCTGATTACGGTGGCAACACTGCATACGCCCGATACGCTACCGCTCCGCCGTCGTTCACTTCTCGTTCGAACGTTCTCGAACACGCACTCGCTCCGTACTCGCTCGTACATCGATCCCGTTCGCTGTCTTGAATATAATAATAATAATAATAATAATAATAATAATAATAATAATAATAATAAAACCGCTCCGAAACCGAAGAATAAACCTGGTCGCTATTTCTTAGAGTCGTTCCGTAAACGTAACGGCGACCGACCGCTGTTGATTCACGCGGTCATGCGATTTTACACCGTTCGTGGTGCTCCGCCGACAACCAGTTAACATGACTTCCGTTCACGTCGTGTTCGCACCAGCTCCAACTTTCCACAGAGCTGCTCATTCTGCTCTCGCCGCTCAATCTTTCCTCGCCGCTGAATGCCTGCTCTGTCCGATCAAACACCTGCAACAGTTCTCCACGACGGTGTCCAAAATTGTTCCTTACCTCCCTTTCCCGATTGTGTATTATTTAGCTCGAAACTTAGTAAATTTAATAATAACGAAACTATTTCTTATATATGAATAATCTTTTCGTCCTCAACCGATTGTCCCCGATGCGTGTGACTGGCTAACAGCTTCCCGCCGGAAAGAACGTCGTTCGCCAACATTAATGTTGAAAAAATAAATAAAACGTTATTTTAATACGCTTTATTATACAAAATTGCGTAAAATCCTCGTTAATTGAATATTATAAGTACGCTATATATATACTTGTACATAATATAAATCACGATGAAATAAATTCGTATTATACCAAATTTAATACGCGTTAAAAATACGATGCACAATTTTTATTTTCATTTTTTTCTTCTTCTACAATCCAATAATTTGATTTTAATAATTTCGCCTCGTTTAATCATTCTCGTCCCTTACCACTCCTCCCATTACCACAATTGATTTATCGGAACCCTATGTCATATTATATGCGTGTATAATCCGGAGAAAGGGATCGTGAGATTTTGAATTTATTTTTTTTTTTTACCAATTCATGTAATCCTTATTAACATATACAAAAAAAAAAAAAAAAAAAAACAGAAAGAATTAATAGATATAAGAGTTTAGAAAAACTAATAATAAAAAATTCACCATAACTAAAATATCGATCGGTTTATTTTTTTTGTACTTAAATCTGTTAGTATTAATAAACGCGTATGTGTTTATATACATATATAGCATCTATTTTGCAAGTAAATTCTTTTTTTTTTTTAAAAATACCGACCTCGACTGTTTATATAAAAAAAAAAAATTGGTTTTCCTCTACGCGTTGCTTTACATTACATCGTGATATCTTATTGAAGTACTCGCGTTTTTAAACGACGTCATTCCGAAAAAAACATTTCTTTTCATCGCTATATGAGTTTTCACGCATCTAAAATCATAATCATACTTTACGTTTATATTTTTGTTTTTATCTTTTTCATTTTTGTATTTACAGAAAGCCAGCGAGGAAAATTTTACGATTTACGAAAACTTTGCGATTTACCACACGCGTGTGTGGATTCCGTTGTCCAGCCCGACTTTTTTTTACGATTTAATGTACAATTATTAATGAAATTTCTGTATTTATTAAAACCAAAAGCGTCTTAGAAAATAAAAAAAAAAGAAAAGTACTTAAAATATAAGGCGTGGTTGGAAGTGGGTCATTTTTAATAAATGAGTTTTCAATGTATTTTAGTTTGTACGTTATAAATTATCATTATTCTTATACGCACACGGCACTTGAACACTCGTTTGAAAATTTGTGAATGAAATAAGTGCTACCTAAAGTAAACACACTTCTTGTAGTCCGTTTGAAATTTTTAAAACTAATTTCGATCCATCAGTATTTAGTTGATGATTTTTAGAAAACTGATTAACGAATTCTATTAATGTTTTTTAAAGTCATATAGCAAGCCGCGAGTTTACAATTGTGAATGTATCAACTAGATATTTTAAGAATTTTACTATAACTTTGAATTCGATAACTCTAATAGTACCCACGACGATAATAGTTTATTTATTTACATATTAATCATTTATATATTTATCGTAATATGATGAATATGTTATACACTTGTATATATTAACAAGCTTGTATTACGTTTTGGACTCTTAAAGAAAAATGTAAAAATTTTCCGTGTCCACAAACAAAACGAATATGACGACAATTGTATTGAAGGAGTTTTTTTTTTAATTTTTGGATTATTTTCAATTACGCTTGAGGAGGTTGCTGAAAAGCGTTTCAAATAAAGTACCCACTAAATATAATTCATTACGGGAATGTAACGATTGTCAAGATTATCCCCGAGCATTTGTCTACACGAAAAAATGCTCACAGAAAAAGAAATACGTCATTTTAAAACCAATTTATTGGTTTTTACATTAAAGGCTCGTAAAACGAAAAAAGATGAGATTTCCGAAATCTTTTTCTTCTAGTATCAGTCAGCCTATAAATGATTCTCATTTTCCAAAAATAGGATCACTCTATTGATGATAGGCCAATCCACATCTAGTTTCTCTTTATTTGACGCACGATATAGTTATCATCTGTTGTATTTTCACACTCACACATCTGTCGTATCTCTCTATTCTTTCATTCGCTTTACAAGGTTCGTATTTGTTCTAGCCACTCTTAACCGATTGAGTTATTTTCGTTTTCCATAATTTTTGACGGTAAAATATATGTTACTCGTGCCCGTGTCCATAGTTCATTTGTCGTATATTTTTTTCTTCACATTTTATGGATTTCCCGCAATGCTGTTCTTTAATGTTGTGGTGTTGTTGTGTTCACAAAACCGTGTTTTGCAGATTTGAGACGCTTTCTCGCATCGATGCGTAACCATATGACGGATGCCATTCATCCCGATTGCATTTAAACCTCTCTGATCTATACGAAATTCAAAGGTGTTATCCCACTTATGATGTGAAGTTTACTTAGACATCCCATTATAATCTTATAAGACTCGTAGTTAGGGAGACGTGGACTTTTTTTTCGCATGCACTGATGCTTGCCAAACTGGATACGCGTATTTGGCAGCCAAATATAAAGCTTAGTGCTACTGCTGAGGCTCTCAAAGTATTTGCAACGGTTCTCTTCCACTTGGCGTTTGTATTGTTCCTGATATTCACATTGGTTCGGGTCTATCGATTATAACATTACTTTTTACATAAAAAAAAATCCCTACATTAAAGGATCGAAAAATGAAAAAATTAAAAATAAATTTTTTTCCTACGTAACCGAGAGAACAGACACACACGCCAACAAATTCTCAGAATGAAAATTTCACTACTGGAAATGTAATATTTAATTTCGGTCCGTTTATCGGTGATGATGTAAAATGTATGAAAAAAATAACCGTTTTCCCAAAAGCCTTATGTTATTAAGCTTGTTATTGAACTAAAAACGTTTGGAAATGATTTTTTTCTTTAATGTTTTCTCAACGCGCACAAACCGAAAATGTATTATTATATAATATATATAAAACCATTATTATTTCACTTTATTTTCCCCAGAAAACGTTTTACATTACAATGTCGATTATAACGGGCATTTAATCCCTCCTAATCATTTATTAAAAACGAATGTTATTTTAAATTTGCGTTTAGGCAATAAAAATCCATATAATTTGTAATATTTCTACGGAATGCTTATAGATTAGATAGAAATAGTTTATTTCAATAACAACGCGGTGCGTTATAAAGTTTTCAATAAATCGAAACACGCGTTTATTATATCAATTTATTTACAAAAAAAAAAAACAAATAAATAAATAATGTGTACACTGTTTCATTATTCATTAATATATTTATCGCAGCACACGCACACACGACGCACGACGTTTCGAATTGAACAAACTATTATTTTATACGCTCAAACAATTTTCGATTTTGTATTAATCGACATTGTACATTATATTATAATATATATATATACGAGTACGCGTAGTATATGCACTTACTAAGAGGTACATTAAAATCATAATTTTTTTTTATTATTCAACGTGTATACCTTTCTCCCACTTGAGTTTCCTATAGGACATAGCCCAGGATTTATTCTATAGAACGCTATAGTTAAACACTTTGCCGCCGATAATAATACGCGTTACGCCCCAGTCGTGGTAAATTGCCTAAATCCATAAACATCAAAATGTCACGTGTCTGACGTCCGTTTGTATACACACACAATTTAATAAATATCGTAATGAATAGTGGTTTGGATGGATTGCCGTTAACCAATCCCCATCGCTATATCTAGTCATATGCACAGAAGGCCATTGAAGCCATTAAAGAATTTTCCGTTCGTCGTTATACAGTTTCCTCCGTTCGCCGTTATAACATTGCCCGAGCAATGTCGAATCATGCGTCATAAATTATTTTCGCGAATACTTTTCTCATAAAAACGTGTTTCGGCCCCGTAAATTACGATTGTGGTCGTATCAAAGTCGAATGCATTATGACATTTAAGTTCTCGGAGATCGCTCTTGATCTAAGAGCACCTCTCTTGCTATTCCATAAAAACGTTCGTTCGCCGATTCCGGTGGCTCGTCGTTTTTTCCCCGTTTTCGTTGTGTCGTTATCTTTGATTGTTATCGACTCCAATTGTATTCGAACTTGATCCACTCTTTTAACACAGGTGATACACTTTGTTGGCTTCTTATCGTACCCGTTCATCCGGCTGATTGTCATGACGTGTACTCGGTCTTAACACCGAGCCATTACACTTTCTCAGCGGCCATAACAATAATAAGAATGTAAAATAAATTTGTTTTTCTCTGTATACGCGTAACGTGTATTGTGCAGCTTTTCTTTACTTTAAACATCGGACCGATCGCGCGATCATTTCATCACGACCATATAATATTATACGATTAACGGAGCAAAGCGGTGGAAGACAGGTGTCGACCGGCGGTGTCCCGTTTCGCGGCAAATAAGCGGCAGATGACACTTGCTGAGCGAAAGGTTTCGTTGTTGCGTCGATTGAAATGAATGTTTCGGACGGACGACAAATCCGCGTCGTGGTATTCCGAGAGAGAGTGAGAGAGAGGCGGAATATTTCCCTCCCCCCCCCCTAGCGTTCAATTCGTTCATTAATAACGTTTTTTCTTTCTTTCTTTTTTTTTTGAAAAAAACGAAAAACGATAATAATTATCTTAGCGCGACGTGTTACCAACCGTCGTCGACGACTCACTCGGCGGTCTACGCGTTATACGATTCACGCGCAGCGTTTCGCGTTTAAAACGCAATTAATTTTACGTGTCGACTTCGGTGCCGGACGGACGAACAGCAGCGACGACGTGCGGTGCATTGAATTAATAATGATAATAATAATAATAATAATAATAATAATAATGATAATAATAATGCTACATTGGACTGCCGGGACGATAAATAGTGTGTACACGCCGCCGCCCACGGAGTCCGTCGGCCGTACGGTGTGCGCACACAACAATGACCCAGTGGCAAAGGGTACATAAAAATGTGTACGCGCGCGCGGAGAATCGTCCCTTTTGCAACTGACTGTTTGAGGCCACTTTCGGGATCGCCGCACTCGTCGGGACCCGCGAAGGAGGGACACGGACACGCCGAGCGCGCCGCTATCCGTCAAAGCGAGTTTTATCTTCACCGCAACGCCGCCTGTAAGTACCACTCCATCGCGACGACGGATACGGGCGGTGGCTTTTTTTTTTTATTATTATTATTATTTTTGTTTTAAAAAAAAAAAAATAGAGGTTTGAATGGAGAATTCGCGGGTTTGCTTTTATTTTTTTCCCCCGCCGACCACCTCCTCATCGCAATCGGCGGGACCGATTAAAAATAATTTATTAAAACTGTACACACACACACACATCGCGTGAGCTGCAACGGCACCGACGTGCTTTCGCTTTGTATTCTGTGATTTTTTTTTTTTATTATTATTATTATTATTATCTAACAACGCTAATTTCCTTTTTCGTATATATTTCGTTTAATTAAAACGACTCCCTATCCGTTCTCTTTAGGGGTAAAAACAAAAATTTGCGAGAAAAAAGTGGATTTTTTTTTACAAAGTCGTTTTACCGTGTCATTAAATTCCACTATCGGTCTTGAACTATTACCGACAGATCAATGTACAATCGTATACGTGTCCTGCAGAAAGTCTATAGATTTTTGGCAAAAAAGAGTCTGTTCCCTTCCTCCCCGAAGGACAAACGAATCCGTCGACTGGTATAATACCATCCGTACAATATCGGTAAGTTGTGCGTTAGATATCGTCGGTTCTCGATGTTTCTCGCATACGACGCTTTTTTATGTACGTTACGGCGTATTTTTTCGTAATCTAAATTGTGTTTTTCTTTTGTTTATCTTAAAGTCATATACGTTTTGCAGGACTTTAATAATAATAATAAAAAAAAAATGTATAAAAATCGAAGTTTTAAAAAAAAATAAACACTCTTTTTGGATATCACGTCGTTAAGCATCGTCAGTGTCTGATGACACTAGAGATTATCAATACTATACATTCTTATGTCTATTGACTGTAGATAATACGAGGAGTTTTTTTCGCGCAATTCTTTAATTTAAAACGATTTTCTTCTCGCTTTTACCGTCTTCGACTCAATTCCATCACTACGTTATGTATCAATCATACACTGAAAGAAATTTCCAAATCATAATTAAATTATATCTTTGAAATATCGTTTAATGAGTTTAGTGCGGTTGTTAAATCAATCATTTTAAGATACAAGTTAAGTAATCACGTTACACGATAACGTGACGTGTCGGAAGTTTGACGAAGAAACCGTGAGTTTAGAAAAATGGCTATCGTCGTAGAACGATGGATTATCGTTTCTGGGAGACTTCCACGCGTTTAACGTCTGCAATTATTTATGGAATACCGAGACGGAAGAAAAAAAGACGATGATTATATTGTACATTATTCTTGTCGATCGTCTTCGATACAGTAATATACAAATCCGAATTATCGTTTGGGGAAATCTATTCGTAAGCGCTTGCGAATACAAGCGTACGTGTTTATATTTAAAATATATTCACTCGTCGGTAAAAAGGGTTAGATACTCGACGTATTGAACGAATATTTATATATTTAAGTCTACATAAAATAGAGTCTATTTGTGTATATTTTAAAAAGAGAAAAATGATCGACAGGTTCAATTATTATGGAAAGAGTCTACGAAATTAAATATATATTTATATTAAAAATATATAAAAACCTCAATGTTCAACTCGTCACGTCCCCGTAATAATAGACTACTATTAAAATATGATTTTTGTTTTTTATTCCCATCACCCATTTGGCACATGCCAAACACCGCGGATTGTAATAATATAATATTGTGCACGACGATTATTATTATTACTATTATTTATCGATTAAAAATCGCTACTACGTTCGTTTTTATTTCGTTTCCGAAATCGACTTTTTGTAAAAATGTACTAAACGCCGTAAAAAAAAAAAAATAATAAATATTTCTAAAACGAAATTTGGTGGCTGTAGGCCGAAGCCCGTCGAATCCGTATGAGAAACAGACGGACGGAATTTCGATTGCTCAGTATAAATTTATATTATTTATATATTTATTTTATACGATAGTGGCAAAATGATATTAGTATATTATAATTGTTGGGATTTTTTTTTATTCCAAGTTTTAATTTTTTTTTTTTTTTGTTGGAGATGATATTTTAAAATAATAGTGATACCATGGTGGTAGATAAGCGTCGTATTCGCGATGATGAAAATATGAATAATGGGCTTTCGGGGAACGAGTTCGTTTAATTCCGCGGCACGTCAACGTTCTTTTATACGACGGGAACGAACAATAGTACTATGTGAATTAAATTTTTTATACAAAATGATTTTTACGATTAAGCGCGTAACTCCCGCGTGTATCTATTTAACCCAATATTATATACGCGTCCTCTCCGCTTTTTTTTCTACCAAAAAAAAAAAAAAAAATTCGATTATCCAACGTGTTGTTGAATTCTAAATACGATCCTCTAAAAGTGTATTACAAACTATTAACAAAGAAAACTCTGATTGAATAGAAAAAAAGAAAAATTCATTGTAGCTAGGTGTGTTCTGAAAATAATTGTAGGCAACAATACACGTTTTCGCTCAACACAATGACGTTTTTTTTTTTGCCTAGGATCTCCTGATACGATGACGAAACGCGTGTTTCTTAGAACATGAAATTCCGAATATGAGTTGATTAATTTAACGGCTAATGAGATAAACAATTTTTTTTTTTTTTTTTTTTAGCTTATTTCGAAATGCGAATTCAGCGCATTATTAGTTTGTACTCCTGATGTATGAGTGATAATCAACAAGTTTTCATATTACACTAAGAATTATTGTAGATTTAAATAATAATAATAATAAAAAAAAAAATCAATCAAATGATTCTCGTGTTGTAAAATATTTCTTTTTCGAGTCTATCTCTAATTTGTATACATATATATTATATAATCTAAGTGAAATATAACAAGGACACTGTTCTGTGTGGATGGAAATACGGTGTATGTGCTCCAGTCATCAGTGATTTTTGAATTTTATTATTTTTAAACGTATACAGCCTGCAATCCGTTTTAAAGACGTACATTCACTCCAGTACTAACGTCAATACACCAATATTGTTATCCCAAGGATTCAGTACAGCGTTTTACAGGCATTTGTAAGAGAAAATTTTTTTATAAAATTCGAATGTAAAGTATAGCAGACTATACTATATAGGGGTGCTATAGTGCAAGTGTTTTCGAGGGACACCATAATATTAGTTGCAGGCGCATTAATTACAGGAGCGATTTTTAGATTTTCGTGATCGGGAGTGGTGAAAAGGATGTATCGAAAACGTATAATAGCGTTTAAAATATTGTCCACGTGCCCATCATCAGTTAGCTCACCGCTCATACGCAGTCATACGAAACACACTGCCAAAATATCTACAACATCTTATAATTTGTAATTGCGATTGTGTTCTTTATAAATTTTTTATCTTCGAACGATATTACTTACTCTTCGGAAGTCTGGCCGTTTTCCATTCGTGTTATACAAAACTTCTGTGTAAGCAAGTAGCACTGTAAGTATTCGGAAGCTGGAAATTAAAAACGCGCTAAATAGTAAATAGTAATTCTGAGTTGACCGTGCTCCATTACACGTTGTTTCTTAACTCTGAACACGCCAAAATAAATCAAATAAGTAATTTCAAATACGAAATGCGAAGTTTATTGTATGGAGAAAAACATAGTTTAACGGGCGACTATAACGACACAAAAATTGTACCTTGTTTACAAAACAAGCGTGTGAAAACGAGAATTTTCGTTATGGTCTAAAAACAAATTATACTGCAGGAAAACGTCGTGGACATTGAACGATTCAAGTAGAGTAAATTTCGGTTATTATGTTACTCGGTTCCTATTAGAAAACGATTACAGTAAAATGATCGTTGAATACTCGAGATTAAATTCTTGCGAAACAATCGTGTACGCGTATCTATATAAAATAAATTATTCGGCTTTTCAGAAATCGCAGTTACGTATTATTGTCTTCCGACGGCGCGGGGATGCGAAAGTTTCTGTTACACGCATCTCAATCATTAATCATACAAAATGAACGATGTGACCGTACGACCTCCTGACGCGACTGCTGTTCGAGATACGTTTCAGAATAATAATAATAATAATATACGTTTTAAAAAATGGAAAATTAAATAATAAAGTGTTGGAAATTTTTGTAATACATACGAGTTAAATTAGTTATATATTTTTAATTGAAAAGTTTCGTAAATGTTGCTCTTAACGGGAAATACTTATTTTCCATTTTTTTTTTTTTTTTTTTTTTTTAATTAAAATAAAATTAAAAACTCACGTATAGAATGTCTGTGAAGTACGGCGAGACGGAAAATAAAAAGCGTGCACACAACGCGTATACGACGCGACAAGACGTAAAAGAAGACGCGGTTCTGACGTTGAATTTCAAAACTATTCGTATTAAAATACGAAATTGTCGCGTTTTCTTACTTCGGAATAGTTATAATAGTTAAACGAAAATTGTAATTCAATCGTTTCACCATTTTTTGTTTTTTTAATCAGTATAACACGTTGTTGTTTCACGTCATCGCCTTCGGATTTTGACAGAATGAACTTGATTTTGATAATGCGTCGTGTACGTAAGCGGTAAATTTATCATTTATTATTATTTCGGTATTGTAATGTTTGCAAGTTTGGCAATTGCAATTTTTCTTTTTTTACGATAATTAGCAATGTTTATCAATCAAAGTTTAGTTAAGACGATACGGTCAAGTGAAGTATTATTAATTTATTTTATACAAAATATCCTTATAGCGTAGATTTTTGATTTTTTTTTCAAATTTATACCGTTAATGAGAATATATCTATAAGACACGTCGCGAATCAAGCGCATAAAAAATGGCACTTTAATCTTTTTCGAAAATTGAAAAAAAAGGATTTTTACGATTAAAAAAAAAATAATAAAAAATTACCGTTAATGAGATTTTTTTTTTTTTTTTTTTTGACCAAAGCAACGAATTTTCGAAAAATAATATTGTACAGTTCTCGTGAGTCTGGAATCCGTTTGAAAATTTCAAAACGTATACCACACGTGTGTTGTTTACAGTTATACACATCAAATTCTCATTTCTGTTTCGATTTGAACGGCACTGGTTTAAATTTTGCACACGCGTTCGGTATTGTCTCCAAATCAATTTCACGATGAGTAGTGTGCATCGTACACGTCAGCTATCGCGTTTCCGATTTCCCGTGCACACGACGTCATCAAATACAAATCAGAGTCCTCGTCCCGATAATAATATTTTACGCGGTACGTAACGTACAGACAAGTCAATCGCGGTTTGTTAGAATAATGTAGAAAAAAAATAAATATTATTCGCCGTCGGTATCGGCTGGCTTTTCGAAATGAATTCTCGATAAGGAAATATAGGGAAAACATACGTGTTAAAATACTCTACCGAAACATTGCCGTACTAGAATTTCGAGAAAACGCAAAAAAAAAAAACACATAGTGTATGGCGATTAAATACGATGTTTTTCGCTTATTTTTTTTTTCTAATCCCCGCGTACGATATGTACAAAATCCCGCTCGTTCGTTTCTTTTCGAAACTCAAAACCGTCGCAGACTTTATATCGTTTTCCGATAACCGTGCAATCCGAGATCGCGCATGTGAAATGATGATGTTCGTCATTTCGAAATCAATTGTCCAGCGTTTAATGCGAATGTATGCCGATTATAACGGGTTCTATAGAGAGAGAGAGAGCGTAAAATTCCGAATTTGAACACGGCATTTTTACGCTACGATCGAGGAGAATCGAATGAGTTGCGTAGAAACGGAATTTTTTCAAAAAAAAAAAGATGTTTACAGACAAAAATACGTAGGGTAAATCGTTGCGTAAAACCAATAAATCTGGGGGGGGAGGGAAAAGGAAAAAAAAAGTGAAAAAACTCGAACCACGGTAGAATTATTCGAGACGAATTTAAATTTGAATTCTAATCGCATCACTAGATCGAACGGATTGGAAGTGGGGAGTCGTATTCGAAACGGTACAGTCGCCGCGCGATTGTGTTACCGCGCGCAAATACACACAACGCGAATAAACCCGCCCGTAGAATATTTCCATTTATACACGTGAATATGCGAAGTATTTTGAAGAGAAGAAAAAAAACACTATATTCGGCGTCGTGTTTGCATCGAAAATAAAAAAAAATAATTTTCAATTCAAAAATGTACCGTAAGATCTGAAATTATAGTTGGAAAAATGTGCTGTGTGTGTGTGTGTGTGGCCAGTGGTTCATATTTGATATCGTAGAACACACACTAGTCGTGTGTACGATTCGTATAACGGTCGACAAAACGCGAATGAATTTCACCGTAAGACAATATTTTATACGAATTTAATTTTACGCCGTTATGCGATGATCGTAAATGAATTTCCACCGCCGGTACGCTTAATTTTTAGCGAGCGATTAATCGTGAAGTGTAAATGAAAAAAAAAATAATAACGCGGGTGGGATTTTAAGTAGCTCACGGGATACACGGAACACTTGCTTCGCACTCCGTCTCGTCAAAGATTAATGAGTCATGAATAATAATAATATTATAATACGAATAATACGGGTTGACGAGAAAAACTCTAAAGATATTCTATACGTTTATCGTCGTGATAAAATACGAATGATTAAATAATCGCGCTGCGAATACGTCGTTCATGCAATATCGAACGTAATAATGTCGTCCCATCAACACCTCGTACGGACAATACTAATCTCTGCAGTGCAATATCACGATACGGCTTCGGACGTCGGAAATCGTAGCACTAACAACAACAAAAAATAAAAAAAAACATTCATCTCAGCACTTCATTCGGATTGTACGCGCTTATAAAGGCGCGAAAATACTTTCCCAAACGGTCGATTTTCTCAGTTTTTCCAAAAATAATTCATTTTCCCGATATATTTTATAATTTTGAAGTAATCATAACCACGGTGTGTTATATCGACAAATTCGCGTTTTCGTATTGCGAATGTAATGTGGACAAAAAAAAGAAAAAGAAATGAACGGTATCGTTATGTTATGCGTGATTATTCCTCCCCCTCCATCTAATATATAAAATGTATATGCGAATCGAATGATTTAATATTATACGAATACGGATTTGAGCAGATATTCGAAGAATAGCCAACGAAAAGAACGTGTGACGGCTTTCGGAACATTTCAATTCGGAATTGTGTCCATATTACGTATAATCATCGTCGTAATGCAATTAAAAAAAAAAAAAAATGATAATAATATTAGAAGTGACGACGGGGTGGGGGGGGGAGATATAATTTTATTGAAGGGATCGTTAAATCATTTAATAACGGACATAAAAGCAGTACGTCGAAATTTGTTCGAAATCTCGGTAAGTAATCGCTGGTTCGTGAAAAAAAAAAGAAAAAGAAAACACGTCCCTGTATATACGCGTTTATATTTACCTATTAATTCTAATACGCGCGTGTTCGACGCAGAAAATATAATTTTATAGAATTACCGCCGTAAAAACTCCGAGGAAAAAATGCAATCTTTTCGAGTTTACGACTTTTTTTTTTTTACGACACCGCGTAATTATTATATTAAAAAAAATTAAATACTATACGCGTAGTTATAGGATCGCGCAAACTCCTCACGGTAAATACAGTGTAAATTTTTCCAAAAGATCAGATTTTAATATAACGCTCGATGACTTTACGCGTTAAATATAATGTCATAAAATACTAATTTTTTTCTCTCCGCTTTTACCTGAGGTTTATATTCGAAAAAAAAAATTTAACACCGCTTAATCGCGTATTTCACAATCGTCCCGCCGTCGAAACTGTTTTTTTTTCTTACCGAATTTTACATTCGAAACTCGTTGAGTCCGTAATAATAATAATAATAATAATAATAATAATAATAATAATAATAATACTAATAATAATAATAATAATAATAATAATAATAATAATAATAATAATAATAATAATAATAATAATAATAATAATAATAATAATAATAATAATAATACTAATAATAATACTAATAATAATAATACTAATAATAATAATAATAATAATAATAATAATAATAATAATAATAAAAAACGGCGGGGACGCGCGCTCAGATGAGAACAGAACAATGTTACGCTGCCGTTCCTCATCGTCGTTCCCGTTTTCGCTCAAAACTTTTGCACCGCGAGAATGCGTGTATACGGGCTGTGCCGCGTATGTACATACGGCCCCGTATTCTGTTTGCAAAGTGCAAACTATAAACCATTATACTTTCACAACAAGTCGGTGGAATTATAAATCAAAGTTTCGACTGCGAAATCATGCGTGTCTCGCGGATCGACAAACAACAAATTTTCGTTTTGTTCGCGTATATCACGTGCGCGCGCGCGCGCGTCTTTTACGCGCACGAACGTCTCGAGGAGATGACTGTGTGTGTGTGTGTGTATAGCGTAGAAACGTAGAAGTTAGAAGTAGAAGAGAGAATATCAGATTTTATTGGAAACGGTAAAAGTCGACGACAGATCGTATCGGTTGCCGCTGCTCGCAGTGAACCATTCGTATGGAAAAATATTACGAGCGCACAATAAGGGGGCCCATGTTGTTTTCGGACTTCAAACAGGCGCGGAGATAGCGTTAACCGTGAACGGTCCACCGATTAATAATAATTCAAATGTTCAATAACCACCGGGGTTTTATATACACGCTTCGTTAGAGTGTTATCCGCCGAATTCGGACATGTTCCGTCGGATCTTTGGAAAGGGTGGCTGCGAGATAATAACGTGCCGAGCGGTACAATGGAAATGTTCTAATACGGGAGACAGCCTGTCTGTAAGACGATACGGATATGACGTCGTACAATGGTAATCGACAGATACGACGCGGATGGGAGGGGGAAAAAAAGTGCGAGAAACTTAATTAAATTGTCGCGGTACAATTAGCCAAACCGGTGACAAAGCGCCCATGGTTGATGCGTGTAGGAACGCGAACGGTGAAAAGTAATCTCCACCGTTGTGAAAGACTTTCCTTCGAATCGCCGATAGGATTTAATGTTTTTGACGTTGAACGATACATTAATACCGCCGAATTACCGCAGTTATTTCTTTCAATTTTATTTTTCTGCCGCGTTATTATTAAAAAAAACGTGCGATACAATGCGCTTTTCGAGAACGAAAAAAAAATCCATTCATCTCCACGACGTTTGTCGTACGATATTTGTACGGATATGGCTGACGTACATACGTTTTAACGATTACACATAAAGTCGTATTAGCCATTCCGAACCCGCGAGATTCGTACGCGGAAAACTGCTCTTTTTTTTTAAATTGGATTGGGAATTTTTATTACAGTGCGCGTGACTGATCATTTTAGTTTTTCGCGTGTGCAAAACTTACGTATTCATTTTTGTTCTCCACTGATAGCCCGACGGTTTTCTCGAGAAAATTCTAAACGTGCCGTTGCCCGAAAAACTCGACGAACTAATATCAGTGATGTGTTGCATCACGAGGATTTCGATGAGAATATTCGAGAAGAGAGATAATAAAAAAAAAAATGTTACACTGTAAACGTGTATAAAGGAATCGTTTAAAGGCCAATATATATATATAGTATATTTAATATACGTTATGGCGAGCTCGTGGAAAATTAATTTTTTTTTTTTCTTCTCTTCGAGTGAATCGAGCAACGCCCACGGTCCCACAGTACTAATATATTATATGAATATACTGCAGTTAGATAAGTTATTGCGTGAAAAGAGAAATAGAATTTTTTTTTTACAAAAAAAAAAAACGAAGAAAAACCTCCGCCTTCCATGATATTGTCTAGTTATATATAATGTAATACGCGTAATGACCGAACCTCTGGTATTGCATGTGGTATCTAATCTATGGGGTACTTGAATGGCATATATTATATACACGTAGGCGATAGAGAACGGTGTAAATAAGTAGAAATCTTATCGAAACATCGCGAACAGTAATCGAATACCGTATTTTTTTTTTACGTTTCACAATTCCGGCGGTTTCGGTAAGACGTTAATAAAAAAAAAAAAACTGGCGTTTATATATATAATACACACGCGCGAGGTCTCTAATGCGTTTTGAATTTCTCCCATAGTTGAAAATCTGTTATTTCGCACCCTGCCCGCCGTGCGGCCACAATAGATTCGACAAAACATATAAAAATATTTCCAAGTTTTTCCTCGAGTATAATGCGCGTAATACATATATGTATATTGTATATATTATATACTATGGAATTTTGATTTTTTTCTACAATAATGACACGAATTTATTATTATTAGAACAGCTGTGGAAAGTTAAAAAAAAGACCGGAGAAACGGTGTGTATTCTTTCGTACTATTTTATATATCGAAGCTGCATAGAAATTCGACCGTTTGAATGAATGTAATTCTTTATTGGCGAAAATTTTCGTAAACGTATTTATGATGGTGATCTATTGTCGACGTTTTAATTGAAACCGCGTAAAATCGTTGTACAACAAGTTGCCACTAATATCGAAACGACAAAAATTTAATCAAAAAAAAAAGTCTACTAACATACGATACGGGTTGTGTAATCCGGTTGCATGCATATTTCCGTTTTCAATCGTAATTTCATTTGAAATTTGTTTAAAATTTCATTTTATAAATACTACGCAGATGTCCAAGTGATGATTTTAAACTTATTTTCAACTTGAACATCCCCATATTCAAAAGATAACGTTTTATCCGAAGAAATTACGAAGAAATAATGTGCGATGAAACCACAGCAAATGTCAACATTGTTGCGCCACGATTATTATTTAGCACGTTAGCTGCCATGAATATTACCGTTTAGTACCCCTCCACATGTTCGACGGTATAAAACCATTAGATTGTATCGGCTATAAATTGTAGTCGTATAACGTAAAGTGATCTATGCGTTATTTTTTGTTCGAGTGGATAACATTTTAATTTTCTGTTTCAATGAAATGTGATAAAAACGAAACTACGAAATCAAATATCTTGGTCTATAGCTCATATGAAACTAATACACGCGTCACGTTGTAGACCAAAGGAAAGAGGATAGCTGCTCGGCTGTCCTCTGCTATTTTTCCTATAATTTACAACGAATATTCATATTATTTAAGTAATATAATATATAATCAATAAAGACGTGTTATCCGCACGGTTATATTTATGTCAATTATTTGATTGAAATCGCGAGAAGAAATTTTGCAAAAAACAAACAAAAAAAAAAGCGTAAATTATTGTTATAGAATTCAAATTTTAACATTTTCTTTGTTTTTAATTTATCATTATTTCATTGTTTACAGTTTATAACTTCGAATTCGATTGAAATGGCGAATTAATTATACGAATTAAAAAAAAAATTTCCATTTTAAAATAAGTTGAGGGGGGGGTGCTGATAGTGGAAGTCTTTGCTATTCGTTAACCAGTCTTTTTGACGTTCAGTCTGTCGGCGACAAACGCTTAACGGAAAATAAATATATCCATAAAGTTCATTACAGTTTACGTTCAATGCGAATTATTGATAACTACAAAAACCTTAGTAATTTTAATTACGTTTAATCAATTTTATTTTCGGAAAAAAAATAATACGTACTCTTATGATATTTGGACGTCCCGTAAATCGACGCGTTCCGTATTGAGAAGACATTACGAACACCTATAAAGAGTTCAGAAATTATGATGAAAAACTATAATAATAAATGCGTTTAAGCGAGTGAAAAAATATTGCGCGTTGTAGAAGTATCGTTTAGACAATTTTTTAAAAAAAAAAAAACAAAACAAAATATCTATACCCGTATAAATTCGACGAAAAAAAAAAAATTAAAACAAACGATATATCGTGAGAACCAATTATTATAAATCGTCGTGCCCGTTTTCATAGAGAGAATAAACCTCATTTCTTATTTCGTTATTTACAACGTTTCATTTGGAAAACAGCGAAACGCGTTGAGAAAAACCGGTTCGTACGAGTCGAAAGTTAAAGTGAAAAAAAAGAAAAAAAAATTTTTTTTTTGTACATTTGTACTCCTCCTGATGTCCGTTTTTCAAATGGAAGTTTTACTACCCGCACTTCGTCTCATATCGAATTTCATTTAATACGTTATTGGCGTTGAAAATTCCGTTCCGTTACGTCTAAAATCGTTTTCGAATCACCGCGGCCACCCACGGATGACGGTTGTGGGTGGGTGGACGGGTGGGTGTTCGGTGTACGCGCGGTTTCGGAGACGGGCGTCGACGGCCGCGCCGCGAGCGCTGCTCGGTAAACGCGCGCGCTCTCGTCCCGCGCGGAAAAGGCCACACACAGCCGTTCGCCGTGTTCGCGTTCCGCGGCGGACATCGCACGCACCGGGGGCTCTTGTTGAATGCGGTCTCCGAGTGTCGTTTCTACCCCACCGCCGAGACGACTGCTGCATCGCACCGCGTCGAGCCGCGCCGAACGCCGCCGTAGCACCGCGTCATTTTTTTCTCTCTCTCTCTCTCTCTATTTAATAAAAAAAATATCCCTACCCACCACAACGTCGTCGAGTTCATTTCGCGTTTCGTTTTTTTAAAATACCTTTTTTTTTTTTTTATTTCGGAAAATTTTATTCTCCCCCCGTCGACACGTTTTTTTCCCGTCACGTTCACTTCGCTCGTCCGTCACCACAACCGCCCCGGCATCGGTTCCGCGACATTTCAATCACTCGAAATTTCGTTTTTTCGTGTTCGTATGCGCGTTTCGTATAGTTAGTACTCTGCGTACGATCGTCGACAATCGCAATCGGTAAGTGTTGACAAACAAATTTATTTATAAGACGACTCTTTTTCTTTTTTCTTTTTTTGTCGTCCATTGCACTGCCGTTTTTTTTTTTCGGTTCGTTTTTGTCGAAGCGATTGTGTGTGTGTGTGTGTGTGTAGAGAGAGAGATAAATTACCGAAATTAATATCTATTCTCAAGTACTTAACGCGTATACCGAAGAATAATAATTTCGGTCATTCAATCGTTTTCCTGTATTTCACAAAAAAATGTATTAAATAGATACAAAAGTGTAATGTAAACACTTTAGGGATTTCGATACTTTACAAAATCACATGTACGGCTCGACGAAATTAAAATTTAATCGTTTCGAATTTCGTAATATCTGGGCGCATCAGGCGGGTCTTATACGACGTACCGAATAAACGAGAATCCGTTCGTTTCGATAAGCGAAAAAATTTATGGCAAACGCTTTATTAGAAATTTCTGGTGAAACGAATAAAAGCCGAAATTATTTCGCTCGTTCTCGTTTTAAGCGGTGGCGGATTTACCGGGGAGGTGCAAAAAGTCCGAACTCCCCCCCCCCCCAGATGTTAATGTATATATATATATATATTTATAATTCGTGATAAATTTAATAAACGTACAGAATCAGACAAATATATATTTCAAATGTAACTGAAATACATGAAATATTAACGTTAATAAATTTGTTTTGTCATTTTTTTACAATTAAATAAAATCGTCCGGAACAACGATGATTACAAGTAATCGATCGTGTCGCGACAATGAATTTAAATAATTTTATTTATAAAAACTTGATTTTAATGTAAATAAAAATAATGATACTTTTGAAACGAGTATTATTTTTCGGGACTGCCCCCTCGCTCGCTCACGCGGAAAAATGTTTAAAATCCGCCACACCGGTTTTGATACGTATATAAATTCAAAAACGTTTCGAATATAAACGAGCGTTTACGTATTTGTAAAACGTACTTTTTGCGTTTTGGCAAAAACCATCGGTTTCCCGTACTCGTAACGACAACAACGATTAATTTTTAAAATTCTTTATCCAAATATTAATAACAATAATAGTTATCGTCGTTATAATATAAAATATTCCTTTATCGGAACGGAAAAGTTTCGCGTAAAACGCAAACTCATACGCGTTTACGCAAACGCGTAAAATATCGTCTGAAAAATTTATTAAAACGGGGGGGAAAAAAAAACAGAAAATTTTCGCGTACACTTCGTTTTTTTTTGTCCTTCCGAATGTTGTGTGTGTATATGTGTATAAAACGGAAAATCGTTCTGATCCTGTCGTCTGATTTTTCTGAAACGATTGCAAAATGAACGTGACATTTTCAAAATAAAATACGCTATTTCACTCAATGGTCTCGACGCTATTTCGAGACAATTCTTTTCTCCCCTCCCTTTTATTTTTTATTATTTAAAACAATTAAATTATTACACTGCGCACTAAAGCAGTCGATACCGCGGTTTACGATCATCGTAATATTTTTTTTTTTGTACATTTATATATGATGCTCGTCATTTCATTCGAGCGAACTGTTTGCCGTAACGAAAAAAAAAAAATTAAACGAAATACGACTCGATTTTTTTTTATTTAAAAATAAAAATATATAACATTAAAAAAATTATTTAATACTATAATAACAGTATTTACACGACCGACTCGCGTATTATTATATATGAGAAAAGATAGAAAAAAGGGGGAAAAATGGTTAAACATAATCAGAGCTGTATAACGTATACGGACGAAGTGTATTTGTTTTTATCTACCTTTTCAATCGCCAATATTTACGTACGCGTATAAACAATGAAAACGAAAAAAGAACTCGCCGTATATTAAATACGCGTGCGATATGACTACGGTCCAGTGTATTTATACGAACGGCAATTTTATTTATTTTTAAGTCGTAACAATGTTTTAATCTAATTTGGGCATTTTGTGATTTAGTGGAAAAATAAATAAATAAATTACTTTGAAAATACTGCTGGAGACGTGTACACGCGTACACGAGTGGGGTGCGACGTCCAGCGAGTCGGGATTATATTATATAGATTTTTTCATTTTTATTCGATATCTATCGTTGTTATTTCGGTCAAATTTCAACGTTTTCCCAGTGTGAAAAATACGCGAAATTCGATTTTTTCTCTTTGCGAAATTTTTATTATAATATCTAAAGAAAAAAACCCCTCGGCGTATAACTGTTTAAAAAAAACCATTTTTTCAAAATACACATTTTTCGTTGAAAAAAAATATTTTAAACTTAATTTTTATATTTTAGTTCTCGACGAGTTGGTCCGTGCACCGTTCATATCATATATGTAATTAATGATGCGTTTATTGAAATCGAAGTAAAAAAAAAAAAAAAAAAAAAACGATAGTATTTAAACGCTTTTTTAAATACCTAAATACAGCAATGGTCTGTCCGAGTAAAATAAATACGTTTTAACGCAGTACATAATATAATATTTCGAAAAATCGATAAATTTGTTGTGACACGGTGTTAATGTTATACGATATGTACAAAACCTGTACAAGGCCGAAGTTGAAGACAAGAATCGTAATAAATTAAAGCTGAGCAAGTCAACTACTAATTTGTTCAACTCGTTAGGGTAAAAAAATATTTGTTAAATGTTACACGTATACATTTGTTGGCTGTAAGAGTCAAAGTTTTTTTTTTTTTTTTTGTAATTTGCGTCGAAAATAAATGAAAAAAAAACACGCCTTTCACTCGCAATATTATACGGTTTTATTACTTTACTACTACGCGTAGTGTACGAATGTCCTCATAATTAATTTAAAATTAAACCCCATAATATTTTGACATATCTTTTTGACAGTGTTTGGCTCACACATCGATTATTATTATTATTAAGAACGAGTTGAGAAAAAAGTTTTTACCGAAATAAATGCGTAATACGCGAGTTTGGCGTAAGTTTACATTTTCATTCCGAAAAAAAAGTAAATTATACGCGTTTGACTCGATGTCCTAACGAACTGTGCGCGATATCGATTCGTTCACGGGATAAAACGCATGGTTTTTGTTGTACATTTTGACGATCAAAGAACACCGTGTAAAAGGCGAAACGTATCCGTAAATGCAATATACTTCGAGTATAATATTATATATATATTATATTATACATATACGTACACTCTTCGAAAACTCGAAGACTTCTTGAGAGAAAGAGGAAAAAGATAATCATTTTTTTTCTTTTTTTAGCCCTCTGCCCGGTACACGAGTTTTATTATTTTCGTCCATATATATTTTGAATTGTTTGGTTTTTGTGCGGAATGAGGAATGTATTGGTTTTATAATGATGTGTTTTGTTATTATTATTATTATTATTACTATTATTATTATTATTATTATTATTATTATTATTATTATTATTATTATTATTATTATTATTATTATTATTAATATAATTAATAATAATATTATGTCTATATCCGAAAATTCTACACAGAAGAAGTGATCCGATCTTTACAGTCATAGTTATTGTTACCGATAGCAAATAACATCTAAAGCGTCTAAACAAAAAATAAATAAAAATTTCCGACGAAAAACGATAAAATAAATCGCGGAATAATGTAAAAATAAATAAATCGGTAAGAAACTTATTGTATTAATCAATTTCAAAATTGGTGTTTTATACGTAAAATAAGTATAATTAACGATTAGTTATGTAATTCTCAACTTATTTGAAATTGAAATGTATATGCGTACAAATGTAAATAATTAATATAATTGTATAACTGAATTACTTATTATTTTATAAAATATTTCGAGTACACACCTATATATGTATATATATTCTTTTTACTATTTTAAGTTTTCCGACAAATTACACATATTATTCGAATGGAAAATGACAATTGAAATTAAACGTTTTTACGTTTACTCTATGAAATTATATTAAAATGTTTTACCGTTAAGATAATCGCAAATTATGTACTCTATACTCGCTATATATAATAATAATAATAATAATAAATATTGAAGCTCCTCTCAAAACGATCGTTTTTATCGAATATCAAATTGCTTTCTAATTTATGTAGTAATAACAAAAACTATAAAATCTTCTTTATCCGAGTGTAATACACTCGAGCGCGGACATCAATCAACGGCTCGCCATCATTTTCTTTTCGTTTATACCGTCTATAATTATAATTTAAAAAATAAAATTATATAATATAATTTATTATATTACATTTATTATATAATATAAAAAAAGAACACCGTATTTTCACGTTGTCCTGCAGTGTATACTTACGCGCGCAATATCCTGTCACGTGCGTATTACTACGGTATGCATACACGCGTTTAACCCTTTTAATCCCTTCGAACGCGTGCAATGTTCACGGGAGAGAGTTTTCAGTTTTTTTTTTTTTAATTAGTGGTTTACCGCGCATAATCGTAATATAAATCCCTTCGTTCCTTGTTTTTTTCCAATCAGCACCCCCCGGCCCGACTAAACATTACGCGTGCGACACTCATACGTAATCGTTAGAAGTTATACAATATTTTCGATGTCCTTCCGATTTACATTGCACGCGATCATATTTCGTAACGTTTCGCCGCATTGTCGGGGAGAAGAAGAAGAAGAAGAAGAAAAAAAGAAACGTTTAACCGACATTGCCGTCCCTAATACGAGTAAATAATATTCATCGTCAAAATATTATATGGATTCAAAAACTTTTTTTTACATCATTTTTAAAATAGTTGCCTGTAAATGTAATCACCCAATGGTGTAGACTTCGATGCATCCCGTTCGAATGATCAATTCATTCGAGTAAATGTGTGATAAACATTTTTAGGCGGCGAAATGTTTTTTTTAAATTACATACACATTTAATCTCGGTTTTAATTTACTGACTACAACATGCGACTATAAAGCCCCCACTATTGACTTCCTTCAGTTATTTTTCAAAAAATACGATTTAACATATATCTGAATCGAAATGATTTTTGTACAATCGGCGAGCACGAGGTTTTGGCATTTTCATTTCTCAATGCAATGTCGTATTCGTCATAAACTCAACTCGAATCTATTGGTAGAAATTCGAACATTCGATTTTAGAAATTCGTTTTATTTTTTATTTTTTTTTATGACTTCGAAAAAGACTTTTAAGAGAAAACGAGGTTAATGTCTGAATTCCAAGAACAAAACGTAATGTGACGTATAAACGCAAGTTTTATTTTGGAAACTACTAGATTCCGGGTTTCTAAAAGAAATGCATATTCTGTACCATTCTCTCTTGAAAAATCCGTGAAGATTGTTTTAAATTCATCAGAGGCAGCCGCCAATGTGTTAAAATGTAATTCTGGCCATCACTTGCGTGACAAGTCCTTCTTTTAATATTCATATAACATCGCAAATTCTCTATATCGCAATTTGTAGCGTTCGAACTAGTTAAAAAAATATGTTCATTATCTTTCGAAACAAAAACGTGCTTAAAAGTTCCGCTTGACGTATGACTAATAATTGATAGATATTAATCTAAAAGAAATTTGCTGTTAGTTGCTATAATTTATCGTCATTGATCGCAAACCACTATATTTGAGTTTTTTTTCTCTACCTAATGACGACGAAGAGACGGTGCAATAAGGAACAACACTCGCGTAAGCAAAACGTCTGCGAACGTTTCATCAAAATTGATTAAATAATTTTACGAGTTTTGCGAATACAAGTTTGTATAAAGTAAATCTTTATAGAGTACACAAAGGTGATTTTAATCGTATATTATTTTAAATAATAGTAATAATAAAAAAATCACGTGTTTTGAATATTTTGGTATATCCCGTAACCCTCTCTAGTACAATTCTGCTGCTTTCGAATTACGCTTCGGTCGAGGACGACTCGCAAAGTCGCGAACTACTGTATCACGTCGGTCTCGTTTATTCGACTAAGTAGCTATTATAACAATAATAATAATAATATTTTGCCAAGGTACACCGTGCTTTTGCTTATGTATATGAATCTAAAGACATCGTATTATTCATGACCGCAGTTTCAGTTGGTTTGTCGTTTCGGTATTGCTAAACTTTCGGGCGGCGAAAACACTACATTCACAGTGTACATATATAATAATTAAAATCATTCCTACACGACATTATATAAATTTCTGTCACACCGTATTTCGTACCGTAATATCGCATATATCTCTCGTTTTCGATAATAATATTTCGATGTACGTGGTTCGGAATAACGGGAATTATTTTTTCCCCGGAGTATATTTTACACTTAGTATCGGATCAATTATTGTGTAGAACTGTAGTGTAGGCATTTTTTTTTTTGGATTAATGTACAAAGTATCGTTTTTAATTGTACACATAGTCATAGTGTTATCATGTGCGTTTCTATTGCGCTAATTATCGTGGCGACGGAAAAATGAAAAAGATTTGCGACCGTTAATAAGTTCTATTTTTATTCAAGAAAACACCCGGTGGAAACGGTTGTAACACTCCGAAAATATAGTCATTACAACAGAGACACACAGACGAGAGTCTACTAGTATTATTTTCTCGTTTTAAAAATGGCCAGTTTTCACTCGAAGATCCCAATATCGTTCCGTTGAGTCCAACATCTCGAGAAAATTCGAGAAATAATAATAATTAATCAACGCAAATCGTCGACCGGTCATTACTGATATGAAATATAGAAATACGAACGGGAATGTCTTGCAGTGCTGTCTAACGGCTTTTTATTTTTTGAAATCTCGATTTTCAGGAGCATTCGGGGAAATTGGTCGGGAGGGAGGGGTGGCCACTTGCTAAAAACTCGATCGCAAAACTGCAGTATGTGCCAGGAGTTTTGAAACACGAATTGAGAAATTTTTCACAGTTATCCCTTTGCCATACATAATTTTCTATTCATCTGACCTGGCGCGATGAGATTTTCTTTTTCCCATTCCGCCGGAACGAAAAAGGTCACGAAAGAAAAGTGATTTTCTGACGTCGATGGTGTAAAGGAAAAAACGACGGCGGGAGCACTAACGGGGTCGCAACAAGAAAAGGAATTTAAAAAAATTTATTGACACGCGGAAAAAAACTTTGGGATCAATTCATTTTACCACATAATACGGGGAGTACTTTGAAAGTGATTGATGTCATTTTTCGCGTTTTATCGGATGCACTATATTTTTAAGTCGAAATTCCCGTTACTTTTGCATCGTCGAAATAGCCGAGTGCATACGGTTTTCATAGCCACCGTAAACGCTTCGGCGAATAACAATTGTTGAGTATTGTTCATTGGCCGGCGACAATATAAATTCCACATAATTTTATATTTTTCCAAAACAAATCCCCAAGTGCGTGGTCCACATAATAATATTATATTTCAAAACGAATTTTAGGATATAACTTAAATATATTTTCTTTCGTTTTCCGTCGATAAGTGGTTTCGAAGTATCTCTGACAGAGAAAAAAAAAAGTTTTTTTTATGTTTACGAAATATGTTCGATTCGTTTTATTTATAATTGTACATTTAAAAGAAGCGTTGAACGAAATTCATCGAGTTTCACACGCCTGTATGAAATTCAAACGAATCATACGGACAGACACAGTAACACGCGCTTCGAAAACATAACCTCTCCGAATTGTAACTGCGTCAAAAAATTCAACGCGTTGTGATCCAAATAAAAATTCCTGTATAAAATACATATATGTAATTCGCGTGTTTTTATTTTACGAAAATAAAAACCGATGTTTACTGTTTGGATTACGAAAAATTCATTAAAAAAAAAAAAAAGAAAAAGAAATTGAACGAAAACGTATACATTTTTCATATTTAATTCCGAAGTGAATTCATTTTTTTTTTTTTTTTTTTAATATTCCAATAAATATGTAAAACAAACGTCCGTACAAAAAAATAACAATCCTAACCCTATAATAATAATAATTATTATTATTATTATACTGTATAGTATAGTTCGCGTCAAGTCGTCGACGCTTCCGGAGCTCCGTGTTCCGTCCGACAGCTTTTCAAATTAAAACGTTCGGGCAATAAACCGCGTTCGTGCGAATTACCGCGGCCACTACTGAGCGCACCCACCCGGGTATAAATCAACGTTCCCCGGCCAGTGCCCTCTACCTACTGTTGTTTTCGTTTCGCCGGTTTTTAATGTGTCTGCGAAGAGATATATAGTGTCCCGCGCGCGTTCCCGGACAGGTGTCCGCCACGCCGTCGCCGAATCCCGCGCACCCTCCGGCGGCCGTCGTCATACGCGACGTTCAAAAGGGGGGGGCCGAACTCCCCTTCCCCTGCCAATGAAACGTCCACATCTAAGAATAATAACCAAGAAAGAAAGATCTATTGTACCGAGAAGAGAAACGCGGTGGTAGAAAAAGGAAAAACGACTTGTAAACGAAATAACAATAAAACGGGGAAAAAGAAGTAAAACGAATAGCGGATTCGAAACCTCTGGAACGGTCTCAGTGTAGTCGCGGCTGTCCACGCACACGGTGTGTTTGCTACGAGCAGAGGCGAACACGATTGTTCGCGTTTGCCCGCCGTGGCAAGACTGAGCGGTCCCGCTGGTTGCGGACCGCTATTTATACGTCTCTGTAGCTCTCCTTCCTCTTTTTTTTTTTTGTGTTGCAGTGCTATCTGGTGACTACTTTCGTTTCCCGTTTCATCGCGGTCGACTGACGCGCTATGTCGGTGTACGTGAGTGTTTTTGTTTGACACTGACCGTGCAATGAATCGTATTCGCTTATGCTATATTTATTATTATTATTATTATTATTATTATTATTATTTCGCGTATTTGAATGAAATGTAACGAACGCAAGGATTCGTCTTTTCTCGTTTATTTTACACGTTTGCTATTTATTTAACATTTTACTCACATTTACACGTTTACACTGTACACGACTGTAATGAATTATATGTTTATATCAACAATTATATGTAAATTATAAATATTTTTTACATTGAACGCGTGAAAAATATAAAATTAAATGATAACGTTGAAATACAACTACATTTCTGAGAGAAAAAAAACGGAAAATAAAATAATATTATAGAAACGTACGACACACGCATATACTTACACGTATATTATAAATAAATAAACAATTGTATTAATTATTTTTTGTAATCAAAACAGATGTCTACACTTTTTGTATCACTTAGTTGGTGAAAATTAAAATTATACTATACGACCGTGTACACCCCTAATACGTATTTGAATTCGAAAAACAAAAAAACAGTAATGGATTTAATGAGATACGTTCAAAGTCATGATTTCATTCGAACAGACCAATTCCAATATTTCTTCCATGGCGGATAAATACTTTACTTAGTCATTTTAAAATTACATTATATAATTAATACATTTTATCGCGAAGAGCTGAAAATTATGATAAAAAGATTGAACCGGAGAATAATGCAAAAACTAAAGATTCGTGTATAATACAATGATCTAAATATATTAACGTGCAATTTTAACCCGACGTTATTTTTACCGTAACGTATAAAACTAGTGCTGTGAAATAAGAACGCTCTAATGATAATATATATATATATATATATATATATATAGGTGTTTCGTAATGAATGCGTGTCGTTTCCGATATAAAAAGAAACATTTTCTATCGACAAAGGTTTTATTATTTCTTGATATAAAAATATATACGTTTGGTAATTGGTAATTTTGAAAACACTACACGCGAAACGACAAGATCGCGTTCACTTTCCGTAGTATTAACAAGGATTTATGCGTATTTTGGGCTGAAAACAATGGTCGAAATGGAGGATGCCATCCACCCATTTTTTTTAGTTAGCACAGCGGTTTTAATACTTTTGTAATATACGCGTACTCTCGGTTAAAGAACTTTTTTAAACCACGGACCCTTTATTAATTTTCTTCCGAATGATCATTATTTATTCTTTTTTTACAAAACATCTCGTGTGTATTATAATCAATATTCTAATATATTTATTTTCAATATTAAAAATCACACACACACACATATATATATATATATATAGATTAAAAAACATACAAATTTAATAATTATTTTTATTATACTTGATTTTCCACGGAAAATTTTTCTCGTACTTTTTTCCTTTTTGACATTTCTCAAATTTTCTCAAAAAAATAAACCGTCTTTTTTTTCCAAAGGAACACGCGATCTTCAGCGCAAACAATATTCAAGTACAATTATTTATTTCCATTTTTATTTGCGCGTACAGAAGAAATCCTTTTATATACATGTAAATTATTATTATTATTATTATCTATACCAGCGTTTCCCAATTTGTTTGACCTCACGGCACACTAATTCCAACCTATATTTAGCCACACGACACACTTCACACTGACTAATATTTAGTTTTATTATTATTATTTTTTTTTATTAATAATAGGCTTCTTTCGTATTAAATACTAAAGCAATTGTAAACTATTAATGAATGACTCAAAACGGTGTGTTTATTCAGGTGTTAGGAAAACTCACGTGGAATCATCTTTTAATTTATTACAAATATTATTTTTGTTTATATGCCGAAAAACAGTAGAGTACATTACGATAATTCTATAAAAATCTAACGAGAAAGTTTGCCCCGTTATCCGTTTCATTCGTTTCATACGTTTTTTTCGGGGGCCGAATAGTTGGCGACTGACAAATACCGTCTTGTGTCTTGTTTCAATAGTTCTTCAGTTTCAATAATTTTTATAACGCTATTTATTAAAATAATAAGAGTCAGATTATCCATAGATATCACATATTTACATCTACGGATGGCACACCAATATGCGCTTTGCAATGAACGAATGGATTGAGGATTGGATGCATATAAATAACATTGTATCGTGTTTCGAAATGTTTGATTTCTCTATAAAGGCGTAAACCGAATCACTAACGTTACCTGTATCCTTTACTACTATAGGTCACTGGAAATTGTGATTTTTTTTACTGACGGCACGAGTAACGTAACGTATTGAATTACTTGTGTAAAAAAAAAAAAAGAGTTTTTGCGTAAATTTGATTTCAACGGAAACATAAACGTTTTTATTGATCACCCACGGAAATAATTACACCGAAAAATCGTATCGATTTCTACAACAATTCAATGTACTTAATACGAAACAAAAAAAAAAAAACTATGGCAAACTGTTATAATTAATAACCTATATTAACCTATTTCCTAAATCTTATTAGGAATTGCGGTTTAAAATTATCTATTTATTTTTATTTCTGTAGTATACAGAGAATTTGAACGTGACGAATAACGAGAGAGTAAGAGAGGAATTTGTGCGATTCTTTGATCAAAACGAAACCGGATAAAGACTAAAAATTGCGTGCTCTCTTAATCCAGAACCATTAAGGGGAGAGAAACAAAAAAATTACGTCCTCTTGCTGCCCCCTTCCCGCACTGAAGTCAATATCGTGCCACTACAGTTCGTAAATAAGTATTATTGAACGGACAAGAGCAGTAACTGTACAATACAAAATAAATTAAGAGAGCAGCAGCGGGGCAGCAGAAAAGAAAAAATCGTTTGCTGTCATAAACACAAAACTCGTGCATGGGCCGCGCGTTTATATAATACACACACGGCGTATTACATAGAACTCATACGAATTGTTTTGATTTTTTTTTTCATTCCTTCTCGTAGAAATAAATAAAAATTCCCTTTTATAACTCGAGTGGTGGTCGTACGTAGTTATAATAATAATAATATTAATATATCTCTGCGCGCGTCTCGGAATCAGGCAATACAGCAATATACACGTTCTTTTGTGTAATATTCCCAACACGTCTTGGTTAGGCGGTGGACCGACGCGAGAAAAAAAAATGCCACAAAGTTAGTCGTATGAAAAGCAAAGAGAGAAAATACACCAAATATATATATATATATATATATTTATTTATTTATATATTGTCCGATCGTCGATACATATAATCGTGATACAGCACCACCGTATTGTATGTACGCGATACGTGAAGTTTTCATACCCGCCACACCGTCAATACGTCCCGAAAATAACGTATTTTTTTTTTTTTTTGTATAGAAATTTTCAACCTCAATTTCGTTAAAAAACATAAACGCGCGATGAGTGCGAGTATTTTGAGATTAAATTACAAAATTTTATTTCTCGTTTAAGGAAATTCGTTTCTCTCCCCCTCCCATGCATAAGTGCGAATCGGGTCAACGAGACTTTTAGAAATTTCTGTGCTCGTTACAGTGATTTCACTTCTAACAACTACTACGTACGCCCATTTTTAACGTCTCTAATTCGAAAAAATCGTTTGTGATTTCTGCTCGTGAAGTCACGAGTTGCGTAGTTTTTCATCGGAACAAACAATAGAAAAATTAACATAGTCTCAATAAAAATTAACGAAAATCGATTATCGTAATGATAACCTATAATGGAACGAGACTGGTTATAAGTTCAAATTTTTTTTTTTTACAATTACATTTCGTTCACTCCGTATGTAGTCGGAATGCACACGAATCGGACAAAAAATATTTCATTTTGTGACAGAGAAAATGTATAAATGAATAAACGTTTCTCCCCGTTGTCGCAGTGACACGCCCGAGCATTAGTCAATTAGAAAATCGTTTTGACTCGTATAAATCGATACATATGAATTGTATGGAATTTTCTTTAATTTTAAGAGTTTATAAGCAACCAAAATTCGTAATAAAACGTCTTAGAAAGTGAGTCGTTATCGATAATAATAATAATAATAATAATAATAACTGACTGCGTTGAAAATCGATGCTGTCGGCTATAAACACTTGCTAATAATAAAAGTTAAAAATTTAAACGGATTACACTCTTAGTAATTTGACTTGACCAGCATATTTACTTCGACGCACTTATTTTTTTCTTTTTTACGAATTAGTTTAATTTTGAATTTCTATTGCCGAAGGTTTATTTATCAACATTTTCCTTTTATTCGAATACACGAGTGAAACAAACAACTTTAGATTTCGTATAAATTGTTAAAAATGTATTTCTATACATTCAAGATTGATTTCTTTCGTACGAAAACAAAAATAATAAACTATTTAAATAAATAGTATTTTGTTAGCCGATATATTTGAATTTTCAATAGACTTTTTTATATTAAATTTTGAATAAATTAAGAGTTTGAATGAAAAAGCAAGAAAAAAGAAACTATTACGGAATATTTGAAATCCGTTAAATATTTCTATTGTGTTTACTCAGTTATTGAATTAATAATTTCCTCCCCCCCCCCAAAAAAAAATTAAAATTTTACTTAATAAATAAATTAAATAATAATTTTAATGATATTAACGTAAATAAATTAAAAAATGGACTCGCATTAAATCGCTAAACTATCGAAATTTATAAGTGTTCAAGTCCCGAATGTTGTGGAATAATCAATTTTTTTTTTATTTTTTGAAACTCATATTAAGAAACGCGTTTTGACAGATATAAACGTTATTTTATCGTGCGGCTCTACCGCGGTCTTCATTTCAAAATTTTCTTCAAATATTTTTTATATCCAAAAACATACGAATTTCGCATGACGACCTGGGAGAGATAATACGATATAGTTCGCTTGTGACTATTTTTCATTTTTTTTTTTTTTTTTTTTTTGTATCACGTCCCGTTTCACCGAATTAAATAATTATTATTACATAATTATATATTATATTAATATTTATGCGAGATTGTATCGTATTGTGCGAGTCGATGTCGCGCTGTGCTCAACGCATTTATTTTTCACAATTTTATCCTTTTTTAACGATGAACTTACATCGTTCAGTGCGAATATATAATACAATACGATGAAATGAAGTTTTCTTAATTACTTTCTCCTTAAACTCGTCGTAAATATTATGAGTACACTGACTGCGTAGGTGTAATAATTTGTGCGAGAGTGCGCACGTTTGAAACTCAAGCGATTTAATGAATATAATAATAATAATAATAATAATAATAATAATAATAATAATAATAATAATAATAATAATAAAAATAATAATAATAATTATATTTATATATTTTTCTCTAGTCAAAACGTATATTTATTTTCGTCTTGTAGTTTTTTTTCTCAAATATATATAAAAAAACGTAATCGCGTTAAATATATTTCATTCGATATATATATTTTTTTTTCGATTTTCAGTAACGACTCGAACGAAAACTAAAAGCCGTAAATATATATATATATATATATGCGAAAACTTTGTCTCTTTTATTTATACTCGTTTCGCCCACTCTATTATAATATCATCGCATACTCGTATATATACGTTTCTCAATGAAAATTTTTTACGGATTTTATAAACGTTTAAAATGTTCTCTCGACTTGCGTTCTGTTTTGTTCGTGCGGTCTCACCGAAAGAAAACCGTCTTGTCGACGAGATCAGGAGAAAAGTTTTCAAATCGTTATTGCACGCGCGCGCGGCCTTTGAATAAAAGAAACAACGACAACACGCGGTTATCGAACGGTTTTATCTTCGAAGACAAATAAATCCCTTTGTCTGATCCATTTCGTCGGGCGATGTGTGATGGCAATACAACAAGTCGCTCGTATATACGAGTATACGTACGCGTACGGCGAAAGTCCTCTGTTATCGACCAAATCGATCCGCATGTCAAACACTTAAATTTCTAAATAATATTGTAAGTAATAGTTTAAAGAATTTTTAAATATCCGTACCTCGAGTTTTACTCGACTCCGCGGTGTACAAACGTGAACAGTATTAAAAACAGACGTTCTATAATACGCTTACACTTATGAATTATAATAAGTTTTTATAACTCGAAACTATTATTCGAATAGATTCGATCGATGTAGGAAGGCGCTGACTTGATATATATACACACACACACGTATTTACCATTCGGCAATTTTGTTACAGAAACGCGGTTTTCAATCGTTTTGGGGAGTAAACGTTATAATCAGGATTTATATGCAATAAAAAGAAAAATCGTAAAATATGCATTTTATTTACAAAAAAAAAAAAAAAAAAAAAAATAGAAAAATCGTACTATTTAACCGAGAATACGTCAAATCGTCGTCATACCCGACAACCAATCTACTAGGAACCAAAGGGAGTTTTTCCAGAAATTTTATGAATATCGTTTTTATATATTGAGATCCGTTTTTTTTTTTGTCTCCTTAAAATTTATATTTGTTGTGACGACAAAAGATAAAAAAAAAAAACCTGTAAAAAAAAAAAATTATATATACTCCTGCGAAGTCGAATCACTGTTTCACGTTTTATAATACGTATTATTTGAAAATATTATACACCACAACTGGCCGATGTCGTGGGGGAGGGGGATGAAGTAACGAATTACGCAAAGTTTCCTTAATGTATACGTATTAAAAATCGCGGTATTCGATTCCGCTTCATTTCATCACACGGCCCGCAACCTCAAACCGTCGTGGTCAAATACGTTCGACGTGGAAAAACTAAAAAGAAAAATTATTATGTCTCCTTTGTAAGCGAGTATTTAATACGCATATATATAAATCGATCGGTGACGAGCGGATATTGTGTACTTTTTTTTTTCAACGTATTGGGTTTCCAACATAAACGCGGTACACTGTCCACGATGGTCATCCCCGTTTGACGTGTCCGAAAACGGAATTATTATTATTATTTTTATTATTATTATTATTATTATTATTATTCATCACAGAACGAACGGGAATCGTTGTAGCGTTATCGAGCTCTATCGATTCGCAAAACCACATTTTCATACGGAGGGCGCACCACACACAAAGCTTTACAAAAATTCATTGTGTTTACACGAACATTACACGTCGTGCGCAAATTATTTATTTATTTATTGTGTGTGTGTGTGTGTGTCGGTTTATTTTCAAACGGTACAAAACGCACGAACGATCGAAACGAATTCATTTTAAACGCTGGTGCGTCGCTAATCCGCTCGTGTGCGCGCTCTACAAGCGTTTCGAATATCGTCCGTAGTCGAATAATTAAATAAACGGTTGTTTTTCGAAGCGTCTATAAAAAAATTAATAAATGCAGTAATAATTGAAATTTTCTCGCTCACTATTTTTACAATCAATCAAATCAACGAATCAACTTTACGATATATATATATATAAAAGCGATTCCAGACATGACCGCGTTGAAAATTTCGAAAGTACAACTGTCGCGTTCGATATTAATTATATTCATTTTTTAATTGAGAAAAACATATTATGTTCAAACACCGTACTCGCATATATATATATATATATTTGTATGATGTGCTATTTATATACGTTTGATCAGAAAAAAAGAAAAGGAAGAAAAAAAACGAGAGGCTGCGGGTGGTAATCCGCGTATGCATTTATTGTACGTATGTTGCGTGTGTAAGTATATAAAAAACTATTAACTTTATTAGAAACGAAACGAAAAACGCCCCAGACAAAAACTAACGACTTAAAAATATATATTAAACACGCAACGATCTGTGAATATATATATATATAATTATTTTTTCTTTCTGGTGAATTCGTGAGGGGGTGTAAGTGATGTGATATTCATAAAACGCCGCCGCAACAATACGTACCTCGTATTCTCCTCATTAATTTATCACTTTAATTTTACTTCTTTTCGACTCTAATAAGAGTAACGCGACAATATATATATATATATATACATATGCCAATCGTGTGCGCGTTAAAATTTCAGCGTGTAAAATAATTTGTATTCGATTTTAAAAATTCGTGTATAGCGTTTTTAAAATTACTTTCAAGTGCGTTCTATCGTTATACGTACATTTTTTTTATTATTTATTTTCTTTAAAGAATTTTCAATTAAATGTAAATATTAAAAAAAAAAAATTTTCAATTTTACCGATTTGTCACAATTGAATTGTCGTCGAAAAGAATAGAAAGTACGATAATTTTTTTTTTTTTAATGACTTCTGTAAGTAAATCAATTCGTTTGTACGAATTTCGAACAAAAAAAAAAAAAAAACGTACAATATAATAATGAGTTTCGGTCTTATTTTTTTTTTTAAACGTATTAATTATTAAAAACCCTTAATAAATTATACACTCGAGTGCTTACAATAATATAAACTTCGGATACACATTATTTATAACACAGTACATTTAAACGAATTACAGATTACGGTCAACTATACAAATAACTATAATACGTAGGCATTATAAACGTATAAAGTAATTTCAATACTTTTTTAGTTTAAATCGGTCACTGTTGTAAAGAATAATTTTTTTTAAAAGTAATTAAAATTCTTTTTTTTCAATCTCTTATGAAAAAAATCCTCCTTAAAACACATTCGTCGAATAATTTTAGAAACGTGCCGGAGGGGGGGGCATACCTACACACTTAGATTGACGAATTATCGTGACAATATACGTATTGCAAAATGAATTTAAAAAAAAAAAAAAAACGAGTATTTGAAAACTCTTACACAAATTCTTTACAATATTCTTCAGATTTAAACCAAATATATTATGCGTACTAAATCATGAAACTAACAAATCCGTGTAGATTTCGTTGAAATAGTCATACGCGCGTTTTACTCAATAACGTCGAATTACTCGAATTTCAAATTGTTCAAAAAAAAAATTAACCACATTACACCTTGTATTAATTTATATTTTTATACGCGCGCGAGAATGTTTCGGATAATAGTATTTACAAAATCATTACTTTTGTAAATAACAATCGATTTTCGATTTTATTATAATTCGAGTTAAATTTAAAATTCTTTTATATATATATATAGCGCAGAATTATGACAATTATAAAATTTAAAAATATCGAATAGAACAAAAGTCATTGCATTTGTCAAATCCCCGCGAGACACCTTATATCGTATATATATTTTTTTCAGTAATTTTGCGATAGCAAACATTCTAAAATCGTACCGAGGCCGTAAAATAAGTAAATAATATATACACATATTTTTTTTTTAATTCGGAAAAGAGTTGAAAAAAAAATCTTCTACTTTATATACCGGGATATACTGTTTCGTGCGTGCGCGTATGAATAAATCAGGGTGGTGTGCAGGTTGTGTACACACGCGTATATATATATATATATATTATATATTCGTATATTATTATGTACTGCGTTCGATATTATATATGTAGCAAATTTCAGATAGACTTCAAACGATCGCGAAATCCCCCTTTTTGAGAATAATAATATTAGTTTCTAAAGAATACGAGTGTAGTAGTAATAATAACAAAAATAAACCTCCGAATGTGCGTTCAAGCGTTCGAAACGAGATTCCTAGTCGTGTAAATATAAAGAAAAAAAGATTCTCGGGAATTTCGAGTATATTAAAAAAAAATATATATATATATCTGTAAGGAGATGAAGAAAAAAAAACGTAATTTTTACTTACTTTTATTTATTTGTTGTTTTTTTTTTTTGCAATTATTTCTTGACGACGATGTGTGAAAATTAATTTTCGATCAGATATGCTTTTTGATAACGTACCGGAATGGCGTTTTCAACATTTTCCCTGAATTTGTTGCTAAATATGAGTTTCAAATTCGTTTCATGAAACAACATATTATGCAAGTTAAAATCGAAAAAAAAAAAATAATAGTAAATTACGTTTTTCTAGTGTTCCGTGGAAATATCGATAAATAATAATCGCTTACAGTTGACTCTCGATAATTCAAACCTTCGGTAATTCGAAGTAAATGCACGGTCCCTTGAAAATCACGCGGTCAATTCGAATAAAAACAATACATTTAAGTACACCCGGTAATTCGAAATTAAATTTTGGGAAACCTGGCCACTAACACGTGACAATTCGAAGTATCATCCGTTCAACGCTCGGCAATTCGAATTATATCCACCAAATGTATTTTAACTGTATTTTTATAATCTTTCTCTTAATAATTTACTATATACAATCGTGTCGACATTTTTCAGCTTATTATTTTCGATAGCTATAAAATTATTATCGTAAGAACCTTATCGTTTTATTTCTTAATCGTCTCTAATCATAATTTAACTCGTTGATAGCCGCTGTTAGCCGAATGTAGTTTTATTTTAGTTTCACTTGGTCGGTTGTAAATTAAAGTTTTTGCGATGAGAAAATGTTTTCATTAACACTCAGTAATTCAAATTTTTTATTTTTTTTTGCTTTCTCGTTATTTTGAACCACTCAACAATTCGAACTCTCGGTAATTCGAAGTTTTTCAACAGTCTCGTCGACTTCGAATTATCGAGAGTCGACTGTATATATATATATGAAGTAATTCGTTCGAATTTCTTTAGGCCTAATAGAATAATGTATAATTTTACGTGAAATAACCGAGACCGCTACTGTTTACCGGGGAGGAAAATTTTTTAATAAATTCCAACGCGATCAATTTTAAACACTATTTTACGTTAACGACTGTAATGAATAGTGACGTGTATAGTATTTATATTATTCGTACGCGTTAGGTACGGTCGTAAGTGTACGTGAGAAAACGACGTTTTCAACCCGTATTATATTATATATATATTACGTCAAATCACATAACTTTTCCACTATTATGGAATGTTTCGAATGAATAGTCGGTCTGTTTTGTGCTCGTGATTTTTTAATTTTTTTTCCACCAAAAAGTGTACATAATAATATTTTCTAAGAATATCGTTTTACGGTTTAAAAAAAAAAAAAAAACACAATCTTCATTTTCGTTTCGTTATACCCCCCGTTTCTATATTATCCGCGCATCGACCGCGCGCACGTGTTTATTTTAAATGTTTATGTGTTAAATTCCGAAATCTTTCCACAAGAATAATAATAAATAAATAAAAAGCGGATTAAACATAGACACACGTGCGCACATTATTATTACTATTATTATTATTATTATTATTATTATTATTATTATTATTATTATTATTATTATTATTATTATTATTATTATTATTATTATTATTATTATTATTATTATTCGTTAAAACGAAGTAGTCGTTTGCTGACGTACTCCGCGTGTCGTGTCAATTGCCTGCGCTCGTATTCCGCCGCACACCTTTATATAATTAAATAATAACACGACGACGACATCATAAACCGATTGCGTTTATATTGTGAATAGAAAAAAAAACATACACACGCACACGTTCGAAGGAAGCAAGACTGAATCTGTGTACGAGAGAGTATTAGATATTTCCTATAATATATCATATGATACGTATAACGTTCAAATACGCGGTAACGTCATTATAAGCTTTTATGGAAATTAATGGATTTCGTATAGAGTTATCTGCGTGCCGTACACACGTTTTACATATCATATATATATATATATATTGTACGGAACTCTTATGACGAGGAAACAGATCGATATGTGTGTGAGTGTCGGTATATATGAATTATTATTATCATCGTCATTAGTGACGTCGCCGAATAGTACTTGGATCGCGTGCAAAGAAATATTATTAGATCGCTCTACCACTTTTAATTCAAGATTAGGGCGTAAACGAAAGCCCCATCTTTAGGATTCACAATGTTTTAGAACTCACCGTACGGAATTTAAGTCATAATAGAAAAATCGCCAAAAAAAAATCAACGAAATATATTTTTTTTTTAATGATTTTTAGTAGCTATTCTTAAATTCTCCACAAACGATTTTTTTTTCAGTGAACGTCAGTACTGATCTTAAAATCGTCGACTTCATGCAGCGCGAATTTAAAATCACGATGGACATATCAAATACGAGTACATTTTTAACCAAACTAATATAATATTTATAATTTTACCATTTGATTTTTCTTTTTTAAAATAATAAAATTTGAAAATACACTGAGCAACGAAATTCCTTGAAATTTCATTTTAACTAACAGGAATTTAGAAGAACCGGTCAAATGTCAGCACTAGCCAGCCCACCGTTCTTTGACATTTACACATAAATCATTCCCGTTTTCGGAAAATACGCCACGTTTTTAAAACGTTTGTGCGATGAGCTTTCGTAGTCTTATTGTTGCTATAACAAATACGCGTGGATTTCAATAATTTGTTTTAATTTCTAAGTGATTTCTCGTATTGCGATGCGTTTTGAGATATGGGAAAATATGACAAAAGTTCTTTTTCCTAACTAAATACACGTCGTATTACGCGCGATTCATTTGAAATGCCAAAGGTTTATAACGGAAATCGGATTTTATTTTGTTTATTTTTTTTGCGTCGCGGGGATTCATTACTACTGTCTCGTTAACTTTTGCAAATGTTACGTACGGTTTTCGAAAACACTTTTTTGTACAATAAAATCCAAAACGATTGCGTTAAAATTCATCCGGGTCGTTTTGCCGCCGATGACCTACATTTCGCGACCTCGGAAGTCGTCCATTTCTTTTTCTTCCGATTTCGATTACAAGTGAAAATTTGTACGTTATGAACATTTTTTTGTGGAGGGGAGGGAGGAAATGCGAAAATATTTAGGATATCGAATGGAATGAAAATTTTGCCGTGAGACGCATATTAATGCGCAGAAACGAATTCAGCTCGGCGTTTTGAACGATGACGTCGCAACGTACGCTCGATGAACCGCACGCGTACATGTGCATAGATGATACGATTAATGGATTAAGACGATATGGTTTGATCGAACGTAAATAACGCTCCATTAAATGTTGTGCTGCGAAGTCGGCAAAACGCAAATAAAACGACGATTCGATTGACATGCATACGTATTTATAATGGGTACGATTTTTATACGAAATACTCGTCGAAATGTATAATTTTTTTTTTTTTTTTTTTTTTTGGCCTAAACCAAACGCATACAATCAGTGTTCTGTAAACTGTAATTTAAAAAAAAATATATATATATGAAATACGCGTTCGAATATTATTACTTCTTTGAGATAAATCGTGTAAAGAAGAAAAAAAATCGTTTATATATTATTAATATTATTGTGTATGACAAAACCGAGCGGAGTTATTGATTTTTTTAGTAACCGAGTAAATTACGCTTGGTCGAGTTAACTATCGTTGGAATTACAAAGTCTTTTTAGCCCCGTTATTCTATTACTCTTTGTATTTTTATTGCCAATTTCGGATCGACATTTTATAATACTTTTTATCAATACAGGTAATCGAAAAGTATAAACGAGTGTATTTTAAAACAATGTATTGAAAATTGAAATCAATTGAAAATGACTTTATACGTGATTATATAAGTACTCATTACAGTAACTTTGTAACATTTCTAACTAGTTTTACTTTCTAGCTTTGAAGTAAGTAAGTATTCAACTTAATGAAATGGTTTTTTTTCGTCTACGAAAAGGCGAAACTACTCGGTGAAATCAGTTTATTCTTCATGAATACGGTCACTAGAATTGTGTAATGTTTTACGCAATACCCACTTTTCTGTAATATGACGTTATCATTTTTACAGCACTCGCCGCCTAAACCACAGCACACGAAATCATCAGAAATATTATCGTAAAACAAAAATTAATTGACATTAATATTTTTTCCCCCTTATGTTATTAAAAATAATAATTAATATATATATATTTACACGTTTTCTATTAAAAGAGATTTAATCGTTTTTTATTAAAAAAAAATATTTACTGGACGGATTAACGCGTTTGATATTCATTCTAAAACAAATACATGTCTTTGACGTTTTAATTTGACCATCGCAACTCGGAAAAATCCGATATAGCATTTACGGTTTCACGAACGCTTACATTTATTTAAAAAACATCACACGCGTCGGCGGCAGGCAGTACTACACATTGCCACATTGCGAAAAAAAATGACACCACGTCAAATTTTAGTGACCGTTTCGAAAAAATTTTTTTTTCTTATTTAACGATACGTACGCGTGCATAACTGATTATTAAATAGTTCTGCGCGATTAAAAACAACGCGTGATTTAGAAAATGTTTTGTCGCTTTAAGTAAAAATCGAATGGGTAACTTTTTAATGTAATCTCTACCCGGTGAATGAAAACTTTGGCGATTATGCGTGCGGCGCTTATGCGGTAACAATGTCGAGTTTGTATGTGTGTGTGTAAAAGTGATAATGATAATGTCGCGCGGCGGCTGAAAAACGGATAAGCTCGAGCGTATACAGATAAAAAAATAAAAAAAAAATGGTTGTAGGGAAGTAGTTGGAGTGAGGAAGAAGCGAATGTGCTACGCATAGGTCTGGAAAATATACATGGTAAAACAGTATTTTCGCCATCTCATTTTGTTCTCTCGTATTTACGTATAATATACTCCCAACGCCGCGGCGTTTAAGTACATTGCACTGCGAATATCGTCCACGGTATAAGAATCCGATGTGTGAACGAACCCCGTAGGACGGAGGACCAGAGATTAGTGGTGCTTTGATGAAAGAGAAAAAAAGGAATTTTTTTACCAATAATAAATACTTATCGTTTTACTGTTGCGCAAGGACGACCTGACGTTGTTGTGAAGCCCAAAATCGACTACGTGGATTCACCTGATGATCGAGCGGACTTCATAGATATTGTCTATCGGTTTATGAGGCAAAAAGTCACCGTCGATTTATTTCTCATCAAAATTCGTTGAACAGCGTTTGCGTATAATATCCGCGTATAGATCAAAGCAGCCGAACCGAGTAGATAGTCGTATATAGGAAAAAAATACGAACTCTATACAGGTCACAGTTAGACAACGACGCTTCGATACGCGGTATCTCCGAAAATGAACGTTTTCTCTTCGCACAAATTTCTTCGACGTTATTGACGGATACAGCGAAGCGAATTGTCGATTCCAGTACCTGCAGATGCGAATAAAAAGCGAAATAATAACGACAGAGGGGGATCGCCAATGTATGTAAACGGCTGCAGTTGTTTAAGTTCTAAAATCACCGAACACGTTTTTGCGTTATTTACGAGAAAAATTAATTTAATAATGTTCCTAGAGTAGTGAGGGGATATTACCCTATTGACTTACTCGTAAATTTATTCCGAACATTTATGCGACGGATGTTTTACCGCAGACACTGTGTTTGGTAACATGAAATGTAAATTTATTGAAGTTTTTTTCTTTTTGTCGTCTTTCTAGAAGAATTCTTTTCCGAATAAATCATATTGCGCAATTATCCTATTGTTGTTAATTAATAAAAAAAAAGCACAAAACACGCGAGCAGATAAGAAACTACAACGAGAAAAGTTTTCCACCCGGTCTTGAAGAACCGTGACGCCGCGGTCCAAGTGATCGGACAAAAGTCGAATGAAAACAAGTTATAAACAACGGACCCGTTTCGTATCTGATTTCGAGTATAAGTTTTTCGCGAAAATACCTTTGAATGCTTCTAGGTAACATAGTAATATAAAAATGTTAAAACAGCGTCTTTGACGTCGAATAAACAATAAAATATTATTTTATTATAATAATAATAATAATAATATTCCAATAATAAATCGTCTTTCGTTTGAATTTCTCCGTTAGTTTCTCGCCACAAACACGATTCTATTTCTCTTCGACATATTTATGTTTTTGATTATTAGTGCAAAAGATATTATACAACTATTACTTGGAAAAATGAGAAGAAAAAAAAATTTTAAAAATTGTGACGGTTTACACACACTCTAGGGATCGTATATTAATATTATTATTATCAGTAGTATTATTATTATTAATATTATTGTTATATACGCGCATGTATAATAATTAATAATAACAAAAACGTTATTATATTACAAAATATTGAACCGGTAAGAGCACTATTTTTCTATTTATTTTTTTTTTTGTTTGTCCAAAACACACGAAAACACATGTACACCTCCTACGTACTTACCGTGTATAGGCGTTTATGCATTATTCATCAGCTCGAGTTATCTGATATATATATTTATAGTTGAAGATCGTATATAGAACGAAAGAAAAGGGGCAAAAAAAGTTCTCCTAAACTAAGTTTAAAACAGTTTGCTATCAAATTCAATTTACGGTACAGTAACGTTTTATATATAACATTATTTTCTGCTCGTCTTGTTATCAATTATTGTAAAAATACTCGGCGATTGAAATTCGGAGAAAGCAACTTCGCACGCGAGAGATTGTTGCACACGAGCGCAAAAGACGAAGAAAAAGCACAGCATATCTCTCGAGACACAAATGTTGCCAATACTACCATATTATAATATACGAACGAAGGTTATAATTAAGGTCAGTTAAATATACGCACGTTTTTGTATAAAAACAGGGATTTAGATATTTCCTCGTCAATTGATCTATATACGAATAAATTCAAAGTAGTGTTATAGGCGGTACGAGGTTTGGTGCGTTAGGTTTTATTCAAATTTCAAAAAAAAAAATATGTGTCTATATATATATATATACATATATATATATATATATATATATATATATATATATATATATACATATATATATTTCATAGTATAAATTTTCTCTCGCAAGCTTTCTCGATAATACGAAATATTTTTATAAAATGTAAATATCGTTTACGTAAAAAAAATATATATATATTAAAGTAAATTTTATTGTACACATAAAATTATTATTAACGTCAAAACTGTGTTCGATCTTATAAGTATCTATAAAAATCGCAAAACGGATAAATTTTGATTATTTATTTGACGTCTTGTTTATTTTTGCACGCCGTTAAAATATATTGATTTTTTTTTTTTTTAATACGCGATATCAAACACGAATAATTTTGTAAGTAGGGATATAACACATTGCCGAAAAATTGCTTTAATACGTATAACGGAAAAAAGAAAATCGATAGTACTGGAAAAACGGGCTTACTATAAGACATTGTCGATTATCCTGTTGTGCAAGCACTGCGATTTATACTACGCCGCTCATCGCCGATACGATCATCAAACGTTGGACATGCGCTTCGGATTAAGAATAATATACACAGCAGCGGGACCTTTTGATAAGCTCTCGCATAATCGATGTGCGCAAAACTTAATCTTAAAGTCCAACGTATTTCAAAGTAGGTAATCACGAACCGTTTAAGTAAATACAGTTTTATAAGTTCCGTTTAAACATTTGAGTTTTCGATTAAACGTATTCTATAATCTTCGTTATAAAATATTAATAATAATAATACATATTATGACGATTTTTAAGTTAAACGAGATCATTTATTTAAACTCATATTGTCGCAACGAGTTCAACACTGTCGATTGTAATCGTGAGAACTTTTAACCGTTCAAACATCTAGATCGTATTGAGTTCACGTTGTTTTCGACTTATTTATATTTAAATAGAGAAAACTTTAATAATCGTTGTTATTATTATTAAACTATTATCGTTCATTTTGTAATATACAGATAGACCATTGTGGTGTATATTTGACGACTGAATTTACTCTAATTTTGAATTGAACGCATTGTTTACGCAGAATCTCCTCCGCCTCCCCTACCAATTACTGTTTTCTGTTAAAACTTGGGAAAATACGAAAAAATATTATGGCCGAGAATAATTTGATTTTCTCCGTAAATAACGAATTTCAGTCACTTCTTGGACTCCGCTAACATTACCCGTCTAACATACCGGTATATATATAGATGAGTGGTGATGGGGTCGAGTATCCCTCTGTTGACCACAGCGTCGTATAGCGGCTGACGACGGCCAACGGTCTGTCGCGCCACTATTTAGTATTTGAATGACTTATCCGTGTACATTATAAAATCAAATGCTATTATCGATCGTTTTCAAAGCAAACTGTTAGTGGTCCACCGATTTAACGGCAGTTTTTCCAAAATCACGTTTTTTTTTCGTTAACGCTTTTCCTTCAATTCACTGTCGATTCCATTACACCTCTGCAGTTGTACTTGTCGCCGATGAACATTTTATCGGGAGAAGTCGTGTTTTTTCTTTTTTTTAATACTACTCGCAATTTCTTAAGTTTCGTATACACCGTTCTAATTTATTTGCACGATCCTGTTGCCGTAAATATACCACTTCATGAACAATTATCTCTTTTTTTTTTAACTAAATACTTTTTATTATACGCAATTACGTAATTATATTAAGAAGCATATTCTAAATACAAGGCGTGTTCGCTTAAAACTGTATTTTTTATCATATTATAAGTTAAACGTGCCTAATTTACATATTAAATTAGTAGCTTTTTTCTGTTGCTTTCCTGAAAAATGTATAAATATATAATGTCACCTGCAACAAAATTTGCTTTTTAATCTCATAGAATAAAAGGGAGTGCTATACAGTTTTATAAAATTAAAAGTGATCGAGGAAAAAAAATATATATGTTCAATACATAATAATAATAATAATAATAATAATAATAATAAATTTAAATTAACAACACATTATTGCGAGTAAAATTAGAACTACTCGTCGATGTTGTTTTTCTATGAAAAAGAAAACACAACATTACAATTTTATTTAAGTGGCAATTTTCAGTTTAATGATGAACTACGTACGTTTTAAGTCCTTTCGTCTCCGCGTAAAAACGATTAAAATTTTAATTAAAAAGAAAAATTGGTTTTTAACGATACTTTAAAAAAATATTCTGTTTTCTCTGTTTAAAATCAATTGTGGTAAGTTTCAACAAATATTTACTCTTACGTTGTTATAAATATTAATGATTTTTTTTCAAGATCATACGTATATCGATATATATATATATTATGTGCATGTACGAAGAGAATGTGCTGTGAGGGTTTTTATATTATTGTTTTATTCACACCCGCGGATGATCAAATCACTATTAATAATTACCGAGTTCAATAGGAAAAAAAAAGAAAATTTTTTTTTTTTTTATACAAATAGAACGTATAACGCGAGTTGTCGCCGCCAATACGTATAAGACAATATTTAATTTCCGTTTATATTTTGACGTGTTATTATAATTTTTTTTTGTTCTTTATGTTACAGAAAACAATAGCGGAAAACAAAATTTTGGACAGTGTTTTGTGCGACGCTGGTACGTATATAATATATAATATATAAATATATAATATATAAATATATAATATATAAATATATAGAGACATTATTTCACAATTCTGCGCGTGCAGGCTCGTATAAATGCGCGTACATACATATATAAGCGTTAAAGCATTGCATTGGTTAACCGTTAATCAAAAAACGTTTAATGTTAAAGTTATATAACGCGCGGGAACACTATCGTATTTATCGTGTTGAAACGGTCACCGCGGTCGAACTTGGTCAGCCGTATATTTAAAGTATTATATCGATTTCGCACACTCATTTACCAGTTACCCGACGATACGATGCTTCCACCACCCGCTCTACACACAAAAACCCTTTTCGCGCAATTCTCTCGCCTCCTATATTCTAATAATAATAATAATAATAATAATGATAGTATACTCGACGAACACGCAAAACGGTTCATTGAATACGTGTATGGTAATCATGAACGGTAGTGTGATAATATAAGTCTTATTATATCTCTTGTAATAATAATAATAATAATAATTTTTTTTATATACATAATTTATTCATACGAATTTTAATAAGTTACAAATGATATTCGTATATACAGAATTAAACAGGATTTTTAGAATAGTTTCTGACCGGTCAACGTCAGGGCGGCGAGACGATAGGTTTTCATTTTTTATTTTTGTTGTTTTAAGGCGGCCTCTTAATATAGGACGATTCGCGCGTGAAACTAACTAACGAGTTTGTATTAAAAGTAATTCAACGTTATGGATTATGTATTTGATTATAGTTATACCATCATAGAGCGTGTACGTCGGTTTTTGCGCCTTCCGGCATATTAGCAATAACGCCTGCAGCGGCGACAACTTTAATGTTTCCGATCCAGGCCAGGAACAACATTTATTATATAAGTCTCTTTCAAGCTTGTTCCTTCAAGCACGATTAACAAAAACACTTTTTCCAGCTTGGCAGATTAATCGCAACACTCAATTAGACAATTTGTTTTAATACGTTTAGTACAGTGCAGCGTTGCGATTCAATTCTGTTCAACGTTTTCCTCGAATGTCGTATCGCTTGATTGTCTTTCGCGAGTTTCCTTTAATGATTATCGTCCAATGGAACATCACTCTGGGATCTCTCCGGGATGGGAATTCGAAAGTTCTACTTTATTTTTAGTCTTATCGGTTAATGGGTTTGTTCAGTTCTATTAAAGTCTCTTTTTTCTTTTAAAACGTGAGCGTTGAAAACACACACGCACACATATGTAGAAGAAAATTACTCTTGTATACATAATCTAACGTAAACTATGACTTGATCCTTCGCCGAAGATATTTCTATAAAATACAAAAAAAAAAAATCGCCCGCACACGCTTGTCGATTCGGTACGGTTTCACGCGAGATTACCTCAAAGTTTAAAAATATAATCGAGTTTATTTTAAACACTTTACATTTATCACGATATTTTTTTTTCGTTCATTGGACATTTTTTCGTTTAAAACATAACTTTCACAGAGGAAACAGTAAATATTTGAATTGGGCTGTTGCTAACATACGCGGACCCATAACGATATATGGTGTGTGCAAGTTTCCCTGTCTGTGTAATAAGCTTATTAGATATAATGATATTGTTTTTATGGATCGAAAAATATACCTTTAGTGATTTTTTATTCGGTAATTTTATAGTAGAAGGCTATGCGTTGTCACATCTTTATTGCCCTATAACGCGAGAGAGAGAGCTATTGATTTTCCTGTAGATGTATATGCTCGTTCTATATCTACTACTATAATATTACAATTTCATTCTTCGCCCAACAGATCACAAATAATATTTGTTCACTCTATTATGAAACGAAAACGCGGTTAAACCGTGGCGAACCTGTGAACTATCGAAAAAGAAATATTCCTTTGTCTTTGGGAATTATTCGTTGTGGTTGTAAATCATTATTGTTTTCCGGGGTTTTCTACCCCGGTGACGATGAAATAAGATGACTTATATTATAGTCTAAAACGGTTCACGAATTCTGAAGAGACCGTCGACGTAACTATCGTTCAGATCGGTCGATTAAATTTGGAGATTACCAAAAGCGTTCCATTTTTATTTATAATTTAAATAATTTCTTTCGACGGATTATAATATTATTATAATATGCCATCGCACAATAACGAGCGTTTTTCATTGTATGTCAATCATCCGAGTTTAAAATTATAGGCTTTATTTGGTTCGAAACGTTTATTTTATCGATCGCACGTCATACTGCGTACGATGTGTGAGAGTGGTGAAAAAAAAATGTGTACGTAAATACCAATTTATATATACAAATAATATTTAATCGAAACGGCTGAGGCGAAGCGATCGCTCAAACCATGTGTGAAATCAAAATCAAAATCGGAAAAAAATTCGCGTATTTTATGCGGTTAAACGACACAAATATAAAATTATAAAATTATTATTAGTGATTTTCTTTTTTCAATTTTCAAAATAAAAAATAAATCGTCTTCCGAGTTTGCGACAAATTATATAATAATAATAATAATAATAATAACAAAGCGTATTATCTGTTCGCGCGTGTAATTCATTATAATATATGAATACGATACCACACTATATAGAAACAAATTGTCGACGCTAAACCTCCAACCAATCTCTGCTACTCGGTTTCAGTTTATAAATGTGTGAGTGCGTATATGTCGTCTACTCTTTTGGGAAAGGAACGACGGGGAAAATTGAAAAAAAAATTACACGCGTAAAACTATTGTATTTTTCAAAAGATACTCGAAAAAAAAAACGCGCGCACAATGCATTATAATAACTACGTCACGCTTTGCTTAAAAGTACACTTTGTGTACGATAGAAGTCATTTATAGTCTTAAACTGACTTGAACGCAAAAGTACATGGTCTGATGGAAAATTCAATAACCGTCGTCGTTAATAATAATAATAATAATAATAATCGTATACCGCAGATATCGCAGTGATACTGTTTTTGCTATTTTCGTTCAATAGTTTCAAAACTCGTCTGAAGGCCAATGAATTTCTTATTTTTCCGGGTGTCATGAAAATCAATTTATTCGGCCGCATATCACAATATTGTCTTGTAGCCGTCTTAATTCCTTGCCCAGTACCGTGGTCTGACAATATTGCAATATTTTCATAATCGATAAAAAGAATATGCCTCAGATTAATTGTTCCCGTGCAATAGCTCCTTTTTGCAATTTCTTGAAATTTCTCGTGTTCGCGTTTACAACAATACACACGCGTATGGTTTTATTGAAACGTATAAAATGCTGGTCTCCTTCGCACGATAATTCCCGACTGGCGTTTAATTGCTGAAAACTATTGTGCGATGTGCAAAAGGAACGGTAAGCGTTAGCGACGAATGAAATATAACCCGCAGAGCAACGGCGGCGCGAAAGAACGTCTTTTCCTCTTTTTCATTTCTTTTAACGATAAATCCAAATATGATTCGGTCGTTATTCGGTGTGGAAAACTAAGACGGGGTACAGTTGCACGGCCATAAAGGCTAAGCCGGTTGAATTTCCAACACGATATTATATATAAAAATATATTGCGGAGACATCCTTTTACCACGCATTATAATATATATATATATATATAGTTATAATTTTTTCTCGAAACGTTTTTATGTTTATTTTTTATTGACGTCTTGGCCAACCGTTGGTCCAAGAACTTTCCTCTAATCCCGTGGATTACGCCGAACTACTGTATATATGTAATATACAGGCGTAAATTTATTTTCTTCCTCTCCCCGGCCAGACGTGTGCCTACACCTATACAATTCCATTACACGTATATCGTTAAGTCCGTATACTGCACCAAGAGTCCTGCTCAACCTGCAATGATATGTGAATTCGTGTGTGGGAGGTGGGTGGGATTAGGAAACAATTTTTTCAATAGATTTTTTACCAAATTTTCGTTTCACAATAATTCATTTTTCTCGATAAATGTACGAATTAGATATGAAAAATCATAAAATTTCCATCGACAAATCCGTCACGCCCAGAAACAATATATAATACGACCGTTCATCCAGTTTCAGTCGAACCTTATTACCGGTACGTTCTTATTTTTGTCAAACTGACGTAACGTACACTAACGCGACTGCGCGAAAATTATTAATATATACGTGCTATTTTCATTTAATCTCGTGATCCAACGACGCGGCGCTCAGTTATAAAATAATAAGAATAAGAATATAGTTAGTTTAACTTGAAATCGGATCATTTGAACAATATGTTTTTTCCTCGATTTTTTTTTTTTTAGAGGAGGGTGGATGGAGGTCAAAATGAAATGGGAAAAATTGGATTGGGAATAAAACCGTAGTATTCGCGACTAAAATATATATTATCAAACTATATTATAAAATAATCAATAAACTGTATATATTTTCAATATTTTTCGAACCTAAACGCTAATACTTCGTTGGCAAGTTAAAAGTCAAAATTAACTTACCCAACGCGTTATTTTTTTTTTTAATACGTTTTAACTCAATCAGTTAAGTTCAATTGGTCAATAATTTTTATAAAACCATCGAAATTAAGTTAAATTACTAACGACATATTATATAGTTAACGCGGAATACTATAAATAATATTGTTTATACCTCTTATATAGTGTTTGATAACATAAACGTAATACTGTATCGAAGACACTTTTTAACGGTAATTAGAAAATTTTATCTTTGAACGTAACTCATATTTTATATATATGAGTTACGATATATATATATATATCGACTTAATTTAAATAATTATTTTACTTCCTCAGCTCTGCAGATAAGTAATATAAATAGTATTCATGTAGACAGTACAACTTGATACAAAGTATAATTTGTATATTTAGTAAATACAACAAAACTCGATATAATATTATACGTAATTTTAACACAACAAAAATACAAATTTCGAAATTCGTTTAATAAACAAAATAAATATTATTAAAATTATTATTTGACGCGTAACATTCTACGACGATCGTTGCAGAATAAAAAGATATATTCGTCATTATAATTAATCGCTTTTGATTTTTATCCCTAATCCGTCATTGGTAAAATCAAATTTCCACTGAAAAACAACGATTTAAAAATTATATAACTATAATATATGAAAACGACATGGATAAATCTACAACATATATATTTAATAATAAAAAAAAAAAATTGGGTTATTACACTCCTGCGGAGGTCACTTAATATTATATAATAGTATAGCTGTTGAACCTTATAAAATATATGTCTCGATGAGCTTATTCAGCTATAGTATTAAAAAAAATATATTATTATTATTATATATAAGGCAACGTTATTGTTTATCGATTTAATTCGATTTGTTCCCGCGAAAATATTTTTTTTTCTACTGACAGTGATTGCACATCGAACAAATTGTAACAAATTTAACACATATAACACAAACACAGTCAATCGAAACAGTCTCATACGAACGATCGCGTGTAAACACTACAATATTATATAACATAAATCGTATATATTAATCAAATTGAATATTTATGAGAGACACGCGATATAATTATATCATGATACGGTGTAGTATAGGCGTACCAATGGACGGGCGTCACTAAAACCGATTTATAGAGGAGAGGAGAACTCATTAACCGCTCTACTGATTGCTGACTTGAGTTTAGTTAACTTCACCCGTCCCTCTCTTGTAAAAAATAATGAAATTTCCTTGCTACGCTTGAAATTGTCAGACATATCATAGGGGAATTATTCTGAGAAATCGATATGCCTTTTAGCGGTTTTCACTCGCGGGGCACATGAAAATTACTAGTAAAATAAAAAAAATTTACCAGCAAAATTTCACGTCGAGTGAGGGGAGGTGGACGATTTATAAAAATTCGTTATCATACAATATATATATAATTTGAATTCAAATAGATAAAATCCGATACGATTAACACTAAATCGTCACTATTTCCAATGGCGAGTTGAAAAATTGTAATGTATTTTAACATTTTGTGGTATATACTTATATACTCGCGTGACGATAAATTTGTTCTTTTATAAAATGTAAACGTTTCACTCGTATATATATATATATATATATATATATATATATGTATAATATGATGTTTATTAGTTGAATAAATATCTAAAAATATTTACGATAAATATTACTGTTCGTAACATAGAAAACTATGTAATAAAACTATTTTATTCGTATAAAATCGTTTAGTATTATTATAAATGCTACTGGAAAAAAAAAAGCGTTTTTGCATTAAAAACGTTCGAAAAATAAAATCACGCACATATATATATAATATATAGTATAAAATCTATACTATAAATGCATGAATATTTCGAATAAAACTAGCGTTCGATCGAAGCGCACTATTTTTCGAACAGCTGTTAAATGTTTGAAAGCGCTTTTAACGAGTATCTAGACTACATTTTAAAATAAAAAAAAATCGAGGAAACGATGCTTTTAATAACAACTACGTCGCGCAGTGCTTTATAAAATGGCTTTTTTGCTTTTAAAACGTGCGGGCATATTTATTTTTCTTTCTTTCTCGTTTCGGCGTATTGTGGTATTTAATATCGCGTTCTAACGCGGGCGCGTCATCAAAGTTGAAAATCCTCGCTACGAATTTTAAAACAAAATAAATAAAAATAAAAAATGCCCGCCGACCACCACAAGCGAGCTGTTTATTTGTTCGATATAACTAATCGCACACATACAGCCGAGGAAAACTCGATTTTTCGACGAAAAAACAAAAATAAACAAAAATATATTATAGTCAGAATTTATACGACGACATCGAAAATGCGTACGTCATGGGCGAACGTCCAGATTTTTGTTTTTTTGTTTTTCTGTTTAATGATAAATACCCGTTTTTTTTTTTTTTTATTTTCAGTATTTACAAAGCGAAGTAACGGAATTATATATATATATATATATGTACATACATACACGGTTTAACATTCGTTCGAAACTGTTTTATAAACACCACGGCATTATTCGAACGATGTGTGTATACACTCTAACGCTGTAGACGTATTTAGGATTTTGCCGCGCTCCGTTATAAGTAAACACACGTTATAACGCCGACCCGACTGCTCAACTTCCCTTTTCGACATTCGTACGAAACGATTCCGATTTGCGTTTCAACGACGTTACCCCAGCATCGATTCTAACTCGCATCGTTTATAAAATAATAATTACAACGATTATAGAATTCTTCCACATTGATTTCCGCGTACCGAATTCTCACCTACGCGCGGCAATTATACGTATATTGTGTCGTGGTGTAAATACGGTTTAACGCAGCGAACGCCGTTGCGGCCCCGGCGACCGAGAGACGACCACGTACCACCCGTGCAAATGACCGAATTATTTGGTATACGTTTGAAAGTTGTCGAATCGTACACTACCGAAATATACTTTCCCTGCGGTTCCAGAACACGAATGTATTACGCAACATACTGCATATGTGTTCGGACAGGGGCGATCGATACGTCCGCCAGGAATCGTGGCGGACATCGTGGTCGGAAGAGGAGGACCGGCGGTGATTAATCAAACGGAAATTATTCTGCAACACGGTTTATGAATCCGATCGGAACCGGTCGGGAAAATTTCCGTTACGAAATTATCCGGAACGGAGCTCCGAAAGTTTTTAAAATGTTAAAACCGAGTTTACACGGAGAAACCGGTAAGAAAAACCAAAAGCGTGCCGCCGGGTGCCGAAAAAAAGTAGAGTACGCATTGGACCGCGTTGTGCGTATTGGACGCGCCGTCGTTGCGGTGAAGGCGCACGCGACGGCCTAATCGAATCACGCGAGTGCGCGACTAGGGCGGTGGTGCGGTTCCGGGAGAGGAGACCGCCGGCGCGCCGCAGATGTCGTCGGCGAAGGGAAACGGAAATGGAACAGCAGCGGCGCAACGTCCGACGCCGCGAAATTTCCGGGACTCGTCGGCACCGGCCGCCGGAAAACGGATTCTCCGTCGCCGCTCGCCACCGCCGCCGACGACTCGCGCAAACAGTTGCGCAATTACAATTGCGCGCGTCTCCTGCCCGCAAACGCTTTTCGGTCGACTTAATTTGGACACACGCGCCGTATCCGCGGGAATTCCGCCGGCCGTCCGGCTGCCGCCGACGCAATCTCCGGCCGCGGCTCGAAGAACGGAACGGACGAGAGATGAACTCGTATAGGAGACGGTAATTCGGTTAACCCGTTTGAGCGTTACGGCAGTACGCGGCGAAAAGAAAACAACCGCGCTCCTGATTCGCGAAAGCGATTTTTTTCGTTTTCACGAGTCGAGGGCGACCGATTTTTAAACGTGAAACATCGAAAAAACAAAATAATAATTACAATAATACATATGCTTAGTAATAATTAGAAGTAATGCGGTACAACAAAGGCGACGTAATATCGCGCGCAATGTTTTTATGTCGCACGAGTACACTCACGCAGTACTACCGCTATCCCTTTTCGGCCTTGTTGTCTGCGCATTCCAAGTCCTCTCTTACCTCGCATTCGGTTGGACATTTTCGTCGAATACGAAAAAAACAAAACAAACGTTCTTTTCTTTATCAACATATAATATAAACACCAGCGGTTCTTGTACTTTTTTTCATAGTAGTACGTGCGTTACCGTCGGACGAAGGACTTTTTTTCAAACCACCTCTTACCGATTTTCTTCCGAATAACTTTCTTCTTCTTTTTTTTTTGTACAAATCATTTCACCTTGTTATTATTATAATCAATAGATTATATACAAGTATATTATAAAACGCATAACCGGAGTAATTGTTACTTGTTAACTGTCTAATACGGAACTGTTTCGATCGTGTACGATTGCCGGTGAAATAATTTTGAGTAAGAGAGGCATAAAATAAGTCATCGGATACGAGTTCTGCTCAATAATTATTTTATTTTACGATAAACTGTTAAACGCGTTTGAATGTTTTCTGATAAACGTTCGTCTAATACCTACAATTACGTATCTATTAGTAGTATAACGATAATAGTAACAAATGGATTTTCTGTTAAAAATCTCGCGATTAATGACAAATTCAACTGGTTTTATAATTCGTAATCGACGTTGTGAATGTGAATGTGAATGTAATATAATGTATTAAATTTTTTTAATCATAGAAGCGAATTTTCGTTAAACAATGTAATATACACCGTAAACAATAATAGATATTTATTATCATATTACGATGAACGGCAGTAAAAAAAAAAACGTAGAAAAATAATATTACGTTATGATTACGATTTAATGCTTTTGATGATTTGACGCTTTATGTATGGTACACTCGTGTATGTTATAACGCGTTAAACGACATAAAAGGATTTGTGTGTTACTCCTATTTTTTCGGATTTTATTATTATTTTTTTTTTTTTTTTTGAAGAAAAAAGTCCCACTGTTGAATTCTGTAATTTTAATTATAACAACGCGTACGTATAATATAATATTAATTTAATTTAACCACGAGTTGTTCTCATTGTAATAATAATAATAATAATAATAATAATAATAATAATAATAATAATATATACGTTTTCATTGCTCTGGATTGCTTTGTCATGTAACAAAGTTTACGCGTTATTCAGTGCGTACAAAATATATTATGTGTAACGTAAATGAACGTCAACGAGGATTCAGTCATCGTTATAGTTAAAATATTGCTTTATTTTTCTTTTACGAAAATATAATTTTTGTATATAAACGAACGCAAATGAACATCCGTAATTCCGCCCCCCCCCCCCCCGGTTATAAATTCGAAATATTATTATTATTATTGTTATTGTTATTATTATTGTTATACATATTTTATAAACGTAATACAAACAAGATCGTCGTATACGCATCACACAATATAATCGCATTTAAGCATAGGATAATTAACGTTGAAATATTAACGTAAAAATAAAAACGTATTTTTTGTCTAAAACTATTCACGTAGTATATCATCATCATCATCATCATCATCATCGAATAGTACGCGGTTTTTCGAAAATTCTGTGTAAATAAACGATTTGATTTAAGATTCATTTTATGATAAAATATAGTATCGAAACCCCCCCACAACGTCAAAATCATTAATATTTTAATTTTATATCGACGTAATTTTTCACGCGATTTCTTCGATCGTTCGACGCGCCGCCGAATGTTACGCATTCAAAAATCTAGCGCAGCGTTTTCCCATCCCGTGTGCCGTCATGATTATTATTAATAAACGTTTACGTTAAATGTCCGGTAATTGGTGATTATCTGATTCGAATTATCGTCTTATTGAAATAACGGAATAAAAATTATTTTCTTTCGCTGTTTCTTATTAAATAATTTATCGGGGTCAGCGTTTAATCGTCCGCTGTGAATTAAATCCATTACGATTACAGTGTTTTTATTTAAACGGAAATTTTCTTATTTTTCCGCTCTTCGAACGTCACAACATCATTATGATATTACGTGAATTCTCCTAACGAACACGCCGTTTTAAATTGCTTACACTAGTACGACGTATAATAAATAGCCTAATATAAAAATAACATGTGTGCACTCGTGTTTTCAAAACAATACGCATTTCCATTAAAACGAGATCATTTTTTTTTTGGAGATTTAAAAAAAAAATCGATTTACCTAGGTACCTGTTGAAAGAACAGAATGTACGTTTAACAATTTAATAAACACGTGTAAAACACGAGATTGGATACAATAACGTATTAATAATTCACGTGAGTTTATAATAAATATTTGTTAAAACGTTTTTTTAAATTTTTTTTTTTTTTTTGTTTAATTTTTCTTATAACGTCGAATGCGATCGAAATAATTGAAAACGAAATAAAGGAATTCATCCGTGTGTTTTTCCGAAGGCAAATCGCCTTTTGAGTATAGAGATAGTATCGAAAATTTTCGAACGGGATTAACAGAAAAAAAAAGAAAAGGAGAAATAAATGAAGCCGATTTGGTTTTTTTCTTTTGGCACGACAATGTTTTTTTTTCCCCCATAAATATACGCGAGTATATTAAAACCTCGAAAACGTCAAGTTTCGACTCCATCCGTTTTTCGTACCTTCGACGAACGCAATATCCGTACGACGTACGTAGTCAATAAAATGTAAATATCGGTCTCGTATATGCTCGCGATAAATGATATTATGAACGAGCACAAGAGTTGTCAAAATTTTACGCCGTTTTAAGCCGATGTTTACAACGTATTATCGAGTATAAATAATGGAAGTCGCTGATTTAAAAATACGATTCCGAATGAAATTTTCGAGTTAAAAACAAAAAAAAAAAAAAATTAATTAAATCTCCATAATAACAAACTAATATATTCGTTAGTTTTCGTTTTGCATTCCGAACGGATTCCAACTGTTCCGAACGAAACAGTCGTGTTTCGCTTCCGCGGCGGCAGCGAATCGCGTCTAGTCCGCTGTATACACACTTCAGACAGGTAATTTTCCGATTTTCTCAAACGCGCGTATAAAAAAATAAAACACGTCTGACGAGCTTTCGACACACACACACACCGATGAGAACAAATGAGGCTTGAAAAAATTAAAAATCGCGTTTCGACACCCGACCGGCAAACGCGTATAACGTCTTAGGAGTATTTTATTTTATTTTTTTTTTCGTAGAAAAATATCGATCACTGCGTTTCACGGGTTTTGCGTACCGAAACGATTTTCTTGACGATCGAGCCACTTGTCTTTTTTCGGCACGGTCGCGGTCGAAAAACGCACCGCCGACACGCGTGTCTGAAAGTTTTTTCGAAAAATAGTGGCGCGCGTAAATAAACACGTTTATAGTGAAGAAGAAGAAGAAGAGAAGAACGCCGCGTTCACCTTTCTTGTCACGAATCCAAACGCGCGTATAATTGTTAATTAATTATACGTAGTTAGTTAATACGGGGTTTTAGACGAGTTAATTGAACAAACTGTATAATTAGACATTTGCAATCGTTTCGCGCGCACTCCACTGTCGGCGGTAAATTATCATACGCGCCGTGGCACGTTTCTCCGGATATTAAATAATATCCTGGAGGAAGTAAGTCGCCGCGCAGTCAGGACGCGTTCGCTTCCAACGGTAATTATGTTAAAAGAGACGTTGCCGAGAGGACTATTGGGACGGCTTCCCGGTCCTCCGGTACGTCTCATCTCGTTCGCTTGGATTTAACTGGTTGCGGTGGAGTGGTGGATCCGTAACGTTCGCCCGCGCCGAAGTGTTTCGTTTTCTTGTCACACGACGTTTTCCAGAGCACTTGATTTATTCCAGTCGGCAAATTCGACGTTGCAGCGAAACGCCGTCAAGTCAGTCGGACCTTAATAGTTGGACGATCATTTTAATTCTGAATGCACGCGTTTTAACTCGCGAGCCTTTTTCTTTTTCCTAAATTCTGTATAAGAAAGCACATCAATTATACAGGATTTGTGTATTGTAACAATTTAACGCGCGCGTTCGAACACGATTTTAACGAGTAATCTTATCGACTCTTCATAAAAATTCTCGTCAAAAAACGTTATTTATATAATAATACAAATCGAAATTCATTGTAACGCATTCACTGTAAACACATATAATACTATAGGATTTGCTTTTAAATATCGTATACAAAACTAATCACTTTTTAAGAGCGAATGTGACTAAACCGCAGTAAACGTTAAATAATTGGCGAACGTCTAAAATAAACGAGTAAACGTGTTAAACGAGTGTACAATGAGGAAAGACGAATTCTTACGTTCATTAAATTTCATTGAGATACGCGAAATAATAATAATAATAATTCAGCGATTTAATTAATTCCGTTAATCAAAAACTGCCGGTTTTAAAAGACGTCGTCGTATACAAAACGCCGAAAACTCTTGGCCGCTTACGCGGGACGCGCGGCTATAAATTAAAGATAACGTTAAATCCATTTTTAGACGCTTTGTTCGGACGGTTTTCTCAAAAAAAATAATAATAATAATTTATAATAGTTAGATAGTAATAGAATGAATTAACAATTTTTTGTTATATTAATATATTGTAATAGCCGATCGCGTTTTTTGTTTAATGAATTTATGACGTTATTGTATCTTATCGTCAAAAACGGAAAACTCGTTAAACGCGCAAGTGCAAGTTATAAAAAAAACAACGAATTTTGGAGGAAAATTGTTTTTTTTTTCAACAATCTTATAAACGAGCGTTTTAAACGCGCCGTTCTGCGAGACCTGCGTTGTCTTAACAGACTACACTAAACCACGTCGTTATATATATACTGAACAATTATTGAGGAGAAAAATGATAAGAAGCCTTTTAATTGGATCGCGTTTAAATCGTATAACGTACACGTACACTTTTTTTAACGACGTCGATTTTATTGCAACAATCGTCATAATATTAGGTGATACACTTTACTTATATGTATACGATTAACTAAAAACATTTTTGTTTTTTTAACATTATTTTATCGTAATACGCGACGTTAATGGTTAGGTTAAATTAAATTATTAATTGAGAATTGTCAGTTTTTCTTTTTTTTTTTCCACAGCTACGATGACTGTTTAAAGACAATTGTGTGCGATCGGCGAATTTCGCGAACTCGGTACAGTCCTCCCGACGTTGTGATAATGAGTTAGAAAATAAAATAAGCGTTAATAATTAAGTTAATCTTTATCAAGTTACCAATGTTAATTACGGTAAAAATTAACTTTGATCTTAATAAATACTTTCTATTTTTTTTAGCGTAATAACTCCGAGCGAATTATTTTCGAAAAGAATTATCGAAATTAAATTAATATATGCGACAGCTGATGCGACGCGTCAAATACACTACAATTTATACGGCGTTTGATAATATTTATAATATGAGTATGTGAAACAAATGAAAATTTACATTTAAACGAGCAAGTGTCATGGGTGATCCAATGCGATTTTTCGCGCTGTACTTAGCTAATATTAAACAATTCGAACTTTTCACTGAGTTCAGTTACTTTTTTTCTTCTTAAAAGCAAAATACAAATGGCTCTTAATTTGACGAGTGAAAGAAATTAGTGGCCTAGTGGTCGGTTTTCGAGAACTTCGCGAAACACGTCTTAATAAACGTAATTGTAACATCATATTTTGTTATAACATAGTTTGGACGGACGAAATCTGATTGCACGCGACACAGTTTCCAACGTTGAATTCAATACATATATTAAATACGTAACATCTCTTTTTTTTTCTTTTTTTTTTTTGGAAAAACGAATTTTTTAATAACTTGTGTATTGGGAAAAGTACAAACGAATTTCGTTCAATAATTACGCAATAGCACCGATATCCGATTAACACGCCGAATAAATTACACCACAGATCGCGCGAAGTATGCGTGTTATTTTCGACTTTTCGAATGTGTAGATCAAAAAAAAAAAAAAAAATTACCAAATAAATAAAAATTCCAATTCTCCAAGACCATATTAATAGCGAACTCGCGTTATCAAGTAAAAAAAAAAAATAAATAAAAACACCGATCGAGAAAATAAAACGCGATGAATTCGAAGAAAACGTTTTCTATATATATAGTATATAAATACACGAATACGCGCGATCAATACGACATTTATTATAAATGCCAGTAGTAATCTGTTGTGTTCGGATGTTTTTCGGACCGTGATAATAATATAATGTAGTGCGTGCGCTTAAAAAAAAAGAAAAAACCGAGAAACGCAATAAAACACAAATTCCCGATATAATCGCGGATTTCTTTTATGTTCAAATCAAAAAAATAAATAAATAAATTAACACCGAAACCGAGCGCGTTTTGTTCTATTTTTCGTATTTATGTAAAATGTTCCTTTCGTTGGCGAGTAAGTAAAAAAAAAATAATAATAAAACGGCTACATCGTAAGAACGCGCGCGAACAAAACATTATTTTGTATTAAAATTATGTACCATTTTTCCCGTAAAAATAAACGTGTTATATTTTTTTGTTTTGTTGAAGTCACGTTAAGGTCACCAGATTTATATGCAACGCGTAAAACATATGAATGGACAACACACGAAACGTATAATAAAAAAAAATCCTAAACGTCTATTTTCACGTAACGTTCACGTTATTGTGTATTTCTTGAAACGTCCAACGACGAGAGAGAGAGAGAGAAAGAGAGTAAAAAAATCAAATATCTCGTTCGGTTGCAAATCAGAAAAAAAAATATTTAAACGAGTTATGTTATTTTGGATTTTATAATACAGGTGAAACGAAAAAAGAATATTTTAAACAAATAAACCTAACCTTTTGAAGAAACTAAAAAACGAAGGCTATACCGTTAAACTGCGGACAAATCGATAAATATAAAAGTGTCAACAATAAATCGGGGCGAAAAGACATTATTATTATTATTATTATTATTATCATTATTATTATTATTATTATTATTATTATTATTATTATTATTATTATTATTATTATTATTATTATTATTATTATTATTATTATTATTATTATTATTATTATTATTTAGAATTTATATATTTAAACAAAAATGTTCGCACTTATTTAATTACGAAAAATACAATTTCTAATAATAATAATAATAATAACAACAATAATGTTTTTTTTAAGTATTGAATAACGATGGTAATGAGAAAATAAAAAATTCTGAGGCGGTCCAGTGGTTATAAATATATGTTAAAGAGGTCCAGGATCCGTAAAGGGGATAAAGGACCCCTGGTGTAAATTCCCTTAGAAAAAAATATTTTTTTTTTTTTTACTTTTTAAGGAACAAAAATTGAATCTCCCCCCCCCCTCTCAATCGGTTTCTCCGAGTCCGCGTGGACGAGACACACGGTATCCACATAAAACGTATACACATATAACGAAAAACATATAATATTTCACCGAGGCGAATCCCCGTACGGAATACAATAATAATAATAATAATAATAATAATAATAATAATAATAATAATAATAATAATAATAATAATAATAATAATAATAATAATAATAATAATAATAATAATAACACATATGGCCGGGGCCCCGATACAAACGACGTTATATTATTATCATATATATATACATAATATTAGAGTGCGCGCGAAAACCCCAACTGGGGCAAAACTCGATTCCGAATTCGAAACATCCACTGCCGGCCCGCGTTTTCCGTGACCCGAATCGTATCAGCTTTCCGTGCACACAAACGAAACGAACGTTCGCGCCGTTTATTTACGAGTACATCTCACTGGCGCGCGTGCGCATGTGTTTACGTTTTATCGTAGTGACGTGACGCCAACTACAGTGACTAATGTAAACTTCACAACACACAAACACGTACGACCACCGCGCGGTTATTTAATGCACGTGCGCCCGCGTTCAGTGGCGTATTTACGGGGTCCAGGGATACCGGACCCCGTAAGAACCAAAAAAAAAAAATCCGATAAACGTTTTCGCAACGCAGTAATAATTACGAGAATTATACGCGTACAATCGTGTGGTATAGTGCCGTGGTACATTCAAAATATGACAGAGAAGAACTGATTGGTTTACGGCATAGGCGTGCGCATGGGGGCAGCAGAGGCAGCATATGCTGCCCCCGAATCTTTTTTGTGCTGCATGGGCCGCCATTTATTGAATTACAGGCCTATGTAAAATTTTATTTCAGTAAAATAAAATTATGATACTACCACAAAATATGATGTACCTACACAAGTTGAAAATATAAACTCTATAAATTACAAATATAAGTGTGTGTGTGTGTATATATAATTTTCAAATTTTAAGTAATATTTTTTTATTAATATTATTATTTGTTTATCTTTATTTTATTAATATGATAAAAGTTCATCTTACTGAAAACAACTTTTTCCTGACAACGACTAACCTACCTATACAATTTTTGATACCTAAAAAAAAGTACCTGGGTGACATACATAATGGGCCGGGCTTAATGGAAAAATTGGAATATGGGCCGGATTAATCCCATGCTGCCCCTGAAACACGAGTCTGCGCACGCCTATGGTTTACGGTAATAATAGCCGTATGGGCGTAGTAAAATACAAACATGAGTGGCTCGTGTAAGTAATGTAAAATCTAATACGTCTACATACAATGATGATAGAAATTAAATCGCGCAACGATTTCTAGACACGTAAATACGACCTATACGAGGTCAGGTTTCAAATATTTCAAAAACAAAACTTCGATCGGATTAACGACGCTCTACGAAAATCGTTTTAAAACACTTGAAACCATTGCTTCCGCGTGCAAATCTGAACGATGGATCGCAAAGTGCGCATCAAAACGTTAATAACACACTATGCACGATTATTGTAACGTTTTCGACAAACCAGAGTTCTTTCCCTGTATTGTATAACGGCTTCCTCGTAATATGATGAGTTTACCCAACCGAGTTATCTGTAGAGAAACGCCATAACAGTTAATTTGCTCCACTGCGGTCGTCGTGTAAAACATCGTCCAAGAATATTCGTGTGACGATATCTGTTGGATTGTCTTTTGACAACGATTTTATTATCTTTATTATAATACCAACAACATTTTCTCCGCGTTTTTGTTTATGTAAAAATCGCTTTTTAAATAAAGATTAATATAATAACATTCGTCGAAACGGACGGAGTTACAACGGATTACCGAGTGTTTTCGAATTTCAATAATATATTGTTCCCGGTTTTAAACCCGTGATTTATCGATAGTGACGAGTTGCGTTTGTATACATATAACAATATAGGAGAAAGTCGATCGCCGTACAATATATATGTACGGTGTATAAGAGAGAAAATTTAGTAGACTTTAGAAGGGATTATTTCGTACGATTCACGGGTAAGTTGTCTTAGACCACGGTATATGTTATATAATATAACATTACAGTATAACTGCGAAAACCCTATTATTAGAAGTGTGCTGGTTTTCTAACATTCAGAATCTTCTGCGCATATGCGTTTAATAATATAACGGAGAAAAAATGATTATTTAACAACACTATATATGTATATACGTATATAAGGAAGAAATTACGAATAGCAGCGGTATTTTTTGTAAGTTATTCGTAATCGTAATCGTAATTGTAAGTAATCGTCTTTTCATACCTTAATTACGAAAATTGCGTAAAAACACGTCGGAATTTCGTACGACTTATCGAACAAAGACGTCGTACTTATACGAATACGAGTAGTACATTAATAATGGTTATAAACACGCAATGAATAATAATAATAACAAGCAAATAATACGAATGGTAAGTTAGTTGTATAGTTAACTGCAAATAATAGCTCGCATAACATGTGAAGCTGCTGTTAGTGTCTGCAGGGTTCCGTTTCAATCCATTGAAAAGTGTTTTCTATCCGTCGGCTGTGATTACTTAATTAAGGTGTCTTTAGACGCGCAGATTCCGGATTCCGTTAATACATCTGCAAATTTCAACGTTCTCCTCTGACCCGTTTCGTACGTGATTTCGTACGCGTCACTTGTATTCCTCGGTATACGAAAATACGTCGACGCAATTATACCGGGGATTTTTTCTACTACTTTTTTTTCGCGTTTTTTGTCTTTTTTCGCAAATTTTTCCTCGCGCACGCGACAAAACCGATCGATATATGCGCGTCGAATAATGGAAATGTGTAACGAACTATGTAAATACGAAGCCATAACACTCCCCAATTATTACACGCGAAAAATTGGACGCGGACCAAAAAAAAAAAAAAAAATTGTACATCGCATCAATGCGCGCGCTTTGCTCGGAATCTAAAATTTAAAACATTACAATACTGTCATCGCCGTTTATTCGTCCGAAATAATTAATGGACACGATATCGTATTTGCATATATAATATTACCGCTACGATATAATTGCTATCGCGTTTTGAATACATCATACTCGTCGTGTATCATCATTATCATTATATATATATATATATCATTGTTATTATATTCTCGTATACCACGTATGATTAATCAATTTAACATTATTAACCGCAGTATATATTATTATAATAATATATATATACATATAATATATGTTTACATTATATTATATATATTAATATAATATTATATTATATTATATTCGTGTACAGATATTCTTTCGCAAATGATTTCGGACGTGTGTTATTAAGATAGGTTCATAAACATTCATTCCGTTAAATATCATACACTACTGCAGTATGCCGTACCGCGGATACACGAGATATGTGTGTGTAATACGCGAGTATTGTATTATAGTCGTGTTATATAACGGAATATTTCCCTCGAGGATTTTACGCGTTATAACACCACATATAAATATATTTATATTCATATACGATCCGCACTAAAAACGTACGATAAATCGAATTAGGACGACAGCGGAGAAATGCTTGCGCTAGTGCGTACTGTATTTAAAAAGAAAAAAAAAAGTGGTGTAAAAAACGAAAATTGCCTCGTAAACGACCGAAAAAAAAACGGGTCAAAAGTTCAACAAAATAACTGCAGCTGTATGTGGTTTGATTCTGAAAATTTAATAACGAGTACAACACGGTCAAATTATTAATCGAACGTGAGAAATTTCAGAAATTTTTTCAACTCATAATTTTAAAGTAATAATAATCGAATATATAAACAAATCATAACGATATTTTTAGCAAAAATACACTATCTGTACAATATTACTTTTAATATATAGCGATAATGACTTGAAAATTTTTAATATACAATATAATAATATTCGTATAAATTCAATTTTGTTAAACGCACACACACACATATAAAGAAATTAAAAGTAATAAATTTAAAAATATTTTAAATAAATGGATTTTAAAAATAATATTTTCTATCAATTAAATATTATAATAACGTGCCATAGTTGTTTTTTTTAACAATTTAATTCGTGATTTACACAACTTATTCGCTGTTTTTTTATTTTATTTATTTTTTTTAAATTCCGTGTCTAATTTAATTGTAATAATTTTTGTGTGTAATTTTTGTTTATTTCTATTTTTTATTTCGTCGTATTTTTCTTTTTCCCCTGAATATTATAATATTATACTTTTCGTCGAAACCGGTATAGTAAATAAAGAAATTCAATACAACAACTACTCCTGTATTACAATATGAATTCGTCAGAGCTTTCGTGAATTTTATTATTAGTTTTATTATGTTTTTCGAATATATCGATGTTTTACATTTTTTCTAAACGTTTCGTACTCGCCGTTACAGTTAGAATAATATTGGACAAAGGAACGAATTACGAAAAACGAATGATTAAAGAAGGGATGATAGAATATAAAAAAATGTTCAAGAAAACGTTAACGGGGAAGAGACGGTTGAAAATGCCTGGAAACTAATAAACCAACAAAAAACCAACACCCGGCAAATAAGTGTATTTCCCTTAAAAAATAAAATAAAATAATGAACAAGATGAAGTGTCGATTCAATTGAATTGGAAACGTTGTAAAGAGAAAAATAACGATCAGAAACGAGAAAAAATGAGTCACTAGAGAGCGCTACCGTAGAAAATAATGAACACGGCAACAGAGGGCGCGTATGGCGAACAAACAAAAAAGGGCGTGGTCGGTCCGCGCATACTCGGTACAAAACCATCAGACCGTTCAGTCACGGCACGCGCACAAGTGGCGGTGGTAACGTCTCGCGTACCTAATGACCTTCTAAATATAAGCCTTGTAAAGAGTCGGCGAAACGTCGAGAAAAAAAATAATAACAATATGGATACATTCGAAAAACAAAATAAAACTAACTACTACATTTCTTTGTTTTCGTATAAATATTCTTTGGCTCGATTGTATACTCAATATAATATGTACCTATATACAAAAATGTCATTATTCAATTTATAGTTATAGTTGCCTGGTTAACTTGTGCTTTACGTTGTTGTTAACGCGCTGATAATAGCGATATTAACACTCGCGAGTATCAGCAGTACAAACAGTGAATAACGCCGAAAATGTTTACCTTTAACTACTACTAAATTGACTAATTCAAAATATAAATATTAAATAATATCCTTAATATTAGAGTGGCTCAAATATAAGAGAAATATAAACCCCGCTCTAAATTTTTACACGCATACAGAGAAAACAGCTAAAAACTTTCGATAGATTGACTTTCGATTCCTTTGGTACAAATAAACAACACGTTGTAAAGACAATTCTATAATTGATTTTAGATGGGTACGGAATAGACCAAACACGCCTTATCACAGTGCCGTGAACAAAATGAAATCATTATAAGTAATTTATTCTTAGTTCTTCAAATATCGAATATTTATTGAAATACTTTTAATGTCCTGTGTCTTATGTTATTTGAAAAGGAAATTTTTATTTCGATTAACGTCAAATGACATATTAATTGTGTAATTTACCGTCCACCGCTCCGAAACGTCAAGTCCAATTGGTTTTATATGTTTGTTTTTCAATATTTCCGATTCCCGCGATTATTTAAGCCCGAACACATCACACGATCATATTATGTCGGACGTTTCATCAAATTGTCATATAATAATAAGCTTTTCAGAAATAATTTCTTTTTTTTTATATATATAATACATAAACCTTTAAAGCGTTTTAAGTAATAATTTAGTTGTTTTTGTCCCGAATTCGTACGCTTACGAATTGAATAAAGCGTATTCAATACGATTAATAATATTAATTTTATTCGTCAATTCTTTTTTTTTTTTGTACTTTCGGTTTTTTTTTTGTTTTTAATAAAAACTTAAAGTCATTATGCGAAAATGAATTCTTTTTTTTTTTAATTCAATTTCTTTTTTTTATCTTAATAATGTCATAGAACCTCGGGTGTTATACTTTTTTTTATCGGCAACCCCTGTGTACGTATATACGTGCTTAATTTTATCGCCTGGAGTTGAATATTTTTTGGGAAAACTTTTTATTTACACAAAACGCTTATTATTCATAAGCATTTAAATTTTAAAGGGCACAACGATACGCGCCGCCGTTTTTTCTCATCTCTCGTCCGTATCATATTCATATTCGCGCTATTAATGCGCGTTCAAAAACACGGAAATTCACTGGGAAAACGAGCTTATTGCGTATAATATGTTGTTTCGTATATACACATATATACGAGAAACACGGTATACGTTCAAAGATTCCGTTTAAAATTATATCGCATCGTTCACTCTTTTTCTTTTTTTTTTCCGTAGTAAATCGATATCGGGTTTTATCTTTTCGTTTTTCCTTCGTATTATCATCGGAATTATTTCACATCGATGCGGCACTGGATGACGATATTATGTTCATACGGTTTTCGTTGAATCACAAGCGAAAATGTTGACGACTTTTTGGTTTTTTTTAGGTTTCGCATTTAAAACGAACAGTACTTTTATTCGCGAGGTGTCTCGTGTTTTAAAAGACGCACGATTTAATTTTTAATTCATTTTTAATCGGTCTGTCTTATCGGCAATTTTAAAATCGTGAAATGATTCTTTTGAAAAATCGTTCGACGCAAACTGGCAATATAATATACAAAGTTGCGGCGTTCGAAGAAAAGCATTTTCAGTTTGAGTAGATGCATAAATATATATATATATATATATAGCAACGACGGTGGAAAAAAAACACCACCGTCGCTACGACATTTTATTAAAATAATAATAATAATAATTAACTATAACGATATATTTTGTATACACAAACTCTCGAACGACTTCGTGTAAACGAAATATTCTCATTTTTTCCCCCCCGTACCGATTCGTAAAACCGTTATTTATTAATACCGCCGGGGAAAAAAGTTAATAAATCCAATTAAAATTTTAATGAAAAGGTTTTTTTTTTTTTTTAAATGTTACGCACTGCGTAATATAATTGACATTCGTGCGCAGTGGACTAATGAACATAATATACGATTAAAAATGGTAGGAAACTCCGTGTAATACTCGCCGTATGTGATATACTCATATACTCTTACGTTTATCCGGATTGAACGAAATTTAAAAATTAAATAAACCGACAATAAATAAAGAAAACAAGCGTATCTACGACGAAATATATTTTACTATACGTTATGATGAATACTTCAAAATAAATATTGTCGATTTTTTTCTCCTAATCTCGTAATATCCAATTCACTTTGATTACACGATTACGACGCAATAATATTTGTTTTTAAAGTCGAGTGATCGCGCCGTAAAATCGAAATCGGTTAGACCGTGTAACGTGGCGCTATAATTAATGTTTATTTTTACGTCTAGACTGGCGAAGCAAAACGTCCCGTTCGATCGATTTTCTTTTCATAAATAAATTATTACGCTTTAGTTACATACTAGAGAATTGTCGCGAAAATAAAGTTGATTTTTACACGACTTCATTGAATCATCATCGTTATACACGCGTCGTCGGACGATAAAAATGAGTTTTCTTATTTGGACCGGATAGAGTGGATTTATCGTTGATTTATTCTTTTTAACTTTTCAACACTATTACCTATGTATTGTTTTGTTAACAATAAATATATAATTAATTTTTTTTTTTTGTTTTAGTGCACGATTCGAGTAAATACTCGTATTTACCAACTTCGAAATTTTATTCGAAGTATCGGGTTGAAAAAAAATGTAATACGATTTTTCAATTGTACAACTTATTCGAAAACGTATTGAAAAGTTGTTTATGGTATTTCTTGGATTTGTAATTTTTAATTTAAAACTAACTCTAATACGTTTTTTTTTCTACTAAACGTATTTATTGTTAGAATAATTTTTTTTTTAAATAAGTTCAATCGGCGTATTTATAATAATAATATTAACGTTCCGAGTAACACTTAATTGGTTATTATAAATATTATATATATATATATAAATATGTGTTACAGTTAGTGTACGATTTTGTGAAATTTTAGAGCTGAGTTTACAGAACGCGAATTCGATGCGCGAGGCCGCCTCCCCAGAGACAGCAGCTGATTCGTCCAAATGTTTACGCAATCCCCGCACACGATGCGTGATGTCATGCGAAACAGAGCGGGGAGGACCCCGCATAAGTCCATGCGGGGCGAGTACGATATCACTTTATTCCGATAAAATTCGATAAATTGAACACGTCGTTCCTGACCTAAGACGAACGGCGTTGCGCGCGAGAACGCTTTCACGCGGTGCGAAACAAATATCTGAGGATCTCCCATTTGATGCGCGTCCGAAGCTCTCCACGAAGCTGATGCTCAAATCACGCTAGGAGACGCTTGGCGTACTGGTTGAATCGTGTCGAATCTTGCCTCGCGCCGTGTGATAACCCGTCATAAGAACACGATCTCAGACACAGAACGATTGTTCTACTTCGGTCTTTTACAAAAGACGTAATAAGCGGTAGAGTGGTTAAAAATGAACTGAATACTCTGCAATCATGGCCGGGGTATGCGGTAATCGTACGCCGACGACGGTATTGAGCGACAATGATTGTTAAAATTAAAACGTAGTTACCGTAAAAATAAATTATAATTCGTTTGACTATCAGTATCGCAGATAAAAGTTGTGGGAATCAAAATGGAAATAGGATTGGAAAGTCCAAACGATTCGAAAAGTGTAAGTATCATAGGCGGATCTACGGGGTGTGCCGGGTGTGCCAAGGCACACCCTAATGTAAAAAAAAATTAATTAATTTCTATTTAAATATTATACAAAATGTTATCGTATTGGTTAGTAAACAAGTGTTGGATACTTAAAATATTTTAACTATAGTGTATTTTATGGAAGAAAATTATAAGCCAAAAAAAAAAAAAATGCATAAAGCGGGTAAATATGTTTACAGCCACTCTTCTATATTATACGAAAATAACTACAAAAAAAGGCCGGGCACACTCAAATGTAAAACTCTGGATCCGCCTGTGGTAAGTATTTTCAAACGGGGGAAAGAAACGACAGATCGGTGGACAACCCCATTCGAAGTAGATATAAACCTCCTTTCGTATTACGTACGACCTTAGTGCACACAAAGCACTACTTTATACACATTTGCTCCTCCTGCATTTATCGTTTTTACGCTTTCGTCATTTGCCATAGCTCTTGAATATTACAGATACATTCATACACCTGTATCGTAACATCGTATTGTGTTTTAGACGCTAGAAAACTGGATAACTCGTTTGTTTTCGAAATTCGTATTATTCACATAGTGTTATCGCCGCGGTCAGTGTGAAAAATTTAATCGAATTATGTGTCCTACCGGTTTTCGTAGTCTTTTTAATATTATAACGCGTCACAGAACTATTGACTCGCGACCCCACCCACACTTACGGTTACTACTAACGATCGTTCGAAATTCAGAGCGTATATACAGAGCGTTTTTATAACCGGGTTGAATGTCGTATTATGTATATTTGAACGTTTTAACACGTGTACACACTCGGTACGTGTTTTCGTTGTTGTACGCGCTCCTATTACGTTTTATAAATAATTTTAATTAAAACGATTATCATCTCAGTCACGAGACGCGCGTAGTTGGACCGTTCGGAATGTGTTATTAATTTGACGCGGTTGTTGTTTTTTTGTTTTGTTTTTTTCTGTTACCGACATCAAATGTTCGCGGTATCTTATTCGGGGGAAAATGTATTTGTTTTTTTTTTCGGAGCGAACACACATCGCGACACGTTCTAAAAACAAACGCGGCCGGTGTATAAAATCGTTTATCGTTGCCGATGAAACGCGAGCGTCTCAACGAAACGACGTTTGCACTCGATATTTTCGTGTTTAATTACACGGGGACGTAAATGTTTGTAAGAATAAAAAAAAAAAAAAAAACGTAAAATCTAACGTTCGCGCGAACGATTTGCATTTTTTTTTTTTTTTTAACTTATTAAATTTGTGTTTTTATTTTTTAATAACATAAATTATTATGCGTCTTCGTTAAGGATTTTCTAACGAACCGGCGGCAAAACAGACTATGACTTTTTAATTTTGGAAAATTTGTGTAACCGAATACCGGGTGCCAGGAGCGCATGAGCCGGCTACGTTGTGGCTAACCGCATAGCGCGTCGACAATGCGGGGGCATTCTTCTGGCATCCCCAGTACTCCTGTCGCGTTCACCACATTGTCCACATGACTGCGATTCGGAGTACAAGGACCGAGCGTGCCGATGTATTATGCACAGAGCGTGATTATCGGTAATGTTTTTGAAAATAAGCCACGTGCTACATGTGTCTATAGACGATAAATTATCCACTAAACGTTATTTAAAAGAATAATTTATTCGCGAGTAGTACTTTATAATTTTTTCCTTTTTTTTTTTTTATTTAATTTTTACTGTTTTAATAATTTTTTTCTTCTATAATAGGGATACCGGATTTCGAAATAAAAAATACGGGACAAAACTATAAATCATTGTAGGGTGGGGTGTACGTTTAGTACCTACCGTCCCAACATCTCATAGCCTGATATAAGTTGTATAGTTTATTTTTTCGAAAAATAATTTTTAAAAAACCATATGAAAAAATCAATTCCTAGTCAATTAAATTGAAAATTTTTTTTTTACTTCGTTTACTGTGGAAATACTATTTAACAATTTAAGAAAAAATAATTATTTAAATAAAAAATAAGTACCTAGAGTAATTTTAAATGGAGTATAATATTTATTAACGTTAATTCAATTAGTTATTTATCAATACAAATTCAAATGATAAATACTCTGATAACGGATAAGAAACGAATAGTTCACAATACAGTGGTGGACCTCGGCTATTGAATCGGCTTAGAATCGGTTTACAATCGTATGGTAAGCGGGGAGTGATGGGAACGCATAGATAAAACGTAGCGTTCGTGTTATTAGCCAATCGGTGGTTAAAACATTTTTTAATACTAACGTTTGAAAACACGTTTTGAATATTACGTAGAAATAAGTATAAAATAATGATGTATTATACTTTTGCGGGACATACGGGACAAGAGTTTCATAATACGGGACATTTTTACGATATTTCATATGTTACGGGGACACCGGGACACCGTCGAGAATTACGGGACGCGTACGGCATCCCTATTCTATAAATCAATAGATATACTAAATGATTCCGTTAACTTCTGCGTCTACGTAATTTACAATATTAAAAAATATTTATTTCTTGCTTTTTTTTTTTATTAATCGCGTTAATCATCAGTCGCTATCACTTCAATAGCGTAACTATTAATAGATTAATATTTTACTCGTGATCCGTTACCGTATTAAATATACCCGGTATCGCTGTCGTGTCCACGTGCGCGACGAGCACGATTCGAATCGAAAATTTATGTAACCGGATACCGGGTGCCAGGAGCGCATGAACCGGTACGTTGTGGCTAATCGCATAGCGCACGAGACCGCGTCGACAATGCGAGTATTCTTCTGGCATCCCCGGTACTCTTGTCGCGTTCACTCCATTGGTCCATGTGACTGCGATTCGAACAAACGGATGTCGGGTACCAGGACCGAATATGCTGATACGTCGTAACCGGATCGTAGTGTACGCGCGCCAATGTTGTAGCGAAGAGACGGTTTATAACCGAGTGGAATTCTTTCATATGATTTTCTAATATTCTAACTGCCTATAAGGTGTATGTCAATATGTGAATAATCGAATTCAAATTACTTTACGCGTTTAGATTATAAACGCTTATAAACAAAAATTTGATATATTTGTATTATTATTATTATTATTATTATTATTATTATTATATATATATATCGATAAACATTGTAATTCCATTCAATAACGACAACGTTTTCACGTTACTCTCGTAAAATTCTTTATAAACGTTTTCAATAGTATTTTCCTAATTTAGTTTACGAACGAAACAAAAAAAAATTTGAATATAAAATAGATATATTTTTAAAAGATTTAATATATTTTTTTGTATGTTGTGTTACATAAAATAAAACAATATATATGTTCTTTGTGAAAAATTGATGGCGGAAAAAAATTTAATATCAAACTCATATAAACGAGTGGCCGTAAAATAGGGAGGAGATATATTTGTTGTTTTTGTATATGGTTCCATATTGTTCAACTGTAGAAAAAGTATCAGTAGGTATATCTGATTTTGTAGACATCAGTTTGACAGAAAATGTACAGTAATAATATTCCAAAGCGGGAATATATAAATATATATATATATATATATAAACGATATTATTTTCAAGAAATTTACACATATGTAAGATTTTTATATGAAAACACAAAACAGAAAAAAAATTGTGTAAAATTTGTAAAAATTGAGTATGTATAAAAATACATATGTAAAAGAGTATATTACAATATTGTAAAATCATATTCGAAAACATTTTAGTCTTGAAAAGAAAATGCAAGTTCAATTTTGACGGAGATATTAGATTTGTACTATTATTTTGAATTTGAAAACAATATAATATACAAATATGTTTCAAATATTTATTCAGTTTACAAATATGTAATTATAATACTATTGTACTTCTATATTTAATGTAAGGTCGTGTGTTCACAAAAGAAAATTATAAATTTTTGTCAAAATTGTAATAAAATAAAACTAGGCCTACCTAGTGAAAGAAAAATAAATGAACCATATTATTAATATTCCTATAAGTAAAACTATGGTTTTTACCAGTGAATTGGTGTTCAAATCAATTTTATACTGCGTTTATAGTTTAGAATCATACCACAACAATTAAATAATATATAAATAAATGTTATCGTATTCAACGTGGCAATGAGCACATTAAATCCACTCTGTCCAAGACACACACACACAGCATGTCCACACATTTGTATATATTACTCAGGCGAACATTACACGACATTAAATAGGTTTTTTTTTTTTTAAATTTTACACAAGAATTATAATGCACAAAATGAGTTTAAAAAATAAGAATACGGCTTTTATATTTTTAATGTGGAAAAAAATCGCTATACGCGCGCATAAATGGGTATATCGAGTGAAAAGTAAAACTGGATAATAATTGCTCGGTAATAAAAGAAAAAAACTGTAACCTGCGAAGGTAACAATATTTATTAGCTATTTATTAATGTTTTTTTTTCAAACATACGGGAAAATAAAAAATACATTTTATTACACTAAGCGGATGATTGCCAAACAATGAAAAAAAAGACAAAAAAATTACACGAGTTTAAACTTTATACATAATTTAGTATCTGTTTAAATGAAATTTTTTCCCGATACTCCGCGATGCGAAACGTTTATGCCGATTAAATGATTGTGTTCGACGAGTGGAAAACGCTTATACTTCGGCTATTTATAAATTTATAATATATTATTATTTTGAAAAATTCTCTCCCCTTTTAACGAACATTTTTCGATTTAATAAATAAATAACGATATACAGCGTCCGAAAAACTCGTGCGCAAAAAAATGTTTACAATTATAGGTCACGTACGATATTTTGATACTAGGCGAAAATATCGAGTGTACTTTTGTTTGCTTATTTTAATTAAAAGTCATTCTGCGCATCTGAACGCCGTTGTCAATTCATATAAATAATACGAATAGTCAAAATCAAAAAAAAAAAAAATACGAAATAAACAAATGTGTTGGCAAGCCAAATTAAAATCGAAATCTTATAATATTACTGAAAATCGATATTTTAAATTTGAAAATATAAAATGTGGTAATACAATAATCACAACAATCGACAATTACATTGCGTGGGTATGTAATAACAGTTAAATCTATGAAATTTTTAGAATTCTATTGGAATCCGGTAACACGCATTGTAAAATATTGAATTTATTTTATATATAAAATCTTGTATATTTTCGACATAAACAACCTAAACAACATACTCAAATTCAAATTTCGATCATAAATTGAAATTTGGGATTTTTTTCACTTATTTTTAGCGAAATCCCGTAAGTGAATTAGTTTTAAAATAATAATGTTCAATAAAAAATATTGGACGATAAAAGATTAATTCTCATACTTGTATTACGTAATAGGCACATTAATAATTTACATTTATAATTAATTACCGTGACTGACTTTAAAATAAATAAACGTAATATATATTTGTACACTTTCGATGGATATAAAATCAATTTAAAAAATGTGAATCGTATTACAAGCCGGGGGAAAAAATCATAAAATATAATATGTATATGCAAGATATAGAATGTTTTCTTTTTTTTTTTTTGTTTTTATTCGCGAATTTCCATTGGTTTTTTCTCACCTGACACTGAGAAAATTACTGGAAAAGTCGAAATACGTATCGGATATGTAATAAGCGTTATCCGATCTCAGCGACTACTGCAGCCTAGGAATTTAGCCGTCAAACATTGATCGTGAGCGGTACATAAAAAACACATTTCGGTCACTAAAGCGGCGCACGCTCTGATGGTTTTCTCTACGAAAGGTTTTTTTTTTTATATATATATAAAATCGTTAATATTATTATAACAATAATTTCGTTTTGGCGACCGTTCGCTGTTGAAAATCACGCGTTAATTCACCACTCCGGCGTTTCTGATTAATTTCAACGGCGGAGAGAAAATGAGGGGGAAAAAAACGCCACGCTACTTTGGGTACGACAGCCGTAACATTCTAACACGTATAAAATCCCCGCCGAGTCGTATAATATAATAATATCATAGTACGCGTTAGGTCGTGTATTTTCGCATTAAAAACGACCTTATACTGTAACGACGTGCGTTTTTATATATTATTATACTTTTCTAACGATTATTACGATACGTACATAATGTACGTTAACTATTCCGTTGGAAATCTCGAGCGTAAAGCGTAAAAGGAGGAGAGGCATTTTTATTATTTTTAAATTTCTCCGAGCGATTTCGTCTCATCGACATTCGTGTCCGTGCGATTCCAGAACATGTTATCATCGGTTTCAGATTGTGAACGGAGCGAGGAGTGTATTGGTTATGCACAATGATGTGTTCTTCTCTTTTATGTCTGAACCCAAGAAAATTCTACCGGAAGCATCGCTCCGGATCTTTACAGTCGTATAGTTGTATTTGTTTCCGGTAACGAATTTCGTCTAGTCGAGTACTTTAGCCACGTCATTTTTCGATTTTCTCAAATGCGCCTGAACAGAAATAATAAATAATACGAAATTCAAAAACTACCGAAGAATTACGTGAACACGTGATTATATACGTCGAAATCGATCGTTTTTATTTCTCCGTCATTTTCAAACTAATTTTTATGTATAGAAACTTGAAATATTCACCGTATATTATATATATTAGGAAAAAATATGTTCAAAAATGTCTTACGGCTATTTATAGATTTTGAAATATTTAATTTATTAAAGAAGTAATTTTTGTATTTAAGGATTAAAAACTTAATACAATGTCAGACGTATCCATTCAACTATACTAAAAAAAAAAATTCTTGAAAATCGTTTTGTCGTAATTTCAAATTTTTCGACAAAGCGTATTAATTAATTTTTTTTTTTTTTTGTGGAAAATTACGTTTGTTCAAAACTAATGGTCTTGGAGTCTTGAAATTTATATCAAATGTGTTATTTTTGTATTATATTAACAAAAACGATTTTTGAAAATTTTTAAAATTCAATAAAATTATTATCCGATAAAATAAAAAGATATTGGGGAAATTTTAAGTGAACTTAAACTCGTCTTTGTGTATTACATTCGAACTATAAATATGTACACTTTCTCGTAAACCTTCTATACCGGACTTTCTGATTTCGGACGAATTCGAACGACATGTCAAGAAAATCCATAGAATTCTCTATACGCCTGAAGCACACACTGCACCTATAAAAATAAAAAAAATTATTCTTACGCGATATTTGTATACGAAAATCCTCGTTTTTCGTTGATTTCCGTCGAGCTGTACAAATGAAAAATCAATAACACAGAGGTACGAGAGTATTTTATTAGTATTATTATTATTATTATTAAATAAAAAAGAAAATTATAATAAGATAAAATTAAATCTCAAAAAAAAAAACAAGTATGCCATCGCGACACGTTCAATAAGAGTTTATTTGCGGCGTTCGGACATTTGTCGCGCATAAACGTGATGAAAAAAAAGTGCAAAAATCATATCTATTGAATGGTTTCGTCGTCTGTTATAAAATTGCGCTCCGAGGCACCTAACTTATATATAAATATATAATATACTCCATTGCTTCAGATAACCGACGCATTACAATTGTGCGGTTGGTCGGATTTTTTTTTAATTACTATCCGATCCATTGTACAGTGTTAGGTACAAAAAAGAAAAAAAAATGTACGTACGATTCTTTAGTACTACGCAAAAGAAGAAAAAAGAAAAACAAAAGAAAATCCGGAAGCCGTCCAAAAGGAATACGCATCAAAATTATCCGGAAAGACGTAAGAAATGGAAGAAAAAAAATACGAGTCTATATAATGCTCGTTGTGTTACAATCTGAGGGGATTCTAAAGTGGTAAAAAAAAAATTTATATATTTATATATATATATAAAAAAAGATCTCTCTCGTCGATCTTGATCGAATTACGCGTGAGACTTTGATCAAAAATCCACGTGATCGTCAGGGAGAGGCGGGAACTTCGTAAATTATGAGCCCTTACAAAGGTCTTAAACTGTAAATTATAGAAAACTATATGTAGAGAAAAAAAAATGAAAACATTTTTTTCAAATTTAAATCCGAGTCTAATCGTGATATTCCTATTGCGATAAAAAAAAATACTTTTGCCAGACGCTCGTGAATAATATAAAATTCAATTTATGTTCGTAATGTTAAAAGTAACACTCCTCTCCTCTCGGCCAAATTAATATACGATGTAAAATGAAAATAGACTCTACCGCAAATTTCAATATTGTGAACCTTTTTTTTTTTTTAAAAAAAAAGCGGGTAAGAATGATTAGCAGAACAAATTTCTTATTATTTTGACGGGGTTTTTATTATAATTCAAAAGAAAATAATTCCTAAAAACTCGATACAATCACCGCGACGAGTGTTTTTAATTTTATTAAAATTTTCACGATTTCTAAAACAAAATAATCGACTTGAAATTAGACTATAATCAATTTTAAGTCCATTTCACCCAAAATGTGAAGTTTAAAAGTTTATATTATTGTTTTAAACGGTTCGTGTTTCCATAACATTTTCCCATTGAAATCGTAAAAATAAAATATACATACATATTTAACTTTTTTATAAACAATATTTTTAATTAAATATTTTGTCACCTCCGGAACACCGCTATTCGCCCGTCCTAAGAAAAAACGTCTCTGCGTGATGCAGTACGCGTGTATCATAATATTATATGAATATTATTGAAATATTTCTACAATGAGAAACTCCATCGTGACGAAATAATTGTTTGAATTTAGAAACGTTTCCGTTTCCAAAATTACACACAACGCGTCAAGTCGTCGAACGCGAATGCTATACGCACTTTTCTGTATTTGCATATTCATAATGACGGTATAATACGCGTCGGTGTGCGGGCTGAAATCCCGGGCCAGGCCGTCCGAAAAATATGTAATAATATAAAATAAGGGTTAGAATTTTAATGTTACGCACGGAAAAAGAAAAAAAAATCCAAAAATTACTTTAATAACTTGAAAACTAAAAAAAAAAAAAAATATATATATATATTTATTTAATGAATGCTCACTTCCCTTGGAAAAGTCGTTGTGCGAAGAAGATTAATATAATATTGTTGTAATTTATGGTTTTTCGAATAAGCGTTTCGATACATTTTAAATGTACGGACATACCGCAAGTTACGCGTACATACGTAGTTAAAGAGTTATTATTTATTTTCATAAATCGTTTTTAAATCGACTGGTAGGTACTTGGTGGATGATAAATGCCAATAGAATTAATGAATAAAATATTTTATTCGTATCCATACTTATCGTACACGTAGACAATTTTAAAAAATTATTTATTTTAACGCATATCTGGATTTTGATGAGACAGTTTTAAAATAAATGAATTTTTTTTCGTTCAACTAAATTAAGTTGAAATTTCTCCATTTTAATTAGTCAATGTATGTACTTTTTTGTGTGTCGTATATTGTGGACGGAGTATAATATCTCGCACCAGTGACGGATTTGAGGTGAGGGGTTGTCAATAGGGCGATCACTTCCCCGCTTGGATCGTGCTCTTCCTGTATTCCTGCATTTATAAAATTTTGAAAAAAATCTGGAAAACTACACAAATAACAAATTTTGTTAGATAAAGACGGCGACAATTTATCCGATATATAATGGAACGTTTAGGAATGTTTTTCTTCCATGACCGCACTCCATATTGCCCGTTCGTTCGAAGACCGTTTTTTACGTCCGATTTGCCCGAACGTTCTAACGGACGAAAACTCACCAAATAGCCGCCACGCGTGCGGAGAGGTGTGTATTACAATCTATATATTTGTATACAGTATTGATAAACGAAAAAATGTCAGTAAAAATGTTTTAAAAATACTCAATGAAATTTCTTCTAAAATTCGCCCCCTTCCCATCACTTACATGACCTTCAATGATCCGCCGTTGTCTCTTACACACGTAGTAAATAAAATAAAATAAATGTAATATAATGTTCCATGACCCGAAAACGACGGGTATTTTTTTTTTTGAAAACCCCATGGGGGAGGGGATAGAAAACTCGACAAAATCAGGACGGTACGCGGAAAAGGCGTACGCAGTCAAGGCCGAACTCGTGCCAAGGTCACGGTGCGTCGATACAACACGATGGATTGAATTCTAGTCTCGTGTTGTGTGTGTGTGTGTGTATGGACACAAGTAATTGTATTTGCAATTAGTCGTCATGGCTACGATGGTTACCAAAACACTTCTGTTTTTTTTTTTACGCTCAAAACACACGTTTATAATGAATAATGTTCATTATCAGAGTGGCGAAAATACGATTTTTTCCTGGGAGACGGGAGGAGAGTGGGTTCAGAAGAACTTTTTGAAAATAACAATTTTCTTGTACAATATACTGTAATTTCATTGTTTTTACAGAATACAATAAATCCGTTGACATTAATTTTCCGGTAAATTACACGCGTGCACGACAATCGTCGAGACGAAATTTTAGAATTTTAAACGATGTCAAGTTTTCTATTTTAGAATTTAAGGCGATAGAAATCCTATTGGCGCGACTGAAAATTCTTACGAAAACTAAGTATAATTTTTGTTTTTCTTTTAGGAAAAATAAGTTACAATCAAAATACGTGATGTGTATATGGTACGTGAATACGTTATTGTACTTTTTCGCTCAAAATTTTAATTTTACGCATAAATCTGTTAGACAATAACCGAGCGGGAGGAGGTTTATATATGCTTGTCACGATCGTGTTCGTATTTTTAACATATTAATGTCACAAATAGTTTGTTGTCCGCTGGGACATTTTTTTCAAACTGTCACATCAATATTTTTCATCTCGCTCATCTCTCGTGTGTTATACATATTTATATATACTCGTACGCACGCGCGTCTTATTGTGCAGTATGTGACGAATCAAAATGGTTCGAATAAATGAATAAAAACGTTCTACGACAGTTTCGCCCCAATTGAATTATTTCCCAGGAAATTTTTTTGAAATTTATTCGAAACAATGTCGATTTAAAAAAAATATATACATATATATAATACAACGAACGTTTAGGAATGGTTTTTCTTCCATATTGCCGCCGTTCAATCGACGACCGTTTTTACGATTCCAACGGACGAAAACTCACCGAAATAGGCGTCAGAAGTAGGGTTGAGAGGTACAGAGGTGTATATTACAACAATTCAAATGATATAGCCATATTTATATAGTCTTGATAAAATGAAAAAAATATAAGTAAAAATGAATACACCTGTAAAATACTCAATAAAAGATTTTTAAAAATTCGCCCCCTTCCCCCGCCAACACTTACACGACTTTCAGATCCGCCACTGGTGTGTATGTGTGTGTGTGTGTGTGATTTTGTAAGTACAAACGCCGTTTTTGAACTCAAAAACGATCGTACATAATATGCTAATAATATATACACAGTTGAACGATATAATCCCGTTTGTAAACCGCCATCGGGAAAATTAATGAATACGATTAATTTGTTGTTTTTGTATATATATATATATATATATATATATATAATTTTGTTGTGTATATAATATTATATGTAGCCGACCGCGAGACGTAAACCGATATACGCGTGCACCGGCAAAAGCACGTAATACTTACCTATATATACGCACACGTATACTACGAGAAATCCTTTGAACCGAATTCGTTTGGTAAATTCGGTAAAACTTTCTCCTTATATACTAATGGAACTGCAGCAGGCGCTCGCTCGATACGCGCGCCATTCGTTTTGTTTCCAAACGCGCGCGTCGTACACACGTATTTATATAATATGTATAGTCGTCGTATAAAAGCCCTTCCGGGCCATTTGCGATATTTTAATATAATTATAATACATTATACAAGTATATCGGCACGAGAATTTATACTCACGCGTATACCACATAGTCGTAAGTGGATGAATGACAGAGAGAATTTTTTTTTTTTGTGTAATAACACCTCAGAACGATCTTAAGTAAAAGACACGAATTTTTTTCGCTTTTTTTTTGTATGTATTTAATACCGTGCGAATAACTCGTATCGATTTTACATATAATGACGTGTTTTAATTTTTTCTCGTTCAATTTGTCTGTGAATAATTTTTTTCATTAAGGTATAACAATAATAATAATAATAATAAATGAAGAACGCTCCGATGATCTTGACCAGCGTCACTTCCCTGTACCCCGGAATCGGTAACTAGTTCGGTAATTTATATTACTCGTATACGTACTTCCGATTTGCTCGATAGTTTTCCTGAAATACGAGGAAAAAAGAAATATTGTAGGAAAAAAAATATTGGTAAAATTTTATCGACATTGTAATATTCGTTATTTTTTTTCTTATAAACAATTTGAAATCGTTTGTCTTTCTTAAATCGTGCACAGTCCGAATTTCGAAAACTACAAAAAGATAGTCATAAACACGGTTTTGCTCAGAATTTTTTTTTTCGAATTATGTTTTTATGTCAATTCATTGCAAAACACTCCTCTTTTTATCTTAGGATTAAAAATCGTATTTACATTATTGCGTTGTCTCCTCGCGATTTCAATGCGTTAAATCTGCAAAAATATAAAAATAAAAATATGCATATATTATATGTATATAAAAACGTTTTTGAATTTTTATAACACGTGTAACGATAAGATTCAACAATTTTTAACACAAATACACACAGTGTATAGTCGTCGATAATATATTATTAATACTTGATCTTGTATACGATTTAAGCGGTATAAATATTGTAAACTCTAGAGGCCATTATTTACGAATACATTATATATTATATATATATATATATATTTATTTATTTATAACTGAAGATAAATGTGATTTTGACGAAATCGCGTTTTTACGTAGTTTTTCTGGTGACTAATGGGCAAATCGAAAAATGAACACTCTAAACGAAAAAAGTTTGTTACCGGATTTTTACCAAGCGTGTAACGTTCTGTTCTTCTAGTCGAAAACTTGTGCAACGAAAAATAAAATAAAACCGTTATAGTGTTACTTCGCTCCTATCGTAATAATATAATATTCACCTCTCAATAACGCGGTGCATCTCATAAATAAAATCAACGTTTAAAAGTTATATTTATATATAGTTAATGTAGTCGCCGATACGGGAGAAAATGTAAAAAAAAAAAATCGAAATCCTATTCTATACGTTATTATAAAATAAAAACCATTTGATTGCAAAATATATTACCGATATTACGTATAAATTAACGTTTTAATCCGTCCTTTTACTACTTAGAGAAACGTCGCGTGTCAAGTATAAATGTAATTATTTAAGTTTATATATACATATATATATATATATATATATATATGTGTGTGTGTGTGTCTATAAAAATCGTCTCCCTCGAGACATTACGTATATTATATATATATTCATTAAAAATACAGACCAAGGATAATAATCGATATTTTTAATGACGAAAAGAGAAAATACGATGAATTTATACGTGTATGTATATAATATAAAAGTGCAGTTGTCGATTGGCAACCAAATTATGTAATATATATATATATATATATATATATAAGGCGATGAACTGTGGTTTTTATATTTTTTCAAAGTAACAAATATCGGATTGGAGGGATTATCTGTAAAGTATGACGTCAAATTTACAAAATATTATATACACGGACGAAGAACTCAAACGGTATGCGGTTTATATTACAAACGTTTCCACGGTACTTATAATAATGGAAAATAAAAGATATTTAAAAAGGAAAACCGCGCTTTTCTCAACGTGTAATTTTCACCGTATTGTAAGAGTATTTTTATTATTCGGAACTCCTGTCCAACTATACTATATCGACATTGATTGACAATATTTCATTAGTTCTCCCCATAGAGACCATTTTAATATCATTTCGGAAACGTCTATTATAAACGTTAATAATAAAGGCCGTTACACTACTAATATTAAACACATTTAAACAACCGTGTACAATTATGTAATAAAAATAAAACTATATATTTTTTTCTTTGTAGCAAATGAAGGGAAGGTAGAAAACCTCGGCCGCCATAAAAGCCATTTTAAAAGCATTTTTCGTTTTCTGATAGAAATAAACATTCAGCGGCTAGCTCTCGACTATTTCTTTACGATATATATATATATTTTTTTTTTAGTTATTTCTAGTCTGCGGCATAACATTATAGTGTGTTAATGATGTAATCGCGCATGGGGTTATAAAATCCAGAGATTTTTGACATCGACCCCGTAAATAAAGTTAATATTTGTTAGACATTGTTATCATGTGACACGTGTAAGTGTAATGTGTGCACCTATTACAAGCGACCATTTACAGCATTTCTGCGGTCCTGATCCGTGTACGTATATATCAATGCCCATCGAATGCCGTCCGATCAATCCAGCATCCGCTATATTATTATATCAGTTACACTCGGATTCACTGCTACGCATAATATATTGCACGTCACAATCATACTATTATAATGTTTACGATAATTTTCAAATACTTTAGTTAATTTTTTTTTTTTTCTTTTATCTAAATACATTTTCGAGTAATTTTTTTTATTTATAAAATACAACATTACTGATGAAATACTTTGGGGGGGGGAAGTAATAAAATAAAAAACCATAAGGTAAAATTAATAACGATATGTTTGAAATAAATATTATGTCGTCATAGTTGAATACACAGTTTTTGAAGTATTCGTAAATTGTCCAGTAACGACCAGTAGATCTTTAATCCGATTTCATAATATTCAGTATAATACACATAAATAGTAATGCGTTTTATTTCATGTGATATATACAGTAAAACGATGATTTTATTTTATTTATTTTTTTAATATCGTAAAGGTTTTAATTTAAATTCTTAAAATATTTGTATTTATATACGTATGCTTGTAAACTATTCGAGGTTTTTTTTTCGTTTTACTTATATACACTTTACGTATATAATATCTTACTATATTCGAAATGTTTGTTTTTTCACAGATTTTCTACCGAATATTTTTTCATTTTATTAGCTTTTAGTTTAAAACTATAACATCTCAACAAACATATGTTGAGGGAGAGAGAAGTTAATTAATAAAAGATTTTGAAAAAATTTAATTATAATAAGAAATTTTGAAAAAGGAACCAACAAATGATGGAAATGACAGAGGATTATAAATGAACGAATAAAATACCGAATATATAATTTTATATAGGATTACCCCGACTCTAATAGTAAAAAATATTTATCAATCATATTAGAAAATAGTACGCATTACGAGTCGGCTAGGAGGACTTTTTCAATATAGAAATAACAATTTACCTAATCGAATCTCGCGAACATATTATTATTAATTATCGTCCGCGAAGCGAAGCTGCACGGACTATATATAATTATAATCGAGTTTTGTAGTAGGTATAGTACAAATGTAATTAACGGTACGAAAAACAAGAAGTAAAAACAAATTTTAAAATAAATAACAGGACTTTGTAAAATAATTATTTAATGATATTACGTTTTAATATATTTTATTATTTTCTTTTTTTTTTTTTTGTTAGAAAGGCCGCAACGTGGCTGGCGTCCATTTGTTGCGCGAAACGTTTTTTCTTTTTTTTTTTTTTTTTGACGTTGTCATATATATTTTTACCGTTATTTAAAGAGTTTTTTTTAGGTTTTTTTTTGTTTTTAACCCTCCTCCGTCGCAAATAATGATTATGGTGAATTATGGTGAATTCGTGCTCTCGTCATTAATCCGACGACGTTGTGTGAAGACCACCGCCACATGCGGAGTTGAGTTGTAATATTATAATAATTTACTATCCACCATGAAGAATAAAAACAAAAAAAAAAAAAAAATTCGTCACGACGAGAATGAAATTTGTGTGTAATTTGAAGGCGTGATAAAAGTGCAGCGTTTGAACTGGGAGAAAATTTATAGGTGGACGTAAAAAGAGTATAATGAAAATTCGCGTTCAAATCGGAATAAAATACGCGGTATCCTCCTCTCGACTGTATATACGCGTATGTGTCTCCTCATTAATGAACGTATCATCACGTATTCCAATAGCGATTCAAAGCTCTATTTATATTTACAAGTTTGTCGAAATGTTGAAGAAAAAAAACCGCCTTCACGATTTTAACACATCGAATTAACGAAGACATATTGACTATAACTAGTTGTTCGCCTATAAAATTATATATATATATATATGTAGTTTCTCGTCCTGTGTACGAATCGTATGGTCAAATAAATCGTTTTGTCTTGCAATGCCAAGTTCGATACAACTGGGAAGGAAGAAATCGGTGTTCACAGAACATTATTTACTTCAAACATAAAGAAAAAAAAATAAATAAATAAATACCGTTTCAAAAAACCACCGACGGTCGCGCCATGGGTAACGTACAAATATCACTGTTACACATGTTCCCCTGGTACTCACGATATTCGATTTATAGTTCGAAACGCCGTGGAGTGACGTCACAAACGATAAACAGGAATCCAGAAGTAGCACGCGCGCAGTCGTTTACCACCAGCACACAGGACGTGATTGAAGCCGTTGTTCGGACGCCGCGTCAAACACACGCGTTCCTGGTACCCGGTATCCGGTTCAAAAATTAAATCAAACGATACAATGTTTTTTTTTTTTGTTATTTGATTTTGTTCGGCTTTCTTTGCGAATCGCGAATAAAAAAAAATCAACTAACAATACCCGTTGCGAAATATTATGTTTTCTCCGTTAATATTTTATATCAAAACGATAAATAATTTCTAATTTTACAAATAATAATAAGTCATAATGAGCCGAAGAGAGTGTTATAGTAGTATAGTAGTAGCACCAAAACACCAATAACGAGCAACAACCAGTTGATAAAAATTAATGTTAAATATTATTGTATATTTTTCTTTCTCCCTGTAACGTTAAGTCAGAATGAATTTACAAAAAGAATTCAACGTTTACTGAATTTTTTTTAAAAAAAAAAAAAAAAAAAAGTATACCCCCGAATTCTGATTTAGAGTTGCCTCTCAATTCTCGTCCTTTTCAACTCTTGTTATGCAACTGTAATTTAAGATCTACGTATATTTATTACGATCGAAAGTAAAAATATACAAAATCAAAGATATATATATATATATATATATATATAAAAAAAAATTACTTTTAAATTCACCGGGTTAACACTAATATCTGGTTTTATACACTCGGTAGGAAAATCTATCGAAACTATACTTAACCAAACCATTAAGACGGATTAAACGAAATTATTAATATACGAGTCGTATTAATTTCGTGAAATTTTACCAAACAACGCGATGACGTGATAATGCGGATTTCATCCGTATACGTCGAATATTATTACCGTATTACTTTCGTCTGGAGAATAATTTTCCGGTGTGAAACTCAGAATGTTTTTATAAAAGGAGCTGATAGCGATCTAATGAATCCGATTTCGATTCGAAATCGATTTTTTTTTCTCCACGCGCGCGTATTTGAATTTTATTTTAAACTGCAGATAACGTGTTTGTTACGCCTACACACACCGAGTCCATTATAATATAAAGAAATATTACGAGAAACGAAACGATGTTAGGCGGGCGTATCATTAACTTTATGTAGTATTAAATTCGACGCGAAGTCGAACTGGAGAACTCTTCAAGCGAAATGTACTATTTAAAAAACTAAACGACATTCTGTATAATATTGTATTATGTACATATATCGAGATACTTATTCCGAATTAAAAAGAAGGAAAACATTTTTTATCGTAAATATATAAATACGCTATTGGTTTATATCACGTAAACGCGGTTTGATTTTCGAATTTTACTATCGTGGCAATACCGCCAAATTCTCATTACTCAATTTTTCTCCGCCATTATTTTCTCTTAGTTTCGATAAAAGTTAGATAAAAACGAGAAGTCACTCAACGTACTCTTTTGTCGGTTACAGGAATGGATGATATCGCGGTGTGCAGTTGTTCTAATGGATACGTGAAACTACGTTAAACGGTTTTCGAATGTGTTCACGACTGCGCCCACGCCGAAGAGCGAACACTCAATTATAAATGGTAAGTAGTAGTGTAAATCGATTCGAAATCCGAGAACACGGAATTAAGTCCAAACGACTGCTTTTTATCAGATTTCTTATAAATTACGCAGTAAACTATATTTATATACGCAAAGTTGTACGCGACGTGGCTTGTTCGTTTGCCAAAGACGTTTTTAAGCGAACGCTCGACAAGCACATTGCACCAGAAAAAAAGAAACAGGTCGATAATAATTCCGACTTCGCGAGAAACGAACTTTGAATTTGAATTTTGAAACTTTGCATTTTTAAAACTTTTTCCTGTGTACAAAAGTTCTTCGAGAAAACGAGAAAACGCTGTATAACCATTACTTGTTGAATTATTGTTTTTCTTTTCGTAATTTTAATAGAAAACGTAAAAATGACGTGTACCTTATACGTTTCCTATTAAAATGCACTACTTTCGAATATATTGTTTATATTTAAAATTTAAAACAAAAAAAATTGTATTAAAAAAATATGATAACTTTAAATCAATTTATATTGTTTTTTCGTTTTTTTTTTTTTTAATACTCGACACGACGATTTCAATTTCGTACTGTAACATCCGAGTAATCTTGTCTAGACCCACCATGACCGACCTGTACACAGCATCGCACTTTCCGATCGCATTACAAATATAGAACGATTCAATTTTTTTAATTTATCGATTTTCGTTTATTTTTAAATCGCAATGGCTTTAATCGTTTAACGATTTATCACTATTATTGTCACAAAATATTACGTGCATATTATTCTGCAGACCGTGTAAACATTTTGCCGGGCGTGAAGACTATAATATAATGTGTTTGGAACTATAAACCCGGTTGTAAATCAGTTATCCACCTATTGGTATCCTGCGCTTTCAAAACGGTCATTTTTGGAATTTCTCCGCCGTTATTGTCTCGAGAAATGTTGTTAACAAATAATAAATAAATAAAAATCCCGTGGATTTTAACGGGCACCGCGCCCAAGTAATCCACATCGTCTCCACAAAAACTATTTACAAGTTTTTTTTTTTTTTATTCCAATAACCGTCGAACAGCGAAATTGTTTGAATATCTGAAATTTCGTAAACGTTATTCATTTCTCCTCCTCCCTCGTTACAAGGCTTTCGATATTATTTCAATCGGAAAAAGTCAACAACAATTCTTTCAATCAAAAGTCCCACCACAATAATTATCAAATGCGCAATACTAACACACGAGTGGCGTTAACGTATTATTTTCTAATACCGTGTACATTTTGTGCGAATTTTCGATTTATTTTTACGAATGTTAACAATATTATAGTAAAATCTATACTAGTTTTTCAATTTCGTATTTATGTATTTAATTGTGTTTCCGTAAAAGTGTGTACTCGTTGTATTCTACCGTCATCTATGGGGCGTAGAAACCGTAACACCTCGGGGAATCTATCGAATTCTCTCGAGCATATAAAACATAAGTAAATCGTCTTCGACGTTTTACACAAAAAAAAAAAAAAAAAGAAAACGTAAAATGTATCGTTACGTATATTGTACGAAATGTTAAGTTACGTCTTTTCGGCAAATCGTTGATAAATACATAAGAGAGACTTTTACGAACGACTCCGATATAAAAAATTACAATATACCGCACATAAATCATTATTGATTATAATATTATCGTGTTTCGTGTAACGCGCGAAGGATGAGTCGTTGTATATATATTATATTAATTCACGTTTAAATGGCAGTGTACAATCGCGATATAAATACACTTCAAAACGTTTCCGTTACAGTGGATATCGGATTCATTTACATGTTAATTAAACATTTCGAATGGATTTTAAACGTTTTAAACGGACCACCCTGCGATACGTCCGATCTTACGCCTGAGTCCTTCGTGAACGATGCCCACGTTAAATCTTCCGAAAACCACTACTGTATTATTATTATGCGCGCGTATATTTCACTACGCGGTCGACGCGTGTTTATTTATATTATGTACCAGTAAATACGATAATATACTCTCCGATAAATATTTACGTATTATTTCAAATAATTATAATTATTAATTTTTATGCGATTTCGATACGCATAAAAAACGACGTTAAATTCTTGTCGTTCACGACGGTGTTAGACTGTGCGTGGAGGAGTCGACTGGATTTTTTTTTTTATATATGTATATACAAACTCGTTAAGTAAAGTTATAATTTACTTACGCAAAAAATAATTATAATACAAATTCAATCCGAGTAATACAATTTGAAATTTTTAAACAAATATGCATTTTTTTTTTCTTTAATAGCGTGAAAATTACGATAGGACTTCGCGGTGAATAATCGTATCCACAACTCGTATATAATACGTATAATATAACGAATTATTATTCACAAAACGTGTAGCAGTGCTCATCGGACAGTGTTAAACTCGATTTAAAAACAATTTACGTGCGAAAGTAATTTGAAATAAATTTAAATATTCAACGAGGCGTGTGCGCCTATACAGTTTACGAAAATGCAGTGTACGCGCGTTTAAAATCACGCGTTAGAAAAATAATATCGATACGACCGTTCTTTCGCCGATCAAATAAACACACATTTCTATCTTTTTCGTTTTTCTATATTATTGTTGTCGTTCAGTCAAGTTTATGTGTAATACGCGATGACGATGGTTCTCTTTTTCTTTCCAGTTATGTCAGTAGCGCACTAATTATTATTGTAACGTTTTCGGTTAACGTGAACAATAAAAATACGCATATATATATATATTAGTTTTAATTCGAATAATTTAACGTGCGCGCGTTTCTCATATTAACTCATATTAGATTTTAGAAGTATTAGAAATGATAATCAGATCTCTCGTCCGCTTAAAACCCCCGGAGATTTATTTAAAATTTACGGCAATTTACCCATCGCTACTATATACACGTTCTCACATTTCTTATCGTCGTTTTGTTGGCCCCATTTATAATATGATACGAACACGATGTTTTATGGTTGTGTCGGGTTAATACGGCTCGTATTAAATACACAACGAGTCGTACAGTCCGCGTTTAATTTTTGTTTTTTTTTTTTCATATTAAAAAACAAGTGAAATAGCGTAATGATAAACCGTTATTGCGTTCGGCAAACGAATCCCCGGGCTGCACTCGTGTACGCCACGCAACACGAACAGTTATCGTTGAGATACGAAAAATTCTTTTAAGTCTCAGATGCTCGTAAAGAGAAATTCATTTATCTCGTTTATTAATAATGTTTCGTTATACGTATTATACGAGTTTTACGAGCGTTAAAAACGTTTAAGACGTAATAATTTTCCAACTAATTACAAACTTTATTGGGTACTTATTAATAAAAATCTAGGGGGAAAAAATTACCGTACCTATCGTAAAATAAAATTTCATCTATAAACGAACACGCTTTACGCTTTTGACCGTGCAACGTGATTAAAGTGATTAAAGTTGAGTAAAATATAATTTCATATTACGCGCGGGAATTGAAAATAATAATAATAATAATAATAATAATAACAATAACAATAACAATAATAATAATAATAACAATAACAATAACAATAATAACAATAATAATAACAATAACAACAATAACAATAACAATAATAACAATAATAATAATAATTTTAATTCAATCGGCGTATTTGTTTTATAACCTATCGTATATTTGAATTTATTAGGGCCTTTGAAATTATTCTATAATATCCGTCAAATTTGATAAAATAAAAACGTGTCTATTACAAGTCGTGTATTGATTACACTGCGTTGTATAAAAAAGTATTCGTCGACGACGTGTTTCGAATGCGTCCCTGCAGTACGTTATAATTGTTATGTGAATATTTACATAATACGTACTTACCGATATCAGCTTATTTCCGATTTATATCGGAAGAGACGATGACTGTGAGCAGTGTATGAAATATTATATAAACGCTTTATTTACCCAGAAAAAAACCGCCAATAGACGAAGAAAATTATGAAAAAATATTTCGTATTGTCCTATAATATATTGCTTAGTCGTCATCGTGTGATATAATATAGTCTCAACATTTTCTCCGCGCGTGTAAATACATTTTTTTTTTTAATTTATCTTCTTGTCTATACCAACTGTTTTTTTTCAACTTATTATTATTATTATTATTATTATTATTATTATTATTATTATTATTACCTCATCCACGTCAAAAAAATCGCTTTTCTTTTATGATTTCAATTCATTCGCAAAAACAAAAAAAAAAAAAAAACAAAAAACTGGTGCGTGGAATGGATGAAATGAAACTTAAGACCGTACACAGAGGAAACTTTTTTCACGAAACGTGAAACCAAAATTTCACATATTTGCGCAACTGTTGTTTCATGAAACGTTTAACGTCTCCGAAGTCCACTATAAATTTCACTTTGAAAAAATAAAACATACACTGTGTCAGATACTCGAGTGGAATACAGTCAATTCCTTTTGAGAATAATATATGGACCGAGTGAATCGTGTCGATAATCCATTTTCATTCGACACTCAATAAAAACATTAACTGTTTTGTTAGCACTATATTATATCATACGAATTAAAGAACAAGCCGAATTTATAATAATAACAATAATGAATAATATACACATTGAACGCAAAATGAAATATAATTTTTACTTCAACCCATCAAGAAATGTACGAGAAAATGCTCAAGTCTCTCCTCTCCCTCGCCGGCCGAACAAAGTACTGGAAAAAAAGCCTAACTTGACCCGATTACACCGTTAAAAACGACATTCGCCGTTTTTTATACATTATACTTACCTTCGACCGAGGTTTACATGATTATAAATATAATAATATATTACGTCCCGTTATACAATAATTATATACATAAGTTTGCAATAAATAACAAATATTAATGAAAATTCTGTCCGCTATGGTCGTGTAAAGTTTTTAGGGATGTAAAAAAAAACCTCCCTCCCCCCTAAAAACTTTTGTTATTTACTGTTCCAAAAAAAGAAAAAAATGTATTAATATAAACAACAAAAGATGATTTAAATTCTTCAAACAATATATTTTATATAGATATGACGCGCGTAATATTAATGTGTAAATAAACTATTTTTAACTCGATAAAACACGGAGCTGCTTGCCAATTCTTTTCTTTTTTTTTATTATTACGTTTTAATTCGACACCGCAGTTTTTACACATATAACTCGCGTATAGTTCGATTTCATATAGGCGTGTGCACCGATCTATAGCGTAGGTATACCTGAAATTTTCAAATGGACGATAATATTGACAGTATTACGAGTGGGCCAATAACAGCAGTATTACAGTTGATTGTAAATTTTAATTCGATAAATGAATTGTCACAAACAGCGGCAAGTAAAAGTGAGTTATTTTAACGTAAATACATATATTTATATATGCATAGATAGACTTGTGTACTAACTATACCGCGAGCTCTATCACAAGTGACAATAATTTTTAAACGTTCTTCGCAATACAATTATTATTTTGTCTTGTAAAAAAAAAAAAAAGAAACGTTTTTGAACAAAAAAAAAAAAAAACATTATTCGATATTACGTTCCGGTCTATTGTTCGATATTTTACGAATTTCCAATGATTGAAATTGGAATTTTTCTATTTTCGAAAAAACGCGTGTAAGCATAAGACTTAAATGTTTAATTTTAACGACTAAAATGCCTCCAATTTTCTCATAAGAAATTTATAACTGTGTTCGTGTTCGAAAAAAAAAACTCGAAAAGTATATATGCGGAATTTTTCGCACAATTCTACAATTTACAGTACAGTATAACGCGATTTTCGGACATCATTTCGTTTTTCAAGGAAAATTTCGTCGTATTATTTATCGACTCGAAAATCAACGGGTGAGAAAAAAAAACTCCCGCAATATATCTTCAACGTGTAGAGTATACTTAAAACCGTTTACTACAAAATTGTGTAATATTCCTTGACAATATAGAAAAAGTACGAAAAAAAAACCACTCGTATTTATATTATATTATAATATATTATACTAAATATTTGTCGGGAAAATAAAAAAAAATTACTTTACGTAAAAAAACTTCCGGTCGAACGTTTCCCCAAGACAAAACGTACGCGCACAAAATATATATTTTTAAAATAATATATACCGTACACCATATAATATAACAACTAAGACTAAAAAAAAATACACTCGCGTTACACGAGGGAAAAAGAGAAATGAAAATACGACGCAATGTTTTAAAAAATGAAAAATTCCACTTTTATTTCTGAATACGTACTTCAGTAAATATCAATCAACTCGATAGTGTTTGTAGCGTGCGTGCGTTTTCTTTTTACTCATTATTATACGCTTATGGTGTTGTAAATGTATTTTTTTAAGTACAAATCTATTTCAACACTTTTAAAATTCTCGGGTTTTCAACCAATTGTTTTAAATATAATTTTTCGTTTCCATTTTATTGATTACAACAACGCAATAATCACGATCGAATTTACAATGGGCGAAGCACACTAGCGTATTAACTTATATATCAGTCGACAAGTCTGAAATATCGATATATCGACGAATTTTCAAACCGGATAATTATATATAATAAATTATTTCAATAATATATTGTTTAATACGAAATTTAATAATATGTTTGACAAAAAAAAAATCGTACAAAAAAATTATTGCATTTTATTAAAATAGATGAATTGTTGAAATAGTATTTATTTTATTTTTTTTAAACATTAAAGCACTATTCGAAATCACCGACGTATTTAATCGTTTGTACGCAAATCTTCCCTGATTAAAACACGATGCGAATACAATAATTATACTGAAGCGTAATCGATTTTATACGTCCGATTAAACATTGGACTTAGTGTATTTTAAATATTATTCAAATACACTCGTATCAATCATTCAATTGTTTTCGACAATTAAAAATTGAAAATCGCAACAATTTATACGTCATAATACAGTCTATTTTGTCTTTTAAGGCCATTTCACATTTCGAATAATATAATTTTAACAAAAAATGGGATCGAATTTGCGCTGTTGAATTGCAAACTCCGTTATATAGGCCTATTATACTGCAGTACGTAATTTACTTTTCTACTAACTATAAATATATTTATGAATGAAAGAAAAAATGTTTTTTTTGTTTTCTTGTAAGTGATCGCCAAGAAAACGTTCCTAATTCGCTATTTTAAATTATATCAAATATAAACACGAATATCTTTTTCATAAATTGTTGGTTGAAAATTTATATTAATATGATAAATATTTTTATTAGTGAATTTATACGAAATTCCGGTTGAAGACAATAACCCGCAGGCGTCAAATGCCGTAGTATGTTAAAAATTGTATAAATTTTTCTATTTCATATTTTTTTACCAATGTAAAAATAATAATGTATGTATTAGCCGAAAATAGAAAAATAATTATACACAAACGCGCTGTTTTACCTCATGATTTTTTGGTAAAATAACGTATGCTAAATAAATTTTTTCTATAAAATAAATTGCGGAATTCGTATTTTTTTATATTAAAATTACGTAATAATCGTGGAATTCACGTCTAATATGAATCCAATACGTCCCAATATAATACAATAGTATTAAATTACAAACCAGTATTTTTTCAAATTCCGTGAGTTTTATACAATAATAATAAAATTAACAACTTAAAATGGAAATACTTACATGTGCACGTGCGTAATCCATATCTTTATAATATAAATATTATATTAAACGCGTTATTTCTTAAACGGAGTAGATGAACTTGGTATGTATATATTTGAAACTTTATTATTAGTATACGATGACGAGTTTTCTATTACCGTAGACATAACCATAAAAAATTAATACTTCCGTCTAAATCATTCGGCGTGTGTTATTTTTTTTTTTTTTTTAAACATAAATATTTCGCCTTGTACTTAGACCTGGACGTTTCTAAATTGGACGTCGTAAATATACGTTTACGTGCGAAATACAAAAAAAAAACTATATTATACACTGTGTTTTTTAAAACCCACATTTCATAAAACGAGTCCGTTTTCCCACAGCAAAAAATAAATAAATATAATTTCCGTCCAAGGTTTTCTATATAGCAGTTGTTTACCTACGTTTTTTTTTCCAACAAATTCCGTACCAATTTTCATTTTCGCGAAACGTGTCATACACGTAATTTATAATGAAACGTTACAACGCGTGAATAAAAGTAAACATTTTTAAAAGTCCTATGAATCGAAAAGTCTACCGATAATATTATCATTCGTTAAAAGAAAAAAAAACCAGTCGATTTCGTTAATTATATAAATTAAACGAGATATTTCAAATAATAAAAACAAAAAGAGAAAAACCACTTATTTATTTTTTTCTTAAATCAAAAAACGGCTGTATTATATTACAGTTTATCGGTCTTCGAGTCGTATCATTATTTATACGCGAAACCATATGCATTTGAAAAAAAAAATTTAAATCAAACAAACGATATATTATTAAAAATAAAATTACAACTAGCATATAAATATGATATAATAAATGTCTCCTTTTAAATTTTAGTTTTTTTAAGGTCTTTATTTGTTTTTGAGTTGAAGATTTGTAATACGTCGATGAATTTTCGTTGTAAAAATGTGTAGCTAGAAAGCCTGCTAAACGGCAATTAATAATTTAACGTGAAATAACTTTTTTTCAAAATCCATTTCGTGATGACTATTAATTTTGAACAAAATGCCGTAGTATGTTAAAAATTGTATAAATTTTTCTATTTCATATTTTTTTACCAATGTAAAAATAATAATGTATGTATTAGCCGAAAATAGAAAAATAATTATACACAAACGCGCTGTTTTACCTCATGATTTTTTGGTAAAATAACGTATGCTAAATAAATTTTTTCTATAAAATAAATTGCGGAATTCGTATTTTTTTATATTAAAATTACGTAATAATCGTGGAATTCACGTCTAATATGAATCCAATACGTCCCAATATAATACAATAGTATTAAATTACAAACCAGTATTTTTTCAAATTCCGTGAGTTTTATACAATAATAATAAAATTAACAACTTAAAATGGAAATACTTACATGTGCACGTGCGTAATCCATATCTTTATAATATAAATATTATATTAAACGCGTTATTTCTTAAACGGAGTAGATGAACTTGGTATGTATATATTTGAAACTTAACTACCTAATGCGTGTTATTATTGTAACTACCTTTTTAATTAACTAATTTTTTTTTTTTTAATTCGCTTTATTATTAGTATACGATGACGAGTTTTCTATTACCGTAGACATGACCATAAAAAATTAATATTTCCGTCTAAATCATTCGGCGTGTGTAATTTTTTTTTTTTTAAACATAAATATTTCGCCTTGTACTTAGACCTGGACGTTTCTAAATTGGACGTCGTAAATATACGTTTACGTGCGAAATACAAAAAAAAACTATATTATACACTGTGTTTTTTAAAACCCACATTTCATAAAACGAGTCCGTTTTCCCACAGCAAAAAATAAATAAATATAATTTCCGTCCAAGGTTTTCTATATAGCAGTTGTTTACCTACGGTTTTTTTTCCAACAAATTCCGTACCAATTTTCATTTTCGCGAAACGTGTCATACACGTAATTTATAATGAAACGTTACAACGCGTGAATAAAAGTAAACATTTTTAAAAGTCCTATGAATCGAAAAGTCTACCGATAATATTATCATTCGTTAAAAGAAAAAAAAACCAGTCGATTTCGTTAATTATATAAATTAAACGAGATATTTCAAATAATAAAAACAAAAAGAGAAAAACCACTTATTTATTTTTTTCTTAAATCAAAAAACGGCTGTATTATATTACAGTTTATCGGTCTTCGAGTCGTATCATTATTTATACGCGAAACCATATGCATTTGAAAAAAAAAATTTAAATCAAACAAACGATATATTATTAAAAATAAAATTACAACTAGCATATAAATATGATATAATAAATGTCTCCTTTTAAATTTTAGTTTTTTTAAGGTCTTTATTTGTTTTTGAGTTGAAGATTTGTAATACGTCGATGAATTTTCGTTGTAAAAATGTGTAGCTAGAAAGCCTGCTAAACGGCAATTAATAATTTAACGTGAAATAACTTTTTTTCAAAATCCATTTCGTGATGACTATTAATTTTGAACGATACCATTGGCGGTTATAAGGGAGGGCTGATTGGTGAATCTTAACCCTTCCCTCCCTTGGGATTTGATATTTTTAAATTTAGTATGTGTCTGATCCAACAGCACTTGACTTGTAAATCGGTTCAATTATGTTATGGTTATGCTCTATTTTCACTCCTCCCCCTTGAACGTCATTGAACGATACTACATACTGTATAAGTACTCGGAAAATGATTCAATTAAAATAATGTATGACAACGTGCGTAAATCGTATTATTGTGTATGAATAAGTTTTTAGTTGGAACAATTTTACCAAAAAAAACGTAACAAACTTACTACGCCGTTTTCAATCGATCGGTCGTCGTCGGTAAATTTAACGTCGTATAAAAAAAAAAAATAGTATTCACTCAATTAATTCGCTATATAAGACATTTACGGTATAATTATGACGAAAATTTCAAAAAAAAAAAAACCAATCGCATCTATTGAGAATCGTACCTTCAATACGGCAGTTGCGTATGTTTATGAAAACGAACAAAATAATGCGTAATTTTGAGAAAAAAAAAATTAAATTGTCCCTTACGACGAGACTTGCCCTTCTAACCGTCGATATTTTATTAGACGCAGTAATATTTATGCGACGTGCTTACATATTATTATTATTATAATAATAATAATAATAATAATAATAATAATAATAATAATAATACTAATAATATGCGACCGTGGACACGTCGTCGTCGGCTGTACAAACAAAAACACGCGAAAATCCATTAAACGTCTACAAACACTGGCAGCCACTACGGAGGGGGGATTCATATTTAATTCAAGACTCAATTTTGCGTCGTTCCCCGCTCGATAACGAAAAAAAAACGACTTTTTATATTTTTAACACGCGGAGCCTGAAATTTCCGTTTTCGCGATATGAAATTTATGAAAATAATAATAATAATAATAATAACAATCAAAATTCACGCGAATAAAATAATTAATTAGTTCGATTTGCTTGTCTTTAGAAAATCATTTTATTTCCATCGTCCGAAAACAATCGATTTGAAAGAATTAAAAAATCGGAAATTCGAGACGTTATTACACGCGTTAACACCGTATTGTAAACGTAATAAAATATAGTCTTATACAAAACGCTTTTCATTTTCACGCTGTATAACAGTGTGGCTCTTCGTATTGCGCAAAATGTGTTCATAATATATTTTTAGGCCCCGAAAACAAATACCGAAAAAATTACTCGTAAAAGCATTCGTATAGTTCGTTTCAGACGTTTAATTACGTGAACGCATTTTGTGCGCAGTACGTTATAGTAAACTAACTGAACTGTATACACACATACCGATCATCATATACTCGTATATATAAAAAAAAAAAATCTCTACCGATAATTGGAATTTTTTTTTATTTTTAACGACAAACGTACATAGCGACATTTTTCCGTAGGAAATCGTATCTACCTGGTATTTCATTTGACACGATTTTCGATTTTCTCAATAGTTTTCGTCGATAAACGCACGGAAAAACTATCAAAAAATTGCGAAAATAATTGGTAAAATTATCAACGCATTCGTTTCAGACATATGAAAAGTATATGTATTTAAGTACCGGGAATACGTTACAGGTTATAACATTTTTAATCAAATATTGAATAACCGTTTGTCGTAATTTTTTTTCTTCTTTTCTGATGTGTGAAGTTTAAATTTCGGAAACTACAAAAAAAAAAATCAAAATAATAAACAAAAAAAGGTAGCGAACCACGGATATTATGGATTTCTGCTCGAATGAGTTACCGCTATATATATATATCTGGACAAAGATTACGTGTGTATTATTATTATTATTTTGAATTTAAAAACAATATTGTATTGAAAAAATAATTTTAAGCTAGTAGCGTGTCCACCAACGTGTAGGCCCGGGTTTTTTAAATTCACGAGTTTATACGAGATGTATCGAAACGAAATCTTTTTGTTGGTTGAAAGCATATAACGCATGTAAAAATCAACGAAATACGTCAATATAAAACTAATACGCTGCGCTTCAAGAGTCTAAATTCTCGTTCGTATAGTTTTTAATTTTTTGAACTGACGTGCACAACGTCCACAGCTACGTTTCTGATTTCTTTTTTCTCTCTTTTTTTCTTTTATTCCCCCGAGTTCAAAGTCATAAGAGTTGCCCTGTATAATGTAATTATATCATATTAATATTAAACGCATTCATTTTATGAACTATATTAAAATTAAGTTAAAAACTACTTGTTTCGGTTAATAATAATAATAATAATAATAACAATATTACGATGGCGAAAGTTTTAAATAGCATAAAAATGACAAGACAAAAAACCCAAACAAATATTTTCCAACGTACATTACTATGAATAGTGTTTTTTTTTCTTTTGATATTGCGCTAAAAACACCGATCAATCCATAATACCGAAATGATGGAATTTTCAACAATTTCACAGTCGACGATTCAATTCGAATATAGACGAGTATACATATTGGAGAAGGACACCGGGTCTAACTGGATTTAAAATGCCTTTCGGCGGAATTGGTCTTCTTGTTTCCTTTTAAAACCACGATATTTCTATCGGTCAACGAACGAAACGAAAATCAATTAAACGAACAGTCCTGAGTGTGTAGAAATGAAAATGCGTGAATCGCGTATACAATTTTTCCCAAACGTATTGAAATTTTCGCGAATTCGACCGAGCTCAAACCGTCCTAGTGTTCCGAGCGTGTTTCCATACGATTTAAAAGTAAATAAACTACAAACGAAACTAACGTTTTATAAAGTATTACGTATTTTGTGCGTGCCGCGACTGTGTAACCGACGTTTATTACGGAAGTCTCGTGTCATATAACATCTATTATAACGTATTGTAATTATACAAGAGTATAACGTCGTTATTGATTTCTGAACAGGAAATTAAATCGGACAGATAAACCGCGGGTTAGTGGATCCGTGTAGGTCGACGAGAATTAAACCGTGCGGAACAAAATTTGACGATATAATGCCGGGACGAACGCGGCGAAGACGTTCCGGTCCGCGTTCAATACGGGAAAATATCGTCCGGACAAACAAGCAGGACAAATCCGGCGGCGACGACAGATGATCGATCGCCAGGTCGACAAATAAATTATACTATTCGGTTTTTTTTTTTTTTATAAGGAATTCGTTCTAAACGGCTTTTAATAGTATTGTAATTGGCATTTGCGACCTTCCTTGTCCCGCTAATCGACTAAAACTCACTTGAGGCATATACGCTTAGTAGTGAAAGATTACATTATTCCGATTATCTAGACTTTTCGCTCTGTCGAAATCGCGAGACTTCAACAGCTGGTCCGATTTTAGTTTTATATAATAATCCGAAAATTCGCTAATTTTGTTTTACCATAAATATAAACGCCGAGTCCTACAGACGCGTTTTAGCGTAATAAACAGATGAATGTATAATTTGGAAAACCGCATCGATTAACTAGTGCGGAAGAGGTGTCGACGATTCAATAGATTTTTTTTGTTGGACCGAAATAGGATACAATGGATCAAGTAAAATCAAGAGCGAGAAGCCTCCAAATGTTTTTCGTCAAAGTAGTAACAGAAGTTTCGTTTGTTTCTCGTCGGATTTGTGCGTGATAAAACTCCGTGAAATATGCTTTTGAAAGTACATAATGCGTTTATGCGCCAAAAGTTCTAAACGTATTTTTCTGGAAAAAATACCCGAGCTGATTTATATATATTATTATGTGGGAAGAAGAAACCCGGGTAAAAACTGCGTTTCTCAGCATCTATATACATGATATACATATATATCGTCAAAATAAGCGAGTGTTTATAATATTATACGTTTCGAAATAAATCTCATTTCTAACGAATTATGGTATTTTCGATCAAGTACAAAATTAATCGTTATATCGAATTTACGCGTACTCTTAATGACGATTCGTATGATTTTCGAAACGATATATTACATTTGCGTAGAATAATCGAATAGATCATATTATGCGCTTATTTGGAAGAAAGATTTCATAATAATATTAGATAATCAACACCTAATATTGATATGCATTGTATGATATTTACAAAAAAAATTCAAAATTTCATTTTTAATGAACATAAAATAATATAATTTGATAAAAAAACAAAACTCCCCGAGAAATAAAAGCGTACGTGAAAAAGAAAAACATTTTTAAAAATACAAAAAAATATAGTATTTCGATTGAATTTTAAATCCGGATTATAATAATGCGATATTATACGGCGAATTGATTTTTTTCGTAATATATTCGTAGAACTACGTATAAGCTAAAAATGAAAAAAAAAACCTAAGAAGCACTAAAATGCAAAGAATAATGTAATAGCTTATTGTGTGGTTTTTTCTAAAGCTACAGTTGATAATAATATGTCATTGTCATCGTCAAACGCTGTCATCTCAGTGTATTATTAAAAATAACAATAACATGACGCGTAGACGTCGTCAACATAGACGTATTAATACTCACCGGTTGTGAGGAAGGATATCTTCACCCGGAATGATTATTTTGAGTGTTGATATCATCTCGTTCGAACGATTAAATCATGCAAATAAAATTTACAATCATATTACGTGTACGTATAAATCTCAACATTTTTCTTTTTTTAGGCAGTGACGTTTATTGTTTTAAATTATATTTAATCTTAGTTATAAGTGATTGTCATCGACTTAAAAGTCTTCGGTATTTCCAATTCTCGATAAGCCTACGCGTAATATTATTATCTATGTGAAAAACGATGAACTGAACTATGAAATCTATTCCTATAGTAAATTAAAACGTTTGATCTCGTTATTTATTTTGTTTTCGTAATTGTGAAAGACCTACAGAGGAAACTCTAAATGTTTGAGTCGTAAGAAGGACAAGTCAGACGGGATGCGTGGTATGAAGTTTTCTTCCCGAAACTTTCAAAATCCGGATTCTCCGAACGCGCAAAGTACTACTGTCCCGAGAAATCCGAGATTTTCCCAAATTCATTGGAAACAGCCGAAAAATTTTCGTATCTTTTTACTTTTCAAAATTACTGCCATTGTCGACATTTCTTGATCGGCGAGTTATTTCTTTTATATATATAATATAACATCGAATCTTATAACATTATAAAATGTGTCTATATCGTGACACAAATCTTCGTTTGACGAATTACAAACACACGCTTTCGAAAATAAAAACGTGCCTAAACTGTGCTCAACGTACGAATTTTAAATTATAACAATTGATCTACAAGTGATTTTTATTTATATTTGTTGTTACAATTATCATTGTAGTATTTTCATGGATACATTACCGTCACTTGATCACGAAACCACTGTTTTTGAATTTTGTCTGTCCGATAATGATCAGATAGTGAAATGAGAAATAGCCGGCTATAATAATAACTCATGGGATCGCAAACAAAACATTTGTGAAATCATTTTATCAAAATTATTTTTTTTTTGAATAATGAAAATATCCCTTCGAAAACTATTCAAAATAAACTTAAGTAATTTTTTTTTATCACACTATTTTTATAAATAATACAAATATAATTTCCCCGTCGATGTTAGAAACAAGTGGCAAAATGAAATAATACTTTTAAATTAATTATAACAAATACTATATAATTTAATGAGCCTTTATTCGTATAGAATAGATACGAGTATCTAATAATTTCAACTCGAATTTTAATATAATTTTTTTTTTTTTTATGAGCGCCAATAACGTTTTCTCGACACTCTACGGGTGTATTAAATGATAATAATAATAATAATATACGCACGAAACGTTTAAATACTTTAAACCTATACAGACGCGTGGGAGTGCGTTATTGAACCTCCGCCAAACTTTTTTCTCCCTCAACGACGATATTACAACTATATTTAAATTCAAACCACCCTTCCTCTCACGTCTATTATGCGTACTGCTGTTATCGCCGTAGACGCAAAGCGAAAAAAATGGCAAATAAAAGATGCGCTGATGTATTTTATATTACATATTCCATCTCCGAGTCCTCGACATCTTCAAACGTCGCTTGTTTGTCACATCCGTTCGTCTATTCTAATATACTGGTTGAATTACACCCGGCTCCGTCGGTGTGCGCGATTTCGAACAAAAATGTAATTGTTTACGTAATGTTTTTTAAATAATTATTATTTAAAAATGATTCTCTACACATATTATTAACAGTGTCTACGAAATTCTATTTAATTCTATTTCGAAAAACTCACGCGTGGTTTTGGATGAATTCGTCGATACTGGTAATTTTTTTACAATTGTCATGTAACCATCATTTAAAGTTCCCACTACCGATTTGTAAGAATAACACAGCAAATTATGCGTGTATTATTTCCCGTTAATAGGACTCGCGTGTTTATATTAAATTCGTAACAATCAAGTACATCCCCTTCTCAGACAAAAAAATGAAAAAATGAGCGATGTGGTGGGTGGGGACACTCGGAAAAATATTTAGAACGATTCTGTGGAAAAAGAAATCGTAGAATTATTATTATTATTATTTAAATGTCTCGTCGAAAAGCCGTGAAATTTAAATAAAATACATTCCGTCATCAGACAAAAACTGAAAAAAAAGGATGACGTGGGGACATTATAGATCGGTAGTGGGATGGGTTTGTTGTCCTCGTCGAGTTTTATAAACGTTTCGTTTACCGCGGACGAGGTGAATAGATATCGGAAACGATTGAAACAACGAAAACACGTGTCAAAATGGATAAGAATATCAAATAATCGAAAATATACGAACGTTGTATCCGCATTTAAACCGCGTGATCACTATAGAAATCACTATAGCTTATGCGCATTAAAGAGAAAATACTTGAATGTACACTCAATTATTCATAAATTCTATTTGGTGGAGGACGAGCAGAATATTTTTAAAAGTTCGCAGACACCTACTTGAAAATATAATGCCAGTGCGATTAGAAGGCAAATCGTTGTTGTAAGCGTCAAATTACACCGCATTTTTCGTGTAAGGCCAAAGAAACTATTTATTTACGCGTAAACCTATGCGCATTTAATAATAATAATAATAATAATAATCAGTTGATAGGTAATAAATTGTTTTCAGGCCACACTACTGTGTGCGGTATAGCATTCAGAAAATGTTTGCCAATGTTTACAATAAAAATATTTTGAATTTTCTAAAACGACAACGATTGTGATGAATAAACATTTTAAAAAGTGACGCGGATTTCATTTCTGAGTGTTAATTCAATATTGTATACCACACGACCGATATCGTACATCTAAAACGGTTGTCACGACGAAATCGATATTCTAAACATATAATTGTAACGATCGGTAGGGAATCGTGTATCTTATTACAACGTAAAAGTAAAAATAATCATGTATTAATATTCCAAAGACCGAAAGTTATTTTTTATAGAATCTTTTTGAAATATTTTAACGGAGGTTTTATACTAATCGAGAGATTAGTAAAGTGGTTTCGAGAAAATTTTAAAGCGGTTTTTTTTTTAGAATATTTTTTTTTTAAAAGCACATTAACGTCATAAACTCCTGTGAATATAAATCCTCTCTTTAAAATCATGAACCGCTGATGAGATAGTTACATCGTTTAATATAATATTATTCTTAGAAAAAAAGCCTCGCCACTATAGTTACTCGTGTACGCTTAATATCATTCAAGGCTTTATAAATGTATTGTGTAATTTCAATATTTCCGCGCAAATTTGTGTTAACAAAATTGTACATTATTACGTCTTTTCATTCGAAACAATTTATTCATTTATTTATATATTTATACGTTTTTTTTTTTTTGTCGTTTTGGGTTCACAGGATATCTCGCGGCGCGTGTTAATAGAATGTGGAATTTTGACTCGGTCCAGTGTAACTCCTTTAAATGTGATCGGCGATCGAGTCGGAAGATAGTTGTAGACGAACGAGCGATCGGACCAGTGCTGCAATGAAACTACATATATCTACTGCAATGTGAATATTAGAGGTGAATGCGATTACAATATTTTATATACGAAATAAAAACCGATTTCAAGTACGAATTAAAAACCTAAAAAAGACTAAGTGTATTTACAGATGATGGAAATAAAAACATTTTTCTGTTAAATTCGAAAAAAATAATTCGTCGAAGTTTAATATAGTAATTAAAAATAATGTAATATAATATTCGACAGACGAATATTTGTGTGTTATACCCGACTTCTCGCGCACACCTTTGCACCACACTTAATAGTAAATTTTTGTTTTTGAAAGCGTACAATTGTTTGTAAAATTTCAGATTTTAGCACGGCACAGCGTTGCCGTTCGGTTTTTCACCGGTCTAATACGATTTCGAAGAAAACGTTTCTTTAATACGAATAGAATGTAATAGTAATGTCATTACAACGTTTGTCCGTTAATTGAATTATTAATGCAATAATTTAAAAAATACGAACGGCTCATAAATAAATAAAACTATCTCAAAAATTGTTATACTGTTAATATAGTGTAACGCGCGATTTTAAGTAAAAGTGAAAAACGTTTATAGTTTGTATTGTTTATTATTTATTTTTTTACCCTTAAACAGATCGATTTAGAATTATATTCTATTTACGTAATATGTAAACGTAAAAGTAATTATTTTCGTTCGTTTTGTTTCTAAATTAAAAATTGAATACCTCGCGCGCCCGAGAATTCGGCAAGTTCAAAGGGAACAAAATAAATATGTTATATCGATAAAAAAAAAATACACATATTTATATATAAACATGTTTGCGAGTATTTCGATATTTTGGAAAAACGTCCGGAGAACGAGTTTCAAAAACGAAAACTTAACACGCTGCAACTGACGTACTTTAATATAAACTATACGTTTGCACGCGGTTATTTCTTTTCACTACATAATATAATACATAACTCCACCAAACACAATGAACACGCGCGCGTCCTCTCAGCCTTCAGTATTTTCTTTCTGAAAAAAAGGTTCTTAATAATTGCAAATTACGAGAAATATAATTACAATAATTATTATTATTATATTCCGTTCACGCGCAATTATAACATTATGTATTATTATATAACGTATAATGTTATGCTTAGAGCGAGAGATTTTATCGAATTTAACTATTTGGAAAACTACTAGTTATATTATATTCAGGTACGACAGATAAAACTTTGCGGCAAAAGAGATTGGTGTCGCGCGATAGGGAAAAGTTTCACTAGAATATATAAAACGTAATGCGTATAACGTATTGCGCATACAGAATATACGACGAGTGTACTTGGAAGCAAAATCGTACCAGAAACGTTGGTGATTTCCTCCGTCCGTGATAACTCGCTGCGAAACGTCGAGAGGGGAAAAAAATTGATACCGACGGTGAAATCACGTGATTTACGATAAACGATTTATCGATAATTATTATTAATCAATTACTTTAAAATAATTCAAATTGCCTATACTATTGTACTTCGCAATAATCGCCAAAGTACCTATCATAACAAGCTACGTAAAGGGACGAAGAATCCAATGGTTTTGGCACGCGATGAGACGAGAGGAATTGAATGAAGCTAGAGCAGCAATTGAATACAAGCCGACAGGCAGAAGACCCAGAGGCAGACCCGAGAAACGATGGACAGATGGAGTGCAACGAGATCTAGAGAGACTAGAAGTAACGGATTGGGAGGAAAGGATACAGGATCGTGACTATTGGAGATCAGTGACGGCGGCAGCCAAAACTCTTACAGAGTTGTGAAGGCACATGATGATGATGATTGTACTTCGGTAACATGACGTCCATCGATTGCATAACACGATATGATATAATGCTCACTATCCTCCTATCGTAGTTTTCGGACAATATTCTTCGTGTTTGTGAAAATACGATTTAACAAAAAAAAAAAATCCTTCGGTTAACTTTACTATAATTATTATTATTATTATTATTGTTATTATTATTTATAGATATGTTATGTGTAACGTGTATACACGTGTGTGTATATGTTTCGTCTCGAAGAATTTTTTAATATTTTAGTTTTTTTTTTCTTTTGCGTTTTTAATTCGCAACATCCCATACGTAATCATACTTACTTAAAACAACTTACTTTTTAAGTTTACACACGTAATTCGTAACAACTTTGCAGCCCGTCGCAGAACGGTATTTGAAACTAAACGAGCTCCCGATAAATGTCGCCCGAGAGACTGTGAATTAATTCCGCGTATCACACGATAATCGACTACATCACGATCGCGTAATATGCACTCCTGGTACTCGATATCCGGTTGTGCCGTTGGTGTTCGCATCCGCGGTCACAGCATGACAGTGCAAACGTGACAGACGGTATCGGGAACCCAGAAATAGGCCACGCAGTGTATTCGTAGCACACTACGGTTGAGAGCCAAAGTGAAGTCGGGAAAAATGTTACGTTTTTTTTTTTTTTTTTTCATTCACAATGTACAAAAAAAAAACAAAATTTGAACGAAATAAATTAAAAAATATATATAAAATTAATAAATACACACACACATATATATATATATATATATATATATATATATATATATATATATATATATATATGTGTATTTATTTATTATCACGAGTATTAACTTATAATTTTTGATTTCTATCTTTTTGATTATTTATTTTTACATATCCTTTTGATTTTTGTTTTTAATTTTAATTTCATAAATCCCCCTCTCTATTTTCACTACTTCTTTATTTAAAATAAATTAGTAAACACCTTTTACAGTGATAAATATCTTATAAATGTTATAATTACATTTTATTATTATTATTATTATTATTAAATCAATAGTTATTACTGTTTTATTTCACATTAATTAACTTGCCGTACTACTCGAATGGGCTTTCATCCGTAGCCCGCATTCTCTGGCAGAAACTACACTGCAGTGTTTACACCCAAACACCGTTCGGATTATTATCAGATGAATAAGTTAACCGCGGCGAATCATTCAATTTCTTTGAAATCGTAAATTTAAAATAAAAAACTTTTGTAGGGTCACCGTAGATTACGTAATAGTTGTTCTTTAATATATCATATACTGATATGAACTAATACGATAAAGTTAATTATGTATGAAAAAAAAAACTCCTTAAAATTGACGCGTCTAGGGCATTTCGCCAGTGTAATATAGTTTAAAACTTGGGCGGACACCGCGAACATTAATATATTCTCTAGTATCGAAAATGTTCACAAAAAATAAATTCGTAATTATTCTCGTTCTCGTTTATTATCATTATTATTATTATTATTATTAAATACGTATAGATGAAAAACTGTTAACGAAAACGTCTTCTCGTCGTTCGGACAGGAGTTTAATTCGTATAAAAATACGAATTTTGCAAAAATTAACAAAAATAAATAAATAAATTATACGCGGAACGACATAGTGTACAAAAGTAGTTAACTAATTCAATCAGTAAACTAATAAGTGGAATATTGTCCATAATACATAATATTGAAATTTTTAGCTACATTACCGAAAAAAAAATTATAAAGTCCACGTGGTTAATAAGATTGCCGACCTCTGGGCACCACGAAGAAGTAAGTGAACTCGACAAGAGCACCACCGGGAATCCAGAAGTAGACGCGCGTGGCACGCCTCTCTAATAAATGACCGACGATCATTCTGTGGTATAATTCACTAGCACATGCGTTCCTGGCACTCGGTACCCGGTATTTAAAATTTAGTTTGAATCGCGCTCGTCGTGATACCGCCGCGACAAAGACACCGGGAAACCAAGGAGTTATACGTCGTTGTATCGAATGCCATAAGTGATAGGCACAACCGAATAATAATAAATCGGTAGCGGTCGATGAGTAAATTATTAGTCGACTAATGAATGACCCAATTCACCAATAACGACTAATTACCGAATAAATGAAGAAGAAATTAATATTTTGTTATGGTTCATCATAACTCATAACTTACTGGTCATAGAATTTTTTTTTCATAGATTCAACAGAATCTTTTAATGCGTGTGGAGCGAATTAGCCGGCAGCAGACGGTCGACGTGGCGCAACTTACTCTTCTTATTCGATAATACTGACGGATTATCCAAAATGTTTTTAATAACAGAGAAAAAAACATTTATTACACTAGTTTCAACTCTAGTACTTTGTAGTTAGTGTCTCCTAGTGGCCGTAGCGTACGACACGTTGTATTTTAAAATCTTTTTCCCGATTTTCCGTACCACAAATAACATCTCAATTATATGATCCCGTGTAATTTTATATTTAGTATTTATTAATTATTAGTTATTGTCTACAAATATAAAACACAATCTACACTAACCTATAAATTGATTATACTTTATCGATAATTTAATCGTTACAGATGTATGTTAATTATTTATTCAAATTTACCAAATACTCGTAGTATTAATTTTTCAATAAATTTAACCCTTAAATTGTTATCATTGGAAATTAGCTAACAAATCGTGCGAATAATACATTCAATAATTATATTGACCGGTTAATTTATTCTTTTGGTCAATGATTTATCCTACTATTCTATGAAATTTTTTTGCGAATAAAGTCGGTCTTGCGAATTTCATTCGACCAATAATTAATAACATTCGATAGCTTAAATGTAAACCCATAAATAATAAATATCCGGTCATAAAAATGATTCCCCGACATTAGCCGAATAATAATACGGTATAGTTTACAGATGGAACAAACTGTCGTCAACGGTTCCGTCGCCGTCGACAACGACACGACGACAATCGGCACGTCCGTCCCGGCGGTGCCGTTCAACTGGACGTCGGCGGTGACGCCCGTGGAGTTCGCCCCGGTCCTGTCGCCGTTCGAGTCGTGGCAGAAGGTCATTATCGTGATGGTCATCGGCGTGTGCATGGTGCTCACCATCACCGGCAACATACTGGTGCTGGTATCGTTCATTGTGGACAGGACCATTCGACAACCGAGCAACTACTTCATCGCGTCGTTGGCCGCCACGGACATGTTGATCGGTGAGTAAGCCTAAGGGGGTTTGGCTGTATAGGATTCTCACGTGTTTAGGTCTCTTTTTTCTATTTATTTTTCTTAAACCGCTCCACCACTGTGCTTTTCAAACAACGAGAAAGAGCTTTAATGATTTTGATTTTCAGCTAGCTGAAATTAAATAAATTTTTTTTAACCGAGTTAAAAGTTTAAATTAGTTAAAAATTCAAATATATCAATTGTTTAGAATTTTTACTTATATTTTAACTATGAAAATTAAACTATATGTGCATTATTGATCCAAATAAAAATATGATCAGTACTGGCGTAAACTGCCCGTAAATAATATCTTCTTGGTTTGCGAACATCAAGTCGGTAACACTTGTTCTTCAAATATACAGGACTCATTTCAGTGTCGAAATACTTAATGTCTGTCCCCGAACAGGTACCGTGTCCATGCCATTTTACTGCGTGTACATACTGCAAGGGTACTGGGACCTGGGACCGTTGCTCTGTGACCTATGGCTGTCGGTTGACTACACCGTGTGTCTGGTGTCACAGTACACGGTGCTGTTGATTACGGTCGACAGGTTCTGTTCGGTGAAAATCGCGGCCAAGTACCGGGGCTGGCGGACCAAAGACAAAGTCATGTGGATGGTGGTGCTGACGTGGATCATCCCAGCGCTGTTGTTCTTCACCAGCATATTCGGCTGGGAGCACTTTGTCGGCTACCGGGACCTGTTGCCCGGCCAGTGCGCCGTGCAGTTCCTCAAGGACCCGGTATTCAACACGGCACTGATCATCGGCTACTTCTGGACCACGCTCATCGTGTTGTTCGTGTTGTACGGCGGCATCTACAAGGTGGCGTATGAGATGCAGAAGAAGAGCGAGGCCAAACAGCGAAAGATGCAATCGATGGTGGCACTAAGCGCAGGCACTGTGTCCGGGATGGCTGGTCACGCGGCTGGCATCGGTATGTCCAAGACGCAGAGCACGCTGCTCGTCCAGGACAAACCGCAACAACAACAACAACAACAGCAGCAGCAGCAGCAGCAGCAACAACAACAACACCAACAACAACAGCAACAGCAACAACAACGACGGCGACAACGGGTGCAAGGCAGCGGCGATAACTGTATCGAAAACTCGGGGTCGTCATCATCAGGCGGCCGGGGGGACGACGGGGGATCGACGGCCGCGGGCGGTCATACCGCAACCACCGTGGTCGTGGTGGACAAAGAGCGGTCGAGCAGTCCGGCGTTCGAGTCGGACGAAGAGAGCACGACGGGCGGCGAGCGACAGCCGCAACAGCAGATTAACTGGCCGCGGCGAAGATCCGTGGCCGAACTGATCGTCCAATCAGCGCTCGCGCAACGGTCCAGCAGCGGCGGCATACACTTGTCGCCGTCCGATAACCTTATACCGTACAACGCGACGGCGTCCGGCGGCAGTGGCGGCGGCGGCAACGAGTGCTGTCCGGCCAGCCCGATCATAGTCCGGTCGTTTTCCAACACGGCTGTGGTCAACTGCGTTGCGGCCGCCAATCGTCACGGCGGCAACGATCGCATGCCATCGCCGCCCAACAGCCGGACGGACGCGCTAAGGGGCATGGACACCGGCGAACTGCACTTCATGGACGACAGTTCCATCGTCATCGGGTCACCGACGTTCGAGAGTCCGACCAACAGCTCCAGTTCCATGAACGAGACGATGTCGTCGGCACAGTGTTCGCCGGCCCACGGCGTTGGCTGCAGCGGCACCGCGGCCACGTCGTCGCTGCTGCAAGCCGCTCTGATACGGGCGGCTGCCGCCCAACAGATGAACGTCGGCGGTGGTGGTGTCGGTGGCCAATCGTCGAACGCGATCGCGCCCGTAGTCAAAGTGAACACGGCCGTCGTGATGACGGCGGACGATCACCACCGGGCCACTTGCCGGACGACCGTCGTGGTGGCGGCGAACGGCGGCGGTGACGACGTCGACGGGATAGCGACCACCGGGGGCGAAAAATCGTCTTCGGACACGACCAAGAGCGTCGGGGACGGGTGCAGTGGCGGGAGAAGTGGCGGCGAAGCGAGCGACAAGCGCGAAGGGAGTTCGCGCGGTGACTTTGTCCGGACGATCGGCAAACGACTGAAGGTGAAGCGGCCCAAAGTGTCCGGCCGGCAAAAGTCCAAGTCGGAGAACAGGGCGCGCAAAGCGTTCCGGACCATATCGTTCATACTGGGAGCGTTCGTCGCCTGTTGGACCCCGTATCACATACTGGCCCTGATCGAGGGCTTTTGCTCCAAGCCGCCGTGCACCAACGAACGGCTGTTCCTGTTCTCGTACTTCCTGTGCTACGCCAACAGCCCGATCAACCCTTTCTGCTACGCGCTGGCCAACCATCAATTTAAGAAGACGCTGACCAGACTGATGAAAGGTGACTTCCATATATCATAGACGGCGCGCGCTATTTTATACATAAAGAAAAAATAATAATTACAATAAATCATTATTATTATTATTTGTAATAATTTACAAATAATTTTTATTTTATGTGTCGTACGCGTTAAATATTGTCCGACGAGGTATTCGTGTAACTATAATTTATATAATGTTATCGTTTATATAGCGTTTCTCAAATCGAAAATATTTATCCGCAAAATAGATCACGTTTTACATATTTTAGCTGGTTATAGGTTATAAGCGTCGAATAGAAAAAAAATTTTTTTTTTAATTTTACCCATTAAGAAGTTAATTCGATTTGACGCGAATTCGGTAATTTTTTTACGATAATGTTATCTGTAATACCACTTACATAGTATATACGCAATTTACGTGTAATGTCTTATAACGAGCTGAACCGCATGAATATAAATAACATTATTACACCTACGGGAATACAATAATATATTGACGCAATAGCGCCTCGTGGAAATGTGCGGTATACGTACATCGATGTTCTCACAATAAACCGACATAATAACATGCGCCGGCGTATAAAATACGTTGTCTGTTAGAAGGAGAAAAAAAATAGTAACTGTATAAATAATATTTTATTTTCGCAATTGAAAAACACCTGTTTAATAATAATGTAACCCGAAAAATTGTGTTGATATTGACGACGGTTTAGCACGTGTACCTCTCAACGTAAATGTTAAATTAATTTAGATTTTTATATAGACATTTTTACCGACGAAATAAACAATACGGTAGTATAATATTATGTAATTATTTATCTTGTAAATAATATGGCCCTATATTATAAATGTAACGTGTTTAAAAACAGGGTAACATCAAATCTGTACTTCTAAAATACATATATATGTATATATATATATATATATATATTTATATATGTGTGTGTGTGTGTGTGTAATTTATTATAATATCGTGTTTCGTATATAACGTAAAAAAAGAAAATAAATAATTTGTGATATTTATAATGTTTAGAATAATCGCGACAATATTTACCACTATGTAGAATAATACTTATTTTATATACATTATATTATTTCGTTTGATTGTTTTTTTTTCAAGCTTGTTAAAAAACGAATCCGGTTCACGGATTAAATGAGCCCTAATCCGTAAATGGAATTCGTTTTTGCTATAGAACCTAGCGGATATAACATATTATTATTTAATAATGTGATCAGCTGAATAACGTTTAATACGCATAGTTTTATTATCGTTTAGTTACACTATATAATTATAATAATATATATATAATATACTATAGTCGACTAGCCTTAACCATAATAATATATACTATTACATTATATTGTAGTTGTGTGTAACGTTAAACAGATTTTAGTCAAAACGTAAAATATATTATTGAATTTATGTTTTAAAAAAAATAAATAATAGCGATTTTTAATTTGTAACAAAAAAATTGTTTTATTTTATAAATCGTACTGTGTAATACATAGTAAATCGTATATTATCATAGTTCGTGTTTAAAAGACACGATCAAAAGTATATATTTATATATATATATATATATATATTGTACATTATCAGACCTATAATATGTGCCTACGCATATACGTCGAACAACGAGAACGCATATAGTGTTATTTAACATTTGAACAAAAATAATTACAAACTTCCAGAGATGAACAACGCAGTTTATATTTCAAATATATTGTGTACAGTGTACTACGGAAATTTGACACACGTATACCTACCTAATTACATTTTTTCTATTCGATATTTATAAGTTTTATTATTATTTTTTTTTTTAATTGTCCTTTTGCTTCTGCCTTACAAAAAAAAACCATATATTCTTAAACGTAATTATAAGAAAATAGAAATGAAAGATTTTATTCTATTTTTTTTTCTCGTCCGATCAATATACGTAGCCAGTTTGTATATATATAATTTTTTTTTTTTTTAATTTTATTGTAAAACTTTTTATTATATACGATATTTTTAAAGTTTGTTTAAACTCGAATAAAATGATGTTCAATCCATCGTTAAAGAAAACGAAATTTCGGGGTATCCAGCAAAATACGGATGGTGTTAAAATATTGAGATAATTGAAAAATGACCACTCTAAAATATCAACTACATACAATTTGGTATCGGGAAATAGTGCTACACGTAAAGACACAATACAACTTAATTTACTTATTAACCTACAAATTAATCATAAACCAAAATGAATAAATAACTGAACTGTCCCATTGATGCTGTATTTTCTAGATACGTCGATGAGATTACGTCAAAAACATGTGTCTCATAGTTTAGTCGTCATAAACCCATTGTATTTCTTATAGAGTTAAACAATTAATGTGTATTGTTTGATAGCAGTTAACTACAAATTAAATTTTATCGCCGAGATCAAAACACACGATTTGGGTCTTTATATCGTTCTAACATTATTTTTGTAACAAATTAATATCATACCAAAATGTTTAATTTAGTTTATTTTTAATTATACAATTTCTATAACATCGAATTCAGTAAAACAACACTTTGAAGCTTCAAAACTTCTGCAAGTGGTCCCCTGACACCCTGCAGTTTCTTTTTCTTTTCAATATTTCTTGTAAAAAAGCAACGCGTCGTATTTTATTATAATATTTTTATGTGAATACGGTGAAAATTTATTATAACAAATTAAAAAACTAAAGAGATTTAACGTTCTCCGTGTATTTTGTAAATAAATGTATTTCATTTGAAATGTGAAAAACAGTGAACGTTTTGACCGTGTCTGAAAATTCTGAAAACCTGTGCTCTTCTACAAAACGTACCTAAATCGTTATACACCCCGAGACAAACAACAGCCCGGAGATAACGTGCGCGGTTGACTGTTTTAGAGAGAGAGAGAAATTAATTTTTCTCACGGTTTACCTATCGCGAAAATAATATATATATTTTGAAATACGCGGCAGTCGACTTGCGCGTAGTCGATGAATATTCATCGGAAAGACTGTATAAATAGATAAGAGACGGCGGCACCGCGCGGACGATCAAGTTTCCCGACGACGTTAATAAATGCACGTTAAGCGCCCGGGAGCGTCTAATTGACTAAAAAAAACTTCATACCGCGAGAATCGACGGCACCACCGAATTAATTATTATTATTATATTAAAACGGAATTTTAAAATTAGTCATGTTTTTTTTTTTTTTTGTTTCTTCTTAATAAAACTTTCGTCATTTGCGACTATGTATATATAAGTCCTTAGAATTTATTTATAAAATACGCAGCCTCAATTTACGCGTAACTGTATATATATATGTATATAATATATGCAGTAGATTAGTATGCAGTGGATCTAGTATATTTTTTACCCGGAACAAAGTATAAAATTAGCGCCCTCTCATAATTCAGCACCACCTCCTCTATTACGTCACTGCTGCTATACTCAGTACCGGTTACTCTCTCTAAAAAAAAAAAAGACGTGTAAAGAAAATCATAGATGCTGGGGATTAGGAGAAAAATGTGTATTAAAAATAATAAAAAATATTAAACCACAAAATAAAAATTGTTGCTCGACTAATACGTGAAAATAATTTTTTCGGTTAATTGACCACAAGAGGATTTTAATAATTGAGGAGTACATGATGTAACAAATTATATTTTTTCATTAGTATTGCGTATTCTTAACTGTACGAGCATATCGTTCGAAACCGGAATTAGAATGCAATGATTTACTACGACTATCGTTGATTTTGAATTGAAAATAATATCACTAACCCTGTAGATTTGCACCGCACGCCGCTTATACGAATACATTCTCCTCTGCACAATGTGCAGCGTCTCTAATGTTCAGATTACTGTAATACGTCTTAAACAAAACGAATATATTAATAAATTTTCTTTTGTTCTTGAACGTTAACTGCAGTGTACATTTTTTTTTATTATTATTATTATCGCGTATTTCAATGAAATGAAATGAACGTAAGCATTTCCTCGCCGTACACTCGTTTACACGTTTTCCCGTTTATTTTACACGTTTGCTATTTATTTGACGTATTACTCACGGTCTACTCACATTTACACGTTTACTGTGTACATGACTGGCCGAATTTGTCGTCAGCTAAGCACTAATCGCCCGATCACGACCGTCGTCGGAGACGCGCTGATCGTCGGTCGAACAGTAATTTCAGCTTTATATATCATATTAAAAGGGAAATACAAAAATGGAGTATAACTATATAACATATTTAGATTAACTTACATGACACAAGTCGGTGCTGTTAAGTCGCAGATATACTAAATTTAAAAATATCAAATCCCAAGGGGGATTCACCTATCGCCCCCTCCCTTATAACTTCCACTACATATATGTATACAGGTAGGTTCATACAATTGTACCTACACAAAGTTTAAATATTGTCTTTATAGTTTGGTATATAATATGGGTACGTATGTAATATTATGTAATTCTACATAATATTATAGTAAATATTAATGATGCTTATGGACCGTAAACAATATTTGTGTAAATCTTAAATCCAAGTTCCAAGTTTTCGCGAGCTCATTACTTTTCTAAATATAACAAAAATATAAAAAATATAAATTTGTCGGCGGTGGCGTATTATTCGGTTGGACATTATAATATACTTCCCCGTAGATTTTCATTTTATGTCGGCACGAAATAATTTCTATTTTGTTTTCAAATGTGTTTTATTATTTCTCGAGAATATTTTATACACCACTGTATATATATATAATGTAATAAATATCACCTATAAACATAATGTTGTTTTCCTTTTCGTAAATTTCTAAATTATTATTTATTTGTAATAAATATTTCAATGTGTATTATTACACTCTAGTATAACACTTAAATCTTAAATCCAAAATAATTTATTTATCATTCTTATATTATGCTCGTACAATTAATTGGTATAATCATTATATATATTATAAAAATACATAATTTAATACATAGAATTATTTAATGATATATTTGATATGAACACCATGAAAAAATATGAACTTTGATTTCTCAAAATATTATCGTACTAGGAGTTTACGATATAGTTAATGGTATTTTTAAATAATTAATTTTTTTTCTCATTAAAAATATCAAAGTGTTACAATTATAATTTAAACTATATAGACAATGACAGTATTACGCTGTAATATAATCATTAAAACAAAAGCGAAAATGTAAAAATCGAATATAAATAATAACGAAAATGTTTTGCAAAGTTCATGAAAATAATCATATTATTAAATGTTATATAAAAACATGTCCCGATGATGACCGCGTATTTATAATTATTATAATATTGAAACACGATGCAACAGAATACATTATAATATATAAATACGAAAAAAAATGGGGCAAAAATTACATATTTTAATGGAACTTACACGTCATTATAATAATTATTATACGCGAAACAATAGGAATGTTACGTTTTCATTTGGCATATTTTCTTCGTCTCTTTCGCTTTTTCCCCGTGCCCGCATTGTATTTTATTATATTATAGTCGTCACAATGTACGCCATTATGTTCTTAATGAAAAACACATTGCGACTACATCCAAAAAAAAAATACTCTCTAAAATCTAACCGTGTAGATACACGGTTAAATAGATTTTTTTGTTCCAATTGAAACGCTATTTATTATCTTAAAGGCCCTGTAAATCAAGAAAATATTCGCCGCACATTCTAAGTCGAAATCTAAACACGGATATCATCATCATGTACAATTAATGATGATCATCATCGCGTTTTCCAAACAGTTTTTCAGCGTTTCGCCAAACGTCGAAATAAAAATATAAATAAAACACCTTATATATGATTCGTTGTGTTATAAAAACTTAACGGAAAAAAATAATAAATAATAATAATAAGAAGAAGAATAACAATAATAATAATAACAATAATAATAATAATAATAATAATAATAATAATAATAATAATAATAATAATAATAATAATAATAATAATAATAATAATAATTAAAATTGTACGCATATAATTATATATTTATAAAGAAATTAAACGAAATAAATTTAAAAATATTATAAATGTACGAACAGATTTTAAAAATAACATTTTATTTAAATATATATTAGACAATATGAATATAATGCCATAGGTCTTTTCATCATATACATAATTTCTCTGCAATTTAGTATATAATATTTTATTATTATATAATTTTTTATTTAAAGCTCCTTGTCTTTTTATTGTAATATTCATTGTTTTCTCTATGTATTTTTTTTCACCTAATCAATTTCATTTATTATATTTTTCAGTTGTTGTATTTTTTTAATTTTACCTGATGATGAGTTTTTGTCGAAACCGGTAGTAATAAATATCTTATACAACAACATTCTTCTTTTATTTTATTTAATACTCATTGGCTTTATTATTTTTTTATATTTAAATATACATTTTGATATACATGTGTATATTTGTATATTTTATATATATTTTTTATTTAATAATAATAATTAATAATATAAGAAGCCAACAACGATAATGCGAGAATTGTTTGTATTTTTATATACGGCGAGTTAACGATTATTACCAATTGAATAGAGATCCCATACTAAAAGTCAGATATAATACTATGCAGTCACGTATAAATACAGACACTACGCTCTTCTCATATATTGTGTTTATTTAAATGTATATTATTATAATAAATATACCTTGTGTATTACGACTTTGATGTATTACTGTTTTAGATATTCTACAGTGACGTAATCCCATTTGTAGTCGAGACGGAGAATTGTGGAAAACGTATACACCCGTTTTCGTCAATCACGTCTGCATTTTGATTTTTACGCATAAATCATACGCGTACTCGACCAAATGGGCGTACAATGTGCGTACTCGTATTTTCCATGTAAACATAACACGTTTTTTTTTTTATTTTTACCTCCATAATTATTCGAATATGTACAAATATGAAATATATTATTTTTCACACGTTTGCTTGTCGGTTACAATTTGTCAAAAACAAAAAAACAAAAAAAATCTAAAAAGAAAACGTGAATGGTTCGCGGCGACTGGTCTGTCGGCGCACGGATCAAACCCCGCCGTGCGGAAATTCGGCATACAGGCGTATAACTGTTATGACGTAGGCATCCGCTAAATAAGAATTTTTGAACATTTTACCCCTAAAAAGGGTTTGAAATTTGCAAGAAAAAAAAAAAAAAACGTGTTACTTACTGTTGTACGGGAAAAATACCGTAGACAACAGTTCCGACGGCGACCACCTGTTTCGTAAACGGGCCGCCGCCGACTGTTCGCCGTGTCTCCCGCATTGCTCCGACCACCCTCACACTATTCGTACACGAATACATTGTAACAATATTTACATTTACGGATACCACTCATCCCGGGCAAAACTGGATAATTCATCTAATAATATATGCGTAGATTTAATATAATAAAAAACTTATTAAAAAACATTAAAAAAAAAATAAAGAATGAGACAACGAAAAATATTGTTTATATATATATATATACGTAATATACTAGCTGAATTAACCGGCTTCGCACGAAACATTCTTGGCCGGGGCACAGTTTTTAACGGATTTAAATCCTATAGCCTTTTAATATTTTTACGATTCAACTTGATTCATGATATTTACAAAGATTATATATATATACACATGCATTATATAAACAATCAAAACAATGAGCTAATTACCCGGCTTTGCTAGCTGAATGTAACTCAATAACAATTTAAATGGTCACCGTGGTAATTGTTTAACGCCTAGAATCCCAAAATTTTCCGCGTTAGCTACCATCCTCCTCGCTGGACCTACCGGGTCCAATTGTGAATCTAAACCGTCCAGAGACACACTCAACGCGCACAAAAAATGTTTATCAAAATCGGATCAGCCGTTTAGGAGGAGTTCAGTGACATACAGACGGACAGTCGAAATTTATACGCACGTATGAGACACAGTATTTTCAATAATAAAAAAAAAAACAAAAAAAAAATAGAGGAGAATTCAATATTCTATTCACGAGCTCATTATGTTATACTTCTCTACTCGTACAAATATAATATTATTTATTATTAATAAGCTGAGCCATTTAATTTCTCTTAAATTACTTAAATCTCTTAAATCACAATATAACACATATTCTCCTATTCAAGCTTTTTCCTATATCTCGCGTTATATAATAATATCGTCCTCGTATTCTTATGTATTTCTTCTCGTGATATATACGCGTATACGTCTTTCAATATTATACCTCCCTCCCTCTTCAAAACGCTCTCTTTCTCACTCTATCTATCGTCTAACTCGTTTATATATTATAATATACGATGGGGGATTTATACAACTATTTTATATAATACACTCTTTTCTTACGCGTCATCGCGATATACAATAAGACGGTATACGTGAATGACGATCATATTATCACTGCATACAAATCCTTATATAGGCGCCCGCACTGCTGCGGGTTTTCGATAATAAACCAAGTGCAGGTATCTACCAGAATTAAATTCAAACACGAATAAACAGCAGTAAGTACTAAACACAGGTGTACCTAATAATATTATATCATATATTATGATACGAATATATTATATAAAAACTCTATTATAATTAATATATGATAATTTACTGGATTACCCGGCTTCGCGCCTGTGAACAGTTAAAATATTGTATTGCTTCGCTTCCAACGGAAATCGAATATCAAGAGAATTCACGTTACAACAATATTGAATAAACCTTTAATTAATTTATTCTTTTTGCCTTTATTAATATCGAAAAAAATTCAAATAATTCAACTATTTGTTTTTATTTTGTTTACTGAATATTACTGGTTTCCATCGTGTTTATGTTATAATAAAAAATATATTTTCGTCATTGAATGCTTACTGTATTATTGAAGAAATTCGTATAGAAGATTTTTAAAGTCGAATACAAAATTATATATTGCACTTCTTTGTTTCATGTTGCAAGCTCATACCATGAAAACACACAATTCAACTGAATATAATTCGAGACTGAAGTGACCAAACGTGTCATTTTGTACACATGCTCGTTAGATTTTCTACTATACAGTGCTTTTGTTATACGAGCGATAGCGCTACTTATATTAGTTACAGAAATTCAGTTTGGGAACTTTTCAGACATACTATGTGTGTGTGTGTATATATATATTAAAACCGAAATGTAAGATAATTGATTTTTACAAATAATTTAATAATTATTAACAACAATAATTCATCACAGTAACTTTATTTATTCATAATTATTCATTTATAACATTTCAAAAACAACAGTTACAAAATTGTATGTTACAAGTTAATAATATTTATGAAAATGTGAAAATTAACATTTTGATTCAATTAATTTACTTTATAAAATAAAATGGCAGTATAAAACTGATTATATATATAAAAAAAAAATTGAATACAATAATGTGCCTAATATACCATAAGACTTTTAACTAGAATTTTCTTTGGCAGTTTGATATTTGAAAGTTATTAAAATTACAAAGAAATTATCAAAATAATGTGCCTTATTAGCCAAACAATTTTCAACTAAAACTTTCTTTGGCAGTCTGATAATTTAAAATTACAAAAAAATTGAGTTATTCATTTTCATTTAATTCTTTAACATAATTATACTTAAACTCTTCAAATTCTTTCTTTAATTCCTAGAACAATAAAACACATTTTTTATCACTAAATTATATAAAATCAAATGTTATATTAACAATGATCAAAAGAAATTTAAAAAAAAAAATGATAATAAAATGTCATTATTTTGACATAAATTTTTTTTTTATTTTTCAATAGGTATTTAAAACTATACATTTAATGTAAGAGTGCTCCTATTTAAGTTTATTATTATTATTAATCTGTAACCATAATTACCATAATTAAAGACGATCTATCCCATTTTTGTAAATATTGACTAACTTTCTTATCAAGTAATGAAAACAGATCAATAACTCCATCATCAATCATTTCACTGCAAATATTTAAATTGTTTCTTTTGTCCCAGAATTTCATTATATCTTGCATTATGAAGCTGTGTAACATGTGTTGATCAACTTTCAGTTCTTGTTTACAAGGGAATGACAACTCTAAAAATAAAATATATTTATAAAAAAAATAATACGCTTATTCTTTTATTACTTTAAAATTTAATTAGAGATAAATTTAATTTAAAAAAAAAAACATAAACTTATATAAATAATAACGTGTTTACACATTTAATACTAAAACTTTTTTTATAGTTGCACTTCAAGATCATGTGTATACTATAGGAGAAATATTAATGACTTTACAAACTTTACCTATAACTTATTCTTTTAATTATAGTTATTACTAACCGAGCCTAGTATTTTCATTAGGTATAGGACTGCGTGAATTTGACCGATCCAATACTGTAGAATGGTTACTATCATTGCTGCTATCATCAATTCCATTGACTATATATAAAATAAAAAATTATAACATTCAGAATTATTTAATAGTCAAAATTAATGATATACAAAATATTTTAAAAAATATTACAAAATATTATTAACGTTTTATGTTATAATAATAAATTACCAATACATAACCAATATTATGTATATATTTACCAAAATTTGCTTGGTACAAGATAAAAAAATGTTGACAATTATGCAACAAATTTCAATCAGATTGCTAAAAGTAATAAAATTTCAAAATCAAAATCTTTGGATATTGAGTACCTGAGAATTCTCTTTGAAATTAATAATTTTTTATAACATTAAAATTCTTAATTAAAACAAATATATGTTATACATACTATTATCAAATCCATTATATATTTGATGGCTAGAGTTATCATTTATCATAATCTCATCTTGATCCTGAATAATTAAAAAATAGAATTATATAATCAAATTTTAAATTATTAAAAATATTTGTATTAATTATGTTTTAAATTTAATAAATATAAAATGAATTACTTTAGAATTTTTTGAATATTTTTTTTTCTTATTAGTTATTAGTCCTTTTCGCCACATATTACGGCGCTTTTTTTTTCTGCTACCATTATCTTCAAAATTATCTGGAAATATTATACAATTAAACTGGTATATATATTTCTTAAAGAAACATTTTCATTGAATCAAAACTACTTAAATATTTATTATCCATTAAGAATCTAAAAATCTAAAATACAAATACAATTAATATTAATTACCATCTTTGTCCATTGTCAGATGATCTTTTTTAATAGTATGGACAAAATCAGGAACACACGTTTGTTCAATCTCAGTAGCGTTACGCTTTTTACGTTTATCTCTTATATCTCGACAAGTATCTTCAAAATCAGAATCCATTTCCGCTTTAATAAAAGCATATGCTTTATCTCTCAATGAACAAGCTCTATGTCTTATGTGTTTATCTTCTGCACTTCTTTCTGGGTTGTACTCCAATGCATTTCGCACAATGAGATCAATATCATCTAAAAAGTCTCTGGCACAAATGTAGCAGTGTTTGTCAATCTTACTCATAACAGTTTCCAAGTCCATAGGTTCTTTTATAATCTCTAAATAATCAGGTACTTCTTCAATGTCAACTGGTTTTGTAAATAAGAAAAATCTAAACAAATAATTATATATATATAAATTTAGAATTATTATAAAAAAAATGGGCAGTTTAAGATCTATTACTAATTTATAAGTAAAAAAATAAGCATAAATGTATTTCTGACTAAAAATATTTTAATTATACATGATAATACATTATGCATTAACTAATAGTGAAGTAAAAACAATTCTCTTATATAAATTAATAATTATATTATTAGAGAAATTATTTTATATGAAAATAAATAATAAATATAATTTAATAATGAACATTGCATTATGTACCACCATGTTAATTTAAATAATATTATATAATATTAATTAATGATGGCATTTCTGTATTTCCTCAGAAAATTGATTTATAAAATGCCTCACTTTATATACACTTTAGCAATAAAAAAACGTATTTGAAATTCTTAATTTAATTTTACACTGTATATAAAATACTTACTGCTTATTGCGAGCAAGTTTGGCACAAATGTCTCGTAAAAATATTCTAAGTTCTCTTAATGTGTTTTCTTCTTGGCAAATAACACTTTTTAATTCAGCTTCACTTAATTTTGGAGGAGTAGGTGCAGGAGCAATAGGCAATTCTTCTAAGGTTTGATGATGAACTATTACAGGCGGTATAAGAGCTTTATCAATTAATAGAGAATATAACGAGTATATAGCTTTTACTGATGGATTGGGAATACAATGCTTTCGTTTTTCACCCATAAATATATATAATACCTGTAAATATGTTAACATTACATGTTATCACAACTATTCATTTATTAAAATTATTTTTATTTATGTTTATTTTTACATCTTCGGGTAAAGTTGTGCAATCATATTGTGACGTGGCAAATATTAATACAGGAAGAGTTATATCCATAGAATTTAATAATTCTGAGAACAACATTTGTAAAGAATAAGACAAACTACTCCAAAATTCACCAATATTTGGAATAAATAAAATTGATGGAATATGTTTTGGAAGCTCTTTGAAGATCTAAAACAAAATAAAATAATATTAGATTATAAACTGGATCATCATGTGCCCAGTGAAATATTAAAGCTAGATAAACACTATGCTGATGTGACACATTAACACTGACATCCTATGTATTATATAATTTTTCTGTAAACGTAAATGCATAGGTATGTACACATTGGCCTGACATAACAAACATATGCAATCACACATTACACGCCTTCATACTCATCAGTGCCAAATCAAATTGTTATTAACATTGAACTAATTAAACACATACAGGTAAATCTTATATATTTCAAACATATGGAAATACATATGCAATTGCTCTTCATCTTTAAACTGTGGCATAAAATGATGAAATTCACCAGATACCTTTCGTTTTGTGAATGCCACTCACGTTGTTCTATTTCCACTGTCTTATATTGCAATCAATATATGGACAACAATTCCACTACATACTCTTCTTCCTCATTGAATTTATTCCAGTTCGTAGTTAATATAATTTCTAAATGATAATTATTACAATTTCCAACTACGATTTCTGTATGAATAATCAAAATAATTAACTAAACTAATCACTGTAGACTGTAATCATTATAAACGGTATAATATATCAATGTTGTTAGTAAGTAAATGTAGTTAGCTGATGACATGTTAATATGTCACGTCAGTATAATATGCCTAATATAATAATTAATATATGAAATATAACAATTGATATATAACACATGAAATTTATTAATTGGAAAATTACCATTATCAATGAATCATTACTAATACACAATCATATTTGTTACTTTCACTGTAGATTAATTGATTATAAATTATCACCTGCACAATGGCTTCTTCGGGAGAATATGCTGAATTGTTATATAATGTTACACAGCTTAGTGTATGTTTATAACAATTTTCAAAATGTTGTAAAAGAGCTGGAACAACTAAGATATTTTTTGATTCTGAAAGGCTATGCACCAAAAGGCGGGGAGCTTTTGCAACTCTAAGTCTGAATGAAAAAAATAAATAAACACTTGTCTTAATTAAAATTAAATTATAATATATATATATATATATATACACACACACATACATATATCTTGAAAATTATTCTAATAGGTATTTATTATAACTTATAAACCAATAGCCATATTTTTTTGGTAAATTTGTATTTGTTGACAAAATATCACCCCTATACAATTTCCCTTGATATATCCCCCAATGATTTTTGTTAATTTTCTAAATTATGAATTTTAAAATTATTATAAAATAAAACATTTTTTTTTCTTATCATAATGTAAGTCAACGCTAAGGCCCATGAGAAAAGAAACCTGTATCTCGGCAAAAACATCAGTGTTCATGTAGCCTCACCATAAATATAGCCTAATAGCATCACTTTTCTGAACATGATCGGTAATAATATGCTTTATAACTAATCTAATCCCATGTTTATATATTAATATTTAATATTTGAATGAGGAAAATAGTGCCTCGGAACGTTCAACACCATCAGTCATATGCGCAATACGAGTTCATTCTCTTGTGGGCCTTAGTATATACAAATGATTATTTAAAATTTCATCATTTATTGGGAATATAAGTAAATAGATTTAATGATATATACATACATTTTAAAAAATATATAAATTACCTTTGATTTGGTTGTGAATTGATTTCAGGAAATATTTGACTAACATAGGATATGAAATGTCGCAATGTTTTTTCATATAATGGGCGGTAAATATTTGGAAGCTTTTTAGGATTGAGCACAACATTACGCTCAGTGGTTGGAACAATTTTGTTCATAGCTTTTTCAAAATCTTCAATTTGTACCTAAGATTTATTATAGTATAATATTATATCTATATAAAATATAGGTTTAGAATATACACTAGCATTTAGCTACATTATATATGATTACATCATAAATTTACTTAAATAATTAAAATAAACTAAATCACTTTAAATAAATAATTATGAGTTAAAAAGAAAAATTAACATCCAATTGATACCACTTAGAAAATTTTTTACAAAAATAATATTTGGCCACACACAAAAAATGCACTTAGTAGGAAATTGTCAATAAGTACTTTTCAATATTATAAAAAAAAGTATACATTTTGAGCCTTTATGCAAATTACTGCAATACCACGTAACTAGACTGAAAATCCATGTATTTCATAATAACACATTTGTAAACAATCACTTTTTATACTTACAGCTGACATTTATTTCAATTTAATTCATGGTTTTGTTAGATTAGATTATGATCTTTTAATTTGAGTATCAGAAAAATATATTAATATATAGGGTATCAGACATCAGAAAAAAAGTGATAATAGTTTAGTTATAATTTAATTTATTAATTATTTATGACAAGAAAATATACCTGGATTTTTTTTAAATCTAATAGCAGTCTGTTTGATGTTTTATAAATTTGTGGATATATACGATTCAATGCTTGCAATACTGATTCAGAACATAAAGAATTTAAATCAGCACCTGTGTATCCAACAGTTTCTTCAGATAATTTTATAAGTATTTCATCTGCTAGGTGATTCTTCCATTTGCCAACTATAATACGCAATATTTGTAATCTGTCCTGTAAAATTATACATGTATTATTAGTTTATATTTGACTGAAAATAATTTAATATTACTTTAGCTGTTGGAAGAGGAAAATAAAGTTCTTTATCAAATCGGCCTGGTCTTCTAAGAGCTGGATCAATAGAATCTATACGATTTGTGGCTCCAATAACTATGACATCACCACGGTTTTCTAACCCATCCATCATTGCTAACATAGTAGTTACAATACTATTATGAACTTGATCTTGTTTACCAGAACGTACTGGTACTAAACCATCAAGTTCATCAAAGAATATAATAGAAGGTTTCATTTCTTTTGCCTGAAAATATAATAAATAGATAATTTATAGTATCTCATTTCTAATTTTAATAATAACAATAATGTCAAATTGTATCACTCAACATTGAAATATCTCAACATTATTATAATTATTTATTATTTAAGTACAATAGACTTTAGAGTAACTAAAATTTTATTTAAAAAACCAAAACTAAAAATTAACAGTTTTGAAATTAAATAATACAAATCTTACTTTATCAAAAAGTAGTCTAAGTTGCCTTTCTGACTCGCCGACCCACTTACACAATACATCAGCACTTTTACGTACAAAAAATGATACTTTTTGTCCACCTTTACTACATTCATTGGCTAATGCTCTGGCAAGTAATGTTTTACCAGTTCCAGGTGGTCCATGAAAAATCACTCCTTTTGCAGGATGTTGTTCAAACATTTCAAATACATTTCTATAAATCATTGGAAAAACTACCATTTCTCGAAGACAGTTAATATGCTCTTGCAAACCACCAACATTACAAAAACCAATACCACTATCAACTACAACTGGTTTGATATCTTCCAAAGAGGTCTTTTTATTGTTTTTATCATCTCTTGCATGACCTTTAGGTTTTTTAATAAATTGGGTTTGATTAACAGATGACTCTATATCATTGTCAGATGTATTAGAGGAACTTGATGAAGACGAATCACGTCGGCGCAGTTTTCTTGGTCCATTTATCATTTTTGAAGGAGTTTTAATAGCTCCTATAAAATATAAATGAAATGCATAAAACTAAATACATCAATATAATTTTATATATGCCATTATTGTGTGTTTACTTCGAAATATACAATAATTAGATATTTTTATAAGGGTCAAAATATTAGAAATCAGAATACGAGTACATATTACATTATAACAATTAAATATAGTACGTATTTCTATGGTGACATAATATAACTGTATATTGGAAATAGAAAACCTTAAACTAAATGCTAGATATTATAAAAAAAAATTTTTTAAATTAACTATAGTTTAAAAAATAAAGAACACATTTATACAATTAAATATTAAAATTTGTATGAAATTTGCTATATTATTGAATATTTTTCAAATTAAAAAAAATGATAAAATTTGTTTTGCAATTAAAATAATACGTTAAAATATATTAAAAATTATAACAAATGTTTTATTTGTAATATGAAAACTTACTTGTATTTTTTTCAGTATGTATTTGAAATCTTTGAACAGTAGGCTTAACTTTACGTAAACTGTACCTATAATACCTTGGTCGGTTGGACTGCCTTATACTACATTTCCTTAATCGTAATGTCTTTCTTTTTTTTTTAACATTCATCTTATTAATAGATGTCAAATAGTCTTCAATATTGCTTAAATTATTTAATTCTCCAGAACTCATAGACTCATCACTACTACGTTCAGCAGCAGCTAAAAAAATTAATTATATAATAGAAAAAACCACTTCAAAATTATAAAAAAAATTATACTTACGAATAGGCTTAGTTTTATTATTCCTTCGTGAACGTTTAATACGAGTATATAAATCGTCATTACATTGTTCATTAATATGATCATTCGATTTATCACTTGCTTCAGCTACAGCTCTTCTTGTTCTTGGACGACATTCATTAATTTCAGTTGTAACAGACAATTTTGTTTTCCCTTCTTGTTTAAGAACATTACTACTCTGTGATGGAATACTGCCTTTTATTTCTTCTTGACTTACTTGTTCATTAGCATTAGTATCACCTTCAGCATCATCATCATCATCATCTTCTTCTTCTTCATCTTCTTCATCATCATCATCATCATCTTCTTCTTCTTCTTCTTCCTCGTCATCTACTACTTTTTTCAATCTATAATTTCTGGTAACTCTACGTGAAACTAAAAAAATATCTATACATTAATACCTATATACATATTTGAAGTTTTATCAAAATGGTGCTCTTGGAAATTGAAAATGTTCCAATTGTGACAACAGCTTACTATATGTGTCTCTAGCAATTGAGTGTTACATGTTATAAAAGAAATTTACAAAAATAAATGCTCACCGTCTTTTTCTTCGTTAACTATATTTGGATAACCTTTGAGTGCTTGAGAACCAACTATCCAAGTATCACTATAATTCTCATACATTAACTTGCGTTTCCTAGTACTCCTTCTTGTGCCTTCTACAATAATAAAATAAAATTATATTATTGACTATATAAAATGAAATTATCATATAATTTACCAATGTTAATTGTATCATCTGCTTTGTGGTGATGACTAGTTCCGTGTGTATGATGTAGAGACGTAAATGTAGATCTTAAAAATGAAACATATAAATCACATAGAATAAGTATACTTATATAGTAATACTAAATACTATATGCATATACTTGTACAAATTTTCGAATATTTTACCTAGTGTGAGCTACTGGTGAAAAAATTTGATCATCGTCTGACTGATCAGACTGACTTGTAACTCTGTTTCTGTTTCTCATTATCTTTAAAAAAAAAAAAAAAATTGAAGTAAATTAATAAACATAATTATAGATGTTCTCTTAGAATAATTTAATAGAGTACAAACAGGTAAATAATTGTAAATAGTAAATAAAATATAAGATTTATGATGTTTTTATCTACCAACCTATAAATATATTTGCGTCAAAAAAAACTGTGCATCTCGAGTACAATTATATTAAAGTGAGATCATACTAGACTCGTACTCGTGTAAAAAAAAGAAGAAAATATAAAATGAATTTTCGACATAAAACACATCGAGTGGGACACGAGGAAAATATAATCGTATACAGGTATAATGTGGCAACAAAACGACAAGTTATATAAAACATTGGTTACTAATAAGCGTTTAGAAGAAAAACTTATGTACCTACAAGAATACATAAGTGTATTCGCTAAAATTGAATAGCAATACACATTGTTTTTAACCAATTGTCTGTCCATAATCCGTAATAATTACAAAAGACCCCGGCTGACAAGCGAGAGATTTGCAATAGTTCGAACGAAAATTAAAAATATTAAAACGATAAAATATATACAGAACCAGTGGCGTATTTTCGGGAGTGGGTTCCCGGACGCGACCCCCACCCTCCGAAGAAGAGCAAAAAAAGGTTCAAAAGTCATAAACGACCTGCTATGTACGTACAGAGAAAGAGAACATTAATTTATATTACGTGTTTTCAATGTTCGTACGAATAACTTGTGTTTATAATAATAATGGAATAATATAAAATTATTAATTCATCTCGTATGTATTTTTTATAATATTATAAACTTTTTTCAGACCCCGTCCCCCCGTCGCACAAAAAAAAATTTGAAAATACGCCACTGCATGGAACGTTCCGACGACGCGGTAACTCACGAAAAACAAACTCACCCGTTCGATTTGAAATCGATGAAAAAAATATTGTTAAAATATTCGCGCGTCCGGTCGACAATATTCCTGGGAAAACGGACGTTCGTGTTTGGTCGGTCGGCCTACGGCGACCTGAAGTGCGGTGACTGTTGGCGTCGCATACGTCGCTGTTGTCGTCGTTCGTAATATCCGACGCGAAAAAATCGCATTCCTCCGGTGCGTGTGTATTTCGCGAGACGACCAATGTCCGGGACGTCAGTGGGGAATGACAAACGTGTGTCGTCTCCACGGGCTTATTATCACGCAGCACGCCACAACACAAATATCGCGTTGGACGGACGGACGAACGGGCGCAATCGACGACGGGACGAACGGTTCGAGTGAGAACAAAAATATTGTACCAAAGAGAATTTAAGGGGAAAACGAGAATGGAAAAGAGTGTGTACGTATATATACATATATATGTGTATAATAACGACGGGAATAAAAAAAAAAAACGCCGAACGAAAAAAAAAAATAAAAAAAAATAACGATTACAACGAAACAAAAACACCGAGGGACAACACGCAGCTGCCGCCGCCGCCGCCGCCACCACCGATCGTTGTACCCGTCGTCTCGCGTATAGAACGCGTTGTATTATTATTGTCGGATGGGGGTACACACTATTATGGTGTTAATACCGTGTTTGAGAGGGGGGGGAAAAACTGCGGTCGACGACGAGGGATATTTGTGACATTGGCCGAGGTCAACCTGTTCCGCCGTCGTAACGCGTATATATAGCTGCAACAGCTCTATACAGGCTACTGCGCATAAACGGAATTACGTTCCCGGGAATAGTAATTTCAAATCGTGTCGCGGTAACCATTCCTCCCCCCCACCCGCCTACATTACGATAATATAATAATGGCGATAAATAACAATAATATTGATTTATTGAATAATAAATAACTCATTCAATTTTTTTTTTTTTTTTTTTTGCAAGCTTTTTACTTAACTTCACGTGTTTAGTTCAAGTGTTACGGGCCGAATTTAAACCGCTCACTCCAACACTCGGGGGACTTTGAAATTTTACATGATCGTTCGATTCCGATGACAATACACTACAAGAAAAGTACAATAGACTTTTTTATTGAAATTGAATAAAGTAATTTCAATCAGTGATTTACTACGCATCCTGCCGGCATCTCGGCACTAAGCGAACGACCAGATATAAAACATAAAAAAAATGTGTAAATAAATTTAGAGTGAAAAAAAAAGAAAAAATTCGAAAACACAAGCTTTTATTGAAATGCGCAGAGGAGTGAGAAATAAATCAGCGAGTTCATAAAATCCATAATGTTGTGTAAACCATAGACCAGGGGTCCTCACTAGGATTTGTGAGAGAGCCAAATAGTTCATATCAAATTTTCCTTAGGGCCGCAAGTACAAATTGTACAGTTTAGTCAGGGCCTAAACCTAAACGGTATAGGTTAATTACAAAATATATTTTTCTTATTGTTATAATACACTATGAAGTGGCGTTAAATAACTTACAAACAATATGATTATAACATAAGTTTATTACATCTAGAAAAAAACATTTTGCATATAAAAAAGTAGGGAAATGTCTTTTACTTAATTTCATAACTCTAAAATTTATGTAGGTATAACTATCCTTAACAGTCAGTCTGAGAGCCGCAAAAAAACGTTCCGAGGGCCGCGTAGTGAGGATTGCTGCCATAGACCAACATAAAATATGACTGCTTTGTAGAATCGTGTTATCGACAAAAGTATGATACGCGTACCATCCATAATCAATATGGCCTTGTGCTCTTATGTGATTTGAAAGCTCGGCGCATAATTTCCTTAACCTACCTAACCCATAAAATAAACATTTTTTTTTTTTTTTTTTTTACTTTTAATTTATTCCGTATATTTTTTTTTATATTATTTATTGATAAAATTAAAACACACTGTCTGTATTATTGCGGTATATTTGTGTTCTTTTTCTCACGTCCTGCTGTACACTTTTATTATTCATCAATTATTGTATGTTCAACTCAACCGTAGTGGATGGTATCAATCAGTTTCACCGGCGTTCGTCAAGGATTTAACTTTTTGTTAATTATACATATTTTACAATTAGTGAGAAATCGGCTTGCTAAAAAGTCAATATACGATATCCACAGGGCCCCGGATTAATGATATAAGTGGCCCCGGGCTGACTCAATCTGAGGGAGCCCTAATTTTACAAAAAAAAAAATGTCTTACATATATGTATGATGTGTATTTACATTTAATGATGTAACAAAAAAAATTTAGGACTTTAAATCAATTAAAAACGCATTGAAATTTGTACTTGTTATTATTTTTATATTGATAAGTATTTGATGTGAATAACTGTTTTTTTAATGTCGTAGTTATTTATTAAATGTTTAAAAATTGTGCCATAATTTAGAAAAAAAAGTGTCAAAATTTTTTGGGGCCCCTGGGCTATAGTCCTCCGCCCCCCATTAATCCGACTCTGGATATCCAAGATATATTAAAATCACGAATTACAAAAAAATAAATAAATATGTACATTTTACAATAAAACGAAGCTTTTCACATCACACAAAATATTGAAATCCAAAAGTGTTGAATCGGTCAGCTGTTGTCGAGAGACCACTAGCGTTCTTCTCATTTCCCGCGTTTATTTAAAAATTGCCACTAAAGGTGAATTTACCAGGAATTACGAGAATTATTCGCTGCGATTACCACCTACCGATATGATAACGGATGTCAATAACGCTCAGGTAACAATAGTATGGCGCGGAAAATCAGATAATAAATTGGTATATGAAGAATCCACTATAGTGCTGAACGGCGCTAGTAACTTGGACTCCATCAAAAGTACATCATAATTCGTAATTGAGATATATATCATAATATTATAGCCCGTGAATTATGTGCTAATCGAAATAACCCCGGTTTTTCGGAAAAACGTTTTTTTGTCGGCGCCACTTTTCCTCGTTTTTGATAAGAGTGAGATAACCCAATCGGCTGTCACGTCCGTCCGCCGCCACCGCCGCCGTGAATTCGCGCGTAACATTTGGCAACACTTATCCCGGCGCCCCGCCGCCGTCTGAAAATCGTAACGCCGCCCCGCGCACCCGCACGCCGACAACATGTCCGTCTGTGAATCACGCGTTCAGCGGTGCGCGCAATGAAATAGATTCGTTTGCCGTCGTAGTCGTCGTTCTATATCAGCAGGGATCGTCGTTCGTGTGCGTGTGTGTGTGGAAAAATCACACGTAGCTACGTTCAGGCGTGTTGCCACGAAGAGGAGGTGAATACCCTTCGCGACTCTTCTGTTCCGTTCACCGATCGGGCACGCGCTTCTTACCGGCACTTACCGGCTACGAGAACCGCGTTCTCGTTCGCATCAGGTTAGTTATCCGACCTCGCCGCCGGCGTTTTATTTTCGTCGTCGTTTACGAACTGTAACGGTATCGTAATACGTAATGTGTTCTCGCACAGGAGCGCCACGACGACACCAGATTCCCCGACGGCGCGACCGATTTACGGGTTCTCTGTATGGTCTCTTCTTGATACCGGCGAACCGTGTCGTCGCCTACAATTCCCGGAATATATCACGCGTGCTTATCGTTGAAAACAACGAGTTCAAAATGCCGTTTTGCGATTTTTTTTCCACCCCCTGAAAACTGTTATATTTCCCGTGATCGTAATTCCTATATACTGATCCGTTCGCGCGCGTCTTTACGCGCATCGTATTGTGCGTTGCGGAAGACCTTCTAAAACAAAAATAATAAATTACGCGTGCTGCGTTCAAACGCTTGACCTTTCTCCTCTCGTCGATAATCGTCAAAAATATTTTTCCATATTTATCGCATTTAAATAGTGTATTGTACACGGACACAAGGTTTTCTGTTCAATTAATTAATTATTATTATTATTCAACAAACGGTTTTGCGGTTTTGCTAGATCTTATGCGTCTTGTTTTAACCTATATTTCTCTATTCTCTTCTTAGACATGTTTTTTTTATCTTTAATTCAATCGATCGTTTTGTATTCGATATACGAATTATGCATTTATATTATTGTACAATTAAGGTATTTTGTGTTAACGTCTTTCGATGTGTGGCAAAATACATATATGTGTACTCTTGTAGATGGTTAGTTAACTAAATGGATATTTATAGAATTATAAGATCAGTTCGTTTTACTAAATATACTTGTTTCAGTAAAAATTTCTTTTTGAAAAAATCAAATAAAAACGTAAATTTAAAAGAAGAAAAAACATTAACTATTTAAAAACAACAAATTCTTTCTGTACGTTCAAAACATTATATATAAATACCAGCAGTCCGTTTGCTGAGAGAAGTATGAATGTGTTTCGCTTCGAACTGACAATTTTGAGCTCCATTATCGCTCACCTCACACTACTTGTACTATCGATGGCTTGCAATGTATATTGCAATAACACATGACGGACTGTGCCGGATTCGAATTATTTTGAATATATTTGTGCATTTATTATAATAAATGAGTGTATTTATTATTTCGAATTTATTGTGAACGTATTAAAAAAATAATCATTTGTGTGTTCCAATATTTCTAAGATGTGTTAATAAAATATTATATAAACTGATAATATTTATTGATGACATTTGTTAACAATATTTAGGCAAGCAAGTTTATTAAATAACAACATATATAGCTTATTTTATTTACTAACTTATTTGAAGAAATCCTTGTGATTTTAATGTATCTTATACAAAATTCTGTATAGAAAAAGGCAGACAATACTGTAAAAGTCAATTCTAACCCAAGTGTTTAACAGGTGTTTTTGGTAGTATTACCTTGCAGATAATCTGTGAATTAAGATTTGTTTCCATTTACCATACTTTAACTGATTATATTCATATTAGGTTCTATATTATGTTTTCAACAAAAGTGTGGTGTTCCCATTTCTTACATTAGTGGCTCATTATTATGAGGAGAGGAGTAGTTTAAAAAAAAAATTATAAATTGAAGGTGAAAAAATATTTATAACTAAAATTAATAATTTGTCTTCTAAATTAACAAAAATCACAAATATTTAGTACAATAATTAAAAATAGTAATAATAATCCGATAGAACAAAATATTAAATAATTTCAAAATTACGTAAAACAAAATTTAACATAATATTGATTAATGTAAGTGTTGTGTGATGAATAATTTTATAATATTTAATATACCACCATCTAAATTTAATTATTTGATTTTTGTTAGGTGCTCTCTTATTTAAATATAAAAAAAAAGAGCGGAACAAAGTGATTGAAAATTTACACGATACTTTTCTAGAGCGTAAAATTTCAACTCTGCAGTAAGTAAATCACAATTTTTATCTTTCACAATATAAACTCTCCATATATACAGTACCTAAATTTTTTGTATCAATATATATTTATAGTTTAACTGACTTTTTATGCAAACATTCAATATTGTTTTTATAAAAATTTTCGATCTTCTTTTAAAGATTTTTTTTATTACTTTTACTAAAAATTAACAATTGCCCAGTTCGTGAAATGGACAATTTTACATATTGGTTGTAACACACACACACACACACATTATGTGTTATATGTATAATGTATATATTATATTAATATATTTATTCACACTACCAAGTTTTCTGATAAGGATTTATATTATTTGTTTAAAAAGATTGGTTTAAAAATTGATTGGTTCTGTGCAACACCACAAATGATGAGACTGTCCACCTATAGCCTAATTTTCTCCCACTATGATGCAGTAATATTAAATTCAAAAATCACCGACAAATTTTCCTACATCAAATGAGAGGCGTACGAAATAGTTGATTTCATTTAAATTTTCCAAACACTGTCTACAACTCGAAGCATTATCATGTGTTGTCGTTAGATATTTCAATATGTATTAATAAAAGCAGACTCGTTTTCGTTTTAATGGACTATAATGTTAATTAATAAATTAATAAAAATCCACATTTTTAAATGATACTAAGTGTTTTATAAACAATCTCCCTGACTCATTATATATTGCATATTTCAAGTGAAATTTTCTAAAAAAAAAAAATTCTATTGAAGTAAACTATCTCTTATGCGCGTCTCATTGACAGGCGATGTCAGGAAATTCGTCGTTATCCTTTGAGAAAGTTATGATTTTGATTTTGCTGTAAAGTGGAAAAAAATTCGGTTACATACCGTATATTATACTTAATATAATATAAATCCCCGACCGGAAACTTTCCCGATGAATATATTATATCGATTGCATAAATTATTCGAATTTCGATAGTATTTAAGGGGCGGCGTTAAATGTTATTTATTATTAATAATATTTTAATAGAAAATCATGCACGTTGTATGAATGAATTTTATTGTTTCGTTTTATTTTGCCGTTCATTATTTATATTTGCTAATATGTGTTCATATTTCACTTCACGATATTACGAAGTAATTAAATTATTGTAATCGGGGGCATGTGTATACGTGTATACGTTTTTAGTGTTTCCGTCGTAATTAACAGTTTTATTAAATTGTAAAATGATACTGAATTTATTATAAATTGAATTTAAATTATAACAAATTGTCCAAGTTCAACCGGGACAGTATTTATTATCATATTTTATTATTGGACTAGAAGAATTTGATTGTACAATAATTTTAGTTCATTGTGATTCGACCAACTTCGACAACTCATTTGTAAAAATAAATAAAACGGAGATTTTAAAACGACTTTGACGTAATTATAGAATTATTGTAATTTCGTAATGGGCAGTATGAATTACGTTTTATTTTCTGTAATTTCACGATTTGTGCTTGCCCCGGCGATTAACGATTATTACTGTGTATTATACGATAATCGATCGTTTACAATAAAAAATACGACGATTTTTCTCGTAAGAAATATTGTTATACGAAGAAGGATGATTATGATACTGGGAGAGTGCGTAGTTGCTAGCTACTCTTGTAATTTTTACTATTATTTATTTATGCGCGCCAGTGTTTGAACGTCGTCGTCCCCGTGAACACCGTCCGAATATCCTTAACTAATGCTTTGAGGTAAACGGGCGCGCAGATGTCTGGTTAACAATTGGACATCGCGGCGACAGCTGGCACGCGTTCAACAACGTCTTCTCTTATTCTTCTTTTTGTGTACGTCGCCACGACGTCTTAAAACGAAAATTCTCCATTTCGGGTACCATATTGTTAATAATATTTTGCGATTCTCCGATCGAAATTAGGTATGATACGCGCGTCGTCGTTAATATTTACCCCACCCCGTATGATGCGGTGATTTAAAAAAAGTATTACTTATTTTTTTTCTCCAAATATACAACTCGAAATGCCTAAAATATGATCGGAAATAACCTTTGTATAATATTATTATTATTACAGCGCGTTGTGATTTATGCGCACGTGTTTGGTCGATATAATAAACCTGATGGTACGTTTTCGTAGTATTTGGGAGGGGAGAAAAAATGTTTTTTAATTAATTTTTCTTTTCGCGTACACGCGTACACGTGTTGCATAACATACGTATATAAGCCGGTTGTCATTATTGGACTCTCTACAATACGAGTCGGTAAGGCGCGTCGTAGATTATTAACATAATACTATACATTCGTAAGGAAATTTTGCTTGAAGATTTGCACGTATACGTCATGTCGTTTTTTTGTTTTCTCCTGCTTTTATCTGTTTACTGGAAATACTCGTTTTACGGCCGATATTATTGTAGAAATTTTTGTTGTTTTTTTTTTTTTTTTAACCGTACCGTAGTTGTCTCGCGTATTGTATCGTAGAAAAAAAAAATTCCGAGAGAAACGTCGGATATAAAAACGACGTGGCCACGTGGTCGAGTCGTGCGCACGGTAATTTCGGGCGCGCCGGTCGGGTTACACTGCGCGCCCCGACCCGATCCCTACTCTGCCGTGTCCGCCGCGTTCCCTTCGCCGCCGCACCCATTCCACGTTCGTCCGTCCACACCCCTCGCTGTCTACCGTATTCACCGTCACTCTTCCCTGCACGCGCTTGCCACGCCGTTCCCCGATACACGAAAGAATCTTCCGCCGCCGCCTCCTCTTATATTCCTTCTGACACCGCGGCGCGGCGAATGTCGAATGCGTTACTCTTCTGCGACGACACAGTCGTACACCCGCCGGTAGTGCGCGCGCGTTTCAAGACGATTGTTGTCGCGAATTTTTTTCCTCCCATTATCGCGGCGCATCGTGTTTCTTTTACCGCGTTTAATTTCCTTCGGAAAAAATCAATCGCTCGGGGCTACTGTGTTGTGTTTAGAGCGTAATATACGATTTTGAACAATTTTTATTCGTTCGTATTTCGAACCAAGTAGTTAGTAATATTTCTTTGGTCGAATTCTAGTTGTCGCGCGAACCGCGTATTTATTACTATTGTACCGGCGCGCGCGCGCGCTATACGATATATTTTTTTTATCGCTGTAACAAAATGGCACGAGACAACGTGGACCAGGTTCGTCACTGATTTTTATAAATAGAAACTACGACGGTGTAGTTAATGTATTACAATATTATAATATCGTGTTACGTTATAATAACACGCGGGGGATCGTCTCTTTCCTCCGTCCGTCCTCAAAACGTGGTTTTTATTGTCGGCGCACTGCCGGCCGGCACCGGGGTCCCTTCACCGCGCTCCTCCCAACCCGAGTGTTCTCGTAGTCACGTGACCGTAAAAATACACCGCTTTCTGTTCACGCTATACGTCGCGCGACCGACCCGGGGTCGTCGGATGATGATCACGTTATATTTTCTTCTGAAAACCTCTTTCTTCAACGACTTTAAAAAAAACCCCACCTGGCAAAACGAGAGAGTGACGTGCACGCGGCGCCGCCACCGCCACGCACGCTTTCGTCGTTTTCCGCGCGCGGCCCGTCGTTCCACACGACATAACCTAACAATACGATTTCTCGTTGTACGCGGTCGTCGTACACACACATTGAGTAATATACGCGTACATTTGGGATCAACGCGAATATTCCATCGCTCGTTTTGTTTAAGAATCGTTTTTTTTTTTCTCCTTCTTTTCCTAATCGCTGCGGGAACGTACGGGAAAACTCGTAAAACCGATTGTGCCGCCGACGTGTTATCGCGGCGGCGGGGTATCCTGCTTCACTCCCCACCGGTCGCCGAACTCACCGTATTCGCTTTAACCGGTCCACCTCGTTCCGTATTGGAAATTCCGCCTTGTTGCAATAATTTTAGCCGTTATTTTAAGCGACGGCCTGTTGAGATGTGATGATAACATTGTTCGTATAAGCCGCCGACGACTTTGCTGTTGTCCACGTCGATAATTTCGTTAATAATAATAATAATTGTCGTGTTAAAAGCGACACTCGGACATCATAATGTGATTTATAGGTCGGTAGGTACACTTACAGGTGGAAAAAACCAACATGTAGTCGTCTCCCTCGGCCCGTTTAAATTCGCGCGAGAGACTTTACGCGTTTTTTCTTATTTTCAAACTCGATAAATCAATGTGGTGTTGTTGTTAGGTGTCCCTTTGGCAAATTTATCGTTTATATATAAATCTCGCGAAAATTCGTAATTTTCGGACTTCGAGACGAATCATTATTTACGTTTTGTTAAAATAATTTGTAAGCCACTATTATTGTTATCGTTACACGCGCGCGCGCGCGCATTCGTCTGTATCTGGAGCGTATTCACGGTGGGATGGGGATGGCTGTGACGGAGCTCCACCGCGCCGGAAAACTTCGGCACATTTTTATGTCGTACGACAATATTTTTATCGCAAACGGTTATTTTACAACGACGTTTATTTTTTGATTACGAGACACAGGGGAAAACACCGCCGAAATTTTTACTGCATTTCTAATAGGTTGAGAATTTTGTCATTTTTTTTTTTTTTTTTTTTAATTTTAAACGTTTTTTGGTCTTTGATTGGAATTTAGAAATAATTCAACGATGATATAATATATTGTTCAGTGCCTTCAGCTCCACTCTTCCCTCCAGAAAAAAAAATATCAAGTAGATCCCGAACTGGATATATTATTATAGTGCTGCTAGGTGGTTACTACACTATATTGCTACAATAAATGAATGTATTGTTAATATATCGTATATTATATAATGTTACGTTCACGGAGAAAAGTTCCTACACTCATAACTGCTACCACGCGACCATATTTTAAAATTCAATCGTCGTGTTTAATTTCGCTCCAATTACCTTTCTATTTTAGATGTATACACACGCTTATGAAAGCACACTCTGAGAAAGCAGTTAAGTGAATGGAACGTTTTTTTTTTTTAGTTCGTTGTACAATATAAATCCATCAATATCGATCTTACATTTATTGTGTTTAATTATTTGTGATTAATAAAAATTGTAACGCGAAATTTCAAAAAATAAAAATGTTATTTGTGATATGTCATATATATATCGACGTATTTGAGATTTTGTTTAGGTGTGATTGAAAATGTCGTAATGTCTTGTTAGAAGACAATTTCAATCGACTCGGAATTCTATGAAATTAAAGACGGGATTATTAATGATTTAGATTCTTTTTTCTAATTCCTGTTTTTAAATGATTACCCTCTGTCTGATTATATTATAACCTTGAATGTTAATTCAATTTATGTCTGGATCGAATAAAAAAAAAAAAAAAATTATATAACCAAAAGCTGACCGATGGAAAGATATTACATAATAATTGTGATGAGATAGAAAAAGATTTTTTTTTTTGATTATGTCTATTTTTAAAACCCTGGGTATACTGGTGTGTGTGTGCATTTTGTAGTAGTGATAATAATATGCGTTTGTAGATTTATAGTTCACATTTTAATACCAATAATATATATTTATAAGACAATGTGTATTGTATTTAACAATTTTTAGACATATTTAGTGTTCGTGCCGCAATGATTTAGGCATGCGCATTTATCGAGATAAGTATAATGTTATCGTAATTTTTTTCTCACGTGCAATTTTCGTATAAACCCCCCCGTAAAATAATTTAGCTTAATTTATAATATTACTGATCAATTATGAAAGTTCTTTGTATGTTTAAGTCGATAAGATATTATGTGTGCATTTGAGTGTTATATTATTATATTTAATAATAATTAATGCGGATCATCGAGCTTAAACCTATCATTTCTTCTCGCCCATCTATTAGGGATCGATAATAACAGAGATAATATTGAAAAAATTTATTCAACAATTTGTGTAGGATGTACCACCTACTACTTAAATAATTATTATTATAAAAGTAGCTCAGTAAATAAAAAATGAGTATTCTGTGAGTACTTAAACGTGTGTACATAAGTATAATATATACTTTTAAAAGGTGTTTTATCGTTTCCATACTACAAACGTTATTTCAAAAAAATAACTACCTATTATTATTATTATTACGTCTCGTACCGACGCGACATAATTATTATTATTATTTAATAATATTTTTGTATAACGACGCGCAAGTTGGAAACCGCGCAATATACAATGATTTTTATACGGATTTTCAATCGTGTGACCCATTCTCCGATCTATGTATTTATTAAACGCATTTGAGAAAATAGGATAGGTTTATTGACTGAACGCGGCGGGCAACCAGCCAAACCTGTTCTTCTTACGATCCAATACGTCATAAGTGTTCGTGTGGGGAAACACGGGGAAAACTGGTATGGTGGTCCGATTTCTTCTCGTACTGTGCACACTGCCTCCAGCTAACCCGTCGACAATCTGCGGCGGGTGTACACGCTCTTAGATAGACAACGCCTCCTCAGTTGTATTTGACACGTGTAGTGCAAAATCTATAAATACAAAGTGGGGAAAAAAATCTGATTCTCGTACACGTTTTAATGTATTAATTTTTTGATTAAGCCGAAGGGGGGAGGGGGAGAAGGCGATAACAAAATATATAAAAGATGTACAAAATAGAGAGAATTATTTTAGGCACATTCGATTTCGAAATTTCACACAACTTCTCGAAAACAATTTTGTCATAATTTTAGTTCGGAAAAACAATACGTGGATAATAAATATGTGGTGTATAATAGCTGTGCCCGCCACCGCCGTGTGGTGGTTAAAAGTCATTTTGTCGACCTCGCGATTTTTTTTTTTTTATTATTTCATTTTGTCATTACTATATATATATATATATTTAAATCGGAAATAATATAATATGTCTCTTAAAACCATCTGTGTCAGCATTTGTAGAATATTGACTGGTTTGTGTGTTGTTGTAAGTTTCCTACCTGCGTGTGTTCAGGCTTTAAACAAATATGTACATTTTTGACATTCGTCAGTCACATACATTCAAGTATATTAAACATCTGTTGCCTTCAATGTGGCAAATTCAAAATTAGTCCGGCAGCATTGCTCTTCAGATTTTCTCTTCGCCCGTAATTTTCAATATTTCGTACAATTGAAATATTATTGATGTATTTTATGATTTTATGTATAACAATTTATTGATATGCACATTAATAAATCTACTGTTCTCTTGATATGTCATGATGCTAATTACAATTTAATATCTGACAGAATGAGTAAATGAGATAATGTGCGTATAATATATTTTACTAGTTGAATTATCTGGCATTGCACGTTGCTTTTCTATATTATTATTATTATTATTATTATTCACTGTGTATGCAGCTATAGCTAATTTGTGGTTCACAGTATTTTTTTCTGTTCAACCAAGTTTCTTACAAATTTCAAACTCCTATTTACCCTTTTTAGATGTGGAATTTTTAAAAATTCTTTTCTAGTGGGTGCCTGCTATCTGTATACCAAATTTTAGACCGATCTGCTCAGGTTGCTCGAAAACTTTAAACTCTTATTTAACCCCTTTAAGGGTGGAATTTTCAAATATCCGTATATAATATTCAAATGCCTATGTCATCATAATAGCTATTTGTTGTGCCAAATTTCAACCCGATCCGTCCAGTGGTTTGACCTATGCATTGATAAGTCAGTGAGACAGTCTCGTTTTCCTTTATGTGTGTTTATAATAAGTATAAATCATTGTCTGCTAAATATATTTTTGTATTTTTTTAAACAATATATCATGTTTATTACTTATTACTATTTATTAGGGAAATAGATTAATGTGAACATTACTAAATTAATACAACTATACCTTTTTTTTAAGTTGTGTTAATAAAAAAATCATATATTTGTATATAAAACTAATTGATAATTTATGTTTTTCATAGGTTTTACACTCGTATCAAAGTGGATATCATACGATATGTTCAAGGTGAGGATTGTATCGCTGGGGAGAATTTTAACATTTTCGACAGCCGTCTTATACCTCGGTTATCTTTGGTACAAGCGCAAGAGAACTTTGTCACATCACCCGAGTGACAAGAAGAGACCAAGTTCTGAACCTTCAGAACTGACTAAAATTGACGAACAAGAATTGTTACAAACATTTGAAAAAGCGTCTCGTATATTAGAGGTATCACAAATTGTAGAAGAAGAATCAATCAAATGTGCCTTTGTAATTTGTGAAGAAGAAATCATGAAGCCGACCATCAGTCAAGTCAAAATTAAAAAAATTGAATCATTTGTAGATAGTTCTGAAGTACAGGAATTAGATACAAAAATTGGCAATATGTCGAGTGAACAACAAGTGTGCATAGAATCAAACATCCTAAAAACAATTGAGTCTTTAACTGAAAATTTGAATAATTTAAAATTGAATGCAGAAGAAGATCGAGTTTCAAATAAAGTAGAAGTTACTGAAGTGTTAGACACTATGATAGATCCTCTGAGTAATCAGAAAATAAAAGAAAACGGTGAAACAAAAGAAGAATTATCTAAAGAATTTAATTGTTGGACAAAAATGATTGAAAATAAAGATCACTGTGAATGTCCTAAAGTCGTTACTATTAAGAAAATGAAAAAAGATGATGAACCTATGTTATTTGAGGGAATTCAATTCAAAGGTAAAAAGAAAAAAGGCCGAAAGAAGAATCAAGCCAAAGATATCATCAAACTTACTTCTAATGCAAAAAATGAAATTAAAGAAACTTATATTACTGTAAAACCTGCTAAAAAAACAAATCAAATAGTAGAGGAAGATTGTGATTCCGCACATAGCATAGACCATAGTATTGATACCAATGATGCACCAAATACAATCTGCTCCGATATTAGAAGTGTAGTGAGTATAGTTCTTTATATATATATATATATATATTTGAACTTCATTATTTCAAAATTATTATGTGTTTTAAAAAATAGGGTTCTCAAGATAGCGGCAAAGGCGATAGTTCATTTTCTGGAGAACTGCGCACTGTGTCTGATTCTGATGAGCAAACAAGTTATGATTTTTTGGCTCCAATTGATTTAGTGGGATCACTTATTGGTAAAAAGGGAGCATTTGTTAAGTATATTAAAGAGAAAAGCAATGTTAAGCTATTTGTTGAAAATAAGACTGAACGTGCAGATAACATGTTTAAAATGTGCTCATTAGTCGGTAAGTATTGAGAGTTAAAAATGTCAGTTCTTCAATATTATTATTTTAAATAATCAATGTATTATATTACAGGATCTGAAATTAATATTAATAAAGCTCTCAAGTTAATTAGAACAAAATTCCCTGAAAGAACTTATCCAGAATTTACATTAGATTGCATTACTCCATTGGTGGAAGGTTCATCTGTTATTTCTCAACTTATCAAAGTAAATTTCACAAATATATTGTATGATCATATTTCATTTTTTATATTTGAAATATTAAAAATTAATTGTATTTAGTCAGAACTAATTGAAGGCGTTAATAATCATGTTATCATCACCGATGTAGTGTCTGCTAATTATTTCTTTGTGCACAATGTGTCCAGTCCAGATTATGGATTACTCTCATCTTTGAATTTTGCCATAAACGATACATTTGGCAGCAGTAAAGAAGATATACCAGAAGTCGATTTACATACAGTTACCCATGGTATTTATTAACTCTTCTATAAATGTGAAATATGTGTCTTCTTAATAAGTGTGGATTTATTATTTTATAGGTTCTGTAATAGCTGCATATAGTGAAGGTAATTGGTACCGTGCACAAGTGATCGATGTAGATGAAAAGAAATATGAATCAGCCAATGTATTCTTTTTGGATTATGGTGGTTGTAAAAAAATCGAACAGTGTGATATGAGACCAATACATGATTCATTAATATCATTAAGTTTTCAAGCAATAGAATGTAGTTTAGCCAACATCGCTCCAAGTGAGTGCACAGTCATTTAATCTCTAATATGTGTATTTTTATTGTGATTTTATTTGTAATTTTTAAGCTTATGGTGAGTGGTGTGAAGAATCCTTAAAAATGTTCGAGTCATTGACTACTGGCAAAATGTTGTTCGCACAAGTTGTTTATAAGTCTAATAGTGTTCAATATGTTAATTTGCTAGCATTTGATGGTTTAGTGGTAAGTTATTTTCTTTTCATTCTATTCTGGTGAAAATTTTATGGTATTTAAATTTTTTTTCAGACTTTTTCTATTAACGAAGAATTAATAAAATTTGGATTTGCCATCTACGCCCCTCCGAATGGTATATACCGAAGTCAAATAACACAAGAAATTGTAAATGAACCAATACCAGTACCTATATCATAGGTTATATCCTCACTTGTTTTTAAAGTTGATATTGTATTTTCTTGACTGTTGTGTGTATATTTTATTATTTTTTTTTCAATTCATAACTTAATAGTTTTTATTATTATATTATTTGAAAATGTTCATTTCAGATCTATCCGGGTATATTTAATTTTTTTGAAGTAATCGCACTAATTTTTCTACACAAATTGGTTTTTTATTTATTTATGAATAGGTATAAAACTAATTTTGATTTATTATAAACAAAGTTTTGCTTTTGATCTAATTTGATAATAGAAATGATTTAATAATTCATATTCTCTCTGTAGTACAAATACTAAATTTTATTAAATCAATGGTATGGAATAATTCATTTATATTTTTATTAAAATACCATTTATTAAAATTTTGAATATTTTGATTAGTCTTTTTATTATTATTTATATTGCTGATTTGTCTTTTTAAAGAAATATTCAAATAATATTCTTTTATAAATATAAAATGTATAGTTTGTGTCATTCAAGTAAATATTGTTATAACCAAAAGTGATTATTTTTAAATCATTGTTGACTTGTTTCAAAGAAATAAGTCTTAAATATGGTTTTTCTTTTACCTTCAAATTGCACTTACGTTATATATTTTCTTTAAAAATATGAAATTATTTTAGTATTTTTAATATTAAAAAAAACTCACAGTGACATTGAAGTATTATCAGATAATTAGAATATAGGAAACATAATAACGTTTCAAATTAAAAGTGAGAATTTAATTAAAAAAAAAAAAAAAAATGTATTTTTTAGTTTTAATTACTAGTTTAATTTTACTCTAACAGATATCAAATTATATTAAATATATAATATGGATAAGTTAAGATTTTTTTATTATGAGGGAAACAATTTTTGTTATTAAGTGTTTTCTTTTATAAAAACTAACAAATCTTAAAACTTGTCTTTTGTTTTATATATATATATACCTACTTCTTGTTAAAACATGAAATAATGATTCCAAATAGTATAACATACATTTAATACAGTTTATATTTTTTAGTTTACTTTTACAGTTTATTTTTCTCTATAAATTTCAGTGTTGCTTTGAGGTCTTATGGTGTAAAATTTTGACCCTGTTTAACAAATTATATAGTTTAGATATTGATAGCCATTTGCACTAAAAAAGAAATTTGGTCAAAAATGAATTATGATAAATGTTAATACTCTGTATTATATTATACAATTATGTACAATTCTTGAACTTGTAATTCATATTTTTAGAAAAATAAAATAGTAATGGTGGGTTCAATTCAATATTTATAGATAATGCATATTTCATACCTAGTAAAACAGCTTTCTTTCCCTGTGATGTAGTTTTAGTATCGTATTTGAAGTGGGACGATAGCGTATTATAATATACCAATAATTGTACTATGCCTGAATGTTTTGTAAATTTAATTCTTACAACCTACTATTTTTGATAAGATTTTTTATTTTAATATTTTATTGAATATTTAGTTTGTTTATTAGATAGATACAAGTTTTGAAATACTAATTTTCTTCACTACAATTTTATTTAGGATTATAGATTTAGGCAGTATGTAATGTTCAGAACTATTCATTTAAATTAAAAATAATGTAGGGAATAACAAAATTGATATGTATTTGAAATATAATTTTATAATACAATACAATATTTATTTTCAATAATTTAGTTTAGTTATAGGTAACTACTAATCATTCATATTGATGATCAGGTAACAAAAATTTTAAGTGATGTCACATTATAATTTAAATATTTTATATAAAGTATAATTCTTTGTATTATGTATGTTTGTGTCAAAGGGTGATATTTATTATCAATTTCAGTTTGATTCAAGATATATTTGTTAATAATTTAACAATACTGGATCTCTTTGGAATAGTGTTTTTTTTTTTGTTAACTTATAATTATAATAATCGATTCTAAAAACTAAAAGTAACAAATTGTGAATTTAGTACATCACTCTTCGTATTTGTTCTAGTTGAGTTAGGAATAGAGAGTTGTACTCAATTAAAAAAAAAATTTAAAACTCAATTTAAATTGTAAAATTTAGTTGTATTATTGAAAACTAAAGTAACAAATTCTAAATAAAGTACATTAGTACTCTTTGTAGCATTTTTCTACTTGAGTCACATTAATATTAAATATGTATTGCAATAAAACAATTTTAGATTTCAATATGTGGTAACACTACTTCGATGGTTGAATAGCAATTATTGAGTCGCTTTATTTGTTGTTTTTTTTTTTTTCAAAAACCATTGACTGTATGTCTGAATCATTTAGCCTATGCTCGAGTAGTTTATGGTTGACATTGCGTACGTCAATAACTGTATTGCCTATTTGAAATTTATTAATTAAAAATAATATTAAGTTTAGGATTTTTTTTTGATTTTTCATTCATTTGATTTTGTCGATCAATTATTAAGAGGACAATTTGGGTACCATTTAATATGAGTGTAGTATCAGTTTTAAAATATTTTTGAAAGTATAACCCAATAGTGCACTATTACCTGTAAATTCCTAACAAAATTATCCTTCTCGAAGTGAACTGAACAGACGATCGAGGGATATTGGGATTCCAAGCATCGACTCGTCTATATATTTATGTATCGACTCTTTTCTGCGGTTGTTATATTTAGTAAATCTTGAAAAACAATTTAATATATTTTAGTTAGTTTTTTTTTTGTTTTCTCGAAATTAAAAGTCCATTAAATAGTAATACCCGTGAAACGATAGTTCTTAGTTTTTCTCTAATAATTGTTGAAATTTACGACTGGCGCAACAATTTAACCCACCTCTTTTTTTTTTTTTTTATACCTCCGTAATGAAAATTACAGTAAAATATATTTATATAATTTATGAATCGTCAAAATAATATAAGTATTGTAGAGCAAACAAAAATTAAAATATGATTGTTGAAATACTATTAAGCACAATATTATAATAATAATAATACATGTACAAAGATGTGAGTATAATACTAGTCTCTATAGTTACGACACGGTTGGATGTTCCTCACTCTTGTGTTTTGATAATTTCCAGATAAGACCCTCCATAGGCGCAATCAACGTTCTCTGATTACACCATAGATAAGTATACAGATTACGTTGTATATAGATCCACCTTGTTTAAAACAATATCATCGTGTTTCTATGTTATCTGTGAAGAAAAAGTCAATTTTTGTTTTCTTTTTTTTTTTTATGTAAATTTTTCGACATTCACTGACTACTACTAATTGTGCGATATTTAGTTCCGTCGCGTACGGATTTTTTGTAATTTTTCCATTTCTTTTTTTTTTTTTGCTTTTAAATATGTCATTCTGTAGCGAACACAGTTGACCTATGTCAGACGTGATGATACGGCTTAAATGCCGTGCGGGAACGTTCCCAATAACGATCCCACTGTCCTGTACAATAAAGGATTTGGTGGAACGGGTGTCGGTGCTCAGTGAAATACCGGTGGCCAGCATTAAGCTGTTGCTGGGTTTTCCGCCAAGACCTGTGGTAACGTCCAACTGTTCCATCGGCGAGGCAGGCCTCAAGTCGGGTGATACGATCATTGCCGAGGTGGATTCAAGTAGCACCAACATTCAGGAAACCAAAGTGTCCACCGAGAGCGCAATTTTGAAACATGTCACCGAGCAGGAAGTGGGAGACGGACTGCCGTTGATTTTACGTAAAGTCGTGCCGGCCGACAACTCTTGTTTATTCACCAGTTTGGGTTTCGTGTTAGGAGGTAATAATAATAAAAATAATATTACCTTTCTCGTTTTCACAAGGAACGTTCATTTATAGCGTTTATAATGTATGATTAAAATTACCCAACTAACATACATTACTTACTGATTATTATTCGTGCTCAACAATGTATTTAACACTGAAGTCTGAGTGTAGTATTGTCTATTGAACTCCATAGGTATGAATAATTTCAATAGACGTAAATTTTATGGATATTTGGAATCGATCGTTTCGCATTTGGACTAAAAAATTAATATCCTTTATATTTTTTTATGACACGATTATTGTAATTTTCGTTTATGATTTTTAGGCAAAATTGATTTAACCAGTGGGAACTTCATGCGTGAAATAATAGCCAATGCAGTAAAAGACAATCGAGAAGAATTTAACGAAGCTGTACTTGGAAAGCCAAATGAAATTTACTGCGAGTGGATACGAAATCCAGATTCTTGGGGAGGTGCTATTGAGGTGTCTATATTGGCGAATTTTTATGGTGTAGAAATTGCCGTGATCGATACTCAGAGCGGTTCTATTAGCAGATTCGGTGAAGACAAAGATTATCCCCATAGAGTATTCCTAATCTATGACGGCATACACTATGATCCACTTTATTTAGAAGCCCCGTTTTCTGTTAGTATTGTTTTAATACATTTACTCATAATATTTTTCAATATGCAAAACATTTTATTTATGATTTCAGACCGGAGACATTCAAACATTATTCCAAACAAACGATGAACGCATGTTAGAAGCTGCTCAGGTGTTAGCCAACGAAGCAAAGTCTAGTAGACAATATACGGACATTAATCGATTCACTCTGAAGTGTCTCGAATGTGGTTGTATTATGATTGGACAAACACAAGCACAAGAACACGCCAAAGCAACTGCTCATACAAATTTTAATGAATATTAATGTCTATTAAAATACCTTTATAAACTTCATTTGCAATAATTTTCTGTTATATATATATTTTTTTTTTGGTTGGGTCAACATATTTTGCTAATAATAGTTTGATACTTTTAATTAAATATACAATAAACACCTTTATTCGCCATACATAGAAACAAATATATATATATTTATACAATGATTAAAAATATTAACAATTTCAGTACAAAATATTTGTAGAAAAATACAACAAAATAATAATACATGTTCAGATTATATATTTAAATACATTAAAATGCAAATTTAATTGCCAAATTGCATTATATCTAATAAATGATCTGGACGGTATAAAAATATATCACTATTTATATATATATATATATATATATAACTGTACAAACAAAAATGTCAAATCTTTTTTATCACTTTTTTGGTAAATTCTATTAAATGTATATCGTTGCCTTTTAACAGTTCGTAAATATCCAATTCGTTATTTTTCCCCAAATCTTCTAATGATTTGTGCACGCAATTAAGTTTCCATTTTGTGGCCAGTTCGTCTATTCCATATTCTGAGTCTCTTTCATGATATGTTGTCATAAATTTAGCCAGTGGATTCCTTTCTAATATGTACGATATGGTCGCGATCAAATCCTCAAACAAATTTGGCTCATAAAAGCAGTCTGATCCAATAATCAAATCAAATGGCCCGATGTTTAAAGACTCATGGAAAAAGTATCCCCACTGCAGTCCAAGCACTCTGATCTGTATAAAGTTATGAAATGATTCAGTTACTTATTCGACTGCGATGGTAAATAATACAATATTATCAAACTCACTTGTTCGGGATACATGCTATTCATGTAGCAACATTTCTGAATATGCTGTATGGTTCCTGGTATGGTAGGATCATCAGTCAGCGTGACAATAGCTCCACATTTAGCAGCTACTATACCTGGTAAAGAAGTTCCGGAACCAACTTCTAGAATCCTTTTGCCGGGCAACTCGAGCCTGTGCTCCCATAGGATCCATGCGAGAACGGGCGAAGCTGGCCAAACATAATAATGATAGTCTCCTTCCAGAGCCTATAAACATGAGTATTTTTTAGTAACCAGTACATTTCAAGCACTATTGGAGGCTGCGACCTGAATTAGTAAAATATACTTTTTTTATAACATGATTAAGCACAGAAATATTCACATAATGAAAATTCTAAAACAATTGTTAAAAAAAACCCCTATACTATTGATCACAAATATCTGTACGATGTTGTCATATTAATCTATATAAATATTTTTTCTTCATATTTTAAAACACAAGAAAAAATTAAAAAAATATATATAATAACAATGTCTATGGGCATATGACTATAAAATAAAATAATGATTTTATTTTAAAATATCATAAAACAAAATATGCGATATAGGTACTATTTTTATTCAAAAAAAGACAGCAAGCTACAGGTGCTGTGGATAATAGCTCAAGTGAATTACTTAAACAGAGATTTTAGAATTGTATTATAATTTTAAATTTGAAAGCAATGATAAATTTTTTTATTCAAAAAACGATTTTAAGTGACACTGGAAGTTTATTGATTGTAATAAATAATAAATAATGTCAAAATATTATGTTTAAGTTGTGATTTCAAAATTTTAGAAATCAAAAAAATGGCCCATGATGACAATTTTACGTTTTTTTTTTACAATTTTTTGAGTAGTTTTCTTCTAGATTAATCTGTCGACACGAGTGTTCAAAGACATAATAAAAAAAGAACACGATTGTAAAACCAATACATTCTTCACATCACACAGAATCAAAAAATTTTTCACTATTTGTGTATAAAATGTAATTATAAAACAATCAATAGGCTAAAAGAAAATTGTTTACAAACATAAATTAAAATATTTATAAATAAATTATAAATTGAAATTGGTTCACGAAATACTTATTTTCAACTATTAATAAGTATTTAGTTTTTTAATTGTAGTAGTATTTTTATGATGTGCAGATAACAAATAATTGTACATTTTACATTGAGTTAAATCACACTTGTGTACCACAGCACACAGGCCTTGAACGTTATGTGCATCACTCAATAAGAATTCTTATTGTTCAGACAGTAACAAAAGGCGGTTAATAAGGACAATGGTCCTTAGTTGGGTTAATACCAATCTGTTTAGGGCGCACTTACATACCTGTGGGATAGAAACGAGCAAAGAGTCGTATTCATCAATTTGACTACCAGCACTATTTGCGCAGCTGTTGTTCGTCATCCTCTTGGTGGAAAATGTGAAATTTTTAATACTATATTGGAGTCCCTTGTCTCCTTCCATCCAGTTCTCCGAAATAGTCGAATTGTAACCGAGCGCAAACAACGGTTCGGACGTGGTTTTGAACTGTGGCAATGGAGCCTTTACGGGATTAATGGTCCAGTCCAGACAATCGGGCGGTATCTGCTTGGCAGGCGCAGGTGGATAGCTGATGTACGACGAGGGCGGATGCGATGCGCTAACTGCCATCGCCATGTACGACGAATAGCTCTGACTGTCTGGCCAAGTGGACACTGACGGGTACACGAAAGACTGTGCGTCCGTCACGGAGGAATTAGACGGTCCGGCCACCGCGTTCATTCCATAAAGATAGGACGGGAATGGAATTTCGACACGATCCGTCAACGGACAATTTTCGCCTCGTCCAGACGACGTGGACGGCCCAGGCAACTGACAGAAACGCGATAAATCTTCTGGATCCATTGACGGCTGCGATCCGCGCTCCAAGTCAAAACATTTTCCCTCTCTCAAAACCGTCACTCGCACCAACCGAGAGAGTACGTTTGAACTTGTTTGCACGAGAATACACACTATTTTCGTTTCACTTCACATTTGAAATCGAAATGTTTATCATTAATTCAAAGTATTCTTATCGAGTCACGCATTATCAAACCGCTAAGTGTTGGAGTCGGTACCGTAACCATGTTTAAAGATATCTTAAATCGTTACCGTAACCGTCATGCGTCTACGACAGCACGTAATCAGATGATCGAGTTTTTAGAGAATTAAACAATTTTTTTTTATAGAGGTGTATAAATCAGAATTATATTTGTAACGCCGCTGGTACGCAAACAAAAATATAGTAAAATTGTGTTCCATTACACAGAAAAAAGCCAGTATTAACGTAAACGTGCAAGTTAAATATTCCTAATTTTAAATATAATTTGATTCTATTTTTAAACGAAAAAAATTGGAAAATAATATTGTATTAATTGTATTTGAAAAGTGATATTGAAAATATAGAATTTAGTCACTATTCCGTGTCTTTAAATAAGAGAAACTAAAATGAAAATACATATTATATTTATTATATATAAATTTGGATAATTGTATAATTAAAATTTTGTAAGTACCAGTAAAGTTAAATATAGGTGATATTTTACAATTAAATATTAATATTTTTTTATAATTATTTAGTAATTATAGGTACAAATGGAGCTCAATTAAATTATACAATTTATTATAAACTATGGCTATTACTTATGAATTATATAATCAAAAGAAATAAAAATAATAACAAATAACATCAATGTAGATCCAATTTGGAATCTAAAACTAATATTTACGAACAACAATTTATTATTACGTATAATATGTCCCACTTTAATAGGGAAACATGTTATTATAATATAATAATATTATAATTTTAGTTTAAGTATTAAATATTTGACCCAAATAACAACAAAAATATCAAATAAACTTAATTTAGTAGGTAACCAACATTAACCATATATCATTCACAATTTAACAATGCTATTACAACTATAAAATAGTTAATAATAGCTGCACTAAGTACAATAGAAAAAAAAAAAGTATACATTTCAACATTAAAAACTATATGGCACTAAAACGATTTACTTTAGAATACTTTTGAAAATTCTATAATATATTAAACAATTTAATATGTATTTAACTACTATTTAAGACGATAAATATTATAAAACAAAATGTTTAATATATTTTTTTAACACTAATTAGAAGTTATCATACACCATTAGCTTAAACTACTTTACTAAACACTTTTTTGAAACATAAACATGTTCTACATGTAGGAAGACTGTTTAGAAAAATTCAACACATAAAAATAAACAAACTCAATTAGTATTATACATTTTTTTCAATACACTATATTAACAAATTAAAAACGAATTTTAGGCACAATTTTTTAACAATTATTAATTTTCAACAAAATAACATAATTGTTAATTCTAATAATTATTACATTATATAATTATCAACAAAAAAAAAAAAAAAAAAAAGGAAGAATTAGAAATAAATATTTTGTTCAAGTTCTACAACAAATTACAATTAATTCTATTTTAAAAATTATAATGTGTTTTGATTTTTCACAGCCTTATTATTATAATATTTAAATTCAAAAATTAGTATACTTCTCAATATTTATATATATTAATGTATGGCATTATAAAACAGAATTATTGCATTAATAATAATTTACTCTATAGATATAAATGCAAAAAGTATTAATTAAATCTTTTGTAGCATATTTAAGTTCAATACTTCTGGTACTTCAATATCTTCTAGTCGTATATTAGATGGATGAAACGGGAATGTAATTGGATACATATACTTAGTATCCATTAATAACTTTTCCTAAAACATGTCCAAATATAATTAATACAAATGTACTACATATAAACAAAATTTATAATACTAAATTGACATGGTTTTTTCAAGTAAAGTGAATATAGGCTAAAACAATTATTAGGAATGAGTAATTACTAATAAAAATATCTGTAAAAAATTTCTCAATTTTTCAGTGAAAATTTATCTGCATATTTTTAATAATTGTTGAATTTTATGTCATCTACATAAAGATGTATATTTTTACGCATTTTTGTCATAATATATGCAAGAATAAGTTCAAAATTATTTTTCAAATGCAATTTAACAATGAAATTTCTTCTATTTTTTTTTTTTTTTTTTTTTTTTGTATATTTAAACAAAATTCGTAAATTATTGTTTTTTTTTTTAAATCTGATGTCAAGTTAATTAATTTAACCAAGAACCCACAGTGTCGATTCTATAAAGAATACATTAAGTATGCTGTGATATGAGTGATAGAAAAATGATTTTTAAATAATAATATACATAAGTAAAAATTACTTTATCTTGGCACTCTGGTCGTTCTTCCAACTTATCCTTAACTTTTATAATAAAGTCCATAGATATACGTTCTTCACAATCATCAGTAGGCTTAAATGATGTTAGGAGTTTAATAATCTATGAAAACAATATTATATTAACACTTAACAATACAATATTATTAAAAAATAAAAACAAAAATTTTATCTTGTTATATAATATATATCATGTACCTAAGAAAACTTTTGTATTTATCAAATCACGGATAAAGGTTGTTACTTACAAAAAATTAAGAAATTATGTTACAAAAGAGAAATATGGAGAATTTCAGCAAACTAAAGAAAAGATTTAAAGAAAAAAAAAAACAAAGAAAAAATCTTTTATGTAGTAAAATTTAAAAGACTTTTTTATATATGCTTGGTATAAAAATGTTTTGTTGTTTTGAGATACTTTATATAAAAATCATAAGTTACAAATCATACATTATCATATAAAGTTTCAATAATTATAAAAATATAAATGTGTATTATTTAGTTATATTTAATTAAAAATATTCATAATGTTTTTAGTGATATATTTAATTTCCATATTTTATTTTTAACTTAATTATTGAAAATCAAACACAGATAAATTAATTATGTATTATTAAGAAAATTTGAAAACCACACAAGTTTAAATTTGAAATTATGTAAATTTCTTTTACCAAACTTATTTTTAAAAACAATAACATGTTTACTAACTTGATTTGCGTTCATTTTATCGCACATTTCACATATACTGTTGACATCATCATCAGTTTTCCTTGCTTGTAGTAATTGTGATGCTTGTATAATTGGTAATAATGTATTCACAACGTCTTGTGGCTATATTTATTTATTACATATCATTAAAATTATAATTAAAATAAATGACTAATTAGAAAAATACTTACATAAGGTATTTTATCTCTTATCCATTGTTCAAGATGTGATAAATTAAATCGAATTTGCATACCTTTAGCCCAATAACTCAAATCCTTACGCAGTAAAAGATTGTTTAACGCATTAGCGCATATAAAATAGTAGAGCTTAAATGAAAAATAAATTATTACTTTATGTAATTGAATTTACAAAAATAAAAAATTTTACTTGTTTGAATATCTGTATAATAACTTCTTGGTCAATTGCATGAGCTACCAGTTGACTGTACATCGCATTTAATTCAGTTTCCAATGTATTAGTGGTTGGACTAGTGGGCGATTGATTTAGTTTTAATGAACCTACACTACGTCTCATGTTTCTACCAATGTCAATGCCCAATGAATCATGTTCCAATAATGCTGGAACTATCAATAATCTAATGCTGTCTTGCATTTTCTGTACTAATTCCTATGACAACCAAATTAAATTAATGTAAAATTAAATTAATTAAATTATCTGCAATATTCCTCTAACTCTATAAGATTTGATATTTTTTATTTAATATATATTTTGTTTTTTAGAATATTCTAAAATAAATTTGTAGTAATTTAGTGTTAATAAGTAATAATTAAAAACAATATATATTATTATTATTACCTGATATAATATAACAGCATGATCACAAAATACTTGACGATAATCAGCTAAATCAAAGTTTTGTAATACTTGAGAGTTTTGCTTAGTTGTGTTATCATTAGAAAAAGCTGGTTCACCACTGTATTGTTTGAGAATATGAACTAGTTTCATTGTATTGGAAAGCCATAAAATTATAGAGTCTTGATGATGACGTTTTCTTGTTAATTTTTGTAGGTTTTTAACTACAGTAGTTAAAAATGATGCGATCTAATTAAGCAGTAACAATAAACATATGAGTAAAATATTTTTAATTTCTATTATATGTGTTTAAATGTTGCAGTTATTATATTTAAACATATTAAAAACTTACTCTTTTTTCTTCTTTTGAAAAATCATGATAACGAACACACATGAATAAAATATATGCTGGTAGACCTGGCAATAACTTTAGTGCAGTTTCAGGTTTTAATTCTTTAAAATTAAATAAAGGTTAAACATACTGTGGCATTATAAAAATTATAAATGACTTGCCAATAATTAAATTTCTAGCTACAACTGGATCATCGTTTATAGAGCATTTGAACATTCCCATAAATTCTGAATGATTCTTTTTTTTAGCAATAATCGTCCCATCATCGGTAGAAATAGTTGTGCTATTAGCAAAGTTTTCACTATTCATTGCAACATCTAAATATACAGGTATATATTATATAATATATAATAAATTATTTGCTATAAAATATTAATTAATAAATATACCAAAATTAATGGTGGAATTTCCTTTCCTATCAAGCAACAGATCATTTCGTAGTGCTACATATTTTCGTAAAAGTTCATCATATTTTTGTTTCAATTGCTAAAAATAAAAAATACATAATTTAAGCTAAACATTAAATAACATAATTTATAAAATATTATTCTTTGTCTTACAAAATGATCATAATTGAGTTTATTTATATCCGATTGCAAAATGGCATCACACTGTGGATTTTTATCAAATTCAATAGCCAAAAGTTCTTGTTGCGTTTCATTCTCTTTCTGTAACTTTAAGAGTTGAGTGGACATTTTCTCTTTCTCTTCTTTCCATTTTTCTTTTTCTGTTTGGAACTCTTCTAAAAGATGTCTATAATAATAGCATACTCCATAAATACAATTTGATATAATTTTGTTTAATTTAGTCAATACAAAAGTAATAAATACCGATTAATAGCTTTTTGAGCATCCATCGCTTGATTTAGTTCTTTATCTTCAGTTAATGACGAAGTGGTAATTTCATAGTCAACAATCTTGCGCAATGATTCCGATGTGCCATCAAGACGATTTTGTAATTTAACACATTCTGCTTTTTTTTTTAAAAATTTATCTTGTAATATTTCCAATTGTCCTAGACAAATACATTTCTTATTTTCAAAAATTGAATATTAAATTTTATTCCTAAAATTAATAAAAAATTGCTTGGTTGTAAGAAAAGATACAAGTTTTTCATTTATTCATTGGTTACGCATTTATTGGTTAAAATGTTTAAATAACAAGATCAATTAATTCACCTAAAAAAGTAAAAATCATAAAATAAAAATTAATAATTAATAAAAAGCAAACAAATTGATATAAAGAAAAAACTTCAACAGTTAAAGGAATAGATAGAATTCGATTAATCTGAATATAAATTTGAAAGCTGTTTGATATTTACGAGTCAATTCGTCAGCAACGATAAAACTGTTGTTGTTCGACAATTCTGCTGCTTCGCGAAGTGAATTTAAGTTTTGACGTAGTAAGTGATTTTGTTCTTTTAACTGAGAAATCTATAATTGTAAAATATTAGTTTTAGACACCCATGTATTTTATCACTTTTAGTTATATAAGTTACATCACTGTCACTAGAGTTGTCTTGGATCAATTTATCATTTTCTATTCTTTTTAATAATATATCTCTTTCCATTTGAACAGCTTTTAAAGTTTTCTGAAGCTTTAAAATATCACCATCACACTCATTTGTATTCTGAAAATACAATATATTATTATTAAATCAGAAATAATTAAAACAACAAGTAATATTGATAAAATGTCTTTTTTTTCCAAACATAACTTAGGATTATGGTTTACTCATGTTTTTAAAAATTACTTTATTAATGTCACATATAATTTTGAATGTAAACTTATAACACCTATAAAAGTGCATAAATACCACACAAATAAAATTTAAAAAACTGAAAGGAATATTTGTATAATAATAACTTACAAGTGTCAAATCACCATTTGTTGCATATCCATTCTCTTGGTAAGACTGAAGACTTAGATCAGACCCATTGCGTTTGAGACCATCACCAGACATATTAATAGTTTGCCGTTCAAACATTTCTAACCTTTCTTCAATTACACGTTTTTCTGATAACAATTTTTGATATTTACTCTTTTCTACTTCAATTTCTTCTCGAGCTTTTGAAACTTCATTGTCAAATTTAACACTCCAATTTTCTAAAATAAAAATTGTTATTTAACCTTTAAAAAATGTAGTATAAGATATAGCTTTTATATACCTTGAATTTCTTTTAAGCTTTTTTCATTTTCTTCTTTTATAAGAACTAAATTATACTCTAAATCTGCGATAATTTTTTGTGCTTCCATCAGTTTTTGTTCAGTATTTGTAAATTTATCGTTATATGATTGAAGCGTCTGTGCAGTGATTTTTTTCTCAGATTCATATTCTAATTGTAAAATATTTAACTGAGTTTCAATTTGTTTTGCATGCTTTTTAGACATATTTAATTCTGATGCAATTTGCTTTTGTTCTGCAAGTTTTTGCTTAGCCTCTTGTAACTCTGTCTCTAATGATTTTGTTGAAGTCAACTGGTTGTTCTACAAAAATATATGAGTTTTTAATTTTGTCATTATTTTTAAAACAATTGTTCAAAGTTGACTTACTAATTCTGTTATTTTCTGTTGCATCATATAAATCTTGTTTTCTAAGCCTTTATTTAACTTAGTCACATGAGCTACTGACCGGGCTTCTTTCTTTAATGTTTTTAAACGCCTTCTTGCAGACCACCTTCTTATACAACACTGGACTTTAATAATTTTGATCAATGTATCATGATAATGGCAATAACATAACCACATTCGAACTACTGATTGAATACGTATAGCCTATGGCAGAATTAAATATTTTAATACTATATAGATACCAATATCCAATATAAAAATTACTTACGGCATTGTTTCGCCTTAATTCTTGTGTGAATTTTCTAGCTATATAGCCACGGTAATATCGCTGCAAATCAAGAGTAGCTGCTTGAATGCATAAATATTTTTTACGACATAACCACGCTCGTATAATTTTTTGAATTTTGGTAGCAGCTTTATTGCGGCGTAAATGTGTCGCCAAACTGAAAAAATGAATTTAAATAATAATTTTAAAAAGTCAAACAATACAATAATAATTGTATTACCGTCTATCTAAACAGCCCCTTCCATATCGCTGGATTAATAATGCACTACGTCGAATTTGCATGTACTTCTTTTGACATATATACCTTCGCCATGTTTTCTGAATACATATGCTGCAGTCCTTACGTCTATCAGCACGTTTTCTTTCTAAATACGCCACTTGCCCAGCTCTGAAGAATATTTTTGTATTACCATACTTAAAGTTGTCTTCAGTCTGAAAATGTTTAATTTATTATATCATTTATTCAACTTTTATTATGTAGATTCAAATATACTTGTATGTGTTCTTCAACAATTCTCTGACAAGTTAATTTAGGATCATCTCTATTAATTTTCTGAGATGTAAGCAATACACGATATCTTAAGAAGAAATCCACGTAAGTCCATCTAAAACATTTGTGATTTAAAAGTTCAAAATAAACTAAATATAAATATTTAATAAAAAAATTTTACCTAGAAGGGAAACCAGCAGCACTAATGCGTATTGTTTCTAACACACCACATGCTCGTAATTGATCAACCACTCGTTGATGATCAAAAACAAATGATAACTTATTGTCATTTGGTTTAACACATCTTATATAATGTGGGGTTGTATCATTAAGTGTTGTCATAAGAGCATTAAGTGAATCTCTAAATTGAGAACCCACCTGAAAACGGTTTTTATATATATTTTTTCTTACTATGGTTAATATTATTATAACATGACATACAGTTTTTTTGTTTTGTTTAGAATGTGAAGGTGATCCTATTGTCGCACAAATCGGCCTCATTGGTGTAAGAATTCGTGACTTCGGGGTTGCTCCAATAGTGGCTGATTTAGGAGTAGAGGGAATGTTACCTCTTCGATCTGGAACACTGAGTTTGCGTTCCATTGGAGTTTCTATCATGAATATTGTACGCAGCATAGTGTTTTTACCATTTCTCAATACATTAACCTAACAATAATATAACATAAACTTTTTCCAATAATACATTTAATATATATTTACAAATACATACTTGATCTTCAATAACTGTGTCTTTGTTTTTATCCAAAAATCCGTCAGAAAAATATTCAACATCACCAGCAAAATGTTTTATGGTAAAAGCACTACCAGCTTAAATTACGACAAACAATGTCAAACATGATATAAAACACATTTTAAAGAATACAGTGGATCAATTACCAAATTTAGGTTTTGTAAATCTATCCCATTTAATACATTTAGTGTATAGCTTTTGGGTCCACGATGCATCTGAACCTTGAGGCATCTAAGACATTGATATAAAAAAATATAAATATTAAAACATATAAATCAACAATTAATAAATGTTTATTAAAATAATTTACTCGACATTCTTCATCAAGAAGATCAAGTATGCCCAGTTTAGATTCTATAAGATCAATGCAGGGTTGATTATCATAAAAATCAATAAATTTCCATTCAATTCCTTCTTTTCCATACTCTTCTTGTTCCAATTTGAACACATGCTACAAAACAGGTTTTGAAAAATATTTTGATTACAACTCTTCATCAATAAAGAATTTTTGACAAATAAGACTTACTAAATTAAATTGCTGCTGAAGTTTTTCATTTGCATAATTAATACAAAATTGTTCAAAACTATTTAATTCAAACATTTCAAACCCGTATATATCCAAAACACCAATTATTGGGCAATTATTCTAAAAGGCAAATTGTATGATGATTATAGAATAAAATAGTTTAACTTGTTTTTTTTTAAACAAACCGATGGCGAAGATTCACACATGGTTCTATTCATTATTGATATCAACCACTGAAATAATGATGCATAGATGTGTTTGGCTAAAGCATCACGAGCTCCACTCGCCTATAGAGAAAAATAAATTATAAATTATATGATTAAATAAAAAAATAAAATAATTTTAGAAATCTTTTTACCTCGTCTACTGTCATTGGTTTTTCATATGTTTCTTTCATACTAATGATTCTACGATAGCATAACCATTTTTGAAGTTCACCTTTGTTAATATTTAGTAATGTTGAAACTATTTGTAAATTAGGATCGTTCAACTAAATGAAACAAATTAATCAATAGTTTGATTTTTAGATCACACAACACAAAATATATAATAACAAAAAACAAACCGATATAAAACACGAATCACCATCTCCAGCACTTTTTTGAGTTTTATCTGTAATTTCAATATTACCAAGATGTAAAATACTTGCTAACACTTTCCACATGAAATCTTGATCTTCTTGAGAAAATCCTAATGTATTAAGTGCATTAACTGTTTCAAAAAAACTTTTGTGATCATGATCATTGCTTGGTTGTGAAGACAAGTACAAATATTCTTCAGAATCACCTAAAAACAGTAATGATTTACAGATTAATATTTTACTTAGTATAAATTTTATTAAAATGTATGTATTTACCTAGTTTTAAATGTGGGAATGCTTCACGAGAAGAACACAATTGATAAAATATATGGTAGTTTCTTTCATCAATTGCCTGGTGCACAACACGGGATTTTTCAAGTAAATATGTCCGCATGCTGGCTCCTGTTATATGATTATGATCATTAAAATGTAGTTCAATATACTTTCCAAAACGAGAAGAGTTGTCATTTCTAGTTGTTTTGGCATTTCCAATAGCCTAGAAAATGTAATGTTTGAGAAGTGTTAAATAAATAATGATATTTTCATACAAAATTACCTCCATGATAGGACTAGAAGCAAGAACTTTTTTTTCCACTTGAGTTTCCGTTTCAGAGCCACTAATCGTAGCAAAATATCTCATTGCATACTTAGCTGATACTGTTTTTCCTGCACCTGATTCACCCGAAACAATGATACTCTGGTTATTATTCTCTCTTAAAAAAACAAAAAAGAAAGTAATTCATTTAAATACATTAGAAAACATAATATTAAATTTTTTTCTCACATTTCCATTTTATTAAACGCTTGTTCTGCCACAGCAAATACATGAGGATCTAAACTTCCCATTGTTTGACCTCTGTATGTCATCATTGTATCGATGCCATAAATGTCTAGATCTTTATAAGGGTTGATGGCAACCAACACAATTCCTAGTGAATGAAAAGATAAAAATAAATATTAATTGTGATTATATTATATAATTCAATGTCAAAGTTGTTTTAAAGCTTTAAACTATTACCACAATAAGTGTAAATGGAATGGCTTTGAACAAATCTGCAATACAGATTGTAGAGAATAGCTGGTTCATGTAGATATGATAACGAAGTCAGATCATTCTCTCCAAGAAGTATATCTGGATTTTGAAGAGGTGGAAGCTCCTCGTCTGAAGAAATTTTAATGACTTGTTCATCTCTGGACTTGGTCTTTCGAACTGTTAATTTATGTCCATCGTATGCTTCTATTATCTCGGCTGTTTGCCAAACTTCTGATTCACACGGGATCCATACTTTTGTCCCCTGAAAGTAAATATGAAAAAAACATTAATTTCCCAAATATAATGCGTAACACTATAATATTGTTTATTATTAGAGACAATTATATGAATATATTTTTTTCCCTATCTTTTACAATATATTTATAATAGTAATTTTGAGTTAATGTATCTATTAAAATATCGAAAATTGTTTATGTTTAGTCAAAATTTAATAAATTAAAATATATTACATTTCATTAAATATATAATAAATAGGTAACACACATAATTAAAATAATTGTGGAAAATATAAGTATATAAAATATCATTATAGTAGACAAAAAAAAATAATATTATTAAAAATTAATAAAGTAACAAAAAAATAAAAATAAATATACTATAAAATGGATAAAAAAAAAATCATCAAATTAATACAATCAAAACACTAGTAGTTAATAGTAAGGGCAATAATTTCAAAATAAGGTAATAATGGAAGTCACTCAATACACTTATACGCATTATAAGTTTTGTTTTCAATTAATAACTAACCGATTTACTTACGCATAATCCATTAATTTATCCTATTGTTATTATTATTATATACAATTAAAAACTAATTATTATACAACTGTTCCGATATGTGTGTCGATAAAGAAATTAAAAATAAGACCGGAAAAACAATTTCAAAATCTGTGCGATTGTTTTCATACAGTTTTTCGTTTTTTCATTTCAAATACAGTCGAGTTTGCGCGTTTTACTGTTGAGAAATGAATTATTATGATTTAAATTATTATTTTCGAACGGATTTATTTGCACGCGTACAATAATAGAGGGGTTGTCTTAAATTCTAATATTTTTGCGACACTATTTTTTCACGAATTCAATATCCTATACGGATACGATATTATTTTACAGTAACGTATTTCATAGAAAAATAGTAATTATGTTTTCCAACATTTTGATTTATACATAAAAAAACAAAATAAATAAAATAATAGAATTGAAATGAACAGTTAAATTCGTATGTGTCAGAAACATTTTCCTAGGCTTTCCGTTTGATTCTAATAATTGTTTTGAAAAAAATTATTATAAATTATAATTAAAAGAAACGTCCACTTTTGTTCAAGTCTCGTCGTCTTCGATTTGTGAATGTTGTTGGGCAATATATTTAATAAACAGCCGTACGAGGAAATAATGACGAATGAAATATGCGAAATGACAAAATCTACATATATATATATAAATTTACGTTTTGTACAGAATATAGTTATACAAACGTGTAAAATAAAACGTCCGATTAAAAATAATATACGTACAAGTATATTTATAGACTATAGTTAATATTAGCATATACGTCGCGGATATTTGTACATTATATTAATATTATATTAAATAATATTATTTTTCAATTCGCAATCGCAATAAAACCAAACACATTTATTTCGTAATACTAGTTATTAGTTGCATTCAGGGGCGTATTTACTTCATCCCTTAGGGGGAGGGGGGCGAATAGAAAAACGGCCCGTCGAATCTGTTGCCAACTTTGAATTATCGAAAAATTATATAAAAATAATAAGTTTTAATTAAAAAAATGTTTTATGACATTTTAGTTTTAATTCGATTAATTTTAGTTGTCAGTAGATATAGGTACATACACAAGTATCTAGGGAGGGGGGCGATCGCCCCATCGCCCCCCCCTTGTATACGCCCCTGGTTGCATTATTAGTGATAATTCTTTGTTGAAATACCTACGATAAAATCCGGTATCAAACATTAATGGACAAATTAACATTTCGCATTAAATCAATAATACAACATTATATTATTATTATTAATTCAGATAAAAAGAAAGAAAACAATATGCAATAAAGTTACAACTATAAATACAGAGTTAAGTATAAAATATTCCAAAAAAATAATTCAACATATCACAATAATAAGTATACAGTTTTGTTAAACAACAAACGTTTAAAATTTAGACGGTAATAAGGCGCGACATAAAATGCATATATAATTTCCCTTCTTCGGGTTTAATGAAATATATTCGGTCAATTTACAGGTCGAATATAATTGTTTATTTTACACGATACACAAATCGAAACGTTTGAAAAATATTTTGTAGTTCGAAATTAAATTTAAATAGGCGCACGCGGTTAGTTATAAACAATTTTCAACAGTAATTTACCGGGTAAAGATATCGGCTGAGTATTTAATAATATTTTTAAACCTAACCCCGTAGCCTCATCATAATGATATGAAAAAAAATTATTACATAATTTCAGTATAAACGCGTATTAATGTCAATGAATTTATCACGCGCGTTATATTATGTTCATTGCATTATTAGGCTATGTATCTGTTTGTTTTCATATTATGTTTATAATAAACAGGAAAAAAAATCATTATCATCACAGTGCTTTAGCTATGACGAAGCGCATTAAATAAAAAAGTATCAATCAAAATCATAAATATATACAATATGACTTTTATAATAAAATTCTAGTTTCTTAATACATTCTTCCGTATATATACATATTAACTTATTTTTCGTATTGTGGCGTATGCCAATAATCAATAAAAATGAACCTGTCTAATATATAAAACTTATTTGCGGATATAAAACACTCTCCCCAGAGATAATTTAACATCCACTTTTACATATACTATACACTTATATACATAAGAGTACGTTAAGTTATACGATTCAATATAATATTTTTTTTTTTTTTTTTTTTATACACTACGACCCCGGCCCGTTATAACTATAAAATGTGTTATTAACTCCCCGTATTATTATGCCAATCGTCGTAATAATAATAATAATAATAATAATATATTATATCGTGTTGCTTCGTTTCAATCAAATGTCAAGAGAATTCACTACAACGATATTGAATAAACTTTTAATTGATTTATTTTTTTCTTTATTAATTTCGAAAACCAACACTACACTTTATGCAGATACATCGGTGTACACGCGAATATGTCTTGTGATCTCAGTCGTCATAGGACTGAACGTTTACTCGTTTTTCGCATTAACTCCGTTTTAACGTCACTTAGCAGCGTCACGTGATTGATGACATCACTTTCAGCGTAGGGATAATATAAAATTAGACGTGTAAGGGAACAAGAGTCAATTGATTTTTATGCTAACAAAATAATGGCACGCCAGTGTGCGTATTGCATTTGGTGATGATACACGTTTTATTAAACAATAAGAAACAACTGGATTTAAATACAAACGACATGTTACAATTACGACACACCGCGGAAATACATTCATTATAAAGAACAATCGATCTACAACTATAAAGACTATTGATTAATAACTAAATATCAATGTCAATAAAATTACACATTTACATTTTAAATTGATATTAAGTGGGGGCGCCCAAAATGATTATTCTCAATACATGCACGTGTGGCCTAGTTTTATAATATAAAATATATTAATTATTTCCGTATTATTAATCGATAATTATTATCACTAATTGGATTATTTTGTAACACTAAAAAAAAAAAAAAAAATAAATAAATACTGTAATGCGCGCTATATACGATATGAGCGAAAAATCTAAAATTATGCAATAAAAACAGTAAAAAATAGACAAGAAATATTTAAAAGTCTTGAAATATGCAATACGCCTTGATTTGCACAAAACAAATTTATAACTTATTGTTCCCCACTTTTTTTTTATCTGTATTCAATAATAATTAGGTAAATACGAATTAGAATCCGAGCCCTGATTATTATTACATTTACTATAATTTGTAATTATAGGTAACGTTTTACATTCTCACAATTTGAACAAATATCAAAATACATTATTATTGTTACGTTTAAATAAAAAAAAAAAATTATGTAAACATTTTTGAAAAAAAAAAAAAAAAGAACACTTCGGAATATTACCAAATAAAACTTCGTATTAGAGCGTAGGAAATGCATGGTTTAATTTTTGTATCGTGCGGGGACAAAAAAAAAAAAAACACGGAAATAAACCAACTTTCCCGGTCTCTTAAGTTCAAAATAAACAAGATTTAAACGTTTCTCGATTATCATAATAAATACACTGGAATTTGTACACATACTACTCGTATAAGTATTAGAAAACGACCAACCGCGCTGCATTATAGTTTTAAATGAATAAAAATCATTTATATATTATTATTATTATACGCTCGTCTCCGAGAATCCATACAACGTTTCCGTAAATCGTGAGAATCATAAAAACCAATAACAACATAACATTTCCATTTGTCCTTGCCACCACCATCACACTTAACTCTCCCACACGTCGTAATACTACTGCTTATTAATATTAATATTATTATTATTATTATTATTATTATTATTATTATTATTATTATTATTATTATTATTATTATTATTATTATTGTTGTTGTTGTTGTTGTTGTAAACAAATCAATGACAAAACACGCGTGTTAAAATAATACAGTGTTAATAAAATATAATAATTAATAACGCGATTGTCTGAAATCGATTGTTCGCGGCGACAAACGAAATAATAATAATAATAATAATAATAATAATAATAATAATATTATTATTATTATTATTATTATTATTATTATTAATTAGTTATTTCGCGGCGCCAACTTACGGGAGTGTAGCAAGCTTTGTATTCCGGCGCGGACTTCCAATATTGAGAACTGTGAACGACGGCGAGTTGTCCGTTCGCCGTGGGCTTGGACACGCGTTTCCACGGTGCCATTGCCCAGCCTGTTGTACACGTTTATGAGACCGGCACTTTGTCAATCGCATTAATTCTCTCGATCTTCCGTGTCGTTCGTACGAATGCCGTTGAAACTGCAAGAGGAGGGACGTGGACGAAAATCCTTTTCGGTTTACCTATTAAGTAATAATAAAGCACAACCGACCGCAAGTTCTTCGATCACGAGTCGATCACAAATCAAACGGATCGCGCGCGATCAACAACTACAACTATATATACATACGACCACGGCGGTATAATAATAATAATAATAATATATTATGTTTTAACGAATTATTGTAGTATATTAACGAAAACGCTAAAACGTGACACCGTGCGACCGACCTCCTACTCGAATAATATCCGTAGTATATATTTATAATTAATATTGTTTGCTCTCAATGAATAACGATTGTGTTACACTATAATACAGAATTGGCGTTGAAGAGTGTATCAAGTTCACGGGCGATTTTTTTTCCCAAAAAAAAAAAAAAAAAAACAACAAGTCGATATATTAAAAAAATATATATTTATAATATATGACCGTAATATACAGACGATAATTATCAGTCCCCGAGACTATTTTACAATAGTACAACACCACTCGCGGACGGTTGGTCGTCGTCGTCGTCGTGTTTTATTTAATAACCGAGTCGCGCAAAACACGAGTGCTAAATGGAATAAGTATATACGACGCACACGCACGAGCACTTATCCGGATTCCATGCGAGTTTTACATAACGCACGGTTTTTCGAAATTATTTTCTATTCGCCGACAGCTATTCATAACATACAAAATATATCACTACTACTCGGTTACGATTTCGCGAAACGTCATAAACGTAAAAGCTATCCGGGAAAATGTCGAATACAAAACGGCAGTGATTTATAAACGATAATGGGCCGGGGGGAAGCATATGAAACTGTATGACGACATAATAATATAACACTATTAAAACCGCTCTCTTCGTCTATGCGAATATTCCGTCGAAATCGAATCGTACGGCGAATTAATATTGTCAATACGTTTCACGCGGGTTCCGGCGGTATTTTTAATATTCGAGAAAATTTCTTGTATAAATAATAATAATAAAAAACCGAACGAGCCCGGCCGAGAGTATTCGTTATCCCGGTGAACGTACACGCGCGAAAATGTCTCGACGCTATCTCGTACGGGAGAAAAGACACACGGCCGTCGATTAAATTTATTACGTACAAGTAAAACGCGTTTTATTACAATATTATAATAATAATAATATGTATTTTTTTCGCCGTTAACGCATTATTATTTTAAATATTTACATTTTTTTTACGCGAATACGAAGAAAAAATTCGAACGACCGTCCCGGCGGAAATGTCTGAATAAATATTTCGAAAACTAGTCGTCTCCAAAAGGATTTCCATCGCGGCCTACCGATAAATAATATATTATTAAACACCCGACGACACGGACTTGAAACGAATGCGCACTGAAAACTCGTTCCTTCAAACACATTAGTATGAATTAAAATTATTATAATGTATAATATTAATGTCGTCGTCATACCCCCCCCGGCACACGCCTTCGTCGGACGCAGTGCGATCGTATGAGAAACGAGTTATTCAATATGCGGTAGAAAGCGAGGAGTGAGATTGTTAATTAACTTATTACGGTGGTCACCACCACATAATTCACTCCAATGTAATAAATGCATATGTTGTGTACATTATAAATAATGTATACACACACGCCTGAGACCAACACACGGCGGATACATTTACATATATTTTCATATTTTCGCTTCGAAAAACGATAATGGCGAGAGAATTTTTTGATCCGATACTCCATTTCCTAACGTCTGGAATTTAACAATTTTTGGAGAGTACTTTTTTTTTTTCTTCGTATTTTGACTTTTTTAGAAACGCGATTTTTAAATTTTTATTTTTACCACACGATTTAAAAAATATTTCGAATAATTTGTAGAAGAAAAAAAACTTTTTTCTTTTTCAATAAAATGTAGATACGAATTTTTGCGAGAAGACGGGCTATATATATATGAATGATAATCGTTTTGAAACGAATTATGTTAGAACTGCAATCATTTCATAAATACGTAGTTCCTATTTACGCGTATATCGCAGAAAAAAGAAAAATTTCCAAAAAAGAAAAACCGACAAAAAATTAATATTTATATACAAAATTATTTTATATTAATCGGTGATTTATAACTTTTATAGTATTGTAAAATCAATAGGTCAACTATATAATAAAATATTTAACGAGGAGAACGTGTATGATCGTCGTGTTTTTGACAATTCATACGCGTACTATAATATTATGTCGATAAAAAATTCTCGTTAACTGATCGCCATTACAAAATAATTAAACTTTTATAAGGACATTCTAATAAATTATATCCGATTAATTATTGCATATTTTGACAGCGGAACACATTTAACTGCGTATTTCAAGTTTTTTTTTTTTTAAGTTCATAAACACCCGAGTCCCAGGATCGGACTGGGAATTCGGTCCGGCCCGAGGTAATAAAATAAATTCGGCCCTCTTTTCAGTTCATTGTGTATGCGCATGTATTTTCCATGAAAACAAAACAAAACGAGATATAAAGGCATCAACTCTTCCTAAACAGAATAAAAACCACTTAAAATTTTAAAATAAATATACATGAGGTCTTCAACGACGTCAAAGGAGATCAAATTAAAAATAGGCTCATCAAATTTTCTTAATGTTTTGTTTTTAAAATTACACTTATGGAATTTTCTCAGCTTAATAATCGTACCTATGTGATAATTATTATGTTACATAATAGTAGTTATGCAAACATCTTCAAACTAAAATCAGAACAAATTTAAAATACTGTAAAAAAGTATTAGGTATTTCTTCAACATTATTGTTTCTATTATCATTAATATTCATATTGTAAATAAATAATATTATATTATATTGTTATCACGGACGTATTAAACATGTTCGTTTAAAACTAAAAGTTAAAAACTGGAAGATCAAATAAAATACATAATATAAGTATTATATTGAATCGGGGCCTATAAATCAATTATTTTGAACGGCCCACCGAATTCTGTTAACGCGCTTAACGTTTATTTCCATTAATACATTTTAAAAAAAACTTTATTTTTAATAAATCTCTGAGTATGAGCAGTAAGGTAATATGCAAATCTTAAACTCTGAGGGTATGTATACGTTTTAAAAAGACATAAAAAAAAAAAATTGGAACTAACTCGAATACGTTAAATGTAGTAATAATATCTTAGAGAACGCATTTTGTTTTATATTCTATTATTTTAAATGTTTATTCGCAACAATACAATTCTGCAAATACTAGAAAAAACGATTTTGTACGAAATTCAGTTAAAGCACCTATTTACAATCTGTGCATGAATTTCTATCTTTAATTAACGTACCACGCTAGATTATAAATTATAGATTATTATTGATCCTAGACTAAACCGTAAGCAGGATGAAAGAATAAGTAGTTATTAGTAGTAGTTATAAGTACTCATATTGCGATACATCCGTAACATGTAACTTCTTTTTTTTTAATGTAAATAAAAACAATGCAATTATTCCTAACATTGTAAAATTCGTTTTACCTATTACATAGGTTATTGATACTTTTGCCAATTAAGTACTTATATAAATATTTATCTGACCCGGATGTACAATAATATTTATATATGGTCTAATCTTTATAGTGTATGAATTTAAACTATTTATAAGTACAGATAAAACGTCAGGTTTATTGAACGGACATATAATTATTATATTATAAAATAATTTAATAATTGTAGAAATCAATGGTTCTCAACTTTTTTTTACTTAATGGCACATTAATAGGTATTACGCAAAATGTGCATAAAAAAATATTACTATATTGATTATGTAGTCGCTTTAATTCCTCATAGTATTGATTAATTTGAAAAGAAAATATTGTACGGCACACTGGAGGAAAATATCACGGCAACACCTAAGTCCACAGCGGTTGGAAATCCTTGAATATAAACATATATTCTGCAGTAGATATCTATTACAAAGATGGATATTACAATCCACCATTGATTCAAACGATATTCGATAATATTCGAATTGGTTCAAAACAAATTTAGAAACGTATAATATACCAGCTGTAATGACTGTATCTATATTGAATATACGAGTAAATAAGTTAGTTGTAAAGACCAGTTTATAATATTATAATTATTATTTTAATTGATATATATATATATACACGCTGCGTCCACTCTAGATTCGCTAGAAAATTGAATAAAAACAAAAATCTCTTCAAAACGAAAGCTATATCATATATATATTTATTTATATATAAAAAAAATAAGCAAGTGTCCAATGTAATATTATTATCGAGCAAAATAAACGTGTTTACTGTTTCGATAACGTTATAAAATTAAAATTTTTTTGTTCCTTAACAAAAAAAACTACTAAACGGTACTTTTAATAAATAATAAACAGAAAAATAATATGTTTTAAACGGAAATAATTTAATTAGTGAAGAATGCGTAAAAATATTTAAAATTAAATAGAAACCTATGATTGGATATTGGAAAAAAAAAAAACGTCATGTAAATATTTTGTCAAAATGAATATAGAAAAGACAGGAAACTCACTAAATTTTAATTAATTTTTTTTGAAAAAAGTTAAAAAGAAATTGTGAAGTGCGAACATGATATACCTGGGAACATTTATTTTACTACTTATAAAAAAGTATTAAATTTACAAAACAAATTAACTAAACATCATCGTCGAATCCTTAGGTATAGAATTTTGAATGAAACACAGTTCTAAGTTATTATTAATTATTAAACATTTTCTGAAAACTACTAAGAAATGTAAAAAATTACATTTTTCTGTGGTTTATTTTTCAAATCACACAAAATATTGGGGAACAATTTTATTGAACACTGAAAAACTGTTTTTTTTTTTTTTAAATAAAACACATTACTATGTTTTTATCACAAAATTGATGCATTTTTGTTTTACTAAGTATTTAAAACACAGGTACATAATTATACATATAAATATTACAATAAATGTACAAAAACAAAAATGAAATTTAATCATGTAAATAATCAAAATTATTTTCATTTCCACATAGAATATTTGACATTTTTACACATTATGTTATCAATTATGACTGATACACAAATTATGTTAATATAATATTTTTTATTGATAAATAATAATAATAATGAAATAAATAAACAATATGTATATGTAATTGAGTTTCAGTAATTACCTGTACAAATGATTGTGACAGACTAAATGACATATGTTTGTCTGGAGTAATAAATCTTTGCAATTTGCATAATGAATTAAAAACAAATATTTATATTTTGTTGATTAAATATATATATATTAAAAAAATAATTATGCGTACATTATTTGCAATCGAGAAATAATACGAATAGTGATATCTAAAATTTACCCAATATTTTATTCACAATATTTATTAACACTGTGACAAACTTCAAACACAATCAATTCATTTGTTAAAATAAAACTATTTTATGATATTGTTTTATAAAATCTTTCAGTATCTTTGCAATATTTATTTATTATATATATATATATTATTATGTTTAAGATTGTTTTGCATCAATGTAATTCAAGCTATAATAAACATCTAGTCCACAACACTTATATATTCCAATATTTCTTACATTTTTAATAAATATAATTGAATCACATAAAAACTTTATTTGCTTTTATAAAACATAAATCTTCTTACCGTAGCATAGAGTTTCTGATTGTTTTGAATATCCATGGTTGGTTTTCCTAAACATAAAATTGGCAAATTGTAATTAGGTGAAATATAAAAGATTATACTTAACAAATTTTAGATTAAAAAAAAAAACATAATGCAGCTATTATATTTGAAATTCTTATTTCATTGTGTAACAACAAACAGCATGAATACACAGGTGTCAATCTATAAACAAAAACTATAATTTCAATTACACTCCGGGGCAACAAAATTCAACCAATTATCCCATAATAATAAATCAAAGACTATATATAAATGAAGGCTTAATAATTAAATATTTAATTGTCAAGCCTTCAGCAAAATGATTTACATTAATATTTCAAATTGGTACAAAAATTAAATAAGAGTGATATAATATATATATATATATATATATATGTAATTTGAAATAATTGAATAAAGTAATTTATGACATCATTTTTTTTTTAATTTCTTTTATTAGGTACAAATAAACATAATCTAAATAAATTCCTATAAATTATGTTTGTATAGTTTATTGGCTATTTCTCCGAGTCATTACTTTTATTATTAATTTCAGAAGTTGGAAACGATTTAATTTCGAATGTTAAAAATTATCAAATACTAAAAGTTGTACATTCAACCTACTACATAACCTAAAATGTAACAATTAAAATGAAAACAAATATCCTGATAATATTAATAGTAATAATAAATTTATTAGAATTTTTTTCAATCAATTGAATAAGACACTTAATAGGTACACAACAAGTTATTATATCAAATTAATTAACAGATAATTTTTATTTTTTGCAAATCAGTCATTTATTATTTTTGGTTTTCAAATTCTGAACATAATATTTAAATTATTTTAACATCTGAACATCAATTATCTTGATTTAATATAGCCAATAGCTGTATATAAATATTTATTATGGTATTTTGATTTCAAAATGAACACACAATTTTTGAAAAAAGTGTATATTTGAATTATATGGATAAAAAGCGCATTACTAAATACTTACCTAATAATAATAATAATATTATTATTATTATAAAATCTTGTTTAAAATATGAACATTATGACATAAATACACAATAGATAATTTCTGACCTAACAATTTTTTTTTTTAGTTCAATGTACATGACCTGCGATAAAAACAAGATATTGTACCGGTTTAATAATTAACACGTTAGGCATTTAAATCCAAAACATTTAGAGCCATTTATTATATTATTACAGTCCACGACATCATACATGTCTTCATACCGTTTACATTGTACGCTTTTATGGTTTTTCAATGCCAACCATAGGTAGGAGGGAAACTGAGATAAAACTAAGTACACGCATTGATACATAATTCTCTGAACTAATTTATTTGGTTTGTCGCAGAAACATATTTATATACAGAGGAAGGACCGTTGAGTCGGGCATGCGAAAAATATTAAACTACATGATTTTTGAAAACGAAACCGGTTGTGTAAAAAAATAATTCGATCCGATTGTGAACGGTCATTGTTCGTTAGTATTGATTTTCGATTACTGCACTCGAGTGGATATCGTTTTCAACGATTATCGGTTTTTTTTTGAAAAACCAAGGAAATACCCATGTCACCTATCAACCCAACGTGTTCCGTCCGTTCCCATAAAAATAACCGCCATTTCCGAAACAGAAATAACAAGGAAACGTACCTTTGCGTATGAGCTTCACGGGAGGAGATTAAGAGTCGATTTTGCCCATCGAATCAGGAGGGACGTGTTGCCACGGCGAGAGATCAATTCGATCACGTTTTCGTCGGTTTTGTAAGAAAAAATTTTTTCCAACAAATTCGAAGCTCGAGCCAAAACACACACACACACACACACACGTATTCCTCGTTTTATCGCCAACAAACCAACCGACGACGTGCCCGCCGTACGCGCGCAAAACGTGACGCGATTAATGAAATCTCCTTATCGGCGGCTGTTATCACGGTCGATTGTACAGTCGGATGTTACGAGCGTTCGAAGAACAAATCGATAGCAGACCGTTCGAAACGGAAACGGTCCGTTGACTGAAACAGCTGTTTTTTTCTTATGGATTTTTCTAATTGTCGGCGGCGGTTGAAGGGGGAGAGGTTTATAAAATAATCGTTTATTTCAAACGGTAACACAACACACAGACACCTGTAGCTTTCTTACGAGTTACAATAACTCGCGGTGTAACAATAATACGCAATTTGTTATTTTATGTGCGATTCTATAGCGCGTGTGTATAAAAAAACAAAAAACAAATTTGAACAAATAATAACGTTTATTATCGTATTGGACAAAGAAAATAAATAAATATAGAAAACTAGTTTCTTCGCTCATAATTACCCTACCAGTCGTTGAATACAAAATTTATATAAAAATATAATAAATATACAAAAAGTAAAATATAACATAATACTGTCTGATAAAACTGTATTTGTTTCCAATTTTTTTTATTTTTTTTTTTTTTTTGTTATTTGCTCGTAAAATGACTCTTGCGACGTAAATAATAATAATAATAATTGTATTGCGTTTTGCGTTCATAAAAACATCTTTGCGTATACGCTTTAACATAAAACCAAAATGAAAAAAATATAAAAATTCGTGTCGTACATATATCACATATTATACAGGCCGTAATACGATACGATTTATATGAATGTGTTCAAACGACAAACAAAACGTGTTAGAACAAGTGTTTTCGCTGTATTTTCCGTTATTCAAACATCGGCAAGAAATAATACATATAATTCTAGTATATGGCTCCGAGTAGGTACCACGCGCGCAAATAGCGTTCGCGTTTTATTAAACATTCTACGTAATTGGCTGTGTAGTGTTTTACTCGACGAATTATTTTCTATTTTTCTCGAGTTATATCCGCGCTTATAGTTATCACGATACTTTCAAACGATTACGACAAAAAATAGAATAAAAACTACGAAAAAAGTAATTAAATATCGGCTATTGAAATACCATTTAATGGGAACATTACGTTGAAAATTTTGAATTCTTCAACTCGAAACACTACAAATTGAATAATTATTACATCGTTGCGCCATATTTTCAAAACGAAAACCATGGACGTTTCTCCAACGAAAGACCTGCTAGTAAGTGCGTATTAAATTGCTTTTTAATCTGAAAAAACCGAATCGATTTACACGTTAACATGTTTCGTTAACATTTTATATTCGCTCGAGTTGTTATTATAATTATTATTATTATTTTTATTATTATTACGGGTATTATAATTATAGCACGAGTACACAGTATCGAACAATATTTTTTTCTAGCTCGAATACAAATTATAAATAAATGAAACAGGCGTTTTACTGAAATAGATAATAATAATAACAATAATAAAATATTATTAATAATAATAATAATAATAATAATAATAATAACAATAATAAAATATTATTAATAATAATAATACTAAAAATAATAATAATAACAATAATAAAAATAATAATAATAATTATAAGAATAATAATAAAAATAATAACAAAAATTATTTTTTTTCAAATTTTTTTTTTTTGTTTATATACTATTAAACTACTATTTATATTATTATTATTTTTATCATTATTGTTATTATTTTTATCATTATTGTTATTATTATTATTTTTTATTACTATTATTATTTTTATCATTATTGTTATTATTATTTTTATTATTATTATTATTATTATTATTATTATTATTATTATTATTATTATTATTATTATTATTATTATTATTATTATTATTATTATTATTATTATTATTATTATTATTATTATTATTATTATAGCACGAGTACACAGTATCGAACAATATTTTTTTCTAGCTCGAATACAAATTATAAATAAATGAAACGGACGTTTTACTGAAATAGATAATAATAATAATAATAATAATTGCGTGGGTATACGAGTATTGTTCTTAAAATCGGATTACATTCTTGAAATTGAAGTGTAGGAAATATAATTAATATTGTATGTGATATTTTGTTGTAGGTGAAATCGCAACATTCGAAACGATCAATGAATATATATAGGTACTACAAAACTCTTCCTGCGGCGAGTTTCCAGAAAGAAGAAGACAAACACTATACGCCGCTATGATGTTATTCTCACGCGGGCTATTATTACCGAGTTTCATTGCGTTTCTCGCGTTAACGAAACTCGGATGCTGTTTGTCCGACGACGATGTGGAAACGTCGTCGCCGAGTGAAACCATACGAACACTGAACAAAATTCTCCTTAATGACAGTTGGTGTTGGGTGTGCGTGGACGAGACGCGACATTTGGGCGTCCAACGGGTGCTTGTTGACGGGAAGTTGCGAGCGTTCGTCGACGTCGTAAAGGCTCCACCGCGGATAAACGAAGACAACGTGCACGAGACGTCCGGTCTCATGTACGCGGCGTTTACATGCAAGTGCGTCGAGAGAATCGACGAGTTGCTGCGTTCGGTGCGTACGTGGTTTGCCGAAACGACAGTCGATTATCCGGTCGTCGTGTCGCGTTTAACGGACGTCAACCGGATGGTATTAAAAACGATATGTTCGTTGTTCTACTTTGTGGACGTAGCTCCGAACGTTCTGTCCTACGATTCGGACGTTCTGATTGCGTTGTTGTCGATCGATTTGCACGTGAACACGTTGATCGGACGACTCGAAAGCACACACCGACACGACCGAGATGAATACGACCGGATCGTTTTTCAAATGATCAATTCCATCGAACGTTTCACGATTTCGAATTGTCCGTTACGGGACGTTGCCGCCGTCAACCGGAGACGAAATCGAACTTCTGTTGCAGGGTTGTCAGAAAAAATACGATATTCGATCGACGAGTTCGACGAGTTCTTGGAAAACACCGGTCTGTCGACTGTCGACTTTTTCGTTTACAACATCAGCGACGATTGGACAGAACGGACAACGAGACCGCGTGACGAGCGATTCGACGGGAATTCGTCCGAAGTCGTCCGGACGAAGGCGATCGAGGACGATTTAAAGTTCAATATAATCGCACACGTTTTGAATCGGCTCGCTGCCGTATTGGAAATCCGCGAATTCTGTCCGAAATCCGAAGACATAGACATCGACGGGATTTTCGAATGTCAGAAATCGGCGTTTGACTCGATCATGATACTTATTTACCGGAACACGGTAAACGGTTTAAGAAAACACGGCGATAAGGAGACGGACGGAAAAACGTCTTCGTACTTCGACAAATCCGACGTCGTCTCAATGGAGGATCTTATCGAAACGTACGAACGGTTCGAGATAAAAGCGAGACTGTTGAGATTCCCACGAGATTTTGTAAATCATATCGGGTTGGTATTGAGAATGTTGAAAGAGTGGCGGGACTTTCGGACCGTTTACGAGTTAAACGTTATAATACGTAGAATCGAAGCACACCTATCCGTCCTGATGTCGAATAAAAAAACATATTCCGCCGGCGAAAATGACGTGGCGATCGGATTCGAATTGCACGCGTTCATCGAGGAAATATTGTCCATACGGTTTATCGAGTACTTCAATCGGATTTACCGTTTGCTTGGAAACGGTGTGGACGAAGACCACGGGACGCCGATGAGGTATCCGGGAGCGATGAACAAAACGCTTCGTTACGCCGGCACGGACATTTGCCGGTCTGCCGCAGTATTAACGTTATACGCCCGTTGTTTCGACATTAAAACGGACGTCGACGGTCTGCCGTGGAACGGTGACGACGTGAACGTTTCAAGTGGGAAACGCGCCGCATTACCGAAACACATCGTGGAGAAGTTGAAAGTGAAAACTGTCCGCGCGTATTCGGCATTAGCGGCGCTCGCGGCCGAGGGCAAAGGCACGCGGACCATAGACTTGGTGACGTACGCCCAACGCTATTTAGGTTACAACATCACGTACTTTCCGGATACGGCCGAGAAAATCGATCGTATTTTCTATCACGTGACAAACTTGGTCGATAAATATCAATCGATCGAGTGCGCTTCGCCGCGTTACCGCGACACGGTGTACGACGAATACGCGACGGCGCCGCGATTGCTGCACACGCATCATCTCGACGATCCGTTCGTCGGCGACAAAATTGCGAACACAATGACCGCGTACGACAAATCGGCGTTCGACGATTTGCCCGACGGCAAACTCGTCAACGATTTGCAGAGCGTTTCGCGCGGACCCGTTCTGATGTTTTGGAGAGGAGCGCTGCGGACGATCGACGACATATCCGCGGACGTGGTGCGCAACGTTTTTCACGTTACCTACATCGCGAAATACGTCACACTGGTTTTAAGATGGACCGAGGTGATTGTATCTCACGGGTTGATCGATTACGCTGACTGTGTACTGTCCGCGGCCGACGGCAAAGAAAAAAAACCGGACAAAACTGCCGACGCGTTATTCGGCGCAAATTTCTTGCACACATACGATTTCCCGGAACATTGTTCGGCCACGTTTATAACCGTTGCCACGACGTTCGTCATCCCGTCGGTTCGCCGCGATCACTTGACGGTCTTAGGACTGAAAATCATGTTGGAACAGCATTTGGAACAGTACGACAGCAAAACAGACGTCACGGCTGTTCTGGAACCGAATTTGTCACACTGCATCAAACGATTGAGCGCGTTGTTCGAAAAATTGAAAAAAATATGGAAACTAAAAGTCGATGATAGAGTGATTGTCGTGCCGGATAACGCGGCGGAGAAAAGAAAAAATGAAAACAACGGTGTGACTGCTGTGAACAATGATGTAATTGGTGTGAGCAAAGATGTCATTGGCGCGAGTAAGGATACGACTGATGTGAGCAACGATAAGCGTGGTGTAAAAAAATTTTTGAAAAAGATTAATTTTTGGGGAAAAAAATAAAAACGTATATCATGTAAAATAACGCCTAAGAAAAAAAAAATATGAAAAAGTTAAGATTTTAAATATCTAAATATGCGTTAGCCAATTTTCATACTAGTCCGAGAGTCTATATATATTCGACGGTGCCGATAGGTTTACTTTGACTACTTGACATTTTGGTATCGTTAAAAAAAAACTGTAATTACATTTCTGCCTTACTACTACTACTACTACCACCATAGGCGCCCGCAGAAACATTTCTAGGGGGGGGCAATCGTTCAACATATAATATATATACATTGGTTAGGTAAAATAAATTTCAATTTAAAATCGAAATATACTAATATTAACATATTATATAATACAATATTACCAAAATGCCAGGGGGGGCAAATGCCCCATCTTGCCCCCCCTTGCGGGCGCCTATGACTACTACTACTACTATCAACCACTATCATTATTTTTTTTTTTAAATGTACAATTGTACGAATTTTTAAAAATATATAATATGGTTCACATTTACATTCTATACTTTCATTATTTCCTTGAATATATCAATGATTTGTGCAAATAGTACAAAAAATATTACAAAATTGAAGCACTCTGTACTCGTTTTTTTTTATTCCATCGTAAAAAATGTGTTTCAAATTGTAAATAATGAATTATAACATTTTTATGTAAAAATTTTTGCATAAAAAAATAATAACAATAACAATGTAACAAACAATTTTTGTTACTAATATTTTCATTATTTTAAACATCATCAATAATTTTTATCTTTGTCCAATACGTAATTAATTTTTGTACATTATACGTTTGATTTTATTAAAAATTTATGTACTTTACAAAAACAATTAGGAATTCTTTTGCTTACTAAAATGTTAATAATAATAATAATAATAAATCTATGTGATTTAACTTAAAAAGTCGTTCCGTCATTCTCTTCGTCGACGTTGTCATTGGTCTTGACTGTAATGTAAACATCTTTGATATCCTCGTTTTTAACTAAACGATTTATCAAACCGTTTACTAAGAATTGTACAACGCATGTGACACCAGCGACCACACTCAATACTTTAAATGTGTCGATGCTCCCGATCGTCTTGAACGAATAACCGCCGACTATACTTCCGAAAGGCGCTCCTAAAACAAAAACAAACAATTTTGTTATTTCGATTCGATTGCGTTTGCAAACATTTCTTCAGTCATTAAAATATTATTGCTTATTTTTTTCCTGAAAAATTCTTCGTAAAAACTTAATAGTACGTATTTATATATATATATCTGTAGATTGATTATTATGTAAACAATTCTATAATATTTTTCAGTATTTATGTACTTTTACTTAAATATTCAACATACATTTTATGTATTTTAATTCTTGTCACACAATATTTTTTTTTATATATAAAATATAGAAATAGAAAAATCTATTGTAAAAAAAATAGTCATTTTTCTAAATAGAATATATAAACTGATTGAAAACTCTATAGTTTAAAATAACACTGAATAACTAAGTATACGTATTTATTATTATTAATTATTACCCAACGAGGCGTTAGGTAATATAATCATTAAAAATCTAATACATATATAATAGTGTTATAATTTCAAGTAGTTTAAATAGTACAGTATTTTAAACTATATAAGGGACGATTTCGGTTTTACAATACATACAGTTTAATTTTTTAATGCACAGTTTTCTAAGTACCTTTCACTTCTTTATTCAAAAGTCGAAAGACAAATTTATCGACAATATATAAAACTATTCGAATACGTTTAAACACTATTCGAATAAATAATCTGAATATTTTTCAGTAGTACACGTTAAATTGATTTATATACGAATATATTTTTGTTCTAACCTATTCCGTACAATGCTGTGCCGACGACTCCTTGGAGCGTCCCTTCGGCGCCCGCCGGGGTGATGAGAGCCGCGTACGAAATGGCCGCCGAGTAGGGCAGTGCATAAGTAATGCCGTTGAATATCTCGAGTGGTAACGCCCACAGAGGATCTCTGATGAACGAGTACGCGGTGAAAACCATGGCGAATGTGAAAAACATAAGAGAAAACACGGTCATGTGATCCATACGTTTAAGCACGTAACCTGTGTTAAAACACAATATGAAATATTTAATCGGTAAAATTCATTAAAAAAAAAAAAATGTAATTGTCTTTAAAAGTTAAAATTAAAAGTGTTTAAAAAAAAAAAAACGCCTAATTTTTCTTACTACAGAAGTTATACTCAAAAACGGGGAAAATATATTTAATGTAACATTTTATTATACTAGGCATAAGACACATTAATTAAACAATATACGTTTTTGATTTTAAATAGAGCCTATAGACTGTAGAGTGTAAGTAGTATTAATAGATCACGTGTATTAAATGTTTGAATTTTCCGAAAAAAAAAAAGAAAATTTGGATCTTTCAATAGTTTTCTAATTTCTTGGAAAACGATTAAAATATGTAAACAGAATGAAGGGAACGCGTCCGACTTCTGACGGATCTTCAGATTGTGAAACACAAATCTGTTGTTAGAGCGAATATTTCAAATAGTTTGATTTGAAATATTAAAAATTGAATTTGCCAAAACCCGACACTATCAAACTATCAAAAAGGTGAAACGAAATTTTCAAGAAATGAGTAATTCGCTGATTATTTAACTATACATAAATTCTAAATAAAACTCGATCGATGATCAAAAGTTGATCGTTTTATATTATTATTCAACGTAAAATAACGTACTAGTTGTAAACAAATTGTAATATTTAAAAAAAATTATTGTGGAAATCGACATTTTGAAAAAAAATCTACTTTTTCTGGTGTGGTTTTTTAAACATAATTTCAGAAAAAAAAATTTTTTAAATTTTTATACAAAAATTCTTGACTATTGCACGTGGTGCACAAGATACTAGAAAGGAGTAACATACACACCAGCAAACGTAATAAAGATGGCCTATATCATGAAAAACTACATCGGATTAGTATATAACTGGTAATATGATTCGATTACAGTTAAGTGCATTATAACAGTACTTGAGGAGAATATCTACCAATTTTACTTTAGTATTTTCGTTGGGACTCAACTCACTAACTGTTTATATATAATATTATATCTGGGAGTTGGAACGCAAATAGTGTGCGCTGGGTAAGTAAAATAAATCAAATTGCACGATTACTGCTAGCTTACTGGAAAGGAAAAATGATGGAACTTCGCCCAAAAGACATTGAATTATTAACGCAACTCCTTGAAGAGTCTTCATCCATATTTTGGTCTCGGGATGGTAAAAATTCGACAAATCCTCGAAATACCTGCGGAAAAATAATAATATTTGAATATATTTTATTACATAATATGTACTTAAACAAAAGTTGATTGATCGATTAATTATATAGAACACTCGTCTTCTTTCAGCCAGTTATTTTTAATTTCAAAAAATATATATTTTTTAAATATTTATAAAAAAAAAATATCGACCACGTCAAAGCGAGTGTTCAACATATGCGAATCGTTTTGTACATACATATAAAGTTAATATCATAATTTTTATGATTATAATATTTTGTGGTATACACCGATAATGACTTATTGAAATAAAAATTAATTGCAAGTTTTTGTCAATTAAATATCTAGATTACAATAATATTATTTAATACGTGTACCAACTATTATTCGTTCCAAGATTATAATTTTTTGTGATTGTGATCTAATATCTGTGTAATTATTATTAACTATTAATATTACGATTATTGTTTTTTTTTTTGTTTTTCTATGTTCAATTGAACACAATATTATATCACCATTAAACATTTTAAATATATAAACGTTTATATTCAATTATTTTTATTATTTATAAAGTTCAATACTAAGAAACGATTAAAATATTTATATTGTGTTATTGTTGTTATTTCATTAACCATTTTAATGATTATTATAATTTAATAATATACGTTTTGTAATATTGTTGATATGTAATGCTTACCAAAATACGTAGTTCCATATGAAAGACATAAAAAATCCAAACAAAACAACCCAAAGAAGAAAAGCTAATACTTTACCTTCAGTGAATACTTTTTTCACATCGGATGCCACGACATTAGTATTTCTCTCTTGTACGACCTGCGTTTATGATAAAAAAAAAAAATTTGAATCCGAAATAGTAATTCAACTTTAATCGGGCTGACGTGTACTTGCCTTGATTTTCAACACTACATATATGTCCAAAAAAAAACATATTAACGCGATGACATATCCGGGAGTATAGTCCTTGTGTTCTTGCCCCGTACTGTACCAGTCAACGCACGCACCGGAAACGGCAGCTAATAGACTCCATCCAATGGATCCCCACAATCTCTGTTTTCCATATTTGTGTTTGTCTTCGCCTTAACGGAGGGAAAAAACTATTAGGTTAGTTTAAGTTAGTTAGGTCGATAGAAGAACGTGGGGAAATTTCGATCGTTCGAGGCAGAGAAAGAGAGAGAGAGAGAGAGAGAGAGAGGTGGCCACGGAGAAGTGACAGGAACGCTAGTCCGCGTCCAGTTATTCTTGAGTTGGCGAGATGATTTACATATTATGTAGACGACGCTTACATACGTATTCTTTATAGGTCACAGTCTTTTCCGAGATATCTGTGGAGCATGCGTAGGGAGCCTAGGTTAGTTGGGTTAGGTTTTGTCTGATGGACAAAGCCAAACACATGATACTGAAGAGACTTGTGGACACTGGACGAAGACACAATACCAAAAGACTACTCATATACATATTAGTCATGACCCTCATATCAGTTTCAATGCTACATTAAAGTCCAATGAGTTGTATATGAAGGGTGCACGTAAATTCCATCGCAAAACATTTACAGGTTAAAAATAATACGCATAATAATTGTAAATTCCACACCGAAAAAAAAACTTATTCATAACTCAGATTAATTGTAATAACTAATTTGTATTTAAAGTAATCATAGTAATGATGAAATAATAATATTAATAAAATAATATATATATACATATTTATTAATATTTCTTGTTAAAATCTCTAAAACAATGATCAATAGAAATATCGTTATTTTGTAATTCTGTTTTGGCGTGTATTAATTTTTTTTTTTTTTTTAATATCTGTAGGTGTTCATATTGACCATTCACACTGTTCATTTTTACATAATTTTCTTTATTTTATTTTATTTTTCCCTCTCCGTTCCAGCGTCGAGCAGCGGAATTTTATTGAATATATACAAATGTATTCTATTAAAACACCAACGATATAAAACCAGGGGTAAATACATTTATACCAAACTACTGGTAATTACCACTTTAAATTGGTTTTTACAATATTGAAACATAGAAAGGTTGAGTTAGGTTAAGCCGGGTTACATTAGTAAAATACATATTATATTCATTATCCAATACCCAACAAATCCATGCAAATAGTGTCCTCCAGCATGGTTCTCACCGTGCCGCCCGCGTTGATCAGCGAAATCGTGCCGAAGAACAACCAAAACAACGGCGACTTGATTGCGTCCAGATCGTTCATCTCTTCGTCGGATGTCGTGCCTGGTATTATCGCCAGCACGGCCACCAGCACAAACAGGAGAACCGTTGTGCTGATAAATGCTTGCCGGCGACATTTGTATTTGTCCGTTACGGCACCCATCAGGGGTCTGAACAGCAGACCCGGTATCGGTTGTAACATGAATATCAAACCGACGACGAACGCCGAGTAGCCCCGTTGTTTCGATATTGTCGTAAAGAACGGAGCAAATGGAGCGTAACCTGAAATCGCAAGCGTCTGAAATAATACGGAGTCTACTCGAAAAACGGATTTTTTTTTATAATTTTTTTTATTTGTGTTAAAAAATAACGTCAATAAAATGTTATTCCGTTTTGTGGGTTCTTTTATCGAAAGAATTATAATACGTTTAATATCAGATAGGCTTTTAGTAATTTTATAATTCATATTAACGCATATTTTTAATAATAATAATAATATTATTATTATTTTTTTTTTTAACCGTTATAGCCAATAAGTAATATAAGTAAGGCTCAGATTTCAACGCATTAGAGTCTTCTTTTTTTTTTTTAATAATAATAATAATAATAATAATAATAATTGAATACGACACGCTTTTTCTCTACAAATGCGCTTTACAATATGTATAATACTCATTTACACGCTACTCGTTATTTATAAATTATTAATTTTTTTCATTTTGATCTATTTCTAGGAATATGAAAAACATTTTTATTTATGTAATAAACAATTAATACGGTAATATATTTTCTGTACTCCGCTATAACTCAATGTATAGAGCAGTGGTGTTGTTTAAAATTATTTTCATCGGTTTTATCTCAAAATAATAATATTTTTTTTTCTTTTGTAAATGAATATTATTATTATTATTATTATTATTATTATTATTATTATTATTATTAATCATATTCACATACTGAGTCGCGTTTGAAAATATAACGAAGTTAATATTATAATTCGTTTCACAATATCGAGATTTCGTGATTGAAATTTGTCCATATTTCATTATTTTTTATAACTTGTATATGTTCTTTGTGCTCGCAGATTATTATATATTAAATAAATATTTTCTTACAAAAATATTGTATTCGATATTATGTTAAAACACAAATAATTTGATTGTCAGACAATCATATTATTAATGAAAATATTATATAAACATTCTTGTTGCCCATTTAAAGGTCATAACAATCCCGAGACCTAGATATTATATTATATACAAAATACAATATTAATTTATTTATTTTAACAATATAAATGTAATGAAAATTCTTTTGAAATTTCCAACCAACCATATTGTTTCCCTTATCTATGAGTATTGTATGTATGTATATATATATAAATATTTATGCATTTTTAAATAATATAAAATATATTATTTTATAGTTTCATAGAACGGCATTATTGTAATATATTATATAATAATGTCGGTTCTACGAAAGTATACGGATTCGATTTCAGTAACGAGTGGTAATATTATAATTTCGTCACAATTTCGACGAAGTTTACTACATTATAGAAATAGAAAAAAATAATAATAATATAGTCAACCAAGGTTAGATTATAGATTAGGTTTGATCGAAAGCAATTTGATAGATTTCGCGTGTGTTTGTGTGGATATCATCCGTATTGAATATAAAAATGTAACGCAAAAAATAATATTGTGACGTCGGAACATCGGTCTTTTTTTTCGTGTTGTGTTAATAATTGAATATAAACAAAATTAAAATAAAATAAGAACTGAATAGAAATTCGTCCGGAATTTTCAACCCACGATATTATTATAATTTTTTTTTTGTTGCTTATCTACGCGCTTTTTTTCATATAATGTTGCTGTTACGCGTTGATATCCGACGTTTTACATATTTTAACGCATAACTATTATTGTATTATTATTCAAGGTTACTCGCCACATATTATGTACAATAAAAAATTGTAATTACAAACACGCTATATATACACCATAACACTACGTTATGAACGCTACACAAACAATTTATTTTCTAAGCGGAACGCTGTAGATTTTTTATTAATTAGATTAGATTTAGAGTTCGCTATGTGCTTAAAATTTGCAAAAATAATACGGATTCGAATTGAAATGAACATTGCGCGATTATTATCCCCAGAATCCATTGGGGCCATCCGAAACGTGAACCGCGTACCTATTTTTATAATACGATATTGTACGTTAGACTTTTTAGCCAATATGTATGTTGGAGAAATATAATTATTATTTAAAAAAAAAAAAAAAATTGTAAAACGCTTTTTGTTTTACGAGTTGTCCACTGTACAAATCAGACTGAATGAATTCATTTCAATGAATAAATTAATTGATACAGATACGCTATAATAGATTTCCAACCGTATAATTTCTATTATAATATCATCGCTGTAGTTTATTATTACCGTTTTTCCATTGACTATAATAACGAAATTATATACCAAAACGTATAATAATCGCAATTACGATTTCGTTATACGCAAAAAAAAAAATGTTAATTGTTATTATTTTCATTACGCGTTCCTAGTTGTAGTATTTACTACACGGAAATGTGTAATACACATAGAAAGATAACTATAAAATTTTATAATATAAATTACGGGGTGAAAAAAATTCCACTCGTTGCGTCGGATATCATTTCGTGAATACTTACTGATATCATAATATCAGTGAGAATATTTGAGAATGTGGGTTTTTTTTTTTTACTTAGGTACGTCATGCCGATCGCGTTTTCAAAAAAACTTTGAGGAATTCTTGTTTTGTTTTCTTATCGGACGCTATATACGAAAATTATGATGCTAAACGATACTTATACGATACAAAAAGATAGCGAGCAGCTGATGTCGTGGATGTATATGTAGGGCAGATGAATAACTAGTAGTAGACAGAGATTTAAGAGTTTTGTTTTTAATGCGAAAGCCTATATGATAAATCGCACTGGATTCCAAAAACAGTTCCGAGTGGATAATTTCGGTGTTGAATCATTGCTGTCAGATTTATACAACAGTTCGGCGGTGGTTATTATAAGTATATAACTGTCGACTCATGGCTCATATTAGCTCCCAGCGGGCGAAATCACTATTCGACGCCCTTCTGAAAAAAAATGATTGTATTTTTTTTTTCTTTAACATAGATATTTATGAAACAATGTTGTACGCCCTATCGAAATTTCATAATAAAAATTTTCTAATTAGATAAACCATAACTATTATGGAAACACAATGTAACTAAACATTAAAAACCGTTCCAATGGATCCAAAGTAATTAAAATTATTTTATTACAAAATTCATTTATTAACATACCCGTTTGATTTAAATAATATTGGTTATTTGTTAATATATTTTTGAAGAACCTTTTTTTTAAAAAAAAAAAAATTATCTATGTATACATACAAATAAACGTCGACATTACGTTTCAAGGTGACAACGGGGGATAATATTACTTGAATTTCCTTTACGCAAATAAACAATTTTAATTTTAAAAATAGTTTAAATATTCTACGAAATGACAAAAATATATTACATATTATTTATTTCAAATTAATAGCGATACGAGTGAAATTAATATTTATGTTTTTAAAATCAATAATAATTTGAAAATAGATCAAAGTCTTATTCTTTTCTAATGTGTTAAAATAATCAATCGATCGTGCAGTTAATAGAATAAAAGTAAATAATTGATTATGTGAGAATCTTTAAGAAATACGATAAAATGTTGATACCAAAAAAGTTAAATCGTTTAGTAAGTTTTAAGCTGTTGTACACAAGTGGTGTTAAAATGATGATTATTTTTCTATTTCCGTGTACAACTTTTCAACTAGAAGTGCTTCGATCATCACGTGTTTAATAAAAATCCAAATTATGTTTAGTCGTTACTTTAAGGAGTTCGTTTTTCATTGTTCCTAATAGTATTTTAACGCGTCACAGAAAAATTTCTTCGTAAAAACGCGATTTGATTTTATTATTTATCCTCGGTACAAAAAAAAAATTCAATATGAAGGATTAATAATAATAATAATTTACCGTTTTTTTGTGTAATTTTTTCGTGACGCGTTAAAATATTACCGGGAAAATCAGACAAAAATTGCTACCGGTTTTTTATTAAGCATTTAACGTTTGGAACACTTGTTCTAGTTGTATACAGAAGAAAAAAAAATGATAATAAATTGTGAAACCAGTTTCGGTCGGAAATTAGAAGAACTCACGATACTAAATATTGAATTTAAAAAAAAAAAATTGTTTCCCCCTCAACATTTGTACTGGCTGAAACGTAAAAAATATAAAAAGTACAACGACCTCGTCAGGTAACTGAAAACGAGTCGTATGTATTAAAAAGCGATCCGAAATTCGTATAATATTATTAGCATAATAATAATAATAATAATAATAACATTAATAACTAATGATAAGTCTTACCGCCGAGTCCGAGGAAATAATGGATTTTCATCAGCAAGAGTTTCTTGTTAACTTGAAAGAGAGGCATATATACGAAGCGACGATTGAATTATTTAAATATATATATAAAAAAAAAAAAAAATTAATAATATTATCGTTGTGCGAACACAATACACAATATTATACAATCACAAAATGAAACGACACCGCACCGCGATCGGATAATAAAAACAAAATATACGAAAAATTCTATATATAATACGCGGTACAATATTGTTATACGTCTGTTCGTTCGCGTCGGACAGATTATCGAATTACATTGTAAGTATATCGGTTTACTCGATATTATATTCGACAATAATTAATTAGTATAATAAATAAATATAAAATGTAATATTTAACGTCTATAACACGCGATGTATGGTAATAATAATAATATTAATAATAATAATAATAATAATAATAATAATATTGAATATCGGGGGGGGGGGGAAAGAAAAAAGAAAAACAGGAGAACGTGTCGCGATAACGACCGGCCGGTCCGATGTAAGTACAACGAATAAACCGATTGCGGTGCAGTATTATGACGGAACATTGAATTTTTTTTTTATGTCGGACATACAAATACAGAGGCCAGACACGATATCATCATCATCATCATCATCATCATCGTCATATAGTCACTATAATGTATAGGCAGGTTCGGGTTTGCCACACGATGGCGCCGGAGAGCGCGGCGTGCGCGCGCGCGTGTGTGTGTACGTTGGTCGAACGTAAGAGAAACGTGCGAGGGAAAAAAAAAACTGGAAATAAAGAGGAGTGCCGCCGATTCACATAAAAATAAAAAAAAAAACGCACATACGTCAACATATATATATAAAAAAAAAAACGTTATGTTAGGTTATACACACACGCGGTACCATCGCGACGTTCAGTTTGTACGCGTAAAATGTATTTTTCAACGTATATATATATATAGGCAACTGAATAAGCGTTTTCTCTTTTTGATTTGACCTACAAAACTGAAATAAATATAAATGAAGTGTGTGTAATATTTCGTCCGGTACGCGTAACGCCAAGCGATTTTTTTGTTTTTTTTTTTTTTTTTTATCTCGTTAACATACAATCAAATTCTAACATGAAAAATATATTTCTATAAACCGAGTTAAAAAATCAGAGCCGTCTTTGGCTTTGCAAGGGCACACAGAGTTTTGGGGGACCCTTTTGGAAAGCCGAAATAAAAGAACCGCGAACGAAAACGTCAAAACGTATCAAAAATAAAAGAAGCCGGTTTCGAGCGTTCAATATTATATATTTTATAATTTATATTTATCAATAGCTGCTGTTCGGTACTCGGCATTGTCCAGACGAAAATGTTTATGATGCAAATTAATCCTATGTAGGTTCTCAATTATTGTTTTGTTCGTGTTCAAAATGCTTTTAGGATATTCCTACATATAATACAAGTATACATATTATATTTAATTCTATAAAAATTCTCACAACCAAGTTTGATAATCATAGAAATCAATACACTCGTACGTTGCTTCCTTGGTAACTGACGGAAGAATTTTAAATGATGCCAAGTCATTACTTGATCGATGTCTTTCAGAAAACCATTTTATCGTATTTTAAAAACAACATTAGATTAAAGTCAGGTCAAGTGCAGGAAATTGTCCATTGACAGATGACAGCAATTTTCTCCTCGTAATTACGAGGAATTGTAATTGTACCTACCTAATTTTTTTGAATTACATTTTGTGCACATGTCAAAATTGTTAACATTCAAAAATAGCTCAAAATTTTTCGTTCGTATTGTTACCACGGTAATTGGAAAATTAATTTAATTACGTACTTTCTCAAACTATGTTTATAAAACTTCTGTGTAGATTATTCTCAAAATCAAAAGCGAACCGTATGACGATTGGACGATTGGCTTCTAAGCCAACCCGTGACAAAGATTCTCTTTTCACTTAACACCGCACCAGTGCCACCTGGTGATGCCTAACTAAAACAAAAGCCAATGGAAACAACATCATCCTAACCTATTGTGTGAATATGACTTCGATAGCTTTTGTGGTTTCCGAGAACTAACAAATGCATAATCTTTTCAATTATTTATACAACAGACTGAAATATTGAGTTGCATATTTTGAACCTTCATCAAAAATTGTGTCAAAATAAGTTGCAAAGTATTGATAACCGTCTTATTTAACAGTATTGATAACAGATCGAACAAAGTCGTTTGAGAGGGAACTTCACAGATGTATTCGATTATTATTATTATTATTATTATTATTATTATTATTATTATATTATACAATAGAGTATAAAGCACTTGACGTATTCATTCTTGAAAATATCTTAATAATAATAATCTTAACGAATATAATTATGTCGTACATCAATTTACAAACATTTAAACGAGTCCCCGAGTCATATCGCTTGTATTATAAAAATATAAATCATTGAAATCTAAATTGAACGAATTAATTAACATGTTTTCCAATTAAAAACGTCGCGTAATGATCCGATGAGTTCTTCGGACTTGTTATACCGGTTTTTTTCATATAAAGTTGCTTAAGCTCACAATTCATTATTTCTCTACACTCCTCAAGTTTATATTATATATCATAATAGTATCAATTAAATATAAAAATATTCAAATGGTAATTGAGAATTATTTTGAAGTCAATCGTACATTATTAAATCCCATATCTTTTTTTTAAGGCAATATGTTCGTCTGTTATCTCAGTTTAATTGTATTTTACGAATATAAAACTTAAATTTGTTGAGACTGAATAAGATATTTATGTTATTGGTTTTCATATAAATTCATTTCCTATCCACATGCCTATTGGATTTGTAGTCTAAATTTAGAATATAAATAATAATTATTAATACTAAAAAAAAAAATAGAATAAATAAATAAAAGTAATGAAAAATAATTTTATTCGAAAAAAAAAGATTCTGTACGACACTGTAGTTGTTCATTACGGTATTTAACGAATTATATTGTATTAAGTATTGATAAAATGTAAATGAGTAAGCTCGTATAATATTTCGAGTCCTAAAGAAATATAAAAATTTCCCATGTTCAAAATTAACATGTCGACAATTTTACCCTCTTGTTTGGAAATTTCAAGATTGTTTTTCATTATCTTTAAGGAAACCATACTAGGATAATCGAGTCAAATAAAGAACCAACTAATTACTAAATGTGATTTGTTGTTGTAACGTAATGTATACCAAGATGATTTTCGTGGATAAAATATAGAAGAACAAACCTATTATTGTAAAACTAAAAGAAAAACATTTTTTTCTTACTATTTTGAATGTAAAATAAATGTTTTTGAAAATACACACTTATTTATGTCTTGTCGGGGCCGATAATTATTGCATATTATATCGTTTGTATTATTGTTATTAACTGTTTGTGAATTATTATTTTATGATTATTAATACGTAAGAGGGCAATGCCCGTGGTGTGTGAAAACCGTTGTGCACCGAATATTGTCCGTAACGTATATTTTAAATATTAGTGTAGTTTTTCCCACCGACGTAATCACTCAGAATAGCCACAAATTGATTGTTATGTTCTCTAATGTCACGTCATAACGTTGTGTTTATGCTCGAATGGTCACATTTTGTATATATAAATATTTTTTTTTCTGTCTCTAATAGTCATCAGTCTTTGTTTTTGTTTCGTGCACGGTTAATTTAATTATTTTGATTATTTAAGTGGATTTGTAATTGTTCTATGTAGATTATTTAGGTATAGTCTGGCCTTGTCGACGTGCACGCATTTATTGTGTGCGCACCTATTTATTTCTGTAATTTATCCACATTTACGTAATTCAAATTTGTATTATTTGTTCAGCCAATAAGGTTATTATAATTTATGGTCTCGTGTTATTGTCGTTTAATATATTTTATTTTTTTATTAAGCCAACCAAAATATTTTTATTCGATTATTATTTATGCATTATATTTGAATTATTATTATAAATTATATATCAACAATGCATAAAAATAAACCTTACCGTTTTTATTTATAATCGAATACTTAGCGTATAATATAGATACATATATGGATTCACAACGGTCACACATTTAGTTTTTGGTGCCCGGGCGTGTGCGCGTATTATATCATCCCGGCTCGTACAGTCTTGTATAAAGAATACTTCTGAAAAGTATTCAACATATTTATATATTCAAATACTTAAACATTTAGGTATTGAAATACTTGTATTTAAATACAAAAATAAAAATAAAAAAATGTACAGTAAAAAGAATATCAAGTTATCTTTTTATAAGTATAATATATTAAAATAGTTCAAATGTTTCATATTGTTAAAAAAAGAAACTTAATAATATTGTTTAAAATAATTTGTTTTTGTTCTTAAAAAAAAAAAATTATTTTATCACACGCTATTGAAATATTATTATTATTATTATTATTATTATTATTATTATTATTATTATTATTATTATAGCTGTGATCTGCTAATTTTTTGTCTGCATAGGTACTAGTTGCTTCTCAAAGATAAAAAAGTCTAATACGTCCCAGGTTTTTCTTCGGTACATCCGAGTTCTGTTCTAATTAAAAATTATCTACTTGTTGTTCCTATAGGCTATACTACTACGGATTACTAAGGATAAATACATAAAAAGATATTTAAATGAAAACTTAACATCCGTTACTATCAAATACATGTCGAACGATTGATTCGTCGATTTACCATTTTGAATTAGAGAGAAACCAAATAAATTCTTAAAAAAAATAATATTGTATACATTTTTTTTTTTTTTACCAGCGCGATAAAAGTTTTTAAACTTAATTTTAAATACGACGAAATTGTAAATCATTGAAATAGTTTTTAATTAAAAAAACAAAACAAATGCATTTGTCCAACAAATATAGAAGAACATTTTAAACCTACCTGTATTAGAACGTACTATAATGATGCTATTGAGTACTGATAGTCCTAGGTCTGTATAAAAATGAGAAGGAAAACGTGTGGGTCGCTTTTAGCTACTACCTATCTCAAATAAAAAATTTTTTTGGATGAAATTTTTACCGCGATATGCTATTATAGTTATCTCCGTATTTTTTGACATGCCAAAACGAACAAATTACAAGTCATTGATTGTATACGGAACACAAACATGATTCTACGTTTTTTGATTCATTTCCGTCGAGATCGCGACGAAGTTCGCATTTTTTAAGTTTTTTGTAAATCCGAATATGTTGCTCAGCACGTTCAAAAAACATGCAAATGCGGAACAATAGGCGAAAAACCGAAACGACCACACCCCGCCGTACGAACCGAACAGATATCCGCCAATCATGCTGCCCAAACATTCACCTGTAAAAATAAAACGTGTTCGAATCCACTTGATGTATTACAAAGTCAATAATTTTTAAAAGTATTTTGAAATATACTAACTTAAATAATTAACACTAAGACACAATATATATATATATATTAGATTAGTTTTTTCCGCCTTTTTCGAATCTTCCTATTTTTTAAATTACATTTTATGTATTTTTTTTATCAATTTCCTATTTTTAATAATAGTTTACACATATTTTATATTCTGAAAATATTATAGAATATATAAATATTCTATAACGTTCACGAGAATCGTAAGATTTTTACTAATGTTATCAAATAATATAATGATGACACCTTGTAAAACATAAAATAAATTGAAATATTTGGTACACTTTGTATTATTGTACATTTCAATGTTTAAACATTTTATAATACACTATTAATTAAATGTACGCGGAGAAACAGAAGTATTTAAAACAGTAACATTACAATACATTTTACACTTTATCCAACAGCCATAATATTTTTCCTTCTATATATGTATTTTAATGAATATAATTTTTTTTTAAAAATGTTTATTCAACATAAGTGCCTATTGATATTATAAAAATACGCTGAAAATAGAAACTACTTACACATTGTTATACAATAATAATTACTGATGAAGTTCTTTGTACGATAAAGGGGGGAGGGAACTTAGTCCGGTAATAATGTTTAATTATCCCGTTCATTGCTTATTTATCATTATTATAATACTCGCGTACCGATATGGTCGAAAAATCCGACGAATCCGATCACGGTGTTGCTGGTGCCCGGTGGCGATATGTTTTTCGCATAGGACATCTTTACCGCGAAACCCAGTGCGAACGATATGCCGTTCAACAGTTCGATAAATATGATCCACACCGGGTTCTCGATGATCGTGTATAGGTACATCCTTACGGCCATGGTACCCAGCACCAGGGCCATGCAGTTGATGTGGCCCATCGTTTTGATTATCCAACCGGACAGGAAGAAGAATGGTATTTCACCGCCGAAACACTGGATGCCCTGGATCAAACCTTGGAGTGTTTTCAGCCAAGCCATTTGATTGCGGTCGTCGTTTTCTGACACTAAATCTTCCATATACCTGTATGGTTAACATGCAAAGCTCGTTGTTTTTTCATATAAGTCGTTATTGAAATAAAAAATCCAAGAAACGAATAATATTGTTGTCAATTAATCGAACGAACGGAAAAAAACACACCTTAAATTCGTGTCACAATCTTACCAGAATAGATAATGCGTAATAATCGTGTGGAGAAATGTCTTTATTACTGTCCAAATGTAAAATGCTATTACGTTGTGTTTAGTGAAGAGTCCGCGCACATTTTTCCATTTGCCTTTCGATTTTTTCGTTTCGACCACCTATAATAATATATACGCAAACGGCGATAAAAGTGTTAATACTTAACAGACACACGATTGATCGTTAAAATTATAAAATTGGAATCAATTTTTTTTTTTAAAATAAAATGCAGTTTTCAGAATTGCGTGTTTTACATGATAAAGTCCTATTCTACAGAGTATATTGTTTTGATTTAAGGTAAAATGAGAAATAACGTACATTGATCTTAGTTATAACGAACAGATTAAAAATTGTCAGTATTGCACTCGAGTAGAAAATAGGGGAATAGTCTTTTTCCGTTTTACCGATGCTGAAACGATCGACAAGCCATCCGACGTATATGGAAGAAAATCCCCATCCGATCGACGCCCAACATTTCTGTTTGCCAAAATCTTCAGGTCTGTCTTCTAATGAACAAAACAAAAAAAACGTATTACAATAGTTTATGTTCTGTACATTTTCACGTTCAATTTTTTTATTCACTTCCGCTAAGAATAATAATATAAATCCAACCGGTGACTACATATACACGCTTTTAAATTGTCTAACCTTGCGTAATGTATATAATGTCGATTACGATATATTATCGATTTTACCCAAAAGATCGAGACAGATCGGATTTTGTAACACGCTTGACATCGTCGCGCTCGTCCACAGCGTAATTACTGCAACGAAAAAGATCCAAAATTGATACAGGCCGAGAACGTTTACTCGGTGAGTTATCACGTCCGTTGCTATGTCCATTGCGGCTACGTTCGAACAAAAGTCGATATGACAAAACGGCGTGGTGTTTAAGACGTTTTGGCAAGCGGTTGTCGACGACAGTACTCGCGTGCCGTTGATCTTAAAGCATGACGCGCGAAAAACGTACGAGTTTTCGATCTAAAATAATCGGAAATACGAGTATGAAAATATTCGTAAATATAAATACGTATAAAATACTTTTATTCGTTTAGTCTCGTTGTTAGAGTTTAACGTCACGCCGATTCGATTTCGGAACCGGGCCGAATGTTCGATACCGTCGACCGCCGTCAAGCCCGAACAGTTATTATTATTATTATTCATACTCGTAACATCACAATCATACCATTTGGTGTCTTGACAACTCAACTGAAAATCAAAAAGTTTATGCATAATTTTCGATAAATGCGCTACACCCACGAGACGGATTTGTTAAAGTCTTAAGACAAGGTCGTAATTATTGGCGACAAACAATGGATGTTATCTTGAGACAAAATAACAATAGCGTGTCAGTAGAAGACTTTAATTTCACCAAGACTAAAGATAGCAATGCAGGCGAAGGGAAATACGAAGACAATGTCTGTTTATTTTTCTTACGAGAGAGATGCCGTTACACACAAGGATAGGCAGTAAATCTGAAATGTTGCCTAGAAGTTTTGAAACACTACAAGACACTTTTAGAAGAAAACGTCGAGAATTGTGGCAAACGGGTCTTTGGCCGATCTTCCATCACGACGACGCACTCGCGCGCTCGTTTCTATTGGGTCCCCTCCCTATATATTCACCTCGCACGCTATTGATCCATTATCCTCAGGTTCAGACGCGCCCTGTCGGATATTACCGGCGTAAACAGCCAGAACGATTTCCGAAGTCTTTGTGTCGAATTTCAATTCGGCTACGGCTTTGTTCGAAGACGGCACTTTTGGCGCGAACATTAACGAAAATGTCATTATGCCAACCATCAGCACAGTCATGGAAAACAACGTTTTCTTCACGCGAAATTTGTCGACGAAAATTCCAACGGCCGGTGCAACGGATATCTCTAACAACGACACTATCGTCATCATGGCCCCGAAAACCGTCATCGAGTATCCAAGTTGTCGGGTGTAAGTTGGCAAAAATCCATATATCGGTCCTATACCTGCGCAGAAAATCGATATAATGTTACGCGGTCATTATTAAAATAATACACAGTGTCATCTGTAACGTAGTTGCCCGTGTCTGCCCATGGTACAAAAATTAATAGTTTTTTTGGTATTATGTAGTATATAATAAGTATAACGGTCGTTTTCGTATTTTATACTCGAACAAAAACACTTGTAAAACACCGCGTGAAAATTACTGAGTAAAAGAAAACAACAAAAAAATCCTTAAATTCGTGATGTAAATTTAATGTTAAGAAATTCTATACTTCAAGTAAACGTTATGTATACATCTGTAATTATATATAAATTGGTTGATATATGACTATAATTAATTTACTTGGCTTGGTGGCTGCAATTGTGGGTAGGTGGTACCCACTTTTTATTAATTATAAAGCCTAATTATGTTCATGATTAATATTATGTTTTGACACTAAATAAATTTAAATTAATTCGTTACACTTCGGTAAATTTAAACGTAATTTCATATGTATATTTACGTGACATATATTTGAGGCATATAATTTATTAACATTGAAATTGTATCAACAATTTCAAAAAAAAAAATAAAATGCGAAATAATTCATTAATTAATTTTGAACGAGCGGTTTTTGTATCATTTATTTTATTTCTTTTAGAGAAAAATGTGATTGAAATTTGAAGAGGTAAATTATTTACTATTAAATCGATATTTAATAATTAATGTACTTACACGCAAAGTATAAAAAATAGTTGATTTTCATAGGCAACAGTTTTCTGTTCACCTTTATTTGAAACATTTTCGCAATTTATTATTTATTTGACAACAATCGTGAAATAAATTGAAAATCTGGAAAAATTACATACAAAGGTTTTCCAATATCACTTGTTTACTAAAAATAACGTTCCTAAATGAGCTGTCTCTAGAATAATTTTCATCATAAAATTGCTTAACGATTTTATGATTTTTTTGTAATCTATTAAGTCTGTACAAGTGTTATTGTAGTCGCAGATAACAAATGAACAGTTTTTTTCCTTATAAAAACTTAAAACAAAGTACCTACTCAATAAGAGCTTTGATATTGATAAAGTGATTATTATTTTTTTCTCATGGATAAATATTGTTATAATTTTTCTTTTATATTGTTACATGTAAATTATATTGTTAATATTTTGACATGGTAAAATATGTCATGGTTAAATATTCATAATAATAATAATAATAATAAATTATTATCATTATTTTAAATTGTTACATAATTGTTTTTTCGAGTTATTTACTAATTCGTGAAATAAATTATTCGCTTATTGAATTTGCTAATTAAATGTATTAATAGATACTTGTGTGTGATGCGACAAAATAAACCGATGAACTTTTATAGTTTTATAGTTTATAGATAAGAAAAATACGACGGAATTTTGTTTTTTTTTTTTTATTTTTACACCACGTAAGACTGAACTATTTCCAATTATTTTTGTACATAATTATTATTGATCGTTAGTTTCATAATAAGGTAAATAATCTTATTTAGTATGACACCATATCCAACATAGAAATCACAGCCGTATTTTTTTGTACAAATTAATAATACTTGCCCATATTATATTTTAATAGTCACACATAAGCAACGACTATCAATTTTATAAGTAACACATTGCTAGTTGCGATATTGGCAGTTTTTTGTCATCGGTCTAAACAGTTTTATTACCGGCTGTTTATCATTTAATTATATTATTATCGTTTATTATTTTATTATAGGTATAGAATAAAATAACTGCGATGAAAGGCAAAACCGTACACCGAGGAAAAAACCACCAGTGTGGCAAGACCATAAATGTACTATACACTGTAAAAGTGCCCAGTTTTACCTAGTAGGATGCTGCTATTATATATATTATTTTTTTAAAAGAATATAATCATGATTATGTTATTACTTCATTTGTCATTTTACACAGAAAATTATGGGTATAAGTAGTGAAAATAATACGAAATTTCCTATGTTAGCTTTTTAAAACTATGTGTATTGGTAGGTTCTATTAAATACCTATTTAACTATTTTATATTATAATCTATCACAGATGGAAATTAATATATTTTGTATATTAGGTAATAATTATACTAAACATAAAAAATATATGAATATAAATATAATAAACAAGGGCAATATATTCAATAAATAATAATAATAATAATAATAATAATAATAACAATAATAATATACCTTTATATTATATAATAAGCTATATTTTAAATTCATAATTTAGTTCTATGGTAACTAACATTTAAAATTAATAAAATTAAAAATATTTATATAATAAAAAAGGAACTTTTAATTGTATATTTGTATGTTAATTAATAATAATTAGGTACTTATTATTTAAAATAAAGAACTATTTAATTCATTTGTAAGCTTTATAAATGGAAAAACAGTACCAAAGCTCTTCAAAAATCATTGGTTTTTTAAACAATTAAGTAATGAAAGTAAATGTGAACGCTCGTGGATGATGTACTCTTAATCTAATGAATATATTATTTACCGATATATTGTACAGTACAATTTATCGGTAAATAACGTATCCAATGATAAAAAAAAAAGTTAAATAATTTATTATCTATATTTTATAAGTATAAATATTTTACTTAACTCAATGATTATATATTATCAATTATTATTATTATTAATATTGCCATGTAACTCACCACCGCCTCTTCGTTCTTTCGAATAACAAATACTAGTTGCTATATTGATGGTATTGATCAACTTATGTGTCATTTAATATTTCCAATCAGTGATTCAGTTTTAATCGGAGGATTATTTATATTACATCAAGAAAAATAATTTGTTCGATAATAATTACGTTGGTCTATTATTATGATTGTGAACAATATAATTAAATAGACGAAATTTCACAAGTTTAATAATATATAGTATTTTATATGTTAACATTATTTTTAAATATACACACGATTACGATTTAAGTTAAATGTACATAGAAAAAACAAAATAAATTGTCAAAAACAAAATATTTTACCTATTATATTAGCTTACTATTTTTTATTCTATTCTATTAATTTTTTATATTACAAATCTATCGTTTATTATCTTATTATGAACATAGAAAATAATAATAAAAAAAACTATAAAAAAGCAATGTAATACACTGTAAATTACCTATTTAATTTTTCTATTTAAGAATATAATCAAATTAATTAATTTGTCATTTACACAGAAAATTATTTTAAAGTAGGAAAATAATACAAATTTCCTATGTTAGCTTTTAAAACTATGTATTGGTAGGTTCTATAAATACCTATTTAACTATTATATAAATATAATATAAAATAATATATTTTGTAATTAAATAATTAATAATAATATATAATAATAATATAATATACAATATAATAATATAATAATAATAATAATAATAATAATAATAATAATAATAACTAATAATAATATATTAAAATTAATAATAATAAATATAATTTTAAATTGTATTATGTTAATTAAAATTAATTTATATATATTAAAGGAACTTTTAATTGTTATTTGATATTAAAATAATTTATTAAATTATTTAAAAAAAAGAACTATTTAATTCATTTGTATTGCTTTAATAAATTACAATCAAATGAAAAACGTGAACAATTAAGTAATGAATATAAATAATATATTGTACAGTACAATTTACAACAATGATACGAATGAAAAAAGTTAAATAATTTATTATCTATATTTTATAAGTATAAATATTTTACTTAACTCAATGATTATATATTATCAATTATTATTATTATTATATATTATCAATAACAAATACTAGTTGCTATATGATGGTATTGATCTAACTTTTGTGTCATTGATGGATTATGATATTAAAATAATTTTTTAATAATTACGTTGTTTATTATTACATCAAGAAAAATAATTTGTTAATAATATATATATGATTGTGAACAATATATTAAATAGAAAAATTTAAATATAAACATATATTTAAATATACACACGATTACGATTTAAGTTAAATGTACATAGAAAAAACAAAATATTTAAAAACACATTTTTACAAATTTTCTTAGTTTAAAATTCAAAAGAAATCTTCTGTAACATCAAACCCTTCTATAAATAAAATCTAATATTACTAATAAAATATAAAACATCATAATAAAATCGCAATGTAATACACTGAAATTAATATTAGTAATTTTTCTATGTGTGACAACTACCAATCGGAAATAATTAATATTTAAAATTATTTTGAAAAGCGAAAATGTCTTAAATTTTATACTTATATAAACTATAAATGATGTTTTAAAATAATTATTATATAAATATTAACAAAAAGTATAATTATTTTAAATATATAAAAGACTGTAGAAAACTAAAAATAGCTCTACAATCCTATGAAAAACAATACATCTGGTCACCGTAATATTATGTGTAACTGATTTATACTTAAAAATTAAAAATATACTGAAATATAATTAAATTGTTTTGTTAAGTAAATAATTTATATCATACTTAAAGGTTATAGTTATTGCAGTATGTAAATACTCGTTGATTAAATTTAATTTAAAAAAAATAAATATAATATGATTTTTTATTGTTTAGTACTACAAATTACAATCAGATACGTGAACATAACAGTGAACACACTTCAACGTTTAGGAGATAGTAAAGTAATAAGTACACTAACACAGTCTACAACAATGATACGCTTTTGAGAAACTAATTAAATATTTATCTGATATTGTTTTTGGTGTTCAATAATTTATCGTCACAATTATTCAACAATATTATTTATGTGATTACTGATTTCCATCGGGAAAAATAATTGTATGAATAGAGTGTATTGTGCTGAATCTTTTCTGACGATTATAGGTCATTCACCGTGATATTAAAATTAAATTTTTCTAATATTTCATTGTTCTTTACTATTCTTCAAAAAAAAAAATGTTTTTTTGAAGAGAATATATATATATTTGAAAAATTCAATGAGAAAAGTGATTGTAAATCATAAACAATGATTATAAATAATAATAATAATAATAATAATAATAATAATAACAATGATATTAATAAACACGCATGCTTTTTACAAATGTTGTCTTGTATAATAAATATGTACAATTAATATAACATTTAAGTGAAAACAGAACGACCTTTATAAGATAAATGCGGTAACATCTACAGTAAAAGTAACTGGAAAACATTTACATAATAAAAAAAATAATAATTTTAACGCCATCGATTTTGACTTAGGTTTTTGTTAATGCTTACGTATAACTTGTCAATTTCTAAAATTTTCAATTCTTCTGATTAGCCCATAAAAGTTTGATAATATGTTTAAACCGCATACCAAACCAGAACTGTAGGCAAAAAATCGAAATGACCACACGCCGCCGTATGAGTCGAATAAATATCCGCCCAGTAAACTAGCTAGTGATTCGCCTGTAAAACCAAAAAAAAAATTACAAATTTACATACAATTTAAAAAAATTACAACGGTGATGTACAAACAATAATATATATATATATTATTTACGTTTCGTGATTTGTTTTTTTTTTTTTTAATTTAATGAGAATATTTAGTTTATAATAACATCATATTTTATAATAATAATAATACTGATTTGAATAATTTTAAATGAGAAATTTCTAATAAACAATATGCCTAAGTTTTCAATTGATAATATATGTAATATATGTTATAATATTGTGTCTGTTGTTACGTAGCTGTGTATTAATATTATAAAAACATGACGTTTCTCTCAAACGTTTGACTTCTAAAATACGGATTTCAAAAAAAAAAATCCTAAATAAAGATTATTATATTTATTTGTAATAATAAATAATAAATCAATATATCAATTATATCGCATATTATCGACGTACCGAAACAGTTGACCAATCCGATGAGACCAATTACGGTGCTGAGGGAGTTCAGAGGCGCGATGATCTTCGCGTACGACATGGTCACTGAGTATCCAAGCGCGAACGACACGCCGTTCAGCAGTTCGATCAATATGATCCACGCCGGGTTTGAAATGACCGTGTACAAGTACATCCGCAAGGCCATGGCACCGAGCACTATGGCCATGCAATTGTAGTGGCCCACCGTTTTGATTATCCAACCGGACCAGAAGAAGAATGGTATTTCACCGCCAAAACATTGGATGCCCTGAGTTAGACCTTGCAGTGTTTTGATCCACGCCCGTTGATTTTGGTCATTATTAGCAGACACTAAGTCTTCCATGTACCTATATATATATATATATATACATTTTATATAATAAATAACTGAATTACCTGACGTCACCCGTGTACAGTTTTGAACGGAATTTCGAAGAATGAATATTAATTTAAATTTGTAATTTAATTATCATCAACAATTTCAAGGTCGATAACAAAGGAAATCAATTTATCTATATGATATAAAAGGGAAACGTGACTGACTGATCTACCAAAGCACAGCTCGAACCACTGGACGGATCGGGCTGAATAGTATAATTACATATACTACCCCGAGTAACCAACCGAAGAATTTTAAAAGTTAAGTTTAGTCTTTAGTTGATCAATGTCTTTCGGAAAATCGTTATTAAACTATGACGTTTCCCGGGCCCTAACGAATCAATTGATGCAACTCTTATTAAATTTAATGCAGCCATTTGGTCGCCTATTAGGAACATATAAATATATACACATACTTATTTTTATACATAAGATCAGGTATGTATATATATATATACATATATATAAATGTGAATCTTAACACCAAATCGGCGCCACCCGGTGGCACTTAATCAAAACAATAAAACAGAATACTAAAAAAGTATTTTAAATACTTTGTAGTTAGTAATAACTGAATACGTCACGTTATCGAAAACCGCAGCTGCTGGAATCAGTCTTCTTCATCACTTCGTTGTCACATTTCAAGAAACTCGCTCCACTTTTGTTATCATTCACCCGATCGACTTGGTCGTAATTTATAACAATATACGCGCATATTCAGAAGTTTTTAGAAAGTTCTATAAATATTAACGCACGAAAAGTCGTCTAACTTGGGCAAAATAAACTCTTAAATTGGCATTGTGAAATTAGGTGAAAGAAAACAAAAATTTCGTATAAGATAATATAATAACAAGTCTCACCAGAATAAGAAATGCGTGATAATCGTGTGGAAAAAGGTGTTCAGCGCCGTCCATATGTAGAACGCGATTACGGAAGGTTTAGCGAAAAGTCCGTACACACTTTTCCATTTACCTTTTACTTTTTTCGTTTCAACCACCTACCGGATATATAAATATGTTTATTATTATTATTATTATTGCCATCATCTCGTAAATCCATTTGATTGGGTTACAAGATGGATGATATATTACTTGGATTTTATACGTGACGATCAGATTGCAAACCGTGAGCACCATACACGAGAAGAAAACGGGCGAATAGTCTTTGTCCTTTTTGCCGGCGCTAAACACGTCGACCAGCCACCCAATGAATATCGAAAAAGAACCCCAGCCGAACGATGTCCAACACTTTTGTTTGCCGAAATCTTCGGTCCGGTCTCCTGTACGCGAACACCCGCCGAAACGCGTCGATTTTCGTTAATCATCACGACGTGTATTGTGCGGTGACACGAAAACGTTTAATTCTAACGAAAAATTACGTTTAAATATTTACCGAGAATATCGAGACAGATCGGGTTTTGTAACGCCGTCGTTATCACCAGAGACGACCATGTCGCGGTGACGACGGCGAAGAAAATCCAAAACTGGTATAAGCCGAGTACGTTGCCTCTGAACGATTTCGATTTGGCCGCGTCCGTCACCGCGGTGTCTGTACAACTGACGATGCGGCAAAACGTTTGCCAACCACATCGGCAAATTGTCGACGTCGTACCGTTGTCGTCCATTCGCGTGGATATCACCGGGAACGCGCCCGACACCTAACATGATTTTTCGATTACACTCCAGTCAGTGCGTCCCGGAGTGTTTAAAAAAATATACTTATATATATATACGAAATCGGTAACGAAACCGTACTTGTTTCTTGTCTCTCAGCCCGAACGTAATTTCAATTCCGTCGTATCCGTTGAGGATTCCGCCGGTTTCGTCCAACGTCGTCATCCCGTCGTCGTCGTTACCGTCACAAACGTGGGATTTTTTTGATCTTATGATATTATTATGTCTGCCATCCGGTTTCGTGGCCATACAATTCAACTGACGATCAAAACGACGCGTGTGTTAGTTCACGTTATACTCGTTCGTGGGTAAGTCACGATTTGTCGGACTTGTTTTTATTTGTGATCCGTAGACTTAAGGGATGTAATTTCTTAATTGTATTGAGCGATCGAATAGGTCGGTGAATGCAGTAAGCAGTGGTAAGACACACGTGGACGAAGTGGACGGAGGCGATGACGACGGGTGTGTAATATGCAAACATTGTGGATTTGGATAAAAGGGAATGATTTATATAAAACGGTAACCCGCAATGACGTACGGAAACTGAGCGTCGGCGATCGAGTAAACGCGATGGAAAGAAAACAGAGGAAGAAGAAAAAGCGGAAACGTGAATGTTATAAGGTGAACGGTGTGGAGGTCATCGGGACCACGGAATGAACGGGACGCACACGAGAGGGCGGGTAGACAGTTCGGGGGGGGGGGAATCACGTGTTTAAGGATGGTGAAAAAAAAAATTAGACGGAGACGATTCGGTCGTGTTGCGAGCAGGAAGGATAATAATGAAGAAGTCAAAGTCAAAGTGTTAGTAGGTGTTAACGGCCACTTATTGGCGGAGAGTCGGCGAATGGTGAGAATAAGAAATGAGCCGACGCCAGCGTGCAAAGGCACAATAATTGAAGGTGGACGAATTAGTATCTCACCTCGCACGTAATCGGTTCGGCTGTGCCGGTGGAGAACGACGTCGTCGTCGTCCCGTTGTCGTCCGTCGTTTGCGGGCTCGACGACGACAAATCGTTGTTGTCGGCGTGCACGTACAACGTGGTCGGGCCGGACGTCGGTCGTCCGTCGCATTCCAACCACGCGACCGCGTCCAACGGCGCCCCGGGCACGAACAAGAACGAAAACGACATCACTCCGATGCCCAGCACGGCCGTGACGAACAAATGTTTTCGCACGCGGAACCGGTCCACCGCGATGCACACGGCGGGCGCGAGCAACGTTGCGAACACCGACATGAACGTCATGGTCACACCGTAAGTGGTCAAAGAGTATCCCAGTTGTTTGGCGATTGTGGGCAAAAATCCGACAATCGGTCCTGCGCCTGTTCGGCGTTTACAAAATCCGTTACAAATCCGGCGCGTATTTATATTGTAGGGAATAAAACGACGATCGAATACGTCTCGCGCAATATTATTTAATATATATATATATAAAAAAAAAATGAATGCGACGAAAAATATCGATTCCATAACGTCATACGTTGGCGAGAACGAGCGACGTCGCAATTAATTACGCGGGTAAAGTTGAGTTAATACGAGAACGTTTTTTTTTTTTTTTTTACAACCTGCGACGCCAAAGTCCACTTAAATGTAGGACATTTGTCTTATATACAAAATTGGGTGATGGATAAATCTAGAAAAAAATCTAGTACAACCGAATCATCTAAAAAAAAAAACGTTAGTCGGTTTACAAAAAGGAAGGGGTAAAAAGAAGCAACGCCCTAACGCTCCTCTAAGATTTGCTTGTATTGATGAATTTTGTAAACGGGCGAGCGGCTCAGTAAAATACTTGTCCTATATTTAAGATTTGATTTCGGCGCCACCGTTTAGAACGACTCATGAAAGCCGATCGACTGCTGTAACTACGTAGTTAAAAGTGAACATTTTAAACCCGATTTCAGTTCACTCGATTAATATTAAAAAAAAAAAGTTTAGTTTTTTCTTCTTCTCTGATTTGCGTGTTTTTAATTTTGTACGTAAAAAAAAAAATTTGTTTTTTTATTAAAAGTCACAAAAAAATAGCCGATATAGCCGATACGAATACGTAAGTTTTAAGTATTATTGAAACACGATCTGTGAATAATATTATAAAATCAATGGTTTATTTTTAGTGTTTAATTGTAACCGTTTTTTATTAATTTAATTTTATCTAGTTGATTTTGTTGTTCATCTTCGAAATTAATTAGTTGAGAGTTAATTTTTGGTTCAATTCTTTAATTAAGTCATCGATGAATTTTATCATTAACTAATTAACTCGGCTGGTTTTAATTTTCATCGTATTAACTTAATTTCTTAGAGATAATTCATAATTGTTTTGCATAATTAACAAGTTGGAGACGAATATTATTTTTATCGAACCTCGAAATGCATTCCACTAGACCAATTTCGTTTGGACTGATGATCAGTGGCGTATTTTCAAATTTTTTGTGGGGGGGGGTCTAAATATTAAGTACCTATAAATTTATAATTTAAAAAAAACACATACGAGTTATGATGTAATAATTATATTATGTATATTTCACTACTATTATGATTTATTAATACAAATTAATAGTTTTTTATAATAAAAAAGGTAAACGACAAAAATAACCAAAAGTTAAACCCAAGTTATTTATACAAATATTGTATATATTTTTATTTTATAATAGAAACATTAAAAACTCATAATATAAAATTAATATTCTCTTTTTCGGTACCTATGTACCAAGTTATTTATGACTTTTTAAATTTTTTTCTGGGGGGGGGGGGTCGAGACCCGGAAACCTCCCCCCCCCCGTAAATACGCCACTGCTGATGATTATAATTTCTAATTTTAACTTTTTTCTTTTTTAGTTGAGTTAATACTTATTTCCGTTTAAACGCACGGTTAATGTTTTATTTTTTGTTGTTGTTGATTTATTAACTTTCGATTGTGAAGACCACATTATTTATTCACCTTAAATTACGAATGTTTGAGTAAATTTTATTTATCAACTTACCCGTATTTGATTTATAACCCATGTGATTTTAAATTTTTATATTTTACTGTACGTCATGAAGTATGAAAAATAAATAATAATAGTATTACTTGATAAAGTCGTTACGAGTGGTCGGATATTTTCAATATTAATAAATCTTAAAATTATTAATAGTTTTTAAAATAATACGAACACATTTAAATTTTTTTATTTGGGTATTTTCTCTAAACTATCGATTTAATGAAAAATAATAAAAAAAAACAGTCAATAGTTTCTATAATTTTTTTTTTTTTTTTTGACAATATGAGATATAAAAGTTCACAATTGAATGGAATATATTTCCGATAGCAGTAAAAACATTCATTTCCGCGGTGCCGGTGCGTTAACCGAATTGGATAATAATTAATTATTAACTGTGAAAAGTCATGTTAATATATTACGATGCAAACGTATTTCGAACTAGTCAAATCAATTAATTGATAACAGAATTATTTAAAGAGGAAATTTTGAAAAAAATTAACTTTTAATCCGTCAATGCCCCCCACGTTTTTAAACGTACCTATACTACACATAAGTTCATAAACATATATATCTACCTATTATATATCGTGACTAATTTCAGTACTAATCATTTTATTATTAATTAACCAATTAATAATAATTAAAGACAATATTATTATTTACAGCACCTACTCCAATCGAAAAATTATTGTGCACTTCATGACATATGAATTATAATACCGAGATAGAAATACGCTTGTAGAAATGATAAATGAACTCGCATTTCTTAAAAAAAAAAAAATAATAATAATAATAAAAATGGCAAAAACAGAATTTAATAATACCTATCGTTTTCCGTAGTTCACCCCCCCCCCGCCCTCGGTCCAATCTAATCGCACATTTTTACGCGATTAATATATTACATTTATTAACAATTTATAATTGGAATTTTAAGTATTTCCGTATTTACACAATACGTATAAGCAAATATAGACGGGCGATAAGAATTTACGTAATGCGCACAGTTGAAGGCACTTCAAAGTTTACGAGATCTCCTCGGGCTGGTGAACGATGTTCGCTTGATGGTTCGAATGGAAGACGAACGAAAGGAGCAAATGATAGAATTTGGACGTTCATTTTTAATTCTCCGAAAACATTATTAATATTATAACACCGGTCCGGCGATCACGCACAATTTCGAAATACCTATACATCGGTTCTCCGTGATAATTCACAAGCCGTGCTATAGATTATATTTATAATTTTTTTTTTTTCTTTTAATTGATGATAATATTATTTTCGTGTTAAACCGTTTTTGCTGGTTTAAACACGTAACTGTGTTTAATATTTGAATGGTACGGGGGATAAACGGCAATATAAGTCCATCATTTACGTAAATTTTTCAGGAATGCAAAAACAAAGTTTTTGAACTTCTATCCCGTCTATCAACAATAAAACAAAATAGGCGCTTTACGAATTATTATTATTATTATTATAGTAAAAAATGTATTGACTTTGAAAAGTTATTGAAATAAATTAAAAATCGTATTGTGTAATATCATATTTCCCCCGCCACCCTCAAATTGTACATAATATGTATCTTAGGACCATTACCAGCGAAACAGCACCCGCCATTAAAAAATATTCCTAGATCTTTCGTATAAATAAGTTTTGGATGATCAGTTGAAGGACATTGTAAAAAGGGTATTTTACATTTCACTATCTTTTTAACGGTTTCGCTAATATTTAAAAATCTAACTGTATTCAACAGATTTTAAGATAACACATGCGATATATCGATAATTATTATTAATTAATCACAATTCTATGTAGAATCGTAAATTTTTTTAAAAAACAAAAAAAATAAATAAATATTTGTTTCAAAATTAAATTTATCAACGAACAACATAGCTTTAGCCGGAGGATCTACGCAACCACGCTCAACACACTTATAGTCTCTTTTCATTCTTTCTTTTTTTCTTTTTTTTTTTGTGAATCAGTCGAAGTTGGTTTAAAAATCAATGATCAATATAATAATATAATAAATATTATTTATATATACATACACCTTTCATGTATTGATAATCAAACAAATATATAGTTAAATAATGAGAATCGATTTAAAACAATAAAATTTTAACACGCAGTAAATATCACTGAAAATCCAACACCCTGAAAAACAAATTAACAAAAATAATATTCGTACTTGCTCTGTATGCGGTACTTACAAGCAGCCGTGAAGAAAAAATTCATTTTCAACGGTAACAATTTTCGGTTCATTTTCGATTATTAAACAAATAATAATAAATTAAATGCTATAACACACACACACACATATATGTAATATTAAATATAAATAAATATATATATATATATATATATATATTTATTTATTTATGTCATTTGTTTCACTGTATAATTATAATTATATAATACAATCGCAATAAAATTCACGATAAATTATACGCGTGAGATTTATTTACAATATTATACTTAAGTAATTATTCCCGTACTCGCGTTCTATATAAAATGAATGGCGGACTCATGAATTTATAACATACTCGTATATAATATATATTATCATAGTAGGTTGTATATGAATTTGTTAAATACTTAACATAAAGTCGAATTGTTAAAAAAAAAATTTTTTTTTTTTGTTTCATTGCAATAATTAGATAAACCATTATTAAAATCACACACGTCATTATAACATATTATTATCATTGTTACTAATATTCTCATTTACTATTAAAGTAATAAGCTAAACGGCACAATAGTAAATAGATCATAGGTTTAACGCTTGACCTAATGATAAGATTTTTTCATGAGTATATAATACAGTATCAAAGTAATAGGGTATATGTAATTAATTCTCTAGTGAAATATAAATAAAAGTTAGCGAAAAGGCAGTTTTAGAATATTCTCCAATACTTAATAGTTTTTTTCTTCCTTTCTTGCCATCAACCAACTGAATAATCTATGTGAAAATCGGCTGAAATTTAACTAATTTATTCGGAAGACAAAACGAGAAACGTGAATTTTCGCGGATTAATTTAATTATCAAGACCGATCATTTATATGTTAAAAATTAAAATTAAATTTAAAAGCTGAGTTACATAACGCGTAATATTTTCAAAAATAACATGCCAGCTTAATAAGTTATTGTTTTTTAATTAACATATAACTTCACTATAGTTATTCAACAGTTGTTCACTACAGTATTTAATATACTTAATTAATAATACATAACGTAATATATATATATATATTTTTTATACAATTATCGATAACATAAATATAAATAGTATTAAAGATTACAATACGACCTTGAGAGATTTTCATTTCATTTTTCACGCTAATTTTTTTAATCGCTAGTTAAAAGAATTTAAATGTAAATTAAGTTTAATTAATTTTTTAAAAATCAAAATATAAGTAACTTCGAAATTAAATATTCATATATATTTTTTGATATAACCACGATTTAATGAGTTAAAAAAATAGTAAACTTTTGCAGCTTTGCTAATATTTAAATATAATTGGTGTCTGTTTTAGTATTCTACATCATGAATGTAGTATACTCGTAATTTTAAAAAACGTTAGGATTAAATTTTGTAAAAAGGGACAAACGTACGAGTATTTTTTATTATATTTTTTTCGAATAATGTAAAATAAGATATAGTCGTTTAATTTTTTTTTTTATTCATAAAACAATATAATATTGCCCTTTCAAAGCGTCTCTCTTGAAACAGATGTCATCATTTATAAACTTAATTTATCCACAAATAGTTTTCATTTTAATACGTACATTTCGTGCATTTCCCTCCGACAAGAATAACGGCTAACGATTCAAACAAAAATGTTTTATTCAATCCAAAATCTGTCGATTATGTGTTTTTCTTTTAAATTTTCAAATTACTGCGAAAAGCGAAATAGTACCAATGACAAGTGAATTATCACACGATTTTCTACACGAAAACGTGTGTCCACAGACGGAATATAAAACTATAGAAATATAATCATTGCGAAACTAATGAAGTTCTTCATTCCGTTCTAAAAATTAATTTAAAATAATTGATCTTTTTTCAATATTTATATATATATATATATATATATATATAGAAGATACTAAGTCTAATTATACTGTTAAATTAAATATACGTACAGTATATAATATGATTATCGTGTTAACGAAATAAAAATATATTTTATAATATATATTACTATCAATATAACCGATATATGAATAGATATAACTTATTTGCTCCTTTCGAAATCCTCAAATAAAAAAAAAAAAAACCGATCAACTTACATAAGTAAAAATACATGTTTATAACGCGTGACAACGATCTCGATAATTTGCGTAATAGTTGATATTATTATGGGATTTTACGGCAAAGAAATGTTTCAAATATTCCAAGTACAAAGTACTTGGTTACTGCGTGCCATTTCGAATAAAAATTTAAAAACCACTTATATGAACGCGCGAAACGCTAAAGAACGAAAATATCCGTCATGATATTCCAAACGATAAGAATTTTGCGACTCATTAGTCATTAGTATAGTTTAATACCTATTTATAATATTTTATAAAAACTATTATTATTTATTTACTTATCGTAAATATTATCATAATTTATTAATACTGCAATAAAAATAATTTTCTAAATAAATGCTGTACATTAAAATAGAAATATATATAACTATCATTGTTTTATACATTATATTATGTGGACGCTTAGGAATAAATAATAAATGTTATTGTATAAAACTATTACGATCGCAGTAGTTTACACGAGTATGTTTTCATTAGAGTTTTTCAAAAAAACTGTATAAAATAATATGTAAAACGCACATCCCAGTCGAGGCGTAAGTGAACAATCGAAACAACCACATTCCACCATAATAATCGTATATGTATCCGGCCATTATGCCACCAAACGCTAAACCTGTAACGATCAGCACAAAACGTATGTAATGTAAAAAAAAAGTTAAAAAAAAAAAATATTTTCAAATCCCCTAATTATTTATATTTATAAAATAAAATATAATTTTACGAATACCCAATAAAGAATATTTCGAAAATAAATACACTTAATATATTTTAAACAAATTTCCACCGCATTCATTACGTAAAACGTACACAATTTTTTTTCTTTTTAAGATTGTTTATAGTTAATTAAGAACGTATTGTGTTCTTTGACTTTGTTCGTTTTGAAATTCCGTTTATTTTGTTAGTAAGGAAGTTTTGTTTTTTTTTTCTTCTTATATATATTTTACATTTTGATGATTTTTAAACGTATCGTTTTACTCTTCTATTTATATATTAAAGTCATATGTAGAGGTAAGTACTAAAATTTAAAGGAATTAATTTGTCCTAAACAAAATATACAAGTAGGCACAATGTTGACTCTTCAAAGGGTAATTATAGGTCGTTCAAAAATGGCATATTTTTAGCTGTCGCGTGAATAATTAATAAAGAAACCGTTTACTGCAATGACTACTACTGTAGGACAGTGTATTAAATGCATCGAAAAACCTTAAATATATCATTAAAAATCAACTTTTTAAGTTTAAATTATTTAAAGATTATAAAGTATTATTATAATATTTTATATTAAAAGTTTTTAAAAATCGTTGTTAATCCATTTTATAACTTATAAAAATAATATATATGTCCGTATATAAACTATAAAGTCATAAAATCTATTTCTAAGATCGAGATTGTTAAAAAAAAAAAAAATGTTAATTAAATGCAATAAAGAATCAGGAAAAAAAAACGTGAAGAAAAAAGAATGTAAATGTTAAAAGATGCAAAATAAAAGTTACAGAACTGAATACATTTATTTGAACTTTATATCTAACATGAAAGCATATTAGCAGGATTAGTTATTTCTTTTCTTTTAATTTAATAGGCAATACAAATAGTTGTGTTTAGAATATAGCTGGTTATAAACGAGTGAAAAGAAATTTTGTATTTAAAAAAAAACAAAATTCTTAAATAATATCGAGACTTACCGATGCAATCGAACAGACCGACCAGTCCTAAAACTGTGTGGTTCGTGCTAGGCGGTGAGATCATTCTGGAGTACGAGACCACAACTGCGCGACCCAACGCGTACATCATACCGTTCAAGATTTCGATCAGTAGCACCCAGGCCGGATTCGTTATAATGGAATAGAAAAAAAATCTAACTGCGAATGCGAAAAGTACTACCGACATGCAGTGTCTATGACCGATCTTCTTTATTATCCAACCGGAACAGAAGAATATCGGCATTTCGCCGCCAAAACTCTGCAGCCCCTGCGAAAACCCTTGCAGGGTTTTTATCCACGCCAGTTGACCGCACTCATACTCTGAAGCCACGTCCTCAATGTACCTGTAGGCAATGCGTGGATAACCAGTTTTAAATTATCAATGAGCTTGTTTCGACGTAGAAAAGAAAAACTTGAACATCGTATTATAATAAAATTTAAAAAAAAAAAATCACCAAAAATGGAAGGGATGTGCTGAAGCTCCACTGGGCCTACCTATATTTTTCCGAATCCCATATACGCCATTAAAATACCTACACAATTCTTACTTATTTGACCTCGAAAAACTTGTGATAATATATTACACGTAGTAATTTTAAAAAAAAATTATTTTTAAAAATTCATATTTAAATACTGTTGTGTTTTACTTGCATTTTTATATAACGTTTATATTTAACCATTTATTCGTCAAACGATGTGAAAAACAGTTTAAATCCTACGTCGGAATTTTATTTTCCTTAAACAATATATTATTTTATATCGTTTACCCATAAATACCAAGCAACAGATGTATAAATAAAACTGTTATATTTATACAAAATACTGTTGTATTATATTAGATAATATAAGTATAATTCGTAAACGGATTTAATTTGCTAAATATAATAGACGCAAAAGTAATTGAACCAGATATCGTCATTTAAGGAAAAATCATTTAATGAATTCCAAATTGGATCAATTTGATTCTAAAATATTTCCGTTATTCGTATTGAGTTATATGAAAGAGGCGATTCCATTGATTTCACACAAAAACCATCGTGGACTCACCAAAAAAGATAACTCATCGTTATCGAGCTGTAAATGCCCAACACCAGAATCCAGAGAAAAAAACTTACGACGTGGAGCTTTGTGAAAAGTTTGAAAACGTTCTGGCACGTGTTTTTCGATTCTTTGAATTCAACAACCTATTAATAATATATATTCTGGTATAAACGCACGGAAACAAAAATAATTATATATAAAATGTTGACTTATAAACGACAATTGTCGTACAGTGATGTTGGACACGAAAATCAAATTCAACACCATAAACGACAAGATCAAATAGGAGATTGGCGTGTAGTTTTTGTGTACTTCGTCATAGCTGAAATAGTCCACAAGCCAACCGCTAAGCATCGCGACGATTCCCCATCCAACCGACGTCCAGCATCTCTGTTTTCCGAAATCACCGATTTTGTCTTCTATAATTTAATAATTATTATTTAAGTCACAAGAACGAAAACTTTTATTTTTATATTATACGATGATGTCTATTCAAAAAGTACCGACAAACAATTTTGAAAAAAAGTTTATCTTCAACTACATATAGCAATATTAATTTCCTTTCTTGTTTCAAAACTGAAGTTTTTTGCCGTTTTGCTGTTAAAGTAACGAAAAGGTGATATCTGATGAGTTACCTTTGAAAAATGAGTTTGCGCATTATTGTGATGTGACGTCCAATTCTTTAAAATCAAAGTAAAGATAATGCTAGAAATTCATGGACGCCTCCTCACAGAATTTCTCGGTCAAGTATGGTCAATTCCTCAGGTCAATCAAACTTAGTGCTCACCAAATATGATAAGGAAAAACTACCGTTTCGAAACAGTAGATAAATATAACGGCCAACAGCTACCCTGACATAATTTCAAACGGAGGTTTTAATAACGCACCAACGATAGCTGTAGGTCTATAGCCCTTAAACTAATTATTATAATATAAATAATGAGCAGAAAAATTTGTATACCCCCCAAATAAAAATCCTGAGTATGCGTCCCGAAGACTTTAAAACATTTTAATTAATGGACTAAATGTGCGGCGCAGTGGTGGATATTTCGAGATGCATATTTTGTAGTAGGAAACGATCTTACCCAAGAGATCGAAACATATCGGATCTTGTATGGTCCATATACCCGATTGGCTGATCCAAAATATACACAGCAGGGAGAAAAATTCCCAAAACTCGGGCATGAACAATATGTTTTTTTGAGATTTCTGTATCGCGGCCAATTCCATAATTGTCTTGCTAAAACAATTTATTTCACACAACGTTTTCGCAAAGTTGTAACGACACGACGGCCAAATCAATCGAGTGTAATTCATGTCGGCATATTTTACTCGAAAATTATAAGAATTGTTCTATAGATTATAATATGGTATTTATTATTGTCATTTTAAAGTGCATAACATTGATATGACATTCTTACCTGTTCAGTACTGATATCGTGCAAGTATAAAAATACCATCAAGGAGTTGTTATTTTTAATTTCTAAATTACTAGTTTCACTAGTGGTGGTTTTGTTACGTTCATTTCGTAACGTATAGTCTTTGGCTACATTCCAAGGCGCGAACATTTCGGAAAATAACTCTTCGTTATTTTTGCAATTTAACTAAAACAAAATTGTTCATAAATAAAAATTACTATTTTACGTTTTTTTTCGTACATTTTCGATGAGCTAAAATTGAAATCAAGTATAATACACAAATATAAATCCAAAATGTTTTCTAAATTGAATTCGTCTATATTTCATCATTATTAGAAAAAAATAATTATTACAATATTTTCATATAAAATCTTGAAAAAAAAAAAATTGTTTTCCAATCAAAGTTCGCCACGATAACAAATTGTCTGTTAACAAACATTTATAGCATAAATTTTAGAGACAATGAAGTTCTAGACGCTTCATGATTTAAAACACTGCGAGTCAGATTGTAACAGAATAATAATTAATAATTGTTGCGTAAATAATCTAATATTGTTTGAAATAGATTTAAAGAAAAACGCTTGTAGGTTTGCAAAGAGAAAAAACCCGAGTAAACCGAGAGGACGAAAAAATATATAAAAAATCAATTTGCAGATTTTAAATAAATACATATAAATAGTTTTCTTTTTAAAGATATTTTTAATGAAATACCTTGCAATTGACCAACATCTCACCGTTTTCTCCCATAAGTCTTTTCTTGTCACACCGCGGAAGTTGTTTACTGTCATTGGAATAGTAGATTTTCACGGTGGTCGCAGACGCGTCACAGTTCAGTTCGACGGACGTCTTTAGTGACAGTCTAGGCACGTACATCAGAAAGAACGCCGAGAAGCCAGTAGTAAATATGAACGCCAGAAAAATGTATTTCTTGATGGGAAACTTGTCGACGATGGCACCCATAATCGGTTTCACCAACATTGACAGAATGAACAGGCACATCATTATATAGCCGACTGTAATTTTCGAGTAGCCCAACTGTTTCGCGTACGTAGAACCGTAGCTTAAAATGGTCGCTATGCCTGAAATTAAAATGTTACGGACGTGATGTTTATGGCTAGGCTTGTGGGTATTTATCTAACCTAATTTAAATTTTTCCTAACGGTACCCGTTCTGTTGCGGCGAAGGAGCTCAAAAATTCTCTGGGAACCGATTAGAAATGTATCAATAAACCCGTGTTGGGCATCGTTTTAAAGACGAGATCAACGGAGATCACAAAATTCAAGAAAAGGAAAACTCGCTCCGTTGACAACGCTGTTTTTTTTATGTTGGCTAGGAGTGTTACAAGAGTAGTAATAGAAGAAAGACATTTCCTGAGCACTATACCTAAACTAACCGAAACATAAGACAACTTCAATTGAATTAATAATAACGTCACTTGGAAAATGGTAATCTTATAAATACTTTAAATTTTTCTCGCGTACGTTTTATATGGTTCATATCAACAAAAATCACGCATTAAAGTTCACGTGGAAAGATTTTCTAATTCGTTCAAATCGTAATTATTTGAATAACAAAAACTTATTGTCGCGTTAAATATATGCGCTGTTATTATATTCCCTGGTGATTTTCAAAATAAATTGCAGTACTTACATCCGGAGTATAGGAAGTAATGCATTTTCATTGGTATTAATTTCTTATTTATTTGCATCAGGCCCAGCATTTTGATGACACTGTATATTCGTTGTACTTATTATATTATTAAAAATTGTATTCCTAAAATATATGTTATCTGAAAAACGAGAGAATACAGACTTTACTGGACTGCATGCGTGTGTAGTAATAATATAATAATTATAAGCTGTATTGTAAAATGTGTTATACGTGTTCGACGCGATATACATTAAGAATAATATAATATAGCAAGAAAATCATTATCATATTGTAATTCGTGTTACGCGTGTTTGATACTGTTTATAATTTTCGCTGTTAAAATCGTCGTGCAAGGGCGATAAGATATTATTTATAATTAATTATTTATCAACAAATCATTTTGATAGAGCCTGCATGTATTTGCTATGTGCACATCCTTAAAATTCGATACGGCGGCGACGTCACCATTGCGTAATGAATATAATTGTAAAATTGTTGTTTTATAAATTATAGAGACCTCTAAACCGACCAACAGTTGTGCGTTATTATTATAATAGTATGAGCTACAAATTAAAATACAATTAAGGGCGTTAAAAAAAAATTTTTTTTTTTGAAATTTTTATATACATCGTGTTTAAATCGCGTAAAATAAATTTATCAATTTCTGCGTTATAATGATTTTTTCTTTTTTTTCATATTATGACAAAAAATTATCTTACCACCTACGTAGCACGCGAGTACATAATTACGTGGATGTTCCTCAAAGACGTATACTTCATGTCACCATAATATGCACTTCCTCGTAAATGCGGTACTAAGTCCTTTGTTTTTTTTGTTTTTCTTTTATTTTTCACCACGCGAAGGTAATATATAATAGATCTTACAATAATATTTTGACGTAGTCAACACAAAGTTAGTTTACACACGCTCTACTATTCAAAGTGTAAAAGTCAATTATTAATTACGTTTTTGAATCACTTTTCCAAGGTCCGGCACATGTTAGATAAACAATTTAAATGATCAATTTCGTACTTATTATTCATTATCTTATATATATACATATAGTTTTATTAAAAATGTATTATTTCTATTTGTAGAGTTTTGTAGCGTAAGATGTCGCAGATTTTCAAGCCCGTCCAATATTTTTGCACTAGGGAAGAATATTTTTATATCTATATGTGTATGTGCTATATAAATAGCGAAGTGAACGAAGTCTGTCAAACACTAAAACGAATAGTTTAAATTAAAACGTACTTGTCAAAACCCCGATATCAACTGTCATAAATGATACCTTTTTTTTGTTTTTTTTTTTAAATTAATTTTTTCCCCCGTAAATCATACACGTCGTAAACGACACAAATTCGTAATCGATTGCACTGATTAGTCATAGCAGTACGTTTATTTTCACTCTACTATTAATTTTTAACATTTCCGTTGAATACTACATTAAATTAATTCTCGATGTCATTATAATATATTATCATTTTTATTTCGTTGTATACAACGCACACGTAATTACAATTTTTCTCTCCAAACCAATCGCTGTGTAATAAACGGCTATTTATTATTGTAAACTAATTGATATCGCTATTTAAAACTATTTCATCGTAACTTATTGTGTATAAAAACGTGATTTTTTTTGCTCTTCTGTAAAATAACCGTCGATACGTATAAGTTTATAGAATACGAAAACAAATTTTCAAAAAAACACATAACGTACCTAATTTACGAATATCTCTTAAATTTACGTAAAACGTAAATCGGTTCAATAATAATATCGAAATAATTAATTAATTTTAATTAACTCATATAAATTATAATATATACGTGTATCGTAGCAATGACTTTTCTTCCGTATTATTATTAAAATATGTAAAATAAAATGAAAATGTTTTTGAAATAACCCGTATAGTTCATACATAAGCGTTAGTTTTTCTCTCTCAATATTAGGTTAGGTTCACAACAACAACAAAAATCGTAAAATTTTTAACCATAAGAAAAAACAAAAAGACTCACATAATTCGTCGAACGATTCTCTGGATGAGAAATAATTTCGAATTCTCAAAATCGACGAATCACTCGAAAACGCATGACGATCGTCAGTGGTTAGGTTTTCTTCTCTACGCCACTCACGGTTTTTAGCAGAATTATTATTATTTTTCTCAAACCATATTATATAATATTATAATAATATACTTATATTAAAATACTTATATAATAACACGGACACTAAACTGCGACCCGTCTATGAAATTAAAACGTCATACTGAATTCATACAATTATTTTCTCGCCTACTGTGATAATACTATAATTCGATACAAAAATTTGATAAAACAATCAAGGTTTCAGTCTTTTAGATAAAAAAAAAACCTACAAATTGCTCTGCAACATTTCTTTCGATTATAATTTTATTATGGGTATAAAGTGCTCAATAATAATTTTTCTGTACGCGCATGTCTCGCAAAATATATTATATATTATGTCTGTATTTATATGAGTTCTCCGTGGACTGTACTTTTCAACTGTAACACCTACGTTTATACAGACCGAACGATTTTTTTTTTTATTTTCACAATCGAAAATGTCAGGGGGGAAAATTAAAATGTTTATACTAAAAAAACACGAATTGATATATCGTTTATACATCACGGAAAGTATAAAATATATCATAATAATTTGATAAATACATTATAACAGACGGTTGTCGGTTCGCATGTTATTCGAGGAATGTTATTATCGGGGTGTGTGCGATAGTGTCGTATTATTATAACAATTATTACTATGTTACAAAATTTGGAATTGTATAATCACGTTCCAAAGACGATTTTTTTTTTAGTACTATGTGTAAAATTATAGTTATATAGGGTATAAAAATATTCGAATATGCTCGGAAAAAAAATTTGTACTTTTTATATATTTTTTCTAAAATAAAAACCAATTCATAAAAACAGATACTTTTCTATACAAAGAATCAACGAAATGTTGAGCGATTTGTTTAAAAACGTAAGAATGTGACGTACTGTATTTTCCAATTTCATTTAAATTTCTTAAAATTTCTCGCAAGACTTAGTATTTTTCTTTTTTTTCTTTGCTTTTGTTTCACACAAGTAGTGTCAGTTGTACTTGTTTTTTCCCTCCACATATTCCTATCGGTTATCAATAATTATCTCTTTGAAATTACAATTTTCACCAAAATATCGAAGTCTATTATTATTATTATTATTATTACGAATATTATGTGTAAAAAAAAAGCTAAAATAATTTTGAAAAATTATTTTATCGATTTATAGAAATATCAAAGAATAACCCTATAATACGTATATTGCATTATTCGAATAATGTGTAATAGTTGTATATTATTTCTTATATGTTTAAGGTTTATCTACACATGTCTTATATTATTTTGTTTTACCTATATGTACAATATATATATAATTATATATATATATATAAATTACGGTTATTATCTAAAGTATGCCTAAATGTGTTTAAAAATCAAAACATTTCAAATATATTATCACGTAATGTCAAGGCCAGATGCTAAAGAATTATATAGTTAAAATTGACTAGAATATTTAATGTCTAACATAAATAATTGATACAAAAAAAGTAACTAACCTATACCTACCTATATGATACTTAACAATATTTTTTTTTACCGAGTTGAGTTCGATTTTTGAAGTCAACGAAAACTTAAAGTAACTGATTTATTCGTATATAATATATGTATTACATAATATATACTAATATTGAACTTTATTAACAAAAATATCGGTTAATTTGCATCGAGTAATGTATTGAATTATAATGATTTTTGATTTTCTGATTTGTTTATTCACTTTAATAACTACTCTCTTCTGAATTTTAAATCAACGTGACTACATCGGAATCGTCTGTATTCGGACTTCCGCGCTCACTGTAATTTTTCTTAAACACGGTAAATGTGTACCGAAAAAGAAAAAAAAGAGTTTTAAAAAAGGATAAAATCGCGTTTTACATGTATATTATAAAATTACATTTATACAATAATTATAAAAATATTTATTTTTTTTTTTTTTTTAACAGGAATTTTATATAAAATCCGTTCGACTTTCAGACGGAATTCGTTGGCTCTTGTTATTCGTCTGTCTTATTGACCTTGATAAACATAACGTGAAGTATACACGTTTAAAAACGAGACGTAAGAAAACATTTGAAACGTCTGAGCACCTCCGTACGTCCCGTACAAGTATATCCAGCCAAAACGCCGCCCAGGGAAGTACCTGTAAAAGTGTATTATTCAATAAATAACGTTTGAATATTTTCTTCTCTTTCTCGTAAAAAAATCGTTGCGACGGCGGTCGAGATGTCCTGAACCGAATTATAGAAATATAAAACGATCGTCTGATTCGCTTGAACCCACACCTTCGAAAAGCGCTCCGGACAGTCGAACGACAAGTGTTAAAGGAATTCTCGGCTGCGCGACGACTCGGACGTACGCGATTAAAACGGCGTTAAATTTAAAATTTAAAAAAAACGAAGAGTCATTCCAAGAGGCGTAAGATAATGTTGGATTATAGTGGACACTAGATCATTCTGTTCAATTGGTGGTGATAAATACTTTGCACTAGCAATCCATCGCATGGAATGGGTTGTTAAACCGTCGGAGTGAGAGTGTTGGTAAGGACGAAAAACATCGTTCCGAATTTTCCGTCGTACTGCTGGAGACCAGAAACGTCGAAAAAGTGTTTGGAATTCGAGATAGTCAGATGGATCTGGAATTAATGATTCGTACCAAATTCGTTCATCTTCGTTAAGTCTGCGTTGAGCCGAAATTAATTTTTGAGTCTATGATATAGGAAAATTTTCAAAATATTTATCGAGTTGATCAAGAAACTTTTCAGGGTGTAGATCTTAGATTTTATCAGAGAATTCTAGAACACAATTCTGGAGTCTTTCTTGGTAACCAAATAATGATGATCGTGAAGGATCAAATACGATAGAAGGCATTGTCATAGTATTAGAAAAAGACGGCAATCCTGACGGTTGGATATTGCCGTAGTTCGTACAGTAATCGATGACAATGAAGTTGGATTAAAGATTTGGGGGGATAGTTCTGCTTTTGTTGGGATTCGGTGCTTGGCTGCAAGTTGCAACAGGTCGCTTCGGATCGAAATTACTTCTGATTCGAGGTAGGTCAATCAACTAAAAGTTTCATTGTTTATCGTTTGTTGTTGTGAAACTTTTTCTTGTTGTGAATGACATAATCCTCGATTTTTGTAAGTCGGGTATTCATTACTTGTCATCGTTAAACACATTGATTTAGGTTACTTATTGTTTGTTGTCGAAATTCGTCAAGACATCGATCCGATCGGTCCGCACGTTCGATCGTTTGTTGACGAAAATTATCATTCTTCTTGGACAAGCCTTTACTCTCAGCCAGTAATTGGGACATCATATTTTGTAGGGATACATCGGATTCTGCAGATAATGATCATAGGTTGGGTAGGTTGAGTTATCGATGCGAAAATACTGGTCCCGGGTATTGAATTGATAGACGCGGTAGTAGTGATAATTGTAGGCGATGTTGTGGTTGGTACCATTTTGATAGGTTGTAGAATCGTATCAATTAATCGATTAGGAGGACGTGTTTCTCGCTTTCTCGCATCTTCCATATCAGTAAACTTCGATTTAAATTCAAAATAAAATAACGAGACCATACAAATAAATTCAGCAATGATGAATAATTATTAAACTTTAACTTCGCTGTGGATCTAACACTAATTAGGACCCAAACAAAAAAAATCAAAAAAACCAGAGGGAAAGGATGGAAAAATAAATAAATAAACCAAATAAAAAATAATCTGATTGACCAACTAAGAGAAAACAAAATACAAATAAAAGTAAATATGTAGTATTGTAAACTATTAAAAAAAATAATCTTCCCGACGGCGATGATCGGGTAAATTTCAATGAGACAACACAAAACATTGGGTATTAGATATTATAAAAAAAACGATTTTAAAAAACGAGCTTACGGAACACAAAGTCACGCCAGAGGCTCCAGTATTTTGTTTTGACAATAAGCGAATTTGAGCTTATAATTTTTTTTTATGCTTAATTTAATCGTCGTAAGTTGAACAAAACCAAAAGAAAAAGGAGGAATGATCGCACGGCTAAGTTATTGGAACGATCACACTCAGTACTTATGACAACGACCACGACAAAAGAAAAAAAAATCAGGTAAAATATCGATGGCCAAGTGATTTTGATTCTATAAATTTATTTTCATTAGGTAATTATTTATATTTAAATGTAATATTGCAAACCTTGTTGATAACATAATATTAATGTGGAAATTCACTTACACTCGGTAGGCATCACACACGTTATTATTATTAAGCAACAATATATTGATTGACTAAATATATTAATGGAAATATTATTTCGTGTTTTCATGTCACGTCAAACATAATGAAAGGGAAAGACATAAAAGACATATATATATATATATATATATATATATATATATATATATATACATATGTATAAAGACAATCAAATATATGTATATAAATTACGATGATATATTAGTTTTCCATTTTATTTATTTTTTTAAATTAAAATGGAAAATTCTGGCAGGGTCGCCATATGTAACGTTTCATCACGTCTTCGTTGGTAACGAAATTACATAAAATAATAATAATAATAATAATAACAACAACAATTCGATCTATCGAAAACAAAATAAACATTGATATCATCCATACCCGATGTTCGTGTAGTAAACCCTATCCGTTAGTGACGGGAATATCTCGCGATTTAACCATCGGCAGAATCCGCCGGATAGAATTTTTTTGTAATAACTACTCCATGATAATGATGGAAACAAGCTGATTAAAAAAAATAAATAAATAAACTGGAATAATTACCCGATGAACGTTGATCAATATTTGTGCTGCCCGTATTAGTTGTTGCAACGGTTTGGGACGAAAATAAAACAAAAACAATTTAAGGTGACGGGCGTTGGCCGCAAAGCTCACGATAAAATCACACTGAGGCTTATCTAACACACAACCGACCGACTTGATTACAATTATCATTACAATGAAACAATATACAAAATAATTATTAATGGTCATTAACATAAATATACATATATATATATATATATATACACACAAGACAATACCGATGACCTCTCAAAGTAGTGAACACTCCTCACAACGGAATATATAATTTTGATTTTACACACATCCACGTAAAATAGACAAGGACAAGCGGCTTTTTCAGTAATTTGAACACGCTTGAAATCTTGTACTCGGATCCAACAATATCTTGCAAATGAATCTTGCACATTCATATTTATTATATACTAAATAGTATAACTATTCAACGCTCAAGCGTTGAAGTGTCAACGCAGTGGACTTACTTTTATTTTACGCGCTAACGCAAAGTCACACACAATGCTTATTAGACATAAATAGTAAATCGGTGTATAGTTTTTGTACGAATTTTCGTCACGAAAATAATCCACGAGTGGCTTTGCCGAATATAGAGAAAATCCTCAACTGATCGATCCCCAACATCTTTGTTTGCCAAAATCTTCATTCTTATCATCTATAAGTATAACACAATATATTATAACAGTGAAAATGCCATGAGTTTATAGTACAACAAGTTTATAGTATTTATATATATTTTGCGTTAGATTCGAATAAAATATTGTAAAAAATCGTTGTAGAATTAATAAAATAACCAGTATCTAATAGTTTAAAGCAAATCGGATCTTGTAATCTCCAAGTAATCGACTGACTTATCCAGTACACGCTCATAGCGATGAAAAATTCCTAAAACTGAAGTAAACCTAAAAGACATACTTCTAACTTGCGTTTTGTAACTAATCCCATTATGACACCGTTCAAACAGTCTATTTCACACAAAGCGATAAATGGCCGTCGACAGACTGGCAATAATAATACTTCTTTCTCGTCAATTTGTACGGATATTACTCGAAAAACGTTCTTCCTTTCCGCCTAAATAACAAATAAATTCATACATTTAATGTGATATTTTAGCGTTAATTAAAATTAATATTAAATTACATATAATAAATGTTATTTTTATCAATGTATTCATTTCTTTGTCGAGAGAAAAGATATAATCGCACCAATTGAGATATTACCTAATCCATCATAGAGTTTACGTACAACGACACGTTGAAAATTAATCGGGTTTATTTCTTTTTAACGTATTGTTCGGATTCGTACAATAATCAATGACGTTCCAAGATTTACACATTTTATTCCGAAAATAATCATTTTGTTGACAAACCAACTAAAATATAATATTATTGAGAGTACAACGTTATTAACGAAATATGTTCTCGAGGAAAATGTTTACTTATCCTTCATAGAAAAAATCATAAAATACCTATTTTATAATAACTTTGAATGTGTGTAAAATGAAATCAATTTTAAAATAAATTTAATCGTCATCTGGAACACGACCTGGGATGGAAAAAGAAGTTCCCAAAGAAAGAGTTCCAAGGGAATTTTTAATAGAATTTCAGTATCTACCAGTGAGCATTTTAGTGCGCATTTCCTATATATTTTTCTTGTATGTCTGGGCTCCATGAATCATAATTATATCAAAATATTGGATCAACCAAAGTATTAAGTTTAAAATTAATAAATTTAATTTAAAAAAGGGTAGCGATCCGCGGGTATTCTGTATGTCGCTTAAGTGAATTACTTAGATAAAAATGTTTAGAGTTTTGTTATTATTATAAATTTAGAAGCAATGATAAATCACTACATTCAATAAAATGATTCTGAGCGAAAGTTCGGTGTTATATTATCTTTTGAATATAGTTGAAGGAACGTAGGACTTATGTTTTATAAAATGTTCAACCCTTAATGCCAAAAATTATTTCATTTTTCGAAAAGATCGTCGAGACATTTTCAGTCCTCGCGCGGTTATATGATGAAGACGTAATAATAATCATAATTGTTTGTAACATTAATTGCGTGATTGTGATTTTATTTTCTAATACTCGGATTTAAATTTTTTATATATATATTTCACATTTTAAACCTGTAAACGTTAACATCGGTTCTTATCACGTGTTAAAATTCTATCGTATTTTACGCACAAAAAAAAAAAAGTTATTAAAACGGAATATCTTATTATTATTACTATAAATAAACATGTGTATATTATACATTCATTAAAAGTCTATCACAATGACGGGTGATTTAAATTTGTAATTATTGGAAGCTACACAAACACACCACGTTTTATCGCTTTTAACAAGCTGTTTTTTTTTTTTTTTTTTTAATTCCATATCAGCGTAAACAGATTATATAATAAAATATGAGTTGTAACAACAATAATAACAATAATAATAAAATAATAACAATAATAATAATAATAATAATAATAATACTTGACATTTGACTGACTCGGCCGTCGTATTGTTCTCTACGAGTTCAGATAAATAGTTTGCGTTGTCGACGTTGAGCAACGCGATGGTTGTCGTATTACAAATACAAGTCACACAGTCTCTCATCGGCGATTTCTCGACGAAGTTCAACGCGAACGCCGCGAGACCGCACGACAAAACTACAGTCAAAAACGTAATCAATTTCACCGGAAACCTGTTGACGATAATTCTGAAAACGGATTTCACCAGTAACGATAAAATTGACAGATACGTAAACAGAGAACCGACTGCCATTGGGCGAATAGCCCAGTTGTTTCACTATTGTCGGTGAAAATCCCTGTACACACGCGCCACCACCTATACATAAAATATCGCAATTCGATATTTTTTTCCAAATCACACAAATTATTCAATAATGTGTAATAGGACGGAATCATTCGGTTATTAACTTATTTTTACGTGGTTTCAGAAAATTTAATAATCCCTGTTTTATTATTTATATTACGTTAGATATTTGAACAATTATACACAATTATTATTATTTTATGTTTTTATTCTTTTTTTCTCAGTTCTGACTGAACTACAAATTTCATTAAAATATTTTAAAAGACCTTAAGTAATTAATATCCGAAACCAAGGCCAGTTAAGAATGGATCTTTTCATTTTTATTTTGCAACAAATTAAAACTATGTATTATCTTAGTTTCTAATTAATTTTAGGTTAGGTTTTTATTCTTTTCTGTATAGATACTGAAGATATTTAATTCGAGCAAGAAGGTGCTACCTGTTACACTTTTTAGGGCGACGATTGTATTGATTCGTGTAAGATTAAATTTATTTGTAGCAAATCTAAAAAATTTGTTCTCTATGAAATACCTGATTTATTACATTGTTACGTCCAATGGTGCTATACGGCTCAAAAAAAAAGAGTAAATTCGGGCAGAGGTTTTTGAAAAAAAAATTCTGAGAAAATTTTTTAGGCCAGTCAATGATGATTGAATTGAAATTTCAGTCAGAATATTTAAATTAAGAGGTCATGAATGGAGGAAACTGTGATCAATAATAAGGACTGTTATTGAAAACAACCTGACAAGAAAACCGATCTTAGAGGAGTAGGAACATTGTACACAATGGAGAGAAGCAGCCGAGAACAGATATAGATTGAAAAATACATGCTGAAGGGCTGGTCTTAAGGGCCGTTAACTCATAAAAAAATAATAATAAAAATATATAAACAAATGTAATGTATTTTATTTATGTATACTTTAGAATGTTACCATTATGAATGTATTATAAAATTAAATTTAATAATAAATAGGGTTGTAATAAAAATATAATTTTTTTTAAATTTTGGTTATACCATCGGTAATAAATCAAATTTAAAAATTTTACTATTATTTAATACAAAAATTACATAATTCGTATAAAATGTGTTTTTTTCTAAATAAATTATTATTTTCGATTTTTTTTATATTCGCTATCCCGAGGAGGAAAACGTATCAACGCGTCATATTATACACAACATATAACGTTATAATTATTATTATAATAATACAATATAATTGTAATGCTTCGATATACGGTTCACGAGACATTCGGACGGCCCCGGAGTACGATCAACTTATTGAACTTCGTAAACATGATGTGAATGATACATATCGACAACGATCCGTAAGCAAACAGTCGAAATGTCTGCGCTCCTCCGAAACGTTCATACGAAAATCCACCGAGCAAACCGCCCAGAGATAGGCCTGAAAAACAAAAACCAAGAATAAATGAATGTCGTAAATATTGTAAATTCTTAACGTAAGCCCGTATGAATACTTAATAAATTTCGTGATGATAAAAAAAAAACGCGTTACGTCATATTTAAGTCAATATATGTTTTTATAAATTTAAACATTAAAACACTCAAAATTGTTTTCCTTCGTTTGAGTAAAATATGTATGATATAGATCAACTCAATTTATTAAAACTTTCATTTATAATTAAGGACAATATTTTAATTTAAAAATTAAACAATCAAAACTTGAAATGACGACACTTCTTCCAATCCCGATTATTTTAATCCACTCCAACCACTGTTGCACTGTTTATACGCATATTTAGTCTGCTCGTGTACAAAACCTCTAGAGACTCGTATTTTTTTTTATTTTTAAAAGTTCAATTCTTTTTCCGAAAACTATCGCGTAGAAGACAAAAAAATCTATTTACGTACCCACGCCTTCGAACAGTGAACCGGCAATGCTGACCAACGTCATAACGGCGTTTTCAGGGGCGATGATTCTCGAGTATGACACCAAAATAGTGTGAAACAATCCGAACGTGATGCCGTTGATGAACTCAACCGGTAATATCCAAACGGGATTCGTTATAACAGAATACAGGTAAAACCTGACGAAAAACGCAAACAGCCCTAAAGACATGCAATTTTCGTAACCCATTCGTTTGATAATCTGACCAGAAAAGAAATAAAACGGCAATTCACCGCCGACACACTGAATCCCGTTGACCAAGCCCTGCAACGTTTTTATCCACGGCTGCATATCGCTTTGATACTTGATCGTTATGTCCTCCATGTACCTGAACGTATGTACAAAATACGAAATATAAATATATTCTAAACTAAATTTATAAAAAAAAAAAAAAAAGAAACGTCTTTCCGATTGTACTCAATCCCAACCCAAGTTATCCCGATCGATGCCAAAGGGATTTAACACAAATGTAGTACAAACAATGCTATGGATTTTAAGTTGAAATTGACATTGGAGGAATTTTATTACAATATCAATAATGCACATAGAATTGTTAGACTTAGATTTATTGAATTTTGCTGTAAATAAAATTTTAAACGTTTATGAAAAATATCGGTTTGATTTTTCTGCGTATTATCATGTGTAAAAAGAAATTATTATTATTATTAATCTTGCATTAAAGTTTCATCTCTTTAATACAAAAATGTGTCTTGCTATAGAATTAAAACTAAACGATTTTGAACTTAAACACATAAATCAAAATTGTCGATGAAGTATTAGATTGTTTGCGTTATTATTTTTGACATTACATTAAAAAAAAATTGAATTCGATTACCTATATGTGAACATCGGATGTGTCGAAAATATTATCCATTTATTTATTTATTTATTTATTTATTTTTTGCATATTTCCTCACACGCTGTTAAGAATTAAATTTAAATCGAAAAATCTATCCAATTAAAAATGTGGAGGGGGGAAGGGAGTGGAAAGGAGTTGAGTGAAGAAATTAGAACATTTGTGCGGTATATACGTAAAACTCCTTCGTTCAAAATCTAAAACATAACATTACGTTTTATTAAAATACTTGGAATACATACCAAAAGAGATAATTCCACAGCATCGACGTACAAATACCCATCACAACGCTCCATAGAAAAAATATTATGACGTTCGACTTAGTTAACAGTTGGAGTACGTTTGCAAACGTGTGCTTTGATCCGACAGTTTCGGTGACCTTATTGTATCATACGCATAATATGTTATGTAACAAACGTATTTATACCTAACACTATGTTATCATCAATAACAGTAAGTACCTACCCTAACAGCATGGGAAATCCCCCTAGGGAGGGGGAAGGGTCTACTCAATTTTCGAGTCTTCCTGGAAGTTTCAAAACAAGAATGATTAAATATATCCAGTTATAAATATATGTATTTCAGTTATACTATTTTCCCCAATCAATAGTCGACGATCTTTGTGTATTGACTATGTACTATATCTTTATGTCTTTGCTGTGTGCACATCATTATATTTCGTCAAAAAAAAAAAGCATCACAATGACGTCGTCATTGAGCAATAATAATTTATATAACGACTGTTAATTAAAAATTTAATATCATCGTACACGTTTCATAAATGTATCCATGTCGGCTCGTTGCTTTGCATCAAGCGAATTATATTCGAGACTGTATACTGAAATACTACTAAATACACATGTTGTATCGTACTCTACGCTCTGTCGTAGCACCTGACCGTTGTATTTAAGCATGTACATAGTTATGTAGATTTGCTTCAAAGATATAGTCATGTGTTACGTACCTCCTTGTATAATAGTAACTAGTTTTTTATTTTTTTTTTTAAACCATTTTTACCGAATGCAATATATTATAGTTATCTCAAAAGTCTATTTTCAAGTCTTAGTCAGGCCTCAAGAAGTCATCAATCAGGAATTTTTTTCGATGTGTTCTATAGTCTATACAACAATTTATAGATTTGCATATGAAATCTTTTTTTATTATTATTATTATTATTATTATTATTATTATTAAAAGCCCCCTGGACTGGATGTCTCTCACCCCTTGGGAAGTCTATTGATTATTATGGATATTTATAACGTCTTAGTATCATAATATAGTAAGACGCGTAAGTAATATATGCGATTGAATTTACTTTTATTTTGTACGCTACGGCAAAGTCACATAATATGAATATTAGACAAAAATAGTAAATCGGAACGTAGTTTTTGTCCAATTTTTCGTCGCTAAAATAATCGATGAGCCATCCGCCGAATATCGAGAACAGTCCCCAGCTGACAGATCCCCAACACCGTTGTTTGCCAAAATCTTCCGATTTATCGTCTAAACAAAATATTGAATAATATTTTATCGGAGAGATAGATAAAAAAAACGTGTTTTTTATTGAGAATCGAATTTTCATAAAAAACTATTACTTCAAAAAAATTTTAAAATACGTATACAAAAATCACCTAAAAGATCAAAGCAAATTGTGTCTTGTAAAAACATAGTAATAGCTTGGCTAATCGAAAATAAACTTATAACGATGACGAATTCCCAAAACTGATAAGAATGAAAAACACTTCTTTTTTTCAACATGGATAAGGTAATCAATTCCACTACGATATCGTTAGAACAGTCCATGTCGCACAGAGTGGTAACGGGTATTCGGCAAACCGGCCGTAAAACGACTTCTTTCTCGTCGATTTGTACAGATTTTGCTTGATAAATGTGGTTTCTTATTATCTAAAAGTAGAAAAAAGAAGTTTACAATTTGTAACATGTAATTTTTTTAAGTAAAACGTCCTGTTCACGGACGTAATTCTTCATGTATATGTATCTTTTTTTTTTAAAGAGGAGGAAAATAATTTAAAAGGTTTTTAAAATTAACGTTTTACTCGATCCGTTATGTTCGTGAACAAAGTTGTGTTTAAATAATCCAATTTGTTGTTTCTAAACGTGCCGTTCAGATTTGTACAATAATGGATTTCGTTCCAAGATTTACACGTTTCGTCTCGTATTGATTCGTTTTGTTTGCATATTAACTAGAAAAAAAAAAAAAATAGTAATATAAATGATTTTAGTTTTTGACATTTTATTCATAGTGAATCGATCACGTTTTTGGAAAAAAAAAAACAAAAACAAAAAATTTCACTGTCGTATTTTACGCATAGAATCTAGTAGATAATTAAAATTCTAAATTGATTATTATAAATACCTATTTGCTCATGAAGTTTCTGTACTATATTTTATAAAATTCAATGTTTTTTCAAAGTGCTTTCGATGTATTCATAAATATATATTGGAAAATTGTTTACTCAATTTTTAAGTACATATATATGCACCTCATTTATAAATAATATAATTTATTTTAAACAATGTTTATCCTTCCGTTTTATAATTTATATGTGCAAAACACCATTTTTATAAGGAGAATTTTTTTTTTTCGTCAACGAAAATCAACACGGATTTATTCATTATATATATATTTTTGTTTATTTTTTTTTTAAATTTAAACGGAACCGTTAAGAAAACAAAAACCCTTTTTTTTTAAAAATATTTCAATTTGCTGCGGCAATATTGAGTAGTGTGTTATACGGGTCTTACGTATTGGATAAGAGTGTACCAGCGGCGCACCCAAGGGGATGGACTCCGGGTCCGGACCCCCCCCCCACTTGACTAGTGCAATAGTATTACATTTATAGATGAAAATCCAAATTCTGATACAACTTTCATATTTTTCTGTTAAAATTTCGCATACGATAACACCAGGTGTTAACAATTTATTGATTATATTATATTATTATAATATATATTATCTATTTTTATTATCTATTAAAAGTTTTGTTTTTCATAATGTAGTTTTTTAGACCCCCCCCCCGTTGAAAAAATCCTGGGTGCGTTACCGGAGTGTACACAACTCACACGGCGTTACAAATTTTTCACGCACTTGACATTCGACCAAACGATCGAAAGTGATGTCTTCTAAACGTGCGGACGGGCACCGGAGTGTTTGCGGACTGCCGTCGTAGGAACAAACGGTCGTTGTACTGGTGTTGGTCGTCGTCACGTCACAACTGGAACGTGCGGCGTTTTCCTCGGACAGTCTCTGGATAAAACCGAACGCGAACGCCGCGAGACCGCACGTCAAAATGGACGTCACGAACGCAATTCTCTTCACGGGAAATTTATCGAACACGACGCCGGCGACGGGCTTACACAATAATGCCATAATCGGCAAACACGTGTAAATAGCGCCGACGGTGCCCGACGAATAGCCCAACTGTTTCGCTATGGTCGGCAAAAATCCCACGACCGGCGCAATACCTACATTACATCGTATTCGTTTATTGAACACACGAATTATACATTTTTTTTTTTTTTTTTTTACGAATATATTTTATCGGTTTTCAATATTATTTTAACACGTGTCTACGGCCGTTTTAATTTTTATTCGAATTTCGCGAATTTTCGGTACAGATTCGTACAGAATACTTACTGCCCAAATAGAGGACGTAATGCGCTTTCATTCGCAACGTACGTTTGTTAATAAAATTCGATATCATCATTATTGACCGCGCTCGACGACGCCGTTTATTTCTTAGCGCGCTTTTTGTTTTTTTTTTTCAGTTACCTAAGTACAAAAACAAAAAACGAAATTCTTGCGAATAAATCGACTTTCTCGTATTATATATATGTACATGATGACGTGTAAACAAAATATTATTGATGTGGAAAAAATCATCAAGACATTTTTAAGAAAACAATAAACAAACAAATCTTTTTTAAAAAAATTCTTTTGCGTGGATATCTCGTGTACCGAAATAAGTAGGTACGTTGTACAAAAACAGCGGTTTTAATTGATTTTCGTTAAATGATCTGCGGAGACAACACCGAGGACCGAATACGCGACGCTATAACAGCTGGTTGGTTTTATGAGAACCCGAGCGAAACATTGTCGCGAAATCTAAACGTTTTGAATTTTTATTTTTTCACGAAAGACTTACATTTAAATATTTTTCCGCCAAATTCAATACACCAAAACAGAAGAACAAAAAGTGATAACGCGGTATAAAAAAAGAAGTATGTAAATTCAACGGAATCCCGTTTTTAAGATAAAATGTAATTTCGGTAATTATAATTAATTTTTCCCTCCCGTTTTTGCCAATTTAAAATCCAAAGCTTTCAAAATCTATAATTATAACTTCTTTTTTTTTTTGTTAATTACTCGACATTTTTTTTATGAAAAACTATTACAAATAATTCGATAAATCATTTTCGAAATTTTTACAAATAAATACGGACAATTTTGGTATAATTTGTTATAGACCTGTGTAAATTGTATCTATATTATTATTCTCGTATTAGTAATAATCAACGGTACACTTTTAATATACATATTTACGTAAACACTATCATATAATACATTAAAACATTAAGCACACACTTCACTCGAAAATTTAACCGTGACGATTGCATCACATAATCCATTAATGATTAGATATTTACCAGTAGTAGTGTTATGCTGGCGGGCATCTACACGCCGGGATAATAATTATATTATAAATTTAAAAAAAAAATAATTAAATTAATCATTTATTTCTGAATTTTGGTACGCATTTTTAGTGCGTTAAATTCACGGCCTTTGGTAGTAAAATATAGTTGAAATTGATTGAAAACTGTAATAACACATTTTCAAAATGGTAAAGTCTTATGTACTTAATTTATTTAAAAAATCGTTCTAATAATTAAAAACGTATTATTATTATTATTACTGCTATTATTATTTTACTTACTTGTATGTTCACTACTGCAATATAACCGTATAGGAATCATATGGACGCTTCACGTTTATTTCCAGTTTCCAATATTCTTTTCAGTATAATATTGTATGTACATATATATTTCATAATTGTTTTTCTTAAATTTCGCAAAACTTTTCAATAGTACCTAACCATAAAGAATAACAACACTTGAATTATCAATCTGTTATAATACATGATGTGTTATTATAATTTATAGGCACGGAATTGGATAAACACGTTAAAAATAAATATTTTTTTACACTGCACATACTACATGCATATTTCGTACATGTTGTTCAACGTCTTTAGGTAAAATAATATGTTTGATTCTCATGAGTCAAGATGGTTTATCTATTTTTAAAGGTGAAATAAAAAGAATAGATTATTCAATATAATGCGTCCGTCACTGGTACTTATGTATATATATATAATTACATAGAAATAAGACACGCACTTTAATTAATGTTATTTTAGATCTACTACTTATTATAAATTTATCGTAATTTGAATTATCAATTTTTCGTTTTTGTACAATATGTTTTAATAATAATATTATTATTATTGTTGTTTTTAGTAATTATATCTATGATTATTATTTTACATACGTGTACCACGTAAATATTTTATGTTTATATCTATTTATAGTGATCATCAATGATATTTAAAATATATGTCCTATTGAAGAAGTTCCACTATAATATGTTTACTGTTGATGTAAATCGTTGGTGAAAAAAAAATTCAAATCATTTTTCGTTAAAAATATACCTTAACTTATAATTTGTATCATTTGTCATTTTATTTTATAATTTAACATATATATATATCGACTATTATACTTAAATACCTATAGGTATATCGTTTTTTCATATTGTACGGCTTAATAATAAACATTCAAAATTATACTTCATGGATAACATATTATACTAGTATTATTGTGATATTGGCAATATTATTATATCGATATAAATTAGTCATAAATAAAACTTTTCTAAAATTCATCGTGAAAAGAAAAACAAAACTTGTAGATCACATCATCCGCCATATAGTTATAGGGGAGAAAAGCAGAGGAACACCCAGAACCTGTTTCTTCAAAAAATTAATAGAGAATTTAAATGTCACATCTTATGTATACATGAAGAGAGCCACAGATAAAGTTGGCAAAGATGACAAAGCGTAGCCTTAAGAAACTGATGAGTCATAAATACATAAATACACAGGTATTCTAAACACATTGCACATAATTATAAAATATAATGATTTCAATACAACATAAATTATAATAAAAGTATATATAATTTATTTTTTGGTAAAAAAAAAAAATAATAAATAATACTAATACTAAAGAACAAAAATATGTCAAAAATAAAATAAGTTTTTTGACCGATTATTGTAATCATGGCCGATTACAAATTTATTACATATCACCAAATATACTTAAGTACTTATTAATGATCAATTCTTAAATTATTCCAGAGATAATAATTAATTATAATTAAATACAAAATAAATATGCGTTTGTATTTTTTCCTTTTTGTATCCCTGTAAAAAATGTGTGCGATAAGTCAATTACAAAAATGATTTACATAGCACCATGTTAAACCAAAACTACAAGATAAATAAGTGAGAAAAAGACATATTTAAACTATACATGTGGATGAATACTGAATTTGAAATAAAACAGAACATAATGTCAACAATTTATAATTGACAACTTTAAAATTTAATTAAATATAACAAAATGTTAAACTTTTTTGTACCTTTTGCATTAGCATTAAATAAATATAACTGGTTCCAGAGTAGGACAGTTCATGACAATTGTTCATAAGTGTTAAGAGTTAATGAGCGATATTATTAATCTATATATACTAATAATACTATAAATTAATATAACAGTGTTATAATAGATATTTAATCCAACATTCAGAAGTAAAAAATATGAGTGGAATTTAAAAGGAAGATAGAGGGCAGATTGTAAAAAATACAAATGTCAAAAAGAAATAATAATACGCTTTCAAATAGTACAAAAGCAATATCGATATTATCTAGACCCGTAGAATACTATGATCACTCTCTGTAAAGAGTAAGATTATTTTAATATAAATAAATGACAATACAAAAACTGGTAATGTAAAATTTAATTATAAATTGAAAAAATATAAACTCGTAGAAAAAAAAAAATTTAATTCTTCTAACATATATTACTATCAATGTGCATATAAATTCAATATTCACCCATTTTCATAATAATATAGTTATAATACAATTCAATAATAATTTCATTTTTATATAGAGAAGATAAATTAAGTATTTTCTCTTTTCAATTTTTTTTTTTAAGTAAAAAATGAGATGGAACAATACAATAGGAACATTGAAGAGTGGAATCTAATTATCACTCAGCATGTGAATGGCCTCGTTTGGACTTGCATATTCTGTTGAGCCGCCTGTAAAGTCTGAAAAAAAAATTAAATAGATACACATTTCATATACATTCAGTTAAATTACATTAAAAGGCAGAATTGTTTAATTATAAATTTCAAATAAAACTTTATAACTTAATAATTTGAGAAGCTCTTTTACTTTAAAATCTATAACACACTATTATTAGCTAAATATAAATAGTGATACATTTTCATATTATATACATCTACAAAATTCAATATTACTATAAAACAAAATTATATACAAATAATCAATATTAAATGTGCTCTAAAGTACTAAACAAAATTTTATAATAAAAATACACTTGAGCACTTGTGATTGTTGTACTAGAAATAACTAGAAATATAAATCACAAAAATAATACACACTTTTAACTGCGAACACATAGATATTTCAACAACTAGGCCATCTCCTTCAGCGTTAATAAACTACTAACCTCTAACCACCTAATAGTTGGTTTGCATTGAAGACTACAATATAATTTTACAAGCACATGTTCGCAGTTAAAAGTACTTATATTACTTTTGTGATTTTGATTTATAATAATTTATAACAATTTAAAAACACATATAAAACACGCAATGTAACTAAATAAAATTCGTCATCTACCTTTTTCTTTATAATTAGATTTGTTGTTTTGTACTTCGAAATTGTAACCTAATAATAATTTATAACATGATAATGTAAAACAATTTGAATTGAAATTTAATAAAATAATATTTAAATAAATAAGATAATCAATAAGATTAATTTAATATTTGTAGGTTTACTCACTTGGTAGGCTTAACTTTCCATTTGATTTCAGCAAGTTTTGACACAATAAATGAATTACGCACATTAATGCAGAACCATATCCAAATAATCTAAACGTTTTAGATCCACCAAGTGTATAGTATAAACTGCCACCTATTATACTACCCAATGACACACCTACAATATGAAGTTTTCCAATAATAATTAATAAATACATATACAAATTAAAATAGATTTAAAAAAATACTCACCAATGCCTTCAAAAACCCCACCAGCAAGTCCTATCATAGTATTTTCAGTACCGGGTAGTGCAATAACACTAGCATATGACATAAGTACAGCATACGCCAATCCAAAAGTAATTCCATTAGTTAGTTCAATGACTAATACCCAAACTGGATTAGTTAGAATTGAGTAAGCAAAGAATCTAAATGCAAATACTCCCAAAACAAGAGACATGCAATTCAAGTGCCCTAAACGTTTTATTATCCAGCCAGACCAGAAAAATAATGGCACTTCGCCACCAAAACATTGAACACCCAATGCTAAACCTTGTAACGTTTTAATCCAAGCTTGGCTGTTACATTCATATAGTGAAGCTACATCTTCAATATACCTAAAACAAGTGAAAAAGAAAAAATTTTAATTGCAAATATAATGTTAAACAATATGTTTACCATAAAAGAAATTGCCAAATCATCGCAGTGCACATTCCGAACACTATTGTCCAAATAAGAAATCCTGCGACTTTGACTTCCACTAACAATTTTCCAATGTCTCTACAAATATTAGTGGATATTTTTGTTTCTGAAACCTAAAATATAAAATGATTTATTATTTATAAATTGAATAAAAATTTAAAGAATGTTTTATAGATTTTAAACACAATAGAATAAACATTTACTTTAAGTTTTGATGCTGTGAAAAAGCTGCAAAGTAGTACCAACAAACACAGAAAATGTATTGATAAATAGTTTTTATTTACTTCACTGGAACTAAAAATATCCAGAAGCCATCCAGATAGTATGGAAAAAAAACCCCAACCAATAGCTCCCCAACACCTTTGTTTACCATAAAGATTAGGCTTGTTACCTGTTTTAAATAATAATTCATTCACACAATGACAATAAAATAGTATTTGTACCAAAAAACACATGTTGAAATACTTACCTAATTGGTCAAAACAAATGGAATCACCAAGACTATAAATAGCAGATTGGCTAAGCCAAAACAGGCTGACAATCAGGAAAAATATCCAGAATTGATTTAATTCTAAGACACTGCCATCAAATGTCTGAGGTGTTAATAAATCCATAATAATTGGACTAGAACATTGTACTTTACATTGAGATTTCACCTTACTGTCGCAAAATGGTGTATGTGTTATCATTTCGGAATCATTGTAAAAAAATTTAGCAGATGATATACGGAAATAAAAACAATTCTTCATCTAAAATAAAATTATAAAACCTATTAATATAATAAGTATGATTATTAAAAATATAAAATTATGTACTTACATGATCAGTAAAATTCATCTGCATCAAAGCAAATAAGTAAACATGATCATCATTATAGTAATTATTCTTCTTCGATCCTGGCTTAATTTTTTGTAAACTTTTTGGATTATTCGTATCCAAGGCATTCAAATTAGATGAATTAGATGCAGGGCAGTAATCATTAAATTTCCAATTTTTGCACATCTCATTACGAAAATGATCACTGTTTATACAATTCAGCTACGACAATAGAAATAAAATTATTTAATAAAAAATAAAACTTTAAAATTAATAAAATCAGAAAATACCTAAATTTAGAAAAGGAACATTAATATTTACCTCACAACTCACAAAACCACCATGTAATTCCATAACTCGTTTGCCATCACATTCTGACAAAGATGAATTTTCTTTAGCACAAACATTTAAATACGTTACATCATTACAATACAGCTCTGCTGAAGTTTCCAAAGGTATTTCAGGGACAAACATCAATGCAAATGCTGTTAAGCCAGTTAATAATATGAACGTTAGAAATATAACTTTTTTCACGCGGAATTGGTCTACAATTGCACCAACAATAGGTCTTATTATCAAAGTTAAAATCGGTAAAATACTGTAGATGGTTCCCACTACGACTGTAGAATATCCCAATTGTTTTGCGATTGTCGGTAAAAACGATGTCATAGGCGCAACACCTAAAAATAAAAACAACCATAATTTGTATTGTAAATTATAATTTATAGCTAACAAATAATGAACATAAAAGAATTATTTACTAATACGATAAACTGGTATGAATTTTAACATAATTTACTTGAACATTAAAATATTAGTTACTTATGAATAGCAATTTACACACATTCCTAAAAATACCTAAAAATACAATTACATAACATATCTATAGTAGGTGCAAAACAAAAAAAAAATTTAAATTTTATTCATTACAAGTATTATTGAGTAATTTATAGTTTCTCCTTATTTCGATTTTTGATATTTTATTATTTATAACTTATTTAATTACATTACGTAGGTGCAAATATACGTTTGGTTTTATAGAACAAAAACCATAAATTTGGGGTAAATAAGTTAGTGGTACATTGTTTTTTTATTTTTTGTAGTTTTTACTTTTTATATATTTTTTAAAATTATGAAATTTGTATTTATAAATTTTAGAAAAAAAAATTCAGAAACAATTTTGTACCATTATTACGAAACATTTTCACATAAATTTACACACATATCCAGATATATTATAATGTTCACTACGTACATTATCCAAAATAAACGTGTTAATAATGTGAACTTATTTTCAAATGAAAGTAAAAACGTTAATAATTAATAATATTAATACGTTAGTAATGCGTATTATTAAATACGAAATAAGAAAACAGTAATATATATAAAAAAAATAAATAAATAAAGAAATTAAATATTATATTTTGAGAGAAATAAAAATTCCAAAGACACAGTATAATTCAAACGCAACAATCGCTATCGATTGTTGATAGTGTTATCACACCACATGGAAACGGATAATTTTTAGGTTATCATTTAATGTATAAACCAAAACAATCATTTTATTACTAAACGTTTTTCCAACATTTTCCACTTGATGGCAATCGGTGATTGTTGTTGATCGTTTCTCATTGCATTTAACACTTTTTAACATTGTTTAGGTTCGTACTGTGAAAAAAACTACAAAACAATGCCAAAATCAAAAAGAGATAAAAAAAGTAAGTCATTCTAATACATTGACTACCTAGTCAATATAAATTAATATTGACATTTATATTATTATGATTTTGATACGAGTTGAAATTATTTTATTTAATTTACTACATTTGCGATTTATATGTAATATAAAACATATGATGAAAAAATAATATGTATGTTTTTCATAATTGGGTATCAAAAGTACATATTATTACGTATTTGTAGTTCTTAATAATTTAATAAATTTGAAATAATTAGCGTGTAATGATGATAATGTGTAGTAAGTACTACGTCAATTTGTGACAAACAAATCTTAAAAATCTACATTGTTTAATGTTACATGACGTGGTATTGGTTCAGTTTTAATAAATTATTTTATGAACAAAATAGGTGTAAACGCATAATTGCTTTAAAAATGTTACTGTTTTTATAATTTTAGTTTCATTGACAAAAACGACCAAATTGGGTTCTAAATTAAAGCAATCCATTATGGAAAACGTTCGTGAAGCTGTTGACCAATATGAACACATATTTGTTTTCCATACGGATAACATGAGAAATGGTAAATTAAAAGATGTCCGAAATGAGTGGAAGGACAGCAGGTATTTTCTGTCATAATATTTAATAACAAATTGTGTATACAATAATTTTGAAAATATATTGTTTTAGATTTTTTTTTGGTAAAAATAAAGTAATGGCATATGCTCTTGGAAAATCGGCTCAAGATGAAATTCAAAACAATTTACATAAATTGGCTCTTAAAATTGAGGGACAGTGTGGATTATTATTTACAAACAGATCGGTTAACAAAGTGGAAGAGTAAGATACTTAAATTTATTTTTTAATGATACCAGGTACTTGTGTGTTATGGTAATATCATTCACTAAATTCCGCTGTCTACAACTATTCAAAATATATAATCCCGCAAAACCGCTTTGATACTTTTAATGTCTTGTTTGCAATTATTATTAACTATTACAAAATCTGATGTTCATATTTAGCATATCCAGACTAGGAATCTGAAAAAATTAGAAATAAAAAGGGCAGGGGGAATGGATAGAAACTTCATTGACATGTGAAGGACTTGTTTGAGCGGAGATCTATTTGAGTCCATCATAAATTATTTAATCAAGTTATACTTCTACTAATACATTTTTTTTTACCAAATTATTTTATTATTTATTTTTAATTTTATCTTTTATCAATGTGATTACACAGTTGACTGGTTTTAATTGATAAAGCGTCAGCCCAAAAACTCGTTATCATATTAAAATTACTAATATTCCTTATAATTTCATAATAATAATAATTACATATGAGACGATAAATGTACAAAAGTTGTTTGTGAGGGTCATACATTTTGGTGGATGGTTGCAGCCAACATAATTTGGCAGGTGGCGATAACGTCATAATACATAAGTACAGATGTTTATTGATTATTTAATATAAACTTATGATTAGGTGGTTTAAAAACTACTCAGAGCCAGAATTTCCCAGAGCTGGTACTAGAGCAGCATATACAGTAACATTAAATGAAGGTCCATTACCAGACACATTTATACATTCAATGGAACCTTCGTTGAGACAGCTCGGTTTGCCAACAAGCTTACAGCGCGGTGTTATACAAGTTATAAAAAATCATACAATATGTAAAGAAGGAACTATTCTTACACCTGAACAGTCTAGACTACTTGTAAATAATAGTATTATAAATATCAAACAATATTATATTATTTATATAATTTTTTTTTTTTTTTTTTAGAAACTTTTTGGACATCAAATGGCACAATTCAAAATAGTTTTAAGATATGTTTGGTCCAAAGATGGTAATTTCCGTTCTTTAGCTGACGAGTAACATTTTACTTTAACCAATTAAATTATGTTGAAACATTAAAAACGAACTAATATTATCGATAAGACCATAAAAAATATACTTGAATTTGTTACAAATATACATAATTTTTATTTGCCTAAGATGAGTATTATTGTTACAACATAATTTACCTGTAACAGTGAAAAATGCGTACTTTATTATAAACCTATTATGAATTTTTTTTTTAAATTGTCCTTTTGTCATTTATGTTTGGTTATTGGTTGTAGCAAGTTAATGGAAAGTAGAAATAAATAATGTACTATAGGTACCCAATTTTAACCAATAGACTGCTACATAAAACCTGAAGTATTACTATAAAAAATAATTATAGAATAAAAAAAAAACATTTCAACGTAAAACTATTAAAAATCTTTGCTCAGAATCTAAAATATGAAACAGAATGTCAATGTTAATTGTATTTACCACTTATTTAATAAGGCAGCATAAATAATGAGTACGAATTTATTTACATTAATAAGTAACACAATAACTGTTTGATTTTATACAACTACTACAGTGTTACTTATTGTCAATAAATTAATGATCATTAATTTACCATAGTACATTTATATTTAAATATAAATTAATCACTGATACTATACAGTACACATACATTCATAACGACTGTAAAATTTTGAAGAAATTATGCATAATGATAATGGTTTAATCTTGCACAATAAAGATTAAATTTACAATGTACTAAATACATAATTTTATCAAAAAAAAAACAACTATGGTTTTAATATGTTTTTTAATAGAAATAGATTAACTTGAAAACTTGTTATCTATAATTGAAAAGAAATATTTCTTAGGAAAATGTTATAAATAAAAACTATGGTTTATCAATTACAACGACAAAAAAAACTAACATTGTTCGAATAAAATATGAAAACATTGGTGATATAAGAGTTTAGAATTATATTTCAATATAATATTAATATTAATATATTTATGTGAATAAATTATTTTACGAAGCATTTTGAAAACACTAAACTTAATGTTTAATTTAGATAGAGTATCACTCTTTGATCATAACAAAATATTTATTATAAATAATTATTGTGCGTTATTTTAATACTTTTTTGGTTTTTAATTGAATAAATTATTAACACACCTAATGGTTTATTAACTTCGTACTTCGTGCAATTTTGTGAGATGCGAAAAAATAATAATCACGATATAAAGGAAATTAAGTTTTGATTGTAGTTTTGAGGAAATATCAGTATATCTATTTAGCAGTAATTAATAAGACTTATACTAGTTTACATCTAATTTCAAATGGTTGAATGATGCGAATCGAAATAATATTAAAAACAATCTTTTTAACTACTCAATTCTGAAATAAAACTAAATTTAGCATATAATACAAAACATCATGCTGATTATTTTAATGCTTCCAATATTAGATATCAATTAAATTATATACTATACGTCTTATAAAATCAGATTTAACTATAAAATGTAATAATTAGGTTATTAGGTCAGGTTGAAAACTAGACGGGTTATACTTAAAAATATTCTATCAATTACTCAAAATAGTTTATGAACATTGAAATATCTCATATATTAACACTTACCTCCCATAAACAGAAAGTAGTGCACTTTCATCGGCAACATTTTTACATCCACTTGGATTAAAGGCATTTTAAAATCTTTGTTTTCTTGACGTAGGTTAAACTGAAAATGACATAAAAAAAGTATTGTCATTAAGCTTGTAATGTACAATATTATCTATATTTTATCATAAAATTCTTCAGTGTAATCCAATACGACTATACGAGTTAAATTATTCTTTATTGAAAACGTTGAAAAGAAAAAAAATACTACGAATTTAATTATTGTTAGAATATTTATAGTAAAATTGTAACTCACCAATAGAATACAATATCATTATCTGAATTCGTTAATACAAAATACGATATTATATATTACTATGATAGTATTATTTGGAATGAAAAATTACATGTCGTAATTTGTATTACATGAATAAATTCAATTAAGTCTAATTAAAAAAAAAACTACAATTGTTGGCGATTTAAAAGTGAAAAATAACCAAGAAACAATTCCCTACACTATCCTTATTGGATACAGTACTTACGATAATAATTATCGAGAAAATTGATTTACATTATATAACAATAACGTAACACGAAAGTTCTAAACTTTTCATATTAAAAAATATGGTCATGGTGATAACAATTAATTTTGATAAAAAAGTAATCTACGTTTGCTTCACATAGTGCCTCACCCACTGTACCGTACCAAAGAACGGATCGTAACAACTTTATCCACCTCGGTCACAGGTATTAGATGAATAATATTTCATTCCTCTAATCCGACACAGTCGTAAAACGATATTTTACGCACATTATAATAATTGTTTATTATTATTATTATTATTATGCGTATCTGCGATTTTGTGATTTTTATCCGCGTACTCCATCGATTTTATAAAAACACATACGACGATCCCTGTACCAACAATGCAATAAAAACCTGTTGGTATTACTTATTTTATTATTGTATCCATCAATTATCATGTCCATACGTCCAAAACACGGGATAATATTATATAGTATTTATTTAAACCGTGGTTCGCAATAACGGAAGCTGTTTCGGAAAACGTGTACCTCCGTATGTTTTGAATTTTCCGAATTATTATTTGTGTTTTCACTAAGATAAAACAGTTTGATGCTATAATATTAAACCGTTATTATTACACTATTATGTTATTGTGTTACAACAACCATGTCTTTGAATGAAGATAATGCTTCAAAACTTGAGATTCTACATGTTCATAATGTATGTATATTATTTTATAACTAAAATATTATTACGCAGACTCCTATGAGAATTATACATATATATTATATATATATATATTGTCTATGTAAGCGCCTCGGCTCAAATTCGCAATGTGCTCATAGTAAGGAAAAATTATAACACTGGTTATCACTACCTAAAACATTATATATAGTTTGTGCATTTGTTTCTTCTTGATCAAAACTTTTCTTAAATTCTTCAACACCCATGGCGGATAAATCAGTTTGTGGAAGTTATGCGATGGCACTCATTTACGAATTGTATCAATAATTACATTTGCGTCGTGAAATTGTAGATCAGTGGATGAGATATTCAAAATGTCGACCCAGACATGGCACTCTAGATCAAGGGTCGGCAACCTTTTTAACCATGCGGGCCATTTTTTTTTTCAATTGTTCATCAAGGGCCACATTAATAAAAAAAAAAATTTACGTATGATATAATACTAATAATTGTATTTCTATTATATTTGATAATTTTACATGGAAATATGAGTATAAAAAAATACAAATTTTACTGAAAAAAATTTAATTGAATAATGAATTGTATATTTGTAAATTAATGCGATTTTTGTGCCTGCAATTTATTAGTTAATTGTTCAATATCAGCTTGCAAATTTGTTGTTGAGATTCGTAATACAGCGCGTAAATGTTCATCACTGAGGAGTGAAGAGTGCTTATTTTTTCTGTACTTTACAATAGAAAATGTCTGTTCACATATATATGTACTTGCAAACGTCGCTATAAGTTTTTGTGCGAATTGTCTGATTTCAGGGAATGTAGATATTGGAAGACAACTATAAAATTGAGGCAAACTAGTTCCTTCCCTAAAAGAATTTTTTAGAACCTCGTTATTTTGAAGTTCAATGACTTCCATTTGTAAATTATTCTTGACATTATTTATGTCCACTTGAAAAGGATTCTGAAATAATTTTATTTCTTTATCGTACTTATAAAAATCATTAAATCTTGTTGAAAATTCGTTTTGCAGTTGTTCAATGATATTGAGAAATTTAGGTTTAATTAAATCCCACTGCAATGGTATTTCAAAAGATTCAATCGCCGATTTACAACATGAAAAATGATATAAGATTTGTTGATCGAAATTATTGTACAATAGTTTTAATTTTACTTGAAACATTTTAATATCAGTATACATATCTGTGAGTAATTTTCCTTTGCCTTGTAATTTTATATTTAATTTAAAATTTAAAATGATTAAATTTATTTTTCTAAAATCACCAATGATATTTTCATAAGTTGATTTATGTTCACTATCATAATGCCGTTCTATGTTATATTCTTTCATTACTGCTACTATTTTTTGACAAATTAAACATAATGCTTTACCTTTGTTTTCGACAAAAAAGTATAAATCAACCCAAGAATTATTGAAAAAACGATGTTCATCACAAATTTTTCTTTTTTTAGTCGCCATAATGTTTGAATTTACTTGTAAAATGAAACTATTACAAACGCAGACAGTCACACGTACGAACGTAATCATGAAGCATACTAATCGCTAAAATCGCAAAGTAACGATGACTGAGTAGTGCAGTCAATTATTATCTTCGACTCCGACCAGATAATAATAATAATTTTATAGATTAAAGTATTAAACTGACTATATAACTATATAGTATAAACATTAACTATTAACGATTAGATTAGATTTTATTTATAAAGGAAAAGGAATTAAATAATATTGAAAATTATATGAAAAATATTATTGAACAAAAATAATACGTAAAAATTAACCACCTTTGTGCGGGCCACAAAAAATTACTTCGCGGGCCGCATGCGGCCCGCGGGCCGCGGGTTGCCGACCCCTGCTCTAGATCATCGATTATTTCATCGTAGTTAGTCTGTGTAAAGTCGTGAAATGTATGTTGAATATTGAGCATTTAGGATAATCGACATGTAAAGAGAGAGAATGTATCTAGCGCTGGATAATGTTTGGCAGATGGTATGAGTCGGATGACACAAAATCAAGAAAAGTGCCTATACTATGAGAGATATTATTTATTTGATTAAAATGAAATAAGACATACAGATCCCCAATCTATCGAACTATCTATAATACAACCAATTGAACTCGAGACCGGAATCACTATTTATCTAATTTACGCTAAGGTGACTAAATGTATACAAAGATTGTGTAGCATTGTAAGTGTAAAATTAAGAATTTAAAATGAAATTATTGAATTTTTGTGTTCTTTCTAGGTTTATGAAAATATAGCGTCACATTTTAATGAGACACGACAGAAACCGTGGCCAAATGTGGTAAAATTTTTGAATAAATCTAAGCCAGGTTCAATAATTTTAGATGTTGGTTGTGGAAACGCAAAGTACTTCACGAATACTACAAATATTTATCAAGTATGATTTAATGTCATCAAATTAATTAATAATCATTATTTAATATGTTTAATATCATTGAATCTTTTTTTTATGCAATAAACATATTAAATTTTTAGTTAGGTTGTGATCGGAGTATACAGTTAGCTCAAATATGTAAATATCATAATCATCAAGTATTTAACTGTGACTGCCTTCAATTACCAATACGTTCAAATTGTATCGACTTATGTATTAGTATAGCAGTTCTCCATCATTTAGCAACAGATGATCGGCGTTTAAAAGCTCTGATTGAAATCATCAGAGTACTTGCAGTTGGAGGCAAAGCACTTATATATGTGTGGGCAAAAGAACAGTGCAAAAACCAAAACCTTTCTACATATTTAAAACAGAATAAAACTAATAAACAAAAACTAGAATCTACTAACGAAGAAAATAAAAAATTTTGTGTGGAAACAATTGACATTAGTCTACCAATACATAAAAATCGTTCAAATTTTATACACAATGATTTGTTAGTTCCATGGAAATTAAACCGAAAGAAAGAACAAGAAAACGAACCTGAAATACATCTGAGATATTATCATGTATTTGAAGAATGCGAACTGAAATCTTTATGTGAACAAATTCAGAATTGTAAAGTAGTTGATTATTATTATGATCAGGGTAACTGGTGTGTAATACTTGAAAAGACTCAAATTTAAATATTATCTTTTTTTTTCATATAAATATTATTTTTAATATTTAAAAAATATAATTAGTTGATTTTATTTATAATGTTTTATTATAAAATATATATTTTTGTATAGAAAGTTTTATTTAAACAATGTTGAATTTATTTATGTATTTAATATGTGTTTTAGTTAATATTATGTAATTGGTAAATACTAGAATGACTGCAAATGCAAAAAGAAAAATATATTTAATATTATTTTTTAACACAAATTAAAAGCAAATAAAATCATGGAATTTCAAAACATTTAGATTCTACTAAGTACAATGGAATCTAAATTAAATAAAAATATTTTGATTTATCTATATTAAATGTTCGAGCGATTATTTTGATTAATTATAATTTTTTTTTTTTTGAGCATATTTAAAAATACACATCATAAAACTAATTAATAATACACTATTCCTTTTTAAATTAATAACATTTTTAAATAAAATACAATCAATTATTTAATCATAACATACCATAGCGTTTGATTCGATGGTAAAATCAATTTCAACGACTCGGAAATATAAAAATGTATTGTCAAGTATATACATTTGCTATCCCTTTATGTATTAATACATTACTATTACATTATCACCTTTATTGTAATATAAACTACTAAAATGACTATACAAAATTTATACACTGGCATCTCGTGACAATATAATAATTTGGAAATGCACACACACATTGTATTTACATTAATGTGAAAACAGGAAAATATGTTTCTTTTATAATTACCCTCGGAGTCAAGAGTAATGGAAATCATATAATTTATATGTTCTGCTTTTGTGTAATGCATGTAAGAGTATAAATATGACTCGGTGTAACATTTCTTCCTTTTCCATGTTTGGCACATGTATGTACAGCATAACAAACTCAAATTCAGATAATAATAATATTATAAATAATAAAATGGTAAGAACAAAAACAACAAATTAAATAAAAGGATATATAAAAGAACTAGAAATAAAAAATATGAATTATAAATCAATACTCATTAATAATAAATTTATATAAACATGTGGACAGTTATGACATAAATCCTAGCCCTAATCATAAGTTTTGTTTTTAGCTGAAAACATTTATTTATAATTCCTTCAATTATTTTATTAAAAAAAATTATACACTCAATTTTTTTCTCAATGTAATATTTATTAATCATATTAATTATTAAACTACAAAAAAAAAATGTATTAGGCTTCTAAAATAATAATGAAAAATATTTATGCTTAATATTTCTTGTTATTCACAAAACACATTGTATTGTGAAAATCACAATATAAATTATATTTATCGATTACAAAAAAATTGGCATAATAAACATGAAATTATAATTATATAAATGCATTAGATATTAAAAAAAATTAATTTAAATAAAGGTAATTGTAGTTTTAGCTTGATTCACCTGCCACACATTAAGCATCTCGTATTCTTCAATGCAATCATCAATTTGTGTAGTGTTAAACCCTTTACTTGTACAATATTCTCTAATATCTGCCATTTTAACAACAGTGCGACCTCCGGCCATTTCTCTAATTACGTTGAATATACGATCCACAACAGTTTGAAGCCTAAAAAACAAATATTTGTATTTGTATTATTTTAAATTATGTATAGTGAAATTATTTGTATGATATACCTTCCTGATATTTCATCATTTTGCATTAAAGATATTTTAGACATTTCTAAAAGTCTCATGGCTTCTACTACATCTTCACGTTCCACTATATCCGATAGCCTAAGCTTAGCCAAAGCAGTGGATATTCTAAGTATAGCCAATAGATTCCTAGCCGATGTAAATGTTGTATCGCCATTGTTACGGGAATCCTTTCGTAATTCAACGTATGAATCGACAAGAAAATCTGTAAGTTCTACAGGAACAGTAGGTGATTTTTTCTTACACAAATCAATATATCTACGCATTAAGCTCATATCCAATGACTGTACTTCAGTCGGCGGTTGACAGCTATGTTTGTGAACATATGTTATATGGTGTGCCAATCTGATAAAAATTACTTTATTAGTAATAGTGACAATAACATTAATCTAATAGGTAAAAAAAGAAGCATAAATTACTTAAGATCATTTTCGCGATTGGGTTTATCTTGAATTAGCCATAGCAAATCAAAACGAGAAAGCAACGCTGCCGGAAGTTGAATGTTTGCTTCAACTGACCGTTTGGGATCGTATCTTCCATAAGCAGGATTGGCTGCAGCCAGTATACTGACACGAGCATTTAAACGTGTCATGATTCCAGCCTATAGAATATAAATATTAATTACTATTTAGTTGTTGTTAAAAAAAAAGAACTAAAATTATGTACTTTAGCGATTGAAATGGTTTGTTGTTCCATCACTTCATGGATGGCAGTACGATCAGATTCTGCCATTTTGTCAAATTCATCTATACAACATACACCTTGATCAGCTAATACAAGAGCACCACCTTCCAGCACCATTTCATTGGTCAAAGGATCTTTCATTACAGCAGCAGTGAGACCTACACCTGAAGAACCACGACCTGTGGTGTATTGACTTCGACGAGCAAGACGTTCAATATATGAGAGCAATTGAGATTTTGCTACACCAGGATCTCCCATCAAACAAATATTGATGCTTCCTAAAAAGTATAAAAATAATCAATTCAGTGCTAATAATATGTAAGTATTGTTTTACCTCTGATTTTCATTCCTTCAGGTGCTCTGTCTACACCTCCGACCAAAAGTAACAGTAAAGCTTTCTTAACATCCTCATGACCGTATATTTCTGGTGCCAAACTCGCCGCTAACTTTGAATAAAAATCGTCTCCAGATAATATTAATACTTCTTCTTTAGTCAGTTCACCTTCTCCTAATTTTTCTTCATTCAATTTATTCAAACATTCGATACTCTACGCATAATAATAGCATAAAATAAAAACATTAATTTTCATTCAATAGGATATTTACTAAGTTAATTAAACTTACATGTGCTTCTAAATAAGTTTCTGATAACAAGCCTTGTTGAATTTGTCGGAATCCAGTACGAAGTAATGGTAAAAATATTCCAGTTACTGAAATGTGGTCTCCTGGTACTGCTTGACGTGTAGTTTCACCACGGCATAGAACTGTTAGCGAACGTGGAATATTACCGACCGGAACTTGATCACTCTAAAGACAAACAATAAAACTGTATAGAAATTTCACATTTTATAAGTAAAAAACGTGGTATATAATTATAATGAAAATTGTTTTACCAGTTCTTGAATTTTGAGCTCTTGGAACTTTATGAATTTAGACCCTCTAGTCTGTAAATATAATCGACTACCAGGTTTGTTTGTTGAACATTCTGCACTAGGACAAAATTCAAGAGGTTTGAAAGTCAGTGAATTCACCTAGTACAAATAATAAAATTAATATTTGCTAAAATGTAAAATATTTAAATACATACGGGTTGATATGTTTCTCCACCACACAAATCGCAAGAATAAGTAGCAACTACTACCATGGGCTTTACCTCAGTACTTCTCATAACGATTCCTCTTACAGAGATTAACCTACCGATACTACTGGCTTTTACGTCTCGAATAGGCAATTCTTTTCTTGTGCTTAGGTCTTTAAAATATATTTCACTAAAATAAAATGATACATTGACAAACTAGTATAAAACTACTTAATATACACTCTTACAATCGTCGCATCAATTCCGGAGGATATCTGTTTGTAGGTGTGACATTTTCGTCGGCTTGCCTCATATTTTGTCTTTGTTGAGCCAATATTCTGTGTTCGATATAGACATCTAATGCATCTTTGTTCTCGGGCTAAAACAAAAATTATTGACTGTAGCAAAAGAATATCGTTTATTAGCAAACGGCATACTTCGTGATCCTTATAATTGGGCAACAGTTCTTGTACAATATCCCCGACCATGGTAGAGTACCTACGACTGTTCATGATGACTGCGTCAGCTAATTCATTATCGAAATGATCTAAATCATCCAGCTCGATGTACAGAGACACCTGGAAGAAGAGAACCGGACATCACTAAATAAGCATCATTACGTGACAAGCGATAAATGACAATAACCATCGCAGGCTGACTGCCGGTTATTACTATACATACCTGCTCGCGGTGAGCGAGCTTTGACAACTGTATAGCATATTTGGCATATTTCTGGTTGCCTTTGTCCAACGCTTGATAGTTTTGCAAAAATTCTATGAATTTGGCTATACAAAATGAATAATAATAAAATGCGCATAAGCCCATTACATTATTATAGTAATGATTATATATTCAAATACACTGTACTTACTTTTGTCCGCCTCGTAATCTCTGTAGCCCGTTTTGACCATGATGGTGGGCAGTCGGCGCGTTTTTTGAGAATTAATCCAATGCAAATAATATATTATTAATAACGTTATTAAAACGAGAAACCGGCGTCGAGTTCTTTGTACGTCGTACGCAAACGAAAATTTGAAAAGGATTAGCCGTTTTTATTTTCCTACGCGTATGTAAAAATGAGAAATATCAAATAACGCATACTTGGAAGTAAACAAAAAAATGCGCGGGAAACACTGCTTATTACCGCATATTCACGCACAGTGATTACCAACCACGATTTAAGAGATATACAGGTTATTCCGACGTCCAATAGAAAATAATCGTTGACGAATAATTGTTGAAACACAAAATACGATTCGTTGAAAAACAGATGACCGCCGGCACACGGAGAATTACAAGCAGAGGTCTTAGCGGAATACAGTCGTCTACGCTTTTGGCGCTAAATATTATAATGTCTGTGCCTTGTGGTATGGTCAATGGTGACAAGGACGTATTCTTAAAGGTTTAGAATTTTCTCTTTTCGTCTTACACACACACACACACACGTGTTTTTTATATCCAACGTATCGATCGATCCAGTGGAACGCCACTAATATAAGAACCACTGTTATAAGAAATTTGAAAACAAATTTGTCTACTTGAGGTCGACTTTCCCACATTTCTAATTTTTTAATTCAAAAAATCATTAAAAGACTAATCGAACAAAATTAAAATAATTGCTAATAACCAATTTTTAAAGATCTTAAGATTAAAAAAATGTGAGAAAGTCATCCTGTAGTAGAATTCACGACTAATTCAAATCGGTTTTCGAATTTCTTATCGCGCCATTAGATCGATCGATCGGTACGTCAGAAGTTGGAAACGTCTGTTTTTTATTCTATTTGTTGTGTGCAAGACGAAGATAGAAACTGTTCGCCTTCAATCCCCCTTGTAACACGCCACGGTGCGACTCGCGTTTTAAATTGCATATTTTGAAAAACGTGTTAAAATCTATTCGCATATACAGACACCATGCGTGTTAGACACGTAACGTTACGGACAAAGTGGAAATTACAGCTTAAATATTATTCACATCTAACGTTAATGAACGTGGTGTGTCCGCACAGACACTGTATTTGCATATGTGAATATGTGACATCAAATGTCTTTCCATCAACTCACATACATTTCAAAAAGAAAGTTCCTCGAATCAATACCTCATATTGTAATCGTTTTGTAATTAATTTAATTTTTATTTCGGATAATGACGTGTTTTACTATTTACGTAAATTATCGTAAAAGTGTTTTGACGATTTGATGAGAAACCAAATTTTTGAGTACTCCTTTAAAAAGAAATTCTTTATTATGGAACACTTTTGGCGTCGATGATAAATATATAAAATTTGTTGAAAATCGCCAGTTTTTGTTTTAATTGTTACGCGTTACGACTACTGAAACTTTGACGTGAACGTGTCAATTTCGAATAAAAGTAAATTCAACAGCATTTTATATTCATAGTTCACAAGTCGATAATGTTATATTCAACGTTTATCATTACTAAAATAGGGGCGTTTTCTCATACTATTGAAACGCAACCATTATTTCAGACTAAAAAAAATTGATCTGTTTTAATTGCTTTAAATATTGACAGTTTTCACATAAATAATATTAATAAACACATTACCTATGCATAAGTAAATTATAAAAGTAGATAATTGATAAAAACCAACAACTTTAATAGTCGTCGTGAGAACATGTATAGTGACAGCTGTCAGCAATATACATATTAGTATCAACACCTATAATTCTAAAGTTCCAGTTGAGTGCTCGTGACCTTTTGAAATTCGAATTTTATCACGACAATCAAGATTATGGCAATTGCTAAGCATGTGTAAAATTCCATTAGCATCGGTGTAGTAGTTGTTGAGGAAAACGCTGTGAGTCGTTTTCATCTTTCAAGTGAAACCTACGGAAGAAACTTTGCCTTCACTTCAATAACATTGCAAACTACATATATTTACAGTTTTCTATTAGTTAATAAGAGATGACAAACTGTTTTGAAATATTTTCATTACTTGGTGTAGAAAGTAGTAATACATCAATTTTAACTGAACAAAGTATTAAATAAAAAATTTTATTCTTATAAAATAATAAGTAATGAAAACAAGTGTAACGAAAGATTAGTAATTATTAATCATCGTATCAATGTACATAATAATTGTATTTACAAAGAAAAAATAAAAATATAAAGTTGATAATATTATATTAATAACATACAAGTTTAAAAAAATAATAATAAAGCCAGCACATAAACGTTGATAACTAATTCTAATCAATGAATGTATTGATCCGTACAATTTTAGTAATCTAAAATGAAAATAAATAATACTATAAGTTTTTAAAAATGTATTTATTTTAATATATCAACTGAAAACACAGTATGTACTTAAAATACAAAGAATTTCTTTAATGACCATTATTAATTGTTATTAATTTTGTGTAGATAATTAATAATTTTTAATATTTATGTTAATTTCTTAGCAGTTTGATACAAAGTGTCCACAACTTTGCCCATACTGTTTATATTATCTAGAACTAATTCGTAACTTTCGTCAATTTCCGCTTCTTCGAATACTATGAGAATTCCTTCACCCTGGTCTAAGATACCGTGGAATTTTTTGTCCAATATCATCTGTGAAAGTTTACGCTCGACACTTTCCATTGGTAAACTGATCGATTTAGCGACATATTCGACTTGTACTCTGAAATAAAACAAAACGAGAATTATTCAATTATTTATGACCAGTGTAGAAAAAATTTAAACGAAACTACAATTTTGAAAAGTGTATTACGATAAGACTTACACAAGAAAATTACACATTAAAAATTTCTAAAATATGTTAATTTAGGTGTATTGATGAACATTGGTTAGATTTAATTGTTTGAAGTATGCAGAAGAATCTATAAAGTTGTAAGATTAACATATAATCTAGAACACATTTTATTTCAAAATGACAAAATCGTAATTACGATTTTCAATAAAACGTGATGAGTCACTTATCAATAAAAAATAAAGTTTATCAAAATGCAATAATGAAACTTAACAGAAAAAAAATTACATACACATCATATGCATTCTACAAATGATTAAACAAAACAACAAAGAAATCGCAAATTACCTTGAATACGGTTCAATGATCCTACACAAATTCTGTTCCAACATATTTCCATAAAGTGTATCTAAATGTGCCCTGACGATTGGATCTTCTTCCAATTCTTTTTTATATTCGTTTAATCCGGATTGAAAATCTGCTAAAGATCTTTTATGACTAGCTTTTGCTATGCTCTTCATTGCTTCTACGTCACGGCCCGTGTATTTTAATGCTAATTTGCCACTAACAATCTGTTGCACATCTTCAGCATTGTTTAACATGATCTTTGATAAAAGCATGTACTTCAATGCCTTAAGCGCTTTGGAAGTACTGTCTACACTGTCGAATCCTTCAAAAGCTTCATAAAAATAAGAATACGCAGTCTTGAAGTCTTGCTCATCAGCTGCGTGTAAAATTCCCGACTGTAAGTCCAGAGACGCTTGCATTTTAGGCGGACAATAAATTGAATTCGCTGTTGTTCTGGCCGAGGTCAACGAAGCCCTGGCCTTGGACAAGTTGTTCAAGGCGTGATAAGCTTTGCTCTCCAACAGCAAGACGTCGACCAGTAAATTTTTATCGTCCAGCTTCTTCAGTTCTTTCAACAGCACGGCGCCGTGTTGCAACGCTTCCTTGAACATACCGGAATCGAAGTAAAGGGCCATCAAACGGGACTCCAAAGACTGCCTGAGGAACGTCCGTCTCTCCTCCTTGGCCCATTCTATGCATTCCTTGCACAATTGTAATTCGACGCCGATGCCAGCTTCGAGGTCGAGGAACAGATCGACCAGGGATCGGACCAATTTCGCCGCCTTCGCCTTGCTGATTTCGGACAGAAACGGCCGCGTTTCTTTAATTAGGGCAGCTAACTCTTTGGCCTTGCCCTCCTTCTTCAAAAGTTCCCCTTGCGAGAGGATCAGTGCTTCGCGTTCCAATATCCTGTCGTGTTCCGTCACGACTTTCTTCAGCGCAAAGTCTGACGGTTTATTCAGTTGAGCCATCATCGTGGCCGCTGCCATTGTCAACAGATTTCTCGATATCGTTCTCGTCGGGTACAAAAAAAAAATACGACAATCACCGACGCGAGTACGGCGAAACGAGTACGGAAAAGAATATTATTAAAAAGAGCCAAACACGGGGAAATTATATGGGAAAACTGACAAGGCAGAAAAAGCATGACAAGCATTTTACCGAACGACGAGTGTAGCCAATGTACCGGTCACACTCGCCACACGAGACGTCGCAAAAGGGACACGCATGTTGGTCACTCTGTCAAACGACGCCGATTGGCGGGTCGGCGCGGCGTAGAGGTGTGTCTGCTGGTCACTGGCTTTGTTTATTATAGTTTTCAGCGTCTGTACTCTGCGTCTCTCGCGGCGACTGTTCTCTCTGTTGCTCGTGTTTTTTTTTCCACGACTCTGTACGCCTTCTATTTTTCCTCTCGTATTGATTTTCTCTCGTTTGTCGTTTCGACATCGTTCGTTTTCTTTCCGTTTTCACGTCATTTAATTCGTCGTCGCCGCCGCTACATTACGTTTGACTTGGCCGGTCGTACATTCACTGGTGACGGACACACGTGAAACACGCTTCAGAATGAGTGACGTCGAGGTAAGTGGGGCCCTCGGGCTATTGCCGTTGTACGTCGTTGCCGCCATCACGTTGTGGACTCTCGCCGAGTCGCGTTATTCGATGCACGCGGGTGATGATTTTTCGTCGTACCCAAATTCTGTTTACTTAGCTCCCGTTTCTGTTTATTCGTGACATTGAGGTTATGTCGACGTTCGTTAACGAACGTTGTCGATCGAATCTTTGTTAACGATGGCACTGCCATTCCGTTCCCAGTACTCGTGGTCCGCCGTCACTAACGAATACTTTTTTCCGTTTTCAGGACCGAAATGGTAACTCCAAGTCTCGTTCGATTACGGCGAGTCGCAGCCGCAGTCGTTCGCCGAGCGATCATAAGTCTCGCAGCAGATCGCCCACTCACTCAAAAACGCGCTCCAGATCATTGTCTCGCCCTCCGAGCCGCAACGGTAGCAAGTATAAAAGCCGTTCTAGACATTCGTACTCCAGATCTCGCTCCAGGTCCCGTTCATATTCAGGAGATCGCAGGCGCAGTTATCGCAGCCACTCTAGAGGTTCTGGATCGAGACGCAGCAGACATGTAATCTAATTTTTTTTGGTATCAATAAAATTACTCAATGGTAATTGTGTGATTTCAGGAAAATCCAAAACCAAACAAATGTTTGGGAATATTCGGCTTGAGTGTGTACACCACAGAACATCAGTTGTACGACATTTTCGCAAAATATGGTTCCATCGATAAAATACTGATTATTATCGATGCCAAAGTATGTGTACATACTAAAGATAAACACGCTTTCTAATTTCTACGACTGATGTAAATATTTGTTTTTTTATTTTTTTAGAGTGGAAGGTCTCGTGGATTTGGATTTGCTTACTTTAAAAAGCATGAAGATGCCAAAGTGGCCAAGGAAGAATGTTCTGGAATGGAAATCGATGGACGCAGGATTCGTGTTGATTTCTCAATTACTCAACGTCCTCACACACCGACACCTGGCATTTATATGGGCAGACCAACGTAATTAAAATGAAAACAATAGTTTCTTATTTCCGCGTTACAGATTATTAAAATATATTTTATTTTGATACCTTTAGAATGAGAGAGGAAAGGTCTTCTAGAAGAAGAGGTTATGATAGATATGACAATAGCAGATATGATCGTGGTGATAGATATGACCGTGGAGAACGTTACGACAGATATGATAGAGATAGAGATTATGAGTGAGTAATATCATAATATTGTGCAATTAATTTTGCCTTTGAATTTTATACATACGTTTGATTAATAATTGCCTTTAATTTTTAGCGATTACTATGACGGTGGATACAGAGGTAGTGGTAGAGGTGGGCATTACAGAGAACGCAGATCTCCATCATACTACAAAAATAGGTCACGCTATGATAGATCGCGTTCGCGTTCTTACTCTCCACGTAAGTTTCAACGAAATTTTAGACGTCATTATTGAACTTAGCACCCTATCCAGCAATCCAGTGTTTTTATTTAAGCTTTTTTTTTATTATTATTATTAACTTGTGTTATCCCATTATTTTTTTCTTGGTTTTTCTCGGGTTTTCTTATATAAAAATATAAGTATAAACAATAATCTATTACTTAATGCAGTTTTTCAGCTTTCAAAGTATTTAATCAAGATTTCTCACATATTCAATTTTTTATTCATTTCCTGAAGAACATATTCGAAGAAAAGAGAATATTTCACACTGTCAAGATAATTATATATAAATTGACTTGAAGACTTCTTGAACTTCTATAACTTTAGAACTTTTTTTAAAAATTTAAAAAAATTAAATTATTAAAAGAAGATTCTTCGAATTACAAAATGTAGAACACACGAAGACCCGCTCTCAATATGACCCAATGGTAGACAATTGGTAGACACTGATGAAGATCTTGAAGTTTGTCAAGAAAATTAACAGTTTTTCGCCACTAATTACAGAGGTAAATTTATAGAATGGTGTAAATTTCCTCTAAAAAGTAACGTCCCAATAGCTTATAATAACTTAAAATTTAAAATTGACATGTGCATGAAAAAATAAAAAAGTTATATTAAATTTTCTAGAATCAATATTTAGGCGTTTCTATAGTAAATTTTACTGTTTCGAAAGTCTCAAAACAATTTCATTATTACAATATTGGCGTGGTCTATCAATCTTCTTAAACATTACTGATATTTATTGTCCAACTACTAGTAAATAGTGAAGGTAATTTTGGTTAGTGTTAGGTTTGTTTAATTGATTATCTTTGAAATGAAAATGGATAAGTAATATGACTGCTGTTTTTATTCCTTAATTACCTGACACTCAATTGATGCCCATTGAATTAGAAAAGTTACAATTAATAAAAGTATGTCTATTTAACAGGCAATTTGTATTATTATACAATTTTGTTTTATAGCATACTTAACATGGTTTACTATGCAATATATTTTAATATGTTGTGTATAAACAAATATTAACAAATGAAACTGATATCACTACAAATCAATTAATAATTGCTTTGTTTAACAAATTCTGAAAATCTACTTTGTAATAATTATGTGTATATATATCAGATTATAAATTAAATAAAAAATTGAATGTGTAATGATTTCTAAAATTTAATAAGCTACACATTTTTATAAATTTAATTTAAATTAATATACAATATATTGTATTTAATGATTAAAAAAAAAGTTCTTACTGGAAATTTAATCTATTTGATTAGATTTTAAGTATATTATAGTAAAAAAAAAAAAAGTGATTATAAAATATACAAGAAATAATATTGAATGCGTAATTGGTAAATTTTATATCTGAATATATATACATTAATAATTTACCTAATTGCAAATTAATAATAAAGCTCTTAATTTTTGTTTGTTATCATGAACACAGGTCGTAGTAAAATCTAAATGAGCTGGAATATCGTCAACCTGGAACGTTTTGTGAAGAAATTGAATATACCTAATTTTTTTAATACCCATTAATTTTTTTATTTTTTTTTTTTTTTTTATATAAACAAAATTTAAATACTACAACTTTGTAACAAGACAACAGTACTATTATTAATTACTATCTATTGTTAATGGAATATTCATTATTATTTTTTCATTCATAGGAACTTTGTTTTCTTTACTAATTATTGCAATGCATTTGTATTTTCATTTGTTCTGCTAAGGTGCGGAAAGAGTTTGACATTTTCTTTGAAGACTAGAAATTGTAATTTGTGAAGCATTTGTCAAATCTGAAGAAGCAAAAGAGGAGTGCAGATTTTTTTTTTTTTTTTTGTCAAAATATTGACATTATTAATTTAGTGTCACATATTTTAGTTTTTCACGTAATTATTAGGTACACCCTCTCCTACTCTGTTTTTGGTAATTCAATAAAGCTTGTAAATATAATTTTCTTAAATTTAAATTTGTCTTGAATCGAATGCAATTTGCATTAATTATTTAATGTAATAATCAAATTGAATTTAGAATAATAAAGAAAATCTCATTTCAAAATATATTTTTACAAATTAATAACCAAATACCTTCAATTTTATTTCTTTATATCCTTAGTCCTTTCAATTCACATTTTCTTGGGAGTTTTTTCTTTATAGTAGTTCATTTATTAATATATATATTTTTTCATTAACTTTAATGAGGATAGATTATAGCAGTAAAGTAATATTTGACTATGTATATTTATTACATTAATATATTGTTTATTCTATAGTACTAACTGGTATATTTTATTAAAACAAACTCCTGATTATTATGACTAGATGTTTATCTTGATGCTGAATTTAACATAGTCATATTTGAATGAGCTAATTTTATAGATTTTAACTATGATTTAGTTTGTAGCTAAGATACTTGTTCATACAATTGTAATATAAAAAGTAAAATTTATATAATTTGATAATTTTTTTCTTTTTTTGCGTGAATTAACTTGTGTTTCTGTACATTTTTAAAATTTATTTTGTGTGAAAATGATTGTTAAAGTAAATAGTTTATAATAATGATTAATTACAATGGTATAATAGGTTATAACCCGCTCGATGAAATATAATTTTTTATTCTGAGAATTAAAATAACACCCATCTATACTAATAAACAATAGCTTAACTACACTATTTATTATTACTGATAAATGACAACTAAATGTAAGAAAAGATTAAATAAGTGGTAGTGTTAATTTATTATAATTAACATTTATATGATTGAATTAATATCTACATACATAAATTATAGAAATCTAAATATGAGAGATCCTAATGTGTAATTTATTTAATTTTTCAACTATAATGATGAGTTTCTTTAAATTTAAGTAATTTATAGTTGTTCTTGATTGGTTATTTAAATTGTTTTTTTCTTAAAGTAAAATAACAAAACATATTTCTTTCTTCCAATATTGTAGTAACAAACGCACACAATATCTAATTCTCGGATCCCTAAACCATCATTTTCTTTGTCTAAAAAAACAGATTTAATTTTTTACATCAAAATAGTACCTGTTAAATATAATATTAAGGAATAATATAATGCAATATTGAAATTGAAATCAAAATTTTTTCGTTTATATTTAACATAAAATAAAACAATATAAGTTAAATACATACAACAAAAATAAAAAAAAAATACAAAATTTTGTATTAATTCAAGATGAAGTAAAATGACTGTTGGATGGTTTAAAATTGAGAACTAATTGATAATTAAACTTAAGACAATAGTAAGAAATTATACACTATACACAAAAACAATTTATTAATGCAATAAAAATGTATATAACAAATTATTAATAATAAAATAAATATGATAATTGCAGGAGGAAAAGTATACAATTAAAAATGATTATTTAGAAATATTACAAATTGATTTTTGAAAAAATACAATATAATATGTGAATTTTAAATAAAAGTTTTTATATTGGGAGGGGAGAAACAATACATACATTAAAATCTACTTTCTAATAGGAACATTAAATGAAAAAGCTGCTTTATTGTAACAAAACTCATAAAAGTATGTCGCAGGAATAACAAATAAACATGTTACATTGTTATCATTTGGTAAACAAGACGTTTCAGGCGCATGAACCGTTACATTTTTCAATTAAAAGTAATTTAAATGCATGCGATACATTGAAGAGTAGAATTTAAATGTATTTGTTACAATAATAATAACAATATTTGTATTCATTACAACAATATTGAATGATATAATAAAACCAACAACATTAATTGTATATTAAAAAAAAAAACAAATTTAATACACATAGCACATTTTTTTAAATTAGCACATTTTTACATAGTAAAAATAATTTTTGGTCAATGTTTACCCCATTAAAAGATCATACAGAACATAATATACGAAATTACGTTACTGCTGGCGGTGTATCCGTTATGTTTAAAATTAAATTTTGTAAAAATTTTTCCGCTTCACTCATAGAAATCTTTGTGAAATATTCGTCCGCATTCTCTTTTATTACATATGGCGTACTATCAAACTGATAGTGTATACCCAATACGATGTTGAATGCTGAGACATCATACCCGTGACAACTAGAATATCTGTACTGTGGTTTCTTGTCGTACCTACATCCTTTAGTCTGCGCCCCTATACAAAACACGTGAATCGATTAGTAAGCATATTATTATGGACCAGTTGGAGAAAAATCCCATACAAACGAATAACAAAAACTAACCGATGGGAGAAATACATTCGCTGATAAGAGCACATTGAATCCAAGGCAACATGATATCTTGATGCATGTCAAGAGTGTTGTACACGATTAGTTTGTCGACTAGGACCAGCGGCAAAAAAAAGAAATTATCCGCGGGTGTGCGAAAGTAGTCAAACATTTTTGGATGCGTGAGTGTTGTTGTAGCAATTCTGGTCTCCCAGCCGACTATCGATTTGGTTTTATAGAGTGCGAAGAGTTTAGAAATATTTGGAGATGTTATACGAACATTTGGGTCGAGAAACATGACTGCACCAGCACGGTTTAATGCGTCCTAAGTACAAGTGAACAAAAACGTTGAAACTCATTATAATTATGTTTGCAATGTGTTTTTACACACCTGCAGCACAAGAGGTCGATATGCTTTAATATGTGTATGGCTCACGTGAGACGGATATTTTGACAGATCGAAATCGACAATCATACAATGAGTATTGTTATTACAAAACGAATGCATCTGTAAGTAAATCAATTTCGTACAGCGATTAAAACTCTTGGATAACATTTTGCAATCCAGAAAACTGGACTATGTATGTATCGTGGAAGCGCGACATGTGTCTTACGAGAAGCAATTTATAGTCGGATATTCCTAAATTGTAAACCAGTACAGTGTGGTCGGGCAAATACTTGGCCGCACACATCACCAACCCAATAGCTTGACTGTGTTCGTCGTCTAACACGTACGTGACGATCACAGGCAAAGTCGTGTTTTTCCAAAACGCGTCTGGATAGAGTGCCGGTTTCGCGACAAACCCCAACGACAAAAGATAGTTTTCGTCGACAACCAATTCTTTTTGCTCCGCGACCTTCAGATTGTCCTGAAAATAGTAAAACGAGGGCGTTATTGTAATGTAAAGCGCTATTTTTTTTTTTCTATTTCTCGCCCCTAACGTACCTTGAAGTTTTTGAAATTATTGATCTGTTTGTGCGTCTCAGTGACCAGAGTCTCGATGGCCGGTCGGCTCAGACTGTTTTGAAACATCACGAATAAAACGCTAAACGAGAACACGGCCATGAAGCAAAAGAGCATGTACCGCGATCTCATTCTCAAGTATTGTAACTTGAACATAGGGCCGGCGCGTTGTGTACGACTGTCGGTGCGAATGAAAAGTATACTGGAATTCGGAGTTGAAATAACTATAAGAGATTCAAATTAAAACTACCACCATGGTGTTGCCGCCGCTTTTTTCGCACCAGAATCCATTCACGCCGACCACAATCACAACGAACGACGATGTGATAAGTCTTATCACGCGGACATTTCGTTCGTGACATTATTGTCGAAACGATTTTTTGCGGCTGGCCGACGACGGGTTAAGAACTTCTTAATAAGAAGTCAAAGTCAACTTAAATTTTGAATCTTCTCGTCTTATAATATATCTCAATAATCCATCTCTACCTATCATTTTCCCAAAACGTCTGTTACCCCGGGTCTTCTACTCATACACTGCCGACTAACTCGGGCAACCCGTTTAATAACCGTTTTCGCCGCACCCGTATTTCCTCACAACAATAAACTTCTACTCAAAACCGATTTGGGCTTAAAAGAACCCATTAAAGATGGCATACCACTTATGCGGACAGTCAAATAAGATATTGACAAAATCCATACGGTTCACTTCCAAGTGTTCGTCTAAAATAACTAAAGCGTCTAAAGCTATATATGTTTCAAATAATACTGCTATTCGCACAATGATCTCCATACTCCATAACAGTCCGAAATGAAACCAAAATATTTTATAAACGCCTCCACATCTTTCTAACCATTGACAACAACTCTCTATAATATGACAACTTTTCACTTGCGCTATCCCAAGTGATCCCAAAAGGCACTCAAAATGTTGTCGTTATCTACTATAGTCTATAGATGACTATCCCACGTCATGACGTCCCATTAATTGATGCATAGGCGGATGTTTGGTCACATCCGTGGGGGGCTTAACATTTTTGTTTTATCTATTAGCGTAAACAGACGTTTATTGACGCTTAAACCTACTAACCAGTGTGGGCTACTACTACTACATTACCCAACACACACCTCATAGCTGTTTCGGACAAACGCGAACAATGTTGTTCGCTTTTGACCGAGACTGAACACCGTGTATGTATATGTATGATATAAACACAGTGATTTTGCTGCGGTCAGAAGCCAACAACGTCGTTCGCGTTTGCCCGTCGCGGCTGCACTGAGCGATCCGCCGGTTTCGGACCGCTATTTATATGCGTCTTGCTGCTACAGAGGGTATGTTGTGTCGTAGCGCTGTCTGATAACTACGAAGAGGGTAATTTCCCCCGTTCGTTTTATTGCTGGCGACTGACGTGCTATGTCGATATATGCGTGTGTTTAATTTACATCGCTGACCGCGCGGTCAATGGTATAAGCGTTTTCTATATTTATTATTATTATTTCGGGTGTTTCGATGAAATGAACTTAAGGATTCATTTTTCCCCGTTCTACACTCGCTGACACGTTTATTCGTTTATTTTACATAGATACCACTGCAATTTATTCAATTTAAATATAACATAATCACTTAAACTCTGTGTTCCTACACCTGTACTTACTGTTAAAATTGGTCGCACAGGGCTTGTTATTAAAGTTCCTAAGTCAGGAATGACATTGTTTTCATCTACAGTATTTTCAATACTTTGTTGTGCAGGTCTGTCAATTTCTATACTAATATTTTAATTGTCCATTTTCAGATTCTAGTGTTTGTTGTTGATGAGGAATCAGTAACAACTAATTTTTGTTTTTAATATTAAAAATATCAAACCACTCTTTTAGCTATTGTTGAATTAATTATAATTTAAAAATAATTGATTAATTCACACAACACACATAAATAATATTGTTTAGCACTTACTTCATGAAAGACATTTATAATATATTATTATTATTATTATTATTATTTTGTGTATGAATACAAATATTTAATTGTTTTCTTCTTATAAAATAAAATATAATAGTAATAATTTATTTAAAATATAATAAAATTTAATAATTTTACTTATGAAGTGTAGTCCCCTATTTTTAGGGGGGCTGAGTTTACTATAATTAATTTTTGAGGGGACTAAGTAGAGGTAGACACCTAAGCCCCCCTCGATTTCCGCCAATGAATGGATGCCTTTTTCGCTCATTACTACCTCTTCGATATTACCTTAAATTAATCCATAATCCATGTTGTATTATTGCATTACAATCTCTCGTGTTTATTGTAAAAAAACATATTGTACAAATCTCTATCAAAAAAAATTTTTTTAATTTTATTTTGATCTTATGTTTTTTTCAATAACTGGCGTGTCGCACGCATGCGTAACGATTTAAATTTATAGAAAAAAATATATTATTTCAACTAATATTGATAATTAGTGTTTTGTAATAAAAAAAGAGGGGATCTATCTTGCCAGCAGTGTATGTTACATTTTTTTTATACAGGTATTTTGTACCTATAACGCGTGTGATTAACAACTAAATATATGTATACTTATATTGATAAATATGTTTGTGAACGGTTCAGCAGTAATAGTATATAATATTATATCAAATAGGTCATACAATTTATTCTCCCGTTTAAATAATTACGGGCGTATACTGATCGGCTGTTGTTTTTTTTTATTATTATTAGTATTATTTCTTTCACGCATAATATTTCTATGATTTAGAGCCGTGTCATTATTTGGTCAGAGCGACCGTAGATCGTTTTCAGTCTGAGTCCGAATCCTTTTATCGAGGTTTGACACAGTTGCAGCTATTGAAGAGAGTTGTGCGTGTACACGGAAAATCTGTCGAACAAACGAAATTCGTTTATTATATTTAATTTATTTTTATTCATTTATATAGTTTTCGAGAGTGACTACCGCCACACAACGAATTATTATTATTATTATTATTAAATCGTCGAATTTCTCGCGATGCGTTATTACGCCGTTTCGCCCGGAACAGCGTTAATGCTGTTGACCACATTCGTCATCGTCGTCGCTGTTTCGACGGGGCGGGTTTTCGAAAACGATTACGATGGCGCCCTGTACCTGACGCCCATGATCCGCGCCGGGAAGTTGGAAGAGGCGCGTGCCGCCTCCAAGGTACAACCCATAAAAGCGTCCATCGAAAGCTATTCCGGTTATCTGACCGTAGACGACAAGCACAATTCCAACCTGTTCTTTTGGTTCTTCCCGGCCGCTATCGGAGCGGACACCGCGCCTGTTCTGCTGTGGTTGCAGGGGGGCCCGGGCGCGTCCAGCCTGTACGCCGTGTTCAACGAGCACGGCCCGTTCTCGGTGAGCAAGAGCCACGGGCTGAAACTGCGCAACCACACGTGGACGGCCACGCACTCGGTACTGTACGTGGACAATCCGGTGGGCACGGGTTTCAGTTTCACCGACGACGACGCCGGCTACAGCACCAACCAGGCGTCCGTCGGCGTCAACATGTACGAGGCCCTCGTCCAGTTCTTCACGCTGTACTCCGAGTACCGGAAAAACGATTTCTACGTGACCGGCGAATCGTACGCCGGCAAGTACGTGCCGTCCGTGTCGTACGCCATTCATCTGAACAACCCCGGGTCATCGGTTAAGATCAACCTCAAGGGGCTGGCCATTGGCAACGGTCTAGTCGATCCCATCAACCAGTTCGTGTACAGCGAATACCTGTACCAACACGGATTCGTCGATGGTATATGCAATGTTAATTAATTAATTATATCGATATATATTAATGTATTAATTTATCTAATTGCGCGCGTAGGCGCCGAGTTTCAAAAACTTTGTGGGGAGCGGCGAATTTAGTATGACCTATAGAAATGGGTTGAAAAGAGTAAATTTTCGAAAATACGAAGATGTTTTGCTGATTCGTGTTAATTCATGTTACAGTGAATTATTATTTTTTGAATATATACATGTACCCTAGTCATGTGTCCAATAAGTTTCGATAAAATTTTCGAATATGTAAATATAAAAACTCGAGACACTTCATCGTGGTAAATTTCGCTTTTAAATTGACCGCAATTTATGCTAAAATATATTGTGTGTCTTGTGGGCGGACCACCGCACTTGAATGTGTTATGTTCTTAAAGTAGTCTTTTTTTTTTCCTACTGTATCACTGTAAATATTTAACGTTTTATAATTATTATAAAAATGTGCGAGTGCCTAAATATATAATATACTACACTACTTAACGACGGAACGTCACGCATAATTTTATATTAACATTTATTTATTTTTATTAAAAATATATACTGTACAAACATTCGTATATATTTCAACAAGAAAAAACAATAATAGACATTTTTTGAAGTCACCGCATTGACCTTTAAATTTTTGTATTTTTCTTCTATATAATAGGATCATTATATAAGTATATATTAATATATTATACTGAAAAAAATATGTTAATATAGTCGAAAAACCTGAACTATGGAATTACTAAATTAGATATATCATATTCAATAAACAAATAACAGAATATTGTAAGACATTCCTTAAAATAAAATCGACCTTTATATTAAAAATGGATATATATAATAGGACCATGTACATTATTTATTATTATATTAAAAAAATATTTCAGTTAATTCGAAAAACATGAACTATGGAATTTATATATAACACGTATTATCATATTCCATGCCTATATATGAATGTATGCATATAAAATGAACGATTTTTCATGTTTTAAATTGTTATATAATACATCATTATAGAATGATTAATTAACAACAGTTTATATTAAGGGGATCGGTAACGGTCCGTTTTTAAGGAGCAATTTGAAATATGCAAGCATATTTACTATGAGAGTGTATGAATAATAAATAATTGTTAGTACGTGACTCCTGCAGGAATACCCCTTATTAACAATGAACCGGACGGGATATGGGCGTTCCAGAAATTAGAAGACGGCCGTATGCACATGCATATATCAATGTTTTGAAAGAGATAAATATTTTTTTTATACTTGTAAGATTTTGATTTAAAAAAGTTAGACAAAAATTCTACTACTCAGAAAAAACCAAATTTAATTATGAAAAAATAATTGAAATTGTAATCAGCCACTCATTTAGTTTATGTGGAATAGTTGATTTTTGATTAAATGTTTCATTGTTTTTTTTTTTTTTTTTAATTTACCAATGACAAATGAGAAAAAAATTAGAAATTTAAAACAAATTAAAAAATAGTTCCAATTAAAAAATATATACACGTATAAATATAATTAATTATAAGTATCCAATTAAAATCAAAAGGTAGTATACACATTTCATTCTAACGATTAAATAGCAACGATAATTTGTGTGGACTGATATTATAAATTATATTCAATTATAAATATAATAATTAGATCATTATAATTTATGGGTAATAACAATCGATGGATTTTGAAAAATGTTTTAAACATCACATATACCAATTATATTCTTTCACATTATATATTATAAGTTCGACTGTAATATTTTATTTATTTATTTTTTTTTATATCCAGAGGACGGTAAGCACCAAATCGAGGAACAGGAGAACAAGGTTCGCGAACAGATTCTCGGTGGAGATTTTAAGGCCGCGTTCCAGACGTTTGACAAGGTGTTGAACGGTGACATTTTCCCGTACCCCACGCTGTTCCGCAACCTGACCGGCTTACAGTACTATTTCAACATGTTATGGGACCGTGACCTGATGCCGTATGGCAACTGGACCGAGTACGTGCAACGGCCGTACATGCGAGCTACACTGCACGTGGGCCAACGGCCGCTGAACAACGGTTCGACGGTCGAAGAGCACCTGATAGACGACGTGATGCAGTCGGTGGCCTCGTGGTTGGCCATTCTGCTGGACGTCGGCAAGTACCGCGTGCTGTTGTACTCGGGACAGTTGGACATTATCGTGCCGTACCGGGGCACGATGCGCATGGCTCGGTCGCTCAAGTGGTCGGGCGCCGAGCAGTTCGCGAACGCGACGCGGACCATTTGGCGCGTGCGGCGCGCGGACGACGACGACAACAACGCGACCGACGTGGCCGGTTACGCGACCACGTCCGGTCCGTTGACCGTCCTGTTGGTCAGAAACGCCGGCCACATGGTACCGGCCGATCAGCCGATCTGGGGTCTCGACCTCATCAATCGGTTCACCGCCGGCAAATCGTTTTAACCCGCGCGTGGAATACACGGCATTCGTATTATCACATTAACCATCACAAACCGAAAACAGTGTGCAATAAATACGATATAATTTAATAATAATAATAATAATAATAATATTATTATTATTATTATTATTATTATTATTATGTGTATTATGAGTTTATTACTATTGCGTTTTGGTTTTTCGTTGTGTTCAAATATTGGATTAAAATATCAACTTCCTTTTCCTGCAGTGATACGTTAGTCCTAGATCTCCTCTAGTCCTTTGTTTAAACTTGTTGTTCGGTGCACACGTTTAACGATCATCGCAGTCACTACACGATTATTACAATAATGAAATATGTACTTACGAAAAAATGAACGGCATATGACGGATTCGTCTTAGTTGATTTTTAAAAATATTACGAACCCGCATATAATAACTATATTATTATGGAATAACTAGAAGTCTTGACCGATTGATTATTTGCGGCATCAATAACCAGTCTAAACATATTTAATGTTTACGACGTGTATTTGCCAATAAAGAAAAATTCGTTTCCTAGCCAGTAGTAAACCGTTAGATAAATAACCATTATCTATAATAACTTTTTTAAAACGAATTGCCACGGATGTGTGCGTCCATATCGAAGTAAATTTCAATCAATTTGGTAAATTCATAAAAATAAATTTTTTAATAATAATAATAAATTCCACAAATTTTTACTTTACTGTCATTAAAAACCTATCACTATAATAATATATATCACATCGATTTCTAAACATATTTTTATTTTATTTCAATTAGTCAATCACAAAACGTTCAGTGTAAATATATATATAAGTCACCATATACCATACACAACACTGAATTACATTATCGAATTAATATTACCACTCATGGGCGCTCATTGGGGGAAGACAAGCAAGGTGGGGCATTTATCCCCCTCTTATGGAAACATATTATGATTTTGTAATGTAATATATATCATTATTATTAATAATATTATTAGTATATGAAATACGTTTAAAACTACCCGAATATAATCGTAACAGCTACGAAAACGGCTACAGCATCAACCAGGCGTCTGTCGACCTCTGTAAATATATTTATTTATATTTTTTATTAATTACTATTATAACTTCACCAATTTACTAATCATGTAGCAATTTGTAATATATATATATATTATATATGCACTGTTTACATAAATGGTTTTGTGCATGTGTATGCCATATCTATACCGATAAGATGTCATCATTATGATCTTCCTCACTTAACACACACAATATGTACATATTGTTGTATAAATATTAAAAGTGTATTTATTTCGTTCGTTAATGAGGAAATCAAATCGACCGCAACGTTTATCATACAGCTTTGTACCGGATGATGTGTTAAGTGTTTTTTAGTGTCGGTCCGAGTGCGCATTTAAAACCACGCAGGAAATATATTTGAAAATATTCGAAGTAAATTCACTATATAATATCGCCCAGTTATACAGATGTACTAACAATATCGACAAAATCATGTGTTTTGACGTTTCGTTTGTGTTCTCATTATTACTGTTGACCGTGTTTGTCGGTGATTCGACAACAACGGTCGCGGTACCGAACGGCAACAATGACGGCGCTCTATACTTGACGCCCATGATCCGGATGGGACTAATCGACAAGGCGCGAGTCGCGTCCAAGGTGAAACCCATGAAAGGGTCCATCGAGAGCTATTCCGGTTATCTGACAGTAGACGATAAGTACAATTCCAACCTGTTCTTTTGGTTCTTCCCGGCCGCTATCGGAGCGGACATCGCGCCCGTTCTGCTGTGGTTACAGGGCGGCCCGGGCGCGTCCAGCCTGTACGCCGTGTTCAACGAGCACGGCCCGTTCTCGGTGAACAAGTACAGCGGGCACCTGAAGCTGCGCAACACGACATGGACGGCCACGCACTCGGTACTGTACGTGGACAACCCGGTGGGCACGGGCTTCAGCTTTACCGGCAACGACACTGGTTACAGTACCAACCAGACAGCGGTCGGCTTCAACGTGTACGAGGCTCTCACTCAGTTCTTCACACTATTCGCGGAGTACCGGAAAAACGATTTCTACGTGACCGGCGAATCGTACGCCGGCAAGTACGTACCGTCCGTGTCGTATACAATTCACCGAAAAAACCCCGGGGCATCGGTCAAGATCAATCTCAAGGGTCTGATTATCGGCAACGGTTTGGTTGATCCCTTTAACCAATTGGTACACAGCGAATACTTGTATCAACACGGATTTATCGACGGTAATGATTTACAAACGCATTTGTGCGCGACTGCAATAATAATGTAGTACCCGCTCGATATATACACGTAATTCGCACGTGTTTTAATATACGCGTATATTTTTTTTGCAGAAGACGGAAAGCGCCAGTTCCAAGACCTAGAGGAGACAGCTCGTCGTCAAATCCTCGGCAACGCTTTCAAAGAAGCGTACCTGACGTTTAGCGAGATGTTGTTGCTCACCTACACTAATCCGTATCCCACGTTGTTCCAGAACATGACCGGCATGCAGTATTATTTCAACATGTTGTGGGCTGAAGACCCGAAGCCGTACGGCGACTGGGCCGAGTACGTGCAACAGCCGTTCGTGCGCAACGCGTTGCACGTGGGACGACGGCCGTTGAACAACGGTTCGACGGTCGAAGAGCACCTGACAGACGACGTGATGCGGTCGGTGGCCTCGTGGCTGGCCGTTCTGTTGGACGCCGGCCAGTACCGCGTGCTGTTGTACTCGGGACAATTGGACATTATCGTGCCGTACCGGGGCACGATGCGCATGGCTCGGTCGCTCAAGTGGTCGGGCGCCGAGCAGTTCGCGAACGCGACGCGGACCATTTGGCGCGTGGACGACGACAACAACGCGACCGACGTGGCCGGTTACGCGACCACGTCCGGTCCGCTGACCGTGCTATTGGTCAGAAATGCCGGCCATATGGTACCGACCGATCAGCCGATCTGGAGCCTGGATATGATTAACAGGTTCATCGCTGGCAAATCATTTTAACTGTAATATTGCTCAGTAATGATATCCGTCACATATATAATATTATGAGTAATAATGTTTTACGTATAACATAATCGAGTATTTATTATAACAGTTTAATTTATTATTTATTTTAAACATTTTTTTAATTGATATATAACTATACAGACTAAATAGAATATATATATTTTTAATTTAAATCTCAAATAAATGCTACATCTGATGTATGTATGTATGTACAAAATCGGTCTCGAAGTGAAAACATTTTTTTTTGATTTAACATAATAATATTAAAAAAAATAACGGTCGTAAAAACGAAATTATTTTAGTTTGACAGTAAAATATAAGAAACGTGTAATAGAGGTTGTGATCAGCGTGTAAACATTTAAAACCGTATAACATTTATAATAATATTATGTTATAACCATTTACGAACCTGCATGCAAATATGCGTATACAATATGTGGGAATAGTGAGAAGTAATTCGTATAATTCTATTATAATTTATATTGATTAAGTGAAAAATATTGAAATGTATGCATATTTTTGAAATTAAAAAATATATGCGGTTAAGAAAAGTTGTCAGAATGAGCGCTGTACTTATATGCCATACGTATTATATTGATTATATATATATTATATAATATACTATTCATATATTATATTAAGTACTTTTTTTTTTTTATAAATTTTACGTTATAATCGATATTATAATTTTAAGCCGACAGACCGTCTGATTTTATTTTATGTAATATACGCGTCGACTGTTGCCGTTACAATAAAAGTTGATATACTTATAGTATCTAATTAAGTTGTTTTAAATTATTTTTTATGATACACATTATATATATATTAGTACAGTATCTTTACAGACTTTATAGTAATAATGGCATGAGAAAGAAATCACCCATTAGTGGCGCTTTTAACGAAAGATAACATTTTTGATTTTAAAACATCACGGCACCATCGTCTTTTCAGGCATAGTTTCCGCGGCTAACTTTTCGACTAGCGGAATTGGGTGATTCTGGGGTAAGGAATGGTACAGTGGTCATATAATCGACTGATCGTTTCTTTTACAGTAAGTATGCGCATAAGCAAATCGGAACATAGAATCTGGTTTGTTACATTATAGTAAGGGGCATTAGTAATAAGACGGGGAGAATTTTGGATTAAAAAGTTTGAGATTTTGATTTTTATCCAGAACCCCACAAAACTCGTATACCATACATAGTCATAAAAGTTTGAGAACGAAACTTTTAATATTAAATATATAAGTGTAATTTAAACGTCACATTATATTTTAGTATTTAAATTTTATTATTTTAATATTCGATATTTTAATGGTATTTTCCAATAATAATAATAATTAAAATTTAAACGCGATGGATTAGGCGATTTGCATGTTATTTCGAACTGAAATATATAACGTTTGGTGCGATTTAAAACAAAAAAAATTTTAGCGTGTAAAACGCCTTCCGCACCGAACTGATAACCCATACACGGACATATAGTTGAGCCGATTATCGAATTAAAATTTATGTAAATATATCGTCCAGGTTCGAACTTAACAGAAGATACTTTGCACGGAAACACAGACAATACGTTAAAAAATAATCAATTCCGATATCGTTTTCTATCGCGATTAACAAAGAATTAACCTAACGTTGACTACAAATACCTAATAATGTGAGGGATTCACTTCGTTCGTTGGGATTTCAAAATACTCCTCAACTCGTCAAACGAGCATTAATTGCTCACGGCATTATTGTTGTGTGAACACAACAAAGACGACCCCACGTCGTGGTTTCCACGCCCGAAAAACGGTGCGTCACCGCAGGTCGTCCTACGCAAGACGCGCAAGCCGGTTATCAGTCGCGCCGCTTATCAGACGTGGACAAACCTAACCGCCATCGGAAGGCGGACGTGGTACTCGCACCGCCGGTTTCGACGTGGTTGCAGGTGTTGCCAATTCACTCGGGGCCGACAGCGGCAAACGATTTTCGGGACCCTTCGGCCGGACGAACCGGGCCGCCGGCCGGTCCGAAGGCCGGGGCCCGGTTGAATGACGGCGGTCCCGCGATTTTCCGGGCCCGCAACACGGCCAGGCCGATTTCATGGCAAAAACGATCGACGGTCACGTGACGCCGGTGGACCAATGACGGGCGCTGGCCCACAGTACAATCGTGCTCCATACGTGGCACGCATGTAGAACGCGCAAGCGATGACGAGAAAGAAAAAAGGAGTGTAAATAAATGTAGAAAAAAAAAAAAAAAAAGATAGAAAATACAACCGAGTCAACAAGAGAGCGACCCATCCGCCGCCATCTTATCCGATTATCGGTTAAATTTATTGTATCGTTTTTATACGCGCGTTGCGTTTTGTAATGCGTGTTTGTTAACACCGACGGGCTCGTTACAGTTACGTTGCGTTGCGCGTATATATATATATTTTTTTTTTTTTGTCCGCGTCGGCATTTCGTTTTGCCGTCGTACACGAGCAAAATAAATAAATAGTACATCGATCGTTCCGTGTCCGGCGCGCCCCGTTGTTCTGCTATTAACTTACACTATACACTATACACCATCATCCGTCTTCAGAACTTCGTCCCGTTCTTTCTGTACACGTTGACTTCACGCGCACTTCGACGTTAAGTAAGTAGTAGTACGCGGCGGACACCTGACCCGTTCGCCACGTCCGCGGCCGGTCTTTTGCTTGTTTGTTTTTGGCGCCCGGCGTGTGTACGTTTTTCGATTCTCGGCGTGTGCAGACCGGCCGGTCGCCACTTTTGACGTGCTCGCCGAGCCGCGGTTGCTACGTGGCCACCGACGACTGGTGGACGTACGTCGGTGATGATGGCCGGCGTTTAATCGTACCCCGTCGGCGACTGCGGTCGTATCAAACGGAATGGAAATCGTCCATAAATCGCTTTCTAGGGTCTTCTTGGGGGCCGGTTTTTAAATCAAGTGTCCGTTGTCGGTGAATCATTCAATTTAGATCGGTTTTTGGATGTTTACGCTCTTGAAGTGCGATTTGATACTTTTCGTTACGTGCGAATCTTCCACTTTAAGTTGTGTGGATACACGAGAAGTCCATGACCATACTCCTTTGTCATTCGGTCCGCGATAGATTTTTTTCTTTTTTTTAAATTAACAACATTGCAGTATATAAAACGTTGGTAACTATTATTTGGATTCATTCATATTCTTTTTTAGTTTTTCCGAAATGAAAATGTTTCAGCATTACTATTAAATATAAAAGGATTATTCTTTGATACAATTGCATTCATTTCTTGAAGTGGAAGTAAGAAATGTATACATTTTAGGTCAATTACTTGTCGTTATTATATTGCGTATTTCTCTATTCGTTAAAAAAATGTGTGTTGTAGATAAATAATTTATAGGTCACATCTTGCACTTATCTGATTGTTTTTTTTTTTATCTATTCTACATTGCAAATTAAATTGTACATTTGTTCTTGTATTATCTTCATGTACGTGTGTCGATTTAAATGTTAATTATTATAGAAATAGGAAAGCTTTATGGTTGAACATGTGGTTAAAAATTTTGTTTTCGTTCTATGAGCCCTTATGCAAAGCAGTACTTAATTGATAAAATTAAAATTGATTGAAATTCGGATATCTTTTTTTGTTTGTTAATTGAAATATATTCTAGAAAAATCATTGTTCATTTGTGCGTTTTATGCGAATGTACTTCTAACTAAAAATAATATCATATGCTTGCCTATAATTGTAATACTTAATACGTGATAATAGTTAATTTTAATATCAACAGAAAAAATTCAAAATCTACCATATGTTAGCACTACAAATGTTTTTCGTTTCGAAGAATTCATAATACCTAACCTTGTGGCTTATCTTTGTGTTATATCTATTGTGTAAAGAATGAACTTGGATAAATTCGGGATTTATTATACGCTTTAACGTTTAAATTGTGTAATATTTTGATTAAAATTTTAATATTAAAAATATACTTTTTAATACTTAACCGTAAATTGTTTTATTAATTGGTATATAATTTCAAATAGGTGGACAATTAATTCTTTTTAAACTTGAACTAATGGATTTAAAAAGTTACGAGCTTCATTGTATTAAATTCTGTACACTTAGTGATATATCTTTTTTACATGATTATTCACAACAATTAGGTACGGTTATTTAATTATTATTCAGTTTGATATCTATGTCATATAATAATATATGTAATCATTATTACATATATGTATATTAATACATATATATTTAGTCGTGTATATGAGAGATAAAATTGTTTAGGCGTCATATTATAATATTTATCCACCCGTTTTCTATTAAAAATAAAACATAATTGAATAAGACATTAACAATAACCTGACATTTTAATAGTTTTTCAGAATGGGGAATGTCTTCGCCAATTTGTTCAAAAATCTGTTTGGCAAAAAGGAGATGAGAATACTTATGGTAGGATTGGACGCTGCTGGTAAAACCACAATTTTATACAAATTGAAATTAGGTGAAATTGTTACAACCATACCAACTATTGGTAAGATTTACTCATATAATCATGTTGATTAATTCTTACTTAAATAATAATACGATGACAATTGGTTTTTGTAGGTTTCAATGTCGAAACTGTTGAATACAAAAATATAAGTTTCACGGTGTGGGATGTTGGTGGACAGGATAAAATCCGACCACTTTGGAGGCATTATTTCCAAAACACACAGGCATGTATACTATTATATTTATATACTGTATAATTATTATACCTATTTTATGTATTAAAAAAATTACATTATGAAAAATATAATATCTAATAGAGTGAAAACTCTTAAAACAGAAACTTAGTTGGATCAAAAAGTTATTCCGTTTTAAGGAGTATCTATCAGTTTTTTAAAGGTAACCTATATTTTATGACAAAACGTTCTGTTAAAAACAGAACATTTTGTTCTATAATTAAAAATTTAATGACAAAGAAATATTTTAGTAAATATATGGATACATAACAATAAATAATTTAGTTAATTAATTATACTAGTAAATTGTTTGGGTAATAGTTTTAATGTTGTAAGGAACAATAAGTAATTTTCTGTTTATCGTGACATACACATTCTATGTACAAAATTAATGAGTATGAAAATCCATATAGAATTAGTGTTACATTCTAAAAGTAATATTTATTTCCTAATTTCTTTTGTATTTTCATATTAATATTATTCCATAAAGATATTTTAAAGTAGATTCGTTGTGTTTCATGTTATACTGAATTATTTTACCTTTTCACTTAAACATTGAAACATTTCAGAAAGTGATATGATAAAAAACGTTCAAGTAGAGTTATTATTTCAATAATAACTGTAATATGTTTTCATTAAGTATTTATCGGTTGATAAATCGACTTTTATTAAAAATTTGATTTTAAGAACGCTTTAGTTGACGGGAACCATAAATTGTTTTGTATTATGCATAAAACTGCTTTAGTCTTACAGAAATGTCCATATTTAATTTTGATACTTAATTAATTAAATTGCTACATTCAAAAGAAAATTCTGATTTATAAAGATTGTTTTAGATAGTTTTCACTATATTCAAAAACTATTTTATCGAAAAATAAATCAAATATGAAAAATATTTAAATAATATTTGTTCTTTTCAAGTACTGGCCTACTAATTGTTATTTAATATTTAAAAATGAATAATAAAATGAATAGAATAAAAATATCCATTGTATAACTGAGTAAATTGAAAATATTTAATATTTGCAGGGTTTGATTTTCGTAGTAGACAGTAATGATAAAGAACGTATTTTTGAAGCAAAAGAAGAGTTAATGAGAATGCTTGGTGAAGACGAGCTTAGAGACGCTGTTCTATTGATATTCGCTAATAAACAAGTAAATATAACAATGATAATAATTTTAATATTGAACGTATTTTGTATGCAAAAATGTTATTTTTATAATATATAATTCTAGGATTTACCTAATGCCATGAATGCATCTGAAATTACGGATAAATTAAGCTTACACACGCTACGTAATCGTAACTGGTATATTCAAGCAACGTGTGCAACTAGCGGTGATGGTCTATATGAAGGTCTTGATTGGCTGTCAAATCAATTGAAAAATGCCAACCGTTAACCGACTACATTATTATATTATTATTATAAATATTTAAATTTAAAAACAAAAAAAAACTATTTGTAATTTGTGAAAACAAACTTATAAGTTATAACATATAATAATATAGCAGACTAAAGAATTTTCTTTTTTTACTCGCCAGAAAAATTAATATTGTCAAATGGGTTTTTCTAATTAAATCATTAGTATTCAGTATAAAGTTGTGTTCAACGGCGCCCCAAAGAATGTTTTATCATCAAATGTAATGATCAAAACTATTTTAACGAAGTGTTTGACAACTTATAATATTCGAAAATTTAAACTTATTTAAAATAATATATAAAAAATAAAAAATTTTAAATATATAATATTATTATTGTATCTTTCCTCTAAGCAAATTTATTTTATAACTGTGTCTGAATTTTGTAATGCAGAAGAATTAATTGTTATGTTGATTTTCCACACATTATTTTTAGCTTTATTTTCAAATTTAATTTTTTAGCTTTAAACACGATTTTTTTTTTTAGTGTATACATTTTATATGTATATATACATAAGTTATATACCCGAGTCCGCTATATAAAAAATAAATATGTATAATTTTTTTTTCTTTATAAGTTAAAAAAAATCTGAATTTTTTTGTAAATAAAATTTACTATTTATATTACTATTTAAAGTTTAAACGATACGTTTGAATTTGTTTTATAACATCAGTATATAATTTTCTCCTGCTCATCTGGTTTCAACAGTTTTACATAACCAATATGAGTTATTATATGAAAAAAAAAGTACAAGTTTACAGTAGAATTTAAAATCATTTATTTTTCAGGCTCGAATTCTGATATTAAGTAAAAAATCAATACATGATCTATAAAATTGTTCATTCATTATTTAATACGACATTCCATTGACTTTGATATCAAATAGAATTCATTGGAAACGCCCTTACCTTCATTTCCTTAAGGATTAAGTTCTATTTGTAGAATGGTGTTTGTGTTTAATTAGAGGTTGTGTTTCTTTCAAACTCAATTAACTGGTTACTGCAATTAGTCATTTGACCATATTTGCGAAAATCAAGACTTGTTCTCACTAATGATTATTATAATTTTTTTTTTTTAGTATTTTCTTTAATAAATTTCTTGTTATTGGCGGTTATATTTTGTATTTAATTCAGATTTTGTGAAAGAAAAATATTCGTAATATGTATTTCTAATATAAATTTTGAAATATATATGTAAATATATAAAAGATTTATTATTGATTCGTCATTTCATATAATATGACTACCAAACTTTGTTAAATTGTCTATTTTCCAATTTGATTACACGTTACGGGTAACTTGAAAAAATACAAAATGGTGATACCCAAAAGTGCACGTACAATTGCCTTGCCATGGTTTGCCTCTGAAAAGGGACACTTTTCTATTATTGTAATTTAGACAGGATTTTTATTGGTTGCAAGTTTTTGTAAATAAATAACAATTACTGTTGTTCGGAAGCAATGCTTAGAAAGTTCCTTTTAAAAAGGAATGAGTTCTAAGAACTGTCCAGAAGATAATCTAGCATATATATGAAACTTGCAGAGAGAAAAAAATGTATATGATATAAATTTACTTTATTAATTTATTAACACTAATACTATTCAATTATTTATTGTATAATTTTTTTTTCATTTTAATTCTTTATCAAACGGCAAATTAACTAAAATTTAAATTGCCGTATAAAAAAGAAGACAATACAGAATATAATAATAGTGTTATTTTTAAATTATTTCCAGAGTTTTTTGATAGACATGTTCTTTTCGGAATCTTTTTGCATTACTTTAGCAACAGCCATTTCAAAATCATCTTGAGTGACGTGTACACGTCTTTCACGCAATGCATACATTCCAGCTTCTGTACAGACACCCTGTAACATAACAAATCCAATTTTATGTTTTTAATAAATAATTATTTGTAAAAAAAAGAATATAATAATAATTGGTTGAAGACCAATTACAAACATTCAAATCATGTTACTTTGACTTCGGCTCCAGATGCACCTGGCATGAGTTCAGCGATTTTTTTCAGGTTTATACCTCTTGTCAGGTTCATTTTTCTGGAATGTATACGCAGAATATCCCAACGGGCCTCTTCGTTTGGTGGTGGAAATTCAATTTTACGATCAATACGTCCAGGTCGCAATAAAGCTGTGTCCAAAATATCAATACGATTCGTTGCCATGATGACCTAAACGATAATATAAATAAGCATGTTGTATTGTTTAAACGCGTTGGTTTCAACCAATGATCAAACCTTAATGTTTTTTGTTGCTTCGAAACCATCAAGCTGATTGAGCAATTCCAACATAGTTCTTTGTACTTCAGAATCACCACCACTACCAGATTCGATACGCGATGATCCAATGGAATCGATTTCGTCCATGAAAATAATGCTGGGCGCATGTTCTCTACAGTACAATGATTAATCATTGTACACATTATGTAATTGATAAATAATAAAATCATACCTAGCCATAACGAACAATTCTCTGACCATTCTTGAACCTTCACCAATAAACTTTTGTACAAGTTCAGAACCAGAAACTCTGATAAACGTACATTCCGTATGATGAGCAACAGCTCTAGCCAGTAAAGTTTTACCTGTTCAAAACAAGAGTGTAGAATGACATGATATTGGTTATTAGACATGCTTACCAGTTCCCGGAGGTCCATATAACAGTACACCTTTTGGTTGGGCAATACCGAGTGCGTCAAATAATTCTGGATGTTTCACAGGCAATTCAATGACTTCTTTAATTTCTTTGATTTGAGTGTCTAGTCCACCAACCATTTCATAAGTGGAATCTGGTACTTTTTCGACCATCATGAGAGAGACTAAAGGATCTACCTAATGTACGTAAATATACACATACAAAAGTGATTAGTGAAACAGAAATAAAATTGAAACAACAGAATGTTTACAAACTTTATTGGGCAGAATTTTGTGTAATGTGTAACTTTCGTTACGTAATGCTACACGACAATTTGGTGTCACATCATTGATGTCAATGTTCTTGTCAATGTCCACAACAAATTTTCCTTCTGGGTGCACTTTAACAAGAACCTTTTTTTTATCCATTGGCTTTACTACTTCGCCCACATAAGAACCTTGCTCTTGAAGTAATTGTAATTCTTCTCTTAGCAATCTCACTGTGAACAAAATAATAATAAAAAAATTGAGCGGTTTCAAGCATTTTATATTACATAGAATTTTATTCGCGGCATTTGTTCTATTTACATTGTTATTTTCTCGATTAGAGAAATAAATAAATCACAAAATAATATAAATTTAGAAAAAAAAATGTACAATAATCATCAAATTTTATTTGAATCTATCGTGTGAGTTACCTTTAGCATTAAGCTCATTTCTCTGAGCCTGTAAACGCCTGAGGTTCATACTTTTTTCTGCCACGACTAGTAACAGTTCTTCAATTTTAGTAGTGTAATACGATTTAAAACCATCGCCCCTAGAACTATTATTTTGATCCACCTCCATGAACTGAAAACAAAGATTTATTAATAAATACCGTTGTACAATTATTGTAAATTATCATAAGTTTATAGTGTTGCGCTGTACGCTTTACAATGTGTTAAACTTTTTGAATACCAGCGTTAATTATGGAGTTTAAATCGATTCAATACTCACTTCGTGTGGATTGGGCGTCATGATCGGTTCAAAAGTACGGTTCAAAGAAAACAAAAACGGCGAACACTTTGAAACAGTCGAAACGTAATGAAAACGCGATTGTTTCAAAGCTCTCACTATTATTTCACGTCAAAACTTGCTTGTAATGGTTATGATATCAGTCGTCATCGTCTTATAAATTTCACGTTTATATGATTACACTTCTTTTTTTTTCTTTCACCCATGAATTGTCGTTTTGCCGCCTATTTTTTTAAAACCAATTCTCGAGATGGCTTTTTTTTTATTTTTATTACAAGCCCGTTTCAGTTTTCACTACTGGCCCCAAAATTTCGAAATCACGTCCGTGCTTGCGGTATGCAACGAATATTATTACATTATGTACAATTAATTATTTTGGTTTTCTTTTTTTTTGTTTTGTTTCCCGAACGTTTACGGTCGTATATTATTAAATAATTTGAACAAAAATTTTATTGCGACGATTTCTTTGAGTAAAATGATTTCGGATACGTATTGCATATTATGTTTATTATATATTTTTATTCTCTACAAACGAATGAAATGCAATTCATTGATTATTTCTTCTTCTTCTTTAATACAATAATACTATCGAATACTTTTATTATCCGACACTTTTTGGAAATTAGAATAACCATCGCTAATACGCAGACTATTACTATTTCAAATAATATCATTCGACAGAAGAATATCGTCGTATTTAATGTAAATATTGTTAATGGTCTTTCAATAAGTTTAACGATTTGTTAATAATTATTTAAAATTTCTGTTCTACAAGTACGCGGATATAACATTTACCAATCACCAACAATTTTGGATCATCGGAATATTGAGGAGAATTCAACATTTTTATAATTTTTTTTAATTTAGGTATTTCAATCAGATCATGTGTTAAAATCGTTTTTAAATTCACAACTATTACTGAAATATTGTTATAAGAAAACTATTTGAGTATAATTTTTAAAAAGTAAATTATGTTTTGATTTTTGTCATATTATTTTGTTTAGGAATTGTCATGGAGGAAAATCGAACGGTTTTTTCTTTTGTTGTTGAACATGGCCTAAAAAACGAACAACGTACAGTGATAAAGTCAAATCTGATATTTTTTTAACACGAAGAACAATAATTTTTTAGTAAATTGAATCGAATTTTTTTTTGCTACATGCGAGTACAATTTTTCTCGAATTATTTTTTTCTGCCGAAAAACTATGGACACGTATGAAAGTATATTATTGGTCAAAAACGAAGTGTTCGTTTTCAAAATACCGCCAAGAACTACCAACAGAGGATACAGGTGAATATATGGTGTTCTATATAATGACTTTGGATCGAAATCGAAAATGTTATAAAACATTACCGATTTCGCACGATTGAATTCTCATGTCACGCGATTATTATTATTAATTTTAAATTATTTACTAGGGCCGCTGATTGGAATCTAGCCGAACCGACGTGGACGGGTCGTATGAGAATTGTGAGTATGGGTGATGCGTGTACTCTAAAACTTGAAGACCGTAACAATGGCGAACTGTTTGCCAAGTGTCCCATTGATCAGTATCCTGGTGTGGCTATAGAGTCGGTTTCTGACTCGTCTAGGTATTTCGTCATACGTATCCAAGATGAAAATGGTTAGTGATTTTTGGCTTAAATTTAATTACAGTTATAATAGACCCATATGTGTTTTTCACTAGGTCGTGCTGCATTTATTGGCCTTGGATTCGGTGATCGTTCGGATAGTTTCGACTTGAATGTCGCATTACAAGATCATTTTAAAAGGCTTAAAGTGTGTGAAGAAATCGCCAATGAGAAGAACCAACCTAAACAAGAATTAGATCTGAAATTTAAGGAAGGCGAAACGATTAAAATCAATATGAAAATTACTGTAAGTCAAAGTCCATTATGATTATAATCGTTAATTAGGTTTTGATGTTTGAAATGTACACATTATGTTTTTAAGAAAAAAGATGGCACAGAAGGAACTAATAAGCAAACCAAACCTCGACCGATGTCAAACACTGGAGGACTATTACCGCCTCCTCCAGGTTCATCTGGTGTAAAAACCATTCCAGCACCTCCTTCACAAACATCGTCACCGTCGCATCAACCTGCGAACACGAATAATTGGGGTGAATTTACTTCAGCGAATAATACTTCTCAATCGGGTGGAAGTTCCAATCCTAATTGGGTACAGTTTTAAAACCACCATTGTATGCCAGGTAATTAAATATCGGATATTATTATTATACTAAATATTTTTTGTTGTATTAATTATTATTACTATAATTACTATTATTAATTATTTATTTGTTCTATAAATATTCAAAAATATTGTTATAGTGAGTTATATATATATATATATAAAATTCTTTGATAAAACTTATTGTTTAGACAATTTACATCCTATTATGTTTTTTTATGAATATTATTTACTAAAAATAATTAAAAATAGTTAACATATATTTATAACTTATAGTTCACCTATATCGTGATACAACACTTAACCCAACCTTAACTTAACCTAACACGATAATGTATATTATGGTTTAAAATATTTACATTATCTTGTTACCTCGCTAAGAGTTCATAATGGTATTTTAAAACGTGAAACGAAATTGAAGATAATTTCTCGTTTTAATAAAATTGTTTATCCATTATTAGTAAGTGATTCAATTATCCGATACTTTAATTTTATTATTATAATTAATTAATTAAATCATTTATTCAGTATTATGAATATTCTTTATATTGTTATTATTATTATTATTATTATTATTATTATTTATAACAAAAACAGTATTTTAAATTTTAATTTCAGTACTTATTAAATATATAATTAATAAAATAAATAATTGGTTTTTAACATACTTTATGATTACAAGTCATGGCAGAAGAATCTTTATTACATTTGACTCTTGGTAATTGTGTAAAATAAAAATAATTTTTATATCTGTTATGCAATAATAATAATAATAATAATATAATACAAATTATTTATAATATATATTATATATTTTTTTCTCCTATCATTTTATCAATTTTAGCTATAAAAAGTAATTTATCAACATGTAAATTTTGTCTTTTAAACCTATTTCGTTACTTCCAATATTAACTATACAATTTAATTTCACCTAAGTTAAATAATATATGTATATGCATTACATATTAATATGTTTTAGTTATCGAAATTGTTAAAAAAAATTAATAATAATAATTTGTACAGAAACAGTGATTTAATGTTTGAACATTATTTTTTTTTAATTTAAACAGTTTTAAATGATACAAATTATTACAAGAATGTTTTGAATATTTTATCTGTACAAACTTTAATTATTACTCCGTGGTAATGTTGTTGTTATAGTAAGTTGTTAGAATCGACCATATAAATTAAATTCTTTAATAATTCATGTCATATACAATAAAAACGAATAGAAAGACTTTAATAAGTTAAGAATATTTAAACATACATATTATATTATTACATATACAGAATTAAATTTTTTATTATTATTATTAAATTATTTTGTTGTTAAAAAGTGATTTTTTTGTATGAAAATATTTCACTTATTTGTTTTAGACTAATTAAATACGTGTTAACTTTTATTTAAACTCGTTTAACTGAAGAAAAAAAATATATATAGGAAAAAAATTTTACATCCTAATTTATAAGCCTTATTATATTATTGTTTATTACTAATGTACTATTTTACGTGCATCTCATTATGTATAGCGTGAATTTAATCATTCGAAATACTCTATAAATTATTTTATTGGACTAACTAAAAAAAATAAACAACTGAACACACGATAATATAATAATATCTGTATGTGTTGGTACTGTATTGGATGGATTATGTTTTTATTGAAATCTATTATCGTACATAATTTTTATCGTGTAATTAATGTATAAGGGGTAATATTCGAATATTATTAAGAATGTATTATTGGGCTATTTATTATTTAAGAATATAATTTATTATAGACTTAAGATTGAAACAAACGCAATAATTCGGAAAACCAATTTGAAAACACGCACATTAATATTGTACGTGGTGCACGTTAAGCATATGTTGTAATTAACAGCGTCAGATAAATTGTTAGTATTCAGGACTAATAGTAACACAAAATTATTGTGTCTATCTTATATAATTAACATTTTATAAACCATTCCATTTGTATAAAAATTTTTTTTCATTTTTATTATATTATATATATATAGTTTTATATTATTTTATTACATAGAACTATTGTCATTAGTTATGTTCTTTGAGGTATAATAAAAAAATATACGGTTTATTGAAATGCAAGTCGTTTTTTGTATTTACATTTTATTTTTTTTCAAGTTTTATTTGTAGTTTAAATAATAAATACATATTGCGTAATATTGATGAATATTGTAACATTTTCTTTTCTCATGTGAGAATGACATGATGTTGTTTATGTAGTTAAACATTTGAAATAATGGAATAAAATATGGTGTTTATCAAACCATGAATATTTTTCAAATTGTTTCTTTCAAAACGTGTATTTTTTGTGTGTTGGAATCGATGGTGTAATCAGAAACTGACGGTCGGACATATTCTGAAAGTTAAAGGAAAAAAAAAATTATTAATTTTAAACTATACGCGTTTTTCAAAAATTTGTCTTTGATATTTTCAAGAAATGTTTTTCTTTTTTGTATCATTAAAACGACGGCGATATAAAAAAAATCATTTATTTTTCGTCGTTTTTGAGTGCTAAACTGAAAAATATTCATAAAAAATTCGTGATTTCTAAATTAAAAAAAAAAAAACGACCAAAAATCACGTTTATTTTTATTTTTATAAATCGCGCGGTAATGCACATAAATATAGCCACGAACATAAATGGGCTTTTGGGCCATTTCCATTCCCCGTCACTTAATCAAAAGTATCCGTCCGAATATTTGTTACGGAAACGCCACGTGAAAACATATCAATGGTATTTTAAATAAACTTAGCCATACGGTTCTGGGCATTCGGCCACAACTCGGCTAAATATATAGTGCAGTGTTTCGTGTAAGATTAGTGAAAAAATGTCTAGTTTTGTTTTTCCTTTACGCTCAAAAATCAATAAAATTGTCAATTTTACGGCCTGCAGGATGTGTAATAACGTAAAACGGGTTTATAAAAATATTCAAACAACACTGATGAAATATAGACGCGCAAATAAGGAGGCGTTTTAGGGATTCAACCCCTCGCGAAATTTCAAGAAAACGTATAACGTTTTTATTAATCAATTAAACACAAACGGTTTTTGTATGTTCTGTTATTGCGGAAGATCATTTTTAGCCGTATGTGATCATTTTGTCGTGGTCAATGTTATGGAACGTTCTCTCGTGATGTCGAGCACTTACGATTTTTTTTTTCTATAAACTTTTATCGCTAAAATGTTTCGATGCGTTCGACGTTGAGATTAAACCCCGTGAAATTCGGTGGCAAAATGTACTCGACGATGCTCGAAATGTTCATTACTTTATGTCAAATTAGTCTAGCGTAGCGTTTCCCAACCTATTTGACGGTAAACTAATTCCAACCTATATATTTTAACCGTGACACACTTCATTAATAATAGGCGTTAAATACTAACGTGATTGTATATTAGTAAACACTATATACTAGTGAATAATTTAAAGTGGCACGTTTATTTGGGTCGGGAAAAATCATATTTTAACTTATTACAAATATTAAATTTATATATATATATATATGGAAAAAACAGTTAAGTGTATTACGATAACGTAATAAAAATCTAGTGAGAAATTTTGCCCCGTTTCCCTTACATTACACGTTTCCTCCGGGGTCGAATATATAGTTGACAACTGACAAGCACCGCCTCGTCATGTCTTTCAATAGTTCTTCAGTTATAATTACACAATTCATCAAAATAATAACAGATTGCCGCCAATAAGAAAACCGTAAAATGTTTATTATTGATAATCATGACGTTTCTCGGCACACCTGTGAACGGCTCACCGGTCTATCGATTTCCATCCGAACATAAAGTGTCTTTTGACAATTTTTATAGTTACTACTTCGTCTCGGAGCGATCGTTTTCGGTCACTGTATACTGTATTTGCGAAATAATATTGCACAAGACCGATCATAACCGGATTGGTTTTAATAAACATTTATTGAAATGCGATAACATCGATATTGCGGTTGATGAAGAAATTTGAAAATTTGCGAGACTACCTCGTGGACTCTGATTTTGTGTCGTAATAACAATGTTTGTTGAGTAATACGTACAAATATTATGTCTGTTTACATAAGTTTAAAAGCGTACGAACCTCCCTTAGAAATTTTTTTTTGGAGCTTGTCCTCCGTCCTTGCACGGAGGACCTCCACTTCTATGCATACGAGGGATTATAGGTTAAGAAGAACCTATACAAAAGGACAACACAGACAGGAATAATAGTGGTTTTCAGAAACGATACATTTTTTTTTTTTTCTATGAAAAATATATATAATTAGTATTACGATATACAAAAAAAATCCATATAGATATATACAAAAATTGTACGAGACTTCGGATTACAACAAATGCCCGTTCACCAAGGCCTCCATGTGGATTTGGTGGTGGTGTCTCGCGGACGGAACTGGGGGGTCGTCGTGCGATCGGCGGGCGACGGTGGCCGAGCGGCGAGCGGTTCGTCCTCGACGCTGTCGTCGTCGGACGACGCCGCGTTGGTGACGGCGGCGGTGGCGGTGGCGGTGGCCGCGACGGGCCCGGGCGAATCGTGACGGGTACTGCGGGCGAGGTCGTCGTCGGAGGAAGACGACGACACGAGGCGGTGGTTCCGCGGCGGCGGCACGTTCAACCGCCGCACGCACACCTCCAAGTGCTCGACCATACGTCGGCCGGACTGCCGTCGCCGCTCGTCCGTCCACTGTTCCGCCAACAGGTCTTGGACCTGTTCCATGCACTGTCTGTATCCGGCCAAGTACACGTCCGGCGCCGCCGTCGCCGTAGTCCTGTTCCGTTTCAGGTATCTCACCGTCATCTCCAGAATGTCCGCTTTTTCCAGTTTGTTTACCCGGGACAAATCCTGTCCCGCCTGCAGTCGCGAACAACAACAGATGTTATGTACATTACATTATTATAACACGTATCCGTGGGTGGGCGATAACGTATTAAAAGATTTTAATTAATATTATTAAATGATTTCTAGTTGTAATATTATTTATAAATGAATGTTTTTTACATTCTGTTACTGAAGAACATCGTCAGTAATCGATAACGAAAAGACAAAAAAAAAAAAAATCCGAGTCCTTCATCTTTTATTTCTTATGTATATGTGTGGCAAAAATTTAGAGACATATTTTTTTACGGATTTTTATGTACACCAGTACTATAATTGTGTTTCGTCGTATCTAAATGTGATCGTTTATAATTTTCATAAAAATCCGATTATAGAATTTGTAAATTTTTGTTGAAAAAATTAAATTTGTATTGTCGAAAAGGTGGGGGGGGGGTATAGGAAACGTTTCATATTATTCGTATAGTAATTTTCAAAATACACCATTGATTTATTCTAAAATTCCTCGAAACAACTACAAACTGTAGATAGTATAATGTATATGACGCGAATTAATAATATTAATAATTTCTCGACGATTGTTTTCGTTCGTATTATCACCTCTGATTGAACTAAAACCTGCGTAATTTAGTGTATTTTTATTGTCGACTATACGTGTCGTGTGATGAGATACGCGTATACAACATAACCGGTGACGTATATAAGATGTAATAATGTAACCCAAAAAGTCCTAGAAAATAGCTTGTTTAGAATGTTGAAATTTCATTTAGTTTGTGGTGCGCGTCGTGGAGTTAAAATTCAATATTATAAAAAACTTTGTTGTTGTATTCTATAAAAACAATGAAATCACAGCAGAACAAAAATATTGTTATTTTTATAAAAGTCCCTTTGAAAATCTTTCACAGAGAAGAACAAAAATCATACGTCACCGACGAAGGTCCTCGTGTATAAAACAACGACAGAGTCGAAAATATGTCTTTTTTTTCGTATACCAAGCGAATTTCTGTCTCGTATATTTTTTTTTTAAGCCTGACCATCTTAACGGCCGTTATGAAATTGGATTTAAATACAGGGGGAAAAAAGCGTTAATTTCGTTTAATTACACTTACCGCAAAGATTGTAGCGATATGATATATGATTTTGTACATATATATATATAAATAATACTTACGAGTTTTTCAGCTTCCACCACGATTCGTTTAAGTTCGTCCAGACTTTGATTTATTCTCGCCCGTCGTTTTTTCTCCATCAACGGCTTTCGAATCTGTACACAGAAAAAAAAACCGTTTGCATATAAAATACATTAATGACAAAAAAAAAGAAGAAAAGTTATTCTCGTAAATTTTTGTCAATTTCTAAACCGTCTCGGAAATGGTAGAATAATAAATAAAAAGAACGTGTTGTGCGCACCTTCCTCGGCTCGATTAGCTTTCCGGTTTTCTTGTGGCACGTCGAAGTGATCTCGTCCATGTCATCCACGTCGGAAATCATCGTCTGGCACATTTCCCCTGAATCTGCAGTATAAATCGCTATTAAAGAAAATCCTCCTGTATACACTCGTTTTGCACCATAAAAAAAAAAACATTACCTATATTTTAATATATTTTTGTTGGCTGGAAAACAGAAAAAAATTTTCTTCTTTTCCGGCGGCGCGTGTTATGATAATTATTATATTTCACTCGGATTCTGTGATAATGGACCCATAGGGATTTCTGAGATTTATTGCTGCGAGATTTTCGATTGGAGACACGCGACACTACTACTGCAGTCGTAGCACAAGCACATTCGACCGAGACGCGCGAACGAGGAGTACTGAACACAAACACACACACGGTCTGGGTAAACGGGTGTGGCTGCGATGACCGATCGAGGAGGAGAGAAAGACAGGAGACCGCGCGCGCGCACACCCTTAAGAATATTATTATAGAAAAGAGACGGGACGACCGTGACATTGAATAACCGTCTTATTATTATTATTATAGCGAGCACATAATGCGTGTGTGCAGTTGTTGTGGTCCCTATTTTCTTATTTCTCGACGAAGTGACGCGCTCGCGGTGGTGGTGGTAAAAAGAACACGACGAGTGTGTCGGTTTGTATTCGGCCGCAGCCAAGGGGGTTGTTTGGTGGTATATTAGTGCGTCCTTGTCGTCGTCGTCGTGTATATGGAATGTGTAAATGTGTGTAGAGGAGAAATGACGACTGGTCTTCGTTGCGGTTTATTACAGCGCGGGAGGGACGCGCCCACGCCTGTGGGTTTATTAATAATAAAAACAATAATAATAATAATAATAATAATAATAATAATAATAATAATAATAATAATAATAATAATAATAATAATAATAATAATAATAACAATAATAATAATAATAATAATAATAATAATAATAATAATAATAATAATAATAATAATAATAATAATAATAATAATAATAACAATAATAGTAATAATAATAAAATAAATATAAATATTTTTTTTTATTAATTTTTAGTTACAACTTCTATAGCTCAACACTTAAAAACTTACAAATTTATCCTTAAAGCTAGAACTAAATTGCTTATACTTAAATACATATAATTATAGCAATGCACAGATATATTCATATGTACATATATATAATAAATGTCATATATATAATACTAATATTGGAGAATAAAAAGCTCATAGTAGTTAGATTTTATAGCCAGATTTGAGAATTAAATTCAAAATGGCTTTAACAAGGGAAAGATTAAAAAAAGACAGAGCATATATATTTAAAGTCTGAATAGGATTTAATATATGAGAAATTGGAGGAGAAAGTAGAAAAAAAATTTTCAGGGGAAGTCAGTTGGTATGAAGAGCTAGCCAGGAAATTAACAGGTGACGAAAATCGCAGTAATCGTCCTTGTAGTTGGGAAGGGACTCTGATTGAGCCCTAACATAAAAGCATGATAAGGTAGCAGGTTCTTAATCTGGAATATAAAACGATTACTGTACGACTAGCGTTTAGGGACTGAAACCATGGTTCATTAGGCATTTTTGGAGAAATATGTTTAAATTTTGGAGCGTAAGTAACAGGAAGATTTTTCCACTTCTGTTGCCATATCTTGTGACAGCACCTGCGGAGAAGAGGAATAAGATCTGTGAAAGGGCATAACGTAGTTAACATAAAATAATTATTATAATTTTGGTTATGATAACATGAGATGTTTTGTAAAAAAAAAAAAAGGTATTCGACCAAAAATTTGTAGGGGGTCCGCGATTTCTAAAAAATCTTTCATTGGGGGTCCGTGTTCTACAATAGGTTAAGAACCTTTAGGACATAGAAAGAGAACGTCTAAATAAGCGGAAGCAATTCGTTCTATCTTTAACAGCCTTAGTACAATCTTTGTTTCATCAAACTGGTGAGGAACGGAAGTTCTGAAGAGTAACATATTTAGGAATACTTTGAGGAGGTGCACTGATAACAACACTAGTAAAAGCCGAATACGCCGTAATGGGATTATCTGGGAAACTGGTATAGGTATTCAACGGAAAGAGAAAACAATGATCAGTCCGATTTATTAAAATCGAAATCATGATCATGATAAATATAACGCACACGCACACGATTGATCGGTCGGTCAGTATCAAACTAAACACACACTGACAACACGAACAACCTCGTTCGCCTCTGATCGCGGCTGAAACACCGTGTGTATTTGTGTGATATACGCACACGGTGTTTTTGTTGCGATCTCAGAGGCGAAGAACGTCGTTCGCGTTTGCTCGCCGTGGCCACGCGTCTGAGTGCGCGTTGTGTGTGTGTGTGTGTGTGCCGTGAATGAGTAGTTCACAGTTTTCGAACTGCTATTTATATGCGATTATTTTCTTTTACTTTTTTATTGTTATTTTATTTTTATGTTCCATGCACTTTGTTTCTCCTTTTTCTACATCTACATCTATTCCTACATCAGAGCTTTTTTTTTGGTTATTATCCTTTGATGTGGCTATTTTATTCGCAAAGGATGGTGGCTCCATTTTCTCCCTTCTCCCTTGAACATCATATATAACCGCGACTGTTATATATAAATACATAAATATAAATTATTTTTATTAAAGTATATAAAATGGAATATTTAATTTCGTGGTATTTGACTTTTTCAAAAAATCGTCAAGAAAATGCGTTTTAATTTCAAATAAACGCTGACGTTATATTATTATTATTATTATTATATGTATGTCAGGACGCGAATTTTCCGACAGGTCCTTAAGCCCCGGGAAGGTGGATTTATTCGTGTTTTTATTATAGTAAATAATATGTACACGATATTTTATAAATGACATGTGTGTCGTCCACCAGACCGGACGATATAATAAATTTATTATACGATATCACCGAAATAAACCGATTACGTGTGTTACAACGTGCGACGTGCATGCTTTTTGATTTACATAAGTTTTTTCTTACTTTTTTTTTTATTATTATATCTGGTAACGCTTATGTAAATTATATTCCTTCGTCCCTTTTTTTTTTTTTGTCTGTGCTTCGTACACACATATTATATGGACGTTTTTATATTTTTATGCGTCTTGTATATTCAGACGAAAAATACCAGTTTAGATAATATTATATATATATATATACGCCGTTTGCCCATTTTCCATTAATTTATTTTTGTATTTTATAATAATAAAAAATATATATATTGTACTTATATCGTTATAATGACGGCCGTTTTTTTTTTTACGACGTTTCATACTATAATCGGTATACTATAATAATATACAGGGTGTGCGGTTGTGACGGATTGTTTTTTGTTTTTTTTATCCGAGTTTATATGAACAGTGCAAGTACATATTCGAGAAGATTTTGATTTTCGTCAATGGCGTATTTAAGATTTTTTTTAAGGAGAGTGATGACTACAAAAACGTACTTCCTTCACTCGAAATACACATAGGTACGTATATAATTATAATTTTTATACTATTATATAATTCGTATCATTTATAAAACAAAATGTCTAAAGTTTCCTAGGTTTTTTGGCGACTGTCGATTATTCGACGTCCAATTTAATGTTATATAACATCGAATAGCATTGCGAGCTCATTTAACCTATTCTAAAATAATATTTGAAATTTAAATCGTTTGTCAAATACAAAAAAAAAAAAAAAAATGTATAATAAGTAAACGGTAAATAATATATATACCTCCTTCGAAGAGTTTTGTTAAATATGTTTTTGATCTTTTTAAACACGAAAGTTGAAAATTATACAAACGTTCAAGGAAATGATGTTTTCCAATAAAAATGTTATTCTTTTATTGCCTGTTGATATAAAATGATAAAAAAAAACACAATCATATATATATATATATATATGTTAAAAAAATACAAGGGAGGAGACGTATCTTTCTAATCTCACTCCTATGTATAAAATTCTTCGCACAGAATCCGACGACAGAGCCTATTGACGTAAAACAACAAATCTTTGATATATTTCAGTGCGTGTAATCGTGCAGCACTATATTATGCTTCAATCCGTTTTAATCGTTAGCACCCTGTGCATTATTTGGTACGCGTTTCGATCGGAATAAATTTATTTCGAGCCTATGTACATATTAAATATATTCATAAAGGAAAAAACAACGCCGGTTTCGAAGTTCCTATAAATCTAATTTATTTCTTATACAAAAAAGGGCAAAAACCAGTGTACAGCACTAATGCATTCTCTTCGTGGGATGCCTATTGAGATTAAAACGTGAAAACAAGACATATGACTCCCCCTTAGCTATATTAACTCTGCGCACGCGATCATTCTGTCCATGAAATTCACACGTTTCTTTGTCGGGTCATACGGTCCTTTTTCTTTCATCGGATTTAATTAAAATGAAAATCACGAAAACGTCGTGAAACTTTATATTATTTTATACATTTTTTTTTTATTTTTATTATAAAAATATGAAATCGCGCGAGAAAAATAATTTTATTGCCGCTCTAGGCCCGGGCCTTTACAGTCCTATGCGTAAATCCGGTCCTGCAGAGCGGAGCTTCGTTGCGTAATATTATTTATTATTAATAATATAACGCGTATAGAATACATAATTTACCATCAAACGTCCTTACAGTAGTGTACATCATTTTAATATAATTTCTTACAATAAATGTTTAGATTTTAAAAATTGTTTTCGCGCTAAAAAAATAAAATAAACAGTTACATATATTTGGTAAGAATTTCAAAAAAAAAAAATAAAGTACATTTTGTCGAAAAATTCGTAATTGTCACAAAACGATTTTAAAGATTTTTTCGCGTGCATTGTAGTATAGAAGTGTTCTTTTATTCGAATTAATATATGTACAGCCCGAAATTGGAAGACATTTTTCGAAAAACGTGTTTTCCCCTAATCGTATGTATAAAGTTACATATTTCAAGTTTTCGTAACCGTTGTATAGTTTCAAAACGACGAAATCGCGTTTTTTCCGGTAGTTTTTGTAACTTTTTGAAACGTTTTTGCGGGGAAATCGACGAAGATGCTACCCGGAAACAAATTATTATTGCGAAGTGTTCGGAGCGCTCCTTCTTGTAGAATTTTCAGACATAAAAAAGGAACACATCGTTGCACATAATATAAGACCAATCGGTCTTAGAAAAAAAAAAAGTCGTTTTCAAAGTCATACAAACGTCGTCAAGACTTGGAACTTCAGCGGATGCGCGTATCGTTGTGCCCCCGTCGATTCATCAAAAGTACACGTAACATAACACCAGGGGCGTATTTACTTCATCCCTTAGGGGGGGGGGCGAATAGAAAAAAGGGCCCGTCGAATCTGTTGCCAACTTAGAATTATCGAAAAATTATATAAAAATAATAAGTTTTAAATAAAAAAATGTTTTATGACATTTTAGTTTTAGTTCGATTAATTTTAGTTGTCAGTAGATATAGTTACATACACAAGTATCTAGGGGGGGGCGATCGCCCCATCGCCCCTCCCCCCCTTGTATACGCCCCTGCATAACACGGGTTTCAGCGATTAATTTCTGCGGAGATCCGTCCAAATTATAATTTAAATGAAAATTGTCTTATATTAGTTAATAAATGTATTTATACATTATAAAAATAGATGAACTGTCTATTATTGTATTATGTTGGAAAACCCCAGTGTTGAAGAAAATTTTTTTTGCCCGACCAGTTGTTTTATATTTCCTCTCTGTGCTGACCGGGATTCGGTTCGTGGACGGACCGCTCTACTACCACCTGTACGTGTCATACAGTGCACACGCTACGATAAATCGTAACGATCGAATTGTTTCGATTTACCGTTGGCCATAAATAGGTCATTTGTAGCGATTTATTGGATCGGTGTCGGCGTCGATTATCGCGAATCGTAACGATAAGTTTGGAAAGTGTGTGAGAAAACGTAGCAATACGATTTGATGTTTCGTTCGTGCGCGTCGGCTGTTCTGCACGCACAAGGCCGTTGAGTTGACGTTGTCCCGTTTTTCTCGTTCGAGTGGTCCAAGGGAGTTCCGCGACAAACCGACGGCAAACTCCGAGGTCTGAGCGTACCGCGGTCGACACGGTAATACACGTCGGACAAGAAATCCGTAACGTGTAGAACGGTGTAGTACCCGCTGGTTTCGATTGAACAATAAAAAAATGATAGAAAAAAAAAAAAAATTGTCGATCACGATTTGATGAAACCCGGGGTATAACGTAATAATTATTATATACTCGAGAGCGGCGGGATCCGTTAAAAAAAAAATTCATCGTCACAGCGACGTCGCCGCCGTTTATTGCGTGTTGTTCAACGCGCCGCCGTCGGTGGGCGTGTCCCCCTCCCCCCACCCCCCCCCGACGGCCGAGCGTGCGTTACCCGTGGCGAAACGGCACGCCGCGGCAGGCGCGCGCCTGTGCGTGTACCGCGCGATATGACGGTTTTGGGGTAACGATAAAATACACCGTCAGCGTCGTCGTACATGTACTTCTTTTTTTCTCCGGTATATATTCGTTTATTGCATTCGCCATTAACGGTCGATTTTTCCTTTTTTTTTTTTATTTTTTCCCCCATCTCTTTCGCTGACACAAGGCTAGCGCGCGCGCGCGTATTACAAGCATTTCGACGTGAAATCGGAACCTGTTTCGAAATGAAAATCTGGAGGGTCTCGAGGGACGATTACGGGCGCGCGCGCGCGCGTATACACAGAGAGAAAACAGTGAATGAAACGGCCGGAAATGCCGATCCATTCATTTACTGCAACAGGGCGGTCCATCGCAACCTATATATATATTATAGTGTCGTATTCATTTCTCTTTTTTTCTTTTCTCTCTCTCGGCCTCGTTCACCTGCTTTTTTCTCTTCTTCTTCTTCTTCTTCGTTTCTATAACTACATAATATCGGCTGCTACACGCCTGTACTTCTATTGTTGCAATACGTTTTCTTTTTCTATTCTCCGGAACCTGTACGTTATTTTTCGTAATATCTTCTCGTCGTGTTTCTTTCCACCGTATACACACGATTTCAATACACAATACGCACTACTATACGACGCGAGTGCGCACGTTTGCGGGAATACGCTTTCAAATATCGACCAGAGTACATTATTATATAATATGGAAATAACGATTTTGCGCCCCGCGATCACCACGGTGGCGTTCTCGCGGCAATTTCTTTATTGGGTCGTGGATAATTTCTAGACAAATCTCTGGACCACACTGTTCCCTGGTTATAAAATTTGATATTGTTTTTAATAATTACGATACATATACATATATATGGGAAATAAGCGCTACTGTGCTTTGGGCAATCCACTGAGCTCCGGAGAGTCCTCGCGAAAGCGGTGAGAAAATTCAGTTGTGTACGATCAATAGTAACGTATGGATCACAATTAAGGAAACGCCAGGAAGACTGCAGACTATTACACGTATTTGAGAGGAAGAAAGGCGCTAGGAAAAAAAAATATACATACGTATGTATGTATGATCGAGATATGCAAGTATGGACATGATCAAGGACTGACGGGCGTATTCGAGAGAGAAAATAACAAAAGAGAACGAAATTAAACGAAATGAGTTAGAATGGACAAGCCGCGCGCGTGTAGAAAACGAAATTCTGTGATACAAAGAGTGTTATCGAGAAAACCCAAGAAGTAAGAGGACGTTAGGTAGGCTAAGGTTACGTTTACAGAATGGCATTAGAAAAAAATTTCCTGAATTGTCACAGGAGATAAATGACCGGGATTAGAAGGTTTTCGCGATTTTGTCGAAATTCGTTATTTTTATATCAAATCCGACGATTCAGTACGGCGTTGCTTTTGAATTTATGAAAAAAAAAACACACACACACACTATTTAAGTGAACGACTAGCAGTCACTCGCCGCGGCTCGTTATCCCTTTTTTTTTTCTTTGGTCCATCAATACACGAATCGCTTCTACGACCCGCCGGGTTTTCGTTCGAATTCGATGATTTTTTTTTTTTTTTTTTGTTCTTCTCGTATATACGCACAAATAATATTTTTATAATCGTCGTAACAACGTCGTTTTGAAAACGAGGAAAAGTATTGATTTTTTCAACGCGTTTTACCCGGCCGTCGACAATAATCTTATTCTTTGTCATCACGCGCGCGCGTATGTTCTATATTATAATATAATGTTGTCCTCCTGGCACTCCGCCTCGTTCGTCGGCGGCGACGGAATTCGGCATTTTCTAAGACCGCGCGGGGCCGCGTGTTCACATCAAAGGACGCACAACACATTTCGACGACGGATTTTCTGTAAATTTCCGAACGGATAGCGTATTTTATTTTCCCCGTACACATTGTCCGCGCGCGCGTGTGTATATACTCGTATATATAATATAGTGTCACGCGCGCAAAAAAAAAAAAGAAAAAAAAGCCTCTTTACCAGCGCGTATAAAAGAAGGATGTTTCCCGTCACCTACACGCACCAGCTCATACGCGTACGTATTTTTCGCGTGATCGTGTCGCCTTACTTTTGTCAAAAACGACACTTATGTAAACACGAGTTGTAAATGTTCGGCCGGTGTGCGCCTTCGCGAGATCCCGAAATCCAGATAACGTCATTCACGCGGAGTACTACGTAGTATTCCGCATCGCAGCGGGCCGAGCCTCAGGAACGCCGAAACATTATTGTATATCCATTGAATCGTACGACATGACGAATAATATTTATTATTGTTGTTCCCGATTTGTTCTCCGCGGTTTTTGTTCCTGTCCCGTCGGACCCGCGAGAAGACGACAACAAAACAAAACTTTCGCACCGGCGTTCAACGGACGCGCGCATTCCGTCGCGGACTGTGCACACGGCACAATCGGAGCTTATACACGCGTCCTCGATTGATTGCGGCGTAAACGCAGCTGTTTTCTATAATAATAATAATACTCGTGTGCGCTCATAACGGCGGAAAAGAGCGAATGTAAAGTATTAAAAATGAAAATGTGGTGACGAACCGCGGAACGTGTTCGAGTGAATTACTTATAGATAAGGATTTTAGAATCACTATACCAAAAGCAATGACGCAATCGTTTCAAACGATTTTTTTCCCCGGCCCGTGAATAATGCGTTTTGTCGACAAATTTGAAACGGTTATAAAATGGAATTGCGACTATTAGGTTTACGACATTTTTCGAGTACGTCGAGTTGAAGTAACGTGTGTTCGACATTGTTTTAAATTGTTAAAATCAAAAATCACATATGTTTTACGCAATTAATTGCCTTAAAATCTACGATTTCCATTATGTAAATAGCCGAAAATTGAAATAATTTTTTTTAAAGAATTCGTCTCGTTAATTCGGTATAGAGTTATGTATACTTTGTGAAAATTTCACGTTTCTATGATTATTGGTTTCGAAATTACGAAGGAATAACCATAATCGATTTCGATCGAATCGCGTTTTTTTTTTTTACCGTATTCATGTAATTTTTCCGTAGTTTTTGAGTTATACTTTTAGGCGCTTTTGAGAAAATCGAAAAATGATCGCTCTGAAGTACTGAACAGATGCAATTCGGCCAAAAGCCTGTGATGTCTTATCGAAAATTTTATTTTTGAATACAGACATAAAAAAAAAAGTACATCATTGTATGACCAATGTATTCCGCGCTTACGATCTTAAATTTGAGTGAAACGGTTTTTGAGGTTTTTTTATTAAATCCAAAGGACTTGGTATTTAATATGCCGCCACCAAACGCTGTTTTATTTTTATATATTTTTTTGTTTTTTTGGTAATAAATGTACGTTCTTGTAAAAAATACACGCGAAGCATTTTTGTGTCTTCTGTAATTATGTTTATGATTCGCAGTAGAAAATATATAATGCGCGCCGTATACATATATAAAGTAATAACTTAAAATGTAACGATATATTCTTCGATTAAAAAAAAAAAAACAAAATATTGTTTGGTCTTAAATACGAATACGTTTTAAACGTATTGACTACAATAATGCGGTATAGAGAACGTAATAATGATAGACTGTAATTCGTTTGGAACATAATAACGAAACAAGTGCGAATAACAATAAAAAAAAAATACTGTACGGCGTGAGCTGAACCGCATGTTTGTTTACGTTCGAACCCTTTGAAAAATGAATATGTATTTTTTTTTTTTTTAACGTTCGTCGAAGTCGAAGATCGATATCGATCGGGGAGGAGAGAGAAATCCGGAAAGTAAATAACTAATACACCAGCAGACGAAAATGCGTGTAATGGATACACGTTGACAAGAAAGGAAAAAAAAAAATAAATACAATTTGTTACCAGCGCAGACTTGTTCACATATATGGCACGCGCCAATACGTCCTCTCGCGTGTATACGCTCTCGTTTTAAGGGTCCTCGAATTGTTGTGCGCCCTGAAACTGGATCGCGTGATCTTGCCTGATATATTTTACCATGATTTTTCACGTGTACACTTGTAAAGTATGTTTTTTAACGGTTGTTACGAGTATATTATGACGAAACGATTTTTAAATATTCTGATATTTTTTTCCCGATCGGTCGATTTTATGAAATATCGCGACGGTATACGATCACGCGTTAAACAAAACGGATTTGTTTTTTTGTTTTTTATTAATGACAAAACATGTTTAATTAGTTGAAAAATGTTTATACGGTATATATAATTGAATAATATGGCAAAAAAAAAAATTTTCAAACCGGAATCGTCAATTGGCTTCCATATTGTGGGAAACAAATCATTCGTTTTACTGTATTTAATTTTATGTAATTGAAGGAGATAGAATTTGCTTTTATATAATAATTCTCTCTTGTAGTATTCGCCTTCGCCTACCGTTTAATAATAACAATAATAATAATAATAATTACCTACCTATATTTAAAGCGTATACGTAATACGAGTTTTTAAATATTTCGGAGCGTTTATCGCCGCGATATAGCAATCTTCTTATATCGAACGTATATCGTTCCAACGTTTGGGTTTTCAGGTTGCACAAAGTGCGTATTATATTGTTACTATATAATATACACAGTTTATCGGATGAACGTTTTATTTTCATTTGGTTTGACAAGACGATGGAATCGATTTGATTTTTATCGAACGTCCTCGGGCTACGCAAACACAAAGAATACGTTTCGGATTTACAGCTGGTGAATATTCTAATTTATTATATAATTTATATTAAATATATTATATGCTCGTGTGTAAACCTTACGTATGTGTATGTTGTCCGTTTGAATAATGACTATTTTTTTTTTTTTTTTTGTTTTTTTTTCACGATTACACGAACCGATACTAATATAGTTAATTAGTCTTTCTCTGGTTTTTTTTCTTTTGTTAAAACCTCCCTCCTCCGGCTATAGGATTAAATTATAGAATCGTTTATAATAATTAATAATTATATATAGATAATATTGTAGTGGAATTGTGCGTGTTATTAAAAATTACTCGTCCCCCCCGGGGCAACACAAATATAACTTTCCTCCGACACCAAAAATTTATTACGAACTATGAATCAACACACTTTATATGAATAATAATGTTAATTATTGATATTTTTAACTACTGCAGTAGGCGATATAAATCTAACCTAACAATAATATAAATCTCTTAAACACACTCGCGTGTCACAAAACAAAAAACTAAATTGAATTTATTTTTTGAAAATATTTTTATTTAATCCGTTACCGATTCGATATAATAAATTATATAGGCGTTGAAAACATTCGTATTGTCAATGAATGCGTATAATTCTCTCTATTTCCTATAGTCGTTATTCAATACACGTATACTGTTAGGAGACGGTGTACAATATTATTGTGCAAAATGGTCCGTGCAAAATCAGCCTCTGCGGTCCGAGTTGAGTTGGGGGGAACCCACTGCTCTAGTAGATAACGGCGTATAAATGGTACAAATCGAGCGAAAAAAATCGTATACGAGTAAAAACGATAACAATACTAATAAAAACTTTAAAACAAGGCTTTTGACTTTTCTTGTTTTAAATTCTGTAAATTTGTCGACGAGATTGTAGTGTATAATACTTTGTGTGACGCGTACCCTAAACCGTTACTCGCATCGCGCATATCGATTTACTTGCATTATGTAATTTATCGTTTTGCGATTACTGAAATTTGCATTATATTATTATTTTTTTTTTTTTTTACGTATTTTTGAAAATATTTAAGTACGTAAAGGAAATTCATTTTTATAAGCGACAACATGTTCGATAAAGTACTGAAATTAACAAATCTATCTCATTTTTTTTTCGTCTCTTCTCCAGCGCCAAAACCCCTTGTACTCAAAAGCGCAAAACCCTGCTCGTTCTTCTCATATATAAGGACGATTCCGTATTATACACAATATTATACATGACGCATCACCGCGCCAACACTCTACGCGTTCCGTTCAATAAATAACAATTATTGTTGTTATAATAAATGCGCGCGTATTTCTCGTTCTCCGAAATCTAACACGATTCTCGTTATGTATTTATACGATCTCGCGCGACGATAACAAGAGCTGTGGCGGCCGCGCGGTCGAGTGTGTTAAAAAGACGAGCAGATGTTCGTCGACTTTGCGACTCCCGCGGGTCCGTGGCTAATAGACGCCAAATAGGACCAAAATTGTGTGTGCGTGTGTGTCCGTCCATTCAGTGTATATTTGTCAAGTCAATAATAAACCCCGTGGGCACCGGCTGCTGCGCGGGGTGGGCGGTCACGCGAGACAGCTGCACGTTTCCTCGGTGCGCGTATCTCGAAAATAATATATTATAAACGCGCGCTTATATTATACACTCACAATAATAATAATAATAATAATAATAATAATAATAATAATAAATACGCGCTGAGACGATAATGCGCGATGGATCGACGACAATGACTGCAGTAAATCCGAAAGGAAGAGAGAGAAAAAAAAGAAAGATTTTAAAAACCCCTTATACGCGTAGGTATGCGTAGAATTCCTGTTTTTTTTTTTTTTTTTTGCGACACTCGTCATTTCGTTATTTAGACGAGCTCCGTGGTCCGGCGTATATATAGCTGCAGTCTTTTTCTCTCTCGATGGATTGGCACAAATAAATTCCCACAACAAGTACTACACGCTAATTTCTTATTTCAAAATGTCCAACACAGTCGCGAGAAATTATAAATTATCTCATCCTTCCAAAATACTCTTGGGATGTTTAGATACGACAGTGCAGGTACAATCCAGATTCCCTCCTCGCGCCGTTGAACACAACATTAAAAAAACGTTAATACGTATGGTTTTTAATTGACTTTTTTTACCGCGGTAACGCTGTTCTTTTTTTCAAATATTTTCCGCGCACCCGTTATCGGATTACAATTTTGAAGAAGAGCTGAAGTCACAGGGTTTGTAAGTGAGTAGTTTTTTTTTTTTTGCTTTAATACTCTCGAATCTAGAGCGGTTTTCGCCCCCCTGCAATCATTTCGGATTCGCCGGATACGTTTTCTTGAGTCGCTCCAAGACAACTTTGTAAAACGCCTGCGATTTACTACTGTCTGCAGCCCAGAAGGTCTCTTGCAAGTATACAGTTCGCCCGGATTTGTACGTTTCGATCGTTTTTTTTTTTTTTTTATAGATTATCGATATTTCGACATCGTTTTATTATTTAGGAGAAAAAATAATGATTTTTACCATGAAGAGAGGAGGGTTTTTGTCTTTTCAAAGGGAGAGGAGCCTCCCCGGAAGGGGTGAACAAAATACGGATACGTAATTTGGCTCCCTCCCAATTCTTTGCTAATAATGACGCCTCTGTATTTATATCGTGTACCGTATATAAATGTAAATATTTCAAAACATTATTTATAAACAAGAATTTATGTATAACGAGACATTTAAATGGAGTTATTGCGAATGTGTTCCGTGCAATTATTAATAAAAAGCGTTGTAGACTGCGGGATAAACGAAAAACGGTCGTTTCGAAACTGATGATTAAATAAATCGAACAAAATAAAATCAATATTGGCGCGTAAAAATTAAATCTAAATACACGTATTGTATAATATTAGAGTCCCTAACCTGTATTATTATTTTTTACGATGGACGCGCGTATATTGTTGTATAACAAACGGATAAACGACCGCCAGTTAACGCGCAATAAATCACACACACCTAACACATCGTATTTATATAATCGTCTTTTCCCGCATACGCGTGCCAATAAATACGTACATAATAACAAACGCGCACATACATTATAGGAGGTAGAGTAGAAGAAAAAAACGTCGTGAATTCAGATTGCGTGCAAAAAAAAAAAAAAAAATCAAAATATCAAAACATCTACAGTGCATGCAGATACATCGGGGGTACATAGACATGCGTCTTGTGGCTATTGATGGATTCAATCGACACAGGAGTGTCAAAATAGCAACAGAGGTTACATAACAACAGTTTCGTTCAAGACGTAGTCGTGGTAACATTCTCGGTGTCTCGGATAAATCATCGAAATGACTCCCAGACATAAGCGTGTCAAAATGTTTCGAAACTCCGATGATAATCGTACGATATTGTCATGAACCCAACCGCTACCGGTGGCGAGCGCTGAACTCGTTTTAGGGTTTTCGTCATATTTTACAAAGTACTCCGCGCACTCGAGACGCGTAATATATATTCGATTCGTTTAATCCCCCAACAGTATATTTCGTACCCTTTCTGGGATTAGAACCATAACTACGTTACGATCTTTCAGAATTTTCCGAGCACCTTTAATGATGGCCGGGGACCAGTTAATATTCGTGATCGTTATCGGCCGCGCCTCCGCAGCGGACTTTTGGGCCTCTACGGTCGCGCACAGATTTCACGCGATTATAATCTCTCGAAGGCTCGTCGAAAACGTTTTCTTCGAGGAAACGTGCGCGTTACAATACGTACGGACTGCAACAGTTATTCGCGGTACGTTTAATACTAATAATAATAATAATAATAATAAAATCTGCTAATATAACGCGGCCCGCGTTGGATTTAAATGTATTTATGTGCACAACCACCTTTGAACGTTTAAATATTCCGCGGGTCACTGTATTAAGAAAACGTGTCGTTTTCCGTCTTTTCGCCTCGTTTTTTCTTTTCTTTTTGGTATACATACCGCGACGGCCCCCGAGCAACGCTAATGCGTTCCGTTCAAGCGACGTCACGCGTCTGCGATTGTTGTTAGGTATCCGCTATAGAACGCTGTGCTTACCATCAACCATCGTATTTATTATAAAATACATACGTTTGTGTATATTTTTAACGCCAATAGTGAAATGGTATAAAATGATTCTTATACCTCCTCCCCCGTCCACGTTAGCCTTTTGCACGCGGCCACCGATTCGCTCGCGTCCTGTAGTGCGCAGAGTAAAAAATAAAATATTTTCGTTTTTTTCCCTGCACTACACGCACACCAGGAGCGTCATTTCGTTTTTTTTCTCTTTTTGTCGGGTGTACAAATAGTTTCGAGCAGACCATTCTGACATTTCACGAGGCCATGTCAACAAATAGATAACTCGTGATCTAAGTGAAAAAAGTGATTGAAGATCTTGTAAATAATTAAAAACCGAGCAAATTTTAGATAAAAAAAAAAAAAGATTATTTATTAAAATAATTTGCGAGTTCTCAATATTACAATAATGTTATATTGTATATGAGTAATAAAAAAAAAAAATGTTTTTATTTGTCCATTACTCAATTACTCAAAGGCGTATATACGACAGTAATTAATGTTTTAATGTATAAAATCGTTGGCGTTTCAAAACACTTATGGCTTCAGGTTGCGCGCATGTACGAATCGCGTACAAAAACGCGATCTCGGTCGTCTCTGATAATAATTTTAATCAAATAATATATAAATAATAAATAAAATAATCCGTTTCGCATCGAAATCCGAACGTACGTCGTTGCATGCAGTGTATATCGGATTCGTCGAGACAAATATGTATTATTTTTAAACGAAATAAATGATTGGTTTGAGTTGGCATGTGAAAAAATATGTAACACGAGACGTCCACAAACTTGGCCCACCCATTCGATTCTTTTTTATTTAATTATTTATTTATTATTTTTGCAAATTTAATGCCAATGGTTTGTAGATTTATTTCCAAAGTCAGCAAATCGTTTTCCAAAACGTACACGATTTACGGTTTTTTCATACGCGGATAGCCGCGTGGCCGATATATTCACGCGTACAGCCCACCAACTACTAACTAGCGGCGGATCAAGAAATTTGCAAGCAAAAAAGGAAATTTGCCGCCTTTATATTTTTTTGTTTTCAACCGACGAAATACTTTACTTTTCACTCGTTTTGAAAAATTATTACACAGTGCAGGAAATGTGGCCAGTAAAAATTTACTTTTATTTGGTATACACGTATGTCTACGCGGGGCGTACGGGCCTAAATGGATAAATGTACCAATCGATTATGAAAAAAAAAAAAAAAAGAAATGCGTAAAGCGTAACAGTTGTAAAGTGTAAAACATTAGATTTGAAAATCGATTGTCGACATTAATTTCTGGAGTTTCTCGCCTGCTAAAGGTCTCAAACACGCTTATGCGGTGTTCAACGTTTTCTTTCAAAATTCCGTTTTCGAAAAAAAATGTAAGCAAAAAAAAACGTCGATCGGATTATTGTTTTTTTTCATTTCGTCTATTCTAATATAAGTTTTGGAATTCTCGCGAAAACGTTTTTTTCTTTTTTTCCATTTCACAGAATGTTCGACGTTACAATAATAATAATAATTAATTATGGATACCGATATTGATTATTGATGATGTCTATACTCGTGTGTAAATATCGATGAGAACGTCTCGTTTCCGTTTTCTGTTCCGAGTCGTTCCAACACAGAGGGGAGAGGGGAAAAAAGGTTTTTTTAATATTTTTCTCCGCCCGAAGCCAAAACGCGACTTCTTTATGCCTCCGTCGTTTTTGTGCGGACTAACGTAACCGAAACAATCGTCCGCCGTCGTCGATCATATCCCGCTCGTTAATCAATATTATTTCTCATGGTTTTTCTCGTTCCGATCGCACGGAAATCGTCCGTGTTGCCACGACGGTCTCCTCGAACTACGCACATTACCATCATCCAATCGGTTCGAGGAGTATATAACGGAGGAATGCGCGTGATATTCACATACGAAATCGTTCTATTCATCAACAATAAAACCTCATACGATTTTTTTTTTTTTTTTGCAGGAAACAAAATATAGAATATTACGTACGAATGAATAACACTATTATTATGCCGATTTGCGGGCGCTTATACAATATTATAATATATGTCCATTATACGTTTAAGTATACATTATATATTATATAATAGTAGTCGAATTTTTACGTATGAGGAAACGTGAGCGGCGACGTGCTGGAGACGAGTACGCCGAGGGGGTGGTACACACACACATATAGAGGGAAAAAAAAGAAGACGAAAAAAAAAACGTCAGTTTTCGAGTCATTTGTCCCTCCTCCCCCCCCTCAACCCCTCGGCACGAGCAGTTATTATATTAAATATATTTATAACGTCGTGAAATTTTTCCCGTGGCTATCGTCGTCGTCGTCGTACGTACAATATAATACGCGGCATATATAGCAGCAGCAGCTGTTTCCCTCCGCGGTCAGCCTTTTGCTTTTCTGACAGCATTTTCCGCCTCGTCGCACTCCGGACAAACAGTTTATAAAATATCATTTCGTTTTTAATAAAACCTATATAATAATATAATAATACACCGTGTGTGTGTGTGTATAAAAACCGAACAAACGAGCCATATAAAGCGTATATTATACGCGCGCGCGCGCGTCCTTTACAAATATAATAATTGCTGTCGCCGTATGGGAACACCTGAGAGCGTATACCGCGTCCGCCGTTGCCGCCACCGGCGCGAGTCGGTTTTCTCTTCTTCACATATTTATATCGCGGTGCACTTCCGTCGGTTCTAACGTATCATACGGCGCAATACTTAAAAAAAAAAAATCGACACGGAATTCCAAAATAAATGTGAAAAACGGCGATTAACAAAAAAAATAAAAAAATAAATATACATTAAATGTAGCTGCCAGAGTTCTTTAAATCACAAGAAACCTGCACTGAAAAGTAAGACCAGTTTTTGTTTTATTCAACGAAAAATCTTTATTCATTCTTCCAAATCCATTTCAATGTAATCCCTTCACTTCGTCGTCGTCCCCCATCCCCGGACGCAATACACTTGCGTCAACGTTTTTTTTTTCCTTCAAACCTCGAAGCACGCCAAATGGTTCCGGTACGGCCTCATTTAATCTCTCTTCGATCCTGCACTCAAAACGGTGTCCCCGGAACGGTTTTTTGAGTTTAGAGAATTGCCAGAAATGACACGGCGATGGATCAAGCGGATCCGGTGGTCGTTGGAACGCCGACGGTCCCTTTCGTAAAAATTAAGCGTTTTTGTGCGCGTGCCCGAGTTTTTCGTCTCGTGTACATTATACCAATTACGTATAAATAATACGCATGTCATAATTATTGAAAATATAATAAATAACGTGTGTACGTTTAAAAAAAATTCGTTTAACCGTCTTTTCGATTATTATCATCCGTCAAGGCTCAACATCCCGGTCCCGAGACTGACGGATGAACGAGTACGCTGTACAGTGTAATCGATATTCTCGTGTAACGTGGAATTTGATTTGGCGCAACGCGAAAATCTAATAATATCGTTATTATAGAAGATCAAAACATTTTTTCCCGGGTGCACTGGACGTATAAAATAAAATTAATTTCGTATATTACGACGTCTTTTTGTCTCGATTCCGTATGTATATATATATGTTTTCACTTCGGTATACTCCTTGAATATTAATACCGAGTGTTTGATATTTCGTCAACGATTCGTATCGATATTATAACGTAGCGAGTACACCAATCTCGTCGATAACATTTATGACCGCAGTTTTATCAAATTCGGTCTTTTAAAGAGTTCTCCCGGCGGGCATTTTTTTTTTTCGTACGTGTTTTCGCATTTTTATTATTTTTTCCACACGCGTATCCACACACACACACACACACAACACACGCGTTTTGTTGTTAATACGCGGGTCGTTATCGAGCGAATTTTTTTTTTTTTGCTTTTTGCTTTTTGCTTTTTCAGCCGGCTCCGTGTACACATTGTGCAGTACACACACGCGGCCGAAATTCAAAAAGGTCATCAGATCTCTTTAAGCGTCGGCATCGGCGTCGGTGGCTGTGGCGGTCTGCGCCCCGTAATCATCGACGACGAAGAGAGCATGTGCAAAAACCGTGTCGGTACGAGTCAAAGAGACCGTCGGCGCGCGTTTGCTGATCGCTGGTGGTGGTGCCCAGCAGAGTATTATTATTATTATTATTTTTTTTTTCGTTCTCTTATTTTTTTCTCCTATAAATATTGCTGCAATATATCGTCCGTCGTACATGATGCGGTATTGTGCGTATGCTATATCGTTTTCGGGACGACCGATAGAAACAGCGAGCGTATTATTATTTATATAAATATTAAATAATATTCCGTGTGTAATGATAACCGGAGGATACTCGTTTATGTACATACGTGCAATAATAATAATAATAATAATAATATATTCTAAAATATAGCGGCGAGTACACGCGGACAGCACGTGCCTAATACATAATATTGCGTATCGCGTCGCGCGCGCGCTTGTTTGTTCGAGGAGTCGAATTACGCGCGCGCCATAATCGTATACTATACCGTACGCGCATTTAGTAATACGTATAACAGTCGGTTAAAATAATAATTTTTCACACTAATTAGTGTTTTCGTTAATTATTTTATATCGCCTCCATTATCGTACAATAAGGTACGCGTTTTAAATATTTTAACGCGTATATAACACACACACACACACACGCACAAACGCACGTCCGCCCGCCGCCACATGTTGCAGCGCGTCTCGACTTGGCGCTCGAATCGTAACAAACAATTATTATTGTATTTTTTTCGGTTTCGTTAAACTCTAGCGTTTTCGTTTTTTTTTTTATATTACTTGTAATATTTTAGACATATTATTATTATTATTTAACGCATTGCGTTGTGTATTGAGTATTCGTTCATCTGCTGCAGTATAAATACAATATTGAACAATTATCTGTTCAGGGCCGGATTCAAGTATGCGGTGGCGGCTTATGGACGGAATTATGATTTCGAGGTCTCCGAGATAAATAAACGGGATGATACACACGTGCTTTGCTTATTAAACATAACATTTAATGTACCAATATTGTCTGTAGTACTGTTTACCTCGTTTAATTTACTCGAATAATAAAAAAAAAAAAACGATCAATATAATATCATATTATTATGGATTCGCGTTATAAAATACGAATTGGTAAAAAAAAAAAAAAAAAAATTAGTGACTCGAACATAAAAATAATAATATTCTATATAAGTACAATAATTGAAATTAAACGCTCGCGACTTTTTTTGGATTTTATTTTTACGAAATCTCCTACGCCATTGCATGTCTATTTGTTTGATGAACATTTAAATTTCAAACAGAAAAATAAATTTTCATTTTTTATTATCTCTAACTGTAAAATAATTACAAAAGTGTGAGCACACTCAGCTCTCCTCCCCCTCTAAATCCGGTACTGATTCTGCTGCTTTTGCGAACAAGAGGTTTTCAAAATAACAAAAAAAAAAAAAAAATTAATACGAAATAGATTGACTGACCTTGCTAAATATACAGCTTTTATTAAGAGAAAAAAAACGTTGAAATCCTACGGGCGAACAACCGAAATACGCAATTGTATATAACAAACATATGTTTTTTTTTTTTGTAAAGCCGAGAAAAATGATTTTTTTTTTCTACATTACAATTCGCTGTAAGTATTTTATATTTTATGACGTCTCATTAAGTATCGTATCGAAAATTTTATTATCCATTACGCATTGTTATGTAAAAAAAATACGTCTTTAAGTACACGCAATCGTATAAAACAAATTTTTATTTATTTTGTAACAGAAAAAAAAAATTAATATATATATATTTTTTTTTCTGATATATTTTAGAGAATTTATATACAACAGTATATAAGTATAGCGCGTGCACGCGTTAAAAAAAACAAAACTCACTCTAAGAGGAGGGGTACAATAGTATCGATTTTATTTTGAAAAATTACAAAAAAAAAAACAATATTATATTATGTAATAAAATTGTAATACCGTTTCATATGCACGTAGTGTATAATTCAACGGTATAATGAACAGCGATCGAGTAAAATATAATACGGATTTTCGCGCAGTTTTATTACACAATCATTATTTTCCATTTTTTCTTTCTTATTCTCGCCAGCCCGCGCCTCACACGATATTGTCAGTTGAGATTTCACGAGATTCTCCTCTCTAATTTTGAATCGAAATGAAATTTCAACGTGAATCTCCCACGGATGAAACAGCAGTGTGAAGTTATATTTCGTACGCGTTCCACCTGAGGACCAGCTATTTCGTATAAAAGGGGGATAACGCGCGCGAGTACGCGTAGTTTTTTTTTTTAATTCAATACAATTGGATACAGCGCGTAATCGAGGCGTGGTTAAATTGGCGCGGTTATTATTATTATTATTGTTATTATTATTTTTTTCTTTGGCGCCAGCAGATTTTCGCAGGTGGCCATCGCAGCGGCAAACGATATTTTAAATAACAATAAATCGCACATAAACGATAATTTTTTATTATAATAATATGTGCATATATAGTACCGAAACGACTAGGAAAATCCGTGACGATTCACTTAGAAATTACAATACGAAATACTATATTATGCGGCGATCACGATAATACAATTATTATTTTCAGTATATAATTGACGATTATTATTATCAATGAAATAATCAATAAATACACGCGGTATGTTGTAAATTGTAATTAATTTAACTTACCTACTCGTTATTTGATATAAAATCGTATTGACGAAAAAGAAAGGAACAATTACTGTATACTTGTTTCGCGCGTAGTTAAACGAATATTTAAATATCGTGACAAAATCACGATTTTCACAGTTTACAGTTGTATTGGGCAATTCTTTTTCTTTTTTTTTCTCGCCCCGAACATGGGGTGTCTGTGAATGGTTTATATAAAAAAAACTCGCACGCGCAATTCTCGGATTGTAGAAAATATTACGTTCTATACAGAAACTAAAAGGTGTTTAAAGCTAGAGTTTTCGTCAACACGACATACAAAAAAAAAAAAAATTGCATTCGATATGTAAACATAAACGCGTGGAGACTTCGACGTTTGCAGATTCATCGACCGTGCTGCGACGGTAAACTTATTTAAGACGATTTTTTTGTCGTTTTATAAAATAATACATTTGGAATTTTTATTTTCTTTAACTAACACCGGCGAACGTGAAAAATATAATGTAAATAAATACTATTTAAAGCCCAATCGAAAAACCGAAATACCCGCCGACGTTCGTTTGAAATGACGCGATTATGTTATATTATAATTGTTATAAGTGCGTAGAAATCAAAATGGAAAATGACGCGTACATTATTGTATTTATATGGACGATACGCGGAATGTTTAAATCAAATTTTTTTTTTTTAATAACGCGCTGTTTAAATGACGCTTGAACAAATTACAATAAACGAATTTACATTATTGAATATTGCAATGCGCAATAAATAATACAGGCGCAGTACGCGTTTTTTTTTTTTCTGTTCTTCTTAAATATTTTTGTACAATGTTGGAACTGCGTATATCAGACGACTGACGAATAAGATATGTTATTGCAGTATAGGTCGAGACCACGACGGAAATTTATTTCGTATGTGTGAATTTTTTTTTTTTTTTTTTTTTTACCATAGCGTAATTCAATATCTGTTGCCTGCCGGTACGTATTGTATAAAATTTTTTTTTCCACCGCTGTAAATCATTATACACAATATTATATTATGTATTCTTGTTATTTGTATTATTATATTCCATTCCGTATACGCCGTTATGCGACAGCGGTTTTTATCTCGCGTGCGCACAATCACGATAAAATAATATGTAATAATCGACGACGACATCTGATACGCGAATGCGCGCAGGCCTGTTGTCGAACACAGGGTTTGTTCGAACAACACGCATTTCACGTAATTCTAAACGAAAAATGCGCGCGGCTCAGAAATGCGCAGTTATTAACGCAATCGTCGTTATAATATACGGCCCGGAATCGTTACGCGTCGGAATGTGTAATAATAATAATAATAATAATAATATCTTATTTATTGGCTGTACGCGAAAATGGCAATGGAAAAGGGTATAATAAATACCAGTGTCGAAGACGCCGATGTTAAGAAGATAATGGAAAAAGAGACGAAAACGGATATGATTCACATTTCATAAAACACGTTTTATGATGAATAAGAAGAGAAGACACTCATAGAGTCCGTGGGCTCTATGAACGCAGCGAATTATTTAAATAATAACCACGTGTAAACGAATTAGAATTTCGCATCGAGAACTTTTGGCAGGTGTTTTATGGCAACGGAATTCAGGTGTTAGATATAGTCATAGATCACTTTAAACTTGAAAAGTGTACTGCGGTGTAAGAATCGGTACGTTCAGTACAACAACTCCTCTGACACCGTCCTCTGGTGATGGGTATATTAGTTCACTTGCTTTCCAATACGTACGTATCATAAACAGTGTTTACTGTTTATAATTTTTTACTTATATTTGTCGCTCCTTATTTGTCTCTAGCTCCGCGTGGCAAAAAAAAAAAAATAGTTCATCACGCCGCTGTAGACTCTTACCACCAACACGGCCGTCCAGGGTCTTCAGCAAAATACCATGTCTGTTCGGCAAATTTCTCGTAGCTTCTTCGAACCACGTATTGTACATATTATAATGATTTTTAAACGGAAAACGAGACGATTTTCGGTCGTTTTGTCGACGTACGACGATATTACTTTTTCGACGTTTATTCGTTTTTTCTTCGATTCTTCGGGAAAATCGAAAAATTAAATTCAATTTTACAATTCGTTTTTCGTATTGCACTGTATCATGTGGGAACGATAGCGGCTCCTATAATATACCACGTTCACACACATAATATCGTACCGTTTATATGATAGAAATATTAATACTGGAGCTCTTTGAACATCACGAGCCGTCGCCGCCGGTATGTGTGATTTCGTACTCTGAAATATAATAATAATAATAACAAAAAAAAAAAGAAAAAAAAGAAGCGTTCGAGGCGAGATCCGAAGCAAAACTTCACGGTCGACTTACCCTATAAAACGCACGCTTGTTCAAATAACGCGCGATTCGTCTTGTACACACGCGCGCGCGCGTATTATGTGTTGTACGATACGGCCGGGAGTCGTACATACGACGCGTTTTGTGAATAATAATCTCCGAACAACAAAACGCTCACACCCGTTGCACGCGCGCGCACACACATAATAATAATAATAATATTCGATGGGTTATAATATTATAATATATCCGTAATGCGCGCGCGATCCGTGTCACGTTACACCGCGCATCCTAAAAAGACGTTCGCACAAAATAATATTTACGGTGACCTAACCCGTACGGCCGAACCGAGCGAGTGTGACCGAAAACTTCCGCCGAAAAGCTTCATCGATGCGTTATAATAATAACACCGCGCTCGCACCCCGCCGGTATTCTCGCGTCCGTTCTCACACCTTTACGAGAAAAATAAAGAACCCGTTCCCGACGACGCGCTGTTATCGTTCTCTCACGTCATACGACCGAGTGCACTACACACGTTATGTGTCGTATAATAAGAGTATTTTACGAACTCTTATATGGCAAGCATAATAAATAATAACGCGCGTGTGGTTTCCTACAATCCTCCTCGTTCACGCCTCGAAATCAATAGCGGCGGCAACGGTTGACTGCCCTCCTCCCTCGATTTCACTTCTTGTGAAAACAACCCTTTGAAGCTACCGAAGAAATATGTTTAACGTACGGTATGCGTCGTCGTCCCTACGGCGGCAGCAGCAGCAGCAGCAGCAGCAGCAGCTACGAATCCGCGCGGTTCGAAAAATGTCGAATTTTTTTTGTTTTTCTTAATCAAACCTGAGACACGCGTGTAAACATAAAAGCGTGCGAAGTTAAAAACAAATACGTCTTTGTCGTAACTACACACATTACGGGGGTTGGTGTGCAAAATTCGATTCGTTTTTCTCGTTGAATAAATCACGACGTTATTATTGACGTAGTAGTTGGCCTTCTTCCCCTTCTGGACAGTTAAATTTTTAAATCGTTAAAAGTGTGATTTTTTTTTTTTTTTTTTTGCCACAGGGTTCCGAGTATGAATATATTATTGCGTTATGAAATTATTCAATTTAAAATTTCTTACTAAATCACGAGGGCTATGTCAAAATCAATCTGTGTTTACAATTCATTACACACGGGGACACTTCGGTGACGCGTTTCTGTATGTCGAAACCTGTACATTATTCTCTTATAATACGCCAAGTTTCGACCGTTTTCGTTCGATATTGTTCTAATACACGCCGTAACAACACGGGGAATAGAATCTCCCGTCGCCTGTGAGGTGCGAAATGTAATTCGTCTTTTGCAAAAGCCGAAGGTAATAGCGCGCGACTCAAATTCGTCGTCGGTTATGTGTTGTTTACGGCAATGTGATGAGTGACGGTTCGGTACGTGATTGGTGTAGACAATTTGATAACGGACGCACAGATGTGCACAATGAAGACCTGGACTCAACGGGCACAGAATTTATGGTAACCAAAGTTTTCAGTTACGATTCTGTGCAAAGCACTTCGAGAAATTTCGGAAAATCTCATTTGAAAGATCTGAAATCGTAAAACGCCTGTTTTCTCGAACGAATCGATCAACTTGGTGAACCACATCTTCGGTTATGATCGATTTGTGCCTTTGGCCTCCTCCATTATACACATCTGTGTGCGTCCGTTAGAAAAAATATTTCTTATAGATCCGGGGTAATACGGTTATTTTCTTTTAGATTTCTGATGATTATTTATTTCTTTGCGTACGACTTTTCGACACGTGTTTTTACACACGTGACCGTTTCCCGGTAACAAATTTTCCCGGGGTTGGTACTTTATAGGGAGGTCTTTTTTTCGATTTTTTCAAACGCTAAGCGATAAAAAGGCGATGTCGTTAAAATCGCGAAAATAACGGTTTTACACAGTATATGCGTATAGAAAATTTTCTATTTCTTCCAATTTCACGCCATTTATAGGAATCATTAGACGTTCATGTCTTGTTTATGTACATAAAAGTGTATTACTTTATTGGTTTTAAGGGCTGAAAATTGTATACGACATTGGGTTCCTTTAACTATGTTTGAAAAATCTTGAAAATCCTTAGTGACAATTTTTTTTTTTGTTAACGTTTTAATTGCCGAAAGTCTATTTTTATTGGAAGACTTTAGTGATTCAACGTCTTCGGATCGGGTCGTTTCCGCCAATAATTGCAGCGATGAGCGTATAGGTAGACAATTAACAGTAGTCTTCCCTGTTGATAAATATTAACAACAACCGATTTTTAATATTTCCCTTTTTATTATTTATAATATAAACGAATATTAACTAACCAAATAAATCGATACAATTCCGATTGGTCGAGTGGAGTCTTTTACAGATATTTTTCGGTAACACTGTACAATTTCACGCGTAATTCCTATTGATATTGTACTGTGTAATAGAGAAAACGCGTTAGAAAACGTAATACAATATTATGGACATTTACAATTTATAGAAGTAAATCGGTGCGTGAAATGCGTGATAACTAAACCCCGTTCGTAATGGAACGCGACGCGTTACATATATTTCGTAGTGCTCTCTTCTTGTGGGACTATAATAATAATAATAATAATCTGACGACCTACCTAATGAACCATTAGTAGTAGTAGTAGTAGTAGTGTTTTCCTTGTGTTTTTTCTACACTCGGTTTGTTCCGCGGTCTAATTGGGGTAGGTCGAACGTCATTACTACAAAATATTTTATATAGTAATGATAGACGCGCTTGTACGTGAACAGGATACAGGAAACCAATAAACAACGTCGTATTACAACTGCAGACGTACTATGATGTTACCACCGTAATGGAATCGTCTATATTGGGTTCGTGTATGGTTACATATATATTCCGTACGTATTAAACATTGCTTATTGGTACACGATAATTACTATACGTCTGAACGTCGGTGGGATGCGATATGTGTGTACACATCGAGGAAAATAATGAGATATTATATAAGAAAGAAAAAAGGGAAGAGAGAAAAAAAAAACGTCTGAAATATTCGAATGAATATCCGACGATTTACATTGCATTGGAAAAGCGTTAAAACCACACGACGTTATATTTTCGAACAGTAAATCCTCGGCTAATTGGATTTTTTTTTTTTAAATTTCTACATTTGTTTATAATGTTCTGTTATAATCGTTTCAAATAGAGCGTTATCATCGCTTATGTTGTATTTTAATAAATCGTATACGCGCGCGTCGAAAATCAAAAATTATTTTCGTATAGATCTATACGTTTTAAAATCGATAATATTTTTTATGTGTACGTACAGTGTTCGCGCACCGATGTTTATTTTTCTATTACAATTAATAACTAAATCAAATTATTTTACAAAACACGATATAATAATATTTCGTATAGCGAACAGTATAAATAAATAATGAAGAATCATAAATTAAATGACGGTACGCATATAATAACGACGGTAATACGCGAGAGAAAATGCGGAAATACAGTCTCCATCGGTATTGTGTATGTAATAATTTTTGAATAAACGTCAAGTCGGCCGAGTCCTATCAGTAAGGGAGGCATAAATCCTGCGTCATCACTGCAGACGAATGAATTGCATGAAGCGAACGATCAACACGCGTTTTTAATATAAAAATAATAAAAAATTCCAATTTATTACTCCTGCGCGCTCGACTTGTGTGTACGATCGCAATAAGAAATGTCATCTGCATCTGCACAGTCCACAATTGATCTATACGATCTACAATTCTGATCTATCATCGATTTAACCTAATCAAACGCGATACACGCCCAAATCCAAAACACCATCGCCTGCAGCTACGTAATTGTAACTGCAACGCGTACAATACCATTCGTTGAATGAACAGATAAAATGTTCCGGATTGTTTTGATACAAATCATATATTTATTTTGGAATATATCATAAAACGAATTCGAAACTTTCCATCCCGAGCACAGATTTCCGAAATGCGATTGAAGTTTTTCCTACGATTTGTATTAATTATTATTGACATATTATTTTTGTTACGACCACTGCAGTATATATAAATGTATAAAATACCTGCACAGGTATCATATCATTTTTCTACAAATAATAACAATAATAATGTTATTATATATGAGCGTTTAATTCCCAATATGCTGCAATGTAGTTTTTATAATTTTTATATTAGTTAATATTTTTTTTTCATTTGAATATACTTACATTTGTATTAAACATAGGAAAACAAGATATAATTGATATGTCGCACACGGTAAGTCGTTAAAAAAATATATACATATTATATCGTATTGCTACTCACATTTAATAATAATAAAATATTTATTATAGGCTATTATTATTATTATTATTATTATTATTATTATTATTATTATTATTATTACTACTATACTGCGCATCCAAGTATATTATGATGTTTACTGGATATACATTTTTCATTTCGCGATTATAAAATTAATGCGGAATTTGTGCGTATACACATAATAATATATTATTTATAATACGAACACAGTATAATCGTCGTAATGTTTTATCCATTCGCGTGAATAAACGGATAATAATATATATTTATTCATTAATATTATATTAGATTAAATAAAAACGCATTAAGGTATAAAGGATTAATGTACCGCTGGCCGAAACATATACATATTATTATGCTTAAATTCAAAGAACAGAAAATATCATTTGGATAATAATACGACAAATAACGACTCAATACGAAATCGCCCATAATGACCGAATAAAATTTTCAATACTTTATATAATTGAAACGGGAAAAATCTTTAAGAGCTAAAATTATACGATATATATTTTAAATTTCAATCCGCGAATAAAAGTCTACGAGTTAACGAAAAATATATCTAGTATATACGTATAATGAATTAAATTGTTAAAAACAGTCGTATGACGCGTATTATTCTTAAATAAAAGTTTTTATTATTGTAATATTCATAATTTTCTTTATACGTAAATTCGTACATTTTTTTTTCTATTTACCCATGACGATAGTGTGACTTTTATAGAGTCATAACCGCGACCGCGGTATAATAAACGAATTTAACGCGACTTCCTTTATACATTCCTATTAATTTTTCATATAACACGTTGAAACGGAAACATTTTCTTCTTTCTTTTTTTTTTCCAATTCTTTACATATGCGAGTATTATTTAATATTTATACATCGTAGTTTTTATTTCTATTTCCCGTATCGTTTTTACTATTTATTTCATATAAAATGATTTTTCGTTTTTTTACCGTATATATTGTAAACGTTTATAAAATAATAATAATAATAATAAATTCGTAATACTTCGAAATAAAATCAGACAGCGCGTAATTAAATAATTGAAAAAAATTATATATATATATATATGTATATTATTACAAAGAAGTCACATTATTGTCGGTATATGTACCGATGTTCATTGCAGTTGACGTAGTGAGTGTGTACCTGCAACTAGCATATCAGTCACCACCACCACAACCACAACCGCCACTACCACTTCGTAACGAAATTGCTGACGATTGAAATCGCGTGCTGCGGTACATATCACAAACGCCGTCGTATATACACAAAAAAAAAATATATATATATATTATACGATTATGTGTAATATATTTTATTATAACGTATTTAGTCGTGTTTTAATCGTCGGTAAATTTCAACGCACGCGTACGCAGCACCTGCAGGACAACGCGCGTTTTACTGCAGCGGAGGAATACACGATTTTATTAATATAATTATATTAATATATTTGTAGAGGAGCGTTATGTACGGAAAACGCAATTTTTTCTTATACGAAATCCGTTTGGAAAATTATTAATATCGCGCGTGAAATATAATAATAATAATAATAATAATAATCTCGTAAGTATATATTATCCTTTATCGTTGTTATATTAAATTGATTGTCGATGAATTATCGATTTTCGTCGCAACATTTCCCATATTCTATAATATGTCTACATTATAGACCTAACCTAACCGCGGTTTTATTCCGGTTTTTTTTTTAATTTTTTATTATTATTATAAATTTTATTATACAGGCGCGTTTTGACACAACACGTTTATCGTCGTCTGTGTATATAGCGCGGTGCACTACGGGTGTGATGTCGTTCGACAGAGGGATTCAACGACAAACGTTCGCAGCTTTTATAGGTACGTGTTATGTATTTTATTAAGATATTTACCAGCAACGGGATAATGTAAAAAACTTAGCAAATTGGTCGAATCAGATTTGTTTACACGAAAACCGACTGTTCTCCGTGACTTTTTAAAACGCGCGTAAGCCGTTATCTTTTATTCTGCAAATCCTGTAAATCCGTTTCGGGAGAAATGTCGTCGATTTCGCCCGCGAGCGTATGGGCGTTATACGTATAATGCCCGCGCCGAATAATGTCTAAACGGAATAAAATTTGTGTGTGTGTGTGTATGTGTGTGGTGAATATTATTAACGATTATACACCGTTACAACTGTACAAACGCAATAATATACGCTACGAAATATACGATTACAAAATAATAATAATAATAATAATATGTGTCCAAAATAATGACGAATTAGAAATTATTTTAAATTATCAACACCGTTTATCTAATCGTCGAGATAAAAAAAAAAAAAAAAACGAACCGGCATATCGTTGTATACACAATTTCTAAATAGTTATTTAACAATTACGGTATTTTGGCCGCGAGTATTTTCACAGATCGCGGCGTATACAATAGGTTAGGTGTAGAGGCATATTTGGTCATGCAAAAAAAAAAAAACGAAACAAAATACCAGTACCCAACGATTTTTAACACTTGAGAGCTAACCGAGATTATAAATGGAAAAACATTTCGAACACATTCGTAACGCGTCTCTAAATAATCTAACGATCGTTTTTTTCTTTTGCGGTATACAATATTTTTGAACGCGTCGTGTTGTTTTGGCCCGGCTCGTTTTATTTGTACATTATCGTCTCGTGTTTTCAGCCACTCTGGGAGCCATAGCGATGGGCACGATCCTGGGGTGGTCGTCCCCGGCCCAGGACACGTTGTCCAAGGGTCGACTGTTCCCGGTGAACGAGCACAACGCGGTGACTTACGGCTCCGTGTTGGGCATCGGCGCCGTCGTCGGCGCCATACCCGCCGGCGCCGTGTCCCGTTCAATCGGCCGCCGTTACGGTATGATCCTGTACGAGATGTTCGTCATTTCGGGCTGGGCGTGTCTCACCGTGCCCAGGGCGGTGTGGATGCTGATCTCGGGCAGGGCGCTGCAGGGTATCGGCATCGGCGCCCTGTGCACAATCATACCGGCCTACGTGGGCGAGATTTCGCAGCCGGACGTCAGAGGTATTATAAATATATCATCCTATACGGGGCTACCAGCTGGTGTGTGGTTCGTATTCGCACGCACGACGACGCGAGGTTTTGACAGACAGACGGGAGTACGAATAAGGTGTTGTATGGATAGGTTATGAATAAAATGGATATCTCGGTGTTTGGAAACGAGAGAGAGAGAGAGAGAGGAAGAAATTGGTTTGAGGGCGAAGTCGATAAGTTCAAGCGTTCAGGTATACAGTTTTGCTTGAACGGTACGAAGGAATTGTGAAGATCGTGAATTTTTTTTTACTGTTGAATTAATTTCTAACGCGTACACAAAATACGGAAAATCGAAAAATTATATATATATATATGTATATAAAAAAAAGGCTCATCTGTATATTATACAAATGGTTGGGTGCTTGGGGCATTTTGCATTTACAGGCAGTTTGGGATCGATTTTTCAAGTCTTCGTGGTCGTCGGTATCTTGTACGCGTACGTGTTCGGTTCGTTTTTAAATTACACGCTGTTCAACTTGTTGTGCGGCATGTGGCCCGTGATCCACGTGATCGGAGTGCTCGCGATACCCGAATCGCCGTATTTTTTGTTGAGCAAACATCGCGACTACGAGGCCATAGCGTCCAGGTCGAGGCTTCGCGACGAAAGCGCCGCTGACACGGCGAAGGAATTGTGCGCCATGAAGGTAAACTTTAATAGATTATAATGTGCGTCACGAAAAACGCACGTATCCGTAAAAATTGACTCTCCCGTGAGAATCGGTCTTCAATTGGATTTTCGCGTCCCATTGTCACTAAAAGTCCAATTGTTTATCTAAGTACGATTATTATTGTTACTGATGTCAAATTACGGTAGGACGCATAAAACTTTTTGACGATCAAATAACGTTTCGAATGAATCATATTTAGTGCTCATAAATATGTAATATACTGGTTCGGATAAAGTTTTGCTTTTGTTTACAGCAAGAGATCCGACATCAGAAATCTCAACACACCACCATTCTCAGAGTGTTGTCGGACAAAATAAATCGCAAGTCTCTGTTGATCGGTATCGGCTGTATGTTCTTTCAACAGGCCAGCGGAATCAACGTCATCATTTTCTACATGCGCTTCATATTCGATAATACCGGTAGCAAAATCAGTTCACAGACTTCGTCGATTGTGATCGCAGTCATTCAGGTTTAGAACATAAAAAAAACCAATAATAATTTTCATTCGTTAAGATTATAATGTGTACATTTTCATTCGCTATATGAGCTACGGATTAACTTATCACACTTGCACCACTCCGACTTTTTTTTTACTTCTCAAACATAAACGCGAATTTCGTAATACTGGTCTTATAATATTATGTATACCGCCAATATGTAAGTTTTACAATGACGATGGAATTTCTTTTTAACCGAAGCACAAAACATTTCGATTTTCGACGGTCGGTTGCTGGTGTCTCTCGGATCTCTCGGCGTAATATTATATAGTATATTATGTTTGAAAAACCGCAGTCCACACCTTAAATTATTTATAAAAATGTTTTTTTTTTTTTGTTTGTTCGCGTAATATATAGCTCATTATGACCTTCGTAACGATGACAGTTATAGACAGAATTGGCCGCCGAATATTGCTGATCACCTCGGCACTTTTGATGAGTCTGAGTATCGCCGGGCTAGCTGGTTTCACTAAATATGAAATGGAAACGACGGAAATCACAGTCGTTGACTTGCTGCCACTGTTATTCATCGCAGTTTTCATCTCGGCGTTCTCTCTGGGATTCGGCCCCGTGCCCTGGGTCGTTATGGGAGAGATATTTTCTGTCGAGGTATCCATACAGCGAATTAATTTTATAAAATACATATATATATATATATATATTTTTTTTTTTTGTACAAATACCCTCTCACGTATATACTTACACAAACGACGAATTATTATTATCGGATTATTTCTTATACACTACAAAATTTGTAGGAATAATAATGACTTGTACGTATGTGAACCGTTGACGATCCATTGCGCGGTAATATGTCCCCATCCCCACAATGATTTCAGATAAAATCGTACGGTACGAGTCTAGCGATTTCGACAAACTGGATGATGGTATTCGCGGTGACGTATTCGCCAGAAGAAATACAGAAATTACTTGGCATTCGCGGTCTTTTCATAACGTACAGTGCGTTTTGCATGTTGGGCGCCATATTCGTGTGGTTCGTTGTCCCAGAGACGAAAAACAAAAGTTTCACCGAAATACAGTTGGAGCTGACCGGTGGTGACGACGCGTCGACGACGTCAGCTACACCGGTTTGACTGCACGAGACATTATCCTATACACTACCATTTACCAATACCTGTATTTAGTTTTCTGAAAATAAAAAATAACTCTGTGACATAAATGTATAATTTACCAATCCGGGGTAAAAAAAAAATAAAAACCTCGTCCGTGTTCAAAACGTGTCTTTTTTTGACGATGGACTTATCTAATCAGAAGTCTACGTATAGTCAAGAAATTATATGTACTCGTATATTACGGGTGCCTACTCAAAACGGCATTCGTCAATGAAAAAAAAACACCGTTTTCTTCTTCTCTTTTTTTTTTTTGATATTTTCAAGACGTGTTTCTTATTTTATACGTGTTTTCCTTAATGCACAACACAAAGAGTAACGATTTCGAATCAATTTTTTTTTATTTTAGATTCCGAGCGGAGCTAGACTTTAAAGATGAAAAATTAACTATTTTCTTACAACATCAAAAGTAAATATAATTTATGATAATCACTTTCTGTTTTCACTATCTTTTTGAACGTCGGAAAATACGTATATTAAAAATAATATACGCATATTTTGGGGGGAAAAAATAACAATTTTAATAAAGATTTTTTTTAAAAAAAAATTAAGTTTCGATGTATAAAATCGAAAATAATCGTGACATCAATTTTTTCTTTTATATATTGCACCGTCGATTCCCGCGTTAAAAAACACATGTTTCGAGAAATAAACTATTTGATAATAACGCGTGGATTGGTGATAAATTCCATAATTTAAGCCAAAAAAATGTCCTTGATACTTGTATAAACACAAGAACTTATATAAGCTTATTAAACTATTACGTTATACACACTACAAAATTACTTTTAGAATTAATTACAAAATCAATTATATCAATATCGAGCTGCCAAAATATTATTCATTTAAATTAATATTTTCTAATGATTATTAATACAAATACATCTTTTAACAATTTTAATGAAAACTGAAATCATATCGTTTGTCTCTTTACTCGTTCTGTACGCGCGGTTTGTCACGGAAGTTTTTGGATAAAATGTGTAAAAATATTCGACAATAGAAATTCAAAATTAAATTAATCGACACCCTAAAACAAAAAAATAATAAATAAAAAAATACGTTAATGCGAGGAAAGAAATTCAATATAATTGAACCGAGTGTAAGAAAAACTAAGTTTATTTTAACTAATTTAAACGAGAATATTTAATAATGTCCCGCTGCAGGCTTTGCTAAATTATTCCAAATTTTTAAACTCAAAACTGTATCCCAACGGTGCCGAGTACATATGCCACAAGTGGAGCACTTCTTTTTCGGATTTTTAAGTGAGCTGTAGGTCATAAAGTGTTCAGGGTGAATAGTCAATAAGTTAATAAGTAGTGTCTGTCTACTGTATTACCTCAACGTACACAGGATTATAATATATTTATTATGAAAACATAATAAGAAAGACAGCACGCCGCGCGTCGGAATTAAATGAACTACCGGACTGGTTGCCGTTGTCGAGTTTTCAATAATTTATTAATAAATACCGGTTATGTTGAACAATATTAACGATTAGCTTGTAAATGAATTCCATCAATTGGTCACCACACGTCAGTAGCGCACCCAGGATTTTTTCAAGGGGGGGGTCTAAAAAACTACATTATGAAAAACAAAACTTTTAATAGATAATAAAAATAGATTATATATTATAATAATATAATATAACAATAAATTGTTAACACCTGGTGTTATCTATATCGTATGCGAAATTTTAACAGAAAAATATGAAAGTTGTATCTGAATTTGGATTTTCATCTATAAATGTAATACTATTGCACTAGTCAAGGGGGGGGGTCCGGACCCGGAGTCCATCCCCTTGGGTGCGTCACTGCCACACGTCGTATAAATGCATGTAAAAGTGTCGAAAAGTCGAAACAAAAACGTATAAAATCTTTTTTTTTTTTTACGTAAATAACAAATTAACTTGCATCTAATAGTTTTGCACTTGCTACTGTAGGTAGTAAAATTATAATAATGTAATAATACAATTAATTTGTATTCCGTATTATTATAATTGTCATCATTCATATAAATTTGTGAACTCATAGACTTGTATACTTATCAAGTAACTTACGTGTACTTAATAATTTATATAAATTAATAAACCGTAATGTTAAACGACACGTTTCTCGATGAACGAGTAAAAATTCGTGTGTATTAGCATTTAAGCTGGTGTTTAAATGATTACTATATGACTAAACTTGTTGAATCAAGTTCTCTCACACCTAATACCGCAGACAAGAATCGTCGTAGCATTCGATAGTTTGCTTCTTGTAAAAATACTTTGATTTTGTTATTCGATAACGGGCGGGCCGGACCACCCGGCACACTGTCTACAGTGCCCGGAGGAACGTTTTCAGTATTAAGGGCCCGTCGTAATCGTAAGTTTACCCGTTTGATGGAGGAAGGGGACGCGCCGCGCAATTTCGTAACAAATGTTTTCGGTTATACGACCGTGTGGCTCCATCTGCACGGCTCATCAACCGAATACCGTAAACGTGATAACACAATATAACCTAAAATTAATTTTGAAAGAAATATATCATTCAGCACACTCATCTGTCGTTTTTCATGGCGTTCGACACATTATTGTGATTTTATCGCGTTCCGCCGTTTCGATTTTCTCCGTTCACGATTCCCCCCTGCGGTCACATAATTATTTCAATTTGAGTCCCCGTAATTCGCGCACACACGTTTAATTCTACCGTTTGTCAAATCCGTCAACAATGTCATATATTGAAGCCGCAAAGAAGGTAAACAATAATATGCGAATAGATTTGTGGACGAGAACTGTGAAAAATGTCGTCGATTGGTTGTTGTTTCTTTCTTTCTTTCTTTCTTTCTTGTAATTCCGACACGTGTCGTCAATTTTGCGTTTCGTGAATTCGGGAGTTCTCTGCCGTTAACGAAATTCTGTTGGGTTGTAGAGGAAATATCATTGAAATACACTCGACGACAAAACGGACCGTTTTCAATACGACTAATCTAATATTTGTTCTTTAATATTTAATAATTGTCTTTTGTATCTTTTTTTTTTTTCTAGGCCAAAGAATTTCATGACACTTTGAAGGTCGACGTATGTATTAAAGCTATATATATATGTGTGTGTGTTGTTGTCATAAGCGTACGCAGGTCTTCTTTTGTAAACATGGGAAACGATGTAATCGAAACAATTTATCGAATACACAATGCTATGTACTATAAATGATTTTAGGTCCTATACATCATCGACAGAATTCCCGAATAAATCGTAATCGGTGGTGCGCACAACAGAAGATTACGATACGTATATCCTAATTAATTTTTTTAACACAACTTTATACTGCTACAACTGGACTAAGATCTAATCGAAACTATCGATTAATAGGCAATAAGTAATATTCGATATAATTATTTAGAAAGAAATATGGTGGACCATTGTAATATATAATTTTTTTCAGGATTTCGAGAAGCCCTCGAAATCTTGTAATACGTTTGTTTTTATTTTGTTACGACTCTTACTTGTTATCTGTACAAAATAACTGTGCATGCCACTGATTTTATAATATACAGTAGAATCCGCTTATAACGATCTTCAAGGGACCTAGAGAATCAAATCGTTTTATCCGAACTTCGTTGTATCCGGAAGATAAAAAAAAAAATTGAAAATTGTTTGAAAAATTAATTTATTAAACAAACATATGTATATATTTTGTATGATATATGTAATATTAATTTGAAAAAAAACAGTTATCTATAGTATTTTATACATAACTGGAATACAATACGATTTCTTAACAAAATTTTCAATATTTTTTAATGCCATAGATATCTGTGGCGTATTGATATCGCTGTTTAACGAAACAAAAGTGTTTAAACGGGTAGACATCAAAACGGTGACTGAAACAATACCGATACGTGTCGTACACGATACGCGTATACATGTTATTGTTGTACACGTATATTATCTGATTACAGATTAGATTACGAATTATCGCACCGGACGAAATCAATTTATTGTTATAGGCGAATAAAAAAACCAATTTTTCATTTCAAAATAACATCGTTATATCCGAATTATTGTTATAACCGATATCGTTATATCTGACCAATATTACTGCACATTTGATATAAAATTAACCAAATACATGGCTGAAATCGTTATATGCGGCATCGTAATACGCGGATTCAACTGTATTAACAAAAATTATGACAAAAAAAATATAGCGCTATAATATTGAAATTAATATTTTTATAATTTCATCTAGCTTTAATGTAAGAATTATCAACGTAGATGTTTCAAATCGATTCGTAATTGTATAATATTAAAAAACTAATGGTAATGAATAATCTGGCTGCTGTCTTTTCCATACACGTGCCTATGGATGGTTGTACAATCAAAAAAAAAATATTCTCGCTTCACCATTAATAATCATCTAGGTCTAAAAACAACTCGATTATAGTTGATGCAACTCGATGACATAAGCAGAGTGTTTCGGCTTGCTCAAACCTTAATAATTTCGTGTTAATTACATTTTTATCGAATATTGGACATTATTATTAAGACGATATATTCGTGTAACATAATTAAAAATTTTACATATTCAGAATCAATATTGAGTACTCCACTAATGTGTATTTATTTTTCGCTTGTCTGTGCAAATAATGTTAAAGAATGTCTATAATACATATCTTTTAAACCGAGCTGGCAACGTAATTTTTAAATAATTGTATAATGTGTTTATTCCTTCGGTCCACTACTATTTGTGTACGATGTTGTATCTTTCATTGTATGTATAATAATTAAATGTGATTTAATAATATGTCATATTAGTTTATATATTCCAACAATTGTTATTTATAAAATAATTTTAATTCTATTTTCATAAAAATGAATTTGTTTGATATAGTGCAAAACAACGTGTACCTAATAATATGTATATTAATAAAAAAATGTTGAAATAATATTTATTGACAACTATTATGCAATATTTTTTTTTTTAGAAATAACATGGTATATGTTTTGTACCTACCATTATATATTATACCTATATATATTTAAAATAAATAATATTTGGTTTTTATACAAATTACAGGCAGAGAATCGTATTATTAAATCATTTCCAGAGCGAATAATTCATTTAAATGAGTTACTGAAAAAACCAGAATTGCGTATTGCTAAATTGGATTTAAAATTTACTCTTGATATCACCGTAGCGAAAAATGAAAACAATATAAATAAGTGAGTTGACTAAAATATGAGTATTATATTATAAATATTTTGTCATTTATCATTTCGATAAAAGAAGTAACAAATTTTTATTCGTAACAGTAAATATAATAAAAATTAATAATTTTTTTTGTTTTTTTTAAATTATAGCTGTGAAGGGAAAAGTTCTGGAAAAAGGCCACGTTTAGATTCTAATTCACACGATTCAATTCCAGACCCGGTGCAAGTACACTGTAATAAGAATCTAACTGAAATCATAAAAGTCTTGAAGCCCAATATCACACAGTTAGTTGAAGACACCAACACTGTATGTGGCATATATATATATATATTTATTTATATATCAAATTGTGTATCTTTGTATTTAATGAACATTATTTTCAGTTAAAAATGTGGGTATCTCTGTTAATACCGAAAATTGAAGACGGTAATAACTTCGGAGTGTCTGTACAAGAAGATACTCTTGCTGAGATACAGCAGGTCGAAGTTGAAGCTATTGGTTATCTTGAACAAGTATCTCGTTATTACGCAGCTCGCGGCAAACTTGTAACTAAGGTTTGTGTTCAATTTTAATAATAATAAATTTCAAACATTTAAAAGTATAATTCTCTGTCCCTATTTGTTTTCTCAGATGTATATGTGACATAGGTTAATTATAAATTTCAAAATTATATGTTTAATGTTTTAAATTTAAAGCTGATAGACCTTATTTGTGTAGTCTTCAGTTTTTTCCATTAATTCGTTTTTTTTTTTTTTTTTTTTTTGAGAAATTCGAGTGTTTTTGAATTTGAAAATGGGTCAGTTTTCTTTAAAAGTTAAAACCTTCAAATAAAGACAACATTGATGTTGTCTACTAAAAGTGTTATTTCGTTTCAGTCAGTCAGTAATAATAATAGTTTTGAGATTTATTGTAAATTTTTAATGATAATTTCCCAAAAATATGTATTATTAGCTTTTGTGTTAAAATGGTTAGTAAATATTAAATTCTATGTTTTACAAGATAAACTCATGCTTTGACAAGTAAACTGGTTTTTACAATAACAATTCTAACAAATCTTGCAAGTTAAGTAATATATAATTTAATTTTACACATACCATGAAAATTAATTACAGTAATTCGTTATAATGTTTTTAGTTATAATTAATTACATTTTAAAAATTGATATTAATAAAACTGTAAAATAATAATTAACACAAAGTATTTACCTGTAATTTTAATAAAACGTTTTAATATTACATTGTGAATCAATTGTTTTTGTTTTACAGGTTGTGAAGTATCCATACTCTGATGATTATCGGCGAGCTATAGAAGAATTAGATGAAAGGCAATATATGTCGATTTGCCTCACCATGCATGAAATTCGTAACCGTTATTCAACATTGCACGACATTGTCGTCAAGAATCTTGATAAAATAAAAAAGCCTCGGTCATCAAACACCGATAGTCTATATTAAGAATATTGATGTTAATGTTAATATTAATGTTCATTTCATTCGAAACATTTTAATTCAAAATTATATCAGCATCACTTATCATTCCTGTTTTGAAATTAATCAAATTTCTTCAAAAATAAAATTATTTCAATAGTAAAAACATTAACTTCGTGTAATATGTCATTATGCGTAAATCAGTCTAAAATGAAAGATGTGCAGGGTAATATTGCATGTATTATATCTTTGATTTTTAAATTACTTCCATGATTTTTCTCATTAGATTTGTACAAGAATCCAAACGAAATAGTTCATAGTAAAAATAATTATAAAGTTTTTTTAAATTTTCTTGTAATTGTATATTATATTAAGGTTAATAAATTTAAGTTTTTATTTACCATCAGTGTAAATTATTATTATTATGAGGAGGTTTCTTTTTTTAAACCAATTTTCAATTAATTTTATATGTAATACTAATATTGGATAACTTGTAGGCCTAAATATTTCATGATGGCCCTATACAATATTAAAAAGATGCTTATTAAATGTATTTTGTATTTTAGATTGCAAAATATTACTATATTTTACACTTTCTACTTTGCGATTTAATACTTACTATATTTATTTTTTTTAACAGTTATCTAGCGTATCTCCAATAAAATGGACAATTATTTAATTTAAATCACTTGACAAAGAAAAGTACTTTTCTGTCGAATATACATATATAAATATAAAAAATTAGGTTATTTGTATAAGACAAGCTTAAGTGTTGCAATACAGTTCTACAAAATGAGTAGTAATATTTTGTTCTGGATTGTTGAAATAATGTGTTTTAAAATTTTGAAGGAAAACCGTTAATTATATTCATTATAGTTTTGTTTTCGTTATGTACTAGAGAGAGTGGATAGTTAAATTTTTTTCTTTTTTAAACATATATTTATTGTGATTTTATGTAGCTTGACGGGAAACTTGACATAGAAAAATTATTTGTTTTGTATACTTTATTAGATTGGAGAATATTTAGCCTTTTACATATTGCAAAATGTATTGTATAATAAGTGATCTGCAAAAAAAATCTTATTTATTAGTTTCCAGAGTTAAAAATTATTCTTTTTCAATGAAGGAAAATTGTACGATTCTTTTAAAAGTTACTTTGTTTGATATATTTTGTTACATAAATTAATGTATACATCTGTATATGTGTAGTCTTACAGAAGTAAGAAAAAATATTACTATTGAGACAATATTTCAAAATTTATATATTATAGTGCGTATATTAGCGCAATAAGTACCTATAAAACTTTTTAAAACTAGCTCTCTATAGTTACATCACTTGAGTACAATGTACTATTTTAAACACAATCGATTTGTTTGTTTCACTATTCAGACTTATACGTTTTAGACACTTCCTCCTCATTCGCTCGCATACCATATGAAAAACGTACCTACTTATAATAATTATATTTTCTAAACTCGTACCTATACGAAATATTTGTAAACATTTGGAAATACGCTTGTAAATCGTACTATTTATTTATCGCATGACATGGGAAATCAACACAAAGTATTGTAAATCATAACCGAATGTTCTATAAATGTGTTCTGTTACCACTTATGTCGTATACTTTAAAAAGTGTTTTTTTCCCTCATTCGCAATTTTTTTCTTATGTATCCAAAATCATAAGGTAAACAATAACGGTAAACAATATACGGGGAAAGAATAAGGAATATGAAATTGTATTGGAAAACGATTAGCACATTGAATTACGGACTTAACGTTTATCTACATACGATCCGATAAACAGTTTTCTTCGTATAGAGAAGAGGAGAATATTATAATGATGAACAGTGGACGGAAGCAGTGCTATAATTTTAAGTTTTGAAAAGGAGAGGAGGGGTAAAGTTGTGAACTTAACAATATTGTTGAGAAATAAATAAGTAAAAAAAAAATCTTTTTTCAACCTAAAGTTCTAACACCGGTACGTCAAATAAACTTGACGGTGAATTATATTTTTTATGATTGTGATTAGATTTAGATTTATTGAATGTTAAAAATTTAAAAAAACGAAATAGTCCCTTACAAAGGAAAAAAATATGATTAAAAATAGTTTTCTAAAAAAAAAAAAAACAATCCAGTCATAATTTTAAACAAAATAAGACCGCCGATAATGAGGAGAAGAGAAAATGTTAAATTTGTGAGCAACGTCGACACATGACGGAGAAATGTTCTCCCTGGGCCTTTTTATTTAACGCGCGTATTATGTTTTGAGTGTAATTTAAACACACGAATGCAGTGTTCGATTCCACCGTTCGCCGAATAAATTCATTTCGTCATAATTGATGAAATCTAATAACTATTTCACCGTTAGCATTTTCCACACACACATTTTTATTATTCGATTTTACATTGCGATTTCGACGAAAATTCCACAATCCGCGTTTATAATACAATAAATTTCAAATCGTTACTGTTATTCGATGTTTTTCAAATTGTGTTCAGTCTATGGAAATTGAAAACGTTGCGCGAGTTATTATAATAATTTTTTTAAATAACTCAATAGGACTCGAAATTCCGTTGGTGCGGAGCTTATTTCGAGTAGTCGGGAACCCTATAGACGTTGGACTGACACCGAATTGCGCGTTACGGACGATTAAAAATTATAATTAATAATATATTAAAAACAACAACGGGGTTTCGTATGGTATGTTCGCGGAAAGCATCGAGAATAAATTCTGAACAAGGAGGAAACGAAGATTTACGATCACGTTGTGTCCTTTTTTTTTTTCTTTAAAAAAAAAGCTGTTAAATACAGTTAGGTAATTTTAAACGAGACAAAAGTAAAATCGTAAATATTTTTTTATATACCTATTTATACATATGCATTAAATGCGTTTAAATTATTATTTAAAAAAAAAAAAAATCTAATTTTTATCGAATCGCTCGAAATTACATTTCTTTAATATTCCCACGAATTTTCGTATATCTACATATTATGAAACTCTTTCCCCATTCTCTTTTCACCATATTGTATAACCAGCCGTACCCCGCGATGAGTTTGTGTAAATCTGCGCAGTTGAAAAAAAAAGCCCCCTCCCCAACCGCGTTAATCGATTTTCGCTCGTTTTACTTCAACAACATCCGAACACTGGACAACGCCTGTTGAGAACACACGTGAGATTAAAAATAAAAAGATTATTTATTTAAGACACTGTAAAATGTGAACGTTTAAACTAATACGGTAATTTTTGAGAATCCGAGCACTGTATTCTAGAGATTATGACGTTTCGGCGGGGGTAATTATTTTAACGCTAAGACACAAAATGAGAAATCCTGAACAAAAAAATAATGAGAAAATGTTTTTTTTTTTTTTTAAAGGAATTACGTAAGAAAAAAAAATGAATCACATAATAAATACAATGTTGTACTTAAAAATATACCCGTCGTCGGACTTTTTCGTCCATAAATACCGTACGGGAACCAATAGTCATCCTGAATTGCTAGCGAATTTGCGAATCCCGGATTTACTAGACGACAGCACATAATTTCGCGATATCCGTTTTGAATATTAACGTGTCCCTCGCTGGTTTTTGTAATCTTCCGATTTCTCTTTCCCTTTTCTTCCTTATTGTTGAACCGAACGTAAATCCACTTCGCAATTGATGTCAACTCGAAACTCAACATCAGCAACTGCAGTCACGTCCTGGCGAATTCCTCATTCTTTGTTCTGACAACAACTAACGGCCGATTAGCATCCTTTTGCATAGGGATGTGGGATAACTTCTCCTCTCCCCGAATTCTAATAGACGTTCTGCCTCGTCAATAGTATTTTGAACGATGCGTCCTGATAATCCTTATGGATATTATGATGGCTGCGCTTACGAACTGCTTTTAATAAAATAGGACTTTTTTTTAATTTTTTTGTTCAATGGTCATTGAATGGCACATACTGTTCAAAAGAGACGTACAGACACCCAAAGCATCCGTCCCTCCCCCCCCTTGGTTGCGTCGTTGCCGAGCGGTTATCCCGTGCAGGGCGATCCCGTCCACGTATTCGTTTTTGATCTCTCGCAGTCCATTATAATATTCCGTTCTCGTCGACTGCGGCGTTTAATATTTTAACCGACGCGTGATCTCACTATTTCGCTCTCGTAACGGAAGTTTAATTTCGAATTCAGGAATTTTCGCGTAACACGTTCAAGTGCGTCGTAATCGTCGATGTTTCGCACGAAAACACAAATATTGTGTAATAACGATTTGTTTTCCCGAGGGAACGGGAACGCGCGTTTTTTCGACGACAAAATCTCGTACAATTAGATCTTAACCGTCGATCACGATAATCGTAATTTTTACAAAAAAAAAAAAAAAAACAAATCCATTCGCCTTTTACGGTACATGATTTAACGCATCTCTCAACTAGCTCATGACGGAAGTTCTCGATCGCTACGCCCGTTCGCAGACAACTCCACTCCGCGAGCTTGTGTCGATATATTTACGCTTGAACCAAACGTATAACCACCGCCTCGAGCGGTGTCACACGTGTTGTCGTTTTATTTTTCACGGTTGTGACGTTCAAATTTCTGCTGCTCGTTCGAGATTTTCGCGTCCGAGATTCTGAACGTTTCCCCCGAGGGTTTACGATCGAATCTCTGTATACAAACGCGACACGGTGTACCACCGATATTCGGATTTGAGAATAACTGCGGACCAAATGACACGTCACGCACTCATTTCTTTTCAGACGACAGTATATACATTTTTTTTTTTACTATTGTAATACACAATACTTCTCTTCTTAGCCGGATGAAATTAGACATGGACGTTGTATTTATTCTTCGTTGTAAAGGACAATGGCGGGTTTAGCGTTCGCGTTATTATTGCACTACCGTACTATACGAATATAATGAGGAAAACAAATTGTCGGACTTCGATTTCGTATTTTATTTATTTTTTCTTTTATTTTCAAAGCGCGTGCGGGGCACGTTTTAAAATACAAAATGAAAACGACAACAATCCGTCACGCGCCATCGGATTACGCGCGAGGTCACTTTATTGTTATTCGATGAAAACTGCAGGCTTATTTTTGTAATCGTCTCGCCGCCCCACGCGTTCATTAAATGAAATCGCCACGAGTCAACGGACAATTATAACAAAATTATTGGACACAACGCGAATTCGAAGATATTTATTTTTTTTCTGCAAAATACGTAGTATGCTGAAAATTTTTGAATTCGTATACCAGCTAGTGTATTCCTCTACAGATAGGGTTACCATTTATCAGTTCCGTTTATGAGAGGAGAGGGGTGTACAGTTGAAGACAATACAATATTGTTATTACGACGATAATAATAATAATAATAGGCATTATCGTTTATCGCGAATTTACACGAATAGAAATTACATAAATTATACGGAGTGAATACGAAATTCTGTCACGCGACATAACTTTTACTATCGTGTTAAACGGCGGTTACCTTTGTAAAATCCGTACGCAAATCCCCGGACAGATGTTTGAAATCCGGACGTGTGGTAACCATAGGTTAAGACATGGTAACCCTACTCCTAACCTATAGATGTCCGACTATATAAACGCGCGAGCGCAGGCCCGTACTGGCTGCATCTAAGGGGCGCGGAAAAAAATATATTTATAGGGCGCCGCCAACTATATTTTTATGTATCCGCTTAAAAATAAAAGGGGCGCTAATTTCTCAATTGATCATGTGGCGCACCGGGAATACTCCCGGTGTCCCGGTGGACCAGTACGGGCCTGCGCGAGCGTATGATATATAATAATATAATCTCAAACAACATTACAAATATTACGTGACATCGAGGCCAGAATTTTTTTGGGAGGGGGGGTAGAGAGGGGCTAAGAGTATAATTATGAAATATAATAATAATAATAATAATACAAATCATTAAATTTTATTTTAAGAAAAAATTTCGGGAGAGATAAATTCCCGCTCCTCGACGTTTGGCTACCTGGCCTTGATTGGCGCGCGTATGTATCGAATTGGGAGAGAGAGACTGTGCCGCGAAGAAGCAACTCGCAGTTGGCTTATTGTGGCGGAGGAGGCGCAGATCCTTATTCATAATATGAAGGCGTGGAAAAAGAAAAAAGAGAACACACGACGACAGAGGAGGAAAGGGAACCGTGAAAAATTATTAATAATAATAATAATAAAAAAAAAAGTAAGAAAACTCTCGGACAAAATGCAAGTGGAATAATACGAAGGACTTGCCCCGCAGAAATAGTAATAATAATAATAATAATAACAACAACAATCGTATTCATAAAAACAAATCTTATAAACAGCTGCGCGAACAGTCTCCACCATACGCGGAGACCATATTATGTAACATATAAATTAAAATCTCTACAATATTATTATCGTCGCGTTGTTATTATATTGTTATAATAAAAATAATAATAATAACAGCTATTCTCTTGCAAACGATATTTGTGTTTCGCCCGAAGTGGCGTATATAGTGTGTATAATGTATAAAATATTATATGAACGCTATTCGATATTTTTTACTCTCGGTGTATTATTTCAGCGCAGGCGATTTTTTTTTTCTGACCTCGCGCGCTTCAGAAATTTTTGCGGAAAATATTATTTCGTATAGTAGTAATAGAAATATTGTTAGATTTATTTTTTTTTTGTTTTTTTGTAAAATAATTTTACATTACGTTCAGGCCGGTTATCGTTTTTAACGCGTGTTATTATGCAATTTTTTTATTTTTCTCGAACACGTCGACGATGACGAAAACGTACTGTCTTACGGACGTTATTACACGTTCACACGATTCGTTTTCGGTAAAAAAAGAATTGTCGAATTTTCGGCAATCGGCGGGGTTCACGCGACGCCGTTAAACAACGAAATTTTTTTTGTTCTTCATGCAGCTACGTATAACGTATAGGCGTAAATGGCATTTACAAACGCCAATAAAATATTATAGTTTAACGAGTTTATCGAGTAAATCGCGTTTCGAAATGAAATCCAATAGGTGTATACTAATTGCGGTGTTTCTCGAGAGTTAGCCGATTTGATATTTCGCGTTCGGCATGAGAGTGTTGTATTTATTACGTGATACGTTATACGTCGTTGGGTGCGAATCAAACACGCGATTGGCCGATAGTCAGTGAAATCACCCGGCTATTAAATCATTTACCACTAAACGGCGACCAAGCATAGTTTTACAGGTCTGACGGCCGGGTCTAATGGAAACAAAGCTAAAACTCTTCTGTTGGTAATATTATTTATTACGTTAATGTTTAAATACGTTACTCGAGTGAACATAAAACAGAACCTGACATATCACTATGAGCTCAGAGTACAAGTACATCCCCCTTCCTATACACGCCACTTCTTATCCCGTTTCCTTTCCACGTTTTTAACTACACACGCGCACGCCGTCCATACAGATTTCCTAGCGAAAATTATCCTAGAAGATAGTAGTATACGTCTTGTAAAACGTCTATACATATGGTATATAAATCGATTTACGAACCGGTTTTTTTTTTTTAAAAAAAATAATCACCGTATACACTTAATAATATACAAGAAATGTATATAATATTCTTAGAAGAAGGAAATAATAATAATAATAATAATTGCACGCAATTTAGCTGTTAAGCGCCGACAAAGGACGCGGGGATCAATATTATACGCGCCCGTTCGCGTTCATCTCAACGCCACAGCGCGTATTTTATTCTCGAGGAGATCGTCTCTATTCGCTGCGCGTTCTATAACCTGCGCAGCTATATTGTTCGCTGGACCGAATATTTACAAACAAATTTTCCCGACAGAATATTATTGCGCGAAATGTTTATTTTAAAAAAGGAAAATAGAACAAAACATTATTATATTTCGTTAACAAATGTAATAATTCGAAAATTACTACGAAATACAATATCGTATTGTCGTTTTTATACTCGTAAGTAAAGTAAAACAATGGATTTTTCAGTAAAAGAACGATAATTTATTATTAATTAAAAAAAACAAAAAATTTTAAGTTATTTATTTTTTTTACAAAGGATTTTCTTCTCCGTTAAATGATTATGAGGTAGAATATTCAATATCTCTTTCACTACACCAGTGCAGCGCATACTAGCACCGTACGAAAATACCATACACGATTTATTTTCCAATTTCTATTGTCATCAATTTTCCAATAAGTTTTCTTCAAATAAATGTACTCTCCCTTTGATAGTAACCTGACGAGAAATCTACATAACGAATCAACGGTAATCGATATGGCTTAAAGAAAAATTTCATCATTTCTGGAAAAATCTGTGTGAACGGCTTATATATGGATATTGTGACCTTTCGAAAATTAAGGTTATTGAAACTACGTATTATAACGTTTAAAGAAATTCCGTTCGCTTTCCAGGACCGTTTTTTGACTATACACGAAAACGATACTTTTGAACATTCAGCGTTGTCACCATGTTCGTCTTTAAAATTGTGACCGTCGATCAAAGTATTTTCATTCAAAATTCTCCTGAAAAATATCTCTACAACAACATATCATTTTCAAAAAAAAAATAAATAAATAAATAAAAATTAATAATCAATTAAAAAATTTCGGAGTTTTTCTGGTAGGCCGAGCCGATAAACATAAAAAAATCAATTTTTCTATCGTTATTTTATTTTATTTTACACATAATAAAAATAAATTTCGATGTTTTAAAATTGCAATCTTCTTATTGTCAAATTTGAATTTTTCAAATACGCTTGACGTCATTTCGGGTGGTCATGCGTTTAGGGTGATCACGTTAAATTAAAAAAAAAAGAAATGTGTCAGTATTCTTTAAATCTATTATTGTTATTAAATGAACGTAATGAAAAAATATAATGGCAAAAGTTGAAGATTTTCAGGTTATTATTTTGCCTAGTATGAGATCTTTTTTCCTTTATTCTAAACTACATCAAAAAATATAGACTTCATAGTATATTAGATAAAAGTAAACTAGACGCGTTTACGTTCATGGCGGTAGAGAGTATATCTTTTATATCAAAAAGATAATGAATAAATTATTGAAACGCCGAAGTGTACTGGAGTGAAGTACTTAATTATTATAAATTAACTTTCATATAAATTTATATCAAAAACAATTTGCTCGTTTTATATCTTTAGGATTAAGATGACGCTATAAATATTTTTTTGCCTTTGTGTGCTCAACGGGCAATAAAGCAAAATCACTCTTTTCATATAGAAAAAAAAACCTTTTGCGACAGACGCTATTCAGTATACACACATAATGTTCAGATATCCGAAATGAATAAAAGAGAATTTTATTTATTTCATTTTTGTTCTTAGCCCATTTCGTTAAGTATATTTAATTTACTGAATTCATAAAATTATCGCAGATTAATTAATTTTTATTTTAATCTATGTTCTCGCAAAACATTCATTGTATATGGAATGTTTGATTATGTCCTATTGCCCTCGGAAGACGACAGATGGAGACAACAAATCCGAGTATAGCATCCTCATAATCAATCAAATATGAGAAGTACATTTAAACAGCATTAAAATACATTTTAATTTTCCTACACGATCAACTGGATGATGACTCAGGCTCAGTAAAAATAGACGATGGAAATATATTCTCTTAGGAAAGATTAATGAGAAATTTATATTTCCGGCAGTCAGTCAAATTACGTTTGAATACCAAATCTAATTAAAAACACACCCGTTTTACGGCTGGCTTGTTCAAATTGTATATCGAAACGTTAAATAATATACTCTCATATTATTATTATTATTATTCGTGCAGATTTAACGCGCGTACCAATTGACGGTGAAATTAAGTTTCCGGCAAATTGTCGAGCGCGAATACACAAACCAATCAATATTCATTTTTAAAAAGTCTTAAAAAAAAGAAACAAATGGTCTCGTATCATTTGTTTCGCACCTAAGTTTAAAAGTACTTATTTTTGTGGATATTATCGAATTCGTTTGTATTCGATAACTTCGATTCCACATCACCATCCCAATTACTTACAATACTCTCGCTGTAATTACTATTGCTTGAACTGCTTACTACGTTAGTGTTCGTCATTCGGGGATTCATAGTTTTGGTAATTAATTTGTGACTACTCGGAGCGTAACCCAAGTGTTTCTCGAATATTTTCTTCCTCCTCGTCTGCATTAGGTAATCGAAATTGACCTTTCTGGCCAAGATATCTTCTGCCTTTTTTTTATAATATCCCGTTTTTCCCTTTTCCATAACAGTCGCTACGTTCTTGGGTATAGCACCCGGTTTCCAATTGCGGCTCACCTGGAAATCGTTTTTCGCTGATGTGTTTAAAACCCAAATACGAGTACGGAATTGTAAAAATCTTTCGTCAATAAAATTTTGGAACAAAACGATATCGGATTTTCATCCAAATATCGTACCGTGTGGCAGTGTCGTGATTGAATCGAATCCGTAGACCCCGCACGAATTCGGGAACCTTATAAGTGTAAAAAGGAAGGGAATGGAGCGATACCTGATATCGTCTGTACACGTAGGAAAAAGTTAAGTCTATCTACGGAAAATGTTTGAATTTATTTTTTGTTCGTTTAAATCTATACGTTCTTCCGGTACATATGTCTGCGAAATGAAGGTGTTCAAAGGTCAGAGAGGTCCACACATTATCGAGTCACGCCACCGTTGTTCGAATACCGAACGGTATTATGAAACCAGAGTATTTTTTTTTGTGTCAATTTCTTAAGGTTTCAACTGTTTTGCTATAATAACGATAAATGTTAAACACGTCTTTAAGACGGATTCGTTACCTGTCTGCCATCGATTTTTTGCACGTTCCATAACCATCCCATTCCCTTGGGCGTCACAATGTCTGTCGTTAGACAATTCTTGTGACCGCACACCACTTTGGGATGGATGACATTGGCCAGGCGTATTAATCCTTCTGTCGTGTTCAGGTCCACGACTGTTTCGCCGGTATTCTTCAACCGTGTGAACGCGTTACATTTCTTCTTCTTCTTCTTCTTCTTCTTCATCCTCTTCTTTTTCTTTATATTCTTCGTCTCCATATTCATTTTAATCACCTCTTCCGGACTTTTATACCTATCGACCGATACAGACAACTCCGTTACAGAATCTTCGTCATCGTCTCTGCCGCCGCGTTCCCGCGTGCCGACGTACACGTAGCCCCGTTCCGAGCAATAACGCCGTCCATTACAGCCGTTTTCATAAAGCGACAGGCAATCGTCGCAGTCCTCGAACTTTTGTGATCCGTTCTCTATCCGTACTGTTTTTAGCCATTCACTGACTTTTTCATACACAGACGGTTCAATCGATAACGATCTTTTACTGGACGATTTCAACATGGACGGCGTCGACACCGGTGTCTTATCGCTAAACGACGGCGGTTTCCGTTTGGACGATTTCGACGTGGACGGCGTAGACACCGGTGTCTTCTCCCTTAACGACGGCGGTGTCCGTTTGGACGATTTCAACGTCGACGACGTGGACATCGGCGAGATTCGCCCTGACAGAGGCATGGTCGACAATCGTCCGGAAGGTTGCAGCGGCGCGCTATTGCTTTCGTCTGTCCAAGAATTCGAAGAGACCATCGTAAAGGATGAAGAGCGAAAATTGTTATGAATTATATACAACCGACGTATATTCGTAGATTAAAGATTATTATTTTTTGTTACGTTATTTTTATTGATTTTCGTTGTAGTCATGCATACGTAAAAATATAAACAATATTTTTTTACGGTCGAGAAAACGCTGTTGCTAAATATTTTCGTTTGGTTATTTTATTTTTCTTTTTGCTTGATTGCCCGATGATAATTTTTTTTTTCGAAACCGGTTATAAACAAACATATTTATAATACGACAATAATATTTCTTCTTTATTTCGCATTATACTCTTCGATTCAATTGTATATTCGCATAGACTTAAGTGTATTTGTATTAAATTAAATATATATATATATAATGTATATAACGAAAAATCCAAAGAGTATGAATAAAATAAAAAAAGTTTGTTGTACAAGTTATTTGTATTGTTTTAATACATATTTATTATATATAATATTTTTTAGAAATTTATTTTGGCACGAATATTGTTTACTGAGCGAAAAAATCGTCCTCTCCAATAGCGCATTTACAAGCTATTTTCCCACTCATGAATCCTTCCCCATCTCCTCCTACGTACCAGCAGCAACTTTTGACAAGATTCGTACAATACGAGCCGTACATAATAAAATTGAAGCATTAATTTGTGTTCACGGCGAACTTATTATTAATCGTCTTACTCGCGCGGCACGGTGTTATTTTTAATTGATTAAAATATTTCTTATCGTTGCCACCTTCATTATAAAACGCCCCGTCGTCGTCGGCGTGTTGCCATTGTCGTGCATAGTTATATTCGTTGGTGTCGCAGTCTTCCAATTTAAATATTATTACGTTCAGCAGCGTTTCCTTTGACACTGTTTCGTTGAACTTACCAAATCTTCATCATTCTATCTAGAAGTCTACCGCGGTCGAACAGCATATTTCCGTGTCAGCCAGGTGGTGTACTATTCAGTGTATCAGTATATCAGTGCAAATTTCGAATTTTAAACGCGTTTTATTGAAAAAATGTTAAAAAAGTGTTTCGAAATCAAATGGGCCGCGACGACGCGGACGCCGTTTATTCGTTATGAATCGATAAAATAGTAAAACAAAAATAAATAAAAGATATGTTAATGAAATTGAAACAAAAACAAACTATAAATTAATACTCGTTAATAAAAACGTATACATATATGTACAAATACACATATTATGTATGTGTGTGTGTACATATATTTATATACAATCGAGCCAAAGAGTATTATGCAAAAATAAAAAAAAAAAAAAAAAAAATAAATATATTCAATAGTTGTTGTAATAATAATGTGTTCATTTACTACCGGTTTCGATAAAAATTCAGATTGTGATTAGCGTGAAAACAGTTTTAATAAACGAAAAAAAAATCTATTCGAAAAAAGTCTACTAAATAATATTCTAATATTTTTTCCCCCCGAACGCATTCGTTAACTTATCCGAGTGTTTTTTTCTACGCACTTACGCACACATACACACATATATAATATATATTTTGGTATTAGCGGCCCCATCCCGTCATACATCCAGCCTTCCATCCCTCCCGATCAGTTGCTCGTGCCTTCCACTTGCTGTTCCTCCTCCTAGCTCTTTCCCATCGTTCTTTACTACATCTTCCCGTCTCATTCTCGGTCTCCCAATTGGTCTTTTTCCTGTTGGGTTCTTTTCTAATACACACACACACACACACATATATTTAAATCGAAATTATAATGTAGAAGCGTGTCGGAAATCTAAGACCAGTCGAGGCGATGGTATTATAGTTTTTATTTTTTTTTTTCAAATTATATATTATACAAATCGCGTTTAGTCTATATTACGAAGAGGTCGTTTTTCTCAAGAGCGCCTGAAAATATAATTAAAAAACTACAAGTAAACGATAAAAACTACGTAGGTATTCGTAAAAAATCGATTATCGTAATTTTGCTACTTGAAATGCTTTCATCGAAGAATACGTGACTTTATAATATATTGAGGAAAATTCATTTTTCAAATACATTCTTTTAATTTTTGGTCTGTTTACGGCAATTATAGGTTTTGACATATTCGTATGATTCATAAAAAAAAAAAATGTGTTAGTTTTTGTTATATATATACTTAAAATGTTACATTTTAAATCAGAATCGTTGTTTTCAAATTTATAGTGATAAATGATAACACTCTAAAATCTTTATCCGAGTAATTCATTTGAGCGACATTCATAACTATCTTTTTAAAAAAAAAAAAACGTTTTTCTTTCTTTTTTTTTAGTGCTATTTGACGTTAACATTAAAAAAATAATAATAAAATACCTTTCTATATATATAATACGCGTACATTATATTATGGAGGAATGCGTAACGTTACCGTTGCAGGAGCACTCCTCTTTTTCGCTCGAAAATACTACACGTACACCGCGAATGTATCACACGAAAATGTTTAGACTGACAGGGCGAACGAAATAAAATGGGAAATCGTTGTAAATTCGATAATGTAACAGACACACACACACGAGTGATTTCTCGTTTCGATCGGTATATCTAAAATAGATCCCCCGCGTGTCTAAAGAAAGAAAAAAATAATAATATGTCGTATTCGTTACTTTTAACCCGAAAAAGAATATAATTTTGTGGAACCGATACGAGGGGGTGCCGCGTTACGTACAGCCGTTACCACTACTGCGTTTGGACATTATGCTCGTTAATCCGATAAAAACGCGTCGTCGTAACGATATATATACATATTTGTTCGCTCATCCCCGTCTATCTCGTGTGTACTCTCTTCGGATTTCTTCTTCTTTTTTTTTCCCCTTCTCGTTTCAAGTGCGTACACTGAAAACGCAGCCAATCACCACCACTAGAGCAGTCCGTTTACAATACGTTTCAAAAGACCCGTTGCGTCGTCGGAAATTCTTCGATGATAATAACGGGCTAGGAGATGGTATTATGTGAAACGGGGTTGTAAGTTTGTAACGCGTAACAGCACAGTATTAATTGTCAATGACATACAGCTACTTGTCGACGATACCCGTCGTAACTGTATAATGATTGTCGTTTTACGTTTTTTGATAACCGGAGACGCAAGCAGGCGTCAGTATGGACGTTGCTGCACACGCGGTCATAAATGAAAACATTTTTCGTGTTTTCGGACCATCAAAACCTCTCGTAAAGTGAGATTCAATGTATATTATTTTTATATTAGTAAATACGAATACAATGTCAATTAAACTTCAATGTGTCAGGGACATGTTTTATTTAAAACCGTGTTTTACGATTTGCGATTATTGGAACGGATTAGAAAATGGTGACGGACGGGTGATGGCGAAACGGACATAATACATATCGGAACCAATCGGACGGGGAAAGACGATTTTTTTTTTTCTATTTTGTGGCGAGACGTTGAGTGAATCCAAAATCTAGAGAAACTTTGGATTCAATGCGCCAAAAATGGGCTCGTGTGTTGTGCGCAGTGCGGCGTGTGTAAATGATGTTTTCGTATGGCACTTCTGGTCGTTCATAAAGAACTTTAATGATATTTGTACCTTTTTTCCATCCAAGAGTATAATTCGTTTTTGTTTTTTATGTTCGAGAACATAAAACTGTAATAATAAAACTAATATTGTGCTTAAAGTAAAATATTTTTGATTTGTTCTTACACTTGTTTCGTATTACCACTCCACTTTCTAACACCCGTATTGCGTGCAGTGTGTTCAAGAATTATAACGTATAGTTCAATTTTTTTTTCCTCTCATAATTGCACTCCTCCCTTGTTTCATTACATCGAACGTAATTATTTTAATAATTGTACTGATGAGATCGATGACACAAAACCGACATTCGAAATCGAGTTTTTCGTCCAAAACGAAAAAACCGGTCCACATTATCACCTTATCTACTATAAATTACGAAAACGGATAGTTAAAAAAAAAAAAAAAATAGCGAGAAATTGTACAAAAACCATAAAAACGCGATTTCGTCTCGTTATTTCTTCGTAATTTCCGAACTACGTAATGGAATGGTTATGGAAAATTTCAAAAAATAAACTTTTTTTTTTTATTCAGTTTTGGGCTAAACCAATAGTGATTTCGAGGTATTTAAGTAAAATAATAAAAATTATGCAGACACATCGGTACACGGATATGTCTTGTGGTCACTGAACACCGTTGTCATATATGAGGATTGAACGTTTTTACGTTTACGCGTTTTTCGCATTGACTCTGCTCAGCAACGTCAGTTTTCCGTAACAGTTTTGCGTGAAGCCAAATTTTTTACCGATCCCCCCTCCCCTATAGCTGAGACATTTCCGATTTCCATTTTTTTTTTGCCTAAAGCTTAAACTATATACACTCGAAAAATCTTAATAATCGTTCGTCACGATTTTCTTAAATATTTTTCTGACAATGCATTTTTATTTCTTCACATTTCTCGTACCGTACAATAATAATTAAATGTTTTCTATAAATATTAATTGTTTTTTTTATTTTCTTTTACACATTACGCACTACAGGCACCGACAACGTTTCTACAACAGTAAATATATATATATATATAATATTGTACGAGTTTACGATAGAGATCGCCCGCGATGATCACAGGAACTATGCGCACAGGAGTCTGCAGTCTGCCGCGTCTTCGCGTATATGTATTTTTTTTGTTTTTATTTTTACCCACACGCGGATTGCCACATCTGCGGCGTGCGACACAAAATCATAATAAAAACAAATGCGTTGGAAACATTATATAATAACAATAATTTTTATTATTATTATTATTATGTACACAGAACGAGGTCGTTGCCTCCGATACGAGTCTATTCGTATACACTATTAATATTATTATTATTATAAATCTCGAAGTGGTTTTTTATTTTTTTTTAATGTGTTTATTAACGTACGAGATGTACTGTGATGCCGAGTGCAGCGACGGCCGGGAGGACACGGAGATTTTCGTAGAATTTTATTATCGTTTTCGAGATTGAAGTCGTTAAAAAAAAAAAGCAAACAAATTTATATATATATAAACGGTGTCCACTTATCCATAACTGTTCGCGAGTTCTACACGGTTTTTAATCATTCTTCTTCTTCTTCTTCTTCTTCTTCTTCTTCTTATGTTACTCACTGCATACTGGGATAATCGACAAAGGAAATAAAATAAGATTTACTTTACGGTACCGGTGGAACGCGTAACGCGCGCGCGTGTCCAGATCGTATAGAGAGAAAAAAAAGCGTTCACGGAGAAAACAATATAATAAAAAAAAACACACACACACACACCTGTCGAGACGTAAACAGTGTCGGCTTTAATTGATTTTTTTTTCTTTCTTAAAGTGTATATTTACTGGGACGGGGGTTGTGATTTCGTTAAATTTTTTTCCTGTTGTAATCGTATAAATGTACAACAATACAACAACGTACCGTAGTGAATCCGCGTTATTTTTTTTTTTTTTAATAATTTATAATTAAAGCCGGCGATTATATATAAAAAATCTTTATAAAACGATGTTGTATAATATTTCTTTTTTTATATTATGCGTAAAAAAAAAAAAAATCCAGTGTCCGGTCGTGTTAGATTTTTATTTTCGAACGAAAAATCGTTGTCCGTCAGACGTAAAGTGAAAAACGGTACAACGATGAAATAAAAACCTACAAGAATATTATTTTTCTACCAATACGTAGAGAAAATTACAATGAAATCGATCGGAAAAATATTTTTTCATCTTCGCTTGAAGACGGCGACTTTTTTTTTCTCGAAACCGGTCAATAAACCGCATAATATGTTTAACACAACTACCAATTATATATATATATTTTTTTTTTCTTTATTTTTACATAATACTCTATTGGCCCGATTGCCCATTTGCATATTGTATTCGTGTGTTTGTATTTTTTACGCACACGCGTTTTTTTTTTTTTTTTATTTACCAATATTAATTTATAGTTTGTTTTTGTTTCTCGTGTTTCTTTAACACCGTATTCTTATTTGATCTTTTATTTATTATTTTTTTACTATTTAAAAAAAACAATAACAATACGAAAACGCGAATAAAACGCGTAAAACGCGAATCGAATTTGTTTTCGTTTCTTCTTAACGGTACGCGTTAAAATGTTAAAATTAAAAACAAAGTAAATTATTATTATTATTATTATTTTGTTTTTGTACAAATCCAAAGATACGAAAATTCGTTTTCGAACGGATACAACAAGCGTATGTTCACAGGGACCGCGCATCGAGGGAAATTTCCCGGTGGGATTCGTCCTCCTGTCCGACGTCGGTGATCGTGAGTGGGGTTTGTTGAATTTTCAAAAACCGAATTAAACAAAAAAAATATTTATTAATAGCGAACGATCTGTTCGACGAGGAGAGTCGCGGAGCACGCGCGCATCTCTTATTATCCGTCGTTTATATACGCTTGTTTTTTTTTTTTTTTTTTAAATTTACACTTTACGATTATTATTATTTTCTTTTTTTTTTTTTTAGTAATAATAATAGTAATAATTTTTTTTCTCCTCTCTCTCTCTCTCTCTCTCACCTCTTCGCCACCCGCCCGAAACGACCGCGCGTCGTACGAACGCTCGCGTAGACGCGACCGACCGACCGGTGTGTACGCGAGCGCGCCGATTGGAAAACCAGTTTCGGTTGTCATTCCCAAACAACAATCATTACATTATATATTTTTCTCTACCGTATTTTTATACGTAGGCACTACTCCTCCACTCGCGCGCACTGCACACCGCCGCTCGCAGCACACTGCCCCGCGTACGCACGACCTTACCGGTGGAGGGGAAGTGGCAGCGGCGATGATATTACCTGGTCACACGAGCAAGGGGGTTCAGTGACCATGTCAAGGATTTACGCGTTATATGCGTTATACGCGCGCGCGCGCGCGGTGTACCGTCCGGACGCTGCGAGCGACAAAAAAAAAAAAAAAAAAAAAAAAACCTGTTGCCGGCACGTACGTCGTCCTCCTACGGGTGATCGAGTGAGAGGGGCACCACGCAGGACGACGAGTGACTCCCCTCACTGATCGCGCACTCCAGTACGACGGGTCCTGTAATTTTTTTTTTTTTTTCTTTTTACTTTTCTTCTCTTTTTTTTTGTTGTTTTCTCTCCACTCGTACGTACGACGCGTCGTACACGTCGCGCGCGGTCGTATACCCTCTCGCCGCCGCCGCCGCCGAGCCGGATAATATTTTATATACGCACACACACAACCGGTTTTTCGACTATTCCGGGCTTAAGAAAGCAAAAAAAAAAAAAAAAATGATCTTTATTTTTACCCACCGCCTTATCCCCTTCCACGCGCCGCGATACCAGTGAGCTCGGACGACGGCGTACGCGCGCGTGCACCGCGTGTGTCCAGGGTCTCGCAAAAGTCGCGGACGCACACGCGCGCCCGGGTTCGAAGGGATAAACGCGCGCGAAAAATCCCGTCGACGACCCATTGCCGCCTACGCGTTTTTTTTTTTTTTACCTTTATTTTCCAGTGTTTTTCTAGTCGATGGTCGGTAAATAGTTCGTTCATTTTTTTGTTTCAATAAACGACGATTTTTCCACCCCCTCGACGACGACGCGTTCGTACCGACTACGTTTCCTCCGACCCTGTACCATCGTCATCACCCCCACCGCGATACTACTACTACAACCATTGCTTACTACCACCGTTTACTACTACTACCAATACTACTAATACTACTACTACTACTACTACTTATAATATTCGAGATTGTCCGCGCGCGCGGTCGGAGAATACACCGTGTGTAAGTACCTGCAGCGCATAAAAAATTCTCGCTACCGCGCTTTAAACGCGTATGCGCACACGTATACACGAGTAAACAGTAGCTACCTTCGTTTTTTCTTCCTTTTTTTTTTTTTTTTATTCTTTTTCTTCTTCTTCTTCTTCTTCTTCTTTCACAGCACCCGACCATTAATCAATACTGAGCCGGTCGTACTTCAACGTTACCGTCGATCTATACTCATATATATATATATAAAAAATATCGTTTTGATATATAAAATATAATCCACCAAATAATAATAATAATAATATTTAAAAAAAAAAAAAACAGAAAAACGTATTGGTCACGGCCGCGGTGGATGTCTTAAAACACTTTTATCGACAATAACGTTTTTTTTCTCCCCTACAGCTCAATCGAATAAATTGTAAATATTCGTTAACAGTGGCGTGTGACTACAAATTTTTTGGGCCCCGGGGCAGTATCGAGTTTTGCTCGTACGTCTATTTTTTTTTTTATTTTTTATTTGCTTTTGTTCAATTAAACATTATAGCAAGGCAGTTACAAAAGTTTTACAAAGGATACAAGCTTTGCAGATATAAAGAAAAGAGAAAAAAAAAACAAGACAAAACAAATGGATAAGTAAATACGGTGGACAATGAGCTAAATTAAGAAGCCAGAGTTGGGGATGAAATTGATAATTAGGAAGATAACCATAGGAGAGCGGGAGTTAAGAAGGAGATGTGCGTCTGGAGAAGGATAACCCAGAGAGGATAATTGCGAAAAAAGATAGAGTCTGTTAGAGAGGAGAGAAGGACAGTTAAAAAGAATATGGTTGAAGTCACAGAGTGCCTCATCCTGATGTAGGGGGCACAGAGGAGAGGAGTTTAGAGAAAGGTTGATAGGAGTGATGGTTCGTCTATTTGTACTGCGAAATTTCGTCAATCAATTTTACAAAAAAAAAAAAAAAAAACTTCTATACATTCAAACTGTTAAATACGAGTATTAATATATATATTTTTATTTTTACGCTTTTCATAATCTCTGTGTCTCTGTCTGTCGGACCAAAACGGTCCGGAGGAGTATCGCGACGTTCTTATATTGTAGACAACTCGTTTGATTTTCGTGTCGATCCGCATATATTTATAAATTCGGCGGGAAAATACATAATTTAATAACGTAACATTAGATACAGTAATGGATTTAAGCGGCGTTTTCCAAATAAACACGACGGGGAATGCGTAAATAAAAAAAGAAAACGTGTTACAATTATCCGTACGTTCTCCTCGTTGTGCGTGTGTGTGTTTTTTTTTGTTGTCGTCCGGGATCATCAAAATAATCGCAATAGATTCAGGGCAATGATTTTATACTTTTTTTTTGTACTCGAAAATCTAATCGGTATAATTCATATAACACGAAATTATGTGTACGTTTGCTCCGTTCTATAGAGGTTTATTCGTCTCGAACGAGTTTGTAAGAACGTATTATATACGAAAGGGATTAATACGGTTTTTTTTTAATCCTTCAAAAACACCTGCCGTTACTGCGACGGCAGAGGAATAGTTGGAAACAAAAAAAAAAAAAAAATAAAATATTATTCGTATATTTCGTTCTCGACTCGTCGTCGGATTTATTCGAATTATTCGAGAAACATTTTACGCGTTTAATCACTTTTTTTCTTCTTCTATTTTTAACGAGGAGAAGAATTTCAAATAAAATTATTCTCAATTGAATTTTTGTCGCGGAATTTACCACGTCGCCGCGTGGTATACGTTTTATTACTCGCGCGTATTTTTGTTTGTAAAGAAAAAAAAAAAGAAGAAAAAAATTAAAAATTATATCAATCGATTTCAGTTAATTCGGTTACATTCATATATATATATACAATGTGTGTGTGTGTTATACGATTGCGTAAATATTATTTTTACGAACACGCCATTAATAACGACTTGTGTAGCGGTAAATATAAGCGCTTACGGTAAATGCGTATAATCGAAAGAAAAAATAAAGAATTAACGAATTTAACTCCGGGTGACGCGCGTTATTATTTTTAAATTTATTTTCTCTGATTCATTTCCGTTGTAGCGTTTAGTATATTTTTGCATATATTATACCTTTTATATATATATATATATATATATGTATACATTTTATAAAATGTAAAAAAAAAATTATACAAATTTTATTATAAACACGAGAAAATTTACGTTGTAATTGTAAAAAAAAAAAAAAATTACTTCGTACGTATGTTTTTATTCTAAAACATATAGGCGTGGTGTTTGATTAAATCGATCAACGGATCCGCGCGACGCCACTAAATTCGAAATAATTCTTTTTTTTTAAAAAAACGCGATTTCGATCACAATAAAATACGTACGATTATTGGTATATTAATTATCAGGTTTTTGTTCTCATGGCGAAATGATGGGGACAAAAAAAAAGAAAAAATGACACGCAAAACGCGTTGTACGAATGTTTCACAAAAAAGTGCAATTAATCCGTTTGCGGGTGAATTTACGCTGTTTACAAACGGTTAATATTAAATTTTGTATTATTTATGCAGTAGAAAAAACGCGTACGATATTTCACCAATACCGAATTGCACGGGAGAATCACCGCGTACACGAGCAAATTGAAAAAGTTAAATTATACGAGCAACTCAATCCAACCTATCATGACTCAACCGTTGAAGGCTGTTTTATTTTGTTTCTGGATCGCCGCGTAAACATTTTTTTTTTTCAAGTAATAATTCCGATACGCGCCTCGAAATATCCGTGTTAATTAGTATAATATGTAAATACTTTCTTTTTATATATATATATATTTCGAATCAAATAACTCCTCGAACATTAATTATGCGTAGATTTTTATTTTTATTATTTTTTCTTTTTACCGTCTTCCGTACTGACCCACTCGCACTTGGCTGCGACCTATATATATACTATTTAAAACCTAACCCAATATATTTACATATTTTTTTTTTATGTGAATTAAAGTTATTTAATTAACGTTGCGCGTTCAGACGTACATATTTGTATATAGTTTAATTTAATAATTTCATCCTGATATATATATATTAAATGAAACACAGTAACTAGTTTTTTTTTCTCTTATTCTAGGAAAAAATTTATAACCCGCGTATAAAGCGTTCCAGCCGACGTCATAAAAATAAAAGTAACCTTGGTCGAGTTAGACGCTTTTATATACGTATCATGTAATTATTACACACATACAGCAGTAAAACGTAAACTTGAACCACTTATAACGACACGTTAATTGAAAAAAAAAATCGTAAATTATGTCAATACGCGAGTACGGACGATATATAAGTATGTGAAATAAATCTGGAAAAAAAAAGAAATTTAAAAGCCTATATATTTACAAAAATAAGTCTATCGAGTATTTAATACATACATATTACTCGTTCGAAAATTAACATCATTTTTACTTAATAATCATGATCGGGGTGAAGGAGTGATTAACTCGACGTGCTAACTTCGAGCCAATTCTTTTTTAACCTACAAAAATATTTAAATCGAACGCTACATAGTAAGTATGCCTGCGTATTTATATATCGTTGTCAAAGACGGATAAACAAATTAATAGTTAAGACAAACGAATAAATCCTTAGTTAAAAGTCGAAACAAACGATTTTAGGGTATTTTTTTTTTTTATTTCAATACGTATTTGAACTTCTCCAGTAGTGGAAAAGAAAAATAAATGTTTGATTTGAGAATAATAATCGTGAAAATAATAAAAAATGCCGCGAGGAATGCGCGGTATCTATTTATTTGTGCGTGTACACGCGAGATAATTCGATAATTCCGAAACGGGTATAAACTTTAAGTCTGTTTAATCGCGTGTGAAATACGAATGAATAACAATAATAATACTTATATATTATAATATGAGCGTTGACAATAGGAATATAATAAATTTATAACGTACAAACGGCCAATGGCGTAATAATACATTAAACGTGCGGTATAATAATAATAATAATAATAATATACGTATGTATATTATATAATAATATGGAGCAAGTGGGGAATGAATGGGGGAAAAAAATGTAAAAATAACAAAAGTAGAAGTAAAAGAATAACAGGTCCAATATGGACGCGTATATACGTATAAGAGGTATACACGGTTTGACGAAGAAAAATAATACATACCGATTGTCGTGTCCCGTGTAACTAAGAGTCATTCGAGTATAAATAATTCAACAATGAAATGAATCATATTGACAGGCGATTATGTTAATATTGTCGACGGTGTGTGTAGCACCGAGAGAGAAATTTCAGCTGTACTCGGATTTCTGTCCGTCAAATCTCCTCGTATTGTGTGTACACGATTTTTGGGATTTTTGAACTGTTTTTTTTTCCATTTAATTTTCGTTGAGATTATACGAAGGGCGGGGAAGGGCTTAAGTAATAACAATAATAATAATAACGTTAATCAGGTGATAAACGATGATCAGGTGCCGGTGTTTTTAAACCGCCGTAGACGGGCCTTAAAACACGCGCGTTGCTGCAGGCAGCGTTTTAACAGTACGGTAATAATAATAATAATAATACACTGAATAGAGAAATTATTGTATTCGAATCGAAAATAAATATAAAGTTTATCATTAAAATATAGCCTTAGCCGAACGGTGAGATACGATGTCTGTACGATTTGCAATTTCTCAACGCGACGCGACGAACAAAAAGAAAAAAAAACGGTTTAGAAAAGAAATAAAACGATTTTTTTGTTTTTGTCTTATTCTCTCGAGTGATATTATAATGTCGGCGGCGCGCGGGGGAAACTAAATAGAAATTCGTCGAGTCGCGTTATTTATTTTACACGTACGACGGAGCACATTCGTCATTATTATTTTTTTTTCCATTCTAAATATAAAACATTTTAAAATTCTTTTTTTTTTTCACAAACGAGTTTTATAATTATTTTCGTTTTATATATATATATTATACGCGTTAAACGATATTATTTATAATACCGCGTGACGGTGTATGGCAATGCAATGGCATCGCGCGGCGGCGACATTTCGTTCATTTATACTTGTCTTTCACGTTTATATACCACGTCGTCCACTTTTCCATTCTACTGATCACGAGTTACATATTATAATAAATGAGTTTTGACGCGTATATTTATATATATATATATATAGTACCACCACACACTCTTCTCCTCTTACTCCTTTTCCTCCTAATCTCGTCAATGTCTCGTTCTTTTACTCCTTCGCTCGGCCTTTTTTTTTTAATACACGCGTACACATTCAGGTGTTCTCGATAAACATGATTATATCATATAATTGTGTACGCAGTGTATCCGCTTGATTACAGTTTTTCCAACCAGGCATGTGCTCGCGGGTATGACGACAACAACGAATATTGTTGGGCGAATCCATCGTAAATGCGGCCACTTGGAAGAATATTCGATTTCATTCTTTTTATAATTTACGATTATTGCTCATTAAAACGCGAGCGGGGAGAAGAACGAAACAGATCGCGAGCATAAACGGATTATACATTTTCTTCTATACGGGCCTTTGAACAATACGAAAAGAATTCCAACGTGATATCGACTCTATAGATGTTGTCCGCGTAACCCACGCATATTTAAACACGTTCCGTCATTGAACGTATAAGGAAAAGAAAACAATTCTTAACGGATTACTGGCCAACACTAAAATCGTTCAATCGAGAAGACAGCGATGTTCTCAACAGGTTGAGATTACGATAAGCTCACACTGCGTGAAGCGCTGTATGACGAAAACAGACCCTGGGGACCTATGTACACGACCTGCAGCGGTGGAGAAACAATTTCGGTAAAACGCGTTGAAATCGTTCCCAAACCAACGGAGACGAGTTAAAATCGTCGAATGACCTGCGCGAAGTAAAAAAAAAAAATCTAATTTATTTCAAGCGAATTCGACTATAATAATACAACGTATAATTCTTCAAGCAACGATGTTCAACCGACATCCGTAATACCGTTTTCACTCCTGTCAAAAGTAAACTTTTCGCTGTTGACGCTGAAACAAATAAGAAAACAAAAAAGAATTACGTTTCACGCGGATTTCGAAATATCTGGAAAAATTAACACCCAAGCGGCAATAATAATAATAATAATAAATAAGTATTATTTTTCGTAACAAACGAGAGAATATCTCTAAACATTATATTTACCCCGGGCATGTGTTATTTACAACTGGAATATTTCGGATCGTTAATCACGCGCTGGCGGCTGCACACGCTGCTGGTGTACGGGGCGAGTGAATATAACCCGCCGCGTGTCGCGCACCCGTTGGCACGCCTTAATCCCTTAACCGCGTGGTAAGGTCAAGACGAATTTCCATGTGCGGTCTGAGAGTTCGACGCGTACACACACGCTGCATAATTGCAGACAGCCATGTAACGCAAACCACATGTGAAACACACTCTGGTCCCGCGTCTGTTGGATAAAACGAAAATATTTACATCGAAATTCAAAATGCGTAACATTGAATCCGAATTCGCTCTCTGAAAAGGGTCTATCTCACTCTCTCTCTCTCTCTCTCTCTCTCTCTCTCTCTCTCTGTGTGTGTACAACGTTGCGGTTTTACTGCGCACTGATGTGCGTTTCGCAGTAGACGTAAAAAGAAAAGGTTTCTTTTCGTGGGGCGCGTTCATTTTTTCTACTCGTTCGGTTCATTTCGTTTTTTGCGCAAATAATTCGGAATATCGTTTTCGTGTTACGCCGGAAGAATACAACAATTATTATTATCGATACACGATTGGTGGAATTTCGACAGAGATCAAAAAACGCGCTGAGTAAACCGTCGTCGAGTCCTTTCCAATACGGCCAACCAATTATACCAAACGCGTAATATACGCCCGATATAATCGTACGGCGAAATGTCGGCGGGCCCGTTAAGGAGGGAAAAAAACGGATTAAAGTTTTACGAAAGAAGAACCGTGCACGAGAACGCGGGAGGAAAAGAGACGTAATCTGGAGAAAAGCTGTACAAACGAAAAGAACGTATTTACAAAGAAACAAAATAGGTACTTCAAGACAAGTATCCGGCACTTGATTTTCGTTGGGAAGGCTGTGCGTAGAGAAGGACGATTTCTCGGATATTTCAGAATCGGAGCGAAGACGTTAGGATTAGGAAGGCGTTGGCGGAATGAGTCGCGAAGAGCGGTAAAGCAAACGTTTGGCGAGCAGCAAAACGTTTCCTGTTGTACGTTGACTCTCCCGCTGCAGTAACGAATTCACCGCTTTCGTCTGATCGGATCACAACCGTCGTCACGCGCATTCTGTACGCCCATGAAAATTAATTGGTAACAAAAAAAAAAAAAATTATTCCATCATTAGCGTACGTACGTTGGAAAATGCAGAAAATGAAAAAAAAAAACGAATCAACATTGAAGGGAAATCAACGATTGTGTAACTGTAAACAAATAACTGTAATAAATAGCCCCGGCAAAAAAACATTTTTTTTTTTTTATAAAAACGCGAATTTCCACTGGTGTGCGTGTGTGTGTGTGTGCTGGGTCGAGACTAATTAAACAGAACTCTCCACTCGCGGCAACAACAGTAATTACTATTATTATTCAAAGCCCATTGCGATCCATACGCCGGCCATAGCTAATAATCTCCGTCTCAGACAATAGTGTCTAGACTAATACCGGCGCGTGTATTTATATTATTATTACACGCTGTTGGTGTTGTTGTTGTTGTTTTCGTTGTCGTTACAGTTGCGAACACAAAAGTAGAAGAGAAAAAAAATGAAAACAAAACAAAAACAAGAAAAACGCGTAGAGAAAAAAAAAACCGTATACGTCGTCTCGACTAATTGAATATCGCGATAATAAACACCGCGTTTTATTGAAGTGTATTTAGTCTCGTCGTTTACTGTTTAGCATAAAATATACACACGCTCGTCGTACAGTTGTTATACGACACGACAGCGTGTCGTCCGGCTTATTTACACCGCGTTTGCGTAAGTAGGCCAAGTCCGATTTTCCCGAATTATTTCCGTTATTTAAACGACGCGTTTTCGGCACGGAATCCCCGAAGAAATACGGCGACATTTTTTATATATATATATACGAACAGTGTCATTTCCAATATAATAGATTCACGATTTCGAATTAGCGTAAGAACAGTCAAAAACGTATTATCTTTTCTTTTTTATATATATATATTATTTCTCCGTTTTAACGGCATTATAAAGACGTGCGGAATCCGGAATCATCTCCGAGGAGACGAAACGCAGAGATTTTACACTACAACGGTTTGGACAACGATTTTGCAGCGCAAGCAAAAGAGACGCTGAACGCTTTCGCGAAGAGAATCAAGGAAAGAACTTTCCAGAGTTCAAATTCGGAACGGAAATCGCGGGGGAGAGAAGCAGAAGTTGGATATTGAAACCGTGGGAATAAAATAAAATAGTTGGAGATCGGCGTTGTGTATGAAATGACGGCGACAAAAACTAATTATAGACGTCGGTAAAGAAGAAGTCTCGGGTTTTTTATTTTTTGTCAACCGAACCGATCTCGGATTGCCACCACGGGGACCACCTCAAACACACGCACTGCACTTTCTCCGTTTCTCGTTTCTCACACGCGGCAAAGTGTGTATACGCTGACTGGAATATATATATATATATTTTTTTTTTTATCGACACCGACGATTACGGGGAAAACGACGAAATTTATAATAATATTGTATCAGTAGCCAGGATTTTCGGGGTCTGATAATTAATTAACGCGTATAGCCTACTACTAAAAAGAAAAAAAAAAAAAACAAAAACATGATTATTTATTGATTTCAGAGGAGGAGGCTGCGACGGGCTCCACTCGGCTCTTCTCCGTTTACGCTATACTGTATTGTATAGACGAGTTGAAATTTGCGTTTGAAAAGTCCCCCTCCCCCCCGTTCGACGCGCGAAAAACGAACTCGAAACAATTATTCTCACTGCGGGCGACTCGACGACGCCGTTCACTTCGAATTGTAAGCGAATTGAATTTAAGCGAACGAAGTAATTCGCTTGAAAATCAATTCGAAATCAAATCCGCGGATCGTCGACTCGAATCTGATGCTCGCGGCGAGGGGGATGCGGAGAGCGCGCGTATTTTATAAAAGTAGAGACCGCGCGGGCGGGACCTAACCTTCCGCCCCGCCACGTATTATAACAGCAGAGACTGTGAGAGGTCATCACTGACCGTTGAACCTGTGCGCGCGCGGTCCGGCTTTAATATTATTTCGTTTTTACACACGCACGCATTCGCCATTATAATCGCGATCAACACGCTTACCACGATCGTCACAACACACACACACACTCTCTCTCTCACACACACGCACACTCCTATAATATAAAATACATTATAAGACCGTGTGTGTGTGCGAGCCGTGAGGCACACACACACACGTGTAAATGTAGCGTGTGTCCGTCCTACGCGATAGCTGATCTACGACGTGTTTACTTCCAACTACGTATTATTATTATTTTTATTATTATTATTATTATTGTGTGCGTGTGTGTGTATATGTTTTCCAAAGCCGTTGTTGCTGCTGTTGCTGGTGAGGTGAACGTCCTGGGTCCGGCGTGTGGCATTAACCTCCTGCAGGCGGCGTATCATTCTCTCCTCTTCGCCGCCACTCCTCAAGAAAAAAAAAAAAATCTTTTTTTTTTTTTTTTTCCACAAACACATTCGTGTCCTGCGCACAGCGCTCCTCTATACACTGACTGTATATAGTCATCCACCTCCACCTCCTCCACCACCACCACCACCACCACCGCCGCCGCCGCCTCCGTTACTACGAAGCAACAATCTTCTTTACGACGACAACAACAACAACAACAACAACAACAATAATAGTAAGGAGTTTATAATATAAACAAATAAATCTTGTCCCGGTGTAGTGGTGGTAACGACACGAGCGTCGTACTATCATACACCGGCTAAACGCATTTTATAAATAGAAATATAATAATGGAACAGCCGCCGCCGCCGCCGTTCTGTTTGGTAAGAGATGGTAAATATTATATTTAATGACGAGACTACACATAGAATTCACAGATAATATACGCAGAGAGTCGTTTTAAACGAGTTGCGTTTAGATTCGTATTCGTTTACGGAACGGTTGGAGGAAAACATCGTTTTCGTTTTAAATGTACCGTTTGATTTCGGTGTTTAAAATGTGTATATAAATATATAAAAAAAAATTCTTCTTTTTCTCCTTTCCCCTCTCCACCCCGCACGTCCCAGCATTCTCGTTTCGTAGAACGCGTTATAAAACGTTCGTTGTACACTGGCTGTGTTGCGCGTATAAAAATAATAATTGTAATTAAAATAACGCCGTGTAAATATAATAAATCATATACGAACCGCCACGGTCCATCTCGATGGGGCGAATCACGAGAGCCTGCACGGTACCGCGCAGATTTTTGTTGTCTACGCAGAGCACACGAGATATCATAATAGAATTTGCCATAAATACAATACAATATGACGCGTATGTATCGTAGAAAATTACCCTTACGTCAGCCCCATCTCTGCGGATAAAAATTTTCTCTTGTCGAATTGATTCCCGTACGATCTAGAAGTATAAAAGGATTCGTGATGATCAACCACGCCATTGTAATAATAATAAAAAAAAAACACTGTAAGAACTTTGCTTAGGTTCTTTTGTCATCGCATCGCAACGTCTTCGCCGCCGCCTTCTTTAAAACCTTTATACCGATCATAAAAATCAGACATAGAAATTTCGCTAAAAACCGTTTTTTTTTTTTTGTTTTTCATATTTCCACTACTTCACGATACACTTGATTTCATTTTAACAAACAAAATAAAAAAAAAAAAAAAAAATATTCTTTCTTCTCGTTATTTTTATAAAATACGAAAATCGTCAAATTATACACACACTGTGCGTTCGCGATTACCAAAAAAAATTTGAATTTTTTTAGTGGGCCGGGCCAGGGTGACGTACGTGCTGAATATCGTTATATTGAACCCATATCGGGAACTTTATCGTCTTCAACAAACGTTGGAAAACTGAAAAATTGACATTCCGCTGGCGATTATAGTAATCGTAATTCGAGTCATTCTTTTTTTTTTCTTTGATCACATCTACTCGTATGTATATATAATAATAATAATAATAATAATAATAATATTAGAAACGTTGATTGCCACGCGATAATATTATTGTGAATCGTCGAAAAACACACACGGCGGTTCATGCAGTCGAAAACGTTTCGACGGCAATGATATTATTATTAGAAACACAAATTTGTAATAGAAACCTGCAGTTGTCGATGAGAACAATGACCGAACGAACAGACGATATAGAAATATGACGTGATAAAAAGCTGTTTTTTTTTTTTTTTTAAACAATTATTTTAACAATATAATTTCGACGCGTGTTAATCTTGTTATTGTTGTTTGTAATAATATTAAAGAAGTGTAAAACAAAACAAAACAAAAAAAAAAAAATTAAACAATAGTTACGTAATTATTTACTCGTATAATTAGAATTCGAATATCATATTATAGTCGATTTACCGACTTGTTTTTCTATCTTTTTTTTTTTTTAATATTTATATATTTTTTTTTTTTTGTGTACACATTTTCTACTAGAAGGTCGGACGATCTCTTTAAGCGTTCCGATAATAAATGTTGTACTAATATAAATATTATATATTTATAGTAGGTATCCAATCCCTTTAATTCCTATTTATCCCCGCTATAGTTTTTCGGATCAAAACTATTATTTTCAATCACTGTCAGTCAAATTATACTATTCAATTGTTATAGGTGTACCTAGATCATTCTGGTGTACACGGAAATGAGATTGGCCAAATCATCATCTTGTTACTCAAATTTACTGGACCAATTTACCGACAAACTTTGCCTCTAGCTTCAAAAATATTGTTTCTAGTGTTTTAAATAAAACTTGGTGTAATAACCTGAATATTTGTAGGTCAATCATGGTTCAATTCAATCGTTTGCGTATGGGACATTCATTACTATCAGCTCATGCATGCAAACTTAATCTCTCAACGATAATCCACATTTTGTACCTTACACCAAAACGAATGCATTTGTGATTTATCGCAATTTAATTGTCCTTCCCTGACTGTTTAACACGTTAAATTCACTAGACACTTCAAGTTCTATTATTGATTCTAAATCTGAGCCCATAATTAGTTTAATCGTCTCTGTTATTATGGAAACTGGCTTTGCCATATAATAGTTTTGAAAGGTTTTTTTTTGTCTATTATTTTTATTATTGTTCTTTTGTTTGTTGTTGTTACTTTATGTACTTGTTAACTGTCTATTTAATTCTTTTTTACTTTATTAATAATAGCATATATAGATTTGTAAGTGTTACGCTGAATAGTTTTTACTAAAAGCTAAATAAAAAAAAAATATATATAGTAGGTATTTTATTTAAAACGTTTTTCGACGTTCTCGGTAATTTCTTTATACAGTATTTCAAAACAAGCAAATTAAAAAAAAATCGGAAGAAAAACTTTTTTTTTCAATTGTTGTTAAACGCGGCACAAGAAAAAAAATATTATCGACAAAATTGGGTTAAAAACGTGATATTTGTAACAAAATTCATTAATGTATAATAAATAATATTTTATCCGCCGAAGTTCCGTCGTTCAGAGTCGCTTTATCGAACGCAATGATTTATCCCGTTGCTTTCAAATTTATAGTAATAACAAAGTTTTTTTCTTTTTTTTAATTTTGAACTCTTCAATTTCGAACGAAAATTCGACTGAGAAAAATATTTTTTAAAGTCAAACTGACATTACTCTAATATTGTATCGGGAAAAAACAATTATTTTATCGGGAAAAACCGTTTTTGTGTACGGAGTGAATATTATTTATAATATATATTTTATTATTTGTATATAAATTATTATATGTATCGCGTACAGCCGAAAGCGATTATAATTTTAATGGTCAATTTACGTTTACAATAAACATTAATAAAAATAAAATAATCTGTAATGCAATTTTTTTCGTTTAATCGGTTTCGTCTATACCGTTACACAATAATAATAATAATAATACGTACACAATTAGACAGCAATAGAAATTCAACTGTAATTATTTTACTCTATTAAACGTAATATCGTCATTTCACTACTCTTATTATGGACAAATATACGTAATTGAAATTTGCTTTTTTATTTTTCGAATTGACGAAATTAACTTATTTAGCGTTATTTAAACAGATATAATATATTATGAAATATACGTAAAGAGTGTCAAAAATTATTAAATGAATAATATTTGAACAGATCGAATGAATCATAACACACACACAGAGGCACAAAGAAGACGTTTATTTATTCGTTATAAAACGATAACGTTGGAATTATCAATTTTTTTTTTCTAGAAAATAATTACATAATATAAGCGTAGGTATATGCGTTAGAAATTGTAGCGATTTATTGTTTTACATATATAAATTGACTATTGTCTAGAGGCCTAGAATTGTGTGCACTACGAAAATTTGAAAATGTATACAGCCCGCGACCATTTATCGTATTGATATTCGGAATTCATTGAGTAAGGAAAGAGAAAATCAATTTTAAAACGTGAAAATTCAAACTATAATTGACTCGCAAATACAGAAAAAAAAAAAAAAAAGAGAAAACGTAAAACTTTACGTTTTGCCGCATCTTACGATATAGTAAAATATCGGTTTTAATAACATTATATGTACAAAATAAAATCTAATCGAAACATTCTATTTATCGCAGACGTTCTGATTTCGGCGGGACAGTCGTTATTTTTTTTTTCTATTTCGTCCGGGAAAGCCGTTCTGAACGTTTCGACTTTTGATAATGTACATTTTCGCGTAATAATTATGAGATTGAAAAATTAAAAAAAAAAACAAAAATCGTCGACATATGTATTCCTAAATAATATTATCGTTTATTTTTCCCAATGAGCGAGAAGCGTTCCGGGATTGATGAACGAACGAGAGAGCGTGTGCCGCGTGTGTTGTTCTCGTCGAACAAAGAAAATCGCTTTTTATACCGCACCGCATAGGTAAACGCGTAGCGGCCGCTCTCGGCTCGGGAACGGTGATTGGCCTCGCGTCGTATCCAGGTGGTATATTGTGCTCCACGATTCTATAAATTCGTGTAGGTGGCATACGTGCAGTACAGTACGATAGGTGAAAGTCATATATTATCTCGTTGAACATAATACACGAGTTATTTATTTATTTTTTTCGTTTGAAAAAACAAAAACGCCACGGGTGTATTCTAAGGAGTACGCAGGGGACGACGTGTTAATGGTCCCCCCTCCCCCGGGGCACGCGTCCCTGATGAAGTACACCTGTCACAGGACGAGAGTCTGTGCGGATCGCGCAAATATTTATTTACCCAAGCGTACGGATATAGCAGTTATATCAGCCGGCGGGGCTGGTTGTAAACCGGGCGGACGGTTAATTTTCAGCAAACAAGCAGCGGAAGCTCAAACACGTCTATCCGATTGCTCTCCGTACGTTGGGGAGAGGGGGGGGGCACAGTTGATAACAACACTATGAATTCTAGCAGTGATCGAACAAGTGCACAGTACAAAGTTTTTAGACGGAGTCAATAATTTGAATTCATCGCAAGTTCTCTTTCAAAAAAAAAAAAAAAACTCCCCCATAGAATATTCGACGTTAGGTTTCACGTGAAAATCCTAAGAAATCGAATTCACAATACAAGTATCCAATGAATAATAATAATAATAATAATAATAACCTTAAAACGCTGTAAATTGTTTTTCTGCAAACCAGTGCGTATCGATACGAATTAATATAAACGATACGCGCGCGTGTCAACGTTTCAAAATAATATTTTTCAACGAATTTTAATGTGCGCGGTTAAAGTGGTGTACCGCGATTTCGTCACGTTATAACGTGGTAACAGGCCGATATACGTATAGAGGAAACACGTCGTCGTGTGCTCTTATAAGCCGCGTGCTGGAGATGATATCATCCTACGTACGGTTTTCGGAATGCGCTGATCAAATTACGTTGGGAGACAGTAAACAATTATGTGTGGCCGGTGTGTGTAATACGACTATTAAATATAATAACACGCATTAACATTTCGAATACACACCCACGACTATTATTATTATTATTAATAATAATTTATACGTCCTGTTCGTAAGAGGAAATTCGAGAGAGAGATCAACGTTGATAAAAACCGGCCGTCGAAATCTCACTGTTAGGCGATTTTCGAATCACGTCCGGAAACATATTTATTACACGCGTCGGATAGATTCGACTTTTTCTGTTTTTCTCGCATAGAGTCCCTTGCACATACCGTATGCAACTCCGACAACCAGTGCTGGAATTCGAGGAAAAATCAACACAGAGACGTGTAAGAACATAATAAAAATTTGCGAAACACTGAAATATCTTGTAGACTCGCGAACGTGCTTTGGTCCCATTAACCGCCTTCCATCCATCGCAAACGGTTAACAGAGCTTTCATAATACAAGTAAAAATAGAAAAACTAAACGATCACGTTCTCGCCGCATAAATAATAATAATCTATTGTTTTAAACGTTTTCCTTCCCGCGTCCGACTCTAAACACATCGTCTCCTGAAGTGAATTATCGAACAGGACGTTTACGCGCTGTGCGCAATGCAACGCAATACGCTTGGGAGTAGGAATTTATATTGTTATTTCTTTTCTTTTTTTTTTTTGCCACATATTTTGGCACTGTTTATCGCGTGTAAAACGATTCTTTTTTTTTTTTTTTTTTTTGTACGATAAAACTGTAAAAAACGTAAAAGTGTCGTCTGCGCCGTACCGTTTACGAAGGAATAACGAAACGTTGGAATATTTAACAAAAACAACAATAATAATAAAGAGACGTTCCGTTTCACAGAGTTCAAACGCTGTGATTACTACTACTATTATTATTATTGTTATTATTATTATTATTGTTATTATGATTATTATTATTGTTATTATGATTATTATTATTATTATTGTTATTATGATTATTATTATTATTGTTATTGTTATTACACGGTTTAGAAGGCCAATTCGAAACTGTAAAATTCTCTTGGAATTTCTCCTCCTCTCACCCCTCCGGCGACGTCTATTGCGCACGGGAATGTGTCTAAGCGTATGGGTTGGGTTAGGTTAGGGAGGGCAACGGGACTGGCTTTATTACTTTACACGCCGGTCGCGGAATCGCCGAACGAGCGTGCATGTGTAAATGTGTACACAGTGACGGTGCTTATTTACATATATTATAATGTGCACGCACGACGATAAAAATCTGTCCGCGTGTATAAATTATTCATGGATTCGCCGAGGAAAAAACTAAAAAAACAATAAAAAAAAATCAAAGTAGTCGTCGCGGCGTTTTCCGGAAAGCGGATTCGTATTTATTTTTTTTATTTTTTGTTCTTTTTTGGCCGATCTTTTTTTCTTCCTTTGTTGCTCGAAACGTCGGAAAACGAAGAAATTCACGAGAGAAAAAACTCATTGCCGTTGACGCGCTCGTGTATTTGTATTGTGTGAACGGATTGTTTCTCGATGACGTCGCGCGTACACGAAAACTCGGTGTGCGGTTCTCGATCGCCGTGATTCGTGTGCAGAGAAACCGTTTGCCGGGATAACGATTATACGACAATAATTATCGACGTTCCCGTCCATTTATTTTTCACATTTCGGAGTATTATTCTGTCGAACGACAAGACGAACTGCTTTCGCCGAAGTCAGTCCCAATAGTCTTTCAGTGCCGTCAGTATCCACGGACGTGTTTGAAATGCTCGCGTTATAATCGTAAAAGAAGCTGACGGAGCCGCGCACGAATACAACAGAATTTATTCGACAACATTTTTTTTTTCTATTTACGTACATATATTATTTCGAAATATTTTCTCAATTTTACGGACACTCGTATGCGATAACAAACGCGGCGTTCCGAACGGTTTCTTCTTGCTCTTACTGAACGCAAAATCAATCTTGATAAAAATAATTCGAAGATTTTCCCTTCTCCTCCGAGTATACCGTAAGACCGACGTGTTTTAACGTCGTACACGGCGTTTTTCGTTTCCACATCAATCAATGTAAAGAAGTACGCACGAGTTCGAGAATAAGTTATCGTATACAGACGTATTTATAGAGACGAATACATTTCGGGGCTTGCGCGAACGAAACGCGGCGAATCGTAAAATAATTATAGTAATATTCGTACTTCGTTTAAATTACATACATAAAAAAAAGAACGTCCGTCCGTAATAAAACGTATATAAATCGAATAAGAGACGATTTAACGTAATATTCTTAAATCGTTTTTTTTTTTTTGCCGTATATCACTGATACCGGCCGAAACCAGCTGTAAAGGAACAAATCGCTCATACAAAAAGTCTCGTGTACGTTTTAGGTTCCGAGCGAATGACGTTTTTTTTTTTCGCTATTCCTTACGATTTGTCGACTTACTATATGATAACGCAAAAAGTGTTTTTCGACGATTACCGATTTGTCGATATGACATTTCCATGTATCATACTTTTGGCTTTACGTTTTTGTGGGGCGGTCGAGCCACCGCATCCGACATTTATTCTTCTAATATTTCTTTCGCGTTTTTTTTCCTTTTTTTTTTTTATTCGTTTTGATTCCGTATTGGCAAATCGCGTGAAACGTATCCGCGAATAAAGACGAACGGTTTTCTTCTTCTTCTTCTTCTTCTTTTTTAACCGACCGAAACGTCCCGTTATGCGTGCGCGTACGTAGATGCGTACGCGCGCGTTTTACAGTTAACCGTCGCCGCCGCACGAATGACAAAAAACCAGTTTCCGTCTTCTGGGACTATAAAGAATAATAATAATAATAAAAAAATGCGTGTGGCCGAGCCAACGGTTCGGTTTTGCATTTGTTTTGTTTTTTATTTCTTCCCCCGTTCGCGCGCCGCCGCGCCCAGTCCGGTCGGCTCGTCTCAAACGATATTTACAACACAATACGATATTCTATTTTTATACGCGCGCGCGTTGAAAACGGTTTTTATATGCTCTCGACGTCGTCGGTCATAAAAAAAAATAATAATAATAATAATAATAAACCCGGTGTGTTGTTCAATCGTTTTTTCGGATACGAGCGAATATATTTCATTACGAGCGTTCCCGGGGTTAGGTTAGTGTAGCATTTATTTCTCTTTTTCCGACCGGAATTATAACAGTGTCGGCGTGGAAATATCGTAAAACGCGTGTCGTCGTCCGGAGTGGAAGCGGGGGACTTTTTGTTTTTCCTCTCCGTGCGTTCGAAACGCGAGAAATCGTTATGAAACACTATTTTTTTTTATTTTTTGTCTCGCGTCATTTTCATAACACAAATCGCGAAACACGATTCGCCGCGAGTTTCAATTTCGCCGATTTTTTCAATCTCGTCGTCTCCACTACGCCTCGTCTCGCCTTGTTCGCGAATCCGGTTCTCCGTTTTCATCTCTGTTGAAAATCAATCTTTTCGCGTCTGTACGCACATCTCGCGGCGTACGTCTTCCTCGGCCATATATTTACGTCCATTTATCATTATTGTCGTCCGTCCTTCAAACGCGTTTAAACGCAATAAACGGAACGGACGACCGACCGTTTTGCCCACACTCATTTTTCTTTTTAACGACATACTTAACGGAATCTCTTTTTTTTTTTTTGCTCCTACTCGGTTTAACGCACCATTGCGTTGCTTTTCATTTCTGTCCGGTTGAATTCTGTCAATGATAAACTTCTCCGCGTCCTTCTGCGCGTCATCTTTCAACCCGACGACGCGAATTCGACGATCCGCTACAGCATTCAGTTGCGTATATACTATATATATATATATATAGGGAGAGAGTGAGAGAGAGAAGAACATTAATTTATTATTGTTGAATTTATTTGACTGACTTTGAATTTTATAATATATATATATATTATTGTTTGTAAAAAAAAAAAAAAAGAACAATTAAAATCGTTTTACTTTTATGTACGCGTGTTTGAAAGACGACACGTCGTATTTAAAACGAAATTAACATCCGCATATAGTCCGGTAAAAAAAAAAAATAATAATTTTCGAGATAAAAAACGCGTTTAAAAAAGAAAAAAAAGTAGACCTCGAATTAGAATCAGTTACAGTACACCAATGTAATAATAAATGAGGTGACGTCAATTTACCGCGTTCACCAGATTTGCGTCCATGCGATTTTTTTCCTTTTGGGGCCGTCTCAAAAGCCAAGTGTACCAACATCGTCCCCGAACTGCCAGAAGCCCCGAAGGAGGTAATAAGCCAGGGAGTTGTTGCCGTCCCGCTCGAAACGGCCCGTAAATTCATAGAAGATATCTGCGGAAAAAGGCTCAAACAGTGTGTCGAAAACAAGGACCGCCACTTGAGCGATATAATTTTTTTTGAAAAAAAAAAAATGGCATTATACGTACAATTTATAAACAAAACACGTTTTTTTGATATTCGACTCGGTTTGGTGTTTATGAGTTTCGCAAATCGGGGAGGTTTGTCTGCCGCACCCTGTATACGAAACGAACATGTCGACAATTTTCGGATTAATGGAGACCATATTGAAAACAGAAATTCAAAGAAAGCGCACAATGTAAATAATAATATTCGAGCGTACTTCTTTTATGGTGTTCGAAAAAACAAAAAAAAACCGGGTCGTCGTAAAAACGATTCGGGTTTAAATGTATGTCGGTCGTGACACACAATTACGTATGACGTTTTGAAAATACGCGTACAATAAACGGTGTTTTGACGGCGAATAAACTGTTCGATTTCCATTCGAAAATATCGGCGAATTGTGAGGTGTGTAGAGAAAAAAAAAATATATATATATACGCGCTGTAGTTACGTATACGAAAATATTATTATTTTTTTTTTTTTTTTTAGTGAACAATTTTTATCGCGTTTACATTAATATTTTTTGTGTTTTTTTTTTCGCGCATGCCGTCGTGGGCTACAATGTACTATTGTTTTTAAGTGTGTCAGTTGAGGTTTTTTCTTTTCGTTCTTTTCATTGGCAGCACACCATTTTTTTTTTTTTATTTTTATTCGTGTCGAACGTTCACACGCCGTAATACGCGCGTGTTACGACAATGCGTCGAATTAAAAAAGAAAAAAAAAATTGTAATCAGTTTTTTGTTGTCGTCGTCGTTGATGATAAAGATTTGGAGACAATATTCGTATAGACGAACGTATTTTCATAATGTAATTGACCGAATTTTCTTTGTATATCCGCGGGCTTTAAATTCAAAAAAATGTGATTCAAAACAATACTGAACGAACCGCTTGGAAAGAAATACGCGCATATATTACGTAAAGCATTTTTATAACGCGGAAAAAAAAAATAATAATAATGAAATAAATGAATTGGCCGAATGTTGTTTACCAACAATGACGACGATAAGTGTAATACTATATGTATTATACGAGTAACTAGGTCGATTCAAATTAGCGGCCATTACTCTTCAAGATAACACTGTACACAAACACAGGCGACACACGCATTATTATTATAATAATAATAATAATAATAATAATAATAAATATATATATATATATATACGAATTTCCATATGTTTTAAGCAATTTAACAAGTATGTATAATTCTTTAATTCTTTTTTTTATATTATATATTAACAAACAACGGCGTGTAAATACACGCACACACACTCATATGAGCATCAGAAAAAAAAGTATTATTTATATTTATATATTTTTTTTAATATTTCTTTTCAAAACGATAACAATAAGATTAATACGCGCTATGAATATACCGCGGGGAGTTTTCAAAGTTTAATTCCGTTAATAAAAATAATTTTTTTTTTATAATAATAATAATAATAATAATAATTCGATGTTTTCAATTACTATTTCTATATGGAATAGTCGAATAGAACGAATGGGGGGGGGGACATTTATACGAGTTCCAATGTAACATTATACGCGTGTAGTGTTCTCAAAAAACTCGTATTGTGGTACTCATTTTTCTTTTTTTTCCCCCGTATTTTCGTAAAAAATAATATATATAAAAAATATATTTACACCGCACGCTGTCGACAAATTCGTAAAAACTGCGATTGTCGAGGCGCGTTATATAAATATGAGATTTCGTTTCGCTTTTTCACATGGCCTTTACCAACGCACAGCAATAATAATAAAACATTTTTCGCATAACTACCAACATTCTATACGCCGTTTTTATGTTAGATTTCTTCGTTTTCCTCCCGTCATTGCAGAACAGTATAAATTACGCTTGTTTTTTTTTTATAATAATAATAAGAAAACGGTATAATATTATTAAGTATAGAAATAATTTTTTTTCTCTACTTTGACATTTCATACTAGATTAGGTTAGGTCAAATATTTATAAATGATTTTTTTTTTTTTTTTAAATATTTTATTCGATATGTTATTACGAATGTTACGATAAAGTTGTTTGTAACGCTTTAATATTATACTTGTATAACACGTTTTCGTATATAGCAATCGTTACGTAATTTATATCGATTGGTTATTTTCACAGTTATACTACGCATATTATTATTTGTACGCGTATTATTATTATTATTATTAAACGATTTTTAAGGGAATAGAAACAAAATTTAAAAAAAAAAACTTGCCGAATAAAAAGTCGTTTTGGTAAAAACGTATATACGAAAATAAAAATGTAAATATTACGAGTCTTCCGCTATTTTCTCGCGAGTAGCTCAGCACGAATCCTTAGACCATTTTATATATATTTTTATTTTTTTTGTATGTTAACGATTACCAAAAAAAGTTCGATAAATACCTTATTAAAATTTTCAATATTTTTTTTAGTTTTAAAAATTAGTTTTTTTTTTTTTTTTTTACTCCAAATTCATTTATAAATCGACTCGATTTGAATTTCCGTATTGTAATACGCTGCGGAGTAACGTATAACAAAAAAAAAAAAATCTATTGAATTCCCAAAAACTCGATTGTTTACAACGAATGGAATATTTCCCAATAAACGCAAACCTAACCCATTCGTGAATTGTATTAGATAAACAGTAAATTTTTTTTCCCCGGTCCGTTCCCTCCGCAGATCACCTCTTGCGAATTCTTCGGCGCGTATTATTCGTATAATTACGCGCATATTATTGATATTATTATTATTATTATTATTATTATTATTATTATTAGCCGCAAATGTTGTGTATATTATTATTATTATTTTTTTATCAATGTTATTATATTCGTTGTGCGCGATGTTCATGCGTATAAATTAATGTGGAAAAAAAACTAGTATAAAGTACGTGGGGCACGCTGTTAAAACGGAAAAAAAAGAGGTTATCGTTTTTTTTTTTTTTTTTTTTTTGATATTCAACACGAAGCTATATAATAGTGCGCGTACCTCGAGATAAGGTTCGTATCGTCATCTCGTAAATATGTTTATATCGTATGTAATGTTATATAGACCGTATATAATATTTAATAATAATAATAATAATAATAATAAAAAAAAAACCTATATAGAGCTTTGCGAAATGCGCGTTTTTACTCACTCATTAAAAAAAAAAAAAAAATAGGTAATAATGAAACGCGTTGGAAGTGTCCGTAGGAGATGTATGTACGCGATAATATTATTATGCGATTTATATAACAACTATAATAATAAAATAATAATAATAATACTAATAATAATAATTATTATTATTATTATTATGTGCCTTGTACGCGGATATAAAATGAAATTCTCTTCGACACACACACACATATACGTAATAATAATATAAATTATAAATGAAAAAATATACGTACTCTGTTGTTTATGGTGTCGTGGAACGACGAGACTGTTATTATTGGGAATAAACGACTCTAACGTTTATAATTTATTTACATCGAAAATCCTTACTAATATTATAAAGGCGAATGTTTGTTTGGATGGATATATAGATGTTTGTTCCTCTTACACGCAAAAACTACTAAACGGATTTTAATGAAACTTTACAGTAATGTAGCTTATAGATCAGAATAACACATAGGCTATAATTTATAAAGATATTGTGTGAATTGTCCAAAATATAACGATGAATGGATGAAATGGATGGATGTATGGATGTTTGTTCCTCTTTCACGCAAAAACTACTAAACGGATTTTAATGAAACTTTACAGTAATGTAGCTTATAGATCAGAATAACACATAGGCTATAATTTATAAAGATATTGTGTGAATTGTCCAAAATATAACGATAAATGTCATTTAAGTCTGAAAAAATTCTGCAATCTGCGAGCTATTCAGGCGTGTGCTGTAATAAATGGATCCTTATCAAAATGAATACTTTTATCGCTTTTGGTATTTAAAGGAGATAAATTTTGTCCTTCACAATACATCATTTGAACAAATATTTTAATAGTTACGACGATGACAAACCGAACGCGCGATACTATGGTATCTATGGTAATAATAATACAACGAAAGCTTGATTTTGTTTTTCAATCAGCAAATTACAATTATTTTTTATAAAAATATCGTAGAAAAAGTACCTCCTAAGAAATAATTATGCCGCGAAAGCGTAAGTCTAATCTTTCCCAAAGCTCTAATAAAGCTCGATCTATGAAAGTAGCTAGACTTAACGAGACGTTTCCACAAGCCGAACTGCGAAGGCTTGAACAGGCGGAGCGTGAGGTAGCTCACAGAGCTGCTCAGACACCAGAGCAGTCCCAGGATCGGCGTCGACAGCACGCTGAGTATCTAGCATCTCGACGGGCTGCCGAGACACCAGAACAGTCCCAAGCTCGACGTCAACAGAACGCTGAATATCTGGCATCTCAACGAGCTGATGAGACACCAGAACAGTCTCAAAACCGCCTTCGACAGCATGCTGAGTATCTAGCATCTCAACGGGCTGCTGAGACACCTGAACAGTCCCAAGCTCGACGTCAACACCACGCTGAATATCTGGCATCTCAACAGGCTGCTGAGACACCTGAACAGTCCCACGCTCGGCTTCTTCAGCAGGCAACTTACATAGCGTCACAAAGAGCTACAGAAACCGTTGAAGAAGCTGAATCTCGCAGACGCGCTGTTGCTGAAAGGGCACAACAGCGACGTCTAATATTCAGAAGAAACACGTGGGGGGTATTCGACAAAGCTGCATTTGAGTACGACGAGACACTTGATTACGGAAGCCACAATCTTATAAAAATAGAACCTATGAACAAAGAATGTAGATTTTGCGGTGCTCTTAAGTGGAAAGAAGAAGCTGCGGGCATGTGTTGTTCAGGAGGAAAAGTAGCTCTTGCTTCAATAGATGAGCCAGTTGAGCCGCTTAAAGAACTTTTCTCTCATGAAACAGATGAGTCTCGCCGTTTCCTAAAAAACATAAGAAAATACAACACGTGCTTCCACATGACATCTTTTGGGGCGGATAATATTGTTTCTATGCCAGGATTTTGTCCGACTTTTTACAATACAAGGGCAAGTACCACAATAATTGATCTTGCTTCCTGCTACCAATACGCAACCAAATGCAAGTTTATTTCATGGGCGATGAGGAAGCACAAGTTAATAGGCGTTCTGAGTACGTGCAAGGTTTGGATAGAAACACGGTTCAAAAAATACAACAAGTTCTACATAATCACAACATTTTAGTACATGAATTTAAAATGGCTAAAGATAGAGTGACTAGCGATAATTACAAGGTTGTAATACACCCAGATCGTGTACCACGTGGTGAACATGAAAGAAGATTCAATGCCCCGACCACAAATGAAATAGCTGCCTTAGTAGTTAGTAGTGAACAAACTGCTTCTCGGGATATCGTTATTCAGGCGCATGATGACCGGCTCACTAGAGTTCCGGACACTCATAGATTTTATGACGCTCTCGAGTACCCGATAATTTTTTGGAAAGGACAAGAGGGGTACAGTTTTGATATTCCTCAGACAAACCCAGTTACAAAACAACCCATACCAAATAAAAAAGTGTCCTGTAAAGACTTTTATGCGTGTCATATGATGGTACGTCGCAACGATTTTAATTTATTACTTCGATGTAGACTTCTCCTTCTTCAGTTTTTGGTGGACATGTATGTCAAAGTGGAGAGTGAGCGCTTAAGGTTTATTGCCTTGAACCAAACAAAACTGCGAGCAGAAAATTATATACATTTACAAGACGCGATAAGGAATGATGCGGATTTGAATCCAAATAACTTGGGTCAAATGGTAATTCTCCCGTCGTCATTTGTAAATAGCCCGAGATATCTTCATGAATACACGCAGGATGCGTTCACATACGTGCGTAACTACGGGAGGCCTGATCTATTTATTACAATGACATGTAATCCCGCCTGGCCAGAAATCACTACAGAGCTCATGCCAGGTCAAAATTCAACGGACAGACACGACTTAACAGCCAGAGTATTTAAAATAAAAGTTCAAAAGTTGGTTGCTCTACTTACAAAAGGTAAAATATTTGGTGATGTGAAGTGCTTCATGTACTCGATTGAATGGCAAAAAAGAGGTTTGCCTCACGTGCACTTACTGCTGTGGTTGATGGAAAAATTACGCCCTAATCAAATTGACGAAGTCATAAGTGCGGAGATACCAAATCCAGAAACTGATCGAAAGCTCTATGATACTGTGACCAAAAATATGATTCACGGTCCCTGTGGTGCACTAAATTCGTCATCACCTTGCATGAAGGAAGGAAAATGTACCAAAAAATATCCAAGGGCGCTTTTAAAAGATACTCAAACCAACGACAAAGGCTATCCTCTGTACAGGCGTAGAGCACCAGAAGATGGGGGCCGCACGATTATTCAAAAAACCCGAGGTCACGAAGTTTTGGTTGACAATAGGTGGATTGTCCCATATTCTCCTCTGCTCTCTAAAATTTTTAATTGCCATATAAATGTAGAGTTCTGCAATACGGTACAGGCGATAAAATATATTTGTAAATATATTAATAAAGGCAGCGACCAGGCTATTTTTAACATCCGACAGCAAGGGAATGTTAATGTTGACCCGAGAGATGAGGTGCAAACATTTCGAGCCGGTCGATATGTTAGTAGCAACGAAGCAGCGTGGCGGATCTTGGGTTTGCCTCTGCATGAGAGATACCCAGCAGTCACTCATCTTGCGGTACATCTGCCCAATGGTGAGCGGATTTACTTCACTGAAAACAATTTTAGAGAGAATGGCCGCACCACCTAAAACGACGCTAACTGCATTTTTCCTGCTTTGCCAAAATGACGCATTTGCAAAAACATTACTTTATGTTGATGTACCCCGCTACTATACATGGAACGTGTCGTTAAAAGAATGGAAACGTCGTTTACAAGGAACCCCTGTCGACGGTTGGCCAGGTGTGAAGGCAGGAGATACTCTTGGGCGCATTTACACAGTGCACGTCAGTAACTTTGAATGTTACTGTTTGCGAATGCTGCTGAATGTAATACAGGGCCCCACTAACTTCTTGGATCTAAAAACAGTTGACGGTCAAGAACTTGAAACTTTTCGACAAGCGTGTGAGAAGTTGGGGTTGTTGGAAGATGACAACCACTGGGATGCCACAATGGAAGAGGCCGTGCTGTGTCGTTCTCCTTCCCAAATAAGAGAGCTGTTTGCACTATTAATAACCACTTGCGGTTTATCTAATCCTCTACAACTATGGGATAAGTATAAAACTGCGTTATCAGAGGATATCTTGCACAGATTTGAAAGGATGAATCAAGTCAACGATGATCTATGTTTGAATGAAGCACTGACACTTATAGAGGACAAAATAATAACGATTTCCGGAAAGAAATTGTCCGATTTCGGTATGCCCACACCACAGCGACGAGGAGAGCTGTCGACCGATTTGATTAAAGAACTAAGCTACAATACCGCTTTATTAGATGCCCAGGTCAGCGAAACTGAGCCACGCCTGCTGCCAGAGCAAAAAGAAATTTATGACAAAATATCACAACGAGTTGAGCTTGGTGAAGGCGGCCTTTTTTTTCTTGATGCTCCGGGTGGTACAGGTAAAACTTTTTTGCTTAATTTGCTTCTAGCGAAAATTCGTAAGGACCGTAATGTGGCATTAGCTGTGGCATCCTCTGGGATCGCTGCAACATTACTAAGTGGTGGAAGGACGGCACACTCGGTTTTTAAATTACCTCTTAATCTGGCAAGTGAAGAAACCCCAATGTGCAACATCAGTAAGAGCAGTGCCCGTGGTGCCCTGTTGCAACAATGTAAGCTAATCGTGTGGAACGAGTGCACTATGTCACACAAACGCGCCATCGAGGCGCTTGATCGCTGTCTACAAGACATTCAAAGCAATCGAAAGTTGATGGGTGGTATGGTAGTTTTATTGGCAGGGGATTTTAGACAGACTTTACCTGTTATCGAGAGAGGCACTGCAGCAGACGAAATTAGCGCATGTCTATAAACATCATATCTGTGGACCAAAGTTGAAAAGCTTTATCTTACCACTAACATGCGAGTTCAATTATTCCACGATGTCGAGTCAGGAGCATATGCTCAAAAACTCCTAGAAATTGGTGAAGGCCGCCTGGACACCGACCCAGAAGGTATGGTTCTTTTCACACACCAATTTTGTCATGTTGTGGAGTCGGAAGACGAACTAATTGATCAAGTTTTTCCGAATCTGCAACAATTTTATAACGAAAATTGGTTGTGTGAAAGAACCATACTGGCTCCAAAAAATGAGACTGTTTCGAAAGTAAATAAAAAAATCTTGGACAAAATAACTAGCGAAATATTCGTGTATAACTCCATCGACACAGTTATGTCATCCGATGACACTACAAGTTATCCCGTAGAGTTCCTAAACTCTTTAGAGTTGTCCGGGTGCCATCACACAAGTTGGAATTAAAGGTAGGTGTACCTGTTTTGTTAATGCGTAACCTGGACGCGCCAAGATTATGCAACGGCACTCGGTTGCAAGTTAACGAACTAGGGAGGCACATTGTGAAGGCCACAATTTTAACTGGAGAAGCCAAGGGAGACAATGTTCTTATACCGCGCATCCCAATCATACCCAACAACTTGCCATTCAATTTTAAACGCCTGCAGTTCCCATTGAAAGTCGCATTTTCAATGACGATCAACAAATCGCAGGGTCAAACCTTAAAGGTAGCAGGCATACATTTGGGCACGCCATGTTTTTCTCACGGTCAGCTCTATGTGGCTTGCTCACGTGTTTCCAAAGCGAAAAATCTGCATGTTTATGCTGAAGGAAAAAAATCGCTAAATATAGTTTATAGAAGCATACTGCAGTAGCTACCTATAGGCCTATGATTAGGGGTTTGCAGTGCTTAATTACTGTATTTCTTATGTTGACAATATTGTTACGTTATTACAGTGCGAATGTAATATCTCAATATTGTCAGACTGTTATATTTTTCAAATACGACCCAAAAATTATGTATGTTATAATTTTAATGTCATAATGTTAGTTCTTTTCACGCTAATATAAGCTACTCGAAATACTAATACTGCGCACACGAAGTCGCGGGCACCAGTTATTGATACATAAAGACCTTGCTTTTATTCGAATTACACGCAGACGAAGTAGCGGGCAAAAGCCGTAATCAAACAAAAAACAAAAAACAAAGCACTACAATGATAATAATAATAATTATGATTCACATGATTAACAATAAAGCGATTACTTACTTTTAAATCATTATATATGTTTTTTATTCACAACGCCCTATCACCAGGTTGACGGTTCTGTTCAGGAGAATATTTTTAAAATACGTAGGCACAAAAACTGCCACATTACAAATCTTTTTGACAGGACGAAGTCTGTCGGGTCAGCTATTTTAGGCGGAATTAAAAATATATATTTTTTATATAATAGTTATAGGTAATGTAAATTACTAGACCCCCGAGAAAAAATTTGAAAATACGCTACTGGCTGGGTTAGAGGCGAGGGAGAAGAAGAGCATGTGTATTGAATTAAAATTTTAAAGTTTAATAAATGATGCAAGTTCGTTCAAAACTGTACACGGGCGAAGCCGGGTAATTCAGCTGTAATAAAAAATACAAATCTTTGGCACGGGCAACGCCGGGCAGGACAGCTAGTATTATATAATTCAAGAATTCGCTTATGGAATTTTTTTTTTTTTTTGTCCGATTTTATACAAACGTATTTTGAAAATATCTTATTTATGAAAATTTAATATTTAAGTAAAACCGCGGGATTTTTTTTTTTTTTTTTATCTCAACGTGAAATTCGAATCGGAAAGAGGAGCGTGTACGCAGCACGGCCGGAAGACGAGTGTAATTCATTTATATTAAAGAAATGATTTATAGTTAGTAGTTACATATTATATATTTATATATATATTCCGTGTCGTTTTTTTAAGTCTGATTATCACGAATAATAATAATATTAATAATTTTTTTTTTATATTATATGAGATAATGTCTTATCTAAAGCGCAGATTACTGCACGTGCGTATAATCTCGTAGTTTTTCTTTTTTATCCGTTCCGCATATTTTTGGACGGCGCATAATCGTACACGGGACGACGGACGAAAAACGTTGTACACAAATATCGTTTAGAAACAAATTTAAATTATTATTATTATTTATTTTATTTTTATGAAAGACTTTGTTCGAAAAACATCTCGTCGACATAACCGTGTGATTTTCGCGTGTTAGTTAGGTCGATCGCTCGCGATTGATCTAAATTTCGTTGCGTTCATACACTTGAAATATGACGGCAAAATTTTTTTTTTTTTCATTTGTAATTTTTCCGACAAAAAGTCGCGAAGATTTAAACGAAATTGCGCGTATATTATGTTAATTAACATACGGGTCGTTGAACTTGTAAATTAAAAAGAATTTTTTTTTTTTTTTGGTATTTCGTAACGAATTGCGAGTACTCTACAACGAGTAGGTTTTATCGATACACGCGAAATCCACAAGAGACAGAATGAAATTACAAAGAAATCGACTGCAACACGTGTAACCCATTTAATACCGTAGTCGAATATATTCTTCGTATTTCGTATGAATGAGAAAAAACGTCTCAGTCGCGTTACAATACGAGCGTACGGCGCGGAGGGAAAAAAAATGATCGGACGATGACAGACTCTTCTAATAACGAATTTCCTTTTGCGAAATTGCGTTATTCGCGATAATTTTTTTTTACAAACGATTTTATAATTTACAACACGCGCGCACTTTGCGTAACACGGCCAAATGACGAAAAGAAGAGAAGAATTCGTATTATTCGCAATGTGTAAACAGTGTTGTACGCCGCTCGTCGAATTAGATGATTATAGTCGTAATAACGGGTTTATTGATTTCAATTCGTCTTTGTGGAATCTCGAACACAATCGCGTGGACAAATAACAAATAATACAAATGACGTAAAAAAACCACGAGTACGCAAAACAAAAAAAAACGTCGAATTTATAATGGAAATTAAATTTCGAAGAAAAAAAAACACTTTTCATATACGTTTTCACTGGGTAATTTTTGTTTTAATTAAATCGAACAATTCGGTACCGAAAATCGAACTTTTTTTTTTTTTACTCTTACCGGAGGATTCGTGTCCGATTCGTAAATTCGGTTTGACTACACGCCCATCTGCTTTTTCTTCTTTTTTTTTTTACACGCACATATTACATTAGCTTATAAATCCGTCAGAACAGAAATGTATTTAATTTATATATTTACATATAGCCGTTAGACGAAAAAGAAAAAAACGTACCGACACCGGAGCTAGAAACCGAGTGCGTTTAAAAGATGACAATCACTTCGCGGCGCACCTGTAAACGTGAGAGTAATTGAATATTACGGACCCGTGATTTGTAAAAACGATTCTCCGAGCATGTAAATAAGTTCATTAAATTTATAATAATTAACGATGGGTAATAGAACGCGTACTTTTCTTCTCCTTATTATTATTCAAATTTTTAAGCGTTAGTTGGAAAATTAAAAAAATAAAATCCGTGTCCTACTAACCAAAAAAAATAATAAAATATAAAACAAAAAAAATCCGAATGTTATGAACGTTTCGTCGTAAATAAAGAAAAAAAACCTAGTTTAGGTAATACGTTACGTTGATTTTCTCGAAATTATAGTTTTTTTTATTATTATTATGATTATTATTATTATTATTCGTTTAAGAGCTATCTCGCAGCAACCGAACATCGATATAATTAAAAACGATTTCGGTTCGAATAAATCCGACACGTTATATTTCGTTATAATCGTGAGAAATATTTCACTCACCATTCTTATTCGATTAAGTTACACACACGCGGTCATACCCGAAAAAAAAACATAAAATTTCTATTCACCGCGATGATAACTACACCGGGTAAATCCTATACGCATATTTGTATTAAAAAAAAAAAAATTTAAGATAATATAAACAGTTTAAGATATTTATCGGAAATATTGTCACACGACGATGACGACGACGACGTGTACGGGGGGGACGTCTACGAAATATTTGAATTAACATCGATTAAAACCGTCCGTTTTGTGTGCTTAAAACGCGTAAAATATATCTAAAAAAAAAAAAAAAAAAATCCGTATTAATAATGCGCGCAGATATGTGTGTGGTAACCGCTACTAATATAATAATAATAATAATAATAATAATATTTTTATACGTCGGAAACGCGTGACTCATTTATCTCGCGGAGAAACCGGTTAAAATGTATTTCTTATATACCGCGTGATGAAATACATTTGTATAATAAAATATATATATATATATATGTATTGTTCGAACGTAGAAATGTTGATAAAATACTGCTGGGGGAATGGTTTTCGTAGGAAAAGAACATTAGAAACGAGTAAGATTAAAAAACAAAAAAAAAAACAACGGAATTTCGTGTCCATATTATTATTATTATTATTATTATAACGCGTTCTCATACGTATTACGTGTACAAGAGAAAATTACGAAACACGAAATTATACGTGTACGATTTAAAAAAGAAAATCATCGTTCGATGCTCGGGCGGACGCGACGACGCGCTCTGCGCCCGTCTCCGCGATCGTACAGGACATTAAATATTGTCAGTTAAAGAAGTAACAAAAAAACGAAAAACGTTCGTACGTTTTTGGTATTTCACGATGTACAATTCATATTTAGGAGGACGTCATAAGACGTGTTGAATCCGTACACGGGGATTGCTTACCGAAAGCGTATTGGGTCCCCGGACAAACGCTGTTTTTCGGTTGGAAACTGGAGAGGACTTGATTTTTGGAAAACGCTATATATGTGCCGCGAAAAAAGCGTTTATTTTTGAATTTCGAAAACTTACGGAAAATTAACTGACTGTTAGTGTAGGTAACAACGATAGCGACGCTAACACTAACACGTGTCAATTTTCGATTTTTTTTTTTCGTTGGAAAGGTGTCAGGAAATGTGTTGTTTTTGTAGGACCGCCGCCGAATAATGAATTGTCTTGCGTCTGATAGGAAAAATTCATCAGTGTGCCGGTTAGATCGCACGTAATGGATAACGATATTCGTTTTTAAATATTATAATTTGTACATTTTTAACGTTAAATTCGATTTTCATTTATTGAAATTCACGTCTCTAACAATAAAAGGGTGGCGAGCGGTAAATTACGAAGCGACCACCGGTATAACGAATAGTGCCTGGTCGTGTCAATCAAATAAAATTATTGTGATAAAATGTCGACGCGCGAAATCATTCGTAAAACCACACCTTCTCTATTCACGTCGTTACCGCGCAATTAGTAATTTGTTTCGTAAAAGAAAAAGAAAAATTACACGTGTCCGTGTCCGTGTTTCATCGACGCAACCAGCGGCGGTTTCTACACCACGTCGACGAATTCCTTTTTGGAAAATCAGGAAATCATTTATTTGTTTTTTTACCGTCATATTATTATTATTATTATTATATTGTCGTTGCATTCGTCGCGGAAAAATTGGCCTTCACAGCCGCCGAATGTCTTTAAACACTTTGAAATCTACGAGCTATTTATTAACGTAGAAGGCGTATTTTACGAATTCACGTGCATTTTTTTTTCTTTTCTTATCTTAATCACGAGAGTGTTCTTTTTTTTTCTTTTTTTTTTTTGTCGTTCCTTTAAATATCCGTTACGACGCGTATTATTACGTATGATAACGTGTCGTCTAGACCGCGTCGCGATGTACTTGGCGTCGCGTGTATATTACAGCGACGGCGACGACGATCCGGGGATCCATTAAAATGGAGTTTATAATACGTTATTATATAAAAGTGGTGCATAAGGACGAATAAGAGAGAGAGAGAGAGAAAAGAAGGAACATAAAAAGCGAAGATAACCGGGGACAAAAGATAGAGGCGCGTGACGTTCGAAATCGAATAACGTACGGAAATATATTATTATTATTATTATTATTGTAAGCGTTTACACGCGGCCGCGCCCTTGCCGTCGCCGGCAGCCCGGCAGTGGTCGCTTAATTATTTCCAACGTACCAACCGCGCGTCTTTGGGCCCCAGGCACACCCTAACGCGTCTACGCACGACGCGACGTGTCTGCAGGAGACGGTGGATTTCGCCGTCTGCACACGCCGTCGCGTCGTCAACTCGTTTTTACTGCGTTTCCAGGACCGCGTTTTTACACGGCGCGCGCGATATTATCATCGTTCGACGTTTACCGTACACCGTCACGGCGCGTCGGCGGCACCTGACGCCGTCCGCACAATACCCGCAGTACGCGTCTCGTACAACGATCGTGTGATTTCGATTTTTGGAATTTTTTTACTCGTATTTACCTACCTCAAACGTCTTTTATATTAACTGACTGGGGGGGAAAAAAAAAAAAATTATCCGATTTATATATATATATATATCGTATATAAAGAAAAAGGGACGGACACCGATGTCGTACGGGAGGAGAGAGAATACGCTGAGATCCGGGGCGGCGTAATTAGAAGGGCTGTAGCGCAACGTTTTCGGGGAGGGACAGCAGTAAATTGTCTTCGGAATTACAATCGTTTTCGAAATATTACTCATTGACAATTTGGAGAGAGAAAAAACAGTAGGATTTAGGCAATTGTCCAGTTCTGGAATAGTACGAAGTGCTATTATTATTATTATTATTCGTATACCGTAACGCGATGACCGATGAAATTGTTATTGATGTGATCCTTCGGTTATATCGCGAATTTCCATTTCTTGTTATATTATTGTTTTCAATGTTGGACAATTGCAGAGTATACGTCTATAATTTAAAGCGTTCGAGTTTCCCTAACATCGTTCCATAGCGATTTGCGTGGAAAACTAATGATTTCTTTTTTTGTTTCATTCTTTAGTTTATCGGTGTAGAACTCGTTGCCGACTGCCGTCGGATTCATTATCGCGGTTCGTATGTTATATATACAAGCGTATGTGATCTAACGAAAAAACGTATTTTTATTCAACGAAAGGCGGACGATCACATTGAAATTGTGTGCGAAAGAAACGAAAATTTTAGCCTACTAACATATGTGCATAAGTTGACTATATCAAAAAAAAAAAAAAAAAGTCCCATACGCGTATTACAATACGTCGTTTAATTACAATAAACATTTCTTTAATATTTTCTAAAAATTACAATAACATTTTTTTTTTTTTTGTCTTTCTGTCATTGCGCGTTTACATACACTTACCGTCGTCACACCTGCCGTCTATGCCCCACGCGTAATTACAACGGTTCTTATTTACCGGTTATTTTATATGTTATTCCGTTTTAAAACAAAAAAATTACACATTATAGGGATACCGTAAAAGTGGTTATGCGCGAAGCGGTCGTCGTCAATGTTTATCGCGTCGATAAATTTCAAATATCACACTACACGCGCACGGCCGCAGGTGTATTAATACCATTAAAACGAGACAAAAAAAAAAAAAAACGCGTGTACGAAATCTCGGTACAGGTCGCACACGAATACACATTACCATCAGCTTTGCCGTCCTCGACACACCAATTATTATCTCCGCCGCCGCTCTTTTCCACCCCGTATCACACATCTCTCTCAGTCGAATCCAATCGTAATACACTCTCAACGTGGACCGGTATTTGTTTTAACGTATTAATTGTATCCAACGCTCGTCCGAACGTAAACACTGCGATGTTACGTACAACCTATAGCCGAACCCAATCCAACTTTTATCGTTTTTCTTTTTTCGTGTTTGATGACCAGGGGAGGGGGGGGCTGAACCGTGCTTAACAGTACATCGCCGATCGGCCGTCGCGTGTGGTGGATTGATCGGAGCCTGATGTCTTCGGGATGATCCGGTGTCCGGCACCCGTCGGCCCGGGGATCTCGTCCCGATTCGCCGATCTTATTGGCTCTTCCGTTGCTCGTTCGTCGACCGCCTTCTCCGAAAGCGCGGTCCCCGCCGTGCTCCAGAAAACCGCATTGGCCGCAACCGGGGGCGCCCTGCTCCGCCTCCGTCGTCAGGGCCGCGGGTAATGTCCTCGGACCGACGACAGGGTTCCCGTCTCCGAACAAGGTCTCACGATAAGTTCTCCCCAGTAGACGAAGCGGTAGTCGAACACGGTGTGCTGCCCCGGTGCGTCGGCTGGGTGCCCACAAATACAGGCGTTCGGTACCTGTGGCCCGACTCCTTCGGTACAGGTACTCCCTGAAGCGACCGTGCTTTGCGTCGTAAAAAAAAAAAAAAAAAAAAAATTGTTTAAATAGTCCGAGGGAGCTTTTTTTCGTTAACGTTACACCGTTTCTGTTGTTCACTACTATACGCGGACGTATCGGCCATAATATTCGAGTAACCTAACGCGGTGCGAAGCAACAGGGTTTTGTATATTATTCGAATCGTCGTAAGCCACAGCGCGCCAACAGCTGTTCGTGGGGCAGATAAAAAAAAACACACACACACAACGGATTTATATTATACATATATATATATATATAAAACGAAAACGCGGAGAAACGCGAATGGGGAAAGAGGAGGAAAGTACGTTTATATAAAAAAAAAAAAAAATAGAAGAAGAAAAAAAAGCAGGTGATAATAAAGGTATTGGTGAGACACGGGGGAGCAGGTGTATTTTGGCGGGAATCTCGCGCGCGGGTGTGTATAAGGTCGCGTGTGCAGGTGGTGTGCGGGTGCAGCCGACGACGAGGTCAATTATAAGCGTGTGGTGGTGGTAAGATTTTTGGCGGGAAAATCACGGCGTGCGTACCAGTCACCCGACCGGTCCCCGAGGACGGAGCGTGTCAGCGTGTGTGTGTGTGTGTGTGCAGGTACGGGGTGGAAGTAAGAGAAGAAGAAGAAAAAAAAAAAGGTACCTTTTATTCGTGTGTGTGTGTGTAATGTGCGTGTGTCTGCTCCCTCCCTCCTCTTCACTCATCCAGCCCTCCACCCCGCGCGCCCCGTCGCAGTGTTCGTCACCACCAGAGTTTGTGTGTTCGCGCGGCACCCGCGACCAGCTGCAGCAGCCGTCTCTCCGCGCGAACGTGTGTCTGCCTGTGTCTGTTGTACTGCACAAGGAGAGAACGCGCGTTAAGGCCCGCGAGGTCTTCGTCGTCGTCGTCCGTACCACCACACCACCAGGTGTACGCAACAGCTGCGCTTTGGTTTTTTTTTTTTCTTTTCTCTCTTCTCGTTCGCCGACCCGGGGGCTGCTGCTGGCTGCTGTTTTCTCGACGATCCTTCCACCACCTACACACCTCCTCTGCTGTACCGTCGCGGAGCTGATCCCGCGCCGTCAATCTTCGTCGTACACACATTATGTATATACGCGTAAACAACGTCCTCCCCAAAAACGGTCTCTTATTATTATTATTATTATTATTATATACCTGACACGCGGCTGCTGTTGTTGCTGCTCCTCTCAGCCCTTGCACAGTGGTGGTGGTGGTGGTGGTTGTTATTGAAGCAGCAGCAGCAGCAGCAGGTCGTGTGGCCGAAAATACGAGAATTTTTATACGTGTAATATATTATTATTATTGTACGTAGTGTGTGTGTGTGTGTGTGTGTATAAGGATTTTAACAAACGTTTGAAAAGAGTGGAAGAATAATGAAAAAAAGAAAAAAAAATTGTAATAATATCTTTACTTTATATATTTTATTTATAAACGCGTATAACGCGCGTATGGGGATTTTTTTTGTTTTTTTTTTTTTTTTTTATCATTCAGACCAGTGGCGTATTTGACGGAGACCAATTTTAAAAATCATTGTTCTACACGAATCTCGTTGATTAAATCCTCACGCGGCGAACACGTAAGTAAAGTGATCACTGGATAAAACGAAATATTGATTTTTGTACCCGGCTCGATCAAATCACACGTTATTTATCATATTGTATCGTTTACGGCGAGAACGTTTCCAAAATAAAAAAAATTTTTTTTTTTGAAACAAGACCTCGTTTTGTAATATAAAATCGTGTTCTATCATATGTGCCTACACGCAGGGCCGGATTTAGGAATGTGGGGGGGGGCCCTGGGCCCACCTTAAAAGTATGTATTATATTTCGATAACATATATATTTAATATATCATTATAAGTGAATTAAATTTAATAATATATTAACATTTACCGCAAAATAATATTTTACTAGAAATTTCAAATTTATTTTGCAAATATTTTATTGTGTTTTATACTTGGATGCAAAAAAATCCCATTGAGTGGAGGCTCTCATTTTGTGGAGGCCCGGGGCCCCCCCCCTAAATCCGGCCCTGTCTACACGTATATACCCCTTTCACCCACCCCCACCCTCCCCGAAATGAAGTTTCAAATAAACGCCGTCCTCGAATGGTTCCGGACGCCGCGTAACCGACCGAAATTCGAAGTTCGATCGAATATTCCGGTCGCGTCGTCCATTTCCGTTTCCCGCGCCGTGTAAATCATCCACCGCCGACCACTAAATATTGTCCACCGACCACCGTTTCACAACAACGAGCGCATAATACGAGTTCGGTTTTCCAAATCAATACCGTTTTGTCGGCTTTTAAATATTTTTATTATTTTTTCACTACACGTTTATATAAAGTTTATGAACGCGGGGGGTTTTTTTTTTAAACCCATTTTTGGCTGTTTTTTTTTTTTTTTGGTACAACGCGATATTAAAATACGAATACAACGATCACAAAAGCACTTACGTGGGAATAATTTCGATTTTTATTTTTTTTTTTATATATATATAATCACCGGATTTATTATAAACGTTGATTCCGTACGGAAATATTGTATTATCATAGTGATTATCCGCGTAAAATAAAACGAATCTCGATTTGGTGGCCGTTTAGAAAATCGGCGGGGCTAAAATTTGCACGCATTTTGGTTCGGTTACAATTTTCTTATTATATTTCGTATAATAAGAAATTGACGAGTTTCCGAATGATCGCCAGTGTTTATATATATAAAAAAAAAAAATTAAAATATTTTGTTCGCGTTCGCGAAACGGGTACTCGTATATTCACGTACAAATCGAAAAATCGTTCGAATTACAAATGCTTTTTTTTTTACTTCGCTAACCCGTTAACACTGTACGATTTTTAAAAACCGAAACACGTGCACGAAAATCTGGAAAACAAAACGCGTAAATACGAAATCCGTGACAATATAATATTATAAGCGCGTCTACGACGCCACTCCGTCGTATATTCATGTCCAAATAGTAATAATATATAATATTGTCAAATTACCGCGTATAATAATAATAATAATAGTTTTATATTATTTGTCGTCTGCTGTAATATGTTCCTACCGAAATCATTATATACGCATAAATGAACGGGGACTTTTATGTACCAACTTTTTTCCGTTTCACAGAGTCGTTTCGAACACTTCCCCCGAGTATTTCTCACGTCGTCGTCGCCCGTATTTCGTCTGACGACGAGAGAGAAGCGTCTCAATAATTTTGCGCGATTTTTTTTTTCATTAATAATTACGGTTTTTTTTTTGTTTGTTTGTTGAAAACCACCGCAAAGCCGGCGGTAATTCGACTAGTATATGCGTACCGTACGCGCGCGTAGAGTGTAATTTTTTACACGTTTAACTATACGTTCATCTAACAATTCCGATTTAACTCCCTCCGCTAATCACGTCTGGTCTAGTTCGAGGCGAAAGCCGTCCACTCACAGTAAAGCAAAGCAAAAATAAATACGATTTCATAAAAAAAAAAAAATGTCAAATTGTTTCCCTTTTTAACGGAAAACATATATTTTATCGATTTTCACGATCGGAATCGAACGCGCTTATTCTTCCGCCGCACATTAACACTTCCCGGCTCTTTACACATTATATACACTATCTCAGACCATCGTCTCAGATTCTCGTCAGCCGTATCATCTTCACACACACGTATTCTTCTCTTACCGTCTCTATTCACCATCTCAACCGTTCTGTTCGTCAATCATACCACTGGTGCGATATCAACTCGACTACGTAATCGGGTTAAATAGCTACGATTTCAAAGTATTTAAAGGCATAAAAACTTAGTCGTACAGGCGGCGATCTTTCGTGATAAAATAATAAAAAAAAAAAATTTATGATTTTCGTAATATTTAACTCGTTATTTATACATGTACGTTTTGTGTTGACAGGATTCGCGCACACGCGGCGCACCTTGAGTTTAGGAATTCGGTTTCGTTTTGTGTAATATAATATATATATATCTTTACGCAATAATATCTGCACCACGCACACGTATTATTATTATTATTATTATAATAATAAACGTACCAGCTGCAAAATGAAGAAGAAGAAGAAGAAAAAAAAGTGTGTGTACACATAACGTCCCGCTGAGGGCGACAATCGAACGGAAAGAACACACGTGCCTGGCACACTTGCCGCGCGCGGTATTTTACAATCGGAGGGAATAATAATAATAATGTACGTTTTTTCTCGTCGACGCGTCTCCCAGTCTTGTTTTGTCGGTACGCGGGACGCGCGCGGCCGGCTGCTGCGTCCACCGAGTCCGCCGCGAACAAATAGATTCGGGGCAGTCCGGCGGCGGCGGAGCTCGTCAAAAGGCTCGTACAAAATACTCAAATACGCCGTGTACACTGACCATTTGTGTGGACGTTTTACGCACGTAAAATGACAATACCGACGGTTACGATCTCTGTCCGTATAATATAATATATCGGTGAGACGCAATCGTGCCACGTGCGACGGCGGCGGCGGCCAAGAGATGTATCGAACGGAAAAACGGACACACTCGAACGAGCGGAGGTTTTTTTTTTTTGCCGCTTTCGACTAGTGCGCGAAAACGACGGACGGACGGGGGAAGAGAATTCGTAATGAAGCAGCGAGACCGATTCGCGGACGACAAAAGAGCAAAAAAAAAAAAAAAAAAAACACGTGATTCTGTCGATTAAATTTTATACGTCGGATTAGTGGGAGGAAAAAAAAAATCATGCACACACCCGTAAACCTCCCAGGGACGGCAGAATGAAGAGAAGAAAATCCGATAACATTATTCCGTTATTGTAGTACACGCCGCGATGATGATTACCGGAAATAATAAAATGATTTCGTCGTAATGTGTTTTACGAATATTAATAAAGTAGTGAAAACAAAGTAAAAAATAAATTAAATAAAAATTATACGTTAATCCTCGTAATGATTTTATACATAATTATTATATTTCTTTTTCATAATTATTTTATCGTAATTATATATGTTAAATAATTATAACAGATCTCGGCACTGTTACAATCCGCGTATATTATTATTATTATTTTATTTTACCGGTCAAACCCGATTTCGAAACTAGTTTCGTCTAGGCCACAACTAGTCCGTGCGTCATCTGCAACAACGATTAGTTTTCGACTGTATATAATATTTGTCTCCAAAAGAATTTTTATACGAATGTCGTTATATTTCAATGCGAAGCGCAAAAACCGTTAGTAATAGTGGTGGGGCGGTATTTTTTTTCTTTAAACGAATGCGCAGTTAAACAGTTGAAAATAAAGTGTTTTTTTTTTTTTTTTAATATCGAATTTTTTCTTCTTTTATTCCGTACACATATAATTTGCCGGAAAAAGAAATATGAGTTTTTTGTTGTTTTATTTTAAAGAAGAAAAAAAAACTCCTTCAATTTAGCATATCCTCTATTCGGAATTAACACGTACACATATTTATTATTTCACGATTCGTCACAATCCCTTCACGGACTACAACCGCGTTTTATGGACATCCATTGTAGTACAGCTGTTTTCTTGCGCGCGAAATCATCGTATCGGCCGTATAAAAACCTCTCGTTTTCTTTTCTTATTATTATTATTTTTTTTTATCGTTATTAATTCTACTAGCGTAGGTGTGGTACACAATTTTTTTTTTTTTTTTTTGCACGCTGTATCAATTCCCATTGATATTTCGTATAATAGTTTTCACAATCCTCGTGTAATACGAGCGCGGCATCTCTCACGTTCCGCGAGACGTTCTATTGTATATATATATATATATATACAGACGTCTTTCTTTATCGTTATTATTTACACGTATTGGATACTGAGCGAAGCTGTAATAATACATTCGTTTTACAACGACGCGTTTTTTTTTTCTATACTATATTCAACTATAGAACGTGTACTTATAAACAGGTCGTTTTTTCTTCGCGTTTCTCAATAGTTTTCAAACACGTCCCATCCCAAAAAAAGAATGCCAAAGATTATTATTATTTTTTTTTTTTTTTGTTAAAAACGGAATAAAAAAAAAAAAAACTCGGTCTTTATCAAGAAAATATCGTATTTCTCCGACATTTTGAAAATAACGAGTTTTCGCGAACCGAGACCAACTTCTTCTCGGCCAACCATCTCGCCCGGATAACGTTCTATAGGGCGATTCGAATAAAAAAAAAAAATTTTCCGTGGGCAACTCGTTATACGAAAGTTATTAGCTCCGGCAATCGGTTTTTTTTTCTAAAATATAACCGCCCGTATTTTGAGACCGAATAACGTATAGAAAGAACGTCCGCGTGAGACACTCGTATAATACGTAATAATGCGTTATTAAGTACATAATACCACCCAGAAGACGGCTTTGTCCGTACACACACACACGCACACACAAAACGAAACGAAATGTCCGTGAGAGAAGACAATCCCAAATGAACTCTATTCCTTAATTCGAATATAATAATAATAATAATAATATTATTATTATTATTATTATACGGATAAAGAAACGCATCACCGGAGGTCAGTTTCGTGACCGACCGCTATATAACGTAAGAATATGAGAGCGCACGGTGATTTAGTAACGTAAATTACGTATACGGCTCACGCACCGCGGCGGCCGGAACGAACAGAGAAGAAAAACGATGGGGGGATTGCGCAATGCGGAAAAAATAAAAATGGAAACCTCTCCGGCGGCTGTGGCGGTACAACGGCGTCGAGAAGACCGTACTACACACACGCGTATCGTTATTATTTTTCTCTTTTACGCGTGTACCACCGGTGCCGCCGAAAAAAAAAACAGAAAAAAGAAACGTCTCTGTGATGTTTTTTCGACGAGATCGAATGCAATAAGACGGTTTTTTTTTTTTTTTACAGGGAGAATAAGCACGGGATTTCGTCGTGCCCCGGGTACTCGTCGTATTATATACACACACACAATAACGGATAACATCACACACAACACTGCCGGGCAATAACACATAATAACCCGCGTTTGTTCTTTCGGCTCTTCTTCAAACGAACGCTGGCGGCTGCGCAACTCGGAGCGCGGAAGCGGTAGCCGTTTGGATTAAATTACTCGGAATCACGAACGACGGACCCTCGGGACGTTATAAATGTCTCGGATCATTAGCGTGTATGGGAATTATAACGCGCGCGCACACGAAACGGTGATGATTTTCTTTGATACGCGCACGGACGATATATATATATGCGCGGAAAAATCCCGTTCAAAAAGCAAATAGAAAAATTAATATTTTCGTGGTGGCGGTGGTGGTGTGTAGGACGAGAATGTCTTCGAGCGAGCTTTTATCACTCACTGCGACGACGCGTTCCTGTTCGCGTCGCGGAGTCGTCTCGATTCGTTTTTTCTTTATCGTTGTAAAATACCAACGAAAAAATCGGAAAAACAAAAAAGTATAAATTGTGAACGATTGCGAAACAAAAACCGCGGACGGGCACGAGTTTCGGCTATTTACCGCTCAAACATCGCGTTTAACAATATTGCCGTTGAAAACGGTGTGAAAAAATTTGAAAATACGTTTTCTTTCTTACGCGTCGCACACACGTGTTGAGCGCGGAGTTCGCGGTAGATTACGAGTGCCGCCGCTCCCCCGGGACGTCGGTAAAGCGCGACGCGAGATCATCCGAAACGTTCTTTACGTGTATTGGACGGTTCGTAAACGGAGAAAAAAAAACTACGAATAATATCGAAATACAGTTTTCACGCGCACCACCGCGGTATACGTGAATCGAAATTATAGACTTGATTTTTTTTCTGCAAGGAACCGATAGACAAGATCAAACGTCTGAACTCTCAACGAAAAATTGTCTTGAAGAATACAAATGTTTTATCGATTTATAAGACGCCGGTTTGACGACTCCGACAAAAACTTGCTTGTAATTCAAACGAATGTTTTTTTTCCCCGTTATGGTTCTCAAGAGAATCCTTCTTTCATTTACATCTTCAAACACCTGTTTTCTTTCTTTCCATTCCAACACGGTTTCATTTTTCTTCTCCACATCTCGGCTGTTTCGAGTCTCTCCCTCTCGTACCGTCCTGTCGTCCACGTTTCACGCCCAGAACGTTTTTTATTTCGATTATTAACACGCACGAGTGCGTATAAGTCGTACATCGAAAGATCCAATACAGTAATGTTCTCGACTGGCGAATTCGTTTAAGATACTTTTCCGGACATAATATGAACTCTTGTGCTCGATCGACACCGCGGCAGAGCGAGCGTTCTAGTGCGATTGATCTGTCCAGGATTTCCTCGTTGTCTTCATCGTCGAAAAACTGCTTTCCGTTGTGTGGCACGTACGTGAAACTGCGATCCAACTATAATTCGTCTATAAGACTATAAGACACTTCTTCTATACAGTCATGATAACACGGTGCTGCTGCAATTCGATTTGGACGTTAACGGTATGCCCGTATACGTACGGTGTTATAATTTACACGACCTTGTGTCGCGTTAATCGCGTTTAAAACTTTTACAGTTTATTGCAAAACGTACACACATTATTATATTGTCGTTTTGTTTCTCTCCGCGCACGATTGCTGTAAACGAAATATTATTTGAAAAATAAATGTGTGAACAACTCGTAAAAACAATAGTTTTCAATGCAGAAATTCGGACGGCAATAGCGACCATTTTAATAACCGTTGTTAAAAATGTTTGATGATTGAGTCTGGTCCACCCGTCTTCTGGATCCGCGCCTGGACGGATCGTTTCGGAATAGGACGATCAAACGTTTCTACAAAAGTTGTTTCGTTTATATTTATTTCACGTTTTATATGTCATCGAGAAAAAATATCACGTCGCGTCTGTAAACAAAGTGTTTCGGATAATACGCAAGAGTCGAGTTTTGTTCCGATTGTTTACGCCACACGCGTATACCATACACGAAATGCGGTTTGGAGTTTGCACATGGAAATAAAGATGTACCTATCCACGTAGAGAGTAATAAGCCGTACGAAACATGAGACCTGCGATCATTTTATGGAAATTGAATTTAAATATCGACGGGGGGATAGAAGCAAGAAAAAAAGCTTTCCCCTCTCGCGAGTACACACAAGACGTTTTATAGTACTTTGTAGTAGAAAAAAAAAAACGGTTTTTTCCTTCCTCCATACACTTTTACGTTCCCCTAAAAAAAATTCTTTTTTTGTCATCGTTTCCAGCTCGCACTGACTGCAACAACAGTAAAATAATCCTTTACGCGCAGTAATGTTCACGAAACACGTCCGTGTATTATTATTATTATTATTATTATTATTATTACCGCTCGGCGCGAAACGTGCCGAAACTTAAAAAGAGCGTCACGAAACTGTCGGAGAGGGAATATAATATCACGATTTTTATGCTTTATCTATCCTTAAATCCTGTCCAAGGCGATCTAATCGCGCCCATTAGTTTTTAAATAATTATAAAATATACGCCGTACGTCGTATTATGTACGGTGAAAGGTGGAAGGGAGGCAGGAAAGTATTATATAACGTATTATAATAATATTTCCGAAAGGTTTATAATATGCTAATTTATACATATATATATATATATTTATACACTGTAAAATACGCGCGTATTCTTTGTGCGTACAACGGACGACGAAAATCGAATACAATCGTTGCCACGCTGCCTATATAAATAACCGTTATTATATATTTATATTATCGAATTAACAGGAAAATAATCCGATTTCGGTACGTTATAATAACGCTATTTTCATAATATAATACGGTTCGGATGAAAATATTTATATTTATAACCATCCGCGTACATATAAATAAATCAAAAAAACAACATTGAAACGATTATAATATTATCTCGTAGTTATATTGTCGGGCGGGCGAGCGAAGCCCGTAGCGATTTTTAACCGAGGACGTTAAGGGGGAGAGTGTGTCGGCCAATCGGTTTTTTTTTTTTTTACTACTATTATTGCCCTCGGCGATCATAACCGTTTAGGAATTTTTTTTTTTTTTACAATACAAAACGCAATAATACGACGACGACGGTATTATACGGCAGTTTATAATAAACACACGCTTAAATTATTACATCCCCTAACGGAATAATTTTATTAATAACTTATTGTTCCGCAGCAGTTATTGTAGCAGTAGTAGTACGCCGCGGTGTATTTTAATTTTTTTTTAAACGAATTCGAACACATTTTTACGCGAGACAAATGAGTTCGGAACGCGTGTTGTACGACTGCAGTAGTCGAGTGTGATAGAAAAAAAAGAAAAAAAAAATCGACAAAAAAAAACAAAATGTGTATGTACGCTAAATATAATACGTCTTTGTCCGTGTCAAAAGATCTCGTAAATAATTTATGAAATTATATAATATCCGTAAATCTGTCGAAATTTTCGCCTAAATTCACTTTATATCCGTGTCCAAAATCGATTTGCGTTTATTCTCACAAAACGTCCGTTTTCTTTTGTATTGCCATCCCTATGAATCGCACATGCGCGCGTATATGATTCGAGGAATAACTCAATAATTAAAACAGATATATACATATGTATTTTTAATTATTTATATCGTTCAGAAAGCGCAATCGTGTGCGGACGAGACGGCGAAAAAAAAATACAAATACCGGACGTTTTTTTCCTCCTACACTGTATATACGAAAATGTAGACGTATAAAATTACAAAAATTAGATTATCGTAAAAAAATCTCCGGTGAATTTTTAAAGAAAAACCGGGAAACGCGCGCGCGCGTGGTGTTTTCGCTACAATACACCGCCGTGTGCAGTAGACAATTTCAGCGCGCGTCCCAAACATATAATTTCAAGTCTAATCGTCGTCAGTGTACGAATAATAATAATAATAATAATAATAATCGACTATTTTATAATAATATTATATAAACACTGGTCATCGTGCGGGAACAGCTGCTGACCGCGAAATACACGTGTTGCACGTATTATTATTATTATTATTATTATTATTATTATTATTATTATTATTATTATTATTATTATTATTATTATTATTAATATTATTATATTTAATCGACGAATCCGATCGAGGTCAATAATGTTTGTATAGGAGGCGCCTGTTTTAATAAACATTATTTATATACGAGATAACGCGCGACTATTACGACGATAATGTTAACATTAATCAAGTCGTATTATATTTTGTTTCTAGAAATACGCGCACAGAGAGTTAGCCGACGACGTCATATCGTACGTTTACGAATTGTCGTATTGTAATGTCTTAAAAATATCAACAACAACAAAAATAAAGCGCTTTAAAACACGTATTATTTACGATCTAAAATCTTCCGAAAACAAAAATGTCCTAAAAAAAAAATAAAAATCCCCCCCTTAAAACATTCGCATCGTTTCCCGGCGGACGCGCAGGTGTTTCCTCCCGATCGAGTCGAGTCTCCCCCCGCGTCCTTACAGCCGCAGGTGAACTCTCGGCGGCGGAATTCGGCCGCGAACGGGGAAGTCGTCGCCGCCGGACGCACACGACCTAATTGTATTTATTATTAATTCGATTAAAATTACAATAATATTGTGTAGTAGACGTAACGATAGAGTAACGAGTTAGCGAGGTCAGGACTAGTGTAATCGACAGCGGCGCGTAATCCCGCGGTGTATGAACAGTACATGAAACAGTGTATGAAAGCTCGACGATTTTTCGTTCTTTTTTTTTTTCGTCGGTTTTCAGGAGGAGAGACCAGAAATCCGTTTCGGACCCGTTCGCGCGAAACCGTCGCCGCCGGTCCCGTAATGTCCGTAAAAACAGAACCTGAGCAACGCGGCAGGGGAAAACGGCAAGAGAACGAACGCGGGCGAAGACAGCTGGAGACCGAAGAGAAATTCGTGTTGTACGGTTATAAAAAAGTGTATTATTTTTTTTTTCTTTTCCAACGTCTCTCGTAACAATAACGTATTAATAATAATAATAAAAAAAAAATTAATTAATGCCGTCGCGGAGAATAATAATAGCGCGTATAACAATAATAACGATATTTATTATTTATCGTTGCTATTGGTGGTAAAAGAGAAAAAAATTCGAGTGGCTGACAACACCGAAATCGATATAATCGTAACGGCAGCCACGCAATATAATTTAATATTCTTTTTTTTATATATAATATTATATGCGAGACGAGCATATATACATAATAATAATAATATTATTATTTATCGTTATTGTTTTAGTCTCGCGCGATGCACCGACGAATCCCCCTTACTCCCCAGTAGCGGTTGTTATAGGCACGCAACAGTGAGATTTGTTTTTATTGTGTTCGTACATATTATTATTATTATTATTATTATTATTATTATTATTATTATTATTATTATTATTATTATTATTATTATTATTATGCGACGACCGTCGAAGGTCGTTCGCGTTTCGAATGTGTGTTAAAAAAACACGACAATACGACGTACACACACACATATATAAGCGAAACTAGACATTTTTTTTTATTTTCATTATTGTTACGAGCGCGCCAACCCAATCGGTTCCCCAAACGCAATAGCAACGAAGAAAAAAAAACACACATAAATTATAATAATCATAACTTTTCTACGTCAAGTCGTACTGCGAGCGTTGTATTATTATAGTCTTATCGAAAACGTTTTTCTTTCCTCTCCCCTCGTTCCCACCCCTCTCACGAAACAAACGTGACACTTTTTACGTTTTTCGACGTTTACGCGTATCGCACGTTTCCTTCCCCGCTCGACCGTGTCCCGATCCCGGTTTTCTAACTTTTCATAAAAAAAATTATATATATTATTTTTTTTTGTTTTTCATATAAAAAATATTCGTCATTTTAATAATAATACGAAAATGTATAATAATCGTACGAAAAGAGCACCTGCTGTACCATACCTTCTTCTTTGGCCGCCACCACAATATCACGCCCATATGTCTCTGTCCTGTACTATATCTTTCCAGTTTTCAATAATCAGCCTCATCAAGTCTTCCTCTGCTCCATGTAACCATCTCTTTCTGGCTCTGCCTCGTGGCCTTTTTCCCTGAGGTACCCAATCCAGGGCTGCTCTAACTGGTTCGTCCTCCTTTCGACACATAATGTGTCCAAGCCATTGTATCACCTGACCTTTGATAAAGTTATTTATCGTCCTACGCCTGCACACTGCAAAACGTTCCACAAAATATTCTGCGAAATCATTGTTGCAAGCAACTCAATTCCGCGATGGATAAGAAGGCGCGATTTGCGCCAAACACGCGTTACAAAAGTCCCGAAGCCTCGGGCCAGTATACGAATCGACAACAGCTCACTTTTAATGCGTATCGAACGAGAATAGTGTGTTATGGGATTTTGAAGAATCCAAAGTATTAGTATATATATATATATATTAGTAGAGTAATCGATATTGTAATAAGGTATATATTTCCCCTCCGCCCACCGTAAAATGTTTTTATTTTAATCGTAGTAATCGCCATAAAAACGTATATTTTAAGTACAAAACGTACAGAACACACAAGAATTTTTCGGCGTTAAATCTGTTTGAGATATTATAATAAGAAGTCTGTGTCGCGGTATCCGTTTCGGTATTTCAAACATATATATGAACAAACGACGTTTTATGGTTTTTCTAGTACATAGTAAGTAGTGTTTTGTTGGCATAACGCGCGTAGAGAATAACTATATTGTCGAAGGCAAAATTTCCGTTTAGGAAAACTACATCGTAACTATTATTGTTATTATTATTATTATTATTATTATTGTTATTACTGTCGTTATTGGCGCGATTTATCGAAGGCCGTTCCGTTGCAGTCGTGTGTTTAGAACACGTACCTATACTGCACGTATATTTTATAAGCACGAGAGGAGATTTCGAATTTTTTTTTCCTATCAACTCGCAGTATAATATTATGTTATTTATTAATATTATTTCATTACGGGCTTTGGTTTATGAGAAAAAAAATCCGTTTTAATGACCGGCAGAAACCGCGGAGAACTCGGTTAGTATCGTACACAAATGTACGATTTTATATGTGGTGTATATGTGCAGACATTCGCCCGTGTAGGTGCATTGCACAATGGTCTCACGCTGATCTTAGCGGATTAGCGTGGGGACTTGTCCTCCGGGCGTCTAATGAAAAATTACATTTGTTCAGGACACGAATAAAGCGGCATAGCCTCGGGTTAGATTAAATGGGAAAAAAGACTTTGAAATATGTATCGTTGTACTTGTTACATATATGTATACGAACTGTGTACAAACCGGAAAAACAGCATTAGATCTTATGGAATATATATACACAGGAAGTACGATGGAAAGATGCAGAAACCATATACATAGTAAAATAATCACAAACAACCATAATGAATGGGAAATAGCGAACTGCGGATTAACGAGTACTGGTCTCGCTGCAGGTTCACGAATCGACCATACGTTTGATGACGTTGACAAATGACGGGTGATGGGCAAACGAAATAGTTTTGATTGACGGCTCAAGTGACCGAGTAAAAAAAAAAAATTAATTAAGTTTTTGACGCGATTTCATTGTAAAAATCGGAAAGGAAATTCTCTTTTATACCAGAAACGTTGTTGGAATATTACGCAGTTTTCACGAAAGCCGAATGTCGACGATGGTGCATGACGTTTGGAAAAGGTTTATTCAACGTGTATAAGAACATTTGCGCAGACCAAAATATCGGTACAGTGTACATATATTAAAAAACTATATTTAATTAATATATTAATACTTATATTGAAAAACTATATTAATAAAATAATCCGAGGGAGAGGGGGGGGGTAATTATTATTAAACATCGATAGATTATTTCGTTTACAAAACGTTTAGTCGCGATTACAATATTATTACGTATATTTCGCAAACATTCGCGTTGCTTGCGCTCGTTACAATCTGATTCGGCGGATTCCATTCTACACGGTCATATCGTTTATTACTCCGTACATACCTCTAACGCGCGTCTTCAAAAGTCCAATTACACAGACCGTCCATTCGGCTACGCGCGTCAACCGACAACAGTATACGATATGTCTATAACTTGACAACGATTTTGTCGTAAACGAATGATGGAAACGTCTAAACGACGAGGTACTATTATTATTATTATTATAATAATAATAATAATAATAATAGATAAATACATAAACCGTCACGGGGAGTGATAACAACCAAATCGCGTCGTCCGTACCGGAACACAATATAAATTTTGAATGCGTGTTCCGTTGCAAACGCGTAGTAAATTTACACCCGCGTACGAGAAACACATTTACAATACATTATCAATTTTTTTTCCCTTCTATTTTTCTTACGTATTATCCCATTCGCGGTATAACACGCGAGTTTAACACGACGTGCCCTATTATTATTATTATTATTATTATTATTATTATTATTACTTTGTCACTCAGCGTCGGTTGCGGTTTATAGAAAATCTTTTCGTTTTAACGATCGTCATCGTTCCATAAATATACACGATAGATGCACGACGAGGTCTCTGCGCGCGTACACCGCGGTTTTACGACGTCATTTCCAACGTATATACGTATTACTTTTTTTTTTCATCTCTTAAACCTGTCACGAAATCGTATTACTACTCGCAACCGTTTTTAATATAATTTTTAATAATAATAATAATAATCCCGGAACGACGACGATATATCCCCATTATAATAATACGCGTTGTATATATAATTTTTATACATGTATACGAGCACATATCGTAATCGTATTTTACATGTATACACACATCGAAAGGCTAGCGGTTAGGAGAGTTTTTTTCCTCTCCTTTCTTATATACACACACTCGGGGCTATATTATACCTGCGCACACAGCGTATAATATATATAAAAAATAAATACAACTCCGCGTTCCGTCGTCGTCGTCCCGCGCACCTTAAGCTCAGCGAGTAAATATATCCGCCGTTGACGATTCGAACGGTTTATATACATATATATTTTTATTATTATTATTATTATTATTATTATTATTATTATTATTATTATTATTATTATTATTATTATTATTATTATTATTATAAATCTTCCCGGCAATATTATTATTATTATTATTTTTTTTTTATTTTAATATACGCGCTCGACACGACGGTAATAATATCGTCGTTGTTACAGCAGCAGCATCAGCAGCAGCGGTGTATGTATTTTATAGGAGGAGAGAGCCGGCGGCCAGGTCCCCTCTCGCGTCATAAATCTCCGGACAGGAAACTTAAAAACCGGTAGCCGCGACCCGGCGCGCGAGATCGGCCGACCCCATTGTGTGTGCGCGCGCGCGTGTACACCGCGAACGGGTTCGAGAAAATGAGAAATGGTACGGAGCGGACGACGACGACGGCGGCGGCTGAGGAGGAGAGAAAAATTACTTCTTAGAAATGTTTAACTTTATACACGCAAACGCAATATAATAAACGCGCGTGTACACCCGTCACGGACAAAAGGGCCGCGCGGGCCCTTGTATTCGCGTAAATATTATCTCCACTCCGTCCCGCCGAGGACGCGGTCCTTTAACTGGTTCCCTTTTTCTCCCGTTTAAATATCGATATAATATTGTAATGCGGCGACGCTGCGGACCGCTGTACGCGCAGAAACGATAAAAGGAGACGTGAAACGGCGGCGGCGGGGACAAAAAATCGTTCCGCGGGATTACGGGACAAAGTGGCATTTAGAAATCGCGCGAAAATCTCGAGCGTTTGCGTTGTAATACAATACCGCGGACTACACGGATCTCCGTTCGTCCGATCTGTGAGATAATACCGTGGACCGTTTAACGAAACTCGTGTATAAAAAAAACAGACCGAAGAAATTGTCGTCCCGGCCGCGTAGAAATCCGTCGGAATGCAAACGAACCGTGTTCAAACGGTTCTCACGATTTGTTCCAGTGGTTTAGAAATCGCATTACCGCGCGGTACTGAAAAAGAAATTCATTTTTTTTTTTATACTCGTATATGTATACAATAATACCCGTCGATAAAAGTGCTCGCGGTTCGCGCGATATTACTTTATATCAACGCGATTTCTAAACAAATAGAAACAAAAAAAAAAAAAAAATTGTCGTATTTTACCAATAACGCGCGTGCGTGCAAACGTTTTCGCGTTTTATACAATAATGATAAAAAAAAAATTTCCCGTTCGAAAACTGTTCGGGGGAAACGTCATACCTTTAAAACGTATTATATTTACGCCGTGTCGGATAATAACGTATATCGTGGAAATTAAGACGAACTAAACACCGTCCAAAGACAATAAATCCGATACGAGTCTATTTGTGAAGTATTTTTTACCGGGAATTTTCACACAGTCCGCGTCTACGAATATACCGTTTCCAGTAAAATGTTATCGTGTTGTTTACGTAGAATCTTGAAATTTATTTTGATAAATCGTATATTACACACACATATATATATATATATCGCGAGCAAGCGCAAAGCACAAAAATACAACCGAAGTAACTGGTTTTCTTTTTTGTCACTCTTCCCCTCTTGACTATGTCAACGTTCGTCAACGTACGAGTGTGCGATTGTTACGTCGACAAGATGAGTGCGTGTGCTGCTGCTGCTGCTGCTGCTGTTCGTCGGGTCATAAGAGGACGAGAGATCGGTACACACGAACGCACGGGGAGGAGAGAAATAAGAGAGAGAGAGAGTGAGCGGGAAAAAGAGTGATTTTTTTTTCCTTTCTTTCTATTAAGAATAATACACTTGAAAAAGTGCCAAACTCGATATACACGATCGCGACAAAGTGTTAGAAATGGCAAAGGGCCACGGGGGGAGGGGGGATGACGGACGGACCCTGCGAACACTGATAACTCCGGTCCTTGGGACAACTGGTTTCTTTTTTAAATTACAATGGGTGTCGCGGTGACTGTATTAAATGTGTACACGCACGTTATATTTATATACAATTCGTCTGTGTGTAATGCGAGTGCGCGTACAAGGAAAATAATAATAATAATCGTTCAGCTGCAGCGTCGTTTTTATTATTATTATTATTAATTTATGATTTTCCCGTCCGGTCGTCGTGACAACGACGACGAGAGAAAGAGAAAACGTTTTTTTTTTTTTTTTTTTTTTTTAATAACAATAATTATTGTCCCTGCTACACGATGGCTTATTACCATTCTATCGTAATGTTATTATTATTGTCATTACGAATTCCGGTAATAATATTGTTTGACCGCTCGCTATAAATTCTTATACGCGCGTTAAATACGATAAGAAAAAAAAAAAACGTATTCTTTGTCGTTTTTGACGCCGCGTAGGCGCCAAACTGCATATATACATATACGTCGTACCTATTACTACACTCGTTTATACTCGTGCGATAATAATTGTATGAAAGAAAGAAAAAAAAAAAATCACGTTTTTCTTACGCCAATACAAAAAAGACAGAAATCTGTTCAACGACAGAGACGTATTAACAATAATAATAATAATAATAATAATACGCGCGACGTATTTACGGCGTAGACCCGTCCCTCTTTCTCTCTCTCTCACATGGCTTTGAGAAGATCAAAACGAAAACGACGACGACGAGGTGAAATCGACTAAATTACATTTTTTTACTTCTTTGTGCGCACTTGCGCGTTCCGAAGAATTTATTTGAAACGGCGAAAGTACCCGCGTTCAACTCGCTCGGAACACACGACGATAAGCCGGATTTCGTAAAAAATATTCGATTGATCGCCGCTCGTGTGTGACGGATCCGAGCGAAATGTTAGACGAGAAAAAATCCGACTGAGTACATCGTATATATACGAGTCAAATGTTCGTTGTTGGCAATAAGTATTTATCGGCGAACTCATTTCGTCGACCGTTATACCGTGTTTTCTTTCATTCTTTCGAGTTAAAATCATTTGCGATATGATTAACCGAGTAGACCGCGTACGAAAAAAAAACATACCAAAAAATAAATGTCATAATGTCTACACGCGCATGCAGGTACTGTCTGAATTTAGTCGACATAAGCTATATAGGCAACGGTTTCGTTATCATCACGGTTGCGTACTTACGTCGTCGTCGTCATGGTAACATTCTTGGTGTCGGACGAATGTTCGAAATGATCCCCAACCATAATATCCACGTCAAAATAGTTCGTAAAAATATATATATATTTATAGTAATTACACGATAATTATTAAAAAAAAAAAAAAAAATTCCCACGTTGACAATTCTTGAATGATTTTTCAAATCATTTTGTTACACGTCCACATCTCGGAGTAAAGCGCATACAATATTATATGTTTCGTAACTATAGAAATTTGTTGGTTTCTTCTGACTGAACGACGCCCCCCAAACCGAATCTCCTATAAACGACGGATTTCTATTCCGTTAACGCGTGTTGGTAAAAAGTCAAAATTATTAGACGATACGTACGAAAAACAGAAAAAAAATGGTCCACGTGGTCCACGGGACAAAAAAAAAAAAAAAAATAAAGAAGAGTTTGGTTACACATCGTTTATGTAGAGAACGTGTGTGAAATTATTCGCCGAAAACGAGCCGAATATTCTCCGGGGTGGTCCGAGCGTTATCGCAGCCATACGATTGTTATTATTACCATCGACAATTCTCCGCCGTCCACGACGCCCGGCGTGAGAAAATTTGAAGAACGTATCTCCGAATATCAGAAAAATTCGATTTTAATATCATTATTGACTTGGAATCGTCAGAGGGGTGGAAAAAGTGTGAAAATTCTATTTATAAAAATCGTTTTCCCTCCCGATGAAAATCGATAATCACGTGGACAATATTGTTTTGGCAACGATGACGATAAATTATCGAAAACCAAACATTTAATAACCAGATGTAATCAATATTTTATTTTAGTTTGCGAGAAGCTCATCCACATTGCTGTTGACTGTGGTACGTACACGCATTACTCCACGGTCTTCTCAAACAGTGACGTGTGTTGTTCCCCGTTAAATGTGCTTTAATTAAATTGTGTTTTGGTTTTTTCTCCGAATTAAACGTACTGCGATGTTTCCGACCATTTGGGTATGTTATAAATTATTTTACTTAACAAAACGGTTTGATTCCATTTCAGTATATTCTTGAGTATAAATCAGCTACACGCAATTATTATACGGTGATCAGACACGATATTATTTCTCATACGAGTGTAGAGCTTTTTTAGTCCATATTTCTCTTATATTGTTCTCAACAGCGTTAAGTATACAATATTAGTGATTCTGATGTTTTCTCTCCGCCCGTGAAATTTAAAAAAAATATAACGTTTAAAAATCGTTCACTTTTCAAAATAAATTTAAATACCACTATGTATTTATCACACACAGAACAATTACTAATATCAATTTCGGGAACTGAATTACGAACATAGACATGTAATTAGAGGACTTTACCAGTCCCTTCCCCTCCCTCCAAATAAAATATAGATCTCGATGTCATCAGAAAAAAAAAAACAATTCCTACTGATGCGTTCCCCTAACTCGTACTTGTAATTATTTCGCATTACAATAAATTCTACAACGCGTGTGTGGACGCAGTTGCTGACGTGTCCATTTCGAATATTGAGATGGATTTACAACAAATAACATAAAAAAACAGAATCACACGTAGTAGTAATTCGAAGAGTCATGATCGAAACGTTTTTTTTTGTTTTGCACTTTACGCACCAACTCTAATCTCGCGGCTATGCTAAACGTGTTTTATCGAAATAGAACGCGAGCGCTATTCAATCAATCAAAACGTTTTCATCGGACCGAACTATTTCAATGGGCTCGTTGCGGTTTCTGCGCGTTAATCAAATGATATCGTACGATAACACTTTATTATAAAAATTATTGGCTCTATTATTATTATTATTATTATTATTATTATTATTATTATTATTATTATTAGATTGTCGTAAAGGAGTTCACGTAAAAAAAAAAAAAAAAAAAACATTTAAATTATTTTTCGTACGTTTTTTTCCCCAATATCTAATAAACAAAATTGAGAAGGCAACCACCACTTGTCATCTTCGTCGGAAGACTACACGATGACTATGTATTATAAGAGTTGGCTTTTTTTTCTTTCTTTTTAGTGTGCAGTACGAATCGATATTTACTATGATTAAATCGCCTCGAAGCTAAATGAAACGATTCGTATTGCCGATTCAAGCAGTTTTGCTCTTTTGGCGTGCGCCCCGCCAGTTTTTGAATATTCTCTCGAAATCGACGCGCCGCGTTCTATTGCGAAAAGTAACAATTTTTAGCTTTCGTATCGATTTGTTATTATTAGGTTTTTTGTTATTATTATTCGTTTTGATTTACCGGATAATAACAATAACCTTTAGAGCGTGACGATGACGACGGATTGGACGAGTAGTAGTCGAAGTGGCGCACTCGTCTCGATGGATTTCAGAGTTGCGAATCGGGAACGCTTATGGAATCGGGATTTTTACGCATAATCGGGCCCCCCCATTAATATAATATTATTTAATAATTACGTATGAAAACGTGCGTATCGACGTGACCGAATCGCCGCCGCTCCGGGGATCTTTTCGTCACCAAACTATTAACTACTAAACTACACCGTAGTACAATTCTGCACTTCGTTTTTATGGGTTTTAAATAACCGGCGAAGTGTCCTAGACCATACGGTACGAAAAACGTCGCGATTTATTTTCCGGTAAACGAGTGACGAAAAGTGTTTGGTTATCATATATATATATATATATATTTTAAAAACCGATATTTTCACGGTTTAAACTCGTTTTTATCGTCTTGGGAGTTTCGAATAGATTGAGATTCTAATGATCAGTTCTCCGTATAATCGCGACCCACGGTCTACGTAACCTCCTGTACGACGTACACGCGTGCGAACTGGTGAAAACGAATGGAAACGGGGCAAAGGACGTGGTCGTAACAGAAGAACGTGTGGCGGACAGAAGAGAGAACACCGGACGGTGAAAGAACAGAACTCCGTGTCCACGTGGCATTGAAAAATATTATTTTTTTCATAACAAAAAGGGGCGTATATTTTATTTGAATTCCGATTTAATGTGTTGTCAATTCAAGTTTTTGTACATTCTGTGATTTGTTAGGGTTATCGTTCGGACAATACTGACTTTCGATTCAACCGTGTCCACAGGCACCGCCCGCGAGTGAAATCAAGGATGACTTGCGAAGGGATTTACGGTAGCCCATTTCGTGTGTTAAATTGAAATTTAAAATGGGCGGCGGCCAGGGACATGGACCTGGGAAGAGCAGTAGTGCACTCAGAGAGTGTATAAGAGAGAGAGAGAGAGAGTGAGAGAGAGCGGAGGCTAAAATTCTCGGCAGACATCGTTTACGAGATAAATATAAATGGCGTCCACCCGGGTGGCAACGAAACGGCCGATTTTCGGTCGCCGCAGACGTGAAATACGCGACGCACACGTGCAGCAGAAATAAATGCGTATTATACGATGACGCGGGTGGTGAGCAGCAGATTTTCTTTTCGTCGTGGGTCGCGCGGACGCGTATATGAGTCTATACGGATTCATATAGATTTTTTCGTATTCGACTTTTAAACGGAAGAGGACGAAAAAAATCCCGAACGCGACGTCTCGGGACAAAAACGTAAAAAAAATTATTGTCGTAGTGTTTCGTACGCAGCTGACGTTTATATTTATTAAATATTATTAATATATTTATTAAATATTTATTAAAAAGTGAATGAGATTGTCCGCGAATCTAGAAAAAAAAAAGGCGCGTTCTTCGTGTGCGCGTATATATTTTGTCGATTGTGTTACGAAATCAGTATAATTACTGTATATATATATATAATAACACGATAAATTCCGTAATATATTTGATAAGAATTCGTGAAATTAAATGCTACAGTGGTGGTCGTCCGGTAGTAGATTTTTTTTTTAAATTTTCCGCGTGTATCATTGTGATATCGTACGTCTATTATAAAATGAAAGAAAAAAACCAAATTTCGAATTCTCGCGACGGAATTCGTTGTTTGTCGAAAAATTAGTAAGCGCGGCGAGAGAAGTCTTTTCTGTCTACTTTCGCGCGTTTAAGTGTATAAAAATAGATAGTCGTTAGATAATTACACAATTACATATTTTCAATACTTTTTTGTGCAGTTATATATCGATTACTATAATAATATTTAATTGTTCGTTTTCAGATTCTACGGTTATCGTTATCGATGAGGAACAATACAAATTTTTGTTTTTTATCATTAAAGATGGCATACGCTCTTTTTTTTAACCATTGTCGAATTGATTGTTAATTTAAAACCAATCGATTAATTCGCACGATACACATTATTGTTTAGCACTTGTTGCCTTACCCTTATGACACGCATTTACATTATTTTGCGTACGAATGACAAACGAATGTTTTATTGTTTTTTCTCATAGAATAAGATATGATAGCGATAATAATTTATTTAGAAACGTTTAAGATTTAATAATTTTACTCACGAAGTTAGTATAGTCCTCTATTTTTAGGGGAGGGGGCTAAGTTTAATATAATTAATGTTTGAGGGGGACTGAGTCCCGATTGCCGCCGCCAAATGTCGAGGACTCTCGTCAATAAGAGGAGTAAAAAGTATGCGAATGTTTTTTTTTTTGTAAAATTAACGATGACAAACGAAATCGGAATGTCTTTAAACAAAAAAAAAAAATCGACAATCCAAAAATCGTCTTTGTCGTCGTACGAGACGTGGGGCATAAGGTTTTTTCCCGGCCACTGAAAACGGTCATTTATTACGCTCTTCGTCCCCCGTCTTTCATCGGCGACGGTATCGCGCGAAGAGCCGGGGGGATAAACCGTCTTTATCGGCTGTTGGTCACGTGCGCTAATACCGTCGCTCCATCGCCCCGTCGCCGCCGACCGGCCAAGAAAATATTATACAAAGCCCTCGGTCGTCGTTTGTTTGATTTTTTTTTTTTTTTCCCTCGACCCCCGCCGTCGACCGTTTAGAGAGAAAAAGAGAGATAATAACGATACGCGCACACGTGTGCGCAGTGTATACGCGCCTCCCAGCGGGTAGTCTACGGCGTCGATATCTTTTAGACGCGACTACGTTATTATTATTATTATTATTATTACTACATTACAACAATATTATTATCGGTTTTCGTCGATCTCGCCGATTCCTTTTAAACGCACACGCACACGCTGTGCACATTTTTATTTAAACGTATCGTCGTAGAGACAACGCAACGCGACAAACGACGTGCGCAGACCGGCCCGTCTTATCGCTCTCAGTCCGAGGGCGAGTCCCCGCCACCACCGCCGCCGCCGCCGCGTACGCGTACGCTCCGCTTGCGGGTGTGTCTCGCGTTATATATAAACACGATTTAATGAGATAATACAACGTCTCCGGTTGTTGTTATTATTATTATTATTATTGCATCGGCCGAATATCGTTTTTTTTTTTTTTGTCCCCTTTTTTATTTTGGTGTACGAAAAACGCGTTTTAAAAGCCACCGGCGTCGTCGGCGACGGCCTCTTATAACGCGCACAACTCCTTTCGTTCCCGTTTTCTCCGCTCGCCCGCCGGGAAGTTTTTTCGGGGTGTGTCCGGACAGAAGACGAATTAATTGAACACACACGAACGCGTTCGACTGTACACGCGACGCAAACCCCATTTTGCACACCAGGAAACGATTACTATTCCGATGGGTACCCGATACGCGTATAATATAATATTACACACCATAGAAAATAATACGAACGAACGGTGAATAATATTAGTGTTAAATGGTAATAAAAGTTCGCAGAACGATCATTTTTTTTTTTTTTTTTTTGATACGATTTTTTTTTTTTTTTATATTATTATTCTTTACACGCGAAAACACACATAAAAGCGGCGGGACGGAGAGTTGTTGTAACCTCTCTATGCGCTGCACGTCGCGCCGCCGACCGGCGTATAATCGTATAAATAAAGTTCTAATAACACTGTTGAAATACGACCCCGCGCGCGCGTTTCCATTGCGGTCCGCAAAACTAATGTAAATAATACAGCCGAACAGTTTGATTTTGATATTTTGGTGTCGAGTTACTTGTAAAATTATTTATATTTAAAAATAAAAACCCGATTACAGATATGTTTTGAAAACGTCTCGTCGAATCATTGTTGGCAACACAAAATGGCCGCCTGGAATAGCATTAGAGTATTAGTGAATATCCCGACGAATAAAACGGATTTCGAAAAAGAGAAAAAATAACAGTTAATAAAAAACACGGCGGAATTTAATGGATTCGACGATGAAATGTCGGTTTTGAAACCGACAATGAAACGAGAACGGCGAAATATCGGGGGGGGGGGCACTTTAGAACAAAACAATTCAAAAAATAGTAATCAAAGAGCGGCCGTAATATTCATATCGCACGTTTCGAACGAAATCTCAAAAACCTTTAAAAAATATATGACATTGATATAGGCGTCATCGAGAAATAATAATTTAATGAGTCCGTATTAGGAAATATCGAAGACAGAATAAAAGAAACGGAAAAATCGGGAATTCGCCGAATTCATTGTGGAAATTGTGAAAAACGTCACGTAGAACAAACCGGAAGAAACGTAGGAATTGAAGTTTAAAGAACACACATTAGGAATGTTAAAAGTCAGAACCACGTATTATAGGAAAACCATACGTATATGGAAACAAAATTATTAAAACAAGTCGTCCAAAATAATCAAGAACTGAACATACGGGAAGCAGTAGAAATGTCAGAGAATAGAAATAATTTATTAAATTGGCACCTTTAAAATCCTCTACAGAATAATTCATTAAAATTGTTAGCTAAATAATAAAAACACTGGAATAATTGGCATGACTGACTCATCGATGGATGACATCATAATTCGTTCCATAAAAGGGAATGTATGCGCGCCGAACGACTCAGTAGTCGTTTAACACTGAAGATGAAAACACTGAAATACTAATAATAATAATAACAACAAATATTTTTGTAGAAATCGGGTTTTTATTTTTGTGTGAGTCCGATTTTGTTTGAACGCTCTTTACTCTCCTGGAACCCCCAAACGGTCGGATTTGAAAAAAAAAAGTTCCTCTTTCGAATTCTATAGTCCGATTGCCGAGGAATGTATTTGACATAGCGCTACGACCTTTATAGGAGTCGAGCAAAAGACGAAAAAAAATTTAAGAGCGAGAAAGAACGCTAAGCGAAAACGAAGTAATAGTTAGGTAGCACACGACATCGTCCACAGCTGTTATAATGATGAAATGAGTTTTGAAAAGTCGGTAAAGTTTTATATTCGTCGGCCACAGCATCGGACGTGTTACCGGCAAAGGTAACATACTGTTATTAGACATTTTTTTTCGTAGGCATTTTATAAAATAAACGAATAAAAAAAAAAGCTTTAATGCAAGTGAACGTGATGATAAGCGTGCTAAAACATGATAATTATTGCGTTGAAAATAAAGTCAGAGGTTAAATCTCTCTCTTTTTTTTTTAAATTCGGAATCGTATAAATGATTTTTACGGGCGACGGAGTAGCAGCTACACAGTTCTTACGGTAAATTATTTGTTTTAAAGCGATTTTACGTCAATAATTAATGGTTTTTTTTTTTTTGAGCCATATCATTACGCAATCTCGTGCAGAAATACAATGCCTATATTACACTCAGCCGCCGTTGGTTCAGTTTCCGGGAGGGCACGACGAATCATGCAATTGACCAGACTTCGTTTTGGACGCGACATTTCTCCTCACACGGGCGAGGAAGAAATTCATGTTTCTATCGATGTCTCCTGTGCGCCCGACGCTGCGTCGTCAGTTGTACGCAATTACCAGTGGCGTATTTACGGGCGACGGGGGATAGATCCTTTTCGTTGAATTTTTTGGTATTCTTGTTTACGACGACCAACAAGTATGATTTTACTTGGATAATCTAATAGAGGAAATACAATATCAATAAGACGCTTTCAATCAGTCACAATAACGAGTTTAATCAATTTGTGTGTGTGTAACCGCTATGTTTAAAAAAAAAAAAATGTGGTGATGATGGACGAGGAGCGAAGCTCCCTCTTCAGACGAATAAAGCGTTTCTCAACACATACCCCACCCCAGTTCCCGTGGACAAAATCCTAAATACGCCCCACATCAGGGGCGTATACAAAGGGGGGGGGTCGATAGGGGCGATCGCCTCCCCCCTCCCTAGATACTTGTGTATGTACCTATATCTACTGATATAACTAAAATTAATCGAACTAAAACTAAAATGTAATAAAACATTTTTTTTTATTTAAAACTTATTATTTTCATATAATTTTTTGATAATTCTAAGTTGGCAACAGATTCGACGGGCCGTTTTTCTATTCGCCCCTCCCCCCTAGGCGATGAAGTCCCTGCCACACATTACTATAAGATTTCGTATTACACTCTTACCGGGTTTTCAGCGTAGTTTTATGTGCACGATACGTTTTAATCGCGATATTACGATTGTCCGGAGTTTAACGTAAAAAAAAAACAAATCTTCTTCTAATTAGAAAACGTTTTTGTTTTTGTAAAAGATTTCGTAATAACGGGGATTTTTTTTTTTTTTCTTTGATTCCCGCCGACGTTTTTCTCCCGGAGTCATCAATGCCCCCTCACTACACGCCGGTACATACACCTCGCGGCCACTGACGTATTTTTTAATACCCTCGTGCAGTTTGTATACGTTATAATAAACACACGGCAGAAACGCTTATAATACGATAGAAAACATTACATAATATTTTATTTAAATATACCGAGCGCGTTTTATACCGCGGGGCGACAACCCTTCTTTTTTTTTTTTATATATATATATTATAATACGATCGTGTCGTCGTCGTGGCGGCGGATGTTCGCGCGTAGGGGCGAAAGGTCCTCCTCTCTCTCTCTCTCTCTCTCTCGTGTTTTCTTTCTTTCTTCCTTTCTTTCCGTAGCTTACCAAAACACGCGCGTTCGTAAACGACGACGGGACGCGGCCGCACTGCGCCGCACACGCGCGTCGTTGCGGTGACGTAATTTCGGGTGTTGCGATATTCCAATGACGCTCGGGGAGGGGAAGTAAAAACGCGCGCCATGTTCCATTGAATTGTGAATGTCGTCGTCGCCGAGAGAAAAGAAAATCAATGCGTAATACATATTTATAACGGAGTAGAATCTAAATCGTAAATACTACTCGGTCGGAAATTATTTATTTATTTTTTTCCACTTCAGAACCTATCGCATAACCCCGTTTATTTTTCAACGACATTTTGGACCGTTCACAACTCTCACCACCGCGCCCGCTTATTTCTTTCCGTCCACAGCAACCGTATACACGACGGTCGAACATTTTCGGACTTGCTTGAATCGAACGTTGTTCTCGTTGGATTTAATGTTGTTTATTATTATTATTATTATTATCGTTGTTATTGTCGTAATAAACAATGCGTCTGATGAGAAAAGTGTACATTTTATTTTGTCGAGCGAGAAAACACGACGAGAAATCAGTGGATTTTCCTATGAGATAGCGTAGAATGTTACGGACTCCTATCCGAAGAACGTATTGCGCGTTCTATTTTATTATTATTTATTTCCCGGGTTTATTATGTTCTTGCGTTTAGTGTTTTATTATGAAAACAGAAAGCGGTTATTAATATTTTGTTTTTTTTTTTTAACGATCATCTCTATCTGTTGAAACGTGTAAAAAAAAAAAAAAAACATTACGAAACACAATTGTAGTGCCTGACCGATAATACGATTTTTTTTTAATGAACTAATTATTTCGCGTCAACGTTTTTCGTTTTCCAGTGGTAAAGGGATGTAAGACCCATTTTTTTTTTTTTCACAGCACACCCCATACCAAATGTCACTGTGTACGTGCGCGCACATACAACTCGTACATAAGGCGAGCGCGTTGTTAATAACACATATACTCGTATATATACGCGCACACCCTTTCCGAAACACATATGGTCCGACGACGACGACGACGACGGCGAAAGGAGTCTCTCGCCGATTAGGTCGCGCGTACACGACACGTCCCGTAAGTTATGAGTAACAACAACGCGCGACGACGATTCCGACGTTGAAATACGATATTCGTAATATTATCGGTCCCTGCGCGGTCTGCACAACGCCCTCATATTACGGCGTACAGGGTGTCCCCCTCCCCCCACCCGCGACGATTTTATTGAATCGATTGGACTCGGCTAGGACAGGGACCGTGTTACGCGTATAAATAAATAATTTTTTTTTATTTCGAGTTAAAAACAATCGATTACGACAATTAAATAGTACGATATTTATAGCGGATAAATGTTTACTTTTCACAGATACTTAATGTGCGTTAAATTACAAAGCCAGTCCGATTGAAAAAGGGGAAACGGCGGAAAGAATAATGGGAGGTGGATGTGAGCGAAGAACGGATCGAGAATGAAACGGGACGTTTGACATCTTTTGAGTAACGCGGGACAGGTTTTCGCGTTGAGCCTTTACGGAAGGGCGTTGGACCAGGATGCGGGAGACGTCGCGAAACGATTCGGAGGGATCGAGGAGAGTGGTTAAGAGAGAGAGAGAGTATAAAAGAACGGAAAGGAAGTAGAGTGTGACCCAATGCGAGCCGGGAGAAAGAGCGAATCGATTTCCCGCTGAGATTGAGATTATGAAACAGCGGTTGTGACGGAACGGCGGGCGAGATGTTTTTATACCAAGCGGAATAAATTCGGAGTTGGATCCGTCCATTTGCTTAACCACATTTGGGCAAGATATATAATTATTATTATTATTTATTATTATTATTTATTATTATGAAATCGAACGATCGAAGAAAACGCGACAAGTTTTATTTTTAAACCGTGTCTCGTTGTTCAGCGAAGGCGTAGCAGCAGCGCAAAAGACAGCTGTCGCCGACGGTGTAAAAAGTGTGTTTGTTGTTACACGACGTGCACCATAACAATAATATTATATAGACGTGGACTAAGAGTTATTTTGTTATGAAAAAAGTTAATTCTTCAATAGTTTCTTTTTCTCCGAGTTCAATTTACCCTAGGGCTCCAAGATTATCGTGTCCCCCCCCCTTCTTTCGCGATGCCGGGTCTGCGGGCCCCCAGTTACGCGCCCCACACTTCTGCATGTGGGGGATTCATTGACGGCCGCCGTCGAACGGAGACGATTTAAAAAGAAATAATTTATGTTTTAAAAGTATTTACGTATTGTACTCGGTGTAGGCAGACGCGTAAATAAGACTTTACCATATGATTAATTAATACAGTATTGATTGTTTAGTTAATCTAAGACTAGGTTCAATGAGGACGAATTTCGTTTATATTATGTATTTTGAATTCGTTGTGAATATTAAAAAAGAAAAACGCGATTTTCTAAATTGTATCATTACACTTTATAATATCGTGAATTTTTCAATTTTCTTAAGTTCTTTTGCGCTTTTCTTTTTTTTCCACGGTTGTTGAGATGTTTGTCGTCATCACTATACCGATGCGCGACGGCCTTTACGATATATACGAGTATATATCGACGAAATTACTTTTATAAATAATATTTGCGTTATATGGCAATAGCTTTATCGCGGTATGAATGAAACGAATTGCTGCGTGAAAATCGCCGTTTTGACGAAATCAGATAGTCAGTATCAATTAAATTTTGCAAAAAGGAAAAAAAAAACGGGGAAAAAAGAGGATTTTAAAAGTCTTTGTTTAACGCGGGAGAAATCAAGTAAACGATCTTTAGACACCCGGTATATATGCAGATAAGCGTATAAAATATCATTAACGCGTACCTCGTATGACATCAGGTCGTTCGTTAAAGTTTCTCGTTTTTCATCTCGCGCACATTCCTATTTTTAGTTTTTGACAAATCGTTGTCGTGAGACTCAAACATAAAAATAAATCACAGGTTCCCCTTCTCTACGATGGAGATCTGACGAAATTTTTTTCTTACATCTCTCGGTTGCACGAGAATTTTCGAATTCATCGTTCACGGTGATGGTCGCGATAAATGAGCAAAGATTTACGGACACGAATATTTCTCCTTGCAGGCCCGGATCAACAGCGAAAAGGAGGCCAAAGGCTTTTAAAAATAAAAGGGCGTATTTTCGAAATAAATAATAAATTAAAAACCGCCTATTTTCAACGTTCAATCTCGTAAAATTAAACGTCCCCCCCCCTTAAAAATCGAATAAATTCGTTTTTTTTATTCCTCTTCTTCTTTTCTCAATAAAGACACCGTGTGCCCAAGCCAAATGTAACGATCTCGATCAATTTCTTTTACCGTGTGTGACATAATGCGCTCTTGAGAAATAGTCTTTTCTTTTGTCTAAAACCTTTCTTTCTAAAATTATCTTTAAAAGTTCTCTCGTATCGAATCAGGTGTCCGAATAATTTTGTTTTCCTAGAATTCACGGTTTACACGATTTCTCTCTTCTCGTTTACTTCTGTTAGTATCTGATATTTTTGTCTTTCTTGTTGTCCAACACGTTTCTGAGATTCTACTCCTGTACATTTCTGTAACTAGTATTTACTGTTTGTCTACGGACCACGGTTCGCGTCCGTATACCAAGAAGTTCCATATAAATGTCTTTGAGAACCTCTTTTCCTGGTGATTAATTGACGGGGTTTCATTAAAAATAATAATTGTAAAATTAAATAGCAATAACTCTTGTTCTAACGTTCTGTTGAACACGCTAAAAACCCATATTTCGTTGCTGGCTTTCGGTTACACAAATCTATAGGGACTACTCCGTTTTCCAGTAATCGCACAGTACACATACGACTATATTATTGTAGTCCGGGAATCAGCGTGTTAAAACGGTGAATATATTTTAAAAAATGTTTTTTTTTTCGATCTCCGAAGTGGCTTTAAAACACTATCGCCCACTGTTACGGAACATTTTTTTTAATCATTATAAAAACGACGTTCATAAGATAGCTTATCCCAAGCCCGAAGGCCTGAAATTCAATCCATTACTATAATGTCTAACCTCTATCAAAATAATTTTTATTATAATTTATTAATAAATTTAATAGTATTTTATTAAAAAAAAAAGAAATTATAGTTGTCCATTTGTTTTTTTGCTATTTTTCCCCCCTCGACGTTTTCGACTCTGATCGCCCCCATATTGACGTGCACAGTATATGGATCGATTAAAACTAAAACAAACAAAAAATTGTCCTTTCCAACACGAAACGTTTTCTATAAACACAATATCATTATAACGACGTGTTCGCCGCGGTGTAATATAACGCGTATACGGATTACTTCTCGTTTTATTATTATTATTATTATTATTATTTTTTTTTTTTTGTCGACTCGATTATATTATATAAACACGTCAGATAATATGTATATATATATATATTGTAAACTGTTAGACGCGTTATTTTTAAGTGTATACGCACACAATCCTAATCAGTAAAAAGTTAAAAAAAAATAAAAAAATAACCACGTTTTTACTCGTGTGTGTGTGTATATATATACAAGTACACACACAATATTTACTATTCAGAAACTTCGTCTGTTCAAACCATCGACACCTTTTGTTGACTATATATGTATATAAATAATATATATATATATTATGTAGATATGTTGTAGTATAGCTGGAGTTTTATATATAATATACACACACGAAATTTCGTCATAATACACACAGGTCGGGAGAAGTTTGTATGAGAAAAAAACAAAAAAATAAATATATATATATATTTCAGAACGGTGGGGACGACGCGGTAGAGCGTACAATAAATATATGTTATAGGACAATGTGAACGTTAGTTACCTAGTACGACGAGCGTTCAGTTATTTTTTTTTTATATTTCTATTTACCGGATAAAGAAGCCCCGTGAAACGACAGAGAAATTATAAACGTGTAGAAAATTTCCTTTAGATAAATCGGAGAAGAAAATTGTTTTTCGTCATATTTGTCGTTTGTATGAAAAGCGTCATCGCACGCGCGCGTTCGTAGGATTTTTTTTTTCTTGTCTATTCTCACGCGCGCCGAGAGGATATCGTCCAGTGGCAGACGACGGAGAGGAAGGACAACAAAACGAGAGCGATTTCTTCTCAATTCGACTCGGAATATTCTCGTAGGTTTACGTTATGAACGTGCCGGATACAAAGAGTCGACGACAACGCGGAAAAAAGTAATTCGTGTAAAAAAAAAATAATATAATCGCGGCCGCATATGCAGTACGCGATGTACGTAAAAACGTACGAAAAAAATAAAAATAAAAATACCACCGAATAATTGTGTAAAAACTCGTTATTTATTTTTTCTTCTTCGTCGTCGTCGTCGTCGTCTACGAAACACGGTCGTTACATAATCGCACGGTATCTAAACGGGACGCGGAAACGGACGACGTGCTTAAATTGACGAACTGATGTAATCGCGTACAACGGGTTCGCGTATAGAAACGCGCCCACCTCGCAGTGCTCTGAATATTACACGCCACTGCGATAAAGGAAAACAAAAAAAAAAATTATTGTTTTTTTTCCCCTTCGAAAACGACGCGAAATCACGGGATCCGCGGTGCAATGAGTTAGGAAAACCAGAAGAAAAAAAAAACCGAAAATCTAACTAGAGGATTTTGCGGGTTCAAGAGACGTTTACGCGTCTTCTCATCTCGTCGTTCCATCCACCGGCGGCCGTCGGACTGATCCATAACCGATTTTAAACGACGCAACGAGAATTACTCCGGGCCAACAGGTTATTGTGTAAATCTTATAGTCGGTCATTTTGAAATCGTATTCCTCTTACCCAAAGTCGAATAAACTGCGTACGTTTTTATATTTAGAAAAAAAAAAATCATCTGCTCTCGTCAAACGTTCGTAGAGAATTTTCTCCTACGCGCGCACCACCTTCAAAGAGGAGAGTCGCGTTCCCTCACCCCCCGTTCGATTTAAATTTTCGAAATTCGCGTCGAAGAAGAATTGATTTTCGTATAAATTAACGAGAAATTTCTTTCGTAACAAAAAAAAAAAAAACACTGACGATAATAATGTACAGTGCGTTTACCGAACTCTTATTAACCGATTCGAATTTTTTCATTATTATTATTATTTGTCATTACGATCTAAGAAAATATCGTAACACGCGCATAAAAAAAAAAAAAAAAAAACATCAGCTTTGAATATAGAAATTTCGTGTTGAAACTGCGTCCGGATTTCCTCCTTATTTATTGCGGCGGTCTTCCTGCAGCAGAAATCACCTGCTGGTTAACGTTTTTTTTTTTTTTACACGTATAAAAAATACCGAACGAATGATGAGCGACTCGTTTTTATGGCTACTAAACTCGACCAGGAGATTTTCGGTGTAAGAATTTCAATCGTTTTTAACCTTCGAAACGATTACCGTTTAGATAAACTCGACGGCGACGACACCACCGCACAGCAGTGTCGTTACAAAACGTCTTTTCGACCAACACACGTATAACGTCGTTTCGCGTTAATTATTTGAACATTAAAAAGTTATTATGGGAAAAGCAGAAGAAATAAAAACACGTTCTACGAGAAATCCATTTGCGCAGTAAGAACGCTTTTTCTTCTTTTTTTTTTTTAAATAAAAATTTTTAACGTAAAATTTGTTTACCTACTGGCTGTTACTCCATATTTTTTTTTTCAAAACTTCGACATCGACAAACAATGTCGTTTTTTCCTCCCGTTGTGTATTCCAAATGATTTCGTCGAACTTCCAACGTTGCAGGAAGAGAATATCTCAATGTTTAAGAACTGAGAAAAGCGCGTACTTTTAACGATTTGGCAACGGTCGGCGATTATGCGAGATCAGCCGCAGTTCTTCATTGTATTAAAAAAAAAATTACCGCTTGTGGTTTTACCGTTGCAAGAGTAAAAAACAAAAATAAAATACCGGCCGTTTTCATATATTTTTATCGGTATAAAACGAACGAAAAAAAAAAGCATTCGTCAAATTTTTATAAATATACGAGCAAAAAAATTGTATTCATTTAAATGGGATTTTTTTTTTGTTTCTTTCGTTTTCCGTGCAGCAGTACAACCGGATAATAGCGTCGAAAAACTGAATTTGTTTTCTCCTCCTATCCGAGAACGTTTTATTTTGTCGTTGTCGCTTACCGTCAAACACCGGAACACAGTCGTCCGTCAATTAATATCGTAAAACTATTTTTTGCGATTCAAGTTTTTAAACAAAAACCGACAACTCATTCATCGCAGACCACGACGACAAAGTCGACGGACTTTTTGAGTTGGCGTGTAGGAGCCACCACAATGGCGCGTAGAATGAATCGCCAACAGCGGCTTTTCGTCGGAAAACCTCGAGGAACAGAGATGTGGAGTAGAAGATCTGAGAAAGAAGGACTTGCACCAGTTGGACTCTTACGAGTGAACAGAGCCGCAGCTAGTGGGAGGGCGCAAAATTTAAGAAATTAAAAAATTAATATATTATTTCTGATTATTTTCAACGGTAATTTATTCGAATTAGAAAAAAAAAATTTTTATAAAATGAATACTGTATTAAAATTCTGGAATGGAACCAAAAGGGTACAATTTTAAGTTGCTTCGGCCCAGCAAGCAAATAACGGTTACGTCGAGGCGAGAAGAAGGATAATCGACATGGTATATACACTAATAATCATCAGATATCGTTTCATAAACGGTGGCAACAGTAGCAGCAGTAGCAAAAAAAAAAAAGAAGAATATTTTAAATATCATACGGATCTTTTTATGTATTTTTAAACTAAAATAAGTATTTCATTATTATATATAGTAATGTAAATTACTATATATAATGTCAAATTCTAAAACTTAAGACAAATAGGTCCATACTGAATAATTTAATATATAAGTATCATGTCTAATATCTAAGCCCTAACTAAGGTATATTATATATAAATATAAATCTAAATCTAATATAATAATAATAAAAAAAAATTTATAATAAAAACACTGTTGTTTACAAAAAAAAAAAAAAAAAAAAACAACACTTATATAAACTGTATAAATATATATAAATATATATATATATATATAGACATTTCCTTTTAAATATAATTTTTATTAATTTTATTTAATAATATTTTAATGACCGATTCATTTTGGTCAGAATCGATTAAAAAAAAAAAAGCATTTCTCTTACAAAACACATTATATATATATCATAATAATATATCATATACACAAAATGGATTCATTCACACCTATGAAACATCGATTTTTCCATCCATCCCGTTGAGATCAGAGAAATAATACATCACAGGTCGAATGCAATATATATATATATATATATATATATATATATATATATATATACATATACATATATATAGTGAAACGATATTTTAACAATTAAGAACGAAGACTGCGCACTGCTTATAATATGTATATATAGAGCAGAACAAAATATATTTTTAAGATATCATTTTACTTCATTTCCCTTTTTTTTCTTTTTTTTTTTTTATTAACAAGAAAAAAAAACAATTAGTCTATACAAGATATATTTTTACAACAAAGAGAATTTTTTTTTTTTGTTCAAAATAACCTTGTGTAAAAAAAAAAATATGTTAAAAACAATGAGATCGTTTCAGTCCCATATTTTGAAAAGAGTTGAATTTCATTTATATATAATGTGTAGAAAAAAAAATATATTGTATTTTTTTTGTGATGCGCGTAAAAAATAAACACTCTGAGTACATTTACCTAAACTTTGCGAAGCGTGCTAGAGGAGGAAATCGTTCCAAGGCGGGGAATATACGTATACAAAACACTGACACAACACGCACAAAAGCGCAGTGCAATTTTTTCTACCGGATGTGGTTTATATAAAAGTATAATATTATTTTATTGTACCTTGTCGCCGCCTTGGATAAAAAAAAAATTCTTTTAAAATGATTCTTCGCAAATTGAATTTTCACTGCGTTTGATGTGATGAATATTACGTTCTTTGGATAATATAATATTATTAGATTAATATAGAGACCAATGAATCTTTGGATTTTCATTATGTTCGAATTGAGATCTTCTCGAAAAAATAATTTGAAAACATTGTAAAATTTTGCAGGAAAAACGTATTTTGACAAAAAAAAAAAAAAAAAAACTGTTTTAGAGATGTTTAAACTTTTATTTCTTAGTGATGTTTTTTTTTTCCTTAACTTTCTCTTTATGTTAATTTTTCAACAAGCTAAAATTAATAAGGAAAAAAAAAAGCTAAAATGTATAATTGCACGTAACATTAAAATCTAGAGCTAAAACTAAACGTATGTAAGGGATATAAAAAAAGAGTAGTAGTAGTAGTATTATTTTAATAGCTATATAAATATAGGCTCAATATAATGTGAAATTAATTGTAAAAATTGTTTTTTTTTGTCCAAATTAAAAAAAAAAAAAAAAAATTAAAAATTGTCATTCTAATAACACCATTGTAGACAATTTAAGATTTCTTTTCTTCTACTTCATTAAAACTGTATAATATAAATTTGTGTGTGCGTGCGTATACACAAAAATATGTACACGCAGACAAATTTAAAATTGTGTGATAGGGGCACATCATATTACGGCGCGCGCAGTGGATTATATAATATTAAACCTGAACAATATTCGTGAAAGAGATCAAAAAAAAAAAAAAAAAAACCGTATATATATATATATATAAATCGTTAGAAAAAAAAATACATAATTTTTAAAAAATATTTTTTTTTTTAAAAATTTAAAAAACATCTATACAATAACGATGGGATTGGGGGAGGGGGGAAAGAAAATTATACACACACATACAAAAAAAAAAAAAATTTTTTTTTTTTTTTTTATATATATAAGAAATGTTTCCAGCAAGATACAATAAAATCCTGCGGAAGATATTGTAATGACCTATATATATATATATATATAGTGTATTTTTTTGTTGTTGTTAAAAACAAAAAAAGAAATTACACATGTACGTGTATTAGGTAAATATATTAAACAAATATATTTACCCCCTGCGCCGCTCGTCCACTACATACACGCACACGAGCGGTAGAAGAAAAAAAAAAAAAAAAGGGGGAAAAAACGAAGGGACGACCATCGCTTTTTTTTTTTTTTTTTTACACGGTCTTCGTCGTGGAGTTGACCGACCGGCGGGTCTTCTTTTTGTCGCTGTCCGACTGTTGTTGTTCGTCTGCGACGTCGGCATCGGTGGCGGCTTTATTTGAACGCAATGATCCGGCGACACCCAAAGGTCTTTTCTTAGCTTTTCCCATGAAATCTGAAAAGAAAAACAAAAAAAACACCTCGTTTTATTACAACGAATAATGTAATAACACGATAACGACGACGACGACGACAACAACAACGTCGCGCGGCCGAAGAAACAACCGTCGGTTGCGTGAAGGGGGCCGAGGGGGGGGGGGGGGGGTGGGTGGACAATCTAATTTTAAGCGCGCGTCCCACCACCCCCCCCCTCTCCAGCGTCCAACAACACTGCACAGCACCGTCGTCATCACGGGCCGAGGGCAGCGACCTCCTACACAAGCGCACACGCACAAACGCGCGAAGAGAAGAAGGGAATAATAATAATAAGATAACACACGGCTCTGCTAATGATAATAATACGCGCCGCCGCTGGACCACGCCCATTTGGCAATGCACTTTTTACACACGCACGCACCGAGCATATTTATATACGTTCTTTTTTTTTTTTTTAATCAATTTTTTTTTTTTCCCCCGCGTGTCCCAGAGAGTCGTTGTTATTATTATAATAATAATAATAATAATAATATTACGACGTCGACGACGACGTATTCACCACCACCGCCGCCGCCGCACAACGACGAACGGTGCGTGCGTGCGCGACTCGTATGCGCGCGAACGTACGTGTGTGGGACGGACGGTCGTGATGAGGAAGAGTGGAAAAAAAAAAAAAACGAGAGAAAAAAAAAAACCGGTCTCCCGAACACGTGTGCACATATGCAACGCGAGCTTATTATTATTATTACGGGCAGATCCAACATTATTATAATATGGCAGTAGTAGTAGTAGTAGTAGTAGTAATAGTGTTGTTTGTACGTACGTGTGCGCGTGCGCGCAAACGCTCAGAGTAGTAATGACACTCCTCTCACGGGTTGGGAAAAAACATTATGTCCTCGTACTACTATTTACTACTACTACTACTACTACTACTACAACTACTACTACTACTCGTCCTCTGTGCCGCAAACTGCGCGCACGCACGTTATAACATCGTCGCGCACACAATCGAACAAATATTAATAATAATAATAACAAATTTACATAACCTAAAAAAAAAAAAACCATATATATACACGCGCGGGGGGGGGGGAGGGAAATGCGCGGTTCTTAAGTGTCGTACGTGACGGGGACGGGGGAACATTTCAAGGTCTCTCTAAAACGATTAACACTACTGATGCCGCCGTTATTGCGCCGAAGAGTAATAATAATAATAATAATCCGTTTTCGCGCCATTTCACAATCGTACACATTAATATTATATTATAAACGGCGGGACAATTTTGTTTTTTCCTCCGAATACTTTGCGCGCGCAAACACACACACACACACACACATATATACATTATTTTTTTCGCTCGCTCGAAACGGGACGGGAAAAACCGTCGTACACTTTTATCGACTGGTAAGTGGTGGTAACAAATAGTGAAAAACGGGCGCGGTGGGCGTACTTATTATTATTATATCTATAAATATACGTATATACGTGGGGTAGGTAACAACAAAAACAAAAACAAAAACCACGCGCGCATAAATTAATCGATTTTCTTCGGATCGTATAACGTATTTTTACGGGGAAAAGGGTTTAAAAAGGATAAAAGATACCTCTCTCTCCCCCGTTTTACATTATCCCGTTCTTTATTACGTTTTTCCCACAGTAGCTGCAACGCGCACCCTCGTGTGTACGACCCTCCCCCACCCCACGCGAGGGTTCACTGCACCCTCACAGAACCCGCGCAGGTGCCCATTGTGTGTGTCTTCGGACGACGACGACGACGAGGGTGAGCCGCCGCCACTGGTCGACGACTTCACACACACACACACACGAACACGCCGGTTTCGAATTTACACAATCCACCCACGGGCGCAAGGGAGAACGACGCGCGACGACAGACAACAGGGGGAACGCGCGAAAAATATGAATTATATCAACAAAAAAAAATTTACCTGTGACTTTAGACTGTTTGTTGTGCTTGTTTACGCGCCGATCTTTCGCCCCGTTCTGCTGCTGCTGCTGCTGCGACGGCAATTCGTCGCGTTGCGGCGGCGACACGCGTTCCCACAAGTAACGGTCGGTCGCGGAGTCCGGCAACGGGCGCTCGTTGATAAAATCAAAGTTCCACAATCGCGAGTCGGCCGACGTCGCGGCGTACAACTGCTGGTCCAACCACGCCCGCGTCTCGATCCGATCGGCCGGCGGTCCGAACAGAACGCGTCTCACGCTCAACGACGTGATCTTGTCCGCCGTCGCGACAATCGTCGCAAGTGCTCCGTTGTTATTGCCGTTGTTGTTGTTGTTGTTGTTGTTGTTGTTGACGTTGTTGTTGTTGACGTTGCTCAGCGAATCGGTTTTGGCCGCGAGCACGCGCCTACCGCCGTTGTTGACGGTTTCGCCGTTACCACCAGCAGCACCGCCGCCACTGCCATTACCGCCACCGCCGCCGCCGACGTCGCCGCCGGCACCAGCACTACCGCCACCGCCACTTCCGCCGGTACCGGCACCACCGCCGTCGGGGCCCGTCACGCCAAACGTAACGGTCATTTCGGTGGTTCGTTTACGACGACGACGGTTCGCGCGTAAACTGTTGTGCGAGATAGTACGAGGAGAAAAAGACACACCCGGCAGCGACGAGTTTTCTATTTTGTTTTTATTGTTATTCCAATCGTCCGTATTGCACTTTTTCTTCTTTATACCGTCGACACGCACACGACGCACGGTAAAATAAAAAACTTCGTTTCGCGCGCGCGCGCGCGCGCTAAACAACGAAATAATAAATAAAAACAACGACGACAAAACGCGCTGCACCGCGTCGCGAACAGTAATAAACGTACACGCACACACACACGAACACTGACGGGCGAGCGCGCGCGCGTACACACAGACACACAAAATGGACGACGCCGGTCGGTGGGAGAGACGCGGATAAATAATAATACGCGAGCGAGCGTGCGCGCGCGTGTGTGTGAAACGACACTGGAACGATGCGAACGAGAGACTGCGAGAGAATGACGACGCTACTTACTACTACTACTACTACTACTACTACTACTATTGCTGCGGAACGTCACACACAAACACACAGCCGCCGCCGAGGTCACGTTTACTGTACAATAAAAACGCAACGGTCGTTTAAGCCGCCAAAATGGTGGGGGACGTTGTGGCGGGGGTCCCACCGCCGCCTCCACCGCCACGTTTATAGTATACGACGGGGGACGCGCGTCGCATAGTACGTTACGCCGCCGCGACCGTCGACACGGCGCTGCACGGCCGCCGCCGCCGTCTATTTTCCCCCACCGCGCTCGCCTCGCCACAAAACACCGACCGACGCGAGCACCTCCGCCGCGACCCGTTGCGCGTGTACGTGCGCGCAAACGTTTTTCTCTCTCTCTCTCTCTCTCCGTAATAAAAATATTACGTATTACTACGTGTCGTTGTCGTACCTACGCGCGTGCGCGCAACATCAAAAATATAATATGTCTTTCCCCCCCACCATCACGGAACGACAGAGAACCCGTGAGGAAAAAGACGAAGTGAAAGAGAGAGAAATATAACGAGAAATAAAATTTACTATTTTCGCCAAAGCCACACGTGTGTGTGCTTCGCGGCCGCGTGCTCGTCTCGTAATCCGAGCGTCTGGTACGGACAGACGGCGACAATAATATTATTATGACGTGCCCCCGTCGTCGTCGTCGTACGCTTAAATTCACAACGACGACGCTTGCGTGTGTATACCGGGTGAGAATAATAATTAAATATTCCCGCGATTATTATTATTATACACCTCCTAACGTCGTATAATATGTGTGTTTTGGACCAATCGTCGAGTCGGTGGTGGTGGTGGTGGTCCGTCGCTCTAATATACACTGTTTACAATAATAATAACAATAATAAAAACGACGTGTCTCGGACACGTCTGGACGGAGCGGCGTGGAGAGGTGTTACGACGACGGAAAAGAATAAAAAAAAAAAAAATACCGACGACGCGCTCTTATTATTTTCTAATAATACAGCGAAGGACAATTTGCGATCGCTTTTTCCGTATTTCCTTCTCTTTTTTCCCTCCCCTACTCGCGCGCGAAAAATTACTCCAATAACGATTTACGCGGAAAACGATGTATAACAAGAAGTGAATTCGTACAAAACGGGACACGGCGTTGGACTAAGTCGCGTCTGCAAAACCGACGCAATACATTATTACGGTTGTAATGAAAACGGCTATTGCGAACGACACGTTTCATAACGCGTACAACGCGCGCGCGCGAAATCCGCCGCGGACTGTGACTCGCGTGTTTAGCGAGACCTTTTTCGCTTCACGTCAGTGAACGATAAACGTATACGAGACGGAACGCAACCTGACCGAAGGCGCGATGATTTGCGGTTTTTAAAAACGGAGATAGAAAAAGTCCTCTCGTTTTGACAACAAACCGAATATTGTTTTATTCGCGCCGCGGTTAGGTTAGTGTTTCGAATATTAGTCAAATTGTACATCGTGGCGATTTTTTTTTTCTTGTATTACCGACAGTGTTTTATAGAAATCGGTCGATTTGAGTGTGTTGTATCGAAAATAATTTTCAAGAAAAAAAAACACACACGAGTGAGAGAATTTTCGACCGGTTCACATTCATTCGCTCACGAGTTACGACGACAAAGCGCGCAACAATTTTTTCTTATTGTGTTTATTAGCCCGTAGAAATATGTTATTATTATTATTATTACGTTATGTGGTGCAACGTATTCGGGAATTTATTATTTCGAATAAACGACCGACTGAAAAATAGGCGCCAAACGTGTGTACAACGTGAACGATCCGATTTAACTGGGGAATATTTTTGTTTTTCGCATTAAAAAGAAAAACTAACCGAAGGGGGGAATCTTTTACATTTTTAAAAATAATTATTTTTACCGATGTAAATCGAATATTTTATATTTACAAATTTAGAATTCTTATATACGAGTATATATTAAATTTTGTACCTCAATCGATATGTATTTGCGGTGTACTCGTACGTACAAATGTACAATAATTTACAAGTATTTTAAATTACCAGTTTAAATTTAAAATTGAAATGAATATTGCCATTTTTGGGCCATCAACTAATTAGTAACCTATTTTTGGCGGAAACGCCGTGAAATGCATTGTACTTTAAACGGAAACGATTACTCCGCGGTACAGGAAACGAGAAAAATTCCTTTTCTCTCTTCTTTCACTCGGCGGAAACAACTATACAATAGAATATTAGTTGACCCTCGCAGAATCCACACTGGTTTCAACAATAACAGTCCCAATGATCTGTACACGCGTTTATTTTGTTCGGTCTCCGAGTCCGAAGACATCATATGCAACAGCAGGTAAACGAAACCGTCCGGATTGTTTCGATTTTCAATAATAATAATAATAATAATAAAATTGTTTCACGCGTTAATAAATATAACGACGTACAATTATTTTTATTAATAAAAACTTTTTATAGTGCGACGACACGGAAATGTAGAGGAAAAAGAAAACGGAATCGCCTAAAATTTTCGGAAGAGAATTTTTCTTTTTTTTACCGCGTTGCAAGTGTTCTTATTATTTGAGTAACAGCTATTATCAATTATTATTATTATTATTATTATTATTATTATTATTATTTTACTTATGAGAAGTGCTTTTTCGAGTGTTCAAGCTTGGTTCAAGAGCCGCACGACAAACTAATTTAAGAGCCGCATCTGCTCTAAAAACGGTGCCTACATTATTTCAAAACTCTGCGCCTTTAAAATCTTGCGCCCGGGCAGATGCACCCGTTAATCCGGCTCTGAAAATACACGTCGTTTCATTAACCTGCAAAAGCACTTCTCGTCGTCATGTACGTATATATTATTATTATTAATTTTCAAAACGAATTTGTTTTTTTTTTTTACACGAGTCTCAAATGCAAAGGGTATAAGAATCAGCTCACAAGAAATACGACGTTACGATATTTACGGAGAATTTACCGGGATAACAGAAACGTTCGGGGGGGACGTGTGAACAAAATAATAAATAAAATTATACGGTTTTTGAGAATCGGACGATTTTTTTTTTTTTTTCACTTACTTTCTGCGTATAAGGTGTTGACAGTGCGAGTGTTCGACCGGAACGTTTAGATGTTCTCTCGTTTTTGCGCGGTCGTTACTTTGTGCGTATTAACGTGCGTTTGACGGAGTGACGATCGAGCTTCATCGCAAGTTTGACATTGAACCGCATTCTTGTTGTCTTATAACGCGGTGGACATATGCGTTTCTTATCCATAGCCTGTTAATTATTACGTCTTGGCGTCTTTACATAGGGGAATGTTGGTCGAGGGTATTATAAAGACGAGGATTTGATTTCCTTTGGTTTTGTGTGTTGCCAGCCGGATTTAGTGTCTGTTTTCGTATGGCTTCCTTAATGTCGTTTACAGTACGGATTTCCATTAGAATAGATTCGGGAGTGCTTAAACGAATAATAATAATAATAATAATAATAATAATATGTATAATGTACTCGTATATATATATTGCGTGTGTGAAAACGCGCACGATTTCGTTTCGGATTCGCCTATTCGAATATACGTTCGGAGACTGCGCAATAATTGACGTTTTTCGGTCTTCTTCGACCACGGTACGAAATCCGGTGAAATTTATAAAACGTTTAACGAATTTGTTGTAGCAGAAAAAAAAATTCGAATCGTTCTGGATTATTTTCCTACAAAAAAAAAAAAAACACTAATAAATATAAACATTTCGAATTTTACAGAAAAAAAAAGAAAGACAAAAATGTAATTCTTTATTTTTCTGTTATATTTTGTGTATTAATTCGATACACACGCGCGCGCGCGCCACTCCTTAGCCGCAGTCGTTTCGGTTGGAGGCATTTTTTTTTTTTATCCATAGGACTACTATTGGCGTAACATAACGTATAACTGACAAACGACAAATCATGTTTCTCAAATGTAAAAAACAGTCATACAAATCGTATGGAATATCTATATAAGTAATACCCATTTCTAAAACATATACCGAATTTCTTCCGAACGTTTCTAAACAGTATTGAATATCACGGACCCGTGTAGCATTTTGGGCGCAGACGTCGTTCTAAATCATCAATCAATGATGATGGTTCGACGTACGGTGCAAATCTGGGTGGTAGCACCGTGTTTTTGACAAAGACGTATACCGAATTTTCACGTGGATTTTAACCGCGCCATGAAAACGTTACACATGATTCAAACACCGGAGTACTGTTCAAAATAGGCACACGAATCCGGTGTGCGTTTACAGTGCGATGATCAGTTGAATATCGACTTGTAAGTTGGTCCAATTGTGTTATGGTTACGCTCCGTTTTCACAGCCTCCTATGAACACCATGTATAAAGACGGAATAAGTGCTCGATCGACGATTAGCGCATATGGTGGTATGATCGAGCGTTTAGCGTTTAACTGCAGAGACCGTAAACTCGGTCGGTCGAGGAAACGTGTGAACGTGAGTGAACCAATAAAAGTTGGTAAAATAGTAAAAAGTGTAAAATAAACGTGTAAACGAGTGTACAACGAGGAAAAATGAATCGTTACGTTATTTTTATTTCATTGAAACGCGCGAAATATTATTTATAATGTGTGTGTGTGTGTGTACGCGCAAAAGTAAAAAGAAAAAACTTCTTTCGCCACGCTATTAATTTTTCGGCAAGCAACGAATTCTCGACGAATTCCATCGCGAGAATTAGAAATTCGATTTTTTTTTTTTTAGTTTGAAATAGACGTTTATCACAATGATACACACAGAAAATATATAAAAAAAAAATCCACTACCGGACGACTACTATAGCATTTAATTTCACGATCTTTTATCAAATATGTTAACGAATTTATCATATTATTATATTATACAGTAATTATACTGATTTTGCAACATAATATATACGCACACACGACAAACGCGTGATTTTTTTTTTTTTTTTAGATACGCGGACAATCTCATTCACTTTTTTTTTAAATATATATATATAAACGTCAGCTGCGTACGCATCATTACGACAATAAATTTCTTACGATTATTTTTTACGTTTTCGTCCCGAGACGTCACGGTTAGAATTTTTTTTTATCCTCTATCATTTAAAAGTCTAATACGAAAAATCTATATGAATTTCATATCGATTACATCATCAAAAATATTCGACTACGACGCGTTATACTCATAATCCATATTTGTCGTTTATTGCGAGAAGAAAATGTGCGCATTTCAGCTGAACTGTTTAATGTAAAGCTTTATTAAACGAAATGGTGGGAGGAGGAGGAGGAGGAGGAAGCATCTGAAACGCGGGCCAAACGGAGCAAAACCGAACTGGACGAAAAGTCCAGTCTTGTTCCAACGTTTATTTTACCGATATATTTCTCTTCTGATCGATATTTCTTACCGGTAATCAGTATCGGAGAATTTATGATAACATTTTGAGAAACACTTTAATATGCAAGTAGTTTCACGTAATTCTGATGACTTTTTTTTTTTTTAGAACGAATCGCACTCCGCGTTTACTCTTCTTTTAAACCCATAACACGAATTCGTACGTGAAATCCGAACGCGCGCAGCAGAAACGGGTGTTAGAATAATTTCTTTTCAACGGGATGCTAAGTAGAGGCGGCAGGTGGTACGGCCTCGTTTTTTAACGTTTCGGCTGGCCTTCGAGCACTGTTGTCCATTCAATTTAAGAACATATTTCGGACGAAAATCGGTTTCGTGTTCGAGCAAGCAGCGATAGGTTTCCGTCGGTATTCTGATTGATACCACCGTCGTGTGTGGACTGTCGCGCCGACAGCAACGACTAATAACAGAGCCGCTACTATTAGCCGCTCGATGTGAGGTGGAGGAGGAGGCAGCAGGAGGGTTTAGCATCGTTTCGGTGGTGTTCATACCGGCGTGCGCGTTCCGGTATATAATCTTTATCCGAACAGACTATTTGATGATTATTATTATTATTATTATTATATGGTATACGTTATCGCATTGTATTTTATCGTCGAATCAACGATAAAAAAAAAAAAGTCGTTTTTAACTTATAAAACGTACTAAACGGATGATTTCGACGAAATTAAAACGAAAACATAACATAGGGGACCTATTAGTCTCTCGGTGTCGATTCCACCGGCGACGTTACACTAATATTTCCCGTGTTTATCGTTCCGGATAAATTATTATAACCTGTGACGATAACACAGGCGCATTGTCTTTACACGAATGTCATATATATATATATTGTACATGCGCTTAAATAAATCTATTCCACGTTCGAGTTGCGAGGAAGACGAGACGAGACCGATTGTTCTTTTTTGCTCGATCTCATATCCCTCCCTAAACGCCGCCGTCCCTTCTCAGCCCGTTCCTGTGACGATGAAATAGTTTTGGGGGTGCTCTCGCGAACGTCCGCGTAGCGTGTTACGCGCCGGCAAGTCTACACCATTTTCATTCGAGGAACGCATTCCCGAGTAGAGAATATGTTCGGTGTGTGTGTATGCGGCGTGCGGGTCATTGTCTCTTAACCGTCGTTTCTCCTCGTGGGGGACGATCGTACCGAACGTGGTGTATTTTAAATGAAAAATAAAGTGTTGAAATTACCGAAGAGAGAGAGAGAGAGAGGGTATCGGATGGACGAGGAGAGAACGAGAATGAGCAGTGGAGCTGTTGTACGTACACACACACACACACATAAGGTTTCGTTCTGTTCGGATGGTCACCGAAAGGAAGCAGCCAAGGATTTCCACGGATGACTGCAGGCCTATATGCTCTGCTCTGTGTCCGTAATAATAATAATAATAATAATAATATAGCTCGGTCGGGAAGGACAAACGAAAAAGCCGGTGATTACACCGCGGCGGCGCGACTGTGCTGTTACGACACGATCGCCGCGCCGCGCGGTGTTTTTTCAAAACAACAAATCCGTTTGGATGCCGTATTATTTTAATTTATTTTCGTTTTTACACGCGTGAAAATGTTTTGAAACGTTCTTTTTCTTGTCGCGCCGCGCTCGTCGTGGGACTATGAGCTAGCTATGACACACTACGGTGACCGCCATATTTATATATAAAAAAAAAAAAAACCGGGACGCACCTTTTTTGTTTTGTTTTTCTGTTTTAGTCACTCAAATTCAATTATTTTATAATCAACCACCAAGGCTAAAACTAACTAAAAAAAAAAAAAAAAAATTAAACAAATAATTCTTTTAACATTTACTTTTATTATTGGAATAAATCGAAGGCAATCGAAAAGTACACTGGAAAACGCGCAACGTCAAACAATTAATAAACGACAAAGTAGTGAAAACAAAAAGAAATTTAAATCAAAAATGAAAACAAAAATCAAAAGGATATGTAAAAATAAATAATTAAAAAGATAGAAATAAAAAATTACAAGTTAATACTCGTGATAATAAATAAAAAAAAATATATATAAATATATACTTTTATAAAAGTACATATACATAATTTCTCTGCTATTTAGTATATAATATTTTATTATTATATAATTTTTTTATTTTAAGCTCCTTGTCTTTTTATTGTTTTTTTTCTCTGTGTATTTTTTTTCTCAATCAATTTCATTAATTGTATTTTTCTGTTGTTGTATTTTTTTAAATTACCTGATGATGACTTTTTGTCGAAACCGGTAGTAATAAAATAATTTACACAACAGCCTTCTTTTATTTTATTTCATTTAATACTCTTTGGCTTTTATTGTATATTTGAGTATACATTTTGATATATATATTTATATATTTTATATATATTTTTTTATTAATTAATAAACGCTTCAATACATTGTCGTACAATGTGTAAACGTGCCCTATAATATAAATGACATGTCCCCCCAAATCAAATCTCGGACTCTAAATATTATCACAACCACAATGCTCGAATAAGATGTAAATGACTAAAACGCCCGGCATTCTCGGTATTCGCGCCCAACGGTCGTGTCGATTGTGTCCGCCGTATCATCGTCGTCGTCGTCGTCGTCTTACCAATAATAATTATACATTGCACGAAATTCATATTTAATATTATTGTTCCGATTTCTAGACAATCTTCTTGTTATTATATTATTACGATGAACGAGAATTGGAACGATATTTCGATTAAATTTATCGTCGACAAAAAAAAAGAAATGTATTTTCATGATTCTTTAAAAAAAAAAAAAAAAAACGTAGCTATTGTGTTGCTTTTTTTAACGCCAGAAAAAAAAATCGAATTATATCACGGGACTGACTTTGAAAAGCGGGACAACGACAAAAAGCGTCCCGCTCAAAGTTTGTTGTGACGACGGGACGCAATGCTTAAAAAACGGGACGATCCTGAAAAAAAAAAAGGGACGTATGACGGTCACCCCGTATTAGACGCGCGAGACCGGGAGAATATCAATTAAACGTTCGTTTTCCACGTTTATAATCTGAACGTTATAATATATATAATAATAATATATATAGTACAAAACAATATTATAGTGTACGACGCGTTACAATTCATAATTTATAACGTTAACACTAATCCCTTCTAAACGAGTATAAATAAAAATAATAATAACTTTTCTAAGAAATACATTTAAAATATAAGTGTGTCCCCCGGCCAGGGTTGGTTTATCGCACAAATATTTGATTTATCTGCGCGGTGACATATAATAATGATGATATCTACGGGGACGGTTCAACGATATAATCGAATAGACCCCCGGCCATCTTTCTCTTCTTCTTTTGACGCCTCTCGAACGTGTTGTTCGCGGAAACACGGACGATAATAAAACGAAATAAACAATAGGAATTATTTGGCTCTGTAGAAACGAGAAATATTTTATTACTCGTGCGTGTGCGTCCGCGTCTCGCGATATACGGCTGAAGCGGCGAAAAAAAAAAAAAAAACAATTTTAGAAACGAAATTAGAAACGTCGGACAAGAAAACAGCGAAGAGTGACCGATGTAAAAAAAGAAAAAAAGAAAAAAGTTCTCGAAACGTGTATAGGAACGAAAGATAAAAACACGCCTTTTTTTTTTTGGATACATAAACATTCGTTTCTCACGGACGTTTTATAGTTAATTTCCTCTTTCTCCCCCCCCCCACCTCCCTACGAAACGGACGGTTTTCATAAAGGAGACTGTTTTTCTTTTTTTTTTTGAAAATCACTCTCAGTTCTTCCGGGCCCTACACACGGGTCCGCCATTGCACCGTTAACCTTTTACAAAAAAAAAATTACCGCGTATTTTGTACTCGATCAGACATAATATTACATCGCGATTTATATATTATATATTTACAATGTATTTATAAATCGTATTCATAATGTATTGTAAAATACATTACGAGCCGTGTGGGGGGGGAGGGGGTACATTTCGTTTCTTATTATTTTTTCGAACAGTTTTATTTGGCGGTATTGTAGGTGGTTTTCACAACGCGCATTACCCGCGTTATATACATGGGCGTATTCGAGGTGTGGCAGAGATGGACCAACGCCCTCACCCTCTCGCCACCCCCCCGCTGAGCAGGTCGTCTTTGTGTTTGTTTTCAAAAACGCGGATTCGAAATAATGCGAAAAACGAAAAACACGAATCCACGCGCAAATAATTTTTACGAAAAATACTTACCGATTTCATTGCGCGTATTACGCGATTAAGGGATATATATATATTTTTTATATTAAAATTTATTTGAGGAACGAATAAGGACCGAGGAGTTTAGAAATAATACGTCAGTGGCGTGTTCAAAGGGGGGGATGGGCCGATTTTATATGATTCGAATAAAACCATTGAATAACATGTCGTTAACATTATACACGTAATTATGATTAAACAAATAACGGCATATTCTAATTTGTTGTACGTATTAAACCAAAAATTTTTTTCTCTTCTACGATTGAAATGTCCGTGTATTAAAACGAGCAAGTTTATATACGTATGTTCCTATTGAAAAAATTCCCGTCGCGCCACTGGTGTAAAAGTTAATATTTATAATAATAATAATAAAGTACATAAAAATATATTTTTATTATTTATTAATGGCTTAATAACGAGAATAAAAATAATTTTTTTTTTTTTATCCTAACAGACTAATCCGTAGCACTTTCGTGCCGCGATTCCGTGTCGAATCCGCCAACCGTCTCTCTTCTAACCGCTGTGTTTTTTTCGCTATTCTCGACTGTGCAATTTTTTGTGCAATTTTCGTCGTCGGTTCTAATCACCCCATTCTGACATTTATCAATTATTTTACACACAACACGGTTTCGGTTCCCAGAGAAACGATTTTTAACCGATAAATGATATTATAAATACGCAACGTACGAATTGAAATGACGTCGAAAATGTCATCCACGCGCATCGAAATTCATCAAACTTTGTGTAGACTATTCGTCCGTCCTCCCGTCCCGATCGGAAAACTCACTACGCCCGTGAACGTGTTAAATACACGTATACTCCTTATAAATTCCGGTTTAAATTATATGAAATATAATTTCTCTTTATTTTTCGGACTGTTTCGTACGTCGACGATATCAATCACGGCCAGTGGCGCGCGCAGGGATTTTGTAAAAGGGGACGTCCCCGTAAACCAGAACAACGAAAACGTATTATATCATAAAATAACAAAACAATCATTTATGATTGATGCGACGACGTACACGGGGAGGTATGTCGCAATATTATTTATATAGTCACTTTAAAACACAGAACACACACGCACACGAAACATAAAAACGATACATCAATTTTCTGATTAGATCATCAACTACATTTGCATGGGCCATAACCGTGGCAAGTGTAAATTATCTTTGGTACAACTTATCACCACGGCACGCGTTTCAGATGATGAGTTTTTTATTCGACAAGTACGTAAAAACTACATATATTGCGTTGGAATCGAAATCGCGTTTAAAGCATACAAAAAAAGCCCCCGGGTTCGCCGCTGCGCACTGAGACACGGAGTATATCCGAGCGGCTTTTTAACGTGCTGAATCTAGTATCGCAAACCTACGTGGGTTTTCTTTTTCAATACGTTTCATATACTTATACCGTCCTCGAGGTTATTCGTGTATATGAAAAAAAAACATGGGGGTTATGACAGTTTTATATAGATTTCTTTTTATATATATATAAACTCGAGTGGTGTTTTTATTTTTGTTTTTTTTTTTTGATCACCGACGTAAGTACAACGGTGTTGTAAAAAACGCGCGTACTTATATACACAACGATCGAAGTAATTGATTTATTATTATTATTGTTATTATTATTATTATTATTATTATTATATGGTGACAAACGATGGCGAAGAACGTATAACACGTTTATCCGTGGTCTCTTCGCCACACGAATATATGTATATATATTGTGCGTGTATATATTTATAAATTATAATAAATCGTACGCGTATGGAATACTACGTACACGACTATAATATCGTATAAGGATCGTGTTCGTTATGTGGTGTGTGTTAAAGAATTGAGTGTACGTAATCGATATTTAAACCGATAAAAACGAAAAAAAAAAAATAAAAACGATTGCATTACTACATTTTCGTTACCAGTTAAAAAAAAAAAAAAAAAACAATAAAATCGATGGGAAACGTTATGAATTCTCGTTTAATTTTGCGCAGTGTATACGACGCGATCGCGTTTTAATTATTTATACATTTAAAATCCCATACGAAACGCTTAGTGTAAAAACGGCGAGTAAAGCGTTTTACAAAACGTGAGAAAAAAAAAGAAAATTTTTTTATAAATATTACGTTTAAAATAATAGTAATTATAACCCGGTCCAAGGGTATTCCTCGTTTATAAATAGTTTGAATTTAAATATAATATGTCGTAAGAATAAGTTATTTACTCGAACAAAACTAAATCGATTTATTTTTTATTTTTTGTTTTAATTAAATTCGTAATATTTTTTTTTTTCTAAATTTTTCACGATTTTTTTGTCAACCGCAAAAATCAGTGTAATTAAAATCTATTTTTTCCCGCAACGAATTCGTTATTCTGATTTTTCATCCTTTGCACTTTTCTTTTCACTGTCCCGTTAAGCGACGAGAACTGTTGCGATCATAATGTTTAGGATCAACGAAAACACAAATCGCATTACTTCTACAAGCCGTCGTTGTCGTAGAGAATGACATCGGGAAAACGAGGTGATGCGCGTTCTTTTTTTGTTTTTTTACTTCTCGTTATTGTTTAAAACTTGTCGATTAACGGTTCATTTATGCAATTGATATGAAATTATCGACGTCACGCTAATGACGAGCGGAATTGGAAATTAATGTAGTCTAGTCAATAACGTAATTTCGAAGACAAATCATAATCGATTGAATATAATAATTTGTATAACCGATGATGGTGTATTTGTACAGTAATTTACTATGAAATCAACGCTAAAGCGTTTTAGAAAAAATTCGAGATTTGGCATCACGTCTTATACGGGTTTTCCACTCTTAACGGGGCTTCCACACCGTTAAAGCTGGCAGCCCTGAAGCGACATTGAAATCTGTTGAAATCACTTTGCGCGCGTGTATTAAATTAGAGAAAATAAATCGCGCGTTTGTTATATAGACGGGCGTATTCTCTCGGTCGTTCGACTCCGTGAGGTTTGTTTAACGATTTTACTTTGCGCTGTTTTTACATTTTTATACAGCTCCGACGTATTATCTCGTATTAATAATTCAAAAAAAAAAAAAAAAAACGTTTTTCCTTGTACAAAACGGATACGATTTTCGGTAGAAGTATAATTAGACGAAATTCATGTGCGTAGTATTTTCAAAAGGTTTCTTTTTACTAAAATAATTTGTATGGACGAAGAAGGTTAAGACAACCCACGCACGCGCGATAATATTAAAAGTGTACATACGTTTGTTTAAATTATATTTTCCGCCTACTGCAGCAGACGGTGGTTTTTAAAGTTTTCCTAATTTGGTATGATGTGTGGGTAGGCGCATCGTATAAGATCTTTTTTTCCGCCATACGATCAGCTCGCAGACGTGCGCGTTGTGGGTAGAAAGCGATCGTCTTGTATACGTATGACGTAATAAAACAAATATATATATCGCGACGGAATTTTATTATAATAATAATAATGTACGGCGAGTGGCGGAATAGTATGAAATTTAAATTTTCACGTTAAAAATAACGAAAAATCCTAAACAAATCGCTTCACTCATCGCTTTATTTCCTCCGTCGATTTGTATCATTATCAATAATATCGTTTTAACACGAAAACCGTAACAGAATATTATGTCCGTGATGAACTGACAGTGTGACGGGTTCGTCCAACGATTACGATGTGCCGCACACGCAGCGCTGTATATAAATCGAGAAGAAACGAATGGGGAAAAAAAAATAATTTTTTTTTTTAAGAATAATTATAAAGTCATTGTAATGAATCCATTGTAAATTACTTATCTATTATATAATAAAAACGCGAGTGCGACACAGTACGTACGAGTATTTACGCGTCTATTATTGTCTAATAAAAAAAAAATCTATTACGTTTAATGGAGAGAGAGAGAGAGAGAAATTGTAATAGGTTTTTTTTTTTTTTTAACTTATAATACTCATTGAAAATATTATAACGCGCACGTGCCAAATTGAGTAAGTCGAGTATTACGTAAATCAATAGACTGTAATTGATTTATGTGTTTATATATATATATATATATATTAGAGTCGAGAAGGCGGTTAGCGCGTTTTTTTTTTATTTACGAATAAAACAGAAACAAAAAACGGAAAATATTTAAAAGCAAACTACGCGATAGATTTTTTTCTCCTTTGCATCGTGCACGTAAGTTATTTTATTCGATAAAAAGAAGAAAATCGTTTAAATTAAAAAAAAAGTCGATTTTTTTTCTTCTACTCGTTTATTTTTACCTATAATCACACCACCGCCCGTCGAGAAACGGAATTGTCATTTTAAGTTTTCGACGATAAAAAAAAACACACACGAATGCACATCGCCACCTGCACGATACGCGTGAGAATAACTCGGTTCAAATACCATAAACAAATCCTACGCACATAAATATACGCATAATTTCCATATTACATTTTTTTTTTTTTTTTTACTTACTTATTTACTTTCCATTTTTCAGTGACCTCATTTCGATTTTTTATATAATTTATATACCGATTTCGTATTGGCACATAACGTTATTGTATCGATTAGGAAAAAAATATATATCATTTATTATTATTATTATATATATCAGCCAGTGGCGTAGCTATGATTATACAACGGGGGGATGGGAGTTAAGTACGAATGAAACTATAGGCTTTTAACATTTTTTGTTAGGCTTGTTGCTCAATGCTCATATTCTTAATGAACCGTTCAGTAAAAACGTAAAAAAAAAAAGCCAAACTCCTCTCCCTGGCCACGCTACTGATATCATATTATATTTTTTACCAGCTATTTATAAAAGTAGTTTTCTTCTAAGCGTATGAAAAAAAAAACCCCCCGGCTATTTTTCATTACAAAAAAATGTTAAAATTTTACCGCGCCGTGCCCGTTGGGAAAACGGCCGCCGTTGTATCACACTATTACGACGAGTGTGTGCGATCAGTAAGCCCGCCAGATCGAAATAATTCAAATAAAACCAATAATAATTATTCTCGTACTGAGGTAGAATAAAAAGTCCCATACGTCGACGACGAGTGATCGAAATTCGCTTTGTCGTTTTGAAACACAACAATATTATCGTAACGATTGTTTCGTACGACGTATAGGTGAGAGAAAAGTTGAAAAAAATTTACTCGCAACATCGTTGCTGAGCGATCAAACAAGTGAGTGCGTGTGTGTGTGTGTGAACGGATTTATTGGACAGGAAACATTAAACACCGTCGACAATTAGAAAAAATAAAAATCCGTTACCCCCGCGCTCGTCTAACTCTCAAACGCACGCCGAGGCGTAATTTTCTCTCATGCATAAAAACACGAGTCACGGTTCGACTGACGGGCGCGCTCATACGCATACGCTGTAAAGTCGACATTTCCTATTTTATTTTCCCAGAGCCCCCGAGGGAATCGTCTCGTGATTTTTCGGTACCGTGCGGCGCGCGACAATATTTAAAAGAGAGAGAGAGAGAGAAAAGTGAATGAACGCGCATTTAGGTGTGACACATACGTCGTAATACGTCGACGGGTGAAATTTTTTGTGACTACTATAACGAGCCATCACCGGGTATTTATTTACAACAGGGGTGGCCACTAATATTAATTTTGGGAACCGAAAATTTATAAAGCTAATTCGAGGCGAGCCACGTTGTAAAGCGATGTTTTTAAAACGAAGACACATTTTACGTTTTAAATCGAATGAAGGAACATTTATTCTTTACACTACACAAAACATTATTATTATTATTATTATTATTATTATTATTATTATTATTATTATTATTATTATTATTATTATTATTATTATTATTATTATTATTATTGTTGTTGTTGTTGTTGTTGTTGTTGTTGTTGTTATTGTTTTACTTATGAGAAGTGCTTTTTCGAGTGTATTTATTACAAAACTGTAGTAAATACTGTAGTTTTGTAAACTTAGTATTACAAAACTGATTTAAGGAGCCACGCACGCGGTTCGCGAGCCCCGTTGTGGCCACCCCTGGCCATATATTCGTGTACGATTAATAATCAATAAGAATAATAGTTCGAATTATTAATTTAATAGAAATTCAATTCTGTGGATTACATTTCAATCGATTACAATATTTATAAATATTATAATATCAATAAATGTTGTACGAGGTTACTTATACAAAAGTGTATGAATAAATATCGAAATAAAATTGAAAACGTTTGAAATAACTGAATGCGGTAAAAATATAATTATTTAATAATAATAATAATAATAATATTTCTTTATTTCCGTTAATTCATATAATTTTTGACGATTTTAATCGTTTTGATCTGTTAAACGATTTTACACCGAGACGGAGCTGTATGAAATATGTGCGCGAAATGAGAGAAAGTTAACTGTATTGTCTGTATTAATAATTAAAAATAAGGTAATTATATACGATAAGTGTATAACAAAAAAAAAAAAAATTATATATATATATATATGACGTGTAACTAATTATTAAAACTAATATTTATAAATATTATAAACGTTTTATTTAGACGTACGAATGGTTTTTGACATTTTGGTTTTGGATCATGTTTAACAAGTCTTATTACAATTGGAATTTAACACGCGCTAAACTATAAACCGTTAAAAATTCCGTTTTAAACACAAACAAGGAAATAGTTGAATTTGAATTAAATAAATCATGTAATACCTTTTGGGAAGTTGACGTTGTACATTTTAACAAAAACAAGCGAAACACCTATTTTCGAAACTTTAGTTTCGTAATATTTTTAAAACGGAAGTTTTTTTTCCGTTTGGGGCGGGAGGGATATATTATTAATATTGTAAAGGACTCACAAATTAAAAATTAAATATGTTCGAAAATCGGACTCCGGAACACACCGACGCGTGTATACGATATAATATGTTAAACGTATTCTTCGGTTTGTCGGACAGGACATCCGGCATGCAGTTTTTGGCTGTGTATTATTATTATTATTATTATAGTATACCGTCGATGAATAATAAAGTTTTTTTTTTGTTTGTTTGTTTATAATACGGCGCTTCGGTGAACACGCGGTGAAAAAAAAACCAGACGAGATTTGACGGAAACTGAAATCGCCCGTGTACATACCGTTTTGTTGATTTATATCATTTTATTGCATATATAAGCGAATTTAAATTAACGGGCAACAGGTCAATGATGCGCGGTGGTCAGCACTGATTGAAACGCCACTGAGGGGGGGGGGAGGGGCAAGTAGTATAATAGAAAAAATATAAAATAAAGAAAGTGAATAACTTCGTATTCGTATCGTTCGACACTGTTTTTGGTAATTGAATCAAGAGTCAAGAAAGTCGTCGAAAAGGGATCTGATGAGATAGAAAAGTTTTAGTCGACGGGAGGTTGATAAATCCAAGGGCGCATGAGCGAAAAAAGGAGTGATCGCACCAGGGATTACCGAACAGGAGGAATATCTATTTTGGACACGTTCCGTGACGCCAAACCATCACCCCATCATATTCTAAAATAGAACATACCGAGGAGAATCAAAGGACGCGAAGACAATAGTATATACGCATAGCGTAATGTGCGCGCGAGTAGATCACGAGAAAAGATCATTAAAATTCGTTGTTTATAAGATTTTTGTGTTTTTTTTTTTTTGAAAATTTCAACGAAAATTTTGACTTACTATATATCGCGTATACTTCGCGTGTTTGTTGCACAGACGAGTGACAAGGACGTTGTGTTTTTACATTTTTACGAGGAAGAAAAAAGCATTGTATACATAAACACACCATATAATTAGTACGGACAACGGTTTTTTTTTATGAGTTAAGCGAGAAAATATTATTTTTTTCTGAGTCGGCAAATTCATAAATCCAACAACTCCCATTGATTTGTCGTTGAAGACGGCCCTGACTAGAGATGATACACACAAAATGTCATTAATAACGTTATAAAATAATAACGCGCGTCCGAGAACAACTGTATGAGTGTATAGTTTAGGAATAGGCTAACGTTTTTGTCGTATTGTAAAACGAGAAGAAAAAAATATTATAACATCAGAAAACGCGTTTTGTACAGATTTATTTGTCGAACAATAACGCAGCTATAAAATATTATACGATTCTCGCATTGAAACGATTGTAAAACCTTTATGTATACGCCAAAGTAATAAAAAGAATAATAAATAATAAAAAAATGTATAATCTCCGCGTATTAATTTATATAGTATTATTGAAAAGATTACGTCACTTGTTTTTCTGAACATGTTTTTTTTTGTTTCTATAAAAATAATATTATCGTCATAACACACATTTTGCAACGTTCTCGCTGCACAGACGAATAATAATAATAATAATAATAATAATATAATTATCATCGTGTCCACACGCACATACACACATTATTATATTTACTGGGACTTTATGTTGTATTAAATCATTATTATTACTCTGCGAGTATTTTGGTCTTTTCTTCTGAAAGAAAACCGCTTATTAATGTATTAATCGTGTAACACTTATAGCCAATACGTGTGTATTTGGGTTGTTATATATTTTGTGTATAATATACACAATAGGAACAGACGAAAATCGAGTTACAGATTATTATTAGTGCTCGGATTTTAACGTCTTAGAAATATCGAAAAATGTCATTTGAAAAATGACTGTACTTGAAACGTCCTGAAAATATCAAAAAAAAAAAATGCCGTAACAAAATTTTATAAAAGAAAAAGACTTTAAATAATTAAATTTTTTTGGCGATTAACGTGGCGGCCGTATGTATGCGCACTCCGGAAAAACAGCGTTGTCGTACGATATATAAGAAAACAATATTATTAATCGTTGGCAGACGTACGCAATCGGCCTAATTGTAGCTGCAGGTGCAATGACAATCATATTATTCAAACGATTCTGTATTATTACAAAAATTATGATAAAATTGTTGAAAATGCGTTGGAAAAAACGTCAGTGAAAAAGTTAAACGCGTGCTCAAAAGTCATTCGTATCTTGGAAAGTATATCAGAAGAGAAAACGAAATAAATGCAAACGCGTCGAAATCCGAGCTCTAATGATATAAACCACGTCATAGTAATGTACGAGTGTCTATGCGACAAAACGACGACGTCGAAACCAAAAAAAAATCGTCGATAATAACTTACGCGCGCGAGTGCAATAAAATAAATTTTTATTTAGTGTTTGTTTTTACGGAAAAATTTGTATTCGTCGTGCTCGTTATAAATATATAATTTCTGTTGTCGTTACGAAATAATTAATAATCGTTCGTCGCTATACCTGACGTCGTACGAAATAAGTCATTTTTTTTTTCATATATAAATGTACGCTCAGTGAATAATTTTTTTCTCGTTAGTCTCGTATTTTAATAACATTAATCTCAATAAGTATTCGCGCAACGAACAAAAACTCAAACCTATCAAGATCGTTTCTACGTACATTTTGTAAATATTTGTAAAAAAAAAAAATTACATTATTCGCGTTTTTCATTTTAAATAGTGCCGAGAGATTAAAAACGGCCGATAAAAATCGTAAAAAAAGAAAAAAATTAAATAAAAATACACGTTTTTTTTCTTTTATATATAATAAAATTAGCGTATAATTTCATAATATAATAATCGTATCATTTTGTCTTGGTTCCGTATATATATATATATAACAATATAAATACAATGTGTGAATCTTTTTTTACACGATAAAATTATAACGTTCACGTTTTCGTTTCGGTTTTTATTTTTATAATAATAATAATAATTGAGCAACAGACCGAAAAGATCCTTACACACGATACACCGTGTACGTACACCAAATACAGTTTATATTATAAGATTTCCCCGAGACTTTTTTTATATTACACGCCGTCCGTTTCACTGAAGTGTATATATATATATATTTTAACATACAACGATGTAATAACACTTCAGTACACCGTACGCATAACGATTAACCACCATCACTGGAGCCTTAAGTTTAATAATAATAATAATAATAATAATAAGTTAGTAAGAGAGAAAGAGAATTTTTGAAGACCGCACGTGGGAAAACTTTATATTTTATTTAAGGACGAATCACGAATTTTTTTTTTTTTTAAGTTTTCTCATTTTTTTTTTTTGTTCTCCTACACATACAACGTGTCGTTTTTATATTATAATAGTGTTTCATTACTTATATAATGTACGCGTGTGTAATGTCAACACGGAACAGCTGAAAACATAATACTATAAATAAATGATAAGTGTTCTACATTCCCACGACGGTTAGTATTATTATTATTTTTTAAGTGTCGCATTGTCGACGAATATATACACACATTACGCGTAATATCTTTTATTCGTTATGGCAGCGGGGAGTATTTATATTACTATTTTGGTGACTGGTGTGTGTGTGTGTGTGTGTGTTAGCACACACGTCTGAGCGTGAAATAATTCCTCCTCCGGCGTACCATCCGTTGTTATATAATACGACGCGAGGCGACCGTATTATAAAGTATATTTAAAGAGCGGACATAATGAGACCGCGGTGCACACACAACAACACCTCGAGTCGTCGAATCGTGATATCCGACAAGTTAAATGGCTTATTATTATTATATAATAAGCGATCAAAAATCGTTTTTTGTACTTATATGTATATATGTATACGAATAGAACAATAATATTGTTTAACCGTTTTTTTTCATATATTTCTACCGTAAGAAATATCACGTCGCGCTGTGTGTGTGTGTGTGTGTGTGCATGTGCTTGCGGTAGGTAAATAATATAAAACCGAAAATACGTTATGACGTTTGAAATTTCGTATAATGAATTAGAAAAAAAAGTGTTATACGATTTGACGTATTTTGTGTTCGGTTGGAAAATTCACTTCTTCTTCGGATTGATTTAATGTATACGGTGTCATCATCGCGTGTCTAAAATCTATAACGATTCCGTCTTTTTTCGTGTCATTATAGACGTGCCGTCGTCTGACGCGTTATACACGTTTTATCCAACTCGCGTAGCCGTCTTTGTAAATATTCCTTTCTTTTTTTCTTTTTTTTTTAATTCCCGAATCATAACTATCCGTATGCGCTACACTTGCATATAATTTCTGATTGCCTGCGTAATAATACGTTTACGTTTAAAATTATAATTTCCCGTGTTTTACGAGTGACTGCAGTTGAATACAATTTCAAAAGTGTATTTTACATACGAATCAAATAACACTTGATATTGTTTTATTTTCTTTTTCCGCGTACAAAAACCGAACGTAAAAATGTACTCCCGCGGACGACGAGACGTCATCATTACTATTACGGTATGTGTAGTCGAAAGATTTTTTTTTTTTTTTGGATTTTCTCTCGGTATAGTTTCTCTTCATACGCGCGTAATCCGTAATAAACCTGTGGATGGGAAATTGAAAGAAAACCGATTTTCTCGATGGCTATAATTCCAAAACCTAACCACTATGCCGAATATGTAAAATAACACGCGTGAAAAAAACATATTCATACAATTTTTTTGTCTAACTGTTTGTCATTTTTATTAAAAATAATCATTTTTTCGCCTTAAGGGCTTTATACGTAACCACGATATTATGTTCTCATTAAGGTTTTAAAATTTTCCGTATAAAAATACGTGTTACACACACCGTTTCGGAGCTCAGAATTGTCTCATTCCACGGCTGTGACGACGTCCACACGCGCGCGCGCGCGAGGCTACTCTTCCCTTTTTTTTTTTTTATAGCTCGCTTTAATACGGAGAGGAAAATTACAATGTAAAAACACATTCACGCAAATTTCTCTCCTCTTAATTGCCACTTATTCACTATACCGCCACTTCATACATATTATTACATCACGTTGCACGCGCGTACATAATATTTTATATCGCGTTTGTCGTTATTATTATTATTATTATATTGTATATTGTGTTGTCACCGGTGTCGTGCAAGAGGAACAGGAGGACACGAAATATATGCGTACACCGCACGGGTCACGCGCGTATGTTATTATGATTTTTAAGTCGTCCGACGAAAAGGGTTGCTGGTACGCGGACACGGACACCGTGTCTAATGACCGTCGAAAATCGCCGTACGCGGAGATTTTATTTTCGGGGGAAAAATAATAATAATAATAAAAATTTCTCGTTTTTTTTTTTTTTTTTTCCTTTACTTTCCGACACACACGCGTGTAAGAAGAGACGTGGAATCGTGAATCGGTATTAATGAACTACAATCATCGGACTTTCGGATGGGGTCAGTCATCCATCCATCCATCCATTATCTCTCTCTCTCTCTCTCTCTCTCTCTCTCCCCGTTATATACACGCGCGTTATGGCTATTTATTACAACGGGGCTACAACATATTGTCGTGTTATTATTATTATTATTATTATTGTTATTATTATTAATATGTAAACGCACGTACCACTCCGCAACGCTTATATTATAATATAGTCGGTTCGGTTTTTTTTTTTCGTGCACGCGTATCCTTACTGCTGAGGACGGAGGACTAATGATTATATACCCGCATGTACACGTATATATTATTATATATATATATACATAGGGTGCGTATTGAAAATAGGAGTAGTGTAACGTGTGTGTGTGTGTAAAATCGAAACGAAAAAAAAAAAACGGAGAGAACGAAAAAAAAAATTACACATATATAATATAGGAACGTCTGCTGCAGCTGTACGCGGTCGGGGTCAACTCCCCGGCGACACCATCGTATACGCGTACGCAGGCCACACGATTCCGTACGTATTCCGTGTTTGCGGTCGACGAATCGCCGCGGCTCTCTGTCCGTGCCGTTTTCCTACACCGTCACAGACATCGGAGAATACTCGTATTTTATCGACAAACCTTTGGTGTTAAAGACCGAACGCGACAAACTCGGAGTCGCCCCCCCCCCCCCAGCTTATTGTCGTACACGAAACTCGTGTGTGGCGACGGCGCGAGGTAATTCGAACGATTCTCCCGATATATTATGGAGAACCGTCTCCGAGCCTTCACGAAATATATACACGTGCCATCGGGCAAACACCGCCGGAGCTCGCCGCGGTTTGTCTCCGACGATTGCGCGTACGCAATATGCACAAGAGCTCGGGGCAGCGGCGTATTGTTGCGTCGGAGACGGTCTCGATCGACTCGCGCGGTTTTTTTTTTTTTTGTTTTTTGTTTTTTAATCCCGATTTCCGTGAATCAAACGAAATACAATAATCGTATACTTTCGTCGGGATTCGAATGGGATTCGCGCGGGTTTCAAACGCAAATGGCTGTTGAGCAAAAGTAAAAAAAAAAGATAAAAAAAAACGTAAACGCCGTTTACACCACGTCGCGGCGGCACTCGTGCGCAATCATCGACGGCGACTACAGTCACTCTTCTAACGCTCAATTTACGCTACAGAATTGCGTCTGTCGTATGCGTAAACATGGCAGCGCGTAGCAATAATAATAATAATACACGCGTCGGTCGTCTAATTAAAACACCGGGTTAATTTCGTCTCGTGTAATAATAATAATATATTCCAGAAAATGTGGTTCGAGATTCGGACGTGTCTCAAGTGCCCGGAGACTGGATATTGAACACATGGCCGAACAGTAATTTTTTTTTTTCGAAAAAAAAAAAACTACACCCAGTCACGAGGGTCGGTTAATAATAGCCATATATTATTATAAAATGAAAAACTCGATGACGACGATGATGATGATGATGATGATGATGGTGGTGGTGGTGGTTGTATATCAATAGGTGTGTGTACCATTCGTACGAATAACGGAGTGTTCACAATACTCTAATAAAGTGTTGTACGATATTATATCATATAACAAACGCGTTATTAACGGGCGAAAACAGTTTATTTTAATTACACTGCGTGGAGCACATAAGGGTTGTGTTATAACGGCGGCGCTATACATTATATTGGACTGCAGTGTGCGTGTGGAGCGTACATAAAAAAAGAAAAAGAAAGAAAGAGAGTCGTTGTATTAATTAATAAAATAGTAAAAACGAATTAAATAAAAGAATAAAAAGTGATAAGTGGCAATGGAAATAAAAATATATATATGTATAAATTAATAAATACTCGTAAATAATAATAATAATAAAATTGTTTTATTGTAATACGTATCGCCGCGTTACGTACGTAATGCGCGAACACATTATCAACCGAAAGCGTCAATTTAACAATTACGTACCTCGCAATTTCTTTGCTCTTTCATTTTTTTTTTTTTTTACCGATAATTTTCTCCGTACAACTCTGTTCGTTTTTATTCCGTTATTGTATTTTTCTCTTTCGCCATCTCAAAATGCCTCCTCGCATAATGCGACAAAACCGGTAATAAAAATTAAAAATTAAAAAAAAAAAACGTTATACGATCATTCCTATTATGCGTTTCGTTATTTTTTCAATGGCAATCTGACTCGTTTCGATAATCACACATACATAAAAACTTATCGATTGTTGGAAATTTTACGGTGTTAAACAAACGTCATATATGTATATTGAATAAAACTCAACAGTTAATAATAATTAATAATGCGCGTAACGCGTATAAACTAAAACCTACCCTAATACGGGAAAAAAATGTATAAATTTTCAAAAATCACAACGTTTTCAATCCGTACGTTAGTAATTGTATATTTATTTATTTTCCTTTTTTAATCAACCCGCGGTAACGAAGAAAAAGGTTAAAAGAAACGGCATTAAAAAGAAAGAAAAAAAACTCCGATAATTTGTTAACATACGTGTATAAATTCAAAGTGTGTGGAACAACGTCGTTGTAATTAGTTGCGCGTAATAACATCTATTATTATTATTATTATTATTATTATTATTATTATTGTAACCGATACGGGAATACAATATTGCATACGCGAACCGCCGGTCAAGAAGAAAAATAATAATCGATCATATTATTCTTTAAAAAAAAAAAAAAAAAAAAACCAAAACGTTTCGTATAATTTGTACCCGGGGGAGGCGGATTTATCGTTTTGCGTTGCGCGACACCGTGTCTCGGTGGGGCAGACATTTTCTCGAAAGTCTCTGCGTACAAATTTCATTATACTTTCACGAAACATATCTGCTTGGCGGAATACGAACAATATTTTTTTCTTTTATAAATTCATTAAAATAATATGGTAATATTTCGTCTGTTGAAATCACCCGCGGCACACAAACGTATCGAACAGACGTCTGGTGTACTGCGACTTCGAGGAAATCTCGCGGAACGATCGAACGTATAAATATTCACTCGGTGGCGCCAAGAAATGAAAAAAACCGAATTGTAAATAAAGGTCTGGCAAGTGTCAAACGTAAATATCACGAGGCGATCGTGCACAGTACAAACGCAATAATATAAACGTTTGTAAAATTCTCAAAATTATCGTCAACACAATATCGCCGCGGAGTTTACATTGGCCCGGGGAGTCGATAAAGTATACGTCGACGTCACTTGTTAGTGGAAACGCTCGAGTGTTTCGGCCCTTGAAAACGCGTCGTTTTCGAAAAACGGTCGAAAAACCAGATTTCGCACTCGGTTTTTTTTTCCGTATAATAATATAATAGTACAAGCGGAATTCTCTACTAGACGTTCGATATCGAAAAACCGTTCGGCTAAACCGAATCGTTTGATTTCGAGTGAATGTAATTGTAATTTTTTGTTTTTTTTTTGCGATTTCGCCGGCCAAACGTGTTCGATTCTTTTGTCGAACTATGCGCATTTCTCTACGAAACGAATAGGAAAATAATGACGTGAAATATTTTTATTGCGTCGCGGCGAAATAAATTTTATCGGAGAAAACGACGGAAGAGTTGAGAAATTATGCACAAGGTGTGCGTTACGCGTAACATACATAATAATAATAGTAATATTATTATTACGATATTTCTAACACAATATAAAATATAATATATGCGGTGCAGTGTGTGGCGTGTGCCGTTTTACATCAATGTTGTCTTTAAACGGATCAACTAAATAATAATATACGCGTGCACGTTCAGCATCCGTATAAATATATTATATAACGCGTGTGTGTCAGGGGGTAAAACGCGCTTTATTATTATTATTTTTATTCTTTTGTCGACTCCTGTACCGCGTATTATAACGGTCACGATCTCTCGAGAGCGCACATATATTCGTTGTATGGAAAATATACGATAAAGATTTGTGTATACATTTTAATATTTCGTCCGCGTTCAATAATATATTATAACGTTCCTACCTATATATTATTATTATTATTCGTTTAAATACGCGTCTTATCGATTTATATATATATATATATAATATATAAAATGAAATGACGCAATGTTCGTTTTGTGTTGGACGAGTGTTAGCGGTGTAGACTGGCGAAAAACCAATCGTTCGACCGGATTTCGATGAAAATTTCACGATTCTCGTACTCTGTATTATTGTCGGGTGTGTGTGTAGAATGAAATCCGATTCTGTGTGTTAAACATTTTACACAAAAGGTGTTCGTATTGTAAAATATTTTCAGTGTTCGCGGTATACGGTTACCGTTGAGGTGTATAAAATAAATGTCTATAATATAATAATTTCTAAAAAAAAAAAATTGTTCGAATATCAAATACGTAATATTTTTTTCTCAATCATTCACTATCGTTTTCCCGTCGAATCCAATGGAATTATTACGTTATATTCTGCACTGACAATACTGACTGACATAAGATATATCGAAACCGAATAACGTGTCGTTAACAAAACGAATAAAAAACATTATTGCGACTATACAGGAACATAATACATTGACATCGGTTGATTCGCAATTTGATAAAGAACGAACGACGCGTGTGAACGAAGAGCTGCTTCGGATGCGTTCAGTAAATTGTACAACCGCGAAATATTCGATAGAAAAACGAATCACTAATTATTATACGCGAGTGGCGCAGGAGAAACGTTTCTCGTGTTTCATAGGCGATTAGAAAAGAAAAAATTAAAAGAGAAAAAAATTTTGTTTTTAAATGAATTATCGCGAAAAATTCAATTCGAGTTCGGACTGATATCGAAATTCGAGCAATGCTAGTTTTTACATATATATTATTATACGCTTTTTTTTTCTCGAGATTTTATTCCTTTTTGATAAAATCCTATTTATATTTGTATGGGAATTTATAATAATTAATATTTGACGCGATTCAAAACTATTCTTTTGACGAAATAATTATTATTTTTAACGCTTAAGCACATAATATAAATAGTATATTCGTGCGAGGGGAAAAATACAAAATTGTTTAAATACGTTTATTATACGTACATTTAACGGGTATACACTGCAGCTGTGTTTTTATTATATATATGTGTATGTGTGTGCGTGCGTCTTTTGGTCATTTCAAATTTCAAACAAGTAAAACTATACGTATGTAATATACAGTATATTATACGAGTATATAATCCGTTGTGGGTTGTAAAAAATTCGAGAAATGTAAAAATATTACGACGTTTTAAATTATTTTCTCGATTAATTCAAAAATATATCGAGTAATAAAATATAAATACTTGAAACGAACAACGAACGTGTTTATAGTTATGAGGATCGTTAATTCGACAGAATAATAATAACAATAATAATAATAATGACACGAAACTATAGTAATAATGCTGTAAACTGCAATAGTAAATAAAAATCACTTTTTTTTTATATTTATACAGGGAAATGACGAACATTAACTCGGAACGACAAAACGTATATGATGACTAATTCGCATTTCCATATTGCCGTATACGTGTCAGTTTGCGCGAATATTTCAATTCGTCGACGAAATACGCACGTATTATGGCCATACAAATTTCTAACGAAATGTTTAAAAAGAAAATCTCAACGTTGTCACTGATATTTATAGAAAATCGATTATAAATAATTGAAAATTTAAGGCGTTATAAAATACGCAGTAGAGAGAAATCGTGAAGTCAAAAGCGCGGACGAGTCTTACTCGTTGGCTAAATGTGTATAAAATGCGATGTACGTCTACGATTCTATACTTCCAATTTAATATTGTCTACGCCTGTTAATAAAACGGAATTAGCCGACATAAACAAAAAAAAAAAAAACAAAAACTAAGAATGATAAAAAATATCTACGATCTGATTGTGTGAAATCTAAAAAAAAAGAAACACTGTTACGCGTCAACGTTGAACACATGGATCAATCCTTAACAAACATACGAATTTGTTTAATGAGAATATTTATACAGTTCCCTTTTTCTTTTTTTTTTTTTATTTCCGTTTAGAAATCTCTTTTTATATACATACTATGACATTATATATTACTCCATGGGAAAATTCAATTACGTGTTCTAAAATTTCGAAGAAAAGAAAAAAAAAGTGTAAGGATTTTAAGAAGAACACTACTATACTGCACCACACGTGTTACATTGTATACACGATATCATTCTTCAATCCGATAACCGACGACAATATATATTAACAAAAAATATAATAACGCACGTTTATTATTATACGCGTGTTTGCGATATTTAATGTAATATAATATTAATAAACTTGGCACGAAAAACGCTATTTATAATACTCGGTTTTGTACGCATATTCATTCGTCATCCACTATTCATCCGATAGTTAATTGTATCATTGTCATTACGATCTCGTCTCCTAAGTCGTATATTTATTACGTATTACAGGTAGTACGTATTCTGAATGACGATGCGCGCGTCTGTATGTTCTATACGTTATGAACACTGTTTTAGGATTATGACGATAGTTTTTATTATTATTATTATTATTATTTTATTCCGTCGTATGGCACGCGAACGTTTTAATACGAACGCGTTTGGTGACACGGAATTCGGAAAAATTACCATAAAATAATGATTTAAAAAAAAAAGAAATCCGGATTTTATGGATATTTTTACGAATATTTTAACGCTATACATTACGGGTTATTTGATAATCTTAAAAAAATTATGTGTAATTTATTATAGTTTTGCGAATATCCTTTTCTCTCTCAAACACTCTCGTTCCACCTCTTTGATTATGAATTTAATATTCTTTGGGCGAAAGGGGGAAAAACAATGACGTTCACTAGCAAAATGTTTTAATTTTGCATGCGGGAGAGCGGGAGTTAAGGGAAAGATTTGAATCTGGAAAGGTCTGATAATCTGATAAGAAAGAGGATAAAAGTAGAAAACAGAAGGACAATTGAAGATGATTTGAATAAAGTCAGTCACTGGTTGTCTGCTCTTGCAGGTGTATGGGGCACAGAGGAGGAGACGAATTTAAAGAAACACGATAAACGGTCTATAGGAATATCAATACAATTCATTCTACGCGAAATAGCATGATTAATAGGAAGAAAGGTTCATTTTGATCGCCTGCAGGCCTTTTGTGTATGACTCTGCGGTGGATGGAGTCTGAAGGCGCGGAAATTTTAATAATAATAATAAAACGGTTAACGCGCTTAGAAAATTATTTTATAGCGATGATTTTTCTACACGTTATATGTCGATGATACGTATGTTGCGAATTTTTTATTTTTTACATTTTAACCGTTATTCGACGAAGGCTTTTTTTTTTGAAAAAAATTATCTGTTTGATACGTTTTGTACCTATAAAACGCGGGAGGTTTTTTGTTTTTAATCTTGTTGTCACAGCAAAACGAATATTATCAAATAGGAGGAAATAAGCGTAATTCGCATAAAACGTTTGGAAACAGAGAGTGAGTGAGAGTGAGAGAGAGAGAGAAAACGATTTAGGTGTACTTTTATGATAGAAATTTTCGAATTTGGATGGGAGAACGCGGAAAATGCGAGGAGACGAGGAAAGAAACCCGTCTGCAGCGGACGTCGACCCAATGAAAAGGATTAAAAAATGTGTAGGAGACAGGATGGATGGAGTGACCGAGGTACTTATTATACGCATATATGGTATATGATGTTACCGCGCTCATATATAACGTTCCCGTCGGCCTCGTTGCGTCAGGATAATTTCTGTATAATATGTGACTTCCCCGAACTTCCGATTGCGCTCGATTATTATATGCGTGTTTGATATTGAACTCGCGGAAGTCCGATACGCAGCATTGTTTAGACAAGGGGTAAAATGGAAAAAACAAACAATGAACATAATAATTATGATTAGTAGCAGTGCGTCCGAGTCAATGAACCACGTCGCTCGTGTACATGCGCGCTACAAAACCTTATAGAGATATTTTTTATCGATCGCGTGTGTGTTGTTATTTTATAGTGAAAAACCACTCGGTGTGTGAACGGTATAAAAAGGTTTCGTCCGGTATACCGTGAACGGTGTTAGGTGCACACGCGCGCGCACACCATTATTTTTGTGCGCGTATTGTCGCGTGTGTTTTCATGTAAGCGAATCAATTACAAATCAACCGATTCATAAAAAAAAAAAAAATTATTTTCCACAGAGGAAACGATCAAATAATAATATAAAATATATTATCCGTAATATCCTGCGGAGATCCGCTTTATTTTCTATACGTGCGCGTATAATAATAATAATAATATATGACTCGAGCGAAAACATCTGTGTGGTGTTGTTCTCTTTTGATTTTTTTTTTTTTTTAATTTTAATATAACCGATGATCAGTAGCGGCCGATCGTTGCAGCTGCTGTGCTATATTTAAGCGTATGGTCTTTTTTATTATTTTTTTTGACTTTTTCGGTCTTCTTCCGACTGGTCAACTCCTATAACAATTTTCCGTTTTTCCATATTTTCTTTTTTATGTTTAAATATATTTTAGGCGCAGCTCTTCGCGGGGTCTTAGTGTTCTCGGTCGTTTTCTTCCTTTCTTTTCTTAGCGCACGTCCCTTTCGAGAACCGCGTTAAGATCTATTCCCACCACTCGGGGGGACCCTGTCGGTTTTTGGGCACGTCCCCGGCTCGATCCGATCGAATACGTGTGAATAAAATATTTTCTCGTAGTGTTATCGACGGTACCGAGAGATTTTTCAACGGTGGCGAAATACCAGGAGACCACACGTCTCCGGTCCGTTTCATCGTTCGCACTTATGTCCGTTCCGGGCTGAACACGTCCGGAAAGAGAATCCGTGTCTGCCGATATTTTTTTTGATCCGGATCTCGCCGACACGTCCCGGGATAGTGGGAATAGACCTTTACGGAGTGCGACCAGCCTATAATCATTAAAATTTTCTCGCTTTTAGACAGTATTTGTGCGTGTTTATAATTTTCTTTCGTTCGTCGACTTTTTTCAATACTCGATCATAGCCTTTTACGCGCGCGTCTGTAATTAGGCACCAAACGCTTGGTTTTTTTTTTTTTTTTGTTGTCGTGCGTCCGTCGTTTTTTTCCATCGTAAAACGCTCGATTTTCGCCATTCCAATTGCGTCATCATTGCGATCTTCGACCCGGAAAATGATTTATCCGCTCTACAGTAATCATCGTTTACTTTTTTTTATATATGTATATGTATTTCTACACCTTATCGTCTTCGACGACTTCTTCCGTTGTACTTTCAGACGCGTTAAACAAGCTATGGGCGAGAGGGCGCGCGACCTATTTCTAATCTGTATTTCTTCAGATATCGTTTCCCGTTTATCGAAACGGCTGCCTTACTACGGTTTACACAATCATATCTATTATAACGTGTACGACAGATAAATATTAAGACAATCGATAATATATTACGCTCGTGCGCGTAGAATCTCCCGTAGAGATCCGTTTCGTTTTTAAAATATACGCGACTCGAGCGAAAACATCTGTGGTGGTGGCGTTCTTTGCACGTTCTCTTTTGATTTTTTTTTTCCTTCTAATTTTAAGCCTATACGCGTACACACATATGTATAACCGATCGGCGGCGGGTCGTTGCAGCTGCTGTGCGCTATATTTAAACATAATAATATATGGTCGAGATACAGGACCTCTGCAGTATACAACCTATACGCATATATATATAATATTCTTTATCCGTAGAATTCGTATTTTTATTATAATATACGAGAGATAAGCCGAAACACATATTATTCGTTTATTAGTCGAATATATTCTTGTACATACATAATGCGTATTATAAATTATACGGAAAATGCGTGTCGAGAGTAAAATATTTTTAAATCGCATAAATATATATATTTTTTTTTTTGAAAAAAAAGCGAAAAGTAAATTGTTTTATATCGTATTTTTTTTTAACGTTAAACGATCTGACGAAACGGGATTTTAAAAAATAATAATAATATATTTATATAATGCCGCTTGCGCGTACACGTAAAATTAAAATTCCACCTCACATTAATCCTGACTATGCGCATCTATTTATACAACAATACGAACGAAACACGTTCAATCGAAAATATTTATTATAACAATACGTATTACATTATGCACAGATAGATATCTCCATTCGTATGTGTGTCGAGAAAATATTTTTAGAATGTAATATTTATTATACGGACACTTATTACGTATATATATATTTTTTTTTTCCAGATAATCAGATTTCAAGCGTATATAGCGGCGAATGCATGTTATTATAATGTTTATTTTATTTTTTCTACAATATAACGCGGTCCAGATTGAAACGAAAATAAAACACGAAGAAAAGAAGAAAAAAAACGTTCGACGGTAATATTGTTCTGCAGGGCGCAGATAATCAAAGGGATTTCTATATACGATTACAATAGTAGACCAACTGCGGTAGGTACATATTATATGCGCGCATAAACGCCACTCTTTCGAAACGATAACATATTCTTTTTCGGTATTTATTTGGAATCCGTCTATTTTCATATAGAATAATGTAAATATAATCGAAAAACGAATGTATTATCGCGTCTCTAACATTTTTTTTTTCAACAAAACGTAAACTTCCACAAACAAATCGGCAAAAATACGATTTAAAACGTAAAAAAAAAAAACAAAAATAAATAGTATAATCGCTAATTACTCGCGTTTTAACGGATTATATGGAGAAAAATACGTTTGTTCCGTGTATGACTAAATTAATAATCGCACGTACGCAAAAAATATTTTCGACAATAATTGTACACTCGTGTCACTGTGAATATATAATCTGATGTTATTATAAATTCCATACGTATAATAACATTGCGAGTTATCGCCTCCCACACGCAATTCGATTATATATATATATATACGAATCGTTGAAACATTGGAAAAAAAAAAAGAAACCGTCAATGGCGCGGTAATTATATAGTATTTAATTTACAATAAACGTTTAAATTCGTAGTGTTCGGCGCGCGCACACCAGCTACTTACTGTACATGAATAAATATAATAAATACACGTGCGACGCATATTATATTATATACCAATAGAAATACGTGTAATGTTGTCGGACATCCGAGTGTTTTTTCTTTAAATTTCAATATATAAAATTCGGAATTATCAAAAAACGCGCAATTAAATAGACCGTTTTTAAACAAGTAGATTATTCGCCTTGCCACGCTGTACACTGTTCTGCGGTGTAAACTTAACGAACGTTCAAACCAATTTTCCGACACACACACACACACACACTGTACATATATGGGAATTACAAAAAGAACGAAAAATTCCAAACCGTTCGGATGATATATAAATGTGCGAATAACGCGAGAAATCGATCGGTTTTACTTAAAAAAAAATCTAATTTCTTTCACACGAGTCTGGAAAATTTTAAACAATATTTATTTTTTTTAAGCGCGTCGTTATTAATATTACGGTTTTTACCGCTGCGTTGAACCGGAATCGATGGTAATTCCGGAAAACTCCTCGTGAAAACAAACGCGTTGAGAAGAAATGTAATTCTCGATGGAAATCTATTGTACACATTCTATATCACTGTGATATTGCGTAGAAATCAATGTGCGAGCAACGCTACGTTTTACGATTTCAACAAAACTCTCGGTCGGTGTGTCATTATAATTCGAAATTGTTCGCTGGTAAGAACTAAGCGAATAAACGATAACGCAGGTGCGACGGTACAGAAGACGAGAAAGAAGAGACGAAGAAAACAACGGGTTCTCGTCTACAAAGTAGTCGTAAATAGAACAAAACGGATTTTCATTTGAAATTTCGAAACCAACGCGTGTCGTGATATTATATAGACTCCGTCAGTGTTATTCGTAGACAAATTGAATCCGGTTTAAGAGTACCGTTCGAAATAGGCGTTTTTAACTATAGTTTATTGTTTTTGATGTTCAGTATAGAATGTACTTGGACCGCTACCGAATGTAGTTCAACGAACCAATCGTCCAATTTATAAACTATTAATAACGCTTATACCGCTTTGATGTTGGTTTCAATGCGATAATCGCCGACGACTTATCGTATTATTTTATTGTTTTATAAACATTTTATTAATTTAAAAAAAAAATAAAAAAAAATGAACGTGGTCTATTTAAGAAATCGCTTTGGATGCCACCCGTAATTTACACAGAATCTTCGTCCGGACCACCGATTTATTTTGATTTTGAATTCGGTTTTGAGAATTAAACCGAGTTTAAAAAAACCTTATACGGTTTTTGATTTTATTGACTACTACATATAACACACCGGCACGAGTTTTTCTCACATAATCTCGGAGCCTGCGCGTCCGATACTAGTGCACAGAACGCGCGTAACGAATTTCGATATTATTACAATGATAATTTCCCCCTTCCACCTCCAAAAAAAAAGAACCGCGGTGTATACAAATGGAAAATTTCAATTATACGATTGTACGGGATGATGCTGCGGCGGACGCGGTAACATTTTTTCCACACTCGATTTTCGAAAACGTCGGCCATTCATCAAACACGCGCGTTAGTTACACGGTTATTATTGTAAATATTGTAATATAATTTACTATTTTAAACGCTACACGACACCCATTGCCTCTACACATTGCCGGACATAATATCGTACGGTAATATGATAATTATTATCCGTATTCGGCGTTTTCATTCGACTGTGTACGCGTTACACTCATTATAAATACGGCGTGTACGATAACGAACGTTATTTATATATATATATATATACATAAAAAAATCAGTGAAAACGCTTGGACGAATCGTTCTAATAATAATATGTACGCTTATATATTATATATATATATATATAAATTTGTACATCCATTAGCGACTACAAATATAGAAAAAAAAATCGTATAATATAATGTGTAATTTGTTCTCCTCGTGCCCGTATACATACATATATAAAATAATACGCGTTGTGGTGTATTGCACACGCGTATAAATAGATAATAATAATACCACTAAACTAAAATAATACGCGAAAAAAAAAAACATTTTTTTTTTGGCGCGTGTGTATTACGCGTATTAGTATTATACTACGAGAAAAATCGTTTTAATGTTGTTTTTCTCCATACGCGGTTTTTTTTCGTACGAAACAATTTTGAAATTACAAAATATACGAATGCGTTTTTTTGTTTTCCAATCGAATTTCTGTACTATCGGATGATCGAAATCGTCTGTAGCAGCGCCGTTGAAAATTTAATCGCGCGATACAGTGTGTGTGTGTGTAATTTTGAAGACGCTGACGAGCGAGGACTTAACGGTGGGGCTATAAGGAAGCTATTTACATATATATATCAAATAATAATACGTCTGAAATATTGGCAAAATGTTTTATAAAAGTAACAATTGGTTTCGCCTATAACAGACATCATCGGCTGATGAACTTGAATACTTATATACCGTCGATCGTTTCATAATTTGAAGATATACTTTAAACTATTTAATGGAAGTGTCGTATCTCCCTGACACGTAAGCCACTGTTTAGGCATATTTTCTTCCTATACATAATTATATTTTTAATATTTTATTCCAAATTGTTATTATGTTTCGACATTTTGTGTTATACATAACGTCTAACTTAACACCCAATATACTTTGCGACATTTTTTCTTTTCTTTTTTTTTTTTTTTTGAAGATAATTTATCTATACAAAGGCATCTCAGCGTCCATTCATACGAAATTCGCTTGCACCAAGCTACGCCACTGCTACGGACGAGCATTCACTACAAATGTTGTTCGCGTTATATAATAATCGATTGAACGGATCGCGTTTAAATGTTTTTTACGAGTTATTTTACACATAAAAATGTACGGGCCGATCTCGAGGATGTACGTATGTGCTCGACGAAATGTGGAATGACAATAGATTTGAAATACGAGATGATTTTTTTTTTTTTTTATCAATTGCGTTATTTAAATAAATATTAAAATTTATTCGGGGGGAAAAAAAATTGTTTTTTTTTCCACATTCGCAGTTCGTACGACAAAATCCCCATTCCCTCCCAATGGTTCTAAACTTAATTGCGGTTATGTCAATACCGAGTGCGACGGCGGAGTGTGTTACTACGTTATGGAATCGATGATTTACGGCAGAGCGTATAGTGAAAAGACCGACGGTCCGTGTAAAACGAACCGGGGCCCAAAACGATTACGACCGCGCGGACCCGATCTCCGGAATATCGAGAAAACGACAGATGCAGCAGAATCCTTCCTACACATAAATCCATACGATAATATACAAAATAGGTGTACGCGCGCGGGTTCGGCACAATTTATTACATAGCGGGCGTATCTCTCCGTAATTTTTTTTTTTTTTTGGTACTCTCCGTCACCGTCGCCGTCTCCGTGTCCCACTTTCCTCCTCGCCACACACGCGCGTATTCAACAACAGATGCTCGCGTTACGAGATAAGATAACGAGCGAGTTTCATACTCCAGCACACACGCACACGTATTTTACTCATTATTATTATTATTATTATTATTATTATTATTATTATTATTATTATTATTATTATTATTATTATTATTATTATTATTATTATGTGTTTGGAATCGGCAGAGCAAGTAGTCGTGGGTCCCTTTTATAATACGCGCGTCGTGTTATAATATAATATCGTGTGTATTTTTTTTTCTCTTCTGTAGACCGAGGGATGGTCGTCTCGCATTTTGCCCCCGGAGATCGGCCCGTCTCGATAAACCCGGCCGCGGTGAGATCTATTCGAATAAATATAATTCCCGCTGGACCTGTATACGACGTTTACAAATCCACTACATATTATATAATAATAATAATAATAATAATAATAATAATAATAATAATAATACACGAACGCGTCGCGGGTGCACCCGACGACGCGGATTTCCATCGACTGCATGTATGTACATATATAAAATAATAATATACGTGTCGTCGCACAATATAAATATATTATATAAACGATGTGATTGTAAAACGGTTCGTTTTATTTTTATTCAATAGACTTTTTATTATTATAATATTATTGTAAATTCGATCGTGAAACGAGACGGCGCACGTTAAAATCGAACAAAAAAAAACGGGTTTTTTTTTTTATTATTATTATTATACGAACGAAAAACGAAAAAAATTCGAAAAAAAAAAACACAACGCGTCTTATTGAGCAGTCTGGCGTATCGTATGTAGATCGGACGGCGATGATAAATACGCGTTTTTCTCCCAGACGCGATTCGTTTATTTTTGTTCTTTTCTGTGATATAGGCTCTGCGACGTCGTCGTTCCCACTCGGATCTTTCTAAAACTATTATCATTCGGCCCATTGCACTGTCGTTCTCGATCGCGCTGTATTTCCCGTTTGACGAGATATTTTTTTTCTCCCCCTCATACGACTCGGAGTTAATTTTTCAACGTAATGTTTTTTTAACCGAACGTACACGTATAACGGCGTTCGAGGAGTCCGTTTTTCGAAAATCCGATACAAAACCAAAATATAACGTTTTCGTAACGGAATACGGTAAAAAAAAAAGGCAGTATGATAACTCGTTCTCGCAATATCTGTTTAGAATTTCCGCGCGCGCGATTCACGTATTTCTTTCGTTATATAAATCTTTCTTTTTCTTTTTTTTTTTTTTATTTACTATTGATTTATACGAATTCTTTTAAATTTCACCCAATATCGAACGTAAATAATAAAAGACGTTATTCGTTCTTACGCGGAAGCCCGTAGGTGAAGGGACACAAGTGGCGCGCACAACTAGATCAAGGCTATCACTCGCAGAGGGTTTATACGTAGGTTCGAGTTGTCGTTCCCAGTGGTCGCGATGAGATCTCTTATTGGATTCGACGAGCCCACGTGCGATTCGGACGGGCATTGTCACGGAGCAAAGGCATTGTCCCTTCACTGAACATGAGGGTCTTTTGTCAAGCACCCCGACCACTTGTTCGTTCGCTCGAAAAAGCATCTACGGACGGTCAAGGCCGCGATGGTGCGCGGTCAAAAGACGTGGTCGCGCAACACATGCGGCAGATTTCTGTTATACGAGGACGGAATGCGGAAGCCGATAAATGTACACGGTGGCGATGAATTGATTAGTGGCAATTGAAAATCCGATTGAGTTATACGGACATTCGCGTAGAAAATTGTTTTTTAATATCGAAACGGTTTTGTGTTTTCTTTAAAAAAAAACACGTCTCGTGAGATTCGATATTGTTAACGATAACGTTTTTTTTTTTTTTTTTTTATACTTTTCGAAGTGTCGAATACGTTTGAGAGTTTACGTGGAGCGCGAGCAGTAGAATCGGAATTGTGCGACCGTGTTTCCGACGGGATAAATATGAATTTTTCCGGATATTCGCAGTGAACCGGGGCTGCGAGTGGAAAGTAAAACGATAATATTATTTGCTCGATGCGGCCAATCCAACTGTTTATTATGCGTATAAGCGATACGGCGGCGACGGACGAAAGAGACCATGAAATTCATAACGTACGACCGAAAAACTAGACCGTTTTGTTCGTTTGTTACGGGCGGCGCACGAGTACCGCGGGACGACCGGCAAGTACGTCGTCAGGAGGCAAAAGACCTCCTCCGCGGTGATGGACGGAGCGTCACCGCAGATGCGAGGTCCCGTCGCGCCGCGGTGGCGACGGCCGTATATCCCCGGCGTCCGAACGAACGGAGGACATGTGTGGTTCTGCAACGATCGACATCGGTTCGTGTATATTTTAGTTTAAAATTAATAAAAAAAAAAATTGTATTTCGGTTATCTCTAACGTTGCAGAGGACGGGGGGGGGGAGGTTGCCGGTGTAAATAACGCGCGTGCGGTGCAATAATAATAATAATAATAATTACACGCGTCGCTCGCTCGCCGTTTCGAAACGACCGTGACAAAAACGAATGCCGCGCCGCGCTGACCGGGAACGCGTTGCACACAGCTCGTCGTCGTCGTCGTCGTCGTCCGTAGAATTTTTCGAAAATAAAAAAAAAACAAACGCCAAATGTTTCGCGCGTTCCCAACGTCGATCGATTACGCGAGATAATATTCGTTTTTACGTTAATTACAATAACGTGTGTTGTTCATGCGCCGGGCGTCGCATCGTCCGGACGCCGCCGCCGGGCACGGGACACCGCCGCACGCGGTACACACATTTATTCATTTTTTTTTTTTTGGCACACGCGCCTCCGTCACGCGCCTACGGTGCCATATACACGATGACGACTACCAAAAAAAAAAAAAAAACCGAAAGGATCCCCTTTCCGATTATAATATTTATTAATTTACACGCGAGTTCCCATTTACACACGTACGAAAAACCGGTGTCGAAGCAGCGAACGAATAACGCGTTGTAATATTATTCGATACTTCCCGTTTGTTTTTCCGCGCACGCCGTCGCACGGACAGTGCGACACGCATAACGCATACGGTAAATAGTACGATTTCGTTATTATTATTATTATTATTATTTCAAATCGCACGCGTTTGCGGAAAGGAAATACGCTATTGCGTTTTCGTACCGACCTGACCGCGTGTTAAGAGTACTATATAAATTGTCGTACCGTCGCCGAATCACCGCAGACGACATTAATAGTGTGTGTGTGTGTGTGTGTGTAATAAAAGTATGCGCAAGTCCCGAGCGATTCGACGTGATAATAATTTTAAAAAATACCGCTTATTCTTAAAAAAAAAAAAACGTATCGAATTACGGTTTTAAACGGTGGTGAACGACGGGGTGTTTTATATCGATTGGCAGACTTTTAATAAAACCCCGCACTCGTTTCGATGAAGGAGCGTTAGCCGAAGAATTAGCGAAACGAATACCGATTTGAGGTATACGCTATACGCGTGGAGCGTTGTGGGCGATGTCAGTGGATGATGAACAATGATGAACACTGAAAACACTCGAAATGTGAGGTTGTGTAGATGGTGAACGTTTACAAAAAATAAGCCGGACGGACACGGTGATTTTTTAACGGGGTCGTTGAAAGGGATTTCGGAAATAAAAGTACTGTGATGGAAGAGTGTAGTGGAAAAAGAAGAAAAAAAGACCGAACGAATATAAGACGTACAATTCGACGTGAAAGATAACTAAAACGAATTATAAGAGGAAATTATCATAGACGAGCGGTTTGCCGAGATCGGAGTACGTGCGACAATTGATTACGGACCGAGAACGCGTTAATTGCGTATAATATGCGTGCAAGCGCAAGAGATAAAGCGGCGGACAGCAGTGTAGAGATAATCAGCTGCTCTAGACAATTTTCGGATTGAAACCGTAGAGAGAGTGCCGAGAGCTCGAAATCGCGGGCTATTGAATTGCGACGTAACCACAATATAATCGAGTACACGTTTCACGGTGAAATTTTTCGAAGGGATTTTCCCCGGGCGACAACACAGTGTAACAAAACGCTGAAGAAATTTCGCGTTATTTTTTACACAAAAAAAAAAAAAACGATTCCAACGTTTTTTCGGATGGTTTTTTTTTTTTCGTTACCGGGGGAGGGGAAGAAATCGAGTACACGACGACGCGGATTATTTCACAATATTACACGTTTTCTCTACATCCCCGTACGGGCGCGTCTGGCAAAACAAAACAAAAAAATCCTATACTTGTCTCCCTTTTCGTTATTGGAGTCGATGGACCGCTCGCAGCGGGCCACGCGGCTTGTTTTAAAAATAAAAACAATATAAATTCCCGATTATTACCTATTTATGTAATATATGTCCGCGGCCCAGGTGTTTGATTTTCCATATACGCATCCCCGAACGTGAATTATTATAATTATAATTATTATTATTATTATACGCGTAAAAAGAGACGGCGAGCGCATTACCCCCGGACGCGATGATTATCCATCAGCTGTCAATCACAATTTCGATAATACCAATAATTATTATTATTATACACCGCCGTATATTGTGCGTGTGCCGCCGCGTAACAAAAGCGTTTTTTTTATTATTATTGTTGTTGTTGTTGTTGTTGTTGTTCGCCCGGGCTAGGGCACCGCGGCTCGGTTCGAGTTAATAACACGACGGAGATATATCACACAACGTGTAAAAGAAATAAATAACCCCTTTTCCTGCCGCCCTCCCCTTTCTGACTTATATCATTTTTTTTTTCCCCTCTTTATTTCTCGAGGGTTAGCGAACAAAAGAGTCGTGGCCGCGCACGCGCGCGAATACCACCTCGTCTATCTGGTCAATTATTATTAATTATTATTTTCGTTTCCCCACTCCCCCCGATCCCAAAAACCGCCGTTCAAAACACAACGCGGTTTTGTTGTAAATAATAACCGTTTTTTTTTTTTTTAACTCTCCCTCGTCGTATAGGAGATTTTTTCGCGTTCACGTCGGAAACGAACTCCGCCGCCGCCGCCGCCCCCTCGCGCGATATACGTATTACATACACGCGGAGAGGGGCGGCACAGCTGGACTCTGCGGTCTGCGCACCGATCTCGTTTCGGACAAAACAATTTAATAATATAATAATAATAATAAATAATAGTAGTATTGACGTTTGAAACGTATATACAATAAATACGCGTATATTTGACTCTTTTGTTTGTAAATGCCGTACGAGACGATATTACAATATTATAAATAATACGCTCGACTTTCTTTTTTTTTTTGATAACATAATACGCGGTGTGTGTAATGTCGTGTTATACGATAACGCGATATTATTGTGTTTTGCGGTTTCCGGTAAATTACACACCTTGACTGAGAGTGTTTTTTTTGGTACGCGAACGGAAAAAAAAACAAATCTGTAAAAATGTAATTTTAATCTCGTCGTATTATATTTCTTTTCCCCCGTATAAAGAACCCCCCCTCCCCTTTTTTGTGGTTACATACACTCATTTACCGTGACATTATAATAAGTGTATAATGTGGTACACCGGTACTACGTATTATTTGTAATACGATTCCGCGGTTCGAAACGGCTGCTGCGGCGTGTAGTAAATTGTTTAGAATCGCGGATCGGGGATTTTTTTTTTTTTTTTCTAATATATTTTCATTTAGTTTTATATGTATGTATATATATACGATACGCGATGATATTTTCTTATTTTTTGTACAAAAAAAAAAAAAATATGTGCTGCGGGTAATGACGATCCGAAGATGTTGCGGACACGAGCGCTTGGATTCGTACTTGGATAGAGATTTTTAGAATTTTTTTTTTTTTTTTTTTTTTTGTACACTTCGAAAACGACGGCAAAATCATCGCGATTCTGAACGGTGTGAAAATATTTATTTATTATTAATCTAACCGCGCATTACATTATTATTTAAATCCGCACTTTTGTATATATACGAGTATATACGCACGAAATGAAAATATCCGCAATTTCTATAATCAGCACAAAACTGTATTTTCGCTAATCGCTAAGAATTTTCGAAATATTTTCTTTTTCGTAAATCCTAGACGGACGTCCGTCGTCTATGTGTAATATATAAAATTTTAATGCGTCGCCAAATGTACTCGTATTCCTCCTATATATGTCTAAATCATATTTTTATAAACTCGTGTTATACACGTAACGAAAACAAAAAAAATACGAATTTCCTGCTTTGTAGTGTGTGTGTTTATACGAGTTAAAAATTGAAGGATTGTTTTTACCCTCTGTGGGAAGAAAAGAAAAACGTTCCGTTTGCTAATAACTTATTAGAAATACGTTAATATATTTATACGTACAAAACATAATATGTTATAAGTGTACACTCTACGCGATGAATGAATAAACCTTTTGGCTGTATACGAATACGCGCGTGATTTCTATATTCGATTGTAAACTCAAGAGAGAGTCCGAGACAGTGTTTATAAACACAACGTATTATTATAATAACTCGACTATATTATATTATATTATATTGTTGAGCTCGAAGAGAGTATTAAGAAGAAAACAAAACGTCAAACAATATAATATACAGACGTCAAGATCGGAGTGGAGAGGAAAAAGTTAACCAAACACGCATTCTTACCCCCGAGCAAAACCGTGTTATTTTTAATTTATTTTAATAACCGCGAATTCGCGTATCGATATTAATAATTTTACTCGGAAAAAAGTTTTGCAAATACGATGCGATTTTAGCTTTACTACGAATAACGAAATTTTTATTATTATTATTATTTCTTCCACTGCGTAAATTAAAAGAAATAAAAAGAAAAGAATAGAAGTAATGTATAATTTTACGCAGACGTTATATTGTTTTACGCTCAGAATTATTTGTTACATACGCAATTCGTGTATCAATTATTGTCCGAGTATCGTTTTTCATTACGATATTAAATACGCAATTTTGGATGATTTGTTTTAAAAAAAAAAACATAAAAAATAAAAACGTTATTACGTCTTCGTATTTAAATGCACACGTGGCGGTAAACGATATTTTCATCGAGTGTATAAATAATAATAATAATAATAATAATAATAATAATAATAATTTTTTTCCGGTTATTATTTTTCTTCTTCTTTCACCCTCCCAGACAATTATTGTATTGAATTTCGTACACACGTTATAATACGCGTCGCAAGCGAAAAAACAATAATAATCGTTTCCAACGTATTTTTTATTATTATTATTATTATTATTCAAAAATTGCAAAATATATCGTTTAAAACAGCGACACGATATTTGCGATCCGAACAAAAATCCGAAAAAAATTTATGTCGAGTATAGCGATATTGTACGTTACGAGTACGCGCGATATTATATCGTATTAAATTAAATAATTGCCGAGTACGTAATATATAGAATTCGACGATTTGTTCGACAACAGTTTTGAAATTCCGTTCGTAAATATTCTTCACGCGCCTTTTCTTCCGTATACGTTCGAACACGAGATTTTGTTGCTTTTTTTTCTTTTAAAATCAATTCACTGAACAATGCGATTTCTCTCTTTTTTCTTCTTCTTCTTCCTCTTCTGAGCGCTGGTACACGACACGCGACAGTGGTACGATAATAATACGCGCGACTATTTATAACGCGCACGTGCACACACGTGTGCGTCTCCTCGTGTCCCAGAGAGACGAATTCTACGCAGACGGTCCACATTCTGTGTGCTCCATTAGTCATGATCATAATATTATTATTATTATTATTATTATTATTATTTCAACGTCCAGCGAGACTGCGGATCGAGATGATATATTATTACTTACCCGTTAAACGCGGACGGCAATATTTATACGTAATATTATATACACGCGTGTACTACTGCAGTGGAGATCCTATTACGAGTGTACGATTTATATTTCGGATTGTCATATTATTGTATATTGAAATATTGCATTGACGCATTGATTGGAATAAGAGGGAGAGATCGGTATTTTTTCGTAAGAACAAATGTAAAAAAAAATTTTTTTTTTTTTTTAAAATAAATTTGTGTTCGTTTAAATAAGACAATAATTAAATACAAAAAAAAAAAAACGACGTGAAAAAGTCGATCTCGCGTAAAGTACAGACACAACGACGAAAATCTGCTTTTTTTTCCCCCACATCCGTTTCACCGCGCTATACGTCGGAATCGTTATTACCACTCACTCTCCTGAATAAATGTAGGAAATTCGAATTGAAAATTAAATATTTCTTGCGTATTTTAATATTTTCACACCCACGGTGTCTCATTCGATTACGATATTCTTGTTAAAGTATGTAATTTCATTATTGCGTACTCGTTCCCAACACACCGCGACGGCAATTGTTTATAAATATTTATTATTTATATATATATATATATACTCGTATATATATATATATATAAAGGAAAATAACTCGATATCAAAAACGATTTACATTTTAATTTATTTATAGGACAATAAATTTTTTGGGGGAGTTTTTTTTTATTTTAAGTACTTGGTCTTATTTACCGAGTGTACGCGCGGACGAACGAATAACGTACCTACGTATGAAGGGTGTTGGAGCACAGCCTCTCACGAGTTAACAATGTGCACAAAAACACAGAGCTCAAGTATCACCTTGCCGTCGATCAAATGTCTAGTTGGACGGATGTTGAAATTTAGAAACCAGTCGGACAAAAATATTATTTGTAATCGATTTTAAATCGGTACGCCGAATAACGCAACGAGATTACGATTGTCCGTATATGCGAGAACTGGTCCGTTACACAATATTTTACTTATCGCTTTCGAGTTTTCAATTCGTAATATTCGTCGAGTTTAATATTATATTTTCGGCGGAAGGATTACAGGCACGGTTCGTGTCCAGTAATTTTAACCGGCCGTTCGATAATACGTTATGAATAATAATCAATTTCACGATGAAATATTCAAACTTTAGTTTGAGTAAAAAAACATATTAAACCGTTTTATTGTCAATCGGATCCATTTGACAATACGCGTACTACGATGTTGCACAGTCGTATTCAGTCGAATCTTACGAACTCGTTAAGTTCGTAGCAAGCACTCACTCCGAACACAATTTATTGTACGTAATATTATTATTGGTACGTATGGCAATAGCGACTGACTAAAAGCTGACCAACTACTGCGGGTTCGGTAGTGTTGCAACGAATTAGACTATTCGATTCGACTCGCTCTGACGAACTATACCCGTCTCTAAAATGTCGTAAAAAGTATTTTATATAAACGTCCATTCTGCTCGCGTATGATTGCGATACGTACAATGAATAAAGAATACAATCGTCTTGTTTTTTCGTTCCTGGAAGACGATTCGCTTTCAGACTACGCGTATATAATTTTTTTTTTTTTTTTTACTATTTCTTCGCGCTAACGCGAATCAATTGATTTTCAAATTTATCGACTATTAAATTTGTATAAATTCTAATTTTTTTCAATCGGGTCTCGTCAGAACACGATTCGCCGCGTATAATTCATTATTACAACGAGTAAATCGTAAGCGCACACTCTCTCTCACCATATATATTTTTTAATCATCTCCGTCCGCAGCCTCGTATTTCATTATAATAATAATATGTAACCGAAATATTATACGATGGTATATACGTACAATATTATTATTAATATTATTACGTGCGTGCTGTGTTGCTGGGGGATTCGGATGGAAAGCCGAGAAGAGAACGCGCCACAAAAATTTCGTTTCCAGTACAGTTTAGTAATACGACACGGAATCGATTTAATCAACGCTCGTGCGCGGGTTTATTATTATTATTATTATCTGCAGCAGCAGAAGGCGCCGACGACGGCTGTACAAAAATTACATATTATACCACAGCGGTGTGTATATAATTTTCCTGCAACATCGCTGTTTATAATATTATTATTATATTAGATACACCGAAAGTAGATTTAATACGGCGTAATATGAAAAAAAAAACGACGTCCGAAACGAGATTTTTCCCCATATAGCTCTCGGTTTTAATATATTCTCCGAAAGACGCGTTAGAAATTCCGTATATTGGCATATATTTTATACAAAATTAAAATCGAGCGTAATAATAAGAAAAAAAATTGTACGACGTCTGCAGGTCTCGTCCAAACGATATTTCATTTTATTTTTTGGCACTCGGAGCACTTTTACACGTAATTCTACACATCGTTATTACGTGCGTATTACCGGGCAATCTCCAACCGCGTCAGTAAACGAATACTATTTTAAAATTTTCATACAAATCTCAGATTTTTTTTTTTGTTAACAACTATTTCTATATAGAAATGTGGAAAAAAATCACCATTAAATTCAAACATAGAAATATATTTTTTAAATTACGATATTCTGATTTTGTTCTCCTGCAGCAGCAAACTCTGTGACACTTTTGTCTTAAAACAATTTTTGATCGAACGCTTATTTTTACGTTTAAAATACGATAATTAATGCGAGAAAAATAATAAAACTTTTTTTTTATTTACAATTCATTGACTTTATACGTTTATTTTATCGTTGATTTCGTAAATATTTCTTACACGTTGTTCGCGGGAAGCGAATAATTTTCAAAACGCGCGGTACAGTGTGAAGAGCGTACGACGAAAACGAAATTTGGAATAGAAAATGGAATTTTCGTGTACGCGTCGGTCGCACGGCGGGCGAGTATTTCGCGTCGTCGCCATCGCCGGCGGCGGTACGCGCTATCGGCGTGTACGTTGCGTGCGCGCCAAAGCAGAGCGCGCGACGGTCGTCGATTTCCCGCGCAAAACCGGTCGGGGGCAACACTGTGCGCGCGTCTCACCCGCCCGTAACCCGTAGGTGTATGTCCCCCCACCCGGCGGATCCGATGCGGCCGCCGCCGTACGACTATCGCGCGCGCTAACCGACCGTTACGTCGGGCCGGCCGAATTTCAAATTCAAAATCGTCAACGACCGCGTCGGCCGCCGCGTCTCCGTCACCGTATTCGTCCGTGGACGTGCGCGGTGCTCTACAAAAAAAAAAAAAAAACCGTAAAATTTTTTTGTGTCGTTTTTATATAAAAAAAAAAAAAAGTGTTTCGCCGCGTCGTCGTCATCGTCGTTAACATGGTGCTGTCCGACGTGAACGGTAACGGGAAGAAATCGGCGGCGGAACGGTGGCTGAGACAGCGCAACGGACAACGGGCGTCGGCCGCGCGGTGCATATTCGGACCGCCCGAGAAACGCGCCCAGCTGATGGTGTTGATGCGCAACGAAGCCGAAATGGATCGGAAACGAGCCGAGTTCGCGGCCCGTTACGAGCTCGTCGGCCTGTCCGCCAACGAACGGCGCAATTTCTACGACGGACTCGTCAAAACGTCGTCGTCGTCGTCGTCGTCGCCGCCCATTTCGCACAATAACCGTCAGCAGCAACACTATTGCGGTGGTCATCCGCAGAACAACAACGGTAAGTGAAACGAAAGGGAAAACAAAAAAATTCCGCGTTTCGTTTTGTCGCGACGTTTTTTTCAATTATTTTTTTTTTTTATTTTTTTTTTTACGATATTTCGATATAATAATGGCGGTCGTCGATATATTGCGTGTGTCGTTCCCCCCCACCACCACCACCACTACCCTCCTCCCGCGGGTAACCCGCAAGACAGTCGACGTTTTCACGGCCACTCCCTCGTCGAATCGCGTTCGCGCGCGGTAACCGCGTTCCCCCGGTACAATAACCGTCGACGGAATTGTCTCGCGCGTCGTTACATTCGATCGTATCCGGAAAATCGTCACGAAACACGCGCGATTTTCCGTTCAAAACGATCGAACCGTGTACTGCGTGGAAACACGTGGTTATGTTCGGGACGGCCGGCGCACCTGTTGACGATAACGGGCTCGTCGGAAAATGCTTGCCGAGGGAAATCGCTTTGTCGCCCGGCGCGACAAAAACGTATAGTCCGGAATGATTAAAAAGCGAAATCGAACGACGGCGGAAACAAAAAAAAACGTGCGCGTGCGAACGAAAATGTAAAAAAAAATGTTTAGAAAAAACGTCGATCGCGTCCGCCATAGAGCATCGTTAACCGTAAAAATAATTATTTTATACGCGGGCAAAATCGATAATACGAACGTCGCCCCGGGCGCAATTATTATCATCGTCGCGACGGCGACGGTAAACGCGGTTGAAGTTGGGAACGCGCGCGCGCCGCCGCCGTTCGGGGAAAAAAAATAAATACAATTTAATAATGGAGGGAGTTGGCGGCGGCGGCTGCGATATCGCGTGCGAGCGGAGCACGTTTTTCTCTTATCCAAACGGCCGTTCCCCGTAGTGCTCGTAGTGAATAAAAAAAAAAACGGAAAAACGGTAGCGACGGACGCGTTTTTTCGTTTTTGCCGCCAAAAACAAAAAAAACCTCCGTTTTACGCCTGTACTTATATAAAATCCCGGCGGTCCCGTTTGTTTTTGTCGTACGAGTTTGAAGTCGTATCATGGACGATATACAAATAACCGTTTCCCTTCCGTCACACCGATACGTTGCTGCGTGTACCCCGTCGGGTTTTACATCGCGCGCGAGGGTGGGATTAGAAATTTAAAATGCGCGAGACGCACACGGCCGTCGTCGACGTAACGACGACAAACACGCCCGGGGTGAGGGGGACCCGGCCCGGTGTTTCGACACCACCCACCGGCCATCGCGTTATTAAACGTTGTCTACGACGACGACGGAACGTGACACTTTTGAAAACCGGTACATTATTATTTTCTTCGACCCCATCGTCGAAAACCCGACGGCGTACGTACGACACGAACGGGTATTGGCGCGCGGTCGCACGTGACGCGTCCCCCGGTAAAGACGTTTTTCCATACGTGAGATGATGTGGAGAGGACGGGGGGGAAAAAAAAAAACCGCCTTCTCAAACCAAACGTAGAGCTGTCTCATGGGTTTCTGTCACTGTGTGTGTGTGTGAGAGAGAGAGCGAAAATCGTATTGTGTCGTTCCACCACCATCCCACTTAACGATTCTTCTGTCGTGCCGCGATTCCAAGGTCCCCCCTCAATGGTCCACGATCCGGTGGCGTGGACAGGGGTTTTTTTTTTTTTTACGCTCGCGGTGTGTTTTTTTTTCCTACTCGCGCGACGGTACTGAAAAATTGGCGGGAAACGTAGTAGTCGCGTATTAGCACGCGCTCTCTCCGGCGGCCGACGCGACAACGAGTTCGGTAAACGGAATATTTTCATACGGGAAAGAAAAAAAAAACACGATTTAAAATTGAAACGCGGAGGGGAAAAAAAGAGAAGATTAGAAAAAAACAACGACACGCACGCGCTATTTACACGTTATTATTACATACACACATTCTGTGCTGCGCGTGTGCGCATTATATCGTATCCCTGTCATTGCGCGCTAAATATCACAACGCGCGCGCGCGCGTATATATGTCCCCAAGGCCGTGTGTATATTATGTTTCCAAAACGCACACGACCGGTAGCCGTCGCCGCTGCCGCGGGCGAGTGGTGTCGTCGTCGTTTGACGTGTGCGCGCGCGCGTACGGAGTGAGCGGAGGAGAGAAAAAAAATTTTTGGGCGGGAAAAAAAAATAAATAACACTCCGCTGCTGGTCCGCGTGTTACGACGACGATTGTTTTTCGACGGAGTTTTGTTTTGTGTGTTTACGAGTCTCCGCGGCCGGTCGCCACACCGTTTCCCAGACGCATTAATATAATATTCGGTTTTTACGAATTTTCGATTACTTGTTCTTTTTTTTCTTCTCCGTTTCCACGCCGTACCACCGACGACCAGTTTTTGTTACACGACCGGTTTTGCGTTTAAAAAAAAAAAAAATTGTTTATATATATATATGTTTTGTTTTTACCGAATACTGTATATTATACTACGCGCACGTGTGTTTGGAACGTTCCGCGGAAATCGTTACGAAAAGACCTGCAAATGCAAAAACGGAGGGATCAAACGAAATCGTCGCCGTTTTATATAATACACGATATACATATATTTAGGCGAAATCCCAACACTTTCTTCGTTGCTCCCCGTTTTACGTATATTTAATATACGTTTTACGTATAATACATTACAATCATGGCGTGTAAATAGTTGAAAATCGCTAGAGAAAACGTAATATTTCTTCTCACAAATAATATATAACGTAGTGTTATACCCGTGTTCGGCGGTGAACGTTTCTCATTAGTTTTTCTCTATGCGCGCGCGTTTTTACGTGTAATTTTTCGAGTAGCGTTTTTTTTTTCTTTCCTAACGTGAAGAATTATCGAAGAAACGGGAAAATACGGCCTCCTCTCTTAACGTACCACAAATAATAATAATTATTATTGTTATTGTTATTATTGATGCGCTCCGCTTTCGGTAGTATTTATATTCCCTCTCCACCGAATACAGACTCGATAAGACCGTTTACGTTCCGCTCAGAATGTAAAAATACAAAACGCAAATAGACGCGCGTGTCGTCGTCGGCCGGCGGTAATCAATTCTCGTGTCTTATCGTCCGTGTGTCGTAATAATATATAATCGATAGTAGTAGTAGTAGTAATAGTAGTACGAGTAGTAGTAGTAGTAGTAATAGTATTAGATACGCGGAAACCGACAAGCCTTGTGTGATTACCTCAGTAAACCAAGAGGCCCATCGCGGTATCATCCCCTATTACGTTGTTTAATATTATTGGTCGTGTTTCTTCGGGCGGATGTTGTTTTTCGCGCGATCACGGCGACAAAGGCATTTTGTTGTACGTGTGCGCGCGAAAAAAACCCGAAGTTACGCACGGATCGGACGCACGCGCAAAGGTGACGAAAGGTCTCTCGATGAGGTCACGGACGACGAAACGTTTTGTCGGCCGGCCGATGATGTGTGTGTGTGTGTGTGGTGTACGCGTTTTACTATTTATTATTGTGTTATTTTCGTAAAACGGACTCTCCTCTTATCGAGAGTGTGCGGAAAAATCAGCTCTAAATACATTTTTTATTATACTCTAATCGTTTCTGTCGTACAAATTCTTGTCCGTTTTTATGCGCGACTTTGGTTTTTTTTTTTTTGTTACTCATTATTATTAGGCGTAAAAGAAAAAGTCTTGAAACAATAGTACATTGAAGCGAGAGGCGATTTTTTTCTTCTTCTTCTTCCACACAACGGGAACGTGTTAATTTTTTTTTTTTTTTTCACGTCGAAATTTATTTCGTTTTACTCTCGCCTTTTCGTATTTATTTAAATTATAAAACAAAGACTATTTCGTTATTATACTTTAAATATATATATATATATAAAAGAAATCTTCGATCTTTAGAGACATTTTTCTGTATTATTTTATTCATTTCATATTATATCCGAATGTCCGTGGTTCACGGTAAATCTCCGCCGGCACAATAACGTGTTTCTGACCCTTCTGTTTTTAACTCCTGGGTGTTATAATTTTCGAATAAGATGTTTCTCGGCAAACGCCCACGCCATTGATTATAGCAGCTGTACGATGAGAAATTTCAGCCCCGACCCGTCCAATGGTTGTCCCGAGCCCTGCGAGTCACGACGATACTCGTTTTATATTTGGATTTGATATACAAATAATAATAATAATAATCGATGTGCGGGGTACTAAATGTTCGCCCCGGTATTATTATTTGTATTTTCTTCTCGTCTGTTGCCGCGTTAAATCCGATGAAATAATTTTTTTTTAAATAAAACATAATATTTTATTTTATACCCCGGCCCAATATGGCGCGTACTCGGTCGGCCGATCCCGTAGCGGTGGAAGAAATATCGCGAGACGATTGTGTGTGTGTGTGTGAGAGAAAGACACGGGCGGGGTTGCGTCCGCCCAGCGGTTTTCAGTCTGTTGAATAGGACGGGGTCGGGTTAGGCGTAGCTTGGCGCGGACGCGACGTAAAGTCTGCGGTGGAAAAAGACGTTTTGTGTGTGTTTTCAAAACGGCAAACACACAATGGAGACGAATACGACAGATACGGTCACCGTCTCCCTCTCACTCTCTCTCTCTCTCTCATCTTTTATATTATTACACCGCGCGTGTGCGTGTATAATACCGGGGTATACGCGCGTCGTTATTTTATTATAACCTGTTGCTGCTGTTGCTCCGGGGACGCGGCCACAAAAGATTATAATATTATATAAATAAATAAAAAAAAAAAAAGGAGAAGAGAGAGAAAATATATATATATAATGTAAACGCGTCCGTATCGGCGGCGGGATTTCGGGTCGAGAGAAAAACTAAAAATTGCAGATGGTGAACGGCGGTGTGCTGCGCAGGGCTCGCGCAACAGGTGGTTAATTTGCGGAGCGGAGCAGCTGTTGTGTCGTCGTCGGCAATGGAAGAGGAGGAGGAGGAGGAGGAGAACGTTAAAAATGATTTTTTTTCTTCTTCTTTCTCTCGCTCCGAGACGACGGGGCCGCGTTTCCTGTTCGTACGCCGCAAAAACACGTACGCGACGACGACACACTTAATGCGGATCACCAGCGGCTTCTGCGCTCGTTTCTGCAGCTCTGCGTACGTTATATTATGCGTGACGTTCGTAAAAAGAAAAAATGGCAAAAAAAGAAACATTTTTTTTTTTTTTTTTTATTAAAAAAATTTCACTCTGAAATTATTGCGGCCGAGAAGCGAATTCAACCGCGTGTTCTCCTTCTAATCGCGGTGTACAACAGACGTCCCGTGCGGTAATATCCTCTCTCTCTCTTCCATTATATAGGACGAACAAGTCGAATACCAATTTTCGCGTATACGCTCTCCGTAGTGTTAACGCGCGAGTTTTGTGCAAAAAAAAAAAAAGTATACGTTTGATTGAATATAAATTTGCAATTAAATCTATATACACACATATAATATTACGTATATGTTTTCGTAGAAAACCGTCGTTTACGTTTTACACGAGATCTCTTTAATTGTCTATCGACGATATAATATATGTACGTTTTCCTCCGTCACCAGATAATTGTAAAATTTATTACGAACGGAAAGAAAAAAAGCTCGTTACACCGCATTGAGTTACTGTATTTTATACGATCAAATCGTTCGGATTCACGACCGATAATTCTGAAATCGTGTAATAAAATAATACAATGATGAACGAATGTCCCCGGTGCTATTCGAGCCGACGACAGATATCATGTTTTTCTATACTCTCCCAAGGATTTTCATTCTAAATGCCGCGGTGTGTTTAAAGTCTATACGCACATTATTTCCGTAGAAAAACGTTAACGGATCGATTGTGAAATGTTGTACACTCGAACGAATTATTTTTCCTACAATAATAATTCATATCTTACATCGTGTTTCTCAATTATATTAACTTATGTGTGTGTGTATTGTCGAAATCGTTTTTATTGGGAATAACGGATGGTCTCTATATTTCTCTCCGACGTTTTAAATTCCCCTCGATAATATTTTCACTTTAAGCGCGATAAAAAATGAATCGAAGAGCGAGAAAACGGCTAAAACGATAAAACACAATTTATTACGGTTGTATATGTACTACACCGCGCGTTCGTGGTGTTTACGTCGTGTTATCGAGCGCGCGTCACACTACAACAGACGTCAGAGAGACGACGAAAAATAAAAATGTGTGAAAAACTAAACCGATTGGTTTTTTTCTTTCTTCTATCCGTGTATAATATTATTTTACTATATATGATAAAACTGTTTCACTGTCAACTATATGTGTGTATAGGAAAAAAACGCCGTATAGGAAAACGAAGATTAACGCCGCCGCGATATTATAGTTTTTTTTTCTCTCTCTTATGAATAAACCCGTACCAGTTAATAATCGCGTGTGTAAATAATAATGCGTGAGATTCTATTTCTATTTAACGTTTTCCCCTCTCTTGTCGTACTCCTCTCGACATCGTCGAACGAATTCGTTATTTTAATTTTTTTACGTTTACAAAAAAGAACTTCGACAAGTCGTACGCGCGCGTGTACGCGAACGCATCACTAAACAAACCTCGTACTACAACAACGCGGGCATTTCTCCTCCTTTAATCTCTCTCTCTCTATATATATATATATATATATATATGTATATATACGACTATTATATGTATATGTATTGTAATATATAGATAATATTTTTTATATATATATATATTATTGTTATTATACGTATTATTTTAGAGCGACACGTTGTATAATTATCGGTTTATCGGAGGAGAGAGAAAAAAAGGCCGCACGGATAAGCCTGCGAAATAGAGTCGGCCACACGCTCGTCTATATTATATACGAGTAAAATAATAATAATAATAATAATAATAATAATAATAAAGTATGAGTGTACGACCGTTGTACAAGGAATAGAAAAAAAAATAATTTTCAAAAAGAAAAAAAATCTTTCGATTTCGGACTCGTGAAGAAGGGGGGGGGAGGAAGAAAAAATTGTAATGACTAATAATTTTACAATATTTTACAGCGAAAGACGAAATTCAATTTTGCAACGAACAGAAAGAAAAAACGTTTTCTCTTGCTAATCTTCCAGTATATGTTGACAAAATAACTACCGGGATATAATCGAAAACACGTGTCAAATAAATTATACCATTCGAGCGCACGGTTTTCTACGTGAAAATTCTATTTTTTATTTACGAATTAAAGTTTCTCGTTGTAGGAGAGGACTGAACAATCGAGGCGTGCAACTGCAAAAAATAAATAATATAATATGTAAAAAAAAAAAATGTTTATCGTTGTTATATTTAACGACGGAATTTTGTATCAATAATTTTTTCCTGGTCGTATTATAAATCGGTTAATCGATAATGTTCCTTAAAGTTTTCACGTTATGCGTATTCGAAATGTGCGCATAGGTTACAAAATTGCTGATTATTATTGTAGTAAATATACTAATTATGTATGACGCGATATATTATTATTTAATAATTTATTACAAAGTTATTATAATAATAATCGGTTAATGTTAAATTCATAAAGGTATACGTAGTATACCGTACATATACGTCTTATAACTTATAATTAAACACCAAATACACTTAAATATATAAATTTAAGTATATATATATATATATATAAACGCATTTAATAATACCTACAAATCATTTATATATTATTTATTGGCCAACGGTTTCCAATTACAGTGTATAATAATAATATTGTGTAACGCACTGTTGTTGCAACAGTGACGACGACGAATCGTATTCGTTTACGGATTTTTAAAACGAATTAATTTTCTTATAATATTTATTAATATAATTATGATAAAAAAAAAGAAAAAACACGAGAAATAAAATAATAGTAGTAGTAATACGCGAGTTGTTATTATTACGTGTTATCATCGGGTTAGGTTGTATAGTATAAAGGTGTTTTATTATATTATGATTATTATTATTATTATTATATAATATATACAAATTTGTTGCGCGCTTTAAATAAAACGACCATAAAAACGTGTTATTATAATAATTAAAAACAGAGTATGTATTATATACGTATATAATCTACGCGGCACGCGTATATGCGATTTAGAACAATAAACATATTATAATGATAATTATTATTATTTTATATATTATATTGTATAAACGAGGTGAATAAGAATAACCGTATTTAGACACGCTGTATTATAATTATTATTTTACAGTTTTTACATTCGACGTGGCTAACCAAAAATTTATTTTTGTTCTTTTTATTTCTTTGTGGCCATAATAATAATAATAATAATAATTAATAATACGTTTAGGGAAACTCGATTGATAGACCGCGTCTAGTGAAAGTTCGGATAACTGGAATTTTTTTTTCTTTTTTAACCTAACGACGAATATACATTTTATATTTATAGTATTGTTTAAAATTGTACGTACGCACGGATGATAAAATGTTTAAAAAATATTATACAAAAATAAAATGCATATTCGTTAGGTTATAATCGTACGTACATACACTTTTTTTTATTTATTTGATTCGTTAAATTTCATTTAGTTCATCAAACTTATTTATGGATGTTTTTTTCTTTCCATTTTCTCGTTGTTGACTTTTAAATAATAAAACGTTCGGATAACCGACCGCAGTTCTACTGTATAGTAATATTACAGTAAAAAATTACATACAAAAATGTTTAAAAATGTCGTATTTATTCGATGATGATGATGATAATACCGTTTGTGTATTTCAGATCACGCGAGAAATACAAAATCCGCATCGGATCATCACCATTATCACCACAATCAGCAACAGCAACAACACCACAACAGCTATTACCACCATCAACAGCAAAAGAACAACAGTTTCAATCAACCGGACGACGAAAGGAATTAACCGCGGCGAAAAAACAACAATATAACGACAATTGACAAAAGAAAAAAAATTTATAATAATAATATTTTATATATTTTACGTAAATTGTACCTAAAATCGCAACGATCTCTAAAAAGCCCTCTCACTCGACTGTATAAGTTTAGGAAAAAAAACTATATTATTGTTGTTGATGTTGTCCTCTCCGCAGTCTTCTACATCTATCCGTATCTATAATTTCGTATCGTAATCCTAAGATTCTTTCTATTTTTTTTTTTTTTATTTTGGGAAAAAAAATTATTGGGTTATATATATATATATTATGTAACATATGCAATTTATATGGTAATTTTTCATTTTATTACTATTAATTATTTTTCTTTTTTAAGTCTCCGTCGTCGCAGTAACTATATATATATATTACGGTACGACTAATATAAAAAAAAAATGTATTAGAATTTACATTATTGGAAACATATAATCAGACACGTAATATTCTATTCACACGCGCGCGCTTAAGCCACCAAAATTAAGCGTTACGACGAACCGGGTGCCCAGCGAATAATCGTTTTATATATATATATATTTTTTTTTTATTTTTTATTTTACAACTTTTACTATAATCAGAGGAATTCTTAATACAGTTCTTCTCGGAGGAATAATTTAATGTGTATGTGTGTGTGTATTCATATTATCGCGCGTTTTCTATAAAATTATAATATTAATAATTATTTATTATTTACTGTGATGGCGCCGTCGCATCGTGTGTGAACTCTCTTATCTCCAGATAGTTGAGGTCAATGAGAAAAAATATTTATACCTAATAAACAACGATCCTCTACTGCTACTGCCGCTGCTGCTGCTGCTGCGGCTGGCCCGAATATAATAATTACTATATTCGAATTACTGTAAAAAAAAATAATAATAATAATCGCTGGTATGTAATTCATTTGCTGCTTCATTTTTATACTGCACCGTTGCTGTTATAGGCGAAAAATTCGGAGAAATTTCGTAATTTTATTATTTTATATATGTATTTATAAAATCAGTATAATTTTTTTTTCTTCCAAACACATTTATTATGTCGTTAAAAATTCCTTCTCCGTCTCTCCTCCTGATCCCCGTCACTCGCTCACCAGATACTCAATAACGGCTTTATTAATACACTTTATTATATTATTATATTATATATATTATAATATAGCCGTGTAGAAAAAAAAGAAATAATATGCAATATGAATGCTAGTCCAATTTGTTACGATGAGAAAAAGAAAAAGAGATATTTACGTGTTATTTTACTAGTAGTTTATATATATTATTTAATTATTATTATTATTATATATTAATAGTAGAATTATTCCGCGAGTAACAAAAATTTACGTATTACAAACGCGTGTAGTACAGTAATATTTTGTATTAACCATATACTTATAATATTGTTATTATTATTGTAATATATATATATATATATATATTAAAAAGCGTATTTAGATATTGTATGAAAATCGGTGGTATGTCGTGTAAATTTTAAATATATATATATATATATATCGTATAGAAATTGTATAATCTGCGCGTAGAAAAAGAAAGAGCCGGTGTTTGACGACAAAATGCGTTTTATATTTATATATAATAAAAGAAAGAAAAAAATTCCTAATGTTTTTTTTTTTTATTATTATTATTATTATTATTAAATTAATCCATCCGAACCGCGTCGTGTTCGGTTACTACAGCGTGTTTGCCTCCGCGTTTCCTCTCGTTCTTTTCCCAAAAAAATTATTTTGTCGGTCTGTGTTCGTGCAGCAACGACCGTGAGACTGCACGAGGACTAGTCCAACGCGGCGATTAGTCGCTTCGCGTTTGTCAACCAAAAAAAAAAGTAGGAAGTGTACGTATATTACCACACTAACTGGATGGCAGCGTTTGTAGTACGTGCACGACGTTTGTACGGTGCGGCGCGGGCAGGACGCGCGTTTACTTTCGACTCTTCGAAAGTAAGAAAAAAAAAAAAAACGCCGCACCTTCACGCCGCGTCGCAGTGTTTTCTTCTTCTTCATTTTTTTTTTCTCAATCCCCTTTTTGGAGGAAGTACAATATCGTGCTGTGTGTGTGCTATGTACGTATAATACAAAAACACACACGTGCAGTGCACGTTTCGTGAAAATATAATAACGCCGAATGAATAAACGCGAGTAGTGGAAAAAGCGTATAAGTAAACCACCGTAAAAGAGAACCGAGCGACGACAATGGGTGGTGGTTGTACACACACACACACGCTTATAATACAACTCGGGGAGATGACATGACGTCCGCATCCGGTCGTACGCGCGCGCGCGCCAGTTGTAATACGACTGCGTACAGTGTGTGTGTGTGTCGTACACACACCCATCGTCATCGTCTATAAGTCACACGGTATGGTGTGTGTGTGTGTGTCTCGTGTGTAGGTAACGCGTTCGAGTATCCGGTTTTGCGGTCCACCGCGAAAATAAATCTCTTCCACGACATCCCCCTCATCCGCGGGGGTCGTTGTCGTTTTATTATTATCAGAAAATATAAAATAACGTCTAATTATTATTATTATTATTATAACACGGCACCGGAGTAGTCGAAAAACAAAACGTTTTTCGAAACTGTCATTCGGCGCAGACACGTAAAAACGGAAGAAGAAGGAATAGTCGACGATTATTACTTTTGTTAGGGTTAATATAAAAAATTCAGAACGATATTCGGTGCGATTTTTTGAGATTTTTTTTTTTTTTAGTCGAAGTACATTTTCAATCCTAAAAAACGAAACTCGCCCGTTTTTATTTAACGTCTAATAATTGCTACGAACAATCGAAAATCGTAAGAAATTTTATTTATTTTTTTTGGAGGGGGGGAAGGGGTTGTTGTTTTGAATTACGCAAGTAAACTACTGAGAAAATCGACGGATTTTAACGCTGCGATGGCGAATCATCATCGCATAATATGTACGAGCTAGCAACGGTGACTATCCGGCTAATATATATATATTTTTTTTTATTTCAATATTTATAAATGACAGTACTTACCGCACGAATGCTGTCGGATCAAGAGAGAAGAAATCGAGAAAGCGTGTATAACTTGCGAGCCGAACACGATCGCAACAGTTCAGTCAGACGGCCTTCACGATAACTCGACGATTAGCACACGCACTGCTCTCGTTTACAGAACAGAAAGGATTAAACGACGATGCACCTGGTTTTGTTGGATAAACCGGGAAATATATTATAGTTACGCAAAGCGTTGTTTTAAATTTGTTTTCCTAAAAATGATTTTTATTTCTCGCAAATACATAGCGACGGCTAATATTTTCGTATTTACATCATATAAGCGCAATGGATCCGACCATAATACATTGTTAGGTATCGATAAAATTGAAAATTTCATATGAATATTACAACGAAGGGCCGAAAACCCGACGAACGTAACGCGAATATTTCCTTGGATACGTCTGAGCAGGTTAAGCATGGTCGAGTCGCAATTAACCGCGTTCGGTTAGATTACTCGCAAGGCCTCTTCTATTTTTTCCCAAAACGGAACGTTGCTGACTACTATATAGATATCCACGCGTTTATTTTTTACATATATAATTGCATCGCACAAAACAAAAAAAACGTAAAAATTTAAAAACGATATAAAGCATATCATCGATTTCTGGACAAAGCACGTTTCACTCGGTGTTCGAACCCGTTCCGCAGTGTCAATTATTTATGCTGAACTAGTGTGAGTTGGTTTTATAAAGAGATTTAAAGACGTAAAACAAGATTAACAGTATAAATTATGCGATCGTTCACATACTGCAATAATCGTTTACGAATAAATTTACTATTACTTTTGATTGTAACTTTGTATTACGTTGCAGATCGATGAGTGTGGGAATCGAAATAGTTCACGAGTTGATAAAACGTTTCAGTCTTTTGGAACGCAAATGTTCACACGATTTTACTGGCCGGTACTTACTTAGCTTTATTAACGCCTTTATGGAAATGTCGTCGCGTATACGCGACAGGCGTTCGTTCGACGTGCCAAACTAATCTAACCGCGGACGTAGATCGATAATTATTATTTTCATCTTAAATCAAAGCGTATTTATAAAAAATGGAAAAACGATACTCATGAAAATCACTTACCTAGAACGTTTTGTTGAACCAGGGAACCGTTAATTGGTAATCTGCGAATATATGTAACCAACGTAGTAAACCGCAAGATCGTTTAGGACCTTTCGAGTATTTTTTTTCACGAAATTTTTTTTGAAAAGCTTTTGTGTCGACGTGAAAATCGTCTTTTTTCTATTTCGAACATCGTGCGTACGGCGTTGAAATAATAATACGCGTATACACAACAATTTAATATTTAATACAAAATAGTAAAAACAATATAAAAAATAAATAATGCGTAAAAGAAATAGAAAAATGAAAACTATAAATTATAGGCTACTCGTAAATAATGATTTAATATTATTAAATTGTATTACCTTATATGGCTTGTGCGCGTTATGTGCATTACATAAATAATTATACTAATAAATTCGATTATTAATTAATGCGCACGTTGAAGTAGGTGTACATATAAGTTTATTTTGAAATCAGCAATTTATTTTGAATTTCTTTTCCTAAACATAAAATAAAATTATTATTCCAATATATATTTTTACCGCATTCAGTTATTTCAAACATTTTAAATTTTATTTCGGTATTAATTTATACACTTTTGTATAAGTAACCTTGTACAAGATTTATTAATATTATAATATTTATAAATATTATAATCGATTGAAATAGAATCCACGGAATTGAATTTCAATTAAATTAATAATTCTAACGATTATTATTATTAATATACGGATGACGACTAAAATAAGAAATTTAAATTCATTCGTCTTGGCCGTGATATTATTTAAATGAAATATTTTATTAAATACATAGGCATATATTATCTTATTCTGTATTGCGCTTTTTATTTTATAGAACAGTGACTTAAATATATATATATATACACTACTACATTATAATTACAATAGAAAAAAAAACTATATAATAAAATTACACGAAATCAAAAATGTACTTATTATAATATATATATATATATATTTACAATCGTGCACAAATAAACATTATTCTAATGTAAAAATGATAGTTTTACGTACAACTTTAATTTTATACACCTAATAAGTAATTATTGAAGAACTGTTTACCGATTGTACAGTATTTACAATTTATTATTTGTATGTAATATTATTATGTGTTTAGTGTATTTGAATTGGAAACATTTGGCACAAAACTCGCACAGTGTTACGCAATAAGAAACGGTTTTGTTGTTTAGAACGTCTTTTATTTCTTTGCATTTAAAAACAAAATTATTGCGTTTGACGACGAATCGTTTTTTTTTTTTTTGTTGTATTTCAAGGAGTAACACGATGGCAATTCACGTACATAGCTGCGCGTTACCTATACACCGTTGAAATTGTACAATATTACGGAAAATGTTTACAATTGATATTTTCGCATTATTAAATTTACAAAACGACCTAATCGAAAAAGAGTACATGTAGCGCGTTTTAAACGATTATTACGCGTCGAAAATCAATAAAGGATAAAACTTTTATACGATATTTATGTGAATTCAGAGATCATAAATTTTTGAATTTGAATTGAAGAATTTTATATATATTATACATACGACGATTTTCCCTCCAAGTACCTAATTTTGTTTTCGCGCGTGTGGAAAATAGTTTTACATTTTTTTTTCTTTTGCGCGTAAATTATACACGAATTATTATTAAACCCTTTTATTATTTTCCCTGCGTGTACAATATTACAAAATGACTGGTTTTTTTTTTTTGTGTGTGTAATATCCAGCAATAATTTGTCTGAAAATCGCTGTGAGAATTTAAAATAAAAAAAATTACGCATATAAATGTTTCCGAGAACCAAAAGCAAGAGGAAAAAAACGATTTAATTACGTCCAGAAGCGGAAAACAAACATTGTAGTCCTAATAGAAAAAAATTCGATTACGTATATTTTTATATTAATATCTTCGGAAATCCGCAGAACACGCGTATTGTGATACGATAATTGTAAAATTTATGTAATCATTAATAATTATTAAAACTTTTTTTTTTAATTACGTCGTATATTCGGAGGGAAAATAAACATACGCTTAAAAAAAAAAAAAATCTAGTAACTATCATTAATAGCGGTATTTGCCAATCGTATTTCTACCGGAGTTTTCAATTAATTTTATTACAGATTTCGTCCGTTTCAAATCGATATATAGAATAGTGTATACGTAAAAGAGCGCTGGTCCATAAGCGTATTGGAGAGGATTATTTTTAACGGACTCGTCCGCAATAGATATCCAGAAAAATTCGATAATTCGATATGTTTGCCACCGCTGCATATTCTCCCGATCTCTGCTGTATACCTCCCGCCGACCTTATTTATTTATGGTGGTTTTCTTTTCTCGTTCAAAGTGTTTGTTTTTTTTTTTTTTTAGTGGGATATAGTGTCGGTCTCGTACTCCATCCATTTGTCCGGGGCAAATTTTCACAGAGCCCTAGCGGTTTATGGGCCCTTCATCAAATAGAAAATTTGAATTTAAATATTTTCACATGAAAAACAATGGAAAATTACAAAGCAAAATCGTATTTATACGCAGGAGAAGAGAAATACGAAATTAATATTAAAAATTACAACGGAATTTTTTACAAAAATTGCACCCGGAGTATTTCTCTGCCATTGCATGAAATCAAACTTCGAATTCTGACTCGATTTAATTCACATTATGTAGCAGAATAAAATACGGTTTATTACATACCAAGTAATATATAATACTCGCACACGTAAACGTGCGGTGTATTTTCTAAGCCGAATAAAACGAAATTTATACGTTCTCGGTTAATCGGATACGCGTCTTGTCAGCAGTCTATATGATATTAATTCAGTTAATTAACAACAAATACTAAAAATAATTGACGAGTTTGGGGTGTTCGAACGAAGAATTAAAAGACTATATACAATTTTTTTTTCTTTTTTTTTACATAAAAATATATCCTAACAAATTCTTCACGAGTATATTATTGCCCGCGGTTAATATTAAGTTTCGCGCACACGTGAAAAAGGCAGTATTTCAAAAACGTAATTCTTTAGAGTATTTCGATAAATAAATCGTCTAATGATTACGTTAAGCGGTTTGTTTTCCATTCTCCACTCATATAATGTCCATGACCAATTTACGAGAAATGTTACATGAATTTTTGTACACAATTAAATTTTATACAATATTATATCGTAATATATGCGCACGAAAACTGGTCCGGTGCGAGACGACCGGTCCAATGGAAAAATGATTTCTTTTACGTTGTCGTGAAATAAAAAAATGCGTGGGAGAGCATCCGTGGAGAATTTTTATTCGGGTGCTCCCGGACCACAGAACCGACGTCATAGACCGGCACAGCGCGTTGCTCAGGTTAACCGCGTTTATTATTTACGTCAAAATCCCATTCTCTCAACTACGATATATTATTCGAGTTCGTCGACGCGACGATATTAAATTTTACGCAAAAGGAAAAGAAAATTTTATTACGATTTGTGGCAGCGTCTAAGGGTTTGGAAAACGAAAGCGCTCGTATGTATCATCTCTTCGAGCCGCGCGTCACGTGTCACGGCCGTATTACAATATTAGGCGAGAGGCGTGTTTTATTTTTTGACGATAAAATGATACGAAAAAAAAAGAAAAACCAGGATGGGAAAAAGTTTCTAAAGCGTACCGACGATAAAAAGATTCCAATCGATTCGTGTGCGCGTTTGTTTTTTTCTTTTTTTACGCTGAAAATATCGAAAATATACAAATTCGATTTCACTACTTCTATACACACATCATATTATGCGACCGTTTCTGAACCATTTAATAATAATAATAATAATAGTAAATACACGATTAAAACGTTCGGTCCAATCGGTTTATATGTATATAAAGAGAAAAATTATAATAATTCGGACGAAAAGTAAATGGTTTATTTTAGTTATTCCAGTTATTACCGTACGAGACAATCGAAACCGCATTGTGTTTATACATAGAGATAAATACAAGTGTAGTGCTTGGATTGAACGACGGAGTATACTCTCTTTCTTTTTTTCCTCTCTCACAAAAGCCGTTTTGATTATTTTTTCGAAAAAGAGAGAAATTCGAACGAAATCGTATTCGACGCGTATTCGGTAACGGAGCGAAAATGTTATTAATTATTATTGTCGTTTTATATTTTGTAGATTTTTTTTTATTTTTTATGCGAAACAAATTAAATCTCGTAATACGTTTTAATTCCCGAAGTTGTATTTTGATTATATTTCAATTCATTCGCGCACGCGTTATTTCGTTAGAAAATAACTTTTAAACTGCGATGTACTTCCAAGTGGGATAATTGCAGGACGTAAAGAACACCGTTCTGTTGAACTATACTTGTACGATGATTTAAATAATCGGCGTAAAAAATTTTTCCTTTTTTTTTTTTTTTTTTAATAACGAATATATTTCGTAGGCTTTTTTTCTTTTTTCTTTTTTTTTTGAAATACGCGATTTATCGAAACGACGTGCGTCGGCGCGTTTCCAGTCTTTTGCTGCCCGTTTATACATCAATTTTTACCGATTCGCAATTTGTACCTATTGAAACAATTGTCTGAGACGGGTGGGGTCACAGCGAAAAACCGTACACGAAATGTACTGCACCCTACTGTGTACCGCGCGTGCATGTACCCCGGTGACAAATAGGGGGAAAACAAATTATAATAATGTATAACGTGCGTCGACGGCTCGGGATCGATCGCCGCCGTCAGTACGGGACGACTGCGTGCAGAGTACCCGTGTGTGAGTGGGAGTGGAAAACGGCGGCGACGAACAATCGACGAGGGGTTCGGCCGTGTGTGTATAAAAATATGAGTCACCGGGATGAGTCAGCAGCAGCAGCAGCAGTGTGCGCCGCGGGGAATTTGTCCAGTTCCTTTCGTATGGCCTTGATGAGCGGCACGGCGGGGTCCCGGGGCGACAGGCTGGCGTCCGAGCTGACGAATTCGGCGCGCGGGTTCGGCCGGTGGAACGGGCCGGCGCTCAGCGGCCGTGGCAACACGAACATGGACTGGTCCGATCCGGCCCACGCCTCGCCCGGCGACAAGGCCCAGCACGAGCTGACGGCCGTGGCCGACGCCGCGGCGAGGTCGTCGTCACCGCCGCCCGAGTCGGCCGAAGTCTTCGGTCGGGCGGACGGACGGCCGCCGGAAGTGGCGGAAGACCTGTTTGCAAAACACGAAACGCGCGCGTAAATAGGTCTGCACGCGGAGGTTTTTTTTTTTTTTTTAAGGGGCCCTTAGGTTTTCCCTAACACATATCGGACGTCGCGCGTAAAACTATATATATTATTTTTAAATTCGCAAATAATCACAAAAACTAATATTACGAAAAAAAATAAATAAAAAGTAAATGCATTCGAAAAAATCGGTATAAGTAAGACGGCGATCGGTTCCCTTGTAATTTCGAGAAGAACGAGGAACGAAAAACAGCAGCCGGGCGAATTTTTTATTTATAAAAAACTCGTCACGGACGACGAAGTTAGGTTTCTAGTACGTTTCACAAAACGTTTTGGTGTGACCTACGCGAAAAACTATTGGAAATTGATTTGTTTGAAACTGTTCGTTATTCGTAAAAAAAAAAAAAAAAATTATTATTATTGAAAACGAATAATTTTTTTCGCGTTATTATATAAAAAAAAAATATAACAAAATCGGCTTTATATATCTGTTCGTCAGCTGTGATCCGGGTTTAAAAACGAAAAATTTTTGATTTTCCACCATTAAAATTATTAATTTCCTGACCGTTCTCTGTGAAAACGGATCGACGCGCGGATGATAAGCAGTGATGTGATATATAACCGAGTGCGCGAATGGAAAACTGTTCGTTTTTGAAAACGGAAAATGACTTTTTCATTTTTCTCACTTTTTTTTTTTAATTTTAATACCTCGGAAAATCAGATATCGACGTTTCTTTTTCATGTTAATTTTGTACGATTCGTTTTGTGTGCATTTGCGGCGAAAAGTAAAATTTATAACGTGTGAAAACTCAATTAGTAGACTCGAGTTTTTTATCGGTTAACCACGGCGTACGGATCTGACATTTAACGATCGTCGAGAAACATAAAAACGCGGTAAACAAGTTGTTACGATTAGCTTCTTCTTTTTTATATATATATATATATATATATACATTACGCCAATTAACTACGTGTACGTTTAAATTAAAACTAAACATCGCGTGTGTTATGATAATTATGAGAAGAAAAAAATAAATAGAATTTAAACGTATTCTCGTTGGAATAGAATATCAATTCGAGTTGAAATCCTCCTCAGTATCACAAATATTATCGTTTTTTTCGACGACGCGGGTAACCTATCTCATGTATTTATTAACATTTTTTTCTTCTTTTCTTACTCGTATATATATATATATAAAAAAAAAGTGTGTTGTTATACTGCAGATTGAACGTGACCTAAATGCAGATGTAATTTCGATTTTATTCCACGCATTATTTATTTACTCATAAATCATTGTTGTTTTACGTTTGGGCGCAATAGCCGTCTATATCAGTGGTTCTCAGCATTTTTTTGTACGACGAAACCGCAATTTAAATCCATAAAAACGACGACACGCTTAACGGACATACGAATAAACGGTGACAATTACAAGCCTATGTGAGTTATTGCATTTTACGCGTTACCGTTTTATTAAGAACGAATATTATAAATTTGCGCAATTGAAATTCAAACAGTTTTAGTTAGGTGTTTAAATCGGGGAAAAAAATTATTAATTTATAAGAGTAAAATCGGTGCGATACGTTGAAGGGTCACGGGTATAGAGTAATGAACAATTTTTTTTTCCACACACCGGTTGAGAACCACTGATATATATATTGTAGAAACGGCTTGTGTGGCGCACAAGACATTTTAAGAAACGTTTAATGGCGAAAGCATTTTCGGTGACTCGAAATACAGACCGTCAATCCTAGAACAAAGGCAGACATTGTATACTGATTGTCTATGAAATGTCTGTGCATAGAATGATTTAAATAACTAAAACCATACTCACTTTTTTTTTCGCCATTAATACGGCGGGGAATATTTATGTTCGTTTTTTTTTCTTATTTTATAAATGTATTTTAGACGGGCAATCGAGCGTTTTGAAACACGAAAGAATAATTTGTTTTCTCAATGATCAGACCTGGCCTCGAGCCGAATCTCCCGGGCCGCTCAAAAAAAAGAAAAAGAAACGCGGACACGACGTAGTAATCAACGCGTATTTGAATTATAGTTCTTCAGAGGCTGCAGGACACTGATTTGTCCACTGAATAATAACATTCACCGTTCGATCTGCTCGTTTAACGCGTGCGGTCCACAAATTCTTCGGTGGTGCTGAACGTACCGACCGGATTCGCGGCGCGCGCGATAAAAGGAAAATGCGTTATTTTGCGAACGTTTTGCAATACGTACAGCGGAATAATTTTTCAATGACTCTTAGCGCGACGAAACTCGTTTGTACGAAGAAAATAAAAAAAGTTGGAACGAGAAAATACGTTATTATTGAAACCGCGAAAACCGTATAGTGATAAAAATACGATATTTCAAACGCGCTTTATTTTTTTTTTTCGAGAGAGAGAGAGCGAGGGGAACGTATAATGGTTCCGGGAAAAAGTTTTGATTTCCTTTCTGTTTTTTGAAATGAACAAGTGTGTTTAATAAGAGACGGCCGCCGATCGATCTCACCTGAACGGTGCGGATTTCGACCGTTGCTCGTCGTCGTTGCTGTGCGCGGGCGACGACGGGCCGCTTATTTTGTCGCTGTGCAAACTGGAATCCCGACTGCCGAACAACGTGAACGCGTCGTCGAGAAGTCGATGGAATTTTTGTCGCATTTTCGTCACGTTCGCGTCCGCCGCGTCGAAACTCGTACACGAATCGTTGTCGTCCGCGCCGTCGTCTGCACCGCCGACGGAATTTTCATCGTTTTCGAACGGAACCGACAAAAAAAAAAAAATAATCCACTCGTCATTTATTACGCTAACGTTCGTTTCCTCCCGCGCCCCCGTCAAATACACACCACCGGCCGCCGCGCTTTTTATTCTCATCCGTTTACAGTGCAAGTCCCACACGATCGGCCCGACCACCCCGGGGTCGTGCGCGCCGCCGACGCTTTCGTGTCTGGACAACGGGCGCATGTCTTTCGTTTCGTTCGCATTCGATTCGTCCAGCACGTCCGTCAACGGCCCCGGTATTGAACTCCTATAGACACGGGGACGTGAAAACACGTGTGAGCGACAATCGACCGAAGACGTCGTATTACGATCAATCCGTACGAGAAAACGGCCGGGGGGCGTTAGGTACGGTGTCAGATGTTTCAATGAGATTTTCCCGAAATCTCTCGGAACAAGAGTAGTACGCGGGAATCGTATCAGAAAACTTTGGGGGGAAGGGGGTCACGCCACGATCGATTTTCGTCCGTTTTTCAACTGTCCACACCACACGCTCATCGCCGGTAAACAACGCGTGACCGACGACGGATTCGATCTGTTGCGCTGCTGCTGTCCCCATCGACTTCCAAGAAAACTAATTGCAATTTCGCGTTTCACGGGCGGCGGCAGATGAAATTTCATTGCACGCGTTGTTACGGCGACAATTATTAGAAAATAATATTGAACGAAAACGGTCGGAGCAACCTGGCACGTTATTGTGTACGAGAATAATACGTGGGGCGAATCGTCGTAACACGTCGGACGTCGATTTTGAGACGGCCCTCGTGACGTCGACAAATGCCATATAGAATATCCGAGCACCGCGTGGTACGATAATAACGTTTGAATTGCATTTTGAACGTTTTGTTTTTAGTAAAAAACCGAAACTCCGCTCTCCGCCCGATTCAACAACAGTCGTATAATATATGAGCGGTGAATCAAATTTGATAATCTCTCTCGACGGGTATTTATGTTTTTTTTTTTTTTCCGCGCGTATAATACATTAATCGAAACTTTTATTCGTTTCAATAATGGATTATTGATTTTTTTTCTTGTTTCATCATCAACCGATCGTGATCGTGCGATAATGTTACGTGAAGTCCGTGTTTATTCGTCGTCGGAATATTTTTCATTTTTTTTTTTTTTAAATAATAATAAATTACGCGCGTACGCAACGACGTCGTAGTATATAAATTATTCGTTACCTCCCTCCCACACGCCGCTAGTGAAATAAAATAATAAATCGTTGTTAAATTACGATTATTATTGCTGCGTAATCCGTCCATAAGGGTAACGGGGCGCGCGTTCAACGTACTATTCCCGGATAGATCATCATCCCCCGGCGGGATACCACGGGCTACAGGATCGTGTATCCTGCAACTGTTTATTATTATTAATATTATTATACGTATATAACGTATCGGATGACGATAATAATAATAATAATAATTGTTATAGAGAGAAAAATAATAAACGATACATTTTCGCGTTTATTATAATGAGTATATATAAACCGGTATAGAAAATATACCGGGGATGGGGTTTTTTTCTATAAACGAATCGTTTTCTCCGCGAGTTTTGTTCTCGACTTACTAACTTTTGAAACGTGTTGACCGCCTGCATGGTCAGCAAAGAACTGGACGTTTTGTTTCTGTTCCTCGGTTTCGGTTCGGGCGTTCGGATAACGTCGTCGTCGTCGTCGTTATCCGCGTCCGCGGTAGACGCGCCGCAGACTTCGGTTCCGTGCGCCTGCAGGCGGGAAAAAAACACCGCGGGCGAGAAAAAAAAAAGAACGTTTATTTTTATACGAACATAAAACAATAATAATAATAATATGAAAATCACTTCTCGATTATTAGCATCGGCGGCAGTTGTACGTCGTTGACGGAACGCCATATCGTCGTTGTCGGCGACGGAGCTGACGCCGTTCTTTTTCCGTTTTTTTTCGCGAGCTATCGCAACGGCCGTCACGAGTACGACCAGGACGACGAGCAGAACGATCGCAGTGCCTACGACGGCGGACATCCAAACGTCGCGGACGTTGTGCGACACCGCGTGCGGCGAGTGTAACGCGTCGACGAGATAAGCTTTTTTTTTAAAAAAATAAAAAAAATAGAGAAAATTCCGCGGTTTTTTTCCCCCGTTTGTCTCTCAATGAACGACGACGGTTATAACGAGGAGATTACTCACGGCGAGCTTTCGTTTTCACGGCGCGTCCGAGATGGTTGGCAGCTTCCCGCGTCGTCACCAGGCTCATGTCGCGCACGGCCGCGGCCGCGAGCACGGGACGATCGTTTACCGTGACGAAATACACCAAATCCAGTCCGTTCAACACGGACAGAACGTGCACGTCGACTTTACTACTGGCGGCGGCGGCGGCGTCGGGCTTCGAAAATATTCCGTTCGCCCCGGTCCGGTTCGCGTCCGGTCCGACGTGTAGCCGCGACGATTGACGTCTGCAAAAAAACGCGCGTTTATACGCGTCCTCGTACGGTGGGTGGTGTAACGCCGGGCGCGCGCTTACACCTAGCTGCACTCGTACGCCATATTTCCACACACACACACTCTGTGTATATTCACGTTATTATGGTTTTATTGATCAAACGCGTTCGCTTCGTTACGATATATTTGTCACACATTCGGCCTGCAGGTGTCGCGGCGATATCGGCGTGATGATCTCGTAGTTCGCATAGGGGGGGGGGGGTGTTAACAAAATCGTTGAATCCATATAGGGGTGAACGCAGGCAGGCAGGGGTGGTTTTCGAACGCCCATCCCGAGAAAATTGTCCGAGAAAATTTCACAGTCCATTCGAAAGTATACGCGAGTGTACGTATATAAATCGTTGTAATAACACAACGTACATGATATTATTATGTGCGTGTACGTAAATACATAATAGCTAATCAAGGGGACTGAGTGCGGATTATTTCCTCTCTTCGTCTTACGCGCGCGAAACGCGGGCAAAACAGACGTTTCCGACGTATACGATTCAGTGATGCGGACGAGAAATTTGGTAAAACGGATTTGAACTTTCCCGCGTTTTTTAATTTTGTCTCATAAGTCTTTAAAAAAAAAAAAAAATCAATCGAACAATTTGAAAATAAAAAAAAAATTGCCCAATTATCGACTCTTAAAGGTTTCGAGATTAAAAAAAAAAAAAAAATGAAAAGAGTCCTTTTGCGTTAAAATTCACGACGAATTCAAATCTGTTTTCGAATTTCCTATTTTCACCACTAGATCGATCCTCGGTACGTCTGAAGTAGAAAAAGTCCATTTTACCGTGTTTCGTGTGTGCGTAAGACGAAGAAAGAAAACGCCCGTTTTCAATCCCCTTAAGTATGAAATTTGTGAACATTTTACGTTTTTTCAAAACCCTCCTCTCCTCCTCTTACAAGATTTTTCCTTGCGTTGTTCGCCACTGGTTGAATCAAACGATTTTTTTTGTTTTCTACATCGTGTATGAATATAGACCTATAAGGGCTTGAAGGAGTTTGCATCGTTCGAAACGTAGCCTATTAGTGATATGGAAATTCGTTTCGTCAGTGCGTATTTTGTTGCGTTTCGAATTTTAACAGCGTATTTCGCTAAATTAAAATGTTTAATTTATTTTTGAAATCGCACGTTAAAAGAAAAAAAATTATATAATAATAAAAAAAATACAATAATAATTGCTTATGGTTTTAATTTTATTAATATACATTTTTTAACAATATGAATTAATAAATTTTTCGTTATTATTCATTAATGTATTAATCTAGTGTATGGACACCACCATATCGTCACTTAAATGTTTTCGGTTTTGCATATTTTAAATGGCATATTTAGTGATTTTTTTTACAGCATAAACCCATGCATATTTTAAGATTTTTTTAAGGCAAAACGTCCTTAGTCCATATACATATAGTAATTGTAACGATAATTTATTTCAGCTTAATATCGACATAACAAAAAAAAAAAATTATAATTCAAACAGTAGAACCGTAGTGTTTCTTCTTTTCATTGCGTATTTTCAATTTTTTTTTTTAGTTATTTTTGTACAGACTTGTCTTTTTGTTAACTCTTATAACTACAAGCTCGCCCTAATACCTATCTGCGTATGGCGTGAGTGTACGAATTACAAATATAGTGTAATATTCAAATCGACTACAGGACACAGACGCGGTGGAAAAAAAGTGAAACGTACTCGAATTAAAAAAAAAAAAAGAAATAATTAAACGCATATTTCGAGTAATAAAAAACATTTTCTAAATTTATAATTTTATTATTGTACGGATTGTTCGATCAGAGAGACGAGTCGCGTTAAAAACTTTCGTATTCACTATGACATGAACACGACGTAATTATTGTTAGAGTGATGTAGTGGGAGGAGGAGTTGCTCGTCAAAAAAAAAAAAGTTTAATAATAAACGTTAAACGTTTTAATAAAATAATATTGCGTCGAAGGAAAATTGATAATAAATCCGATTTTCGTATATGCGGTACATTAAAATGAAATCTTTTTTTTTTTTTTTAGTTTTAGTTTTATGCGATGAAAATATTTTGAAAATCTCACGCGTGCGACAGTAAAATACAACATACTATTTGCGACAATTTATATGTAATATTTCCAGACACATTCTATCGGAATTTGCACTAGAGGAAATAAACCGTATACGAATTTAGTTATTTACTATTGGATAAATAAATCGAATAAACAATTCGATTTTAAAACGCTTTTACTTTTAAAATTGGCAATTTTTTTTTTTTTTTGAAAAATTTAGTTGATATACGCGAATTGCTCTTTTCCAAAAAAAGTCTAATACATAAACCCCCCACACCTATCCAATGCATTTTTTTTTTTTCAAATTAAATCGCTGCGAGGTACAAATATGAACGTTGGAATTTCGTGCGAGAAAAAGATATTATTCCGTAACGATTGCGACGAGTACCTGGTAAAAGCGATCGTGTAGAGCACGGCCAATTTTTCCGTTACTACCGGTACGGACAGACGGTCGGACGGCGACGGCGAATCCAATTCCGTCACTATCCAATACGTTTTGTCCGGTATTTCGGCTGCGGTCTGCGGTGTGTCAATAACGCCGGGGTTTGCGGGCGCAACGGACGTCGGCCGAATGTTACAGTCGTGACCGCCTATACAGTCCTCGGGATTTTCCTGAGGAGGACAAAGAAAAAAGAAAAAAACGGAAACGTAGAAAAACGTTTATGAAATACGCGTGTGAAAACGAAAAGAAAAAAACGTCATACCGCCGAATAGAAAGGAATTGTCGCGGTACCGCCCTCCGCAGCAGCATCGGCGGCAGTAGTCGGTCCGTCGTTCGAACCGTCTCCCGAACCGGACCATAGAAATATTTTCAGATTCGTATAGTTGTGCATGGAGTCCGCGGCGGAATCGTCTGCAAAAAATGAAAGCAAAAAAAAATCAATAATAATAATAATAATAAAATTTTGCGGTGAAGGATTTGCGGATTGCGTGATGAAAACAAGAGAATCGTTCTTTACTCGCCTACTTCTCCTCGTTCGACCGCGCTCTGTAAATCGCTGCAGCTGAACAACGACACGATCGCGTACACCAGACAAAGTCTCGGCCTTATATCCATGTATATACATTCCAAGAGAATTTTTCGCGTACGGACCGGATGCTGTTGCTGCTGATGGTCCATCAACTTCCTCCTCCATTGTAACAGTATCGTCCGTCGTGTGCGACGAAAACGTTCGTTTCGATTGACATTTCGCCCGTTTGTATACATAATGAATAACCAAAACGCAACGCACAACGCGAATGGAGTGAGCGCGCGTGCGCGCGTGTGTGTACATGCGTGAAGTTGGAGTATCCACGGGCAACACGCCCGAAAATAATGTAACAATTATATAATAATATTATGTATATATATATATTATTGTCTACAGCGTATAGGAAACACGCTTCCGCGTTTTATTATAATACGCGGAATAAAATTATAAACGTGAAATAAAAAAAAAAAAAAAAAACACCATTACGATAATATGTAGTCGCGCGTTTATACGACAACACCGCAAAATATAACGTGTTAATAAAAATATTTCGAGAACAAAAAAAAATTTATACGAAATTTCTCGGATATATGAGACGAATACAAAAAAAAAAAACGAAACCGGGTAATTTTCAATAACGAAAAGCTGGAAGCGCGATCGAAACTACAATTTATATATGGGGGAAAAAACATTTTTTTTCTCTCTTTTGCTTTATATCTAACGGAATTTATGATAATCGGTTACATATTGTTAATAATCTCGTCTCTATAACAATAAGATTATACGAATATTATATTATCGTTATGATATTATAAATATTCGTCTAATCCGTGACAAAATTATATTTCGAAATCCGTATATACAATAAATATAAAAAAGTACGTACAAGTACCTATTTATATAACCATGTAATACGCCTTTTATACCATAATGTATCGTATATCGCGTTGCACAATATATGCGTGTTTTACGTTTTATCAGAATGCGCGGGGACTGCGTATTAAAAAAAATTCGTGAATGAATATTTTTATTTTTTTATTTTTTAGCTGTCGTCAACCCGATAGACATAAAATTCGAGAAACTTTTTTTCGCCTATACTATATATGTGTATATAATCGCGATTTGTACGATAAACCAATATAACATTATAAAATCCATTTATATTATCCTTTATATAGAGAGGAAAAAAAATTTTTTTTTTTAGTTTTAAAACACGCTATAAAATATACCATCATACATTAAACATCGGAAATATATTTTTAAATTACAGTAAACTTTGTACGTCAAAGCCTATAAGGTCATATTTATTTAGATAAAAATATATACACATATAAAACGATATTGTAAACGTTTTTTTTTTTCTGTGCACATCTCGAGACTAATATATACTGAAACTAAGATTGTGCAGCGTGTATGTAAACGTGTTATCACGAAAATTTTTGTAATTAGTTAATTAAAATATATTCGAAAAAAAAAATTGAGAAAATTCGTTAAGAATTACGTTCGATGAACGCGAACGTGAAATTAAAAATAATTATATTTCAATACGTAATCGATTACACGTCTCGTTTTCGTGTGTGTGTGTGTATTATGACGATAAAAGAAAACCTACCAAAATATTTGTGAAATATATAAAATCGATTTATTTTTATTTTATTGTACATTATATATATATATATATATATATAGGTATAAGTAAATATAATATTTCGTTACATAGATAAAACGATAACGATAATAGTAATTATTATATTTTAAATGCACGCGCGCACCGCACACCGTTTTCCTGATTATTTCGATTGAATCGGGATTAAGATTTTATAGCGCTATAGGAAGAAAAAAAAGTACCGCGAAACGTGCAATTATGACTTCGGAAAAAGAAAAATCTTAAAATACGCCGTTAAAAAAAAAAAAGAAGAAGAAATGTTTTATTTACGAACGGTATTATATAGTGCGAAGGTCCTCCGCGACGATTTAATATCTACAAATTGACTATAGTAATATGAAATAATATCTATAGAAAAACGGAAATACGCGGGTATTTTTATTTTTTTTATTTCATCTTATCTTCTATTAAAAATACGAAACAAATCAAATTCAAGTAGTGTACAAGAGCAAAAAAAATATCGTTTAAAAAATCTTTAAAAAAACGTTTTAAAAATACGCGATACAGATTTTTCATTGTATCCCGGAATCCTTGACGCGTAAAACGAATACTTATATACAAATTACTCAGCTTTTTTTGTTTTCATCACCATTCTGTATAAATATGTGTATGTAAAATAACATGCAAATTCCATATATCCTAGGCCCGATTTATAGCACGTATATACTAAAGAGAAAAAAGAACACTTTAAATGTATACATTTGATTGTAGTATTCGAACGACGCCATAATATATACTACTATCACGAAGTATAATAATAAAATAAATAAATAAAGACATATATATATATATATATATATAAACTATATAAATGATGTAGTTATTCAATATATTATATTATGCGTATACGAGTATTGAACGAATCGACGGTATATTTTCTTTAGATTAAAACCATTTGGTGGCATTCCTGTATTAACTACATATACGTATATATGAGCATATATACAATTATTGCAATAAACCTATTATATAGACGTAATATAATAAAATAGTCACGCGACGTCAAACATGCTATTTTCAATAAATATTTCCCGCTATGGAGTACAATATATATTTGAAAGACATAAAACGATAAAATTGAAATCGATATTTCTTAAAAGTATATGTTATGTAGTTCAGTAATATACGAGGAGTTTGTCGACTATTCATTTATTTGTTAATTTTTTTTTTTTTTAGGAAAAGTGAAAAAATAAAGAAAAATGTATTATTTATTATAGTCATTTCAGTAATGATCTCTTATGTAATCGTACTTTAAATGTCGATCTATTAAAAAAGGCACGCCATAAAATAATAGTATTTCGCTCGACTTTTAACTTACATAGGTACAATTGTTACCGTCTATATTATAAAGAGTTAAATTACTTTCTTTTTTTTGAATTGCGGAACGACACGAAATTATTCAATAAAACCCGTTATTTGAGTAAAATATAAAGAAAAAGCCTATAATATATACCGGAATGTATGAAAAATGTTCAGACGTTATAATAACCGAATAAGAAATAATATTATTAAAAATGAATAATAATTTTTATTATTATTATTATTGTTGTTGTTGTAAATATATAATTATACGACACGAGCTCGCTGGATGGTTCATAAAACAATATTGCAAATAATGTTCAAATTTTTCCGCGGACCACCGGTTGGCGATTATTCATTACTTACTAATAAAATATACATTACTTATTCATTACGCATTTCCGTGTCATATTCCATACCTATAATTATTTTTTGATATTATTTCAATTATTATTATTCGTATTATGTGTATGATTAAAACAAATATTAATAAATCGTCTACGCCTAAACGTAAAAAGAAAACACGTCTCTCTCTCTATAATCCGCTTCTATCCGTTCAGCTACTTGGTCCTGAGTGACATCGCGTCATGCGACCCCACGTAACACGGCCGACGTTCGACGTATATATTTATATATAACCGCATTCTGACTCTGTAATGATTTTTTATTCTCTATAAATAAACATTGTACCGTTTTTCACTCGTTAACGTGTACTGTGTTATATAATCACAACCGTCGAGGGGTTACTACGACGTCGAATATAAAACCAGTATTAATCTGGAAAAAAAAACAAATCAGTTCGGTCACTGACCGCCGAAGGTACCAGCACCTCCTCCGGCTATACTAACTATTCCCCGTGTCTATACACTGCAGTGTTTGAATCCAGGTGTGGCGCGAGGGAACGCTGTTCTATTAAAAAAATAAATATTTTTCAACGTCAGGGACTTGTGTTTACACCCTTTTACGTTTGTGATTTCGTAGCGGAAATGAAAAGATTTTTGGTTAAAAAATCGTTTTACACGTCACGTTGTCGTGAAAACAAAAATAATCTGACGATTTATAATAACAATAAGAGAGATGTGGAAAGCATTAGCGATTCGATCCTATACTGTCATATCGTGAGAATAAAGATATTTTTTGAGTTTTATAACACAATAAAGAGTATGAAAAACAGACAGATTCTGATACCTGGGCCGTTGTTTCGGTATATAAAAAGGGGGGCTTAAAATGAAAAAAATAATCTCCGCAAAAAGTATAAATTATTTTGAAAATCTCGAATGGAAACAACGCCGTCTTCAGCGGTCAGCTCTGGCCGTAACGCTTCCATATGAAGTCCGACTAGTGGCGTACTTAGGCCCGAATTTTTTTTTTTTTTTTAAATAAATTACGTAAAAACAATATTACAAAGGAATGTTTTAGCAATTTGTCGTACCTAAGCACAATACAATTAATTAGATTGTGTGCGATATATTTTAGTTATATTGACTAAAACTATACGCCTCGCAAGGAATCAATTTTTCCTTATACATTTTCGTTAAGCCACTGGGTCAATTTTCGATTCCAGCGTCAAAAAAAAAAAAAAAACACACACGTTTGTGTTGCACTGCGAATTCCATATTTTGCTTAGAAATTTTCCATGCAAACAAAATGTATTCCTCCTCGAAATTACCTACCGAACATTCTCACATTTCTCAGTAACTCGTTCTCGACGCTTTCAAACACTCCGCGCGATTAATGATAATAATTTATTATTCAACGTCGGTGCGGTTAACCGACTACGGTTGCGATACGCTATCAACCAATGTGATAACACGGTTAAAATTTTTCTTATCATCGTCCCGACAAAACCAATCGTATATTAAACGGATTCAAATCAGGATAAAAAGAAAAAAAATGTCCGACTAATAAGAGTATTACCGCGTTCAATATCGTTACTTTTTTGAATAAATCTATGTACTTATTGTAAAATCTACACACACAAAATGGAGAGTTTATCCATTCCTACGTTAAGAATACTGTACAAACATTACGTGAACTGGGTCAGTACGCATCCGGAACGCACTACGGACCTGGAAGCGTCGATAAAATGGATATCGTACTTTTTAGCCGGTATTTAATTGACGAAATAAAAAAAAATACTCGGAAATAAATCCGAAACGATGGTGTTGTACGCGTCATTAGTGTTTATGCTTGTGGATTACAGGACGAATCAATAACTCTACGTTGTTATCAGAGCTCATATATTCTCTATCCAACTTCATGATGTTGTTTAACGATCAAATCATATTGGACAACGCGAAACGCACGGCGCCAACAGCCCATGGCAAAGTAAAGAAAAAACTGTTTTCCTCGGAAAACATCAAACGGTTTCTTACCGTTGTGGACTATATCGAGGTGTTTGTAGAAGTGTCGGCCAAAAAGTTGTGGGGTACCAGAGGACGATGGATTATCATCGTGCTGTTACAGGCTCTGAAGTAATTATTATTATTGTTTTTCATGTTTAGTCGATAACGATCGATATAGTCGAATATACCATAGTTTTACCGAGTTCTGCTCATATAAAGTTTGAACGTTTCAGTGGATTGATCTCGCGTTCATTTCATCAGAAATAAATCTGATTAAAAAGTCAAACGTTTATGGTTTATTTCATATATTATTTTTTTCTTTAATATAAGATTTAAAAAAAAAAACCAACAACAAAATATATTAATATTACCTAGTCTAATAAAATAGAATATCACATTTTCAGCAATAACAAGAATAAAGACGAGTCGAATTGTGTTTCATGTAGTATAACTATGCATGTAATTATATAATTCTGTTGCAATTTGATATTATGATAGTTTGGTCGTTTCGCTACCGCTGCCGACGGTCATGAACGAAAGGTATGTATTCCAAGCCAACGACACTATTTGTACCGTCAGGACCCTGTACTGTTGCGGAACGACGGTGAAATTAAACGTTTGCACAGCCGGCCATATCTATATGAAAGAAAATCACAAGATTATATATAGCACATAAATTGTACACAACACAGGGGAGAGAAAAAAAGGCATTTACGAAATAACTGTTGAGCATAACGGTCACGTAGTTGTCATCCAGTTTCTTTTGTATCTGCGGCCATTCGTCACCGCTGAACACCCGACTCATGATCATTACAGTTCCGTTGACGATTGGCGACGCGATCAGTTGGTCGACCATTATCTTTTTGGCTACTGTGGACACCTTGTTTTCGGTGCCAAACTTGTCCAGCGTTCTGTACCACATGCTAAGCGACGGTCCGACCGCACAACCGATGGAAACGTAGCGCAACGTACGAAGCCAATCGATGTCCTGGGGTTTGCGACTCTCGACCACGCTCTGGGCGGTTATATCGCCCAGACCGAACATGAAACCTAGAAAAACAAACCGCGTCGGTAATGTGGTTTGTCGCACGCGTACGATACGTACCCGTTTGAACGAGATTGGTCCTTATCGGATACGTTCGACTGTAGAATCTGTACCATTTCAAGAAAGACGCCATTTTTTTTGTCGTTTCTAACGGTGTCCTCCAATCGTTCCGTCCGTCAGCACTAATGAACGTTTTATACGGGTATTTTTCGTTATTGAATTGTGTTCGTCTCGCGCAATCAACACAACGGCCGACGGTAACGAATCATCAAACGATCGTCACGACCGCGTTGCCGTCATCGATTGTCGTAAAACGTAACAAGAAAAACCGTTCTGCCACGGACATCGTTATCCGGTGTATTCAAAAACCACTGTAATTAGAAAAAAAAAAAAAAGCGTTTTCTGTGTGTGCGTGCGCGTGTAACTTCTGTAACCGGTTGATTTCTACCGTCTTATCTAAAAATCCGTTGTCAGCGCGTACACAGCGTGTTTCAAATAACGCCACGCGAACCCGTAAAGCCTGTTGAACGAAAGAAGGTATACGCACACACACTGTTTTCGATTGATTTCTCTCGTGTCGCCCCCGTTGTGTTGTTATTATTAAAATGGCGTTTTCAACGGTCTCTCTCTCTCTCCCGGTGTGTGTGTGTTCCGCATCTCCTCTCGATTCGACGTAAAATACACTTTCGTAAATCGTATTGTCGCGCGAAAAAAAAGAAATACATTTTTTTATCGTGTCGATTGTAAAATTCCCAAGAGAATTACGAACGCCCACGGAATAAATTTTTTAACCTATTTTTCTTCCTCCCCCCCCCCCACTCCATATAAATACGTTGGCGGCACATTTAATATTTGTACATAAATTTTATATTAATTTTTTTCTTGTTTTTCACCTTGTTCCCGCGCATTTTAAACGAACAAATAAAATGTTTTAACGAGAGAAACGGACTCGAAATCGAAGCGTTTATTTTTTTTTTTTATCATCTAAAAAGACGGTATCTGCAAATATCCCGCGGTTTTTTTTTTACGATCCAAACGACAGTGCCTATCTGTCCAGTATCGAATTCATTGCACGCGTTGATCAAAACGAAAATTCGTGATTTTCATCGAAATAAAAAGAAAATGTCTTTTTCAATCGCTATAGTATCTATCGAAATCGGCGCAAACGAGACTTTTATAAGCTTCTCGGGGGGGGGGGGAAGTACGAGAAAACGTAGATTTTCAAAAAAAGAAAAAAAACCGCTCGGTCTATTTGATTTGCACATATTATTGCGAATATTGTTTTTAAGCAGAACAACTAACGATATTATTTTGAACGAGTACATTTATTTTCTTATTCGATATTCTGCAGAAAACAGAACTTTTTTACATTTTCTTGCAGTTGTCCGACGAGTTTAAATACCACCATCCGAACATCTCAACATCCTTGAAATCGCAGACACACGGATCAACAATCGATATTATAAATCGCTCAAGAAAACGCGCTTTTAGTGACATAGGATAAAAAAATAATAAATTCCTAAACATCTTTTTTTGATGAAGGTCCTAATCCCTTTAATAAGGACTAGGACATCGTAGCGCGAATAATTAAATAATTGTCCGTTTAAGGTGAACAAAAATTTGAAGACAGAAGTCGAAATTCGCTTTTAAAAACCATCCGCCGGAATTATTTCAGTATCGACGACCAATTATCGTTTTTATGAAAAGTATATAATAATAAATTACTATTTCTCAGATGTTCAGCACGTTTATATCTGTTACACGTGTACAAATTGCACATACTCGAATCGCCTCCTATACAGCCTTTAGATCGGAAAACCATAGGCATGAAGTCACACGAAATGCTTAACAACGATGTCATAACACTGCCGTCTGGGCGAACTATTCGTAAATTAGACAATGGTAATAAATACGAGTCGGTGGTAAATTTTTGATTTTTTCTCTCCAATAATATTATTTGTCTCGCTGACATTAAAACATTTATTTCAGCTCCTTCGATGAGTAGGCGTACGTGGAAAGCACCACCTAGAACGGATGCACACGGTGTTTCTGGACAAACTTTAAAAGACAGACAAGTCGTTGCAGAGGTTAGAGCTTATTATTGTTATTCGCTCAATAGTTTTAGAATGTCAATGTTGTTCGTTTGAAAATAGTTAACCGAATGATTTGCATATTATTTCAGACAATGTACATAATGAAACCGATTGTTCACTTGGGCAGTATGTGCATATTCGGCGAGGAATCGTGGAAGCCTTGGTTTATTTCCCTGACAATTGAATACATTAGGTGAGTCGTGCAAATAGTATCTATCTGGTAGTCATTCATTGTATTTAAGACATGGCTTTTTTTTTGCAAACTAATTTTGTTTTATTCGTATAGTTTGCAACGATTAAAATCGTCAAAAAATCTCACCACTCAACAACGTTTGGTGTTGTCGAAACGAGCACTCAACATGGCCTTGTACTTGGTACGATCTCCTTTCTTCGAGAATTACTCGGAAAAACACATACGGGCATTTTTACAGTGGTTCGTCAACTCCGTGCCTTTGATTGGCCCGCTTATGCGGCCTTTTCTAGACTACATGCAGCAATGGCAAGAAACATATTTTTACCTTTGGTCGGGTTAATATTCGTTACACGTTATTATTATTGTCGGAAACTGTGTGTTATTTAATTTTATAAGCGTTTATCATATAAAATAGAAGGCACATTACGTTTAAGGGTTAATTGATGTTTTTTTAAAAAAAAAATTTGGTATATATTGTGGGAATTTTTATTTATTTTGGTAAATACTGTTTAGAAAATGCTCAATTACTTAATTACTTTGTAATATGTATACTATTTTTTGTGAACACAGGGTTTAAGTGTTTTATAAAACAAGTTTATATTGTAAAATTAAAACATTTAATATATGGAGTAATATTTTATTATAATTTATAGTAATATATCTTTGTTTATATTATTGAATTGTGCAAAGTGAATAAGTAATTTAGTTTATGGATTAGTTAAGACAACCACATGCAAGACTTCACAAAGTCTAATACTTCATGGCTACAAGTAATTATATTTTAATTGGCTGAGAATCTAATTACACCATTTTGATATTCAATGGACGCCGCTTATAAGACTTATGGATATAAGGTCAATTGTTTATTAGACTCTAAATCATCTAGAATGACGATATGGGCATATTCAAATACATTAAAAAAAAATTTGGTTACAAAATGTATAACTTTGGTTATTCGATTCGAATTTCATGTAAAAAAAAATTAACCATTTTTTTTTAATAAATATAAATTATACGTACATATAAATGCAAAATTATAATATTAAATATTATCCGATTTCATTTGTAATAAGTAAAAATATTTATATGTATGTATGTGTGTATTTAATTAATAATATTTATTAGGTAGTAAAAGTAAGATAGCAAGATAAAGTTAATAAATAAAAAACATTTTTTTCCACTTTGCTTAAAGATATTTGGTTACAAGACCCATTTTGTGCTGACCCCAAAGCGAGTCTTATAAGCGGCGTCCACTGTTATAATAATATTAAAACATTTCCAAATGACGAATTTAATTGGTATTTTTTAGAAGTCTAAAAATAAAAAAATGCGTTTTCATATTTAAAAACCTATAGATGGTGAATTTTTTAAATTTTTTGTCAGTTTACTGATAACATATGAGTTTGGACGGTCGATTTTTATTTATTTGTCAATAACATAAAAAAAAAAAACTATTAATTATGATTATTACAATACATTAAATATCTCGTTTGTGAATTAATCTAATCTTGTAGACTACGTTTACAAAAATATAAATGTGTATGTATACATTAATCTACTCTAAAGATTAATAATTCAATGTATATATATTGTGGTGTATAAGAACTACAAAGAATTTCAATGTTAATTAAACTACACTATTACATTGAATAGGCAATGAACACGAATAAAATATAAAACTTAGAATTTCTCATAATGCCAGCAGCTACGGTATTTAACACGCTTCGCATTTATTATTAACAGTGCTCGATTGTGAATTTGATAATTGCTTGAATTACAACGAATTTTAATGTACATTTACGTATAGTGCATACGTAGTGAATTGAATATTTCCAATATGAATGTAACAAGTGATATTTTTTTCAATCAAAACTGATTGTATAATATTCTAATGTCAATGTGCTTTTGATAAAAAAAAAAGTTAACAAAACTACAATTTATATTGGGCCGAATTAAATATAATTAAAAATCATTTTCATAACAAAAATAATTATATATATACCCTGTCCTCTTGTTATTTGATTCAATTGATTTCAATGCCGTTTAAATTACCGTACAAATAAAAAAATATTTAGAACACACCTATTACGTACTAATAATCCAATACGCTAACAGAATAATTAAAATGTCAAAATGATTAAACTCTTACTCGAATTATTTTCAAATCAATTGCACGCACAAGTGATCTGATGACACCTCAAGATCGTATTATCTTAATATGAATAATACAAAAATAAATAATAGTTACGTATGTTTGTTTTTATTATTCATTATTCACAAAGAGCAAGTATTTTTATTACACTTTGTCGTTTAATCTCTCTGTTCGTGTTCCAACGCTTTCATAAAAAACATCTTTAATAATAATTGCCTTCTTGAAATTAAATTTACATAAATACATTACACAACAAAAATCAAATTAAAATTAATTGTTTAGATCATTACTAATAATATATTTCTATGTACAAAACATAACTAAAAAAATATTAAATAGATAACAGTTTTTTTTTTTCTTTTATATAATTAATGGCAAATTAATATTTATATAATTATAAGTATTATTAGTAAAGGTCTCATTTAAAAATACAATTAACAACAATTAATTACCAATAATATTAATTTCCATTTAGAAAATAACAATAGCTAACTATTTTCGAAGTAACAGATATTGTATTTTAATTATAGTAACATGAAAAAAAAAATGAAAATAAATATTTAAAATCAAATTAATTATTGACTACATGTTTTCAGGCTCAATACTAAAATAATTTAAGAAGTTTAATAATAATAATAATAATATATTGATCCATATGTATTTTATATTTTACTATAAAATATCTAATTGAATTGTTTGTCCTATTAAAATTATTCATAATTAAATTTTTATTTGATTTGATCAAATAACAATTTGGAACGTATTTTAGATACTCCATTTAGAGTCACCCTTGCGCTATAATAATTATAATAATTCATTTCAATTATATGCCATTTGAGTATATAAGTAATAATTAATTATACACTTTTTCAAAAATATATAATTAATTAGAGCAAATAATACCAGTAAATATAAATTAACGATAAATTAAAATAATTTGAATGTTAAGTAAAATTTAAATATTACCTACCAGTTGTTCCCTTGTTATAACAAAAACAAAATAACTAAATACGGGAAGGGGGCTTTTTTCTTCTCAAAAATTAACAAACAATTTAAATTTTAAACAACCCATATTCTACACACATTAATTGGATCACAACATCTTTTTTTGGCAGAGGAACAAACAACACTCTCAGTGGTCCATATTCTTCATTCAATGTTGTTTTCTTTTTGAATATTACACATACTATTTGATATTAACTATTCTTTTCCGTTCATGATATAGATTCTACATAGTTAGCTGGATATAATCCAACCCGACCTTCCTTACGTCCTTTACACCATCCCTGTTCGTCTTCATCTTCTAATTTTTCAAACAGTTCTCCTAAGGATTAGCAATTCATTTATAATTATAATACGTATATTATTTTACACATTCTTAAGAAAATTATTATTCGTTTCAAGTTTAAATTTTATATTTTTACCTTGTTTGAAACTGAGCTCATCAGCTTCAGCACCTTCGTAATCATAAAGCGCTTTTACAGGTACTCCGGGTTCGCCGTTGTCCACAAGCGCACCATCGGGACCAATTCCTTCTTCCTCATCCCATTCTTCCTCCTCAAAAGGATTTGAGTCCGGTGTTTGGCTGTTTGACGCTCCATTCCTATTATATAAAATAAGTATTTTCTACATATAAATATATATATATATATTTACAAATAAATAAAACACAAAATCAAATACATTAATTACACAAAATACACAAGTTTTAATCATTTATAATGCTACAAATTCAAATGAGATTTCTAGATACAAAGGACTTATGTGGGACACGTGTAACCGATCTTACCAATTAATAGAGGTATGTAAGGTCCGGTGCACGGCCCCTTCATTAGGAATCTAAATGACATATTTACGTGTCATTTAAAAAAAAAAAAAATGATTTTCTCTGTAGTGAATGTTTTTATTACTCACGTTATTGGATGGGACGATTTTGTTCCGTTGGTTTTTTCTGTCGATTGCTTAGGATCATCAGTACTATCATTTGACCGTGATAATGCAACATTTTGCTTTTTGCTGTTTATCTTTGGATTTGTTAAATGCAAATCCTAAAAACATTTAATTAAATACATAATATTAAATAATTAATAATTAAATATAATATTATAGATATAGTCAATAATAACTGCGCAGTAAATAATTTTAGAAATTCAAATAATACGCTATTAGTCACTCACTAATAATAAACACTGTTTCTAATTCGCATAAGTAAAATAAAAAATTAATGCACACTAACATTTACATGCAAATCTTCGCCAACTGATCGTTGATTGATTAATGTAATTGTTCCAGCAGGTATAGATTCTTTGAGTTTTCCTTTGGATATATCTCTGAACTCTTCTATATAATCCTATAGAAGAATAACACGACAACACACATGCACACAAATTAAATTTATAACATTGCTACAATTATTAAAAAAAAAAAAATGTAACGAGGAAAAAATAAATAAATCATACACATCTAGATTATAAAAATCACAAACAACTTTCTACAATTAAAATAATCAAACAGCGTTAAAAACATTATCGTGTTACTTTACAAACCTCAAACAACGGCCAATTCATGGCCATATTAACGCCATGGTTATTAGACCACCATCGTAAATCTTTTTCGTGATCTGCATTGTTTATAGTGTGATAAAATTCTTCATAAATTTGAGGCAATCTAATAAATAAATAAATAAAATTAATCCGCCGTTATAATAACAGTACTAATAAATTATTTTTAAATATTTTACGTCGGGTCTTGAGACACGTTTAAACATTTGTGTATTGTGAACAGAGTATCTTTGAAAAACTGTAGTCTCCTTGCCTCCGTTTCTTGGCACCGATCAAATACAACTGTCATGTCTTCCATATATTTTGGATTGTAAGCATTTAATTCTTGTAATGCCATTTCATACTTTTCTTTGGCTTTTTGCACTTCTTCCTTAGATTTGGCCACACGATCTTGCATTTTTTTTACCTATACAACAATGATAATTATTAATAAATTCCATGTAACAACGATTATTTATTTTTAATGGTTTTCATTTTTTTTTTTTTTTTTTTTTTACTTGATCCATTGATAAGGAACTATCTGCAGAAGCATTCCGTTCTTGATTTGATGCAGATTTTTCTGCTTTGCACGCAATATGATATTCATTTTTTGTTTTGTTAACCTTTGTTAATAGTTTACACCAAGGTTTTTGAGCTTTTTTAAACGATTCTTCCATTTCCTTTCGTTCTTTTATATGTAAAACAGTCTGAAACAACAAAACGTGTAATATTAAACATTTAAAGAAAAATTGTATATTTAAACGGGAGAAGCATCGCATCATTCTTGGTTGGTGTATTTTAGTAAATTAGACGTGACAAAGCGTTTTAAATAAATTCGAAACACTATTGTAAAACATGTTAAGTCGCGATTTCTATCTATAGAACATAAATTGTGTACGGTTATATTATAAAAGAAGAAACAAACGTAATACCTTATGATAATTGTCTTTCTGCCACGTTTTAACTTGTTGCATTATATCGTTACACAAGTCGTCTTTGACTCTTGTATGTAAATCGCACAGTCTGTCCGCTTCGACTAGCACGCCCTTCCACGCCGCTTCGGTCGTGCCATACTCCGGACCCTTTTCAATGATTTCGTTCCATTTTTTCGACCATCCTTTTAAACTCTTGGCGTACGCCTTTTCAATGTCCGACCTTTCCTGTATGAGCGTGATGAGATCGTTGCACAATCGATAGCCGTCTTCGATGCGTTTGGTAGTGCGCTTGTGATTGCCCGGCTCCCAAAACGAATCGCTGCTTGCTATTAGCATGTTGTCATCGCTGTGATGCGACATGTTCACCGATCGTAAATATTATATATTTACCTAAAACAAAAAACGTGTAAAAAGGCGCGTTATCTAAATAGAACAGACAATCATAAGGAGGAGTAGTAGTTGTGAATCGATAACGAGTCCCGGTATAAATAATATTTGTGCCGATATAACGTAAAATAATAATCACGACGATGACGACACGACTTTGAAATCGTATTCGTATCCAAAGAACACATTACAATACACGCAAAATAACGACAAGATAAAGAATTACGTTATTGTTCCGATTATTATTGTTATTAAACGTATTAATATTGTTACGGTGCGAAAAAATTACAATATATATATATATTTATTAAATTTTATATCATCGAATAGAAAACGGTGTAGTAATTTTAACGAGGACGTTTCTTACTCCTGAGAAATAAAAAAAATAACCCGAACACCACTACGCGGGCGTTTTGAGGAGGAAACGGGCGCGTCGTAGTACACGAGACGGAAATTTTTATTGCAGTCGAAACAAAAAAAATAAATAAATAAATAAAATTCAAACCGATCGAAATTATTGTTTAAGATTCATTTTTTTTTCCTTTTTCCACGGGCGTGTTGTATATTATTCGACGATTTATCTATTATTAAAACAATAATAGGAAACGCCTCTGTCTGCGTGTTCGGTATATTATAAAAAATTTGACGGCCGACCGACGCGCGTTGAAATATTCTCGACAAATACGAACAACGCGCGCGCGCAGGGAAAATAAACGCATAGCAGCAACCGCGTCCTCGTGCCTCGATCTTTTCGTTTGCCAATTCCTCGTTTGCAATAATATAACGACGACGCTCGTATACATGTATGTGTTTTTTTTTTTTACCGTCGAAAATCCATCGCCGCGAAATTAAATAAATAACAATTATCGCGTACGTATCCCGCGTATAAATATAAAGCCGTGACTTTACCGAACAGACGTGCACAACGCGCGCGTTTATTGCGGTAGGACGGAATATTTTAATATTGCACGCGCCGCGTCTGTACGATTAACGCGCACGTTTGTGCCGTACGATTCGAGATGAATATCAATTACCACCACCTCCTAATCTCCTATATGTATCCGAGTTTCTTTATTTTTTTTTTGTATAACGCGTTTAAAGAGGAATATCAGCCGTTTATTCGAAAATATCACACGTCGGTTTGTTCCAACCGTTTTTACCGTTACGAACTCTGATGTTTATCAAGCGCGCGTTTCGAGTTTCGCAGGGGGGAATAGAGAGAGAACCGTTTGCGTTTTGAAAAATCGATTTTCCACAACACCGTTCGAAATCGTTTTTTTTTTTCAATGATCTTTGGACAAATAATTGTCAATTCCGTTTTAAGATAAGATTAACAGAGAGTAGAAAAAACACACACAGTTCGCGGAACGCGCATCGGAGTCATATTAACGAACCGCGCGAATAATAATAATAATAACACGGACGATAAACGCGCGTATTTATAAATAAATACAAATAATTAAACGAAGCCAAGGCACGTTCGTTGAGAAACTTCTTTTTTTTTTTTTATAAACCAATATTTTATTTACTCGTTTCTTTCTCGATTGTGCGCACGCGTATATACGGGAGGAATATATTAAATTCCGGTTTACGAACGAGCCCCGCGCGTAGGTCAGTACTTTTTGTAATATTTGTCGTACAAACGAGTTCTTTTGAACACGAAATTTCGACGGATAAAACATCGTACACAACTGCTTACGACAGACCGACGGAGGGAAAACGAAGACATTTTTCGACGAGAAAGAAAATAAACGGACTCCAGTACAATATATATGTAACAAATAATATGCGTGTCGTTAGAAACAAAATATTACCGAAACAACACATGATTTATAGTGGTGGTGCGGGAAATGAAATTTTCACATTCCCCTGCCCCGGGAGCCGACCACAATTCTTCCTTGTATTATCTATACAAGCATTACTAATATATTAAGCGAAAATTATTAAAAATACGATACGCGAAAATATTTTCTCACGTAATACGGCGCGGCGCAGCACCACCGGGCGGCGCGTGAGAAGTAATAACGACCGCAAAATTACACGTACGGCGACGCATATAATAATAAATACGAGCGTATTAAATATATTTTAAACGTTAATTAAAAAACTATTAGACGAACAGACAAACAAAATAACATAATATACTGTTACGAAATATATATATAATATTTTTTATTAAAACAAAAAAAAAAAAAGAAAACGCGTTACGCGTGTTGTGTAGACTTTTTAAACTTACCGCGTGCGCGAACGGCGAAAACGCCGATTTCCACTCGTTGCCGAGCGAGAGAGACGAGAAAAGAGAGATGAGAATCCGCGTCTAGAATTTTACTCTCGTTTTTTTTTTTGCTATTTGTCGTAGAATACGTTTTTATGTCGATAAAAATATTATTACGAGAATTTTTTTTTTTTTATTAATTCTCGATAATTATTTGTACGAATAACAAAAAAAAAAAAATCCGCGTAAATTACCGAGTAAAATATCGTATATTTCTGCGGAAAACTAAACCGACGGTAAAAAGAAAAATCTCTTCGATAATACACGCGCAAAAAAAAAAATGTGTATATAACGTTTTGCAATAAATCCACCAATAACGAGAAATTTCAGTAATAATTATAACAATATCGATCGAAAAGCGATTATGCAATAATAATAATAATAATAATAATAATAATAATAATAAAAAGAAAAAAGAAAACAAATAATATTTAATACGCGTCACCGAGTATGATATGTAATAACGCTTTTTTTCTTCTTAGCCAGTTAGTCGCACGATAACCGTTGCGAAGGGATTAGAGAGGGGAATGAAAATGGTAATTCGTCGTCCACAAAGGGAGTGTGATTTTACTAAAAAAAAAAAAAAGGATAATTCAAAAGCTTATACAGAGTTCCTTATTATCCTCTGTCGCGCCCTCGGTTTAGTTTCTTCTGGGAACCGACTCAAATTGTGCCAAATGTATCCGGCGCTTCGACTCAAGGTACAACAACCCCGTCTCATGCGCGTATCTCTGGCTCATCGACAACACTCGTGTACGCGTACATATTGACCCGCGAAAAATTGTTCGCGATCTCACTCATTTGTTGTTATCGTATCCGGTCACTCAGAAAAGTTACTCAAAAATAAATGTCGTTTCTTTTTTTTTAAACGCTGTTCTCAAATTACGTTTTTGTCGATAGTGCATTTTTTTTATCCACGCCCACCTAACCGTTAGTTGATATTGATTTAAAATTATATCAAATTTTATTGGGTTCCCTGGTTTTTTTTTTTTGTGTGATATGCGTTAAGTAATATTATTATATTTTCGTGTAAATGTTCACAATTTTTTAAGTAAAATGTATAAAACAAAATATCTAATAAAGAATAAAACGATTAGGTAGATTGAAGAAAAAAATAAATGAAAAACATACGGCTAATCGATGGTTTCAAAAAGAACATACACATTTACGCTTTCGGAATGGCTGAAAAAATTTTAAAAATTAAACTCTGCTTTATACAAAATTAAACAATTTTATATAAAATTGACATTCCACGTGTATGTGTGTATAGTATTAATTGTTAAAAGTGTGATAATATTAAGAGAGAGAGAGAGAGAGAAAAAAATTGTCGATTAATGAGATAAAATTTCACACACATATAAAAAAATTGATATTATTAAGTAACGGTATGCGTTCTGATTTTGATTGTATGCAGTGGCTTAAAAAAAAATAACCTGTACAAATATATTAAAAGTATTTTTTTCACAGATAAAATAAAATTATTTAATAATTAAAATAGTTGTTTAATTTAACCTACCGTTCAATTGAACACCCCGGGTTAAATATTAATTTAATATGTGACAAATTTTTAATCGTTTAATCTACTTTAATCGTTGGGAATAACATCAAAACCATCGTTTATTTTTTTTTTTAGATAGAATATAATATTACGATCATATATGATCCTCGGTGGAATGTTGATTAGCTTGCAGCATATTTGGTCCTTGACCCTCTAGGCCACACCCAGACTAGTGTATATGTGTGTGTGTGTGAAGAGGCCTCTTCTTCGACCACTGAATAGCTAATAAAGTAATAACTTGAAAAAAAAAACATGCGCTAATACACATTAAGTTTAATTACAATAATGCACGAATGTATCATTTATTATTATATTGGTACCAAGATAAAGATTGACGATAACCAGGAATGTGCGTGTGCAGATATTTCGGAGAGATTCGTTTCAAATTCGCACCCCAAACTAAGCTAATAACAGAAAAAAAAAAATATATATATATACATGTAGCGTATTTATTTCTGTGTCCAGAAACTACTACTACATAAGTATGGTTTTACACGAATTCAATTGTTAATACCATTCACCCTTTCATTTGGCAAGAGTTGTAGGTCTTCTTTTTACAGTCCAGTCTTTGACCTTATCGATCGCTTTAAAAAACTTATAGCGCGATAATAATAATTATTATTTAAATGATTTTAAATACTACAGAAGAATTACTACTCGGTGTTTCCGATAAATAATATTTGTTCTAAAAAAACCTATTAATCCGACAATTAACTTAAGTATTATTCATAAACGATTATTACTATTTAATTTACACAACATATATTAAGTCTCGATCAATTTAAGAAAATAATTATTGGAACCTATAACGTTAATAGTTCTATATATTCTCCGTTTAACTGTTTAAAATTAACCGGTTTTCAATTCGTCATAATGTATTAATAAAAATTAATTTTCACGCATAATTTATCCTATCCAATAAATGTAAATACACTGAAAGAAAAAAAAAATCAAAAGAAATACATTTTTTGTTTCATTCAGAATCTCTTGAAAGCATGAGATTAATCTATAAATAACTAAATTAAAACAAATCTGGGATCACTCGATATATTTTTCCTGTAACTTGTAGAATATTTGTATAGTTTTATGTGATTTAGAGTAATATGATTTATAATTTATATTATATTCTTTTTTATTTTTTTGGGCAGTGATTGTATGTGAAATCGAAAACATCTGGTTGTATATTTGAAATGGATACGCTATTTTTTACTTATTTGTATACGTATATATAAATCATATAATTTTTTTTTTATTTAAACGCTAATCAATATGAATATTACAAGCACATTCGTAAACAATACACATACTTCCTTTGTTACATCAAATATTATTACATCACTTATTTGTTCATTCTACAGTTGTGCAAACATTTCATTGATATAATATGTAAAATGAAAACATTCCATTGAAATATGTGAATTGAGTTTAATTTTGAAAAGTAACGATATTCCTTGAACATGACTTTTTGTAAGGGAAGTGAATCTTTTAACAAACATTTACCGACTAATTTCAAAAACGTTAAGGTACCATCTATGGAATGTACATATATCGACGCTTGAAATCAGTAAATCCTCAACGGCACTCGGATTGTTAAATTGGTTATGTTTTGTAGAAAATGTATAAAATTATATACGACGTTTGTAGTTTGACTGGAATTCAACATTTTTCTATTTCTCGTAAATATGAAAGTCGTCCGCTCCTAAAATTATTCAATTATTTACTAAAAATCCGTATCTACAGCATAATCTAATCGTTTAAACGCGTTGTGAAAATAAGAAACAAAAACGGGCAAAATAATTACGTATTTTTGTGAATTATTCGACACGATAATTCATAGAAATCGTGTGACGACAACAACAAATGGAATAGGTAAAATTAACACGACGTAAATATCAAATTGTCGGATTAGAAAAAAATGTAACTTTGCTCACACAGTATTACACGAGTTTTACCGGTTAAAAAAAAAAAAAAAATATATATATATACGTAATCGTCGGTGTTAACGGAAGAAAAATAATAAACTAACACGTTCGACTGGCACAAAGTACTGAGGAGTGTAACAGTCTCTAGAAGAAGTTATAACAATACGAAACGCGAAAAAAAGAAACCACCTCATTGTCATTTGTTACGGATTTTGAAAATTTTCAAAAAAATGACAACAATTATCGAATAAACACAACGGGGGGCCAATGGGCATCCGGTGAACATCGACAAAACAAAACGTATTTCGATTTTTTTTATATATATAAAAACATCCGTTTTAGATTTTGTTTTTCCCGTGACAACGTCGAACGAGTAAAACCGCTTGTACGGCCGACGACGACCACAACGGACACATTACGAGAACGGCCGCGGGCAGACGGGCCGGATGGGGGGAGGGGGGGAGCGAAAACGACATTCTTATACCAAGACGGTACAGGTAGGTGTGTAGTTTTATTTCTTCTTCTTATCCACGGACGATATATTATAACGACGGAAAACTCACCTGGCGACCGTTTTACGTATAACGTCCGTCGAATCCGTTGACCGCAGGGCTACGGGAGGCGTTCGCGCGTCTCCGGAGTCGACCGAATGCAAAAGACAATTTTCGGGAAGAGAAGAAAAAAAAAAAAAAAAAAAACACACACACACACACACACCCCGTCGTCGAATCGTCCGGCGCGCCGCGCACTATCCGCTACTGGACGGACAGACAGTTCGGTTGCTGTTATAACGGAACGGTCGTGGCGAAAAACGTTTGACGTTCTCCCTGTGACAACACCACGGCCCCCAGACTCTTCTTTATCAATCGCCGTTATCAAAATATCGACACGGCACACGCAGTGGAGAGGGGGGCGGTGGTAACCTCCTATAGTCGCGAAATACACTATCCCCCCGTATCACACTGTGTAAACACGGTGTTTCCCCCCCCCACACACACCTCTCTCACTCTTTATAAAACGCGCGCGCCGTATTCGTACGACACAAAAATAATTATTTACGTAGAATACTGTTAATTCGACGACGCAATAATATTATAATTATTTATTTTTTTTTATTCTTATCCCACTGCCGGCAATCGACCGCGCGGCGACACGCGTACAGATGGCGCGCGCGTAAAGATGTTTACGTGGTTGATCAAATCGCTGCTATAACAACAAATACGACGGCGGCGGCGGCGGAGACGGCGGTCTCTCACGCCGGAACCGAACGATCGGCGTTTGAACGACACACTGGCGGGGCGGTCGCACGAGCGGGCGCGGCGAAGTTGCGTACAATTTTTTCACCTCCTCCGCAGCCGATGCCCCGCCGCCGCATTCGTTGTCCGGCCCGAGACGGCGATCGCGCGCGCGCGCGCCATCTACCGTCGTCGTTTCCCACTCGGCGCGGCCCGTTTTCAAACTCCGATTCGACCGTACGGTTAAATTTTCGATCGGTTTCATCATTGGCACGGTAAGTGTCCGACCGTAATACCCGTAACGATTCCGTTTTACAATTAATGTTTTTGTTCATTCCGAGGGGTTTTTTTTTTCTTCTCCTGAATCGACGACACGAACAATCAACCGCGGTCAGAGTTCGTCGTGAAATACGCGTGTGCGGCGTTAAGAAAACGCGTTGTTGCGATTGTGTGTGATAGGGCGCGAGTTAAAAAACGGTTCCCCAAGTCAATCGTTGATTTCATATTGTTGGGCGACGGTGAACGTTTATGAAAAAGTTTTTCGTTTTCGAAGACGTTAAAAACAGACGAACCTAAGAGAAAAACCGACGATTTTAAGGGTTTTTTGAAAGAAATTTTATAGTATTATAGGCGCAAACGAAAGTGCGTTTGTTTTTTTTCCCAATCCCCCTCATCGTCCCACATTTGTAGTGACATGGCGAATTTTTCAAAAGAAAAACTAAAGAAGCAAACAACGTACTAATGACCAGGGGCGTATACAAGGAGGGGGGCGATTGGGCGATCGCCCCCCCTAGATACTTGTGTATGTACCTATATCTACTGACAACTAAAATTAATCGAACTAAAACTAAAATGTCATAAAACATTTTTTTATTTAAAACTTATTATTTTTATATAATTTTTCGATAATTCTAAGTTGGCAACAGATTCGACGGGCCGTTTTTCTATTCGCCCCCCCCCCTAAGGGATGAAGTAAATCCGTCCCTGCTAATGACCCACCCCGCCAATTTTAATTTTACAACGATGTTTTTTTTCTTTCCTGTAGACTATTTTTTTTTTTTTTTAGAAACGGTGCTCCAATTTTTACAAGTACGCGTATTTTCAGCAAACGATCTCCCGATATTACTTTGAACGGGACCAAACCAACAGTTTTGTCAAAGTTCCCCCCCCCCCCGGCGCACAAAACTGGGAATAACTGGTTGGAGTAGACGGGGAAATCAGACAATTCGGTTGCGGTATTTTTTTTCGTGAATAGAGACATTAATAATGACTCGATTTCTTTTTTCTTTTTTTTTGCACAACCTCTAAGACCCGGCTAAAATCCAGAGGCAATCGTTTTTCTTATACAAACACGCTGTTCGCTACGTTACCGATCATACTTGAACCTCGAGTTTCAATATTTATCCGACGGTATCTGATTATAGATTTAGGTTTTTACAGGACGACCTAGAGAAGTACTTTTTTCTTTTTGGTGACTAAGCTTCTATATCGTTTACATTCACTAGGTGCTCAAATTGTATTTATGATAATTTGCAATCTAAATTTTGATCTCGAGCACACGCTATAGGCATGTCCACCGGCAAAAAAACAAAATCCGTTTGAAAGGCAATCTGCGCGATAAAATTCGAATATTTAATAACAAAACTCCGTGTATTAGATTTGATTATTCAAATTCCAAACGGCTAATTTGTTTGACTTTTGTAAAAAATATGTCAAAAAAAAAAAAGCGTGTCGATAATATTATATTATTTTTTTTTTTTTTTACAATTTTCCGCTATGGCGATACGTTATACGTTAATCGGAAAAAAATACCACTCCGATATAATACAGTATTATGTCATTCGATTCGTTCGCGGAACGAAAAAATAATAATCAAGTGTTTATAGTATACATTTTTATCGCCTCGTGCTGGATTTACTCTACTATTTCCAGTTCGTTTCTAAGTGGAACAATAATTTAACTATGACTGTTCTATTGATTTATTTATTTTTTTTTTTTTTCTAAACGAATGTTATCAATCGCATTTATCATCATTGTCTTAATGTAATAAATTACATATAAAACGTGTACACGAGTACAAATATAACGATTTGTTCAAATACCGCCGTCGCAGCTACTCGAAAATTTCAACAATTGCCGCCGCGCCGCAGTGCGACACTGATTAATTGTAATTTTTGTTGTTTTCAGATATGCGTTGTGTGTTAATCGTACGATATATTTCTTTTTTCCCGATCATTTTTTTTCCTACAATATTATAAAACCGTTTACAAACCATATGATATAACGTAGTACTTTTCGAGCAAAAAACATTTTTTTTAAATATTTTTAGTATCAAGATTTAACGTTGTGTTTTTCGCACTACCATAAAATATTGTAACCGTTTTTTTTTTCTCTCGGCAGAATTCAATTTTCGAATTGTACGCAATCATTACCTTAAACTTCAACGCATAAACGTGTACGCGCGTTCTATTTGCAAAAATCAAAATAATTACGTTTTTTTTTCTTTTTGTAGTCTAAACATGTGTGTATTCCAAACAATTCAACGCGTTACATAACACGTTACTGTTGTTGCTGTTTAAATGTTGCGTTGCTATAATATAATATACGAATAGATTTGTAGACGAGTATAAATATTTACTATAGTATTATGTGCGCCGACCTCCCTCTGGGACTTTGTATGCGATACGTAAATGAGTAATTTTATATTCACTCTCTGCGCTTCGAATCATTAACAATATTATAATAAAAGAGACGCGCGTATACATATATATATTTATTTATTTATTATTATTAATTTCGTAATTACAAGCAGATCATCTATTATTTTAGTTGTTGACGAGTTTAGAATATAGGATAAAAAATATCTTAAGATAAAATTTATAGTGCCTATATAAATACATATCATCAGTCCCTCTCCATGCACAAGAACAATGTGCTTTCAGCGTGACTCACTATATAACTTGTTCACGGTGGAGAAAAAAAACACAATATTAGGCGTGTGTACAAATATAGATAAATAAGTCTTATATAAGTGTATTTATTATACATATTAATATATATTAAGGTATTGGTAGCTACTTAAAAATAACGAATGAACGCTAAATAAATACGTAAATATTACATACATAATAATATGAAAAAAAACTGAATTCCACAAAAATATTTACTTTTATTCGGTAAATACGTATTTTAGTATACATATATATATATATATATTTTTAAGAAAGACATCATTTTAAAAATATTTCGACGTATAGATAATATATTTTTTTAAATCATTAGGTAATATCATAATATATATTACTACTAAATAACTTTATAATATATTGACAGTGAAATTGACGTTTTTTCTTTTATATCTTATCGTTTAGACGTTTGATACGATGAAAATGAATCAATCCTAATGCACGATCCTTATTTGTACTACATTAAAATACCTGTTTTTTTTCCAGTGTACCGACGCCATTATAACGAAGAAACTGATGATAATTATTACTAATAACATGTCCACTACGAGAACATAAACATATTATATAAACGTATACGAATGATTTTTAAAATAGTTGTATATTTATACACGTATTCGAATCATAAAAAAAAAATAAAGTATTAAAGTGCAGAATACGATATAAAAATAATAATTCGACAATATATATAATTAAAATTTATATTAAACAAATTTATTTCGACGGTATTTTAATAATAAATAGTAAAATGTCTTTTTTTTTTTTTTTTTTTTTGAAAATAAAATTGTATATGTATATATATGGTTATTTTTAAATATTATATAAATTCAATAATTATCACGGACGTAATTTACCGAATTTTCTCACATTTTCACAAAGACGTTGAAAATTTAAAAAGTGACAAATTTTTTTCCCCGGCCCGATTTCAGCTCCATGCAGCTCCTTGCATAACCGTGTCCAGATCTCCACGGCTGGAGAGGCCAGTTATAAAATTTAAATTTTTTTCTTACTACAGCCATATCTATATTCTATATCTATATTTGTGAATTTTTTTTTTTTTTTTGTATGGCAATTATATAGCACCTGTAATTTTTCCACCCCGCAAAATTAAAGGTCATATTGAAATTGGTTTCCTATGCTATTACAACTAATAAATAAAGCCAATCAACTGACGCGCTATTTAGTTATTTTTATAAATATTTTATCAACCTTCTCTACACATCTTATTACACGAATTGTATAAATATGTAAATTTTCGCGGATTTTCATGTTATCTGTGATATAATGTTTAATGTATTCATAATGAAAATTTTGAAACTATAGTGATCACGACACAGATATCTATACTACTGTATAGTATCAGATATCTGTGTATCACGATTATAGATTATAATCGTGAATAAAATATTAGACAAACTGATAACTGTTTAAAATGTATAGTTTCAACCACGGTTGGATTATAAGCCAAGAGGCCAAGAATTAAGTCACTGGGGAGGCCGGTGCTCACCCTGCCACCCTCGTTGACACGCCTATGGCTCCTTGTGCACTAAAACGCAGTATAGATGTTTCGAGAATAAATATTGTTGTACACTCGGAGGACTAACTGTATAAACGATAATTACTCTATAATAATAATTATAATTATCAATTATAAATGCCTCGTTTGTATAAACGTATATGTTATTGCTACACTACAAACTATATAATGTAATATATGATCAATAAAAAGAAACGAATAACGGACGTTCCGAGTATTAGTTCCATTAAGCAATTGTAAATAGTTACTTTTGGTTTTATTTATATAATTTTTTATTTTTTTTTTTTACATCAGTGCAGAGCTGTTGCCTGCAGTGGCGTGTTTAGAAGTTATTATTATTTTTGTTTACAGGGAGTGATATGAAATATTCGATACTGTGCATTATCATAAAAGAAAATTGAACGACAACCATGTATTATTTATATAAAATCATTGGCGGTTATACATAATATTCAAGGGAGGCGAAAATGAAGTCAACTCCCTCTGCCAATGTAATATATACATCGGATAAAGAAGAATTGTTTGAGAATCTATTGAGACGAAATGCAGATGTAGAAAAAGGAGAAGAAAGTAGTTGCTAGTTCGAAACCAGCGGCTAGGGTAAAGCTATTGACGATACGAAAATCCCTTGCCGATAACAAGCAAATACCCATATGTCTTTCACTTTTTTTTTTTAATAAGAATCTCGTCTAAAATGTACGCGTACTGAACGATAAAGCAATGCAATACGTTCGTGTGAATAAACGTCTCCCGTTATAGTACGAACGCAAACGGTTAACAATACAAACGCGCGTCGTATTATTAATATAACAGCTCGATAATAATTAACAGGAAAGCGATATGTTTTAACAATAATTTTAATCGACTCGTGTGGATCAAGTGGAGAGAAGTGTCTGGTGTTCTGTGTGAATGGAGAATTCCAATAAGGCTAGAATTTAGCTTGTATAAAAGTGTAGTGAGACCAACTATGTTGTATTCATTGAGTTTTGGGGCGGTGGACAAAAAAATAGAGCACAGCATGAGTGAGTGTAGCAGAGATGTGAAGGCTAAGATGGATGAAAATCTGGAAGTTCGGAAAAATTATTTGTTTAACAATATATATATATATATTACTATAAATTTAGAACAGGGGCTCATCCACAAGCACGACCAACACGGAACATTGGAGGGACTTATGAAAAAAAAAAAAATAAAGAAATTGAAATGTGGAAAAGTCGATCTGAAATATAGTTATCTTCACGACAAATTATAAAACGAAAAAACTCAATTTTTACAAAAATATATTTATTTCTATTTGGTGTATAAATATTTCAGTAACTATGTGTTACCATCTTCAGTACACAATAATAAACTAAGGGGCCGTTTAACGTCAGCTGACAGTCCTTATAATATATTTCGAATGTTATTCGCATTTGGTTTTTAAATGAATCCGTTATATACGAGACCGATCACGCGTTATAAATATTTTCTATGATATCGATTAAATTGCGATCTCGTGTGAAGAAATAATTGTTTTACATTAGAAAAACGCGATGTTTATAAAGAAAGGAAAAAAATTTCACAGATATGTGTACTCGTTGTATACATATAAAACGCGAATAAATTTCGCCCACAATATTTCGCAGACATTGCAGTGCTAAAAATAATATATATAGAGATCGGCATCGTTTTTCGTATACAAAAGCCAGACGTCCATAATATATTTATCATCAAAATTTCAATACGCGTTTTCAAATGGATTTACACTCGGTGGCACACATATATAAATTAGTCGACAAAATATTATAATTTTTTTTTTTTTTAATTTCTTTACGTATATAAATACATTTTTTTTTTTTTTTATGAAAATATACAATTTTCCAAAATATATTTTCTAAACAGAACTCTGGTTAGTGATTCGTTTTTTTTTTTTTATTATACTCTTACAAGTTTACGGCGAAAAAAATCGATTAATAGTTAATATAATAAATGTGCGCGCGTTATTATCACAACGAAATATATATTAACGTTTTTATAATAAACGATTTAGCTGGATCGATTTTTGAAACAATCCCGGTCCGCATGTGCGCGTACGACGATGAACTGGTCTGAGCGTTGCCATTACGACAGTTGTTCAATTATTATATTTATGACACGATGTAATATGTTTAGAATTGGACGTATAAATGGATAAATATACGAATCAATAATAATCGTCCTGTAATATAAAACGGAATTAGCAATGGACTGTTGCAGTGATCGTCGTCGCATCGCATATACAATAATTCGTTGATATTTTTAAATACGTTATAAATAAAAATTGAAAATTACGGCGTGGGTTTCCGGTATAAGAACGTTTACACACGCAGTTTACATGACGCATTTCGCAGTCCTCCGAAACGTAAATATTTCTAATAAATTACTATCGACGGTTCTAATCGAAATTTCTCAATGAATCCAAATGACACACACTGCTCGTACGCGTATGACGATATGTTATAATACGGGTTTCACACTGGTTTCATACCAAAACACCGTTGAAGAACACGCGGCGCGTAATAGAGCACTATTTGAATACGACGACAAGCGGGACCGATTGCCTTTACATAGACACCGACGGTTAGATACAATGTCAACATGATTTTTTGTAGAAGAAGAAGAAGAAGAAAAAAGTGAAGATATTTCGTCCGATTCGATGAGCGGGGGGGGGGAGAGGGGATATTGGAGCCGGGGACACTGGCGATCCATCTTGTAAAATCGATATGACGCATTTATATATCGATCTCGTCGCGACACACGTAGACTTCGAGATTATATATAGATTCATCGTTGTATAATGCTTGTGTACATAACACGACAAGAGAAACGCAGACTCCGGCTGCTGCGAGTTGCCGAGGTCATCCAGGCTAGGGTAGGTACCGTTATCGGATCGCGCGCGTGTCGTGTCCGTCGTCTCCGCAGCTGCGGGTCGTTATTTCCTTATCAGGAGGATTGCGTCCGGTCGGCCGGCGGAGAGCGCGCCGGCGTCTCTACACACAAAAACAATAATTCCGCCGGCGACGACGGTGCCCCCCATTCGCCGACTGGATACATCGGAGGTTAAACGTCGCGGCAGTTTTTCGCATCTTTATTATTTTTTTTTTTTTTTCCTTTTTTCTTTTTTCCTTTTTCGAAACAGTGAATACACTGCGGTGCGATTATTTTCTAATTCTTTTTTTTTCTCATTTTCATTTTTCTTGACACACCCATCGTCATAATATTTAAAATAAACATAACATATATACACTCATCCCTCTTGTACAATACGTTGCAGCCTGTACAATATATATATATATATATATTCTAATGTATCGGAAATCGTTTTATTCACGAAAAACATTCGCCGACACCGTAAGTTCCATTAACATAATATGTTTAATAATGATCTAATAATAATAATAATAATAATAATTATATGTTTAATCGTCGTCGTGTAAAATATATAATATTTTATATAAAATCCGTTTATAAAATATTATATGATTTATTATAGGAGTTATATACGTATAATATATATATATATAGGCGTGGTTGCGCAGGGATATTGGCCGCCCGGGGGCAAAACTTTAAAATTGCGCCCTAAAAATCGAGTTGTTAATTTTTATAGAAATTCTTTTTTTTTTTTTTCATAATTCGAATAAATCGAATTTATTCGAAAATAATCGGAAATAATAATTATTATTATTATTATTATTATATTAATTTCTTAAATTTTGCGCAGGCACGTTTCGCCCTCTCCTCCTTCTTAGTGACGGCTCTGCGTGGTTGTTTGCGCACGAACGCCGTTGTATTGTGAATTCTCCGAATTCCGCGCAGTTTTTCGAGTTTTTAAACGAACGTCGGATGTGTGGACGAGACGCGTGTCGAGCGGCAACGAAACGAATAAAAACGTTTGACCGGGTTTTTTATTTTTCTTTCTTCACGTTTTAGACATATTTATTTATTTTTTTTCGTAAACGATTTTAGAAACGTAGCAGCGGTTACACCCGGTGATGGTAGGTGGTACGTGTAACGGCTGCGACGGTATCGGACCGATTCAAAATTAAAAATCTTTTCGCCGAGTAATAATAATAATAATAATAATAATAACGTACGTGCGCGCGGGGGCGCAAGCTCGCAGTGGTGGTGGTGCGCGCGCAAACGAAAATTAATCGATACGCCCGCGCGGCGTCGGCCATGTTTGTATTGTTGCGTCCTGCGCCTGACTGTAATATTATAACCCTTGGCGGCGACCACCACCGCGACAACGGCTACAACAGCTGGGTGACTCCGACGAGGCGCGCTGTCTTCGCATTATTATTTCTTGCGCCACACCGTTGCTCGTTAAAAATAATAATAATAATAATAATAATAATTTTTTTTTCGTCTTTTTCACTTTGTCGTTTCCGATAACGGTATGTTATAACGCGTTGTTCGCATATATATATATATATAATTCCAAAATCGTTAAAAAATTATATATATATAAAATCGCCCGTTCAGTCCAGAAAACGGCGAGGAGTGTATTAATAAATTTCGTGAGTATACACACCTTATATTATTTTGTACCAAAGTATTATATTTTTTCGTCATTCCCGACTGCGTTCAAAACGCTACGAATATCGTCGGTATTATTGCGATTTCATCGTTTCAACGGCCTGCATAGGACGACGTCGCGTATTCTACGAAATGTTTTCGCTGTTGTGAAATCGTGTCAGCGGTTTAATTGTAATGTTTTCAATATTCCGTCGCGTCCAACGCGCGAGATCGTATTTCGAAATCATTATTCGCAATTGATTTTCTTTACAGAACACCGGGACGACGTCGGTACAGCTGAACATACTTTTCCCCCGCGGCACGTTCAGCTCTAACGCGGACTCTTGAATGGCGCACGGTTTTTTTTTTTTTTTTTTCTTTTGTCGACATTTCGATAGAGCGCATTTAGGATATTTGAGAAAAACACGATTTCAATAGCGCACCAATAGTTCGTTTAAATCTTGTTTAAACACTACGTTTGGACGTAAAAAAAATGCTTCGTTTACAATAAGAAACGTTGAACGTCGTAATGTTATATAATGAATATACACGGCAGATATTCGACCGAGAAAAATATTATTTCTTAATTAATTATTTAAAATAATTTATTAAATTTATTTCCGATTTAAATAATGTACTTGGCTCCAACAAGTCTATGTGTATATATGTGCACGTCTTTTTCTTTTCTACTTCGGACCGCCACGCAAGACTACAGGCGGTGCACATATAATATATAACAACAAAACGCAGCCTTTGTGGCGCCAAAAAACCGTCGCACCGACCAAATCAATAATACATGTATATATTGTGTGTGTGTGTGTGTCGACAGCGTATATATGTTCGTTCCGTCTTAATAAAGAAAAAAAAAAAATGAAATATAATTCACGTCCTTTCTCCACACTGATTCAGCGCGCGCGTGATTTTGCCGCGGATCGTAAAATTATCTTAACATGATATGTAAAAAAAAAAAACTTAGTAAAATTCGTATACGGGAGCGCTACAGTTCTCGCGGCGACGAATACGTAGTATATTTGACACGCATACGAGAGCGATTATATCCCGTCTGATCCACCATCGCAAGACCTTGAATTTTTGCGGAATAATTCGCATGGACACTATTCCGTTGTGATTATTATACCGTTAATAAAAATATTGTAAACGACGGGGATTGTTTTGGGTGTGTTTCGGAAGTTTTCGAAAAAAAAAAAAAATTATCAATGCGACGACGTCGTCGCTCGAAATAAATATAAGAAAATCTATAATTTCTATGTATACGAACAGAATAATATTATAATAATACCTATACGGTATGGACAGTTATTATAAAAATAGAGTATAATACAGTCTTAATATGCTGGACAGTTCGTAGGTATCGTTTGACAATTGAAAGCGATTCTCGGTTCTTTTCCCCCTGTTTCTCTTTCGAATTCCGATTTCTTTATATGATTTTGCAAAAAAAAATTTATTATATTTTACGCTTTTTAGTAAAATTTATCTCGTTCATTTTTTTTTTTTTAATTTATTCGTTAATCACCATTGTATTTTATTTTCTCCGTAGTTATATAATTATATGTACTTTTTGTATTTTAATTGACGATCAATTTCTCCGCACGTATGCATATATATATATATAGGAATATCTGATTAAATTCATCATTTGTATTTTCGTAATATAATTAAACCGGAATGTCTGCTTATATTATTATAGGTCTTAAATAATAAATAATTACTCGTATATTCGCGGTTTATTTTGTAAATATTTTTCTTAAAAATTCTTATTATATATTCGTTCTTCCTTACACATTTCGTGTTTTCGAAATAGTAATGCAAAAACCTTTAATTTATTCATTTTCAATTACTATATATATATATATATATATCTTATGATATAATTTCAACAACTCTGAAAATCGATTTTCAAATACGCGTATAATAAATTTAACACGTGTTTTAAAAAATAGTCTGAGCACAAATAGTCTATTTTTGCGATATAATGACAAATATTCTATACGAATTTCATTTAAAAGAAAAAACTCCGTACGCGCGACTTTTAAAATACAAGTAACTTTTAAATTGGAATAATTTTTGTTTTTTTTTTTTTAATATTTATAATTTTATTCAAAAATAATGGGGAAAAAACCCGACAAGATATTATGAATATAAAGTAAAATTGTAAAATTCATACTGACGTAAAAAATGTTTTCTTTTATATAACGCATTGTATACACACCCTGCAAATATAAATTCAACAAACGTTTATATAACTTTTGCTGCAAAAAGTCCATCTGTTATATGCGCAATGTGTTCTAAATATTATATAACGCTCCACGTTCAAATTCACTTTAAAAAAATTACCCGTATAACATAATATTATATATATATATATTTTTAATACCATTTATAATCCCGTAGTGATTTATCAACTTTTATTTATGTAAATCCCTTCGATATACATGTGCGTGTGTGTAAAAACTTTTCCTGTTCGACTTTTGAAATGTTTTGACTATTCCTATACATATATATATATATATATATTCACATATATATATTATATACGAGTAACGTTGAAAATAGAATTATAAATACGTATCTTTTTTTTATTATTATTATTGTATTAATAATAATTATACGCGTTATAATTTTTTTTTTTTTTTTTTTGTTCAGGACACGCAATCAGAGAGCAGTACACGCGTATGGTATGTTGTGTGGTGAAATAATTAGATCACCAAATCGAAGTCCTTACGCTACGTTGTTGTCGTCTCTGTATCCGATGATGACTGCTACTGCTGTCGCCGAAGACGACAATTTACTGGGTAATATTATATTGAATGATTCGTGTAAAACGATATTTTTCTTTTTACACATTTTAGCGATTATTTCCAGTTTTCTTCGTATTCGATCAAAAAAAAAAAAAATACATATTTAGTTTTGTGTAATACGCGTGAACTTTAAAATTATACAGTAAAGAAAACTGTAGAGTACAATATAATATATTTTATTACGTTGGAATGTATAATTCAGTTTTGAATTGTTATATTATTCAAGATCGGAAACAAAAAAAATTTGCGAGCACTTCCACAAAGAAGTGCGAAGAATCTCGCGTTTACATTATTTTATAAGTATTTCAGTAAACAAAAAAAAAAACATTTATTTTTAATAAATTTTAAAACGGAAATTTCGGTAAAACTTATCATGATTTCTAATCAAATACATTCGTCGTATACACTGTATTCTCTTATACCGTTTCAAAATACTATATATATATATTTATAGTTACAATATATAATATTTCAGAGTACACACGCTACAGTGATTTTAAAAAATAAAATGCTCGCGTTGTTTATATTATCTGTAGTAATTCGTATACGAATGTGTATGTAGGTTTTGTCCAACACATAAATTTACTCTGAAAATTACTTGTGTTTAATAAATAATACCGCGTAGAGCGTTTTTCTCGGCGAAACCGCAACAGAGTGGTTGGTACGTTTGTGTCGTACATTCGTCCGCGCGGGACTATCCTCTTTTATAGCATATCGATTTTTAGATTCCGAGCGTTATGAGTCATCATCGCTTCTATATTATATTGTGCGAGCTGTACTTGTTTCATTACGCGGCGCGTGATTACTACAAAACGTACTTCGTATTATAAGTTTATTCACGTAACAGTGTAATTCACAATAATACAATATATCACATGTGCATATAAAGATATTATTACTATATAGATATTGTTAAAAAAAATGGCGCGTAAATGGCTCATTATTATTAAAGGGTGGTAATAAGAGGACGATTATTATATAATATCGAATTATTAATTTTATGTTGTGTAAAAGTAATAAAAGATCTATAATGACGAATAAATTGTAAAACGCATTCCGTTCGCAATTGTCTCTCCTCGCGCAAACAATACGTTTTTCTATCGTTTCGTAACGATTGCAACAGTGATAATTACTCGACGGGGAAAAATCAATATTGAAAACAAAATCGTTCGGTAAATAATTCGTGGAAGCGTATACGGTTTTAACATGATTTTAGAAAACGGTCGCGTGAGCTACGAGAATCCGAACTATCATATGGCTGGTGGGACCGGCCGCCACTTGGCTTTGGACGACGCGTTGAACTCAAACCTGACGTCCGCTACGGACTCACCGGCTGGATTCAATTTGAACGGTGATTGCAGCATACTGTATTCAGAGCTCTTGTGCCGGGAATTCGACACGGTGTGCAACATCAACGCGGAAAACATAAATAGGAAACGTTACAAGTCATTGGACTTGGGATCGATGGGCGTGGACGTGTTGGGACAAACGGGGAAAACTTGGTAATTTGATTATTATTATTATTAATGCGATCAGAACGACGTGTAGATTTTAAAATAATAATAATAATAATGGATATGATGACGGTTTTAATAACACTGCGCGGCGAGACTGGAGAATTAAACGAAGGCGGGGGGGGGGGTTTTTTTTTTTTAAATAGGAACACGAATTTAAATTGTAACGTGACGACCACCAGAGATATCACAAATCAACGCGACTCAAAAAATGTCAGCAATCAAAATCATCAAATGCTGCAAATGTCTTACGTGAAACCGGATTTGATCGAAGAATCGGAACAAATGAAATGCAAAGGTGGAAAGTAAGTTATTTATTTATGAGTATACACACACTTGTCATTCGAATGCGCGACGAATTATATTTATATATATATAAACAGTATAAATGAGAAACGTACGCCGCCAAATACTCTATCTTTACACAAACAAAAGGACGCGTCTAATATTATTAATAAGGAAATACAGCACATACAAGGCGATTTGAACGATGATTTATACGCGGTACCAATGAAAAACAATGCGCACGAACTAGCGGACGTATTGCCAGTCGGATGGGAAAAACACGAAGGTACGAGAACAGCCGATGAATATCAATGACGTGTACAGCTTCTTAACGCCCGTAGAAATTTATATGATTTAAAATAAAAATCGATTTTAGACAATGACGGCCCTTATTACTGGCACATTAAAAGCGGAACAATTCAAAGGGAACCGCCCGAGTACAGCGGTAAAAACGAACCCAAAACGCCGTTGGTGAAGGACGCGGAATCGGTAATGTGAATGTTTATATTAATGATTTCATAATATATATATTATATAGGAAACCGAATGAAAATTACAATATAAACGTTGTATACACTGACGTTTTGGCCAAAATTTTGAAATTTCAATAGAAACTTTTCGCGGGAAGATTTTGAAAATCATTAAACGTCAGAATCTTGAACGATAATAAAATTTTAAGACCTGTGATCTATCTGAGGTGATTATTCATAACGGAGGATATTTCTTATTTGAGTGTATCGCACGAGCTCGCGAAAGTGTCCGAATGAGCGTATGAGGCTTTTGTCATGTACCAGTTGAGATGCGTAATATATGCAGTGCTAAAAAGCGAACGAATTTTTGTAAAAAATTATAATTATATATGGTACCTACGGTTGAAATTTTATTGTTCGAGATTTTGAAACACGTCACTTTTCGCTACAATTGTTTTCTCCGCTTACTGAGCTGATAACTATTATTTATTTGTTCGACAGCTTTACAGCTAAACAATACTCTGATTTTCAAGTTGTTATTTCGTTGTAATAAAAATGTTAAAAAATAAATAGATTTATATATACATAAATTATTCTTGAATTGAACCGGTTATAGTAATCGTAATATCGATAATTATTCGTTCAAGGTGTTGAATAGTTTTCAAAACGAAATCGGAGGTTTGGTCAGTTCAGTGACTAGAAGCACGACCAGCTCGGCCCTTGAAAATTTGTGTTATCAAAAGAATCGAAAAGAAGATATGGCCTATAATTAAAAAAAAAAAAAAAAAAACATTTAAAAACAAAAAAAAAACGACAATTTTATTCTAATCGAAATCGTGTATTATTTTATGCCGTCTAGACGGAGAAGTTATCCAGCTCGAATTGAAAACGAAAACAAAGGTATACGATTCGCGGTGCGTTCTCTGGGATGGGTGGAAATATGCGAGGACGATCTAACGCCAGAACGAAGCAGCAAAGCGGTGAACAAGTGTATTGTTGATTTGTCGCTCGGACGCAACGACTTTATAGACAATGTCGGACGATGGGGAGACGTGAGTTCCACGTAATTATTTAAACATCCCGTTCCTTGTTTGATCTTTTGCTATTATTGAAATGATTTCAGGGAAAGGATCTGTTTATGGATTTGGACGAAGGAGCGCTGAAACTAATAGATCCAGAGAATCTCACCGTGTTGAACACGCAGCCTATACACACAATAAGAGTATGGGGAGTTGGACGAGACAATGGCAGGTTTGTTTAACCGTTACCCACTTACCCGCGTTGGACATTAATAATATTATATTGTTTTGTCTTCCGATATTTTGCCTACAGGGAAAGGTAATGTAATACAGTCGTAACATTAAACGCATATCTAATATTTATTATATAGGCACACAGTACGGGCGTTAAATTAAAATGATAATTAAACGTGTATCTAAATTGTTTACTCCCCCATTATTCGACATAAAATCCAACCGACGAAATTGTTCCCCCAGAGATTTTGCGTACGTGGCTCGCGATAGAATTACACGTCAGCACATGTGCCACGTGTTCAGATGCGACATGCCTGCTCGTACGATCGCCAACACGCTCAGAGACATTTGCAAGAAAATCATGATCGAGCGCAGTCTCCAGCAGAATATGTCCAGATCGACAGATATAAGTACTAACATTATATTCTTATACGTGCAATTTTTCTTACTCCACGTTCGCGACCTAACCAATTGGCACGACACATCTGTTTAGATACCGCGACGAAAATGAATCAGCCAGTTAGACCTACAAATCTCCCTTTGGAGTATCGCAAACGCAGAAGTTACCGTGGCAGTTACTCTGCGACCAACAATCTGGGTATACCGTAATGAAATTCTGTTACGTTGTAACGAACGATTACGAATTGTTTTTTTTTTCAGTCCAATCGTTCCCTACGCCGATGGAAGAACCGCGTAAAATTATCCGAGCAACTTACTTGGGTTCAATTGAAGTGACCAAAGCGTCTGGAATGGACGTACTCAACGATGCGATTGTTGCTTTGGAAAATTCGCCTACATCGGTACCACAAAGCGTAATGGTGGCAGTGGCGCCTTCGATGATAACCATTCAACAAGACATGGTAATTCTGACGAGTAATGTAAAGAACAAATTATTATGAAATGCATGTCGATTCTCAGGATGAAGGAGACGATCAAGTGGTCGAATGCCGAGTGAGGTACTTATCGTTTTTGGGAATAGGTAAAAACGTAAAACAGTGTGCTTTTATAATGCACACCACTCAAGACCTGTTCATCGCGCATGTATTCGAGTGCGAACCATCCGCTGGAATGCTTTGCAAAACAATTGAAGCTGCTTGCAAAGTATGTTGCTGAAAACTATTCGATGATCGATCGTTCGTTTGTCAATTTTTTTTTACGTTTTATTTTGTTTACAGTTAAGATACCAAAAGTGTTTGGACGCACATCCACAAGGTTTGAATCCAAGTATTTCCTTGTGTCACAACATTAATACTCCAAATGTAAATGGCATATCAAGAAAAGGTATCAGTTCTACATTAAAGTCATTGGTAGGCACTATCACGGGCCGTAAAATGAAATTGACCCAATCCTGAGAAGAAGTCTTCACGCTACAGGTACAAAATATTTTTAAAACAATATTAAACAACGCCTAAAAACTATATTAAAAAAGTATGTATTTTTTTTTTACAATTTAGGAAGAATTAACGAATCCTGAAATGCGTGAAGTGATTCCACATCGACATTTGCAGAGCCCACAAACTATAAAATATTATGCTCTTTCAACTAGTTTACAATCATTGTTGTCACCGACCATTGACAACCGGACCATAAACAACCCATACTAATTAATTTATTAAGACACTAAATTGTGACTAAGTAGTCACTTAGGAAAAAACGAAGCGTATAAGGAAATAATTTTAGTTTACTCGTTTTTGAAATACCACTCGTCTAAAGGGGTATAGAATTTTATAGAAAAGTCCTCAATTATATTTCAATAATGAGCTGATATAATATGTCCTTGAATGCTGTGTATACTATTATAAAATAATGTATACTTAATATATATATATAAAAAAAAAATATATATATATAGAAAATAGGCCTTTAAATATTGCTACAATAAATATTATACAAAAAAAAAATCTTATTTAATGTAAACCAAAGCTAGTTTTTTTTTTCATTTAATTATTAGAAAATAAAGAAGACAATAACCTGACATGACATTTTAAAACAAGCGTGTAGCATTATTTTTTATGCACTGATTTTTATTTTTCTTAAATGCTCTCCACATATCAAGCTTAATTTGTTACATTTCCTTTGACTGATTATTTCCTTCAAAACGTAGCTATTTAAATCCTATTTCTAAACAAAATAAAATTCCTATTATCGTGCGATCTCAAAGTTTTTGGTACTTGTATGAGTTTGTAAATTATAATTTACGTACATAGCTTGTTTAAAACTAATTATAATTCAGGGAATATGCACACCTATTTTGATATTATGAAGTCTAGAGCTAAGCTTTATAAGTGCTAAAATTAAAAAATAAATGAATATATTAATAAGTTCACTTTAATTGTACATTTATTCAATGTTATGACAGTCTTGGTTATTATTCTTATTTTTCAATCAATCATTTGTACCGATTTACAATATACAGGTTTTTAATAAATGTTGGTATATTAATCAATAAAATAATTTTAGATGTTTAAAAAAGAATATGAAATGACAGAAAAAAAATTCATATAATAATAAAATTACAAAAACAAAGCCTTAACTTTTCTACCAACTACTTGACGATCGTAGAGGGCATTAAACTTGTTACAGTAATCATTTACTTCATTGCTACATTTCGTCAATACTCCTAAATATGCAATCAGCGCTACATCGTTACAATGAGTATATAAATCCCTGTAGAACTCTCCAGATTCCATTACTGGCAGTCTATGACATAAAGAAACATATTCCCTAGAAAACAGAAATAAATAAAATATATTTTTTATTTAACAAATAAATTATAGCTTCGTGTTATTGGATTTATTAGTGATAAATTTTATTATTATTATGCTAATATTTCTGGTTATTATTGTTATAGTTTTATAACAAACACTTAATAAAACAAGATTTTGTTTATTAAATAATTTGTTTTTTTTTCTTTGTAAAATTATTAGTTCTACCATTTAATTAGTGTTACCTAAATTTTATGTTCAGGACATTTTTTAATCATAGTTTTAGTATTATTATTATTATTACTATTATTGATATAAGACGTAGTATTTTAAATGTAAATAGGCCTTTAGGGTTACTATAACAAAAAAAAAAAAAAAAAAAATACAAATGAAAGAACTTGTAAGAATCTTTAATATTTTAACTTATGAGGTACGGAAATTTTCATTTCAAAAACATATTAAAGCAATGCTTTTTCGGCTTAAATGTACTTAAGCATCTAGAATTTTGAATACATCAATATATTCAAAACAACGATGCAATCAATTTTAATTAATTTCGAATTACAACTCTTAAAAATTCAGCGATATTGCCGCTAACACGTATTGTCTATTAACAGTAACGTAACAAAAATTTATTTTCACCAGTTTGAATTTTATATTTTATTGTCATATTATACTATTGTTCTAAACGTAACTAAATTGTTATTCTCTTAATTCATTTATTGCTGAATATTATGTTTATTTAATGGAAAAAAAAAAGTAAGAGAACAAAGGAAAATACCTGAGAACTTCATTGTTAACTGATTTCTCAGAGTTCTTCATGTCCTTCAAGTATTCCAGCAACATTTTAACTCTACTGTGAAGCATCTTAATGGCATTAAATTGAACAGTCAATGTTTCAGCGACCAAACTATTTTCTTGCGCATCGTTGCTAGACATGCGCGCAACATGATCAACGCCAATACGTTCCGCGTCTTCAGTGGACAATGTGTACGTCAGTTCGACAAATAACATTTTTGTCTTTCCGTTGATTATATCTATAATAGTTTCGTACACTTTGACTGGCAAGTCAGTATGTCCACCATGAGTGTCCATTTTTAAAAATATCGGGCTCTCGACAATATTGATGATTTGTTTGTGTACTTCAATATCTTGCAACGTCGGCTTATCGGAACCAGCACACGTTATGTACCATCCGAGAAACTCCAAGTCGCAAAACACCTAATACACATTGAATAAAAAAAAACTCGAGTCAAATATATTCGCTTAAGTAGTTATCGTAATGACTTACCTGTTTAAACTGTTCTTCTTTAGAATTGTAATAATCTCTATCGATAACCAAACTGGAATCATCGAGTACGTTATACGACAATTCAAAAGAGTTCATTACTTCAATATTTCTGTCCTTTTGTTTGCCTATCAGAGCACCGAGCGCAGGGACCGAATGACCACCGACCTGAGCCGTTATGCGAGTCCAGTGTTCGGACATGTTGAGAATGACCAGTGGATGTAACGATATGGAAACGCTAGCCGTGACGTTCGTAGCCAATACGTTGTCTAACACTTGGTCTACATCCATTTCCATGTTCGCGTTTTCCATTTTCAAAACGATTACGGAAAAGAACTACCGGCGCGGAGCTAAGCAAAATCGTTTTTCCACCGAAATGTTATTGGTAAACGGAATTAAAAGTATGTACAAAGATTACTATGATTTATTTCAAGTTTTTCTTTTCTAACCGTGTAAAACGATAAATAATAATTTCGCACTACACGACCGACAATGATAACAATGAAATTCGGCGTAGCGTAACGTTCCGCTTCAGTGACTTTCACCGACAACGCGGTTTTCGTCGATTTTTTATAAATTTCGTAAAAAAAAAAAAAAACCACCGTTTTTAAACCGTCACTATTTCGACCGAACGAATCCTTTAGACGTTATTTTCTGAAATTGTAAATTATTTACAAGTTATAATTTATAGCGTAAATAAATGTTACCGTTCACGAACGAAACCCAACCGACAAATCGGAACGGTTTACAAACTTGACGATAACCAGTTGAAAATCAACGCTTTTTATCATTTTCGTGATTTCGATATTATTTTCGCCTCGTTTGAATTAAGTATACGTTTTACCGCAACAATAATTAATATCGAATAAATTTTATTTGGAAAAATGTGCCTTTATCGATTTACGTCTACGTGTTAAAGTCGATTTCGGCGGTAGAAATGTGTGTCGGACAACAACTGATGCAACGCGACTTTAGGCGAATATTACATCGGATTCGATTCTCAAGGAACCACAGCACGAGGTAATGTCTCGCGTATGAGTAATGGTTGACAAATTTCTTATTCGTTTTCCAAACAAATCGTTTGGTAGCTTATTTCGGAATTGCACACGCGAATGTTTTCACGCCAAGGCGTTCTTATTGTTAAATTATTTTACAGGAAACGGAAAAGTGTCGTCGGGTTGGAAATACACGCTCAAATTTCGAGCCAATCAAAATTGTTCAGTGCAGCCGGTACTGATTTCACTGCAGCAGTAAATTCTCAAGTGGCTCTATTCGACGCTGCGATACCCGGAACACTTCCCGTAAGTATCGTTACAGCAATATTGCGAACGATTTGTTGAATTAAAAAAAAAAAAAACACATTATCGTTTTCTAGAGTATAAACGAAAGATGTGTAGAAGCGGCTGTAATAACCGCTTTAGTGTTAAAATGCAATCTGAATACAGTGTCGTCATTTGACCGTAAACATTACTTCTACGCCGATATGCCAGTAAAATTATTATATTAACGTTTTCACCATATTCCACAGTGTTGGATTCAGATATTTTTCCGAGGAGAAATTTTCACTATTGTAATTGAAATGATTTATTGAAATTTGTTATTCAAGTAAAATAAACGGTGATAAGTTATTTTTAATTTATTTGCAGTAATTGAAACTAAATTATTATCTTTTTACGTTAATTATATATCTGATTTCAACACTGTTCTCCCATATTAATAAAACAGTGCTTTGAGGATTGGTAGAATTTTGTTTTATTTTACCACGCCTCCATGTACGTGTTTCCTTTGAGGAGTATGTAATGTATCATGTTTTTATGGTAATTCTTTGTAATTATTTTCTTATTTTTAAGGCAGGGTATCAGATTACTCAACAATTTAAACCAATAGCAGAAAATGGGCAATTGACTTTCCACGTTGTAGATAAAAATGTAAATAAAGAACCCTACAGTAAAACTTCTTTAATTAAACAAATACAACTGGAACAAGACAGTGGCCGTACAATACACGATGACTTTACTCAGACGTAATTTATTTTTTTTATTATTATCATTGATTAGTTCTATTAATATTTTAGAAATTAATAATCTTTAATTACCCTTAATGTAGATTTACAGTAGGATATCTTTATGAAGTTACTTAAAAAAACGTACTGTTCCAAGTTAACAAAATATTCGTATGTTTGTACCTAGATGACATCATATTCATTTTTGTGACCTATGGTCAAAATTCAGTAATGACTATTGAACTTTTTTTTTCTATTTACTAAATGTTCAAAAAGTTTAAATTAAATTATTTATCATTAACGAATTAATTTATTTTATATTCACATAATTAAAATATATTCTTAGATCACTTATAGATTTAAATCGTGCTGGAACGGGATTAATGGAACTTGTATTTGAACCTGATTTATGCAATGGTCTAGAAGCTTCTGCTCTTGTCAAAGAATTATTACTAATATTTGAACGTATTAAAACGTGTACTGGTCGTATGGAAGGTAATGACTGTTGCAATTTAAGTCTTACCCCTTATTTATGAATAAAATAAATGTATTTTTTGGTTGTTTAATTACTAAATTAGTATTTTGTATATTTTTAATTTAAACGTTTAATTAATTTTTTTTATTTATTAATAGAGGGTGCTTTAAGAGTTGATGCTAATGTCTCAATCACTGATGGCGATGAATTAGGTACACGGACCGAAATAAAAAATTTAGGAAGTGTAAAAGCAGTTCAGTTGGCAGTGGATTATGAAATTCGTCGTCAACTAAATATAATAAAAAACGGAAAAGAAATTGTGAATGAAACAAGAGGATGGGATTCTGTAACTAACAAAACATTATCAATGAGAGATAAAGAAGTCTTGCAAGTAATTTAGTATAAAGTACATAATATATTAATTGTTAGGTATAAACAATGTCGTATTATTTAATTGTAAAATAGAGTTTAATTTTATGATTTATAGGACTATCGATTTATGCCAGAACCGAATTTATTATCACTCAATTTAAAAATGTTTGATATTAATAAAATACAATCGTGTATACCTGAACTACCAAATATAACTCGTGAAAATATAATGAGCAAATATGGTTTAGATATAAGGAAAACTTCTATTTTAATGGTAATTGAATTTAAAAAAAAAATATGTTATTTGTATTTATTATATTTACATTTTTGTGTAGAACGAACCTGTTTTGTTGACAATGTTTTATGAAATAATGAATAGTGATACATCTAGAAACCCATCAAGAGTATGGAACATATTGACTATTGAGTTTTTAACTGAGGTATATAAGAGGTCCATTGAACTCAGTCAGTGGTAAGAAATACAGTTTTTCTCAACAAGCAATAAATATAAATTTTTTTTTTTTTTAAATATTTAGCGAAATTCCGTCTCATGTCATTGGTGAGGTAATAGATTTATTAGACAATAACACACTGAATTTGGTGTACGCGAGGAAAGTTATTTCTGAATTATTTGATAACACAACAAAGTCACCATCACAAGTATGTGTAAATAATATCTCAAGTAAGAGTAAATTTCGTGTTTAATTCCGTAATAATTACGAACAATTTCAGATTGTCGTTGAAAATGATTGGAAACAAATTTCTGATACGAACGAAATAAATAATTTATGCAAAGAAATTATGCTAGAGTATCCAAAAGCTGTCAAAGATTATCGTAGAGGAAAAGTACAAGCTATTAAATTTCTAATAGGTCATATTTCGAAAAAAACAAATGATCGTGCTAATTTAGCTTTTGTTTCGAAAAAATTAGAAGAATTGTTAAAAAACAAATAAACCATTTTAATTATTAAACTTTGTTTTGATTTATACAAAACACTTGTCCATACCAGAATTACTTAATGTGTATTAAATATTTTATAATATTTTCGTTTATCCACATTGTACAAATTAATTGAATTTAATAAAAAAAAAATGATCAAAATTTGTTTTGGTGAATTTCTTTTTAATTATATTTTAACACAACATTCTACTATCTCTATATATATTATTAATATTGTATTTAAATACAAATATTATATTAAATTTTGAAGATGATGTTATAATTAATTTTAAATGGGATGGTTACCATCCCATACCAAATGAAATTTTGAAATGTTTGAGTAGAAGTTGTGTCATATTCGTGGCCGGTTGGTTTTCAAAATGGCACCAGTCCAATTTACGATCTACACGACCTTCAATTATTACCGATACGATGAATAATAGACTAATAATAAGTCTATATATTATAGATCATTACTGGTTCTGAGCGAACAAATGAAAAATGAAAAAATCGATTATACTCATAGTCAATACTTGGTTACTCAAAATCAAAAATATTTAATAAAATATAAATAAATAACAAAACCTGATGTTTGTCGATTAGAGTAGGCCAACACAAGAGTGACTAACATAAAAAATTGTTTTTACGTGCCATAACTGTGTAAGATTTAATTGCCTATGAAAATATGGTCTGTATGTTCATACGACTATCCAAAAAAAAATGTATAATTATTAAATTATTAAGTAGGTTGTGAGGGAAGGGGAAATATATATTTGTAATAATAATTTATTTTTTACATCGTACGTGTGTGTGTATGAAAACAATAATAATGGATATAATTTAAAAAAAGAGCAGCTATGTAAGAAAGCCGGTGTAGTCACCCAGTTGGCCGTCCCTGGGGTAAATCACCGATAAAGTGAAGGTCCCCTGTTGGACAGATGCCAGATTTCTTTTTAAGAGAATTGGCTAACTAAAAAAAAAAAAAAAAAAAAAAAAACAGATAAATCCGTTTGATTTTTAAAACTATGTATCGTATACAGAACTGTTATAAATGAACTAATAAAAGTCCTACCTGTATATTATACTGATGAGTGTCGACAGCATCGTTAAAACATTTTCAGATTGATTTCAGTTGAACATTTCTTTTTTTTTCTTTAAAAAATTTCTTATATATCGAAAAAAAAATCCGTTTTACAGTTTTCAAATAGTAATTTTTCAATTTGCAGTGTACAATCGGACCGTAAAAATTAATTTCGAATTTATAACAAAAAATTCGTTATTTCATTCATTTCGCCCGACGAAAATGACGTTGGGTTTTGAAAATTCGACATTTGTCTATAGACTTTTTTTTGTACGATTTATTTTTTAACGGTTTGTTTATTTTTTTTTTGCAATTATTTCTCTTTTCAAAACGTGTGTTTTTCGAATTTCGAAAACCTATTAGCAAGAGTTCTACCTATTTGCAAAATTTCGACGGATCGCGACGATTGTAAGTTTTCGCATTATTGTTATACGCGAGTAATTTAACATACATATAATTTAAATGAGTAAATTTTATGGACAAAATTAGAGATACAGTCATTTTTTTTTTTTTTTTTTTTTGAGCTTTCGCAATACATCAAACGAATCGTATTTTACTGCTGAAATAGCTACCTATTACATAAAATATGAGTTCTTCCTGGTTTGTTATTATTTTTCGTCGAAACAGCTGTTGACGAAGTGTTTTTAACGACGTAAAATCGTTATGAAACATTTGAGTTCAACGTGAAAAAAAATAAAAACGAAAATAGTAACATTTTTAACGAGAGTAACGCGTACCTATTGTACGAGTGTATAAAATATATTTTCGCCAAGTATTATTGCAGCAACACCAAAAACGTCGACGCCAAATTACGTCATTCCGTAGATCGACCGACCGGGTGTGTAAACGCAACGTACAATAGTTTCGACTTCCGCGGCGTGTTTTATTTACAAAATAAATTTTTAGTTTTTAAAAAAAAGAAAACGACCTCCGCTCGTACGGTTTTCTCTTTTCCCTCTCTCGAACCAGGGGGCGTATTTACTTCATCCCCTAGGAGGCGGGAGGGGCGAGTAGAAAAACGGCCCGTCGAATCCGTTACCAACTTAGAATTATCGAAAAATTATATGAATATAATAAGTTTTAAATAAAAAAATGTTTTATTACATTTTAGTTTTAGTTCGATTAATTTCAGTTGTCAGTGTAGATATAGGTACGCATACACAAGTATTTTGGGGGGGGGGAGGGGCTCCCTTGTATACGCCCCCGTCTCGAACCCGCCAACAAATGAACAATTATGAGCCTACGGAGCTGACTGTGATATTTATACGTAAAAGCGGCGAACGACCGCCGCGATCGCATATCAATCGCGGACGCGCGTTGGCTGCAGGCGACATTTCGCCGCGCCGTCCGCTTGCAGGCCATAAAGGAATAATAATATTATATTGTCGACAACAAACGGAAATCCATTAAGATTCCAATGTGACTAAAGGTTTTAACTACGGAATGAACCGAAGCTCCGTTCTAAATATATTACTTTACGAAAACCGATTCTGGTTTTAGATTCTGCGACAGAGCGTGCAAACAGAGCGAATAACATCGCAGCTGCTGTTGTTTTACATGATGCGATGTGTATTTGTTCCTCTAAAAACGCATTTCTCTTAAGTAAACTATGTATGTGCGCGAAAAAACGATAAATTTCTCGTCGACGCGTCTTTTTTCGCGTTATTTTTATTATTCAACCGAACCGAATTACGTTTTTTCCCCTCAAAAATAAAATATAAATTTGTTTTTCACTATTATATACGTATATTAGAAGAAGGACAAGAAAAATCGATCAATCGTAATTTTAAATCATACAGAAACGATTAACAAGAAGACAAATGCTATTTCGCAAACTACATAAGAACGCGCTAGAAAATATTGCTGGGAGTATTATTGTTATTATTATTAGCATTCTAATCAGCTGATACACGTCCGTCGCGGTCTTTACGCGCGCATTTTTCATACGCGAGTTTTTTTCTACAATTGCGTTTATTATTTTCACTCGCCGCGAATCGTTTTATTAAAACAATAAAAAAAAAAAAAAACGATTTATTTCATTAGAATTTTCAAGGATGAAAACTTGACTCCATTATACATAATATTATTCATTTTGAAGCATTTCTCGGTGTAATAGTAAAGTATAATTGTGTGTAAATATTGCATGGTCATAATTTTGTAACCAAAACCTTTCGGGACTTTCATTTGTTCCATCAGTCGAATAAGGAATATTTCCAGGCGAAAAACTACGCGTTACGCGGGATGATTATATTCAGAAACTATACAAGATGATGTCAACGTAGACACTAGCGGTTAAATCATAGTCATAGTCATAGTTTGGTCATAGTCAGGAATCAAAAACTAGAGTTTAACACCGCGTGAGTTTCTGAAAACTTGGTTTAACTCGGAACCAGCTAAATTAGTTGTATAGACGAAGATTTTTTTTATAAACTAAGGATTATTATTGTTTATGGCTTATCGTGCATGCCTCTAACAGTAATCATTATATGGATTTTCATTAATATCATGTTTATTTTTCGCCGTCTAAAATCTAAATATTTTCAAGTTTCTTACATATATGACGTTTTGAACATCAACGATATTCACTTTTTTTTTAAATTAAAAAATATTTATAAAACTTATATTAAAACAAAAAAGTTATCGGTTCTTTATTTATCGCTAAACTCCATTCGTGATTCAAGTGTAGTGGGTTATCCTCTAAAAATGGTCGAATATTGTTAAACACATATTGAACCCTACTAAAACCAGATTCAATTCGTCTACGAATAACGATGAAAATATTTATGGATTTGAACGGTGCGGACTGTGCATAGCAGAATTTTACGTTCGAATTAAATAGCGATTGTAAAAAAACATAATAATAATAATCATCGAGAACTTAACAGATGCTGTAGTGTGTATATATATATAAATAAAATATTTCGGTGTCGTAGACATATTTTTTTATATAAAAAACGGGTTAACACGAGGATTTGTAAATCTACCGAGGGAGAGGAGAAAAATATTTACTTTTCGTAAAACTCGTAATCCTCTCTGTGTATGAAAATTATTATTATAAAATTGTCCGACGCGTGAAACGCGTTGAAACAACCGTCACAGTTAAACAAAAAAAAAAAAAAAAAAAATAACAAAAATTTGTCATCTATTTGATCTTCGTTTATATCACCGCGTTGTTTTACACACATTGTACGCGGTCCATATGGTAATAGTTAAAACGACTCTACAGCAACAACAGCAGATGATTGCGATGCTGCAACGATAAACTTTATTATACCGTACCGGTTGATACACACGCGTAAATCTTACATCACACGTCGTACTCACACACGTTTCGTTAATGCGTTTCGTTAAATTATATCAATTACACACATAGACACGGGGAGTCGATTATAGTCCATTTCTCGATTATTTTTAGAACGTACAAGCGTCGTATTTAGGGGGAAGAAAAATAAAAAATAAATAGCGAGAACAAAATTATTTCAGATTTCCTTTTTTCTTCTCTCTCTCTCTCTTTTGGAATAAAAAAAATCTTATTTCTCGTAGCGTTCTTGAATGTGTAAAATTTACCTATTATTATATGCATATATATATATTTTTTTTTTTTTATAGAAATTCTATAATATCACGCGTTCGCGTTTGTGTAAAATATATTTTCGTTTGTAACATTTACACACACACACACTGCACACATAAGTATTATAATATTATTCAATCCTTTTTTGTCTTTTTTTTTCTAAAATGAAAACGTATAACAGCCGCGGTTAGGCTGCAGGACCGTATGCGTACGTATATTAAATTCTTAAATAAAAAAAAAAAAATATATATATATATATATACTCGACTTTATACACTCGTAAAATTAAATTCCGACAGCGTTTTAAATCAGAATTTTTTTCTCACATTCCTACTCGACGCGGAACACGCGTGCGCGACGGCTATATATTACACTTACACTCATATAATATTCACGATTACAGCTTTCAACTATTCGCTATAATTATATTATTACAGTATTGTAATATTATAATGTGTACATTTATTTAATTGACTATTAAATATTTCAATTATATAATTGTATTGACTTGATAGTTCGAATTTTAACCGTTATTGTATATACCTAATATATTAAATACTTACCGGAATATAATTTAAGAATTATGCGCATTATTCGCGAGCGTTCTGCAGTACGATACAATTGACGTAAAAACAATTCGAAATATAACGTAAATTTCGATTGTAGTAATTTAATATAAATAATATATATATATATATTATTAAGACACGAATAAGAACGCGTGCATTAGTCATTAGATACATTTTCGATATATATATATATATTATATTTTGTAGGAGAAGAAAAACATACACGCTCTCTTATACGAAGACGCGTATTACACAAATGTTGAACGAAGCATTTTTTCATTCAATTAACGATAAGTCCACGACATGCCGAGCATGTATAAGTCCCATTTTTAATCGAGTAAAAAAAAAAAAAAAAATACGTTATTTTACAACAAAAAAAAATTTTAAAAACGATACCATTGGTACCAAAGTATTTAAATTGATCGTGTCTACCTTTCACGTTTTAATACACCTACGTCGAATATATTATTATATATATATATAACACTACACCTACACGCGGATTATACGAGTATAGGTATACTCTGATTTCAATATAATTTGTACTCTTTAAAAATTATCGCACATAAATTTCGACGGTGAAATCTGCAACTACAACGTGGAAGCATATATGAATATAATTAACGTTTTATGGCCTTTAACGGGGGGCTCGATTGTACATAATATGTTAATATTTGTTTATGTATGATACGCGCACATATATCGAACTGCTGCGTGTGGCGTAATTACGAGGAGAAGAGAGTTGTCCATCGTACAATTTTACAGAGGAGGCAATAAGTATTTTATTCGGTTAAAATCTGCTCGGCTGGCGTTTACTATGTATATATAATGCCATTATATCGCGTTTATTTAAATTAAAAGAAAAAAATGTTCACAAATATACGGAATACATACGTATATAAGAGTTAACACGTATACACGTATACACGACTCAATCATACATTGACTTTGAATTATACGATGAGTTATCTATCATTATATTACGTAGGAAATGGCTTTGAAAATTAAAATATTAATCGAATCGTATCGATTTTTTTCGTTCTTTGGGTTTTTTGCAATAATAAATAAAATATATTAAAAATTATTGTTTTTTTTTAGTTTAAAAATACACGTTGCGTACGATTCGCATATTTATGATGAGAAAATAGAATGGTAACGAATAAGGATTTTTTTTTTTTATACCACTCACAGCGTTTTTTCTCGACACTTTACACGCATTGCTTACGCGTATTTTTCTATTATTAATTTGAGTTATTCGCGCGGAAGACCTAACGTGTTCTTTTGCGAATTTTCTTCAATTATTGGTTTGAAAACACGTTCGCGCGTTCAAAATATTAACCGTTATATTAACGTTCAAATTGCGTTTATATATTATATATAATTTTTTTTCTTATAATACTTTCGCATTACACTCTTCACGAATACTATATAATACATCATGTTACGGATTTTCGACGAAGGAGATTTTTAATAATTTATATCTCCCAGCTATTACCGTGACGATATTATACGATACGTCGTTCATATTAAAGGTAAATAAGACGTTTATAAATATATATTTTAAATTGAAACGCGGTAATAAAACAATAATATTCCTCTCTCTCTCTCTCTCTCTGTATATATTACATTGTACTTCTACTTGAGTTTTTAAAAGTCGTAACAAAGCACATCACTGTTCCACGCAGCTATTCTTCCATTCCTCTCTACATTATTTGCTATTTCTTTCTGGTTATCAATTCATTGGCGGAAATCGGGGAGGGGAGTTTAGGGGGACTCAGTCCCCTCGAAAATTAACTATAGTGAACTTAGTCCCCCTAAAAATAAAGAACTATACCTCATGAGTAAAATTATTAAATTTTAAAAATTTCTAAATAAATTATCGCTATTATATTATATTATTTTATAAGGAAACACAATTGGACATTTGTATTTACACACAAAATAATAAAAATATATAAATGTGTTTCATACAGTTAAGTGCTAAACAATATTTTTTATGTGTATTGTGTGAATTAATCAAGTTAATTTTAAATTATAATTAATTCAATAATGGCTAAAAGAGTGTTAGATATATTTGATATAAAAAAAAAACAAAAATTACTTGTTGCTGATTCTTCATCAACAACAAACACTAGAATCTGGAAATGGACGATTAAATATTGATATAGAAATTGATATATAACTGCACAAAAAAGTATTGAAAATACATAGGCGTAGGCGTACGCAGAGGTGTTTGGCAGGTGGCGCAAAATCATTAAAGGAGCACTAGGGGGGGAGGGGACACTTAAAAAATGACTTTAAGGATATTTTTCTTCTTATTATTAGGGCCGTCCTGAGGTGAGGGAGGGGGGTGTGTAATTTAACAGGACAGCAATCATTCGGTAGTGAAGACTTCTTTTTTTTTCTTTTGTCCCTTTCGGAAGTTTTTGCAGTAGTAAAAAAACTTTTTTGACCGTATCGGTCGACAAAATCACCGTTCAGTGGGTAAATTACTGAAAAAGTAAACTTTTTTATTTATCATGAATTCGTTACCGATGAATACGAACAAACGTATCGCTAACGTTAAGAATTTTCTTTTTGGAAACTATTTACACTTTAACGGAGTAGACACTACAAATTATTATTAGTTAACAGGGGCACAGCACTAATAATAATTCGGTCCGCAGGTGGTGCACAAGCAGCACAACCTGCACGACCCGCGCGCACGCCTATGGCTGCAGGTCTCTTAAGAGATGCCCTTATACCTCCTATTCCGGCTTTCGATTCGCTGCGCGTGTCCCTTGTTACATTACGTCCATTCGTCACTCCGTATACACGCGTGTCCTCCGTATCAAATCCCTGCAGTGCCGTGCCGAGACTCTCGTCCATTTCTCAACACCGCGTCGGATCCCGTTGCGGGCGTACCGTCGTGTCAACGCGTTTTGTCTATACCGTTCGACTGTAACAAACTGCTCGCACAACGCACGAGCTTCTTCTTATCCCTCGTCATCAACGCACAGTGTTACCCACGGGTTAGTCTCGTATAACATGTCGTGAGTGTGCGTACGAAATATATTTAACACGCTCGAAAAAGAAAAGAAAAAAAAACCTGACCGAACGAGCCGTGCAATAATCGTTTTTGGCGACCATCGCCGCGAGTCTTTCCCGCTTCCCGCCCGCGCGGTGCAGATATATAGAGTGGCGGTGCCGCGGGCGGGAGACCGCGACCGCGGTCGGGATAATCGCGACGGGCGCGCGCGCTGCCCGACATCGTACGGGTGCGAGTGGACGGCAGCACGATCCCCGCCGTAACGTTTTTTTTTATTTTTTTTATATCGAGGCCGTATGTATTATATATATATTATATGATGAGCTGTCCGTGTACAATACACGCGGTGCACTAGCAGCGCGTGTTGTGTAGACGGGAGTAGTGGGTGCGCTGCGGTAAGTGTAAATACGCGCGAATCGCTCGGCGACGGTGCCCCAGCCAGCGCCGGCGGAATACACTAAAGTTTCCCCGTATATAAATGTATATTAATTGGAACGAGTCAAACGAGCGTCGACGGTGGGCTCTTGACCCACATGTATGCGCGCTTATAATAATATATGGGGTACACGAGGCGGCGGCGGCGGTGGCTCGTCTCTAGGACGCGCGCAGACTCCCGGAGCTGCTGCCGTCGCCGTGTAGCGTCCGCCACGGCGCGTAGGCGCATGACGACGACGGCCGTTTTAGTGTGTGTGCGGTTCGCGTGCCCGTCTATACCGCCGTTGCTCGTTTATATAAATAGAGGCGCGTTCAGCCGCCGGCCGCCTCCGCCGCCTCTTTCTGGCGCGCGCGAATATCTTCCCATAATATTATACAAAATATATTACACACCGCGGCGGCCCAGTTGTTATTATTAACGGCGCGCGCCGTAAACTCATCATGTAAACGCCGCGCGTAATAAAACGGTATCGCGGGTACATAATATTATTATAGTGTCGCGGGGCGTGATCTCCGTGCGTTGCGCCAGTACGAATATATTATTATTACGCGTAAACAATCATTTAACGGGGACGTTATTAATTATTATATTTTATACGTGTGTGTGTGTGTGTGTGATATTGAAACGGTGCGGTGCCGGCCAGCATCCGCGTACCGTCGGCGGAGTACGCGACGAGAGAAATTCGGAAACGCGCGCGCGCGCGCGCACCGTCCTCGTGTTTTTTTTCAACCCCTCCCCTCCCGTCGCGCGACGAGGGGCGAGTGGCGCGGCGTGTCGTCCGCCGCCGCGTGCCGTGTGTCGTCGTCGTCACCGCCGTTGCCGTTGTCGCCGCCGGCAGTCCACCACCGCGTCGTCGAGTGTGCGAGTGCGACCGTACGCTCGTATTCGCGCGAAAGAAAGAGAAACATAAACAACACACCCTCGCCTATATTTTACGAAATATTTGTAAAAAAAAAAAAAAAAAAAAAGTACTTCTCTCGTCGAACGGACACCGCGCACTGTTGTCGCAGTAATTAGTGCGCGGCGAGTGCTATACTCGACAACGGCGACAGAAGATTCGGCGGCAAATCGTTAATAATATTTAAATAGATACGCGAGAATGGAACGCGGCGGCGATAACGCGTGACGATCGCGCGTGCAGTGTGCAACAACAGCAGCAGCAGCAGTAACAGTAGTAACGCTGACGGCGGCGGCGGCGGCGGTGGTGGTGGTGGTGGTGCGGCGGCGACGACGATAACGCGATGGCGGCGCTGCAGTGATTATAACGCGACGTCGCGGCGGTGGTGGTTGCAGGTGGTGGTGATGATGGTGCGAGACGCATGTGTACGCGAGGAGGAATGTATTCGGTGTCGCGCGGCGGTTGAAAAGGCGTCGTGTTAAATGTCATCGCGGTTCCGGCGGTGTGGGTTTTGGAATTATGTTGCTCCTCCCGGCGGTCGAGGGACAACGTAGTCCGGCGCTGCAGTGTAAGTAAAAACGGAATCCGCGGTATATAAATATAAATCAATGCCAAAAAAAAAAAAAAAAAAAAAAATGTTTGCCAAAAAAATAAAAGAATATTATATATATATATGTAAGCGGGACGCGGAGGAGAGGTTTTTCTTCTCTCCTCCGCGTTATTTTATATTATTACGGACCCGGCCAGCAACGCTTCGTTCGGTACAATATAAGAGGGAGGGTCATTTCGTCGGGCGCGAGATCGAAAAGATTCGCGTTTTCTCCGAAAACCAACTCTCTGCCCGTACCGTACGTAATAATAACGTATCGTTTCCCGCGCCCTTTCCCTTTCCACACGCCCCGCCCGACCGACCGCATTTTATACGCCTACACGATTTGTTTTTTTTTTTTTTTTTGGAAAAAAATTTTGATTTTCCCGTTCCGCCGGTGTGTAATCGAGTGCGCAGGGAGATGTGATACCCCTTCGCCCTACAAAAAAAAAAAAAAAAATAGTTTAAAGTATCTTTTCAAATTATGAAATTTTCCTGATAAACCGTTATCTCATATTGTCTTTTATTTTATCGATTACGGTGTAATTTTAAGAAAAAATTAACCGGATTTTTATTATAATTATTCGACAACTATATAACATAATAAACGTATTTATCGATATTTTTTTTTCTTTCACAAAATCCAAAACAATCATTTTTTTTTTCGATAAAACAAATGATCGCGTACGTAGTCGTGTTATGTAATTTCGATAACCACACTACTACTCCTCGCCGCTACGCCAATACAACGTTAGTTACACAGTGGTGCGTATAATAATTTAAAATCCAATTTTATTCGTAAGAAAATTTTAAAATCGTACCACCCCTCGCATATTATTATTATTATTATTATTATTATTATTATTATTATTATTGGTTTCTAATTATCGATCATTTCAAAAAACAAGAAAAAAAACTTAAATATAACGAAAATTTTGTCAGATTTCCGTACGGTGACGGAATTTATTTTCGTGCTGCATATTTAATACACACGTTTTTTTTTCTTTTGTAAAAAAAAAATTATGTTTTTTCTTCTTATTATTTTCACTTTTATAATTATTATTACTATCAGAACAAAAAAAAGTCAAAAGGGTTTCAACCCTTAAACCATCTCCCTCCCTCTCCTTGGCTACGTCGCTGTTTCCTTGAGACACTATATACACTACATGTACATCACGTCTGAATTTAATCCGTATATATTTATATCCCTCGAAAAAAAAAAAAAGAATTCCGTATTATTTAAATATAAATATACACGTGGTCGTAAATAAAAAAAAAAAAAATTACAAGATTTAAAAACGCATTCCTTTCCAATTTAATATTTTTTTTTACGCTTAAGTTCAAGGTTAAATACAATACACGTATATGTGTTGTGATGACAGTTAAATCGCGTGTATAAAATAAACATATTATAATACATATGTACACGCGTATTTATAATATAAATTGTAAATAATACCATATATTGTAAATTATGAAATATAAAAAAAAAACCTGTATTTAACGCGTTTTACTTATATATATATTGATATATGTACACTGAAATTTATAAAATTGAGTTTTATGCCGAATATATGGAAGGGGGGAGGGGGCCAGCGAAAGAAAAAAATTAACAGTGTATGTTATTATATTCTGATCGAAAAATTGAGAATCGCGGAATAGGACGATGATAATTATATTAGAATAAAAATTTAAAAAAAAAAAAAAATGAAAATAGGCGTTTATCAATTTTAAAATTGACAAAAAAATTAAAATTGACGTTTAACACATTTTTTAAAATCCGACGATTTTTTGTTGTTTTATTATTGAAGGGAGTTTTTTTTTCAATCTATAATTCGTTTTTATTTACCATATTTCAGTGCATATTTTACAATAACAATAACATTATATAGTCGGCGAGAATACTAAAAAAATATTTAGCCCCTTTCCAGGGTGTTTGGTATGGACCGGAGAAAAATTTTTTCCAGTGCTTCACTGCATAATCCGGAAATGTATTATTGTCATTATTATTATTATTATTATTATTATTGCCGTATATAATAATAATAATAATAATAATAATAATAATAAAATTTCACTCACGCTCATCGCGCGCGAATTGTAATTCCCTCGAAACGATTCTATTATCAATTCAGCACGCGTATTGTATCGGAGGGGAAAAAAATAATATTATAATAAAACTAATAAAATTTCGCGCGCAAGTCATGAAATTACAACATTTTAATATATATGATAATGGCACGTACGTGCAGTGATCTGCGGTTTTTTTTCTTTTTATATAAAATTTTAATTTTAACTTAATGTATACGACAAGATCATATTATAAAATATTATGGCGCGCGTTTTGTCCACAATACATAACACGCGAGGCTTGTAAAATTAGATACGTAATTCAATTACTTTATATATATATATATATCGTAATAAAAATGAAAATTAAACGAATTTGTAAAAGCGCGTTACAATAACGAATGATTGTAGAATGTAATTAATGAGAACGAAAAAAAAATAAATAGACTATTATTTAACAGAATAATTAACACGTATAAACCGCGCGCTTTCAAATCGATTCGCGCATGAAATCCAGGGACGTCCTGACAATAAGATTTCCGCGGCCTCGTTTTTAATTTCCATATATATTATCTACGAATGGAAATACAAATATTTTACCGTTCATATGCTAATGAATTCCTTGTATTTCATGTGTAAAAACCATTTTTTTTTTCATTAATTAAATGTTAAAAACTCCGTGTTTTTTAAATTAATTAATTAAACTTTAAAAAAGTTTTTATTGAGTATATATATGTGTGTGTGTACGATAAGAAATGTTGAAGAGTCTAAATTACTTTTTCATTCTTTCAACACGATTTCTATTTAAAATATATATATAAAAAAAAATTATAATAATGCTTAAAATGAGTTTTTCAAGCGACCTATGTGTGATTGAAATCCAAAGTCGCATCAAAAACAAATTCTAAAAATCTTTATCATTTTTTTTTTTCAAACGTCGGGTTCTGCTTGCATCCTCCTCCTAAGTACGGCCCATCATATTTTAAATCGTATTCTTAAACCGTACAATCCCATATAGGTATTTTAAATTTCCAACTGTACGATTGAATTGAAAATTATTATAAAACGCGTTATTATAGGCATTTAACAATAATATTAACGAATTTTGTATACACTAACGTTTGTGCATATTTACCTATACAGAACGTAAACATTTTAACGCATGCCAAGTTCAAAATGACCGGCGAAAAAATAATGCGACCTCTTTACATTTTTATTATTATATATATATACATACGCGAGCTTGTCGTATTTCTATTAATTGATATTTTTATGCAACTTATTGAAATCACGTCCAACATATTATTATTATTGTTATTATTATTAATTATATAGTAAAATGCGTGCGTTTAACATAAAATATTTTTAAAAGATACAAAACAATTAGTTATGTATACATATTATATGAAATATATATTCAAGTATTTTAGAAGTAAAAAAAAAAAAATGTAAATTTTTGTTGTATAGAAATCATAATATGTATATGCGGAAGACGACAGAGTATTAAAAAAAAAAAAATAACACACGTCACACGTATATAACACTTGTCAATTTTTAATTAAATGCATATATTAATCTATTCTTAAATGTTTAAGAAAAATGGTAGGAAAAAATTCTTAAAGAATATGTGTGTGTGTGTGTGTTTTAAACTTTAATATACGCATAGAATAGATAATATACACGAATTATTCAAATAAAAGTCTCATTGGATTTCTGATCAGCGTATTACATTTTATTTGTTATAATTATTCGCGCGATTCGATATATTTTTCTTCTCGTATATTATTATATGGCGTATAATGCGTAATAGAAAAAAAAATCAGGTACATAATAATATATACGAGAAATAGAAATATATATTCTAGCAGGAGTTATTTTTAAATTTTGGTAATATTGGAAACCTATATGTTGTGTGAAAACACGAAGATTTTCGTCCTGGCAGAGAAGTCTTCTAAAATATATTACACGCAGATAATGCCAAATTATTATACATATACTAGTCCGGCTATATAACAGTTGTGATGCGCGGTAAAAATATTATTTTTAAAATTATTATTCAATTATTCCGTTATATTATATACGTGTACTTTGTTCATCGCGTACGTCATCGAATCATTTTTTTTCCACGCACGTTTTACGAAATACGATTGAGTGATTTTATTTAAGGCCAATCGATATAATTTCAACGTTTCTTCGTAGTCAATATTCATATTATGATTTTGATTTTCGCTTTTTATAAGTGTGCGCATTAATATAATATATATATATATATATATATATATATATATATATATATATATATATATATATATATATATATATATATATAAATATTGTCGATTTCCAATGGCCTCCCCCTTTCTGTCTATAGAACTTAATTAAAATTCATAACGTATATGCGTACAATTATGTTAGTTTTATGTTATACGAGAGAGAGAAAGAGATGGTATTATTATACGCGCGTGGAATACGTGCCAACCCCGTTTTAACTTTTCACTATAATTACCGCCAGTATAACAATAATGACGACGGATTTGAAAAAAAATATATAGAAAATTATACGATATGATGTGTAACATATATTTAAGACAACGCGTATATTATATTTAAACAATCTTGACAAGCCGTTTTTTTTCGGATTTTTCTACCATCGCGTGTTCTCTATATAAAAACTACAATATATATATATATATATATATATATATATATATATATTTATTTATTTATTTATTATGTGTCTCATACGGCAATACTCGCTCATATTATAATATAATTTAATAAATATACGCTGCATTATATGTAGTATATAAATATAACTCGTATTTGGTTAATATATAGCATAATTTTTCCTTTTGAAACAAATTTAAATCGGCGTCATTAAAATGCAATAATAATAGTTTATATAATAATAATAATAATAATAATAATAATAATAATAATAATAATAATAATAAAAATCGGTATATATACTAGTATTTTTTTTTTATATTATATACGGATAGTAAATAAATTATAGACACAGTGACGTTTATATGTTTTTTTTTTGACGTACACGTACTGCAACGTATCAATATTAGGGGGAATTATTATGCGAGGGGGAAGAGGGACAAAAACCTCTTAAATTAAAATAATAATAATAATAATAATAATAATAATAAAGAAAAACAACGCCCTTTTATTGCATGTTATTTTTCCTCTTTATATAATAATAATAATAATAATAATAATAATAATAATAATAATAATAATAATAACAACAATAATAATAATAACAACAATAATAATAATAATAATGAAATGTGTATTACATTTTTTACTTTTTTTCCAGTCGTTGTCGGACAACCAATGTTTGTTAAAAAAGAGTTTTCCCCTATTTTAATGCGATCACGCCATAAATTATTTAGTCTCTAAAGGGTTATTAGACCGTTATAGCTTTTTAGCCAATTCACGTTAGATATTATATATTATATACATTAAATTAATCCGGGGGAAAGCAAATTAATTTAATTCAAAACAAAGTACTATTTGTAATATTCGTATCAATTAATCAATTGGTTTTGATTATAGAAATAAATGAATTATTTACGGTATATTTATTGCGCATTACAATGTAATTATAATAATTATTATTATTATTATTATCAACAGACAACATGTGAAAATACATTTTAAATTATAATGTTATTCGTTTGATTTCAGGTATTGCGATATTTTTAATCATTTCAAACAAAGTGTTTGGATTCGGTAAATAAATCGTTTATAATATATAAACATATATTAAAATGTATAAAAAAAATTTGTTTTTTTTCTGTATAGATTCCGATATAATCAGCGGCGGTGGTAATGTATCAACGGCAATTACGACCACTATTGATTATTATGATATATCGGTTCAAGACATGGCGTCAGACATTTTGATGGCTACTTCACCGTGTAATCAGTTCGAAAAGGAATTCGAATTTTACTCTCCCGGTTATCCCGATCCTTATCCAAATAATACGGAATGCATCAGATTGTTAGAAGGTATATATATATATACATAATTTGTTTGCCCGTTTTTTTTTTCTATTCGTTTTGAAAAATGTTAAAAAAATTATTATTATTATTATTATTTTACAGCCGGCCAAGGAGAAATAATCGAATTAGACTTCAGAGATTATTTCACCATAGAACCGAGTATCGCGTGCAAACACGATCATTTAGAAATTCGAGATGGCCCGTACGGGTATTCAGTACCAGCATATTATTATTGCGGAAATCAGTTTCCGCCAAAGTCAGTATATATTATACGTTTATATGATGTAATTCGTTTGAAATATTGTACGTCACGTTAAAAGTACGAGTGCATCCTTGTTTTTTTGTATATTTCAGGATAATTTCGTCGGGCAGACACTTATGGTTAAGATTTCGGTCGGATGAAAATATCGAATACGAAGGATTCCACGCCGTTTATAAATTTATTAAGAAACCTCCACCGGGTGATTAATATAATATTAATATATTTATATGTTACTACTTATAATATTGCGTACGGGTTTAAAAATTAATAAATTACAGTTTTTCTTTTTTTTGTGTTATTCAATTTCTCATAACCATTTATGTCTTATGCTTTAATTTTGAAAAAAAAAACTGATAATTAAATTTTACTAAGACAAATTGAATTGATTGTAATCACTGTTGTATTTTATATACAAAACGATATAATGAAGATTTTACAAGAAAATGTTAAAAATTCGATAAATGCAGATGTTGTGCTATGCGGCGCGCGTATAGTTAATAGTTAATGTGAAAAGTCGAAAAAAAAATACAAGTATAACACCCCTGTTTTAAACATCATCAGTTGTTCGCGTTTTTTCTCGAATATATTTAATCTATTTACATAATAAAGAAGTTTTGTGCGAAACTTCCTTTTTTTTTTTTTTTAAAAAAAAAAAGCATTATTATAAAATCAATACTTTTCTCATTCAGAATATTATGTATAAAATTACCTTTACCTATCCACACCATCAATTGATTAAGAAATACACTTCACTTTGGCCCTGCCCAAGTCCGTATAGATTTTACAATATTATCGACACGTGCGATCTTATAACATTATACACGTATTATCGTGTATTATATAATATTAAGTGAGCCAAAAAAAAAAAAAAACATGCGCGTAACACAAGATTAGGTAAACCGTATAGTATGATAATATTATATTATATTGTAACAGAAAATCCTTTACTACAGTAAACTTTATACGCTTTTTTTTTAAATTCTAAACGTTTATTCGTAGACGTAGAAAACCCGGAGCTTCCAGTGTGTCGTCAAATTGTAAACGGTTCACAAGCCTACATAAATAGCACGGAGGTCGATGAAAGTTTAAAAAACCTAACGATTTCGTATAAGGTTCCATTGGATTGTATGTGGATAATACAAGTAAAAACCGGCTGGAAGGTAAGCGGGGGGTATTCAGTTTCGAGTTTCTATTAACGCTCGTATCGAAAAAAAAAATAAATAAACGTGACAATTTATTATAATTGTTTTAGATTCAGCTTAACTTCTTGGACTTCTCTTTAGAAAAACCAAACGATTGTGGATTGAATGTAATGGAGATTTTCACCAACCGCACGGACATGGCGTCCCGGCTGAAGGTATTTTGTGGATCCATTGCGGAAATGGTCCAATCGCCGGGTAATATGTTGCACGTGCGATTTTTGGCAGAAGGGAAAGGAGTGAAATCGAAATTCTCAATACTTTTTACTGCGTATCGCAGTAAGACTAAAGAGGAAGGTAACCGCGTGTAAATTAATAATTAATAATAAATAAATAATTCGTTTAAAACCGCGTGTACGTAGGTATATCATACCCTGCACAGAGAAAAGATATATCTACATACATTTATACTTACCTATTGTTGCTCTGGGGTTATTTATTCTGCGGTGTACGTTCGAAAGTCGATTTTTGACTTGTTGAAATATTCAATCGGTCGTACTCGAAACTAGGTTGTATAGGTAATTATTGAAATAACAAAAACCAATGCGCATTTCATTGGAAAAAATAGTGTATAGATATTATTACGAAACCGTATAGTGGTCACTAGAGCTGAATAACTGTAGCTGGCGGGTTATCGTATAGACAAGTGGTTTTTTTTTCGCACCGATTTTTTGATGTTTTGAAAACGCATTACAAAAATAACGCGTGAAAAATTCTTGAAATAAAAGTAGTTATAGTCTCGATTTCCACGAGTAAAATGTGTAGGTACCTATTCGAAATGGACTTCATATAGCGGTGCGATAAAAGGAATTGTTCTGGGAGAAACCGTTCTCTCCCAAACGTCCATAATAAGTACCTAACGAGTGTTTATAAACACTTTCAAAATACCATTTTATAATGTAAAATGTACATTTACCACCGGCATTTCATACATTGAAAAACACGTTTTAGCTTGCAGTAGTGACGAGTACGACTGTGAAGACTTTTCGTGTATAGCATCCGAATTACGATGCAACGGTATTAACAATTGCCGTTTCCGATGGGACGAAGATGGATGTCCGGTATATTTTCAAAATAATTTGAATTCAAATAAAAATGCGTATCGTTTTTTTTTTTTTTTTTTTTAATATTATAAAATTATTTGTTTCCAGGAAAAAATTAGCAAATTAAAGCAATTGTTCTCGAGTACTGACATAATAATAATTCTGGTAGTGTTTTTTTTAATATTATGCGGCATGTGTTCGGCGTTCATCACGAATATTGTCCGAAAACTAGTGCACGATCACAGAATTATAAAAGTAAGTGGTACAAAACGGGAGAACGTAGTTTTCATCAAATCGCTGCTTAGTAGTATACGCGAAATTATAATAATTCTCATAATTAATAATAACGCAATAAATACCGAATTAAGCGCGTTTGTACTTTAAATTAGGAACACATGCGACATTCGAGAGAAGATCACTTAGATCATATCGGAAGAATGAACGTAATGAACGAACAATCGCTCGAAGAGGATTCTGATCCGCACATACACGACTACCCTCACAGTTACAACAGTAGTCAGACCACTAATTTAATCCAAAACAAACATACTAACATATCTAGTTCAGATTGTTACGTTCCATCGGGCGATATTATTCCAGTGTTAATGAAACATGACCCAGCTTGTCTTCATCCTTCTGTCGAAGACGAACAGGATGACGGATTGATCAGTTCCTATCCAGTAACGGCTGAAACCAAAGATATTGAGTGCCAAACCAGAGAGAGTCTTTTCGACACGTCAGTCGTGCCAAAAACGGCTGGTCATTACAGAGTAAGGCCGTCGGATTCGCCTTTTAGGCAACCATTAGGATTTTCCACATTTGGATATAGAAAAGATTCAGATAGTTCGTCTGATCCAAAGCCATCAAAATTTAGGGCCGAGGCCGTTATCGAAATAGAAAAGTTTTCGTCTGAACTAAGTCAAAGGCCTTACAGTGTGGAATCGACAAAATCAGCTCCAGACGTTATAGTCATGCACTGACTAATACGAATTTTTTTTTTTTTGATTTTTCTACAATAATACTTAATGCTTGTTAAGAAAATCTAAAATTAAACAAACGATGCTCAAACGATGAATTGGACTAAAACACAAGATAATTGAAATGATAGTTATGGGAAAACAAACTTGTTGTCGAGTGCTAATAAATTATAATTGCTAATTATAAGAAAATCGTATTGCGATTCATCAACGAAAATATTGTTTAACTATCACGAATTTATATTGTTTTATCATCCTAAGTCATAACTGGAATTTTTATTATTTTAAACTATTTAAGAATATCGCGTAAATTATTCCAAATTGGTATATGTTTTTTTTTTTTTATCAAACACATCAGTTAACTTTATTAATATTTTTACATTACATATTATTTATAATCATCGGACATTTTTTTTTTTTAGAAATTTAAATGTACAAAATCATTGTAAAATAGTAATTTTAGTCAATTTTTTTTTTTTTATGGATGTACATATTGCTGTGACAATGCTCTTAAAAATTTTAGTCTCCTAATATTGGCTGCTTCTCTTTTGATTTCTTCATTATTATTTGCATTTAACTCCAATGCACCGATTGTTTTCAACTATAAAAAAAAAAGAACACTCCAATCTTAAATAGAACATTATATAAGTAAAAAAAAAAATGTACATAAAATGTATACTACAATACATATTATAAATAAATAAATAACTGCCAATTGTAATTGTAATTATTATTACAAATATATTTCCATAGATATTAATGCAATGTCTTCTAACCAAATAAAATTTCTTACAATACTTGTAATTATGTAACGTATTACATTGATTAAATTCTTTACGAAAACATATTTAAAGAAATAAAAATGAAAATATATAAGTACTCACAAGTTTTTGTCTGTATTCCTGATGATTCAATTTCGTATGCCAATATATAAGAAATTCCAATAAACTAATATCCCAAATATAGTCATAATATTCATCTAGGGCATCACACGAATTCGTCTCAGAAGCACATTTAAATGCAGTCGCATAATCTATTTCGTCTTGAAATAAACATAATATCGCTGCCTGACAAATTGTACAAAGCAAACAAATGTAAATTTAATTTAATAATGAAAAAAATATATATAAATTTATTTTTTAAAAAAAAAGGATAAAAACCTGTGTAAAATTTTGCATTTGCATACAACACTTCATCATTCTTTTGTACACATAATCTTCGATCATCGGCTTTAAAACGGGCCGTGCAAAATAGTCACTAACAATTACGATAGCTTCAAGGTACCATTTCATTGCAGAACTGTAATGGCCCATTACTATAAAAGAAGTGAATTTTTATCAAAACATACAAACATCAAATCGATTAAATTCTATGTTTGTGTTATAAACATTTAGTACAATTAAATTAACATAATACAATTTTTACATTTATAATATAAAATATTTTAAAATTATGTTTTTATACAGAATCGCCTCAATTTAAAATAGTTTAATATTTTTTTATGGATTATTAATACCTAAAATAACAAGATTTAATTTCGTTTTCTTTTATGATAAAATTATAATTACCATATTGTAAATCGCCTTTTAGTTTTAATAAAATGATATGATTTGGATGATATTTAAGCGCTTCATTTAAAATAATTCCTAATACTTCAGTTACATTTCTTAGTGGAATATTCATACCACTAAAACAGACATAAATAATTTGTTAAAATATATTAATATAAAAATAATTAGACTTTAATTATATTCGAACGTTTTATGAATTATAGTTGTTAATAAAACTTCTACAAAATATAAATATAATTTCTATATTAATAACAAACTTGGGTATAGTGGGCCAAATATTCAGATAAGGCATTATAAGCTCCATAGAAGATTCATCCCTAATAGCATTTTGCATTTTTGTTAACAACGACAGTGCTATTTGAATGGCATTTTGATCCCTTAAACTCATGAATATACGTGTAATGTCATTTAAGTTCAAAACTCGATTTTGAGCACCTTGAGGGTCACTATCTAAAGGTCTTTTGTTAGAAGAAGCATAGCCATAATCGAATACAGGTAAAACTATAAATATGTCACATAATTAATGAAAAATTTAAAATAAAATAATTAAAAGAAACTCACCTAAATCCCATACCTCTTTAGCACTTTTTTTTGTGCCTTTAAATTTATTTACATCAAGACAAGTATAAGCAATAGCCATTGGTAATTTAAAGCAATTATAATGCTTTTTCGTTAAATATTCCCATTCACCGACATTTAACAGAGTCAATACACACTGTTCAGCAATTTCTTGACGTGGTATTATATTATCGCCTTGTACAGTTTCCAGACATTGTTTACACCGTTCCACAAGATCTCCAATGACTATTAAAATATAATTACGCGATATAAGTAACTGCAATTTAATTAGTTGGAGTTCTTATACGAACCGAAATTTTTAAACTCATGTTGGAATTGAAGCATTTCCACATATAATCCTTCCCATGATATCAACTGTCTAATTTTCGTATATATAGTATTATTACCAACTTTTATTTCCGTTTCAGCTTCTCGTAATAATATGTTTGCTTTTTCAAAGTCCTAAATAAAAAATAAGAGTATATTTTTAATACTAATTATTAATTAATAATACTATTCTCAATTGATAACAAAGCTTACATTTAATATTAACATTTCTTTTGATTTGGCTATTAATATAATGGTTAAGAATTTTGATACTCCATTTGGTAATCCTATTAAAAGACTTTGTAATGGTACTGGAATCTGCCACTAAAATAATATTAATAACAGACATTGGAATAAATATCATATAATTATAGAAAAATGAATTTAAACTAGGAATTGTCAGAAACTTGTTTTGTAAATAACTTAAATAACTACTTACTTCATAATTAATATCCAAAACATTAAACATTGGATCCATATCCATTTTATGTAATTGCTGTAGTAAGTTACGTAAGTTGCTAGAATCGTATTCAGTGCTTATTTTATTTTTTAATAAAACTTTTTGTAAGTTTGTATTACCTAAATATACACAAGAAAAAATAATAAAAAATAAATAGAATGAAATAAAAATATTTTTACTTGTTTGGGTAATTTTTAATCTATCTAAACGCTTGGATACATTAATATCAATGGTTGGTAGATCTTCAGGTAAAGCAAGTAGTTGTTGTATATCTTCATTGTCAAATAATTCACTTATTTCTTCATTTCCATCTTTTAAAATATCCTTTACCAAATTCTTAGGACATTTTAGTAAAACATTGCACACAAACATCTTAAGGTTTTTTCTGAATTTCTTATCTTTAATCATCGTGCAAAGTTTTATGTCCTAGATTAAAAAAAAAAAAAAAAAAAAAAAAATATATATATATATATATATATATGTTTCATTGATGGCATATAGCCAAAACAAGTGAAGTGCAAAAAATTAAGAGGCTTGGAAATCAGAATTTATTCTTTCTTGAATGCATATTCAGGATGAATAAATGAAATTATAACTACCAAAAATTATTTATGCTAACTAAAAGTAAATGATATCTTATCTTCACAAGAGTAAAATGTAAAATTCTTCATTTAAGAATTTGTTTAAAAATCATATGCAGTGGACACTAATTATGGGAAAATTTTCAAATTTAATACGTTAATAATACAACTAAACTGATTACATTATATTATATAACTAAAATGTATAAAATAAAATACCTTTAAAAATATATCTGGACCTTTCACATTAAATTTAATTTTAGCAACATAATCTTCAGGAGGTAATAACACAATTTCTTCAGAGGCTACCGATGCTCTTCGTATCGCATTCAATGTGTGTATATGAAGTAACATATCTCTTGATGCAGTGAATTTCCCAAGTGATAACATGGAAGCCAAGTCGAGTTCCAAAGAATCTCTTAAAAACATTGGTATTTCAATATTTTGGTTATCAGTTTCTAAAATTTTCAGAATTCCCTATAAATAATAAATAATAGTATTTAATGCTGAAAAAAAAAATTATAAATGTTTTTACATTATAGTTTGTTTGTGTAGAATGTAGAAATTGCATTAATAAACTAGAATTTTCTGTTATCTCTGATAAACATGCTGCACAGAATCCATTTAATTCATCAAGTTTTATTTTATAAAAAGAACTCGGTACTATTATATTTATACATAATTCTTCACACTTTTTAAAGTAAATACCAGCTTCTTCATACTGTTCTTTGAAGAATTTATATCTAGCATAGTCATACATAATCTAAATATTTAAAAAAAGTAATATTTATTAAAATAATATATATATATATATATATATATATGAAAGCAATTATGAATACTTGAGAAATAAATTCTGCTGAAGATACAGTTAGTCCATTATACCAATTGCAAAATAAAGGTTTTAACTCATTAGGAGGATCAAATATATTCATTGTTGGAATTATATATGATGATCGTTTTAATTCCATAAGCCGTAACAACATTTTTTCACTAAGTTCACTTTGCACTTCTAATTTTAATAAAACATCTTCATTTCCATCTCTAAACAAAAAGTAGTATAACAATTAAATAAATTGAATAAATTAGCTAAATTACCCGCCTTCACCTATGAACCGGTTTACACTGTATAATTTATATTTACATTATTATGAGTATAATTTATATTTTTTAATAGCTGCAATTTGATACTACGTGATCTTCAGATTACGATGATCATAATACAAATAATCTTAAGTAAGTATTGAGTTATTGTTATGTCAGTGTTTAAAATATTCCTATATAGCTAAATGTAATATGTATATATGGCATAAACCTCAGTATTTTTTATTTGACCATATCCATACTACGAAAAAAAATTCTACAATTTTTATAACCAAAATTGGTAATCATAGAAAGCAATATATATTGCTCCTGGTAACTGACGGAAGAATTTAAAAAAAATCAAGTCTTTACTTGATTGATGACTATCAGAAAATTATAGCCTATTTCATAAACAAAATGAGATAGGTAGTCGGGTAACTGCAGGAAATTGTTCATTGCCAAGTGACAGTAATTTTCTCTTTATAGCTTTAACCACTAAATTATCTTGAGATACACTTTGTGCACATGTTAAAATTTATTAATAGTTAAAAATTATTGGCAGCATTTTAACAACCATGGTAATCAGAAAATCAATAATGTATTTTCTCGTGTGAAATATTTTTAAGAGTTTGTTACTCTCGCTTTACTGGACATTTAATATCTTTCAAGATATATCTAAAACGATCTGTGTAAATTATTCCACAAATTAAAAACCAACCATATCTCGATATTTTAATGGTTTTTACATGATGTGTGCACAGACACAAAGTAATTTATGATATTATTTATATAGATTATGAAACTTACTGTACAGGGCCTAACGTGAATGTAGACTTTTTGGATAATGTATAGTTTATAATAACAGTTAACGTCCATCGATGAAATAATGCTATGGCAAATAATTGTTCGTCTTTTAGCTGTGATAAATCTTCTATTGCACTATGAGACTCAAAGTCAATTAAATTGAGACCATTTGATACTAAATCTAAAAGATCTTGAACAAATATTATCTGAAGACTAATTGGAACCCTGAATATCATCAAATTAAATTGAATAATAATTAATAAGTGTACAGATATATAAATATTAAAGTAGATTAATAATTTAAATCAAGGAAAAAATTTAATTAAAAAAAAAAATTACCTGGTTTGTAAAATATTTAGGTCCCATTCCCAAAAGCTGACAATTTTCATTGCTAATATTTTTAGGCACTCATATTTTTTACGTTTTCGGTATTCAATTTTTTTATCAATCTTAGAATTATCCATTAAATCATCAATATCAATCGGTGGCAAGTCTTTTGGTCTTTCCATAGATGAATAAAGTAATTTAATTAGTAGTTCTGTAGCACTAGGATCTGTTTTAATAAAATATTATGACTTGTGAGTAATATAGCTTTATGTAATAAAATATTTAAGTAGCTTTCACAATAATATTATTCATTTTTAATTAATATATAGAGTAAAATCTCAATTATGAGTGGGCGAATTATACACAATTTTTGAGAGCATTTATGACATAAATACTGTTTGGGAGTCAGTTAAGCGATCTACGTTAATTAAGCCTTGGAGAAAAATTTTACCAAGTGTGTAAAATACTTTATTAGATTATCCAGAGGAAGAAGAAAAAGTCACTGCTTTTGATTTGGCTAATTTTGCAAAATCTATTATAAGAGAAGATAGTGTTGATGAAGATAACAATGACTGGATTGTGACACCAATAAATCCAGGATTTAAGAACCTTACTGATCAACAAACAGTAGGTGGAAAAAGAAGAAAAAGAAAATGATAGGCCTCAATGTGCAGTAAAGCAAGTGAGCCATGAAGCAGCTCTAATACACATTGATGGAGTCATTTAATATCTGGAAGTACAAGGCGATGCAAACCTTTGTAATAAAACACAAAAAAATATTTACGAGACATTAGTACTTAATATTTCAAAACCGTACTTAGCACTATAGTGTGACATACTCATAGAAATTTGAGAAATGCAGTACAAATTTTTCGATTAGTTTTAAATGATAATTTAATATGATATAAGATGTCTTGGTAGCGATTTGATTGTCACGAATCGACTATTTACGGTATTATTTATTACGATATCTCAATAAACATTAAAAACTAAAGATCTACTCTAATAGTAATTGTAGTAATAATAATAATAAATAATGTAATAAAAGAACCGATGTCTACCGCCTGAACATTATTTTTAAACATATATCGATAATTTTAAACAGTATTAAAGTACACACAAAAAAAAGGGCAATTTTTTTTTACCCGCATGAGGTTTGTTTAGATGTTCTTCAAGAAGAGATGGTTCGATAATAAATTCAAACCAAAGTTTTGTGTCTGGCGCAATGGGTATCATCCCTGGACGCAATAGATCTACGTCCATGATTATTTTCAATTAATCGTCAATAAAGTATTTAGTGATTGAATATAAAACAGAGTTACTTAAGTTACGAATAGTATAAAATATCAATAAAATAACATTTTAAGAATTCATCGTGTTAGAAACATAGTTAAAAAAAATTCACGATTTTTTTAGTTTTCATTATCATTATCAAATTTTCAATTATAACATAAATATCACGTGACCAACGGTGTTTATAATGGTTATATGTATAAACTACTGATAAGAGTGCTTGAAACCGCAAATATGTCTAACGGATGGAGAAGGGGACCGTGTAAAAACAAAAAATTAAATACGTTTTTTTTTTTTCTACAAATCTACTGGCTTCTTGAAAATCTTGACTAAACGTGACTAAACTAAACGAATAGTTGGCTAAACGGACTGAGCGAAAACTCTAAACGAGGTTTCTGCGTCTACAGAAAATTTGTTTTCGTTCTGTTAAAATACCTATCTAATGCAATATTAATTTATTGCACTCTGATTTGTATATATTATATAATTAGTTTTGTACAAATCCATATAAAACATGTATTGTGATTTTAACAGTGTTTATTTTTGCGGCTCATTTCATAACATTCTATAACGTTGACTTGAACGATTAAATAAAATCGAAATTTGCAACATTCCTATAAACAAAAAGTATAAGGACACTGACTTTACTTCGTTACGGAGTATGAACAACATCCGTTTAGATGTATTATTCTATTTGATGTTTAGCGTATAATGAGAGGATAGTTCGGAGTTTTGATATAAAAAAAAAAAATTAAACACGTTATTCCTGTTTATAACAAAAATATCATTTAATTACATTTAATCCGTATACAAAAATAACCATAATAATTTGATTCAGAATTAAAATATAATCACATAAACTCTATATAATGTGAAACATTTTTATTAAATTTTAATTATTTGTAAAATTGGGCTTTCTCTTTTCGATGAACGCAGTCATTCCTTCCTTTTGATCGTCTGTCGCAAACGTAGTGTAGAACAACTTCTTCTCGTATTGCAAACCTTGACTTAGGCTAGATTCGTAAGCGTAATTAACGGATTCTTTGCACAAAGCGACAATTAAAGGCGAATGTTCGCTAATTTTCTCTGCCAATTTAATAGTTTCATCGACTAATTTTTCCGGTGGAAACACCTTACTTACTAATCCTCTGGACAAAGCTTCTTGTGCAGTAATCTGGTTTCCGGATAAACATGTTTCCATTGTAAAGCTTTTCCCACAAGTACGTAGCATGCGTTGGGTTCCACCAGCTCCAGGTATCGTTCCGATCGCTATTTCCGGTTGTCCAAACTTAGCCTTTTCTCCGGCATAGATTATATCACACATCATTGCCAACTCGCAGCCTCCGCCCAGAGCAAAACCGTTTACTGCAGCAATGACCGGTTTTTTGCACTTACTCAGGTTGTCCCACTGTTTGAGTAGTCCAATTTTTATGTTTGTTGAAAACGTCTTGTCAACCATTTCTTTAATATCGGCGCCAGCGGCGAATGCGCGTTCACTACCTGTAATAACGATAGCGCCAATTGAATTGTCAGCATCGTAAGCGGACACTGCTTCGGTAAGTTCTGTGATAAGTCCGTCACACAGAGCATTCAGAGCTTTGGGTCGATTGAGTTTTACCAGTCCCACATTTTGTTTCTCGCCGACTTTTTCGGTAACGATGTACTCGAGATTGGACGTGGATAATTTCATCGAAGAAACGGGCATCACCATTTTGGACAGCGAGAAGGCCAACTTGGACTTGGCCAACGACGATCGTACAATAAAAGCCATTTTACAAAAAGCACAATACGTTTAAATTTGTAAAAAAAAAAAAAAAACGATAAATTTGTTCTTCTCTTCTTCAAATCACGTTATTACTTTCTACAAAGCACCGACGAAACACAGCAAAACTGTATTTATTAATTAATATTCATGGTTATCTGAGAGTCAAAAACACTTCGTATTTGACTTATGACACCACTTGAGTCACGACGAATAATCATAAAAAAAAATTATCGGTCACCGTAATCATCATCGGTTTTATCACAGAAAAATGTATTTACTTCAATAGACGGTGTAGATAAGGAATAAGGACTTGACCTTTCTTTGAAAGAAACAAAAATATTCATCCGGTGACTTGATAAAGATTTATTTAAAAATCGTATTTACTTACAGTGCGGAAAAAAAAATTTTGTTACATTTATACAATCGTAACAATGAAAAGTATAAAATTCACGTTGTCTCGTGACATATAACGTCAACGATTTTTTTTTATAATATTACTCGGATACATTTCATCGCTGTGGCTGGTCGTGGTGCGACTCGAATTCTTGTTATAAGACATTTTTGAACATCCTAAAATTCGTCTTTTAATCTAAAGCGCACGTATTTTTTGGAAAAGAAATATTAAATACACATTGTTCACGAAGAATGAAAATAATAACTCGTGTAACATGTTTAAGATAATTTAAATTTAAACGTATTGAAATATTAGTCAAGAACTCCATCGACATACACTTAGTGTAAACAGAATACTTAGCAAAAATAATTTATTGTAAAATACAAATACATGAATACATTTATAATAATCCAAATATATTATATATATATATATAAAAAAAGTACATACTAATTATACAATTTAATTTTGTAATTTTACACAGCGAGTTAATTAATACTATTTTACAAACGAATAGGTTTTTTTTTTGTCATTTATCCACTAAAAATGTGTACTTTTACAATTAGATTGACTAAGTTTATTCAGTGTATAACATATGTAAATATTACAACATTAATAGTGTAAATGTTTGTAATGCATTAAGTAAACACAACTATTCATTATTTTTCTCGGTAAACGCTCCCAAGTTACCAAATAGCTCGGAGGGCATTTCTTTTTTCGCTAGTACATCTCCTTCATCATTCTCTTTGTCACCATCCCCTTCTGTTTCGTCATCGCTTAAGATAATTTCATCTGGATTAAATACTCTTTCATTGGGTAAGCGATCTTGTTCACTGCCCAAAACGAATTTAATCGGTTCCAATGGTTTATCTTTTTTCTCCAACGTTTTCTCTTCTAACAATTTCATTCCGCTTTTTTCTGGTTCTACCGAAATAACGGACATCATTTGTGCAGACATCATGTTCACTTGAATATTATACATTGCTTGTACACTTCTCTTAATCCTTAACATTTCTCGAAGAGTATCTTCATTACCATGAGCTACCTCAAAAGAAGTCCATGTTTGCCAAAATTCTTCAGTCACTCTAGGATCACAAATCTGACTGCAATGCGAGTATATTGCTCGAGCACGATCGATTTCCCCTAATTTTGTTTCAAGTTCCGCAAATCTCAAATACATTGTACGAGCATTATTGTTAGTTAACATTTCTAAAGCTTTCATATATATTTCCCTGGTCTTTGGTATACCGGATATTTCTGCTGCTTTTTTGATGTATATGTTAAACATTTCAAACTTCTCTTCTGGTAAAACGGCTTCAGTGGCTCTTTCGTATACAGCCATCGCTCGCCTACCCAAACCGTATTTCTCTTCAAGTTTAGCATACAACAAATAAATACACTTTGTAAACTGTGGCGGACAACCTTCTAGACATTCCTCAAAGAGATCACGCGCACGTTCGAGTTTTGTACCACCATAACGATCCAAAAATTTCGTCAAGTACGTATTCCATATATCGAAAACATTTGGCCATTTAAATAAAGCTACACCTTTTTCATAAGCTTTAAACATTTCTTCAAAATAGTTGTTTTCTTCTAAAAACAGTCCATAATTAATAATAGTTTGTGGAGTTGCAATTCGTAAATCTATAACTCGATCATAACAAGCCATTGTCGATTTAACTGTACCAAAACTCTCTTCCATATCCAAGTACAAGGACCACAATTTCAACGATTTATGTAATCGTATTTGAACAGTTTCTGTATCATCATGATAGGCTACCTTCCGTGAAGGTATAGCGGTTGCTTGACGCATTAGTCTCATGGCTTCATTGAAATTATCGTGTCTCAATTCCATTTCTACCCATTCGCACCAAACACTAGCTAAATGCTCAACTTTCAAATATAAAACCAAAATGGCTTTTTTAAACACCAAACGTGCTTCTTCTAATTGTTTGGCTTTTTCATAGAATTTTGCAAACTCGACCCAAAGTGTATGTAAACGACCAACAGCTTTTTGAGGATCGACCGTCTCGACGGCTTCAGTAAAAGTGTTAATTACTTGAACGTTATTGCCTTCGTATAACTGTACACGTTTTAACCATTCTTTAACATTATGGGGATTTTGTCTTAAGAGCACAGAGTTCAGTAGTAACAATCGCCTTTCAATCAGATTTTCTAATCTAGCCATACGTAAATCGATTTCGGAATCATCTTTTTCTGTACTATTTTGATTGGCATGAACCACCTCCATTCGTTTTTGTAAACTCAATTCTTCGAATTGCGCATAAGCGTCATACACTTGTGTGAAATCTCGAACGGTCGTAACAGTCTGAATGGCTTCCTCATATATATCTCTTGCTCTTTCGAACAATCCACTACGTATGTAATAGTCGGCCAACGAGTTCCATAAATGACCCAACTGATCAGTGTAACGTCTTAATCCACTACGTATGATTGCGTCAACGTTTAAAGATTTAATATCTAAAGGATTTTTCGATATCAAATTGCAAAGTTCATTCCAAAGCTGATGTTTAGATTTTCCGTGTTTGGAAATGAAACTGTCATTATTTACGATTTCGGACAAACGTATGGCAGCTTCGTCCAGTCGCCCAGATGAGGTCAAGTATTCGATATAATCTTCTGCGTCTTCTGGAAACAATTTCAAATACCTCCTGTATATTTTAACGGCAACTTCGGGATCATGATTTTCTTTGATAAAGTTCAAATACAAAGGCCATATGCGAACATGTTGCGTGATCGGCAGAGCTCTGAGCGCCCTGTCGAACAGCCGTCGTGCAACGGTGAGTTTGGGCTGTTTCAACATGAACGTGCAAAACTCGATCCAGATGCGAGGCATTTTGTTCATGTACACCAACGCTCGTTCGTAAACATTGTTCACTTCTTCGTAATCAGGATCGTTTGTCGTTTTCAAATACTTTCGACGGACTTTCAAGTAACAGTGCCAGAGTTTGTAGCTGCCCGGCAGTTGTTTCAGTGCGCGTTCGTACAGGACACACACTTTCTTGTACGGCCCCAGTTTGTAGTTATCTATGTAACGCATCCAACACTTGACCGAATTCGGATTTCTCAGTATGTCCTGTTCGAATTCCACGTCTCTCTTGTTTAAGTGGTACGTTTCGAAAATTTGTGCGTCTGACACGTTATTAACTACTTGCACGGCCGCCATTTCGATTCGAAGTGCTAGTGAAGTTTCCAACGCAGTGTTAATACGTTATCTGCAATACTTCGTCACGACGAATTTCTTACCACATTGACCGATTAATTTAGGCAGACTTCGAATGTTTAACAAAAAAAATTACAACAACCACAACTCACGAGGAAGTAAGCGAGTGAACGAGATAAACTATTGATAACGTATGCGTTTCACAGTGTCGGTATGTTCGCCCGCGTTTTCTTATGTCTGAAGTATGAAACGGTATTTTATTTTTCAATAATAGCTCTTATCAAAGCACATCAATTTATTTCGTTATCAGTACCGAAATCGATTGGCACGGGGAAAATGTTGGAAATTCTGTTGGTTCCCAACGAAAGCTCGAAATATTAATTTCGACGCAGGTCGACTCTGTTGTACGTTTTAGTTACGTTTTCATACTCATTACGTTTTAATTTTGGAAAAATGGCATTGCAGAAAATGGTGAGATGTTGTCGAGACACGACCGGTCGGTTGGCGGCCATATGTGAGTGTATTAAGAGATTTCAGAGTTTCAATTGTGTTTCATTAAAAAAATAACCGACTTCCGTGTTCCAGGTACCACTCAACACCCGCAGGTCTTCATCAGTACTCGAGGCCTCAAGAATTTCAAACCACCAATCGTATACGACCGTAAGAATACTACTCAAATATAATTGGTGTTTAAGAGAATCGCAATGACCGCTTGACCGTGTTCGTTTTAGACATTCAGATGCCCGAAAGGCCTAAACTCCATTACATCGAGCGTGTGCCGAATTATAGTAATAGTCAAATTAAGCCTCCTAAAATGCATAAGATGTTGGGTTTGATGAGAGGACCTGAACTAGTTCACAATAAACTAATACACAAACAATATGGCATTCAGGTAAAAGCTATATCGTTTGAAATATTAACTGTCAATTGATTATATAGTATGGTAAAAAGAAAAAAAAATGATAATGGTATGAAATTCTGTATTAGGTATAAAAAAAATAATTATCGGATTAATTAATATTGAATGCTTCGTTTATGAAATTTAGGCGACTGGTGGGGGCCGAATGAGATTTGTACATTTCGAAGTTATTCGTATGGGTTTACTAAGAAAACTAGACTGGTCCAGAATGTTTGCTATTTGGAGAATTGATTCACCGTGGCAAGCCGTTACAAAAAAGGTTAATTATAATATCTATGAAAATTAACAAAAAAAAAAAAAAAGTTGACGTCTGATTTTTTAAAATATATTATGACAGGGTCAAGGACAAAGAATGGGTGGCGGCAAAGGTAGTATAGATCATTACGTAACTCCCATTAGATCAGGCAGAATTATTATTGAAGTTGCCGGTCATTGTGAATTCATAGAGGTATGTATGTTTCAAAATCATTAACACACAATACCAATAATTATTATTAGTCTGGTCAGAGAAATGGGAAAATAGGAATCATCTTAGCAAAATTAATGTGATGTAATGTTTTTAATTTGTATCAACAACAATTTTTTAACGATTTTCGATCATTACAGGTAAAAGACATTTTAAAGAAAATTGCAGCAAAACTTCCGTTTAAAGCCGAGGTCGTCAGCCAGGAAATTATAGAGTATAATTTGGCCAAAAAAATGTGGCAGGAAAAGAATAATCAAAATCCGTATACAATGGAATATTTAATTAAAAATAACATGGACGACATGCAACGTAAAGTCAAAAGAATTGATCATTTGTATTTTGGAAAATATGTATAAGATAAGTTTATATACATGTATGTATTTATATACATGTATGATATTTTTGTATAAAGAAAAAAATAGTTTATAAATTGTATACTTTTTTTTCGTATTCCCGACTGAAGACAATGATTTTGATTTGTTTTGCTATCCGTTTGAATACGATCTGTAAAGTAAAAATTTGACCAAACACCGTTGTAATAAAACTGTTGGAAATAGTGTGAAAATAAAAAATAAATCATATATTTATTACATTAAAACTCATAGATTTGATTTATAAACATGTTGATACTTATATATAAATAATAGAATGACATTGAGAATAGTATAATCGTTTATCATAAACTCTTGACTAAACTAATAAAAACCTAAAACTACAAATTAAGTTACACAATATAATATGATGTAACGACTCGCACGACGAATGGTATTGTAACGTGACAATATGCAGTTTGTACTCCAAGAGTCGTATCACATACAAGTCAATCCGTTCGTAAAATAATTGTTTGACACGAATCGTATCCAATTGAAATACTGCTCGTGTAAGATATCAAAAGATACGATTGTGTTTACGGTTTGAATAGTAGTCAAACGGACGGTGCAGCGGAGGACGACTCGGTGGCGACGATACGTTCATCGGAAGAGGACGACGATTTATGTTCCGAAAACACGAGGACGCCATAAACGATGTTCAGACCGGAAGCCGCGGCGAAAAACGCAAACACCCACCAGCCTAAATACGCGTGCGCGTATGGATAACACTTGATGACGACGAACGCGACAGCGTAACTGAACGCGAGCGCAACGTGCTGGCCAGGCGCATCCACGACCGGCGAATCGGGCACCAGAGCGACGGAACTAGACGTCATGAACGCGATCAGGCCCAACATGGGCACGAAACTCAGCAGCTGTGAGCCGAGACGGTTGAGCAACAGTCTCCGAGTCAGGTTGTACACGACGATCACCATTCCGGCCGCCATTATGCCGGCGGACGACAGCACGGACGCCGATTCTCGGTGAGCCATGGCCGCGGCCACCAGGGCGCCGGCCAACAGGAACACGGCCAGTACCGTGGCCACGAAGTACGAGTTGAGCACGCGGACCCCGGAGTCGCCGACCAGCTCGGCGGCATACGACACGAGCACCAGCGGCCCGGACAGTTGCTGGAGCGCGAAGTGCAGGCACAACGCCAAGAACGGCCGGTAGACTTCGGGACGGTTGACATGCCGGAAGAAGTGTGCGGTCGTCCGGGGAGGCGCGTCACCGGCCGTCGACGCCGTGACCAATCTCAACTTGAGTCTGGAGTACTCGGCGTCGCCGAACCGGCCCCGGGACTCCAGCCACGCGGGACTCTCGGGCACGAACGCGCGGATCAGCACGAACGACGCGGCGGTGGCCAACAACGCGACCGCTGCCGTCTGCGCGTAGCTGAGCAGTGACCCGGACAGGTACACGCACAGCACGCCCACCGCGATGTAGACGATCGGCCGGGCCGTGGGCCGCGTCGGGAAACACTCGGCGCTGTACGCGGTAGCCGACACGGATACGAGGCCCACAAACGCGCCGGTAAGCGCGCGGCCCGTCAGCAGATTAACCGTGGTCAGGCTGCTCATCGTCAGGATCCAACCGATCGCGCAGATCACGTGGCTCAACAGTATCGTGCCCCGGGGCCCGAACGCGTCGATCATGCTTTGCGAGATCAGGCAACCCGCCGCGGCGCCCAGGGCGGCTAAACTGGCTGTGTAAACATAATAACATATTATTATTATTATTACACGTATAATTGTAAACATAATTAATAATTAATAATTTTTAATACGTGAAACCTAACGTCGTTGGCCGAGACGTCTAACCTAACGTGGACGATTAGCTGTGCAGAGAAAATATTCGATCCGGAAGAGACAAGATGAATATGGCAGCTGGAAAGAGGAAGACCAGAATATATTAAAATATGACACGAATCACGATAAGGACTTAATTGTAGAGGAAAATATCAAATTATAAAAGGGAACAAAACTATAATCCCGGGAAGATATTAAACGCGCGATAAGGCCGCGGTGAAGTTCACAAGCACCGTATATAATTTTTGTTAATTCAAAACATTTTTGTTTCTTTTAATAACGACGTTGGCGACGGCAGAGACGGTTTGAAATGATTTTTCTTTTTTCGTCTCTAATGAATAATAATTTTCTTCCGTTTTACGGATAATCCTAAAACCGGATAATCACCCATCCTAAAATTGGCGATGATGTTATATAATATTATTATATCCCTCCCGTAGTAATTTATTAATTCTATTCCTATAGTTGTAAAGTATAAAGACGACATTTTTTTTTTTTTTTTTTGAGGAAATTTAACGTACGCTCCATATATGATGGTAATATTAAGGAATTCAATACACAATATTATAATGTTATTATTAGAACGATATACGACGCGTTACTACTATACTTAATAATATGTACGAAAATGTTACTATATATTATAATAATATAGTTATGTAATTTAAATAAAACGAACTCCTATATAAGTTTTTTTAAATAACGATTTTCTACGACTGATTTGATCAATATTTATATATACACCCACATAATACTTGCACCGGAACAATATAATAACGCGTTTAAAAACGCCACTTAATTGTATTTTATAATATATTACGTATAATTTAATTATAGGCGTATATATATATATATTTATAAATAAAAAATAAAAATATTTATGTATGTTTATAATTAAATTATTATTAGTCCTCATCCGTATTTAATTGTATACTCAGAAATGATATAAAACAATATGATATTATAATCGTAAATTGAAAACGACGACGAGACGAGCACTGTTGGAATATTTTTTAATTGCCGACGAAACGTTTTTTTTTTTTTTATTATTACTATTAATATATATTTCACGATTATTACACTGTGTGTTTAATATAAAATCATTTTTTTTTCTTTTCTCCGGTATACTGAACGACAACAATACGCCCACCGAACGTACATCGCATTAATACAATAATAATAATTATTATTATTTTTATTATTATTATGACGTAATACGCGTGTTATTATGTAATTTGAATACACGATACGCCGCGTTAAGACGTATAGAAATACAATATACGCGTGTTTGTATTAAGAGAATTAAAATGAAAAAAAAAAAAAATAGAAGGAAATTGATCCCGCCGAGTAGTTTTATATGGGGTACGAGGTGCACTCGGATAGGATCAGAGAAATATCGATTTCTACACATCATAAACATTACGTTTCGGACAATATACGTTGTACAAAAAACTATGTGGTTCTTTTATTTTTTTATTCAAAATTATTCGAAAATATATTAAAAAAAATAAAAATACTCGTAACGGAGAATATCGTGCACTGCAGTTTTTACGATTTTCAGCTATTTACAAAACAGAAAAAGTCGCTATCGAAACGCGTACCATATATATATATATATATATATATATATACGCTACGCAAATTACAATAATTCCATCGCGAGCGCTAAATATACATTTTTATTGTTTTTCTTCGATTAGAATGCGTACGAACACGTATATATTACAAATTCGAATAATATATTTGGATTGGTAATTATTATTTTTCTTTATGTCCCGACGAAATAGTGTTTGGAGTACCTACCTAATAATTTTGAAAATCACACGCGCCCGATATATTTTCGGAAATTTTTTTTAAAAAAACTGTGTGTATTATTATAACAGAATATTATATAATATACCATTGCGATGACGATGTTGTGTGTAATCGATTTCATTTCAAACGTTTCTTTAATTTTCGTCATTAATAATGAAATTATTATTATTTATTAATAAATAATAAATAATAATTTAAGAAGCCGTGAAAATATTATTATGTTATTTTCCCATCCGTTATAAATATATAATTACGCGCAAAAATTACGCAATACCATCAGACTTTATACAAATATAATATAGTAAAAAAAAAATAATAATGAAATATTACCGAACCACGTGGAATTCCGATAGGACACGAACAAATCCCACCACGTCCATATGCCGGTGTACCCGAGAACGGCTCCGGAGATGACGCACGGTAACAGGGATATGGAGGCTATAAATCCCTGTTGGAAAAAAATCAACGATTTTTTTTTTTTTTTATACCGTTTAAATTCGTAAACACATAATTATTAATGCGCGTACTTGCGTTACCGAAGAATTGTTCAACGGTTTTTCGACGTTGGCCGCCAAATTTGGCGATACCATAGTCGTCGTCGTCGTCGTCGTACTCGGTCCCGGCGATGACGGAACGTAATTCTCCGTCATTTTTCCGTATGAAATTTATTTAATTATATTTATAAAATTGTAAAAACGTCCGTTCCAACGTTTTCCGTCGAATGCGCGCGTACGGAAACAAAACGCGACAAACGCGCGGCGCGAGTGAATAGAGAAAAAAGTCGACCGTGTATAGTAGACGCGGACGGTATTGTAATACGCGCGCGCGACTGGAAAAATTCAAAACGACATTTGAACGGCTTCGAAATACGCCGTATCGGATGACCCCTGCAGTCAATCGCGCGATACGTATTATTATTGTTGTTGTTGTTATTACGTGTATTGTGCAATAATATAAAATACGAGAAAAACTATATATATATATATATATATATATGAGCGTATACGAGTCATTGCTCGGATTGGGGACAGAGCTCCTTTAGAGTTACCACTGTAGTTGTACTTCACACTCCGGTCGAACTATTGAATAATAATAATAATAATAATAATAATAATAATAATAATAATAATAATAATAATAAATAAATAAATAAATAATTATCCGATTATTATTAGTGGTGACGTCCTCGTACTGCGGCAGCGTTCGGTTTTCGAACCATATCGGATTCATAAAATATAATACAGTTCAAATATACCAAACCACTCGGAAAACATTCGAATTGTATTTGTCTAGAGAGAGAGAGAGAGAGAGAGAGAATTAACGCTTTTATATAATATAATAGCAGTGGTGTTCAAACTTTTTCATCTCCACGTGACTCCTTATTGCGTGTTTTCACAATATTTACAATATAAATTGCGAGCAAAAAGATAATGTATATATATTATTATTATATATATATATTATGTACATTTATTAATTTATCGTATGAAAAAAAATATAATATGTGATTATTTTTTTTCTTTCAACGTAATATACAATCTGTACTTATATAGCACAATACGAGTATGCGAGAAGATAAACGAAAACATTATGACAAACATGACGAAAGAAACTATCCATTAGTGACACTTCTTATGATTTTTTTTTTATTTTTTTACATATATCGTTATTATTAATTAAACATATTCTCTACACCAATTATACGCTTCAGGTGTCTAGGCGGGTTGCCAGCAATAACTGCGCGTTTGATAAGTTTAGGATTAGAGTGAAAGTTATGGCTTGAATAACCTCCTCTCATATAACTATGTGATTATTAAAAAAACAAAAAATTGAAATTAATTCGGATTGAATATACTCCTGTAAATTATTATTATTTTTAATAAATTATTCATGTGCGAGTATAATAGTGTCGGTGGCGTTATTTTTTTTCTTATGGGGATACGCGGCACTTTCAATGTCACCCTCCTCTAACGAGTCGCCACTGTTCATCACGTTTGCATTTTCCGTTCTTCAAAAGATTTCCCATTTTTTTTCCCATATTTTCCGCAGTGCTCTTTTCCGTTTCGGTTCGGTGTCTTCCATTTTTAAACGCTTCCACGCGGGAAACTCGACACTACCGCAATCATATAACGATTTCATATAACCGCGTAGTGAAGTCTGCAGGGCCCGATTAAGGAGTTTGTCGGCAGTAGGCTAGGGTTAATTTGATGCCCTTACGATGTATTCGAACAGGGAAGGTTCCAGGAGAAGGCCCATAAAAAAACATATAGACATCACAAACTTTTAGTGTTTAAAATAAAATGTTTTTCGTAATTGACAGAATATTATACAAAAAAAAAAAAAAGAAAGAAAATAAACATTTTAAAATTTATGATTCGTCAAATATATATATACAAGAAAAATTATCTTGATTTACGTGAATTTTTTTTTTTTTTAAACAATTTGCGCCAAACATTAGTTTAAACCGTTTATAAGAAGCTTTTCTTTCTTGATTTCGAGGACGCAAAAGATTCCCACTATTTTATTGAAACAAATATTTTCCACGAACTCACTTTCAATAAACAAAAGTGCAAATGCCTTCGTTTTGTCCTGGCGTTAAAATGGATCTTAAAAAGTTCTTTACCCCAAACAAGACGAGAAAAATCACTGTTTCTACGTTCGTCGGAAAATTATTCTGTGGCGCCCACAAATTAACATTAACCTAGGTTGTAGCCTACTCCGGCCTATCGGTTAATCCGTCCCTGATTATGCTAATATAAATGTACATATAAAATCAATAAATATATATATAAATACACACAACGATTTTAATTAAATCGCAGTATTGATGTAAAAATGCGGGATTTGTATTCATCCATTAATCTGCGCTACTGAAACGCGTCGATTTATTACAACCATTCGTGACTTCTATTAGCGCAGTATACCACATTAACAATTAACTATTTCGATACAGCTTTTGTTAGTCTCTATAATAATATATGTAAATATTAACGTTAAAATTGAAAATTTTCGTACATTACGTAAATTATTATTGTATATTCACGAAGGGCTCATCGTTCCCATAATCTTGCCACATAATTACGCCACTGCGATAAATATATGGGATGCGCGCACGCGTTTTACGTGTCTTTTATACGACATACGCCGTGTCCCTTCGAATCGTTTCTGTCTTTTTTTTTTTCGACTCGATGTGCACTATTTCGTTCACGCGTCGTTTAAACCGCACCCGTTCGAATATACGGGAATGTATAATAACATTTTATTGTATTAATTATTACGCGCGTATCTGTATAGTCGCAGCATCATTATATATATATTGTACATTACCAATTGGTCGGGGTAATCGTTCGGCGACACTAATAATAATAATAATAATAAGAATAACAACAGTATTTTTATATTTTTATCATTCGAGTTCAAAGTGTGCGGAGGAAAAAACGTATTGTAGCAAAAAAATAAAAAAACACACCGCAGTCGGAATATATAATATATGGCGTATAACAATAACAATACAAATATTACGGAATTCGACGTCGTCGGCGATCTCCGGAGAAGAAACACGAGTAAATATACATTTTTTTTTTATTTTTATCTGTTTTATATAGTTTTCGTTAAAAAAAGAAAAATACATATTTATCGGGATATATAAATATATAAATATATAAATACATAATAATAAATACATAAATATCGTTCGACGATAAGCAAACAAAATACGTCCCTGTATATAATAATCAAATTTTAAAATAATTGTATAAAATTAAATAAGGAAACAATAAGAAATTATTCTTATATAATAGCCGCCGATTGAATATAAGGAATATTATTAAAGAACTAATATTTATGCAGTGGCTGAGAGTTATAGTTAAACAAAAAAAAAAAAAATCTAACGTTTGGGCGGATAATTATAGGGATATATAATCGCGGATATATATCACACACGCACTTTCCTCTTCTGTACGGGATTAGTAAAAAAATAGTAGAAAGTTTTTTTTGGTTTTTTTTTAATACGTATGTAAGCGTGCGCGAGAATATTGTACGATGGAAGATGATCTAGATTTTTGTACCGAATTTGATATATTTACGATATTGAGACTAGGTACAATGTAATTTAGCACATTTTGTAAGAATCACGCGAGTTTATAATATTATATTATGAAATATCGAGGGGGAGACGAAAAATATTACAAAATCGATAAACGCGTATTTATTTTTTATTTTTCAAGTCGATTTCGACGAAAGACCATCGCCGTCGTCGAAGAGAAGAATCAGATCCGGTGCCAACGCCAGAGAAAGAGATCGGACTCAAAGGTACCTCGCTCTTTAGTGGTTTAATGTATATATATATTTATCGAAAGATATATTATCAAAGAGAAACTTACGAAGGCAAATGCGTTTTTTTTTTTTACTTCTAAAATGACTTTTTTTTTAGATAGCTACTGAGCGAATAGATATTATATTGGTCTTACAACGACCACGTTTATTTATGTTTTTGTGCACAAAATTTCGATTATACATATATATTAGTAAAAACGTTTCGATTGTATTTATATACCTTTTTCGAGTAGTGGATTTTGCTGGACGCGGTATTTTGAAAAATTCGTTTTTCGATTTTCTCGATAGTTTTTAAAACGCGGTGCAAAAGCTTACTTGAAAAAAAAAATAATTTTTTTTGTTAAAAACATGCGATTTTATCGAAATTCAATTCGTTATCGAACGCGTTATTAGTAATGGAAATATATTACGCCGAAATTATCATTGTTTTCAAATTTATAGTATCTAATAACAAAACTCTAAAACCTTTATTTTTACTTATCCAGCAGCCACGGTTCGCTACTCCCTTTTTTCTTTCGAATTCTTATCCTGTCACAAAGTATTCACTGTAATTTTTCTATAGATGAAATATTTCAATATTTAATCGCGATTTGATTAAACGCACTTTTATTCTCTACCGCTGAAATTTTTTTTAGCTTTACCTTTGAGATAATTTATAGGCTTTTTGCTGTTTATAATTACATTTTTCTATCTTTTTGTGCTCCTGCAGTCTATCTCTCGGGACTGCACGAGCTTCGTGATAGTCTCTCGGACACATTGCGCTCCATTTCCATCTCTTCGACGTGGTGTTTTTTTTGGTTTTGTTCCATCCATTTCTTCGCCTATGACTATCTTCAGCTCGTGTCATATGTATGTCCATCCTATTTCTTAGTTTATTGTACTCATAATGATCTCGACCGCGCTTTTCTCCCTTTATTATACAGTCCATAATTCATTTAGGTAGGTACCTATTTGATCTATTTCTCATTTCTGCAGCTCGTCGGTATTATATATTAGACCACGAATCTTCCTTATAGCATTTTTCTCTTAAGTGTTTCACGTTTTTTCTTATCGCCCACCCTTCACTAATATTACGAATTTTTATTATTTTCTTTTAGCGTGAATTCTGCGTTTGACGTTTTACGGACCATGATACCTATCGATCCTCCTGATCGTAAGCTTTCCAAAATAGAAACATTACAGTTGGCCACGAAATACATTAATCATTTGTCCAGAGTTCTAAATTACGGTAAATATATATGAGACGTTTTTAACACAGAATGCACTAACGACACGACGTTAAAAAATTGTTTTACACGAAAACTAAAACTTTAATATTATTTGGTATATGAACGGACCAAAAATGCCGCAAAACAAAATATATTGTAAACGATTTCGTGGCAAAACGAAATTTTTCTTGTGGTGTTCAATTTGTTTACAGTTTAAAATCCCACGTAAAACGTGTCATTTGAATCTTATTTTTTTAAACGAATTATGAGTTACATATATGTATACCTGCCTTTTTAATATTTAAAAATATATTAAATTTAATTATCAATTAAAAACTACACATTTTGGTAGTGTATGAAAATTACAAGGTCTTTTATTATATAAAATGTTCGACTTGCGACAAACTGAACAAGTAAGAACAAAACAAGTACCCACATCAAGTCTTTCTGTACACATTGAATAGTCCCTGTAGTGTTATTTGTTCTGTTTTTTATTTTAAAAATGAAGAACTATAATCTAATACAAATTGTACTGATGTGTTTCAAATTAGCCTACAGTGTCATCTGCACAATCTAAAATTATTAAAATATATATATATATAAATATAAATAAATGAATGTCGGGGAGGGGAGGGAGGGTAAATGTTGAAGACTAATATACATAAAATATTGTTTGTTTATAGGGAATGACAGTGAACAAGAAGAACACAGTTCCTCATATGATGTATGTATATTCTGTTTGACAAATAAAACTAAAACTTAAATAATATACACAATATAACAAAATACTCGCAAATATATTATATATAATTTTTTTTCTTTTTAGTATTTATAAATAAAGTGAATTATATATATATATATATATTAAAAGCTATTGTGTATATACAAAACTTACATTCAAATAAAAATATATACTGTAAATTATTATATACATTATGTTTATGTGCATGGTAATACATAAAGCACAAACTAAAATAAACCAAAAAGAGGAACACACTAAAATAACAAAATCAAAACGCAATCCGTTACTGTCAATAAGGTCATGATTTCTTGTTGACTAATTTTATGATTTTAATTTAATTCCATCAAAAATCAAAAAATAATAATATTAATGGAAATATAAATAATACATGCATTATTTATTACACATTAAAGACAAATTATATTTTTATTGTTATCATTACTTTTTGATATATATTAATAAAATTAGTTTTGAACCCTTAAGGTTTATAAGACGAATTATATTCGCTACTTTTAAATAGCACCATACAATATACACATTTGGTAAACGTTTTTCTACTTTACAATTGATTAATAATTGGTTAAAATATACTAAAACCATGTCTATAGCATTAGTTTTTTTTTTTTTTTAATTGAAAGAAAAAATATTATTTATAATTAAATTATGTTTATTTTATAACCGAAATTCATAACTTAATATAAAATTTTTAATAAATTTTAATCTGATTGTTATATCATATCATATCATATTATATTATATATATATATAAATATATATATAAATATAAATATATATATATATATATATATATATATATATGTATTATATAGAGCAGTAAATATAATTAGTTAAATTGCTATGTCATCCAAAGGATAAAAGCTTTTTTCCAAAATTACAAGGAATTTATAAATATATTAACATTAGAATTTTTTTTTATGAAAGATCAAAAAAGAATGAAAATATATGTATATATATATATATATATATGTATTTTTTTCAGAAAATCTATTTATTATTAGAAATGTGTAAATTAATTCATTTAAAATGAATTAATCTAAAGGTCATACAGCGGTTAGATAAGCAGTTCTAATTCTACTTCATATATCCCTAGAAGTGCGACGGATTGATTTTGATAAGGGTGCGACAAATACAAAAATGTACTTGCACTTATCTGTTTTAACTAACTACTAATAATTAAATATTAGGTACTTATCAGTCTAATATTAATTAAAAATAATAATAATTAAAACAGTTTAAGCATACATATCTTAATTTTAAACGATTACATTTTCATACAATATCATTGTTTTTATAAATTTAAAATAATAAATAAGACATTATTATTGCATTTATTGTTTTAAATTTATTCACTTAGTGTTATTTTTTTAAAAAAAATTGTTATCACTACAAATAAACTATAAAAAGTATTCAATACATTACATTAAAATGACATACTATTAAAAAAAATGTCGTACATTTTAAAATTATTGTGTGAATTATAACTAATAATAAATAATATATAATATATAAATACTACGATTATAAATTACCGTATGCCATATAATTTAATAATAATTGATTATAAATCAAATTTTTCTTTACAACCTTAAAATTGAATTTATTCACACTATTTTTAAATATCATTCATAATTTGTATAGTAGTTCATGTATATTAATTACCCTTCTGGTTTCTTGTTATATTTTTTTTTCCTTTTACACAATACATTTAAATCAATTACAAATGTACACATGAGTTGTAAATAAATTTAGAAAACAATTATGGTCTACCTCTTGCAGCTTCTTCCAGTGCGCGGACTTTCATTTCTCGCTCTCTTTGTTGTTGTTGCCTAAAATATTGTATCATATTAAGTATCTCAATTGGTATAATTGAAAATTAACTAGCAATTCATGTTTTATAATAATTTATTCATTTATGGAAATTATAAGTTTATAAAATACTGGTTGAATAAAGAATTTTAATTCAGTACTTGTTATATTATGTATAGCACTAATAAGAAAAATATTTTTGATATATACATATCATGTGCCAAAACACTAAAATTAAATTTTCTGTTAAAAAAAAAATTCAAAATATAAACAACTCAAAATGTCATTGAATCTTAAAAAAATGTTAAATAGAATATATTATGATAAGTATATTTATACATACATACAAACTTAGATATTCTTACCTAATAAATTCTTCATGAGCCATTAAAGCTGAATGGGGAAAACGTTCACGTTCCATCATCATTTGTCTCTGAAAATGTTCATGTGCAACCTATTTAAAATATTCAATAAAAATTAATAAAATATTAAAATAAAAAAAAGTTAATAATATATATTTTAAAATGGTCTTACTTGATCAGCAAATGGTCTTACTTGATCTGCAAATGGTCTGGCTAAAACATCATTTGGATGGTGAAGTCCTAAAGTAGGATCACGACCAGGTAAAAGGTTTGGACGAGGATAAGGTCCAGAAGCTAAAAATTGATTCAAATTAAATATGATACATTAGAATATTAACAAAAATGTTTAATATTTTTATAAAAAATTCATTTCAATTAGTATTAATTAGAAATGGATTATTATATTATGTAAATTAAAACAGTTAAAACTTATAGAAAATCCAACATTATGATTTATGTGTATTATAATAACATATTTTTAAACTGAAATATATAATATGTACTAATCTTATTTTATTGAAATATTTATAAAATATTACCTTTACATTTATGTACATATATTGTCCTTTTTTTTTTATCTGTATATCATTTGATAAATTAAATTAAATTTTTGGTTTGGTTTTTAATAATTATATTATGTAATCGCACGTAAGAATATATTTTCACTTTTGAGAAATAAAATAACACATTTTACTAAATATTATATGGTATTTACCTTCAAGGTTATTTATTGAAATTTAGATATATACTTGTATAGTATGTAATAAATCTTATATATGTAATAAGTATAAACAAAAAACTCACAGCCAAGAGGAAAAACTGAAGGTGAAGAAGCAGATGCAGAACTATCAGCAGCTGCAGCTGCAGCAGCAGCAGCAGCTTGTTGTCCTGGATGCAAGTGTAGATGAGTATGAGAATGAGCATGTGTATGTGCATGGTATTCAGGAGAAATACCAGCCAATTGTAATCTGACCATAGGATCTGTTGCTAAAGCTAAACGATTAGCTTCCTCAGCCGATTGCCCAGGAGGACCTCCATTTGAATTATTTTGGTTTGAACTTCCATTCGGTCCACCGGCTATAAACATTTTAAAATAAAAAATTTACATTTTATCAAGCTTATTTAATATAAATTTTACCGAGTCTATCCATGCGTTCACGATCCATTGGACTCATATTACTAGGAGTAGAAGGCTGACTAGGAGCTCCAGGTGAAGGATATAAACCAAATGGATGTATACCCGGTGTTCCATAGCGACGTTGAAGTTCAATCCAATGAGGATCAATTCTGGGCTGAGCAGATGAGCCAGACTTTAAAAATTCGTCTTTAAGTCTATCATTCAATTCTTTTTCTCGAAGTTCTCTTAATTCTCTTTCACGTTTTTCACGTTCCATTTGTTCATACTCAAATCTGGAAATAAAAAAAAATTTCATTAATTATTACATAATGTTTTTTTTCCTTAAATAACTCACCTATCACGTGGAAACATGTTAAATTGATAATGTAACATTGGATCAATGCATTGAGGTGGTGGTAACCCTAACCCAGGCGCTGAACGCTGTAATGATACTGGAGAAAATCCGGCATGGGGCCTTGCATATTCACTAAATTACAATTATAAACATTAGAACTACAATAATTTTAAACTAAATATAAATTTTATAAATTAATAGTAAATAAAATAAAATTACTAAAATTTAATTTGTTAACATGAATTAACATGATAATAAAAATTGTAACTATTAGGAAAAAATTAACAGGAATACAATTTTATTAAAGAACAAAACAACAATTCCAATAATACATATAAAATTATAAATTAGTTTTATATAATCACCTTAACTGTCTTAATGCAGGAGTATCTGGATACATTGGTGTGTTTGCTGGTGGTCCTCTATGCTGATAGCTATTAACTCTGTCATATGGAGATTGAAGTGCTTCAATACTACTCCGAGAAGGAGGCTTAGAAACTTGTTCATTAGACGCTTGCATATGTTTATCATTGTTTGAACTTTTTCTCTATAGACATATCATAATTAGATTAAAGTTACAAAAAAAATTTAGGATTAATTACGGAATGAGATTTATCTCGTTCATCACGTTCTTTCTCGGCTTGTCGCCTAGTACGTTCTTCGCGTTTTCTACTGAGTTTGGATTCAGGAACTGGTTTGAAAGTCAAATCGGTACGGCAACAAGAATTATAATCACCTCTATTCCAATGTTTCAAAAATCTAAATCAAAATATTTATTATTATATAATGGAGCTAAAGTACGAAATCTTTTATCTAACTAAAAATAAATAAATAGTACATTGCACTTTGACTTCGATGACATTCACTGTCTTCAATTTTAGGTTCAGGTGATGGTCCATGTGGTATATGCAAGTTTGGACTGGGTGAACTTTCTTCTTCATTATTACCATCGTCAGTGCTTTGACTCATCATCTGATCTGGCTTAATCATTTCCATTCCAGGTGGTATTCCTGTTGCTAATTCCATAGCTCCCATGTAACCTATTACCATAAATATAAGCATTTTAAATAAATATTGGCAATAAATATTTTAAATAAATATTCGCAAGTATTTAGAAATGCAATAACTAATAAATATTAACTTAATTTAGATTTCAAAATAATATTCAAATCAAATTAACTAATCAATGTTAAAAATGAAAGATTTTCCAATAAATATATTAGTATGAATTTTTTACCATGCATTGCTGTATGAGCTCTTAGTGCTTCCAGAGATAATGGTGTATGATGTGGTATACCTTTAATAGCACTTGACTGGGAATTTCGATTTCCTAAAAATGTTTATAAATATAATAAAATGCCAATGGAAAAATTATTATTTTTTTAATAATTTACCATGTAAAGAAGAAGAAGCATGTTGATGATGATGGGTATGTTGGTGATGATGAGTTCCTGTATTACCAGCACCACCATGAGTCGATAACGATGAAGATGTAGTGTGCGAGAGAGTTGCTGATATATGACTCGAGCCAGATTGAGGGCTCGTTCCTCTTTTCAACTTGTGCTGTACTAGCTGCGAAGATGATGTAGTTGAGTGGGATAAAGTATGTTTATCCGTAGAACTTGAAAGATGTTGAACCGATGTTGAGCTGGAATGATGAGTTATTTCTTCATCTAGACGGCTACTAGTACTAACTGAATGATGATGATGAGCTGTCATTGTTGTAGTTTCATCAGGACCACGTTTACTAGGTGGTGGAATAGGATAAGGAGCATAGGGGAAACCATACGGTGGATATCCTGCATATGCAGGATGAGCATGAGGATGATATGGATTATGGAGAACTGCATGTGCAGCAGCAGCAGCAGCAAATAACGAGTGTGGATGTAATAAAGGATGGTGTGGGTGCATAGGAGCAAATGGATGATGAGGTGGAACTCCACCTGCTGGGGACATTCTACTTAATGGAGATATTTGTTGTGATGGATGCATTACAGGTTGAGGAATCGATGACGGTGGGGCAAACAACGATGCTGATGAAGTTTGAGGATGTGTTTTAGCTTGTAATGGTGATTTTAATTCTGGTTCCTTTTTAATAGTTTCAACTGACATATTGGCTAAATCTGTATTAACAGTAATAGCAGAGCTTGTCGCTTGTAATGGCTGAGAAACAGCACCAAGACCATTGTAACCAGGTACTTTAACTTCTTTCAAGGATTGCAATGGGTCCGATATTTCTTGTTTAATTTTCAAATTTTGTGGTTCTAACTGAGTTTCATATACAGGAGTATGTATTTTATCAGAAATTTGATTATAGGGATAAAATGGAGTAGCGAATGATTGTGTGATAGGCGTAGGAACAGAAGGCACATTCAATGTTGGTTTCTCTACAGTTCTCTCTTGCTCATTATATGTGTTTTGATAACTTGGTACAAGTATTTGAGATTGGCTTGGAGTAGGTGGTTTAATTGCTTCAGATCTCCTAGGCGAATAAGAAGTTAAAGCGATTGGTGAAGTCATACTTTCTTCTTGGACAGGCTGTTCGATTTGAGTCTGTGAAATCTCTTCTGAAGTAGTTGTAGTAGTGGTCAATTCTTCTTTGATTTCAACATCAGTATCTGAGGGCATTGCATTTTCAATTGCAAACTGAGAATTTTGTAATGAAAATGATGACCCTTTTTCTACAGATTCTTTCTCAGTTTCATCAGTCGAATTGATAGACTGTTGAGATTCTTCTGGTGCATCAATATTCATGGGCTCGTCATTAGTTTCATTTTTAATTGGTACACTTTCATTATTAACATTTTCAGCTGAAATACTCGTTGTGTCTTCAGACTGAAATTCAGTATTTTGTTCTTGGATGGGTTCTTCTTTAGGGATAACATCAGAAATAAAATCAGATTCTGGCTGTGTTTCTGTTTGCATTGTATCAGATGCTTCAGTTTCTTGATTTGTAGATTCACATGATGCTACAGTAGCAATTAGAGCTTCATCGTCATTACCAGAATAACCATCGGAACTAGTACTCTCAGAATTGTTCGACTCGCGTTTTAAAGGACTTTCTTCCTCACCATCAGTATCTAGAGATCGTTTTTTCGGCGTATCACTTAAATTTCCCTACAAGAATAAAATATTAACAATATAGTTATTGTAAAATCAAATAACCAAATTAATTTTTAAATAAACTCATTGATTGACATTTATTTAGTAAACATACCTTAGACTTAGCAGTTGAAGGTGATGCTACAATCATTTCTTTTTTTTCATTATCTTGACTTATCTCGGGTGTATTAGCTCTGCTACGTTTTGATCTACTTTGTGTACTTTTTGTAGGCTAATTAAAGAAAAGTATTTGTTTAAAATAAATAACATTGACACGGTTTTAATGAAAGAAATATTTTTCTATGATAAACAAAAATATAATATACCGTTTCTTTTGATTTGTTGCGGGTGCGCATTCTACTCGGTGATTCAGCAGTAACAGTAACGTCGGAAGTAGCTGGGCTAGGACACTCAGCTGGTGATTGAGGCGTAGGTGGTAATTCACCATATTTTTTATTATAACTGCGACATTCAAAACATAATAAATTTCCTTGCTTAGGTCCAATAGCGGCATTTTGCCAATCTCTGGTACCTACAAAAATATACATAAATAAATAATTTATGGTACAATACTTTAAAACGCAATATTTTAATTTATACTCGTGGCAAAACAATGATGACAACGAAATAGTGTAGTATTATCCCTCGAGTCTGAGTCGTCTTCAGTATTTCCACCATCGTCTTCACTGACACCAGAACTTCCATCACCTATACAAGAAAAAAAAATGTATTTAAAATCTATTAAATGATTTAAATAAATACTAACCAGGTTCCTTTGAAATAGGTGAAGGGCGCGAACCTGTGCCTAGAAATACAATTTTAATTTAAAAAGAACGAATAAAAGATAAATAAAAAATTATTATTAAATTTGTTTTAAAAGTGAAAATATGACTATAAAATAATGATAATAAATTATTACCTAATACAGCGGTTCCCAACCCAAATTAGGGTCGCAGAGGTTTTCATGGTGGGTCGCGAAAGCTTTTCTTACATTTACATATTATAATTTCAATTTCGGAAAAAAAAATTCCTGAAATATTCTGATAGTAAAATTATTAAAGAAGAAAATAATTTTAAATACCTATGAAACGGATTGGCGCGGGCTGTACGCGGTCGTACCCTCATAGCGTGTAGGTAGGTACTATACTACTATAATAATATGTAATAGGCATATCATTTTTATTTTTGTTCATAATATATTTCCCGGAACGTCACGGCGCGGTTTGGTGCGTCCTTATCGTAGTTTTGTATAAATATAATATGTACGTATGTAAGTATTGATAGTTTAATAATATTGTGTAATTCTAATTTCTATCAGTCTTTCCACTTTCGTCATCCGTACTTGTTGTTCTTCACGTTTTATTATTTACGTATAGTGCGTGTTCTTTCTATTTAATTTAACATTCAAGTGATTTAACTTTTTGGAATGGCTAAGCGCGCGTAACCCAGTGGCGTATCCAGGGAGGGGGCTGAGGGGGCTGCAGCCCCCTCCAAAATTTCAGGAAATCTTAAATTATTATTTAATTAATTAAATAATATAATATACATAGGCACCATACTGCAATACGACATAGTACGTTGTTTCCATTACCAAACTATAATATCACAAAGACAGAAAACGTGTAAAACATCATGCCTATCGGTATCAAAAGCTGTGGAAAAGCTAGACGACTAAAATTAACAATATGATGTAAATAATAATTTTTTGTTTAAAAATTTTAAATATAGTTTTTTTAATCACTTATTTTGCAGTTGTTATGGTTTTTTTTTGTAAATGATCAGCCCCCCCCAAAAAAAATTCCTGGATACGCCACTGGCGTTACCATATAAAGATGATTTTTTGAAGTTTGGTTTTACAGAAATAAAAGATCGATCGGGATTAGTGCGTCCTCAATGTGTGTTCTGCCTGCAAGTTTTGTCAAATGAATCAATGAAAGAACTCAAGCGGCATCTCAACACCGTTCATCCTACATTGATAAATAAACCATTACAATTTTGGAAGGAACATAAAAATAAAATAAAACGTATGCGTCTTGATTGTCCGTCCAATACACTTACAGTTTCATTACAGAAAACAACAAAAGCATCATTTGACGTTGCTTGGAAAATCGCACGCTCTAAACTTTTTTCAGTACTTCAAATTGTCAATTTCATAAAATCAAGAGCACTAAATTCAAGAATATTCCATGCCATGTGTGACGAGATGGGATCACAGTATGTAAATTTACTTTATCACTCGGATGTACGTTAGCTTTCCCGTGGAAAAATTCTTACTCGTGTAATGTCTTTGTGTTTAGAAATACAAATTTTTCTAACGGAAAAAAAACACTCATTGGCTGATAAATTTAATGACGATTCGTGGGTCGCTAAATTGGCTTTTCTAAGTGATATTTTTGGACGCTTAAATGAATTAAATATTGAGATGCAGGGGAAGAATAGGACAATGGTCGATATTGGCGAAAAAATCTCATCATTCAAACAAAAGCTCGCACTCTGGCGGGAAAAACTGTTTCAAGGAAAAATTGCTACATTTCCCCTTTTAAGTGAATTTCTTGAAGATTCAACAAAGGTAACATTAAATGACTTAAAATTACTGCTTCAAGAGTACTTGGACAAATTACAGATAGAACTCGATCGATATATACCAGAAAACGTAGAGCTCAGTAAATACAGTTGGGTAAGAAATCCTTTTGAACTTTCTGTTCACGAAGTTGGTGAAGACATTTGCGGATTCCAAGAAGAACTTCTTGACCTTCAAACCAGTCAAGTCTTAAAAGAAAATTTTTCAAGAATGTGTTTGACGCAATTTTGGGCACAACTAAAAGATAAACCGATTTTATCAAGAGAATCCGAAAATGCATTGCTACCATTCCCAACCACATACTTATGTGAACCCGGTTTTCTTACGTTAGTTGTCATCAAAACAAAGTATAGAAACCGCCTTGACGCTCAGCACGATATGCGATGTGCACTTTCAATGAATATACATCCAAATATTGAAGAACTCGTGGAATATGTTCAGCATCAAGGAAGTCATTAAGTAAGATTTAATACAATTAATACCATGTCAAATTTGAAACAAAGAATAAATTGCTTTTTATAATATTTTAAGACGTAAGTCACGTATGCTCATCAGTTTTTTATTTGTATTTTATAAATTTATTTTATTTAGTATTTGAGGATAGATAAATGTACCAACATATTTACCGATTTGATGTTAATAAATGAAAGTGATGTTTGCAGTTATGTTCTTTTTTTTGGGTCGCCAAAAGTTAAATTTAAAATTTTAGGGTCACACTCATAAAAGGTTGGGAACCACTGACCTAATAAATAAATATAAATTATATTATATTATATTATATTTTATGTAATTCACAACAACATAAGTAGGTTATGCGTATTACGGAAGTTAATAATATAGAAAAAATAATAAATAAATAAATAAATTTACTTTTGATGTTTTTATACTCAATTCACAAAAAATAACTATTGTGTTCAACATAAAATCTATTATACTTCATAATTTGAATACCATTATAAATTATAATTAGTTTATTAAATATATAAATAAATTTAATAAATACTAGTTTCATCCTTTTGAGCACTCGATGGTCTTGTAGCTCTAGTAGTTCTAATGCGTCTTAATGATCCTTGTCTTCTTCGCCTGTGTGGTCTATTATTGTTTGCACCAGGTGTTTTTTTCCATAAATAATAATACTCAACTAATTCGGGCTATAATAAATATGTTACATTTAGATACATGTTCCAAATATTATATAAATTATAATACATACAGTCTCTTTATGGGGCAGTAAATCTTTTTTGATTCTATGAAAATTCTTTCCATATTGCCTTAAGCCCTTTACAAATTTTTTCTAAAACAATAAATGAAAAGCTAATAACATTTCAGATAACTATTAATAAATTTAATTACCGTTTCTTCTTCAGACCATTTTTTATCTATTCCTTTTGGCATTGGACACTTTACCAGAGCTTGTAAAGCTTTTCCCGGATCATAACCAGAATCATGTAACTACAAATCATTAAAAATCAATGAGACCGAGTCGGATTTTATGAATTTTAAATAAAACCCAATTGTTATAAAACGTCGATACCTATTGCTTTTATACTTACAATGTGAAAAGCATTGATTGTTGTATCATCACGTGATGCTGCAATACAGCCTTCGTCGGCCGATCCACCATCACACATACCTGCATATGCAGCCATGGAACGAGCTGCGCGTAAATAAACTAACAAATCACGATCTCGCACTGTACCTGACACCCAACGGGCTTCTTCTCTATCCTCCCCAATTACTCCATTCGAACCGTTAGTAACTATTCGATAATCTGGTAATCTAGCCTAAATTTTATAAATATTATATAATAGTTTATTAAATTTTATTCATAAAAATTGTAAATTATTTACCTGATGTGATGGCCCAACTCTAATCTCCCCTTGGGTCGAACCCATTGTTCATTCGGGTTCTTTGTAGTTCAATTTTACTAAATCATATTTAGTTTTTGTTTGATCAAGCGTAGATTGTTTAAAATTAAAGAGATACACCTGAAAATATAATACATATTAAGATTAACATATTGTAATAGTTAAGGACATGTTTGTCATTTAAAAGACGGAACGCTACTTTCAACAATGAATTTTTGTTCATTTATTTGAAGAACATTACACAAATAACGATTGATTGTAAAATATATGCTTAAATAATGATTTCATAATTATCTAACCTACTTCAACAGAGTTAAAATATTATATTTAAGTGGTGCTAATAATAAACTGAAAAATATTAGTTTAATTAGGCTACGCTACTTAAAATTATATATTTTTATGGTTTTAGATATAAAATGAAGTGGGTTGACATTAGTGAATTACATAAAATTACAAATGATAATCCATCAATTTAAAAAAAACAATAAGAATCATAGTTAAATATTGAAAATAAAATATAAATTTATATATACCTATATAAGTTGAATAATAGTTATTTAAAAAAAATATTAAAAATTATTGTCCAAGACAAAAGATATTAAAAAGTTTTCATAACACAATGTAATATAAATAAATAAATCCGATTAAGTAAAATATCTAGTTGGACAATACAAATTGAAATATACATAATATTATCTTTTTTTTCTAATCCTTCATCGTGTCATTAATTCCTATTTGAAATTATAATATATTCAGGCATATTAGACATAATTATCCACTATTATTATGAAATTATAATTATTTACGGTTAACTGTGTTTGTAATGATTTTTCACTTAAAATACTTGATCTAATGTATTATAGATAATTATTATAAAGCGTATCACATTTATTATATGATAATTATAATAAAATAACGATTTATAAATTATTAAAATAATTACAATATGAATGTGGAATATGAACATGTTACTAATAAATATGATAATTAAATAATTATTAAAAATATACCACACCAAGTGTGAATGTGAAATGGCAAACAAACATTTAATTTTAAAAATACATTAGGATAACAATCATATTAAATTTATAAAAAAGAAAAAAAAACATTGTGGTTTTATATCATACATTCATGGAATCCAACTTATAAATAGTATATTCATTAAAAACAAGTATATACTTAAACATTTGTTACCAATTAATATCAATAGAACATTTGGTTATTTATAATTTAAATTTTTAATTTTAATATCTATAGAAAATGTAACAATAACCAAGTAGTAAAATAAAAATGTAAAATATCTGCTAATATTTTGTATTCCTAAAAAAGATTTATTGTTGTGTGTACACGGAAGAACAAAGGGAAAATGTGTCAATATACTATAATTTTTAATTTTCATTTTGCATAAAAACTATAGGCACCTTTATTTTTTCTATTATTGTTTATGGTATGTTTAATGAGGTATTATTTTATTTTAACTACTCTAATAGTCTTACGCTATTGATAGAATATTTAGTTATATATTTAACACATAAATGGCTTATTCAATTCGAATGCTCAGGATTCGGAACGCTAATGACCGAAACTAATTTTAAAAACAAGTTTATACAATATACACGAATTACTCGTATACGGTAAATTTATTGGTTACTCGTAATATTAAAAACTATTATTGACAAATATCATATCTAAATTCTTTAGGGGTACCGAAAATGAAATAGTTTCAATTAAGGTTCATTATAATAAGGGGCCTACTGTATCGACTGACATTTTAAAGACTATATTCGAACAGTAGTATTAATATACAAATTTTTTTTTCTCTTTCGACTCGATCCGTAGTCTAGAATAGCCAGACGGTTGTCTATGAAATAAGCTTACTTACTATACATATCTCGTTACTCGTGTAGAAATCATAAAGATTGATATTAATAACGAAATGTTCATTTTTACTATATACTATACATGTACCATTATACTATACAAAAATTATACAATGTAAACTTGTATAATATATAAAAACAATAGATTTGGTATGTCAAACATTAATATAATTCACACAAACTACATCAATACCTTACAGTTCAATTGCACGATTAGGAGGTGGCCGAATAATATAAAATATTTATGCTCCAGTACGGTATACTTACACACATAATATTTTTATCTAGTGAGTGATTAAGCAATTTGTACAATGTGAATTAACATAATGGAATGTATACCGATTGTCGTGGGGTAACGATAAAGAAAAGCGAACACACCTTAAAATCTTTGACCGATATCGATATTCTTTAATCGTCTACACACACACACACACCGGACGGAGTCCTCCATAAAACTACAACGAATCGGACGAGAAACGAAAATCTTCGGTTCCCGCCGCCCGCCCTCCCCCTCCGATCTCCCCAAAACGAAGGGATACGAAAACGTGGCCAAACTATCAGAAAAGAAAAAAACGAAATCCGTCCGCGCGGACTACGGGTACGACAGACGATTTTACCGCGGTGTCCGTGTCGACGATAATAATCGGCAATAACGCGCCAGAACGCATTCGCACAGCACGTTCGACCGGAACGCGCGACGACTCGCACCAAGACACTCGATTGAACGACGGAACAACAGTAACAATAGTCGTAACAGCAACGCGAACGTTACCTGTGGCCCGTCGAATCGTCGTCTCCGTGGACAGTACGGCGGCGAACGGTGAAGGAGCTGCGCGTTCCGATGCCATAACGGATTGATTACGCGAATCACACGACCGCCGCACGGATCGACGCGCATATAATAAATAAATAATATTATTTTATCGGACCACCGACGTTTAGACGAGTTTGAACAGCTGGGAAAAAAAGTCGGATAAAAGTTGACGGTGTCACTTTTCACAGAGACTCGAGGGCCGCGGCCGATCTTGCGCCGACACTACGATTGTCCCGGGGGGGGGGGGACAAAAAAAGAAAAAAAAAAAGTAAGAAATAATAATAATAATGAGAAAAAAATAAAAATAATAATATTAATCACTTAGACGCCATTTTAAATGGGACGGCAGTGGACACGAGATCGGCGGTCGAAAATTACCGTGTGCGACGCGTCACGCACTGTAAGTGCGGTTTTGTAAATAGCGACCGCGCGGGGTCACTCGGCGGGACGGAATCATTGCCGCGATATCTTCGGTATAACCGTCACCGCCGTCGTGGTCGTTACCGCGCGACCAATACGGGCTTGTTATCGATCTCCAAAACAAACATATGATCCGACGTCACTGGCCACGGGTCATACGAATTAAAAAAAAAAAAAAAAAAAAAAAGTAAATTGTTTCCGATTACGACGTGTACCACGTAGAGCCGGTTTAGCGTTTATTTTTTTCTTCATTTTTTTACTCGCCGCTCACACACGCCCTCTCTTACACACTCTCTCAATCGTTTTGTATTATTAATTAGATAATAATTTATACGTCGTGTCAAGAGTTCCTTTTCCCCGATTAAATTATTGATTAAACGCGACGTATTATATACTGTCGCCGCTCGACGTTCAGTACTCGTCCGAAGTGCGTTCGTTTCGTTCGATCGTTGTTCTTTTTTTTTGTCTTTTTCCATTAACCGTATAAAATATTATACGCAAATCGTTTTAAACCGGTTGAATTGTGCATTACACGTTTATCGAAAAGTTAAAGATGGCTAAAATCAGTGCCGGACCCGTTGTCGACATTTTGGGCGACGAGATGACGCGTATTATTTGGGATCTAATCAAAGAGAAGCTCATTTTGCCGTTCTTGGACATCGAGCTCCACGTCTTCGATCTGGGCATGGAGAACCGTGACTTGACCAACGACCAAGTGACGTTGGACTGTGCCGAGGCCGTGAAGAAGTACAATGTCGGCATTAAGTGCGCGACCATCACGCCGGACGAGAAGCGAGTCGAGGAATTCAAGCTGAAGAAGATGTGGAAGAGTCCCAACGGTACGATCAGGAACGTGCTCGGCGGCACCGTGTTCAGAGAAGCCATCATATGCAAGAACATTCCCAGGTTGGTCACTGGATGGGAGAAACCGATCATAATCGGAAGACATGCTCATGCCGATCAATACAAGGCTACAGATTTCATAGTTCCCGGAGCCGGCAAACTTACACTGTCGTGGCAGTCCAATGATGGTAAGCCAATTTTTTTTTTCATTTGTCGTTTATGTTGTTGGTTAAATTTATGATTTTTTTTTTATCAGGTCAAGAGAAAATCGAAATGGTTGTCAACGATTTTAACGATGCAGGAGTAGCATTAGGAATGTTTAATACGGATGCGTCCATTGTGGATTTCGCACATTCTTCATTTAAGTTTGCCTTGTCTAGGGAGCTCCCATTGTATTTGAGCACCAAAAACACCATCTTGAAGAAATACGATGGTCGTTTCAAAGACATTTTCCAAAAAATTTACGATACCCAATATAAATCATTGTATGACGCCAAAGGCATTTGGTATGAACACAGATTAATTGATGACATGGTGGCATATGCAATGAAGTCCGAAGGTGGATTTGTTTGGGCATGTAAAAATTATGATGGCGATGTCCAATCCGATTCTGTTGCTCAAGGTTACGGGTCATTGGGTTTAATGACATCTGTGTTGATATGTCCTGACGGTAAGACTGTCGAATCAGAAGCTGCCCACGGTACAGTCACCAGACATTACCGCATGCATCAACAAGGTAAAGAAACGTCTACTAATCCGATCGCATCGATTTTTGCGTGGACCAGAGGATTGTTGCATAGAGCGAAATTAGATAACAATCAGCCATTGGAAGACTTTGCGAACAAATTGGAAAAAGTCTGCATTGAAACAATTGAAGACGGTTTCATGACTAAAGACTTGGCTATATGCATTAAAGGGATGAATGGTGTTCAACGATCTGACTATTTGAATACATTTGAATTCTTGGATAAATTGGCTGAAAATTTGAAACTCAAATTAAAGCTTGCTTGCAAATAGTAATTAATGCAAATATTTTTATCATATATAGATCGCTATATATATTTTTTATTTTTTTATCTATAATTTGAAAATTTTGCTTCATTTATTATTTTAAGATTCAATCCCATTTGTAATTGATTTATAACAGTTTTATTAGTCTAAATAATGGTGGTAGTTATTTATTTACTGTATTGCAGGCCATATAATTTTGGTGTAGGCTAAAGTTTTTGGGAACTACTTTGGATTTAATAAGACTGATAACTTTATCAAAATTATATAAAAAAACTAATTTCTTTTACCACAACAAATAGTATGTCATCAATTATAAGAATTACAACTTTACATTATTATATTTGAATTTTATATTAATATATTATACTCGTTTTATTATTAAAACGTTTACATTTATTTCCAAAAAATATGTAAAAATTATTTCGGAATTATAAATTACAGACATTATGAGTCACACCTATCATCTGCAGTATAGGGAATAATGTAAATTGCATTTTTCTATTTATTTATTGAACGAAAAATGTCCTTTTACTTTTTCTTGGATCAATTTGTTTTCAAACAAGAAAATACCCGTTTCTTAGATGACGAATAATTAAAATTTAATTATCTAATGGCATGTATTGGTCGATATCTGCAGTGACATATTTTGATTACCAAAACTTGAAAACTGAATTTTAATTTATTGACAATAATATTTGTTGGTTTTCTCTCGACTCGGAATTTATTTACATAAAAATATAGAGGCGTGGCCAATTGACCCAAATCAACAATTTCCTAATAGCGATTGAAATGTGCGTGTTTTTAATTCAAACATTTAACATTCCCTACAGAAAAAAATTTAATTAAATAATACGAATACAAGACTACTTAGATCGCGTTCTTAACCGGTCAACGTTTCGATATATTTCAACTTTATAAACAATTTTTTTTTTCTGCTTATTAATAGATATAGTGAAAACAGTATATTAATGATACAGAATATGTACGCGTATAACACAATATTGTGTCGGATTGTTGATTAACGCGCATGTTTAAAACGAGAATTTCTTTTTTTGCACAGTTATTAATGGTTTTTTTTTTTTTAGCGACGAAAAAGTCGATTGGAATAATCTTGAAATTACGCACTTTGCCTAGTCGAATAATATATTATTCGTTTATTTAAACTTATCGAGTCCGCTTTACCCGTACTTACGTTACTAATTGTAATTTGAACATTGAACTGCGTGTTTGTATTATATTATTATAATACATTGGCATTGACGTAATAATATTATTTATTATTATTAAAATATGTTAATTGCATATTATAATATACAAAATATAAGTACCAAGGACGCGGCATAGTAATAATAATAATATACGAATTCTGGTTTCGTAAAATATATATATATATTATACCATTTTGTTACAGTAATTTTAATTAACTCACCGCGGCCCTTCAAACTTTAGATTATTTTTTCTTCGAGGTATTTAAAACGATAAAACGTTTTATCACTTGTTGAATACTTACAAAACGAATTTTCAATACGATTTCTGACTTCTGTCGTAAGTACACGAGAAAAAAATCTAGGCTTTTCTGTCGACGTTGACACGATGTTGGTAACTTGTGTAATTGTACAGATCATCGAATTGCAAAACTACGGTATGTTTCTTAAAACTGCTTTTCGAAAAAGTAATAATACTCACCGTCAGTATTTTATTCAAACCGTTTTCGAACTAAAATGTCAAAGGTATGAAAATTTTGCAAAAAGAAAAAAAAAATATATATATATATATGATTATTATACTTTCGGCGTAGCAGACATTCTCGCTTATAGGTATTAAATATCGAAAAAATAAATATTGTTCCCGGTTAAACGACCAACACTTGAATGAATATCAACACGAAAAAAACAAATTAGTAGAAAATATTCAACCTCTAAAATCACACTAAATATTTGTACGCTTTTTTTTTCGACACTTACGTATTGAATTTTTTTATTCGACCCAATAGAATAATTCTTTAAAAAAACTTTCCCTAAAAATATTTATTTTCAATGTCCTCTCAAATAATATTTTGTTCGAAAATAATAAATATACGGACAGCGGACACATAGTATGTAACTCGTATGATGATTTTCCATAAAATCGTGTTTTCAATTGCTGTCAGCCATGAAAAGTTAAAAAAAAAATATATATATATATGCTGATTCCTCGTTTAGAACTTTAAACGGTTGTTATATGAAAATCATCTATAAATAACTGCTGCAGAAAACCGTCGTAAACATAAAAAAAAAAAAATTATTCGTAACAAATGCAAAAATCGTTTTATTTTACAATACGTCGTAATATATTATTGTAATAACGTGGAAATTAAAATTGGATTAATAACGTATGACAAAACACGGTGAAAAAAAATAACTGTATTATTTGGTACTTTGTACTTGTGTAATAGTCACAAAGTATATACTACGATTTTTTTCCCCTTCAAATAGTTTTAGAAAAAATACCATCTGTATGGGTATAACGTGTTATCATTATAAGTGTATTACATACTAAGTACTGCAGATTATAGGGATGGAAGGGTATCAAAGTTCAATCATTTATTTAAAGAAAAAATACGAATTTCATAATAATTTTTTCGTATGGCAGTGTTAAAAAAAAAAACATCGTGGGACATCAAAAATTTTGAAATTCGTATTTTTTTTTTTTAAATTCAATACAGTTATACGAAAGGTTTAAAAGTAAATTATTTCTTTATTGGTTCGACAACGGCGCGTCCCTTAAGTATTCAAATAGGGCTAATATCATATAGTATCGTATGTATACGATGCTCTTGCAGGACTACATATATAATAAGTGTTCCTTAAATCCCGCAGGCTATGATGCAAATGTAACACGCGCATGGATTAATTATTTCAAGCTGTCATTTTCAGACAAGTAAAAAAAAAATGGAAAAAAAAAAACTCATACATATTATATGTTTAATATTATACATGTCCAATATAAGTTAATAATACTTCATATTATATAACGTCTTGTACAGTAGAAAAGACGTTCTTTATTTATAATATGTTTTAAAAATGAACAAATTTAATCTATATAGTGAAAATTTCGAAAACGAAATGAGCTAGAACTTTTTTTTTTTTTTTATCAATGGTGGGAGGTTCAATTCTTCAAACCTCGGCCGTCCATGAATTTATATATTATAGTAAATTACAACAACGCGTATATAATATGCATTTATATATACACATAACAATAATTACACAATCGTAATAATATTATTATTTATTACATATATATATATATATATATATACGCTGATTTAAGGTTAATAAGAAGTCGCATATAGTATATGGGGTTATCGAGAATTTAATATACGTTTTATAAAACGATAAATTTATTAGGCATGTAAGCGTATATTATCTAACGTATTATACCTATTATAATCAGTGGTATATTATATTAGATAATCGTTTATGTACACAGTTCACATGACGTAATTATAAGGGCCAATAATTTATTAATTATATTAAAACGACGCTGCACGTCGTATTCAAAGAAGAAGAAAAATGATTTATTATTATATTTTATATTACCCGAAGAAACGAAACTAATATTTAAATAATAATAATAATAATAATAATAATATATTAATGCGTGAATATAAATATATTGTAAACTGCAATAGCAAAAGATTATTTATGAAAAACAAAGAAATATAATATATAAGCGAGTTGTATTAAATTTGTTTACTTATATATCGGTAACCGGTTTCGACAAAAAGTCGTCTGCTTGCAGTATTATTGTAATTAATAGCGAAGAATAAAAATTCAAGGAAATAAATATTAATATTATGGGAACTGTTTTCGGTCAAAACGCGTTATATATATATAGGCTTCGGTCTATTTCATAACGTATAATAATAATAAAATATATTATTATGTACATATACGTATACCTATATAGGATTGATGATTTGCGGATGACCTATATATTAAAATATTTAGAAAATTAATGAGAACAACTATATATATATACACGATTTTGTGCTCTATTAGAATTTTGAATTATTAAATATTATTTGTTCGATAAATCATATATTATTGCGTTAATACTTAATATTGTATATAAATTTAGGTACTATTTTATACATAAAATGTACCTACTACATTTTTGTCATCAAAAAACACTACACATATTATATATATATATATATTATATATATATTTAATGAATATTATACGAATATTTATAAAAATATTATAGTGAAACTGATTATTCCGGTTATTGCGAAATACCATAGAAAAATAATAATAAAATATCATGTATATTATGGTCATGACGACTGCAGCTGTTCAGTTAGATATGTGGAACAACTGAATTATAATTGAACCGGTCGGTTCTATATACTATATTTTTTCAGTTTTATTACATATATATATATATACAGTTGAATGTATTTATTTCGATAGAGAGAATTTTTACATCGAATTGTTAAGCCGATAAAATCATTTATTTTAATCGCTATATTTATTGTCATTTGAAAATACCGCGTACTGCGATAAGTAAAAACTAATGTACAACGCGTGTTTTATTTGATAAAAATTGCGAATATTATATTATTACATATATATATATATATATATATATTATAATGGTCGCTATTTAATAACCACCTTCCTATATATATTGCTGGTATGACGTATATAGTGTAACACTTGAATCGGTAAGAAATTAGTGTATAGAAGAGATATATAAAAAGTTTAATAAAAGTTTACGTTACAGAAAAAAACGTTTTATAAATCGTGGATAGTTTCCCCTGCATTCCAACCGATATCATCTGTTATTTAAAATATACGTATTTAAATATGTCCAATGTCCATATACAAATATGAATGATCAAAGTCCTGCTGATCTTTCAGTTTTAAACGGTGTTTATTTGATTTATATTTTGCTTATACTGTACAACTTTGAACACATTGACCTCGTGTAAATAAGAAAGGTTGTAACGCAATCTAAACTATATTATGGTTCGAAGTATTAGAAGAGCACATCGTTATTTACATGTGATTATATAATATTCTTTTCCGGGTCTTATTATTATAAATCGTTTTCGTTCCTATATATTTTTTAAGATATTATTTTTTGTTTGCGAGAGAAACACATAGAAACGTGCTTAAATGAGTCCCTCACCAACGTTTCATTTAGAAAATTTGAAGAAAGATTTTTAAAAATAGACGAGGTTAGTCTTCGTTCCTTCCAGTTCAAGTACTGGAATGCATATAAGATACAACGCGTATATAACATAAAATCCAAGTATTAATATGTTATGTATGTATGACTATACCAATTGGCGGAAATCAGGAGGAGGCTTAGGGGGACTTAGTCCCCTCTAAAATTTATTATAGTAAACTTAGCCTCCCTAAAAATAGAAGACTATACTTCATAAGTATAATTATTAAATTTTTAAATAAATTATTGCTATTATATCTTATTCTATAAGAAAAAACAATTAAACACTTGTATTCATATACAAAATAATAATATATAAATGTGTTTCATACAGTAAGTAAGTGCTAAACAATATTTTTTATGTGTATTGTGTGAATTAATCAGTTGATTTTAAATTATAATTAATTCAATAATGACTAAAAGTGTGTTTGATAACTTTAATATTAAAAAACAACAATTAGTTGTTACTGATTCCTCATCAACAGCGAACACTAAAATCTGAAAATGGTCGATTAAATATTGGTATAGAAATTGATATATAACTGCACAAAAAAGTATTGAAAATACTGTAGATGAAAACGATGTCATTTCTGATTTAGGAACTTTAATAACATGCACTGTGTGGCCAATTTTAACAGTAAGTACAAATGTAGGTAAACAAAGTTTAAGTTATTGTGTTATATTTAAATTATATATATATATATTTTTTTTTTGCAATCATAATTTTTTTTTAATTTTTTTTTTTTCAATCCGAAGATTGGTTAAATGATTAATGGTGTTTCTCTCCACTTATAATCCTCTTCATCTCCCAGTATGTTCCTATTCCGGTATCTTCCATCACCTGCTTCAGAAATGGAGTTCTGGGCCTTCCTCTTCCAGGTTTTTTTGCAATCATATTTATGTAAAATAAACGAGTTAACGTATAAACTAGGGAAAAACGGGGAAAAATGAATCCTTAAGTTCATTTCATTGAAACACGCGAAATAATATTAATAATAATTAATTTAGCATACGCGAAGACGATTGATCGCTTGGTCAGCATCAACTAAACACCCGCGAACACCGACAGAGTGCGCTCGTCGAACGCAATAAAATCGGTTAAGAAAGTAGTCACTAGAAAGCGATACGACACAACAAAGAGGGGGTAGCCACGCTGACATATAAATAGCGGTTCGCAACCAGCGAACCGCTCAGTCTTGCTCATCTTTGGCGCGTGTGTAAGTGGGATAATGTAGGAGTAGACACTAGTTAGTAGGTTGAAGCGTCTAAAAATGTCTGTTTACGTTAATGGATAAAATAAAAATTTTAAGCCCTTACGGATGTGACCAAATATCCACTACGGCTATAACCACATACCTATAGATGTATTTATATATTTTTTGACATTATATGTACCCGTGATATTTTGTAACATTTTTGAAAGTATATTTATATGAAATGGTTAGAGGGCGTGAAAAAAATACGCGGTATAGTTTAGAAAAAATTCATAGAATAAGCCCTGTACATGTGTATACAGACTATATATACATTTTTTCGCCGTCTTACACTCCCTGCGACTATACGGGGCCGGTCATTCTAGTGTTACATATTTATTTCCATAACATCTCTCACAGCAGATAATACGCATCGTCTTTTCGCTTAACGTGTTATTCGTACCATTTTTAACCTATCTCCCTCATTTTTCTACAATAAATTCCTACTGCACTATCTCTTACTCATTAATTTTTTATGCTATATTCTTCCTATAGTTATTTCACACACACACACACACGTCCATCTTAACATTATTATTTCCGCTACACTTATTCTCTATTCCGTTTTCTTATATTCACTATCGTTTTATAAAATCTGCCTTTCAATCTTATCGATGGCATCCTCTTATTACACAAAACACCTGATGCTTCTTTATCCTCTTCATCCATCCACACTGTATCCTGTTTTTCTCATACTTCTTACTACCGATTTTATTTATATATAGGTACTTGATTCTATCAACTTCGCTGCACAACCTGCAGCATGATCTTCGTCTATATTCCATTAAATGCTTTTTGTCCTATGAATTCCCTGATAATTCATTCGAAAATCATACATAATGTACGTCTGTATACATATTATATGTATAAATGTATATTGTACTACATGATTTTAAATAATTTTATACACATTTTGCAGTATAGGTATAATATCAAATATCAAGTAGGTACCTATAATACATATCTTATCTATTTTTTTTTCATATTTTTCTCTGATGTATACACAGTGAAATATACCTGATACCTATATTATATGTTATCGAGTACCTACCTACAAATCATGATGTCGTATATATTAAATGGCAACTATGCGTATAATAATGACTAATTATTATTCATTAGAAATATTTAAAAAAAAAACTCAATTTAATATTCAAAACTCAATATAGTATATAGGTATTATAAAACGTTAGCTATTGTGAACTAATGAACGATATAATATATATATATATATATTACCTACTAATAATAAGATAAACGAGCGGTGTATTCGCAAACGAAAAAGTAAAATATTATATAATATGTTTGCATTTTTAAAAAGCTGAGCAAATTACTTGCTATTTTAAGTTAAGTAAAAAAAAAAAAAAAAATTTATATTCGAGTTAAATATATAATATATATATATTATGTTACTTTTGAAAATGGAAAAAGAGAGATGTAACTTATTCGTTACAGCAAAGTAGTTATACGATTTTAGAGTTATGACAATCAAAAAAAAAATCACACGACGAAAATGTGATATCGCGCGGTAAATATGTATTACACGCGTTTTTCGTGAATAATAATAATTACATTATTATTATGTGTGTTGTTGTCTACTTATATATATATATATGGTTTTTATCGCTATAGCTATACCACCTATATAATGACAAGAATAACGTATACGAAAATTTTCTACAAATTTGATCATATATATTATATTAAACAAAATTTAAAATTTTTTTCCAAGTGACTACATATAATATATAATTTCGAACATTATAATTAACTATCGTTAAGTTTACATATTGAAATAAAAGTAATAAATGTTGTTAATAGGTAGTCGAATGTATTTTGAAAAATAATAACTCGTTCTAATTCAGCAGACACGCTGCGATTTCAGTACGTTTGTGCATATTTAAATCTAATTCATAAGAATTTTGGGTCTCGCGACATCTATTGGTCGCGCGGTGCCACCAACGAGAACGCCATCTCGAACACTACAACGTGTTTTCTTATCACGCGAAAATCGAGAACAAAAATAAATTTATACTAATAATAATAATAATCGAAAAATGATAACAGCCTTTCAATTTTCGCCGTCGGCCATTCTGTATCGGTCGGTTCGATTTATTCGTTCGTTCTTTGTAGCGCTCGCAGACTTGTCGTTTTCACTAGTAATTTTTTTTTCTTTTCTTAATCGTAATTCGATTTTTCGCGAATTCCAATTCGAATCCGATGTACGCCGAATGCCGGGACCACAAAAACCGAAACTCAAAGTAACCGTCAAAGGTGAGTTGGTGTACTTTACTGTTGAAAAAAAAAATCGCGTAGTACTCGACGAATAACGTTCTCGAGAATTAATTGACGTTCACTCAGTGATTTCCACTATCCGGTTCCGGTCGCCGCGTACAAATGTCGTAGGTCTGCTGACGTAAATGACCGGTTGGTACGTCTTTTTTTCTTTTTTGAAAAAACGGCTTTTTTTTTTTACAAAAAAAGGAAAAACAATATATGCGTACACATTGAGTATGTATAAGTGAAATTGCGTGTAAAATATCTCTGCAGAATGTACTCGGTCTTTTGTCTCCCCAAAAATAATTCGTTTGAATTTGATCGACTATTTGTTGTATAATCGTTGTTGATATGGTTGTTTCTGTCCAAAATTAATATACGATTCTTTTATAAAGACTCAGTATTTTTGTTCGTGTGCTACTCTCGTACTCGTTTTAATTTAAATCGATCACATTTTTTGCAGACGTGCTTGGAGTGGCACAATGGCGTTGGGTAGCCAATGACGATACCTGCGGTATTTGTCGAGTGGCGTTTGAAGCTTGCTGTCCTGACTGCAAGTTTGCTGGTGACGATTGTCCTTTAGGTAAATTTATTGAATTGTCGTAACCGTCATAGCGTTTGAACAATAATAGTAATTATTATTTAATTTCAGTGTGGGGTCAGTGTTCACATTGTTTCCACATTCATTGCATAATGAAATGGCTCAACGCCCAGTCCGTACACCATCAATGCCCGATGTGTCGCCGGGAGTGGAAGTTTCGAGAGTAGATGCAGATTTATCTTCGCCTTTATCGTTGTCTTATGATTCCGATCTTCCGCCTCTTCCCGAAAGTCTCAGTCGTCTGAGCCTATACGATGTACCACCACGTACTAAACCTGAACCGGCTCGGCGTCAGTCACCCAAACTGGCGGAATTCGTCGGATCTCCTAAGCAAACGCGTCAATCGCCAATCCCATCTGAACATTGTGATAAACGTCCAACAGAAAAACCGCCAGTTCCTCCCAGGAAACCATCGTCCGTTGACCTAAAATTAGCTCATCTTCGAAATGAAATGGTATATTTGAAAACCCTCACGTTATTCGGTGTTTTATTTTCATTTTTGTGTTTCAGGCAAATTTGCGCCAAATGGACTTACAACTCCTATCACAGTTACGGCAGCTCAATGATTCTATTAGTTTGTATAGACAAGAATTGATCATGAACATGGATTCTTATTCATCGTCAGATACTGATGGCTCAGACAATACGTCGGTATATTCAAATATAACGCCAAGCAGTTTTGATTTATCTCGTTCCTCAACACAATCAACTCCCAAACGTCCACCGACATCTACAGATTTATGAATGCCATCTTAGTTAAACAGACTTTTTATATTAATTTTTTTTTAAATTATAAAGCTCATTTGTATTATATTATGTAATTTAAATACAAATATCTGTTTATATATTAAGACAATAAAATTTTACTTACTTTCATCAAAATGTGGGAATGGACTTTTAATCGTTTTGTTAATTTAGAAATCAGAAAACTATATTTCTAGTGATTACCATTTCTTATAGAACTTTTGTTATATGTTTAGAAAACGAATATATTTTAGATTTATACCGAAAAAAAAACTCAATCATTTGCACTCAAAATAATGTTTACTGAATTAGCTGTTGTACAACACAAGAATTGTATACTTGTAAAACACTATATCTCTATCTTGTAACATTTCCTTTAAATTTTCTGTAACAAATATTCTCAGATTTTTTTCTGGGCCTGCCATGTGGATGTTTTTTCCATGAGGTATCCATTCAAAAGGGTGTTTTTAGCGGTTCATTGTATTTTCTACACCTAATATAACACAACCCTAAGATAAAGGTATGACTGACAAAAATTGGTCTTAATATATAAAAACTCATATGATTATTAACCAAAACCTTAATTTTATTCAGGCCATTATTCGTATTTACAAATAATTATAAATAAGTTTTTTTTTTATAATCGCCTGCGAGTTAAAACAAAATTAAAATACAAATTAAGTGCTTAACATGATATCAAATGTAAGTTTAATTGCATCTAATACAAAATACATTAAAGTATTTAACAGTAGACACTTATTTTATTCATAGAAAAGCAAGGCAAAAAAACTTAATAAAACAATAATTACATTTTAGTATACGGCTCACACATGGTTGATATATTTTATTTTATGAAAAATATGGTATATTAAATATTGTGAGTAAAGATATATGTAATTTCATAATTTGGAAATGTCGAGTTTTTATGAAATATAATATTCAAAGTATCAACCACAGTTAATCTTAAATGTGATTGCTTTAAGAATGCAATGTAATGGATTATTATGAATTCATTTACAAAAAAACTTATGTTAATCGTTTGTAATATTACAATAATTTCTTAAGAGGGAAAACTAAAAATGTTTTCTTTGAAAACCACTTCAAAGAAAAAAAAATTAATTCACACATGGTTAGTTTTTAATTTACATAATACTATTTAGACTACACACATAAGTAAACAAATTAAAAAGTAATTTAAATTTAAAATTTGTTTGAACGTTGTTCTTTAAAAATATGTAAAAAGACAATCTTAATTTTTTGGTAAAACAAATATTATAGGTGAATGAAGTTGTTAAAGTATAATACTTGTACTTTAGACCATAATAAAAATATTGTAAATATCAATCCAATTACTAAATATAAACAATATTTATAATTGAACTTAAAACACAATAATAATATTAATTTTGTTTTATATTTCGAAGAACCGGAACCAAAAAAATAAAAAATAACATTAAATATATAAAAATCCAAGTAATATTCCTTATTTGATAATCCAAAAGGGATTCTATGTCTAAGTCTAATGACACATGTTAGACAAATCCCACCAACATGCGTTTTTTAATCCGATTATGATTATGACAATGAATAAGTCATAGATTATTCATTGTGAGGCACTACGGGAGCCATCCGACTAATGGTAGCAATACCCGATAAAACTGCTGATCGCAAAAATGATGGCGTGCCGGGTTTGTTGGCAAATTTTTCAGCTGCTACACGAAGGTCAGAGAACATGAGTCTTGTATGTGGATTACGTTGTGACGCATATCTTAACGTAAGGAAATGATAGTAGAACACAATAGTCAGTAAACCGGAACGACCGAAGAATGACATGGCCAATGTGAGAGGCATAACTAAAATCTCGGAGAATGCAATAAGACGCAAGATACTTCGTGACTGGAACTCGACCAGAGATATTAACAGACGAGCACCCCACCATGCGTTTTGTCCAAGAAGCTGTAAAGTAAATAATATTAATATATAAGTTTCATTCTCATAATATGGTGATGTTATTCACACAAATGATTTAATAATAATTTGTTGGAATATTACATCAAGCAATGTCAGCGAGTAGCTTGCAAAGTGAATTAACGAAAATAAAAACACTGGCAGGATAATGACTGAAATAAATCTTGGTTAAGGGCAATACATCATTGTAATATACATTAAAATAATTATAATAAAATTGAAAATAATGTGTTGAACATTTAAAGGATACGGACATTAGGTGACACATATAAGAAGATCACAGAGTACAATAGATAGTGACAGCTGTCTTCTTTGAACAGTTGCGTCAGGAACTGTAATGAAATTTGCATAGCTGGTAAACGTTGATGAAGACGTAATGCACTTGTAGCAGCATTCGCTAATAAAATTCTATAATATGCACTCGACGGATTCCTGAAATAAAGATATTTTTAAGTAACATTATATAATTTGATACATACAATTTTACTCATTTTTTGAATTTATATTAAAAACACTGTACAAATTAATCAGGTACATAACCAAATTATAGAATTTTAGAGTGGAAATACATTGTTATTTACATTAGTTAAATATTATTACCAATTCTATTTACTATATAAATGTAATTTCAAGTAGTTAGTAATGATATGTCTAAAGAACTTTACTTATTAGGAGTCACATTTTATTTTATATTAGTCATAATTATATTAATATTCATGTAAGTCATAAAATTATCAGAGAAATAAAACATTTTTCTTTGTTTTGATTATAACATATTAGTCTTTTTTTTTTATTTGATATAGTTCATTATCACTTCCTTATTAAATAGGTTTAAGAAAAATAATTATATCATAGTCTAACTTTAATAAATAATTTTAATATAGGAGTATTTATTGAATTAAATTTGTAATTATTAAAATTATTAATCACTAATTAATTACCCTTCCCCCATACACACAAGAACATTATAGAAGTAGAATATCTAAAGAAAAGTAGGTAAGGTAATAAGGTCAAATTTTTAGATTAATTTTAATAGGATTTAAATAGAAATTTTAAGCTAATGTAATTAAATAATTTCCTTAAGTCTCACATTTAATAGTCAATATACGCTGATAGTTATTTAATAATTTACTAACAACTTCATAGGTGTAATTTTTTTTTTATTATTTAATATTTTAAATATATTTTTCAAGCACTTTTTGTATTTTTAAATTGTATAATAGTTGTTTATATGGTTATATAATTGACAATAACGCAGTTATATTAATAGAAACACTGACATTTAAATATTTTTTTATTTGACAATAGACCAATCCATATCTAAAATATCATTATTTTTTAGATTTTAACAACATATTAATGAAAGCACTTTGAATTTAAAGTTTTACACAGTTTAAAATAAGTAAAAAATTAATTTTGACAATATTAAAAAGTCATAAGAGAAACGTAAGTTTAATTTATGAATAACAATGATTTAAACATTGTTTTTCTTCTTGAATGCAATTATTACAATTACTTAGTAGTATTCTGTATGAATAAATATGGGTAAAACAACTGTTATAGGTACCTATATTTTTTACAATAGATTCTGAGGTCGAATTCGCACAATAGCCTTGTAAAATTATTTACGACATGTTCATAAAGACTAGATATCTAATTAGCATATTTCAAAAATGTTCTTATTTCTATATTTAAAGAAAATGATAATTATTAGAAAAAGTTTTATCAAAGTTATATTTATATTTAAACATAAAATAAAGACATCATTAATATGAATAATATTTTAAAACAATTAACAATTTAATTGCAGATACTATGTGTTTTTTTTCATTATTTTTACCAGTTTTTTAATTCCATTAAAAACATACAAGGTCAAATAGACTGGTTTTGCTATATTACCTTAAAAATAATTTTAAATAAAAAGAATCTACTATCTTGGAATAAAATTGCACTGAGAATTATCAAAAATTTATATAAATAATTTAACCTTTCATATTTTCCCACTTAAAATACATAGATAATAATTAACCACATAAATTAAAGAGAAATCAGAACTCGCAATCCATAACGACATTCTTTATAGTTATGGTCTTATACACAAGGAAAAAAAAACTAAAGAACAACAACGACCCACATTACAAGTGGAAGTATTGATGTGTTAGTCACATGTATGGAATACATCATGAGTCGAAGATCCAACGATAAAACTATCGGCTTTTGACCTCACATGCCTTATGCACTACACTAAACCGAATAGGGAAAATACAATTACTCATTGCATAAATAAAGGATAATGAAATCTCTTTTGTAACTGCGGTCAAAATCAATTAGTTAAACATATAGTCGTAGAATGCCCCCGTTAATGAATTTCAATGGAGATATTGAGAAGATCCACACACACGGACGCTATTGAATGGGGACTCGGACGTACAAATGTGACCGTTTGCATAAAAGAAGACAATGAAAAGTTATGTTACTAAATGTATGTTTTTAATTTTACGTTTTTATTATTATGACTACACTTTTTTATTAAACAGAATTTTTGCGTTGAGATAACTGGTCGATGTAATAACGTATATTGCATTATGTAAAAGAAAAATTGAACGTATTACTTTCCACACAAAATACAATAAAAATAATTTGATTATTTAAATTTTGATTGTAATCGATAAATTAACAATGAATAACCAGAAATGTATTGGCATACTTAAAAATATTGTTAGAAATGGCCTATACTATACATTATTTATCGATTAAATACCTGAAATATACAAAAACATACAAAGAGTTTATAATATGTATATTGTGGAAATGATGAGACAATGTAAAGTTTTTTTCAGTAAAAGATATAAATATATTATTATTCATTATTATTTAAATCACAAACCAAGATATCTCATGTATGCGTTTTCGAATGAATTTCACACCATTAATTACGTTATATGCTTTCGGGTGTTTGTGTGCAATAATGTTTATCGTTAGAATTAAAATGTTAAAAAAAAAAAGAAAGAGAATTTTGAGTAATTTTTTTTTTATGTCACAGTGGGCTGAACTGAATATTTCCTCGGACACATTTAATTTATGGTTTTTTATGTATACGAATGATTGACGATAATCAATGAAATATTATCTAATAATTTATAGTAATTTTATCATCAAACGGAACAAATAAGTATATATTATATAGGTAATATTCTCGTAATACGTAGGCGGTGGTGATATATGGACTTCTTGCCGATTTGTTATCAATGCGTAGAGTTGCATAGATTTTCTTCCCTAATAACTATTACACTCGTCAACAAATTTTAACCATGTGTATATGAAGAAAAAAACAAAATTTTAAGTACATAGAGAATCGTGTTGTGTATCGTCTTTACTGATCGACAGAGTAATTTACTAGATTCATTGACGGAACGTAAAAAATTAAGATTATTTCTTTTTTCACTCATCAATGACCTATATTACTTATACCCGGTCGACATATATGTGTTTACTGTGGGTGCCATTATATAAGTAGAAAATTCGTGTCGGTTGGATTTATCTTACCAGAAAAGCGGTAAGATATAGGCGAACGTGAATACGATCGTGGCCAACCTCGTGCACCACAAAGAGAATTCCACCTTGTGTGCGATGACGTGTTGTTTGAGCGCTTCCACACCCTTCAGTCGTTGTTCATTGTCCGTTCCGGCTTCTCCTTCGGCCATGGCGCTAAACGTGTGGTTTCGATTGGTGACTACTGCGGCGGCGGAATGGAGCAATAGAAACAAACCCCATTAGATTGAAAATAAAATCGAATGTCCGCGTTGCAGTGGTCTTTTCGACGGTAGAGGAAATACAGAGACAAAACAAAGAAAATTCCTACTTACAACGGGCGAGTCAGTACGTACTCCGGAAACCGTAATAGTGTCCGTGTGCCGCCTAATGAGAATTGAAGTCTGACGAAAAAAAAAAACTACGCAGTCCACTCGGAGATTTTCACCAACTCATTCGTTATCGATTGCTGTTACGGCGAAAAACGAACGACCGCCGAGTCAATAACAACACGCACAAACGCGGACGACAATCGCGCAATCGGCGACGGAGAAACGACGACGATGATAACCAGTTTTTGTTCGTCTTAAGGACGGCCACTTCACGTCCGATTACGGGTGACCAACGCAGTTTGACCGTTTCGCGGCGCGTTAAAATTCCCCCGCGACGACCAATTGCTGCTACGTGTCTAATTTTTCGACGGTCGGTGTACGTATTCCGTCCCAGTCGGCGGTGGCCGCGGCGGACGGGTGGAAAGTATCGCGACCGCCGCCGATATCGTTACCCACGCGCTATGTAAATAATATATTATTATTATTATTATTCGCTAGACTCGTCGTGAATTATTAATTCCATATTATATCGATCCCGTAGCGGTGGTATAGTAGTCAGAACCGTTTTTCGCCAGGGGAACCAATAATAATAATGATAATAATAATAATAATTTGCCCCCTCTTTTCTTACATAAAATATTCAGCGAAAATTGTTACTATTATTCACGGTGGCGTAACCAGGGGGTTTATGGGTTCAACCCCTACCCACGCTTATGATTTTTTTTTTATTTAGTAATAATATTCTATTGATTACTGTTTTGTACCATTGGATATATTGATGTCTCGAAATAATTTTGTTTTACAGTCAGAATATTTTAATCCTAAAATTTAATAATAATAATAATAATAATTATTATTATTATTATTATTATTATTATTAGATACATATTTTACACCGTCCGCAAGCGGCAAATTCTTGCACATCTTTTACTGTATACTTTTACATAAGGCGAAAGCATGGACAAATTTATTAATATATAGAGTGATCAGATGTCTTTACAACGAAAAGATGACACTCATAAAATTGATTATGTGCGTAAATTGATGAGTTTTTGTTGTGAATAAAAACATATTGGGGAAACTATGCGCTTACGAGAGAGGTGGTTCAATCGAAATTTAAAAAAATTAAGGAACTTTCTTCAAGTTTTGACAGAGGGCCGGTCAGGTGAAAGCTGTTAATAAGAAAAACAATTAAAAATATAGGTACTTAGTTAACAAATAATATTATACATTTTTTTTTTTTTATTTATATTTATGTTTGTCAGAATTGGATATATTTTTAAAAAAAATTGTTGTTTTTTTTTCATTTTTTTAAAAATATTTAAAACAATTCGAGGCACTTATAATTCTTGAATTGTACCATCGTTGCCTTCAATATGAATACCTTTCACAAGGTATTCATAATTTTCACTTTTCAATGTAGACATATGTTTGGAGTGTGTACTATAACGTATACGCGGATGCGACTACTAATAGACTCGGATATTAAATAAGACGGAACAAGACTTCGTCGGAAAGCTGCGGGATGTGGTGCTGGACAGCGAACGAACGAAAGCGTAGGCATTCAAAGAAATAAATGTGCAAAGAACTATTTAGAAATATTTGGAATAAGGCGATGGACACGTACTGCACGAGGCATGCACGCGTGAACCAATTCATAGGATAATTGAAGGGGAAATTTATGGGGATTTAAATTGCGGAGACGACGGAGAACGTCGTTCTATTAAACAGCTGGACCATGATCAAATAGCTACACCGAGTTGAACTGCAGAGAAGAATGGAGATAGAGGATTATGGAAGACGGCAAAGGATTATGCGGGGCTGTACTATCCGTTCCGGGCGGCAAAGGGTGACACCGACCAAAACGGTGGATGGGTATAGTAGGTTAGGTTAGATTAGATCCTAAATAGCGTAGAAAAAGTATGGAATACGAGTGCGATCGTGCGAATCACTTTACAATATAATAATTAAAATAATTATCGCGCGCTTTCTAATTTATTCGTATTATTTTTGCATCGGACATTATGAACACTTGTCAAGCATACGTTGAGAAATATTTAACGTGTTATTATGTAGCATAATTATATAAGGACGCGTAATGATTTCACATTTAATTACTTCACTGGCCGCGGATTTTATTTAAATAAATTCCAGTGAAATCGAATAAGCTCCGAACGGTTCAACTCGCGGGTAAATACACGAACGCATCGTCGTCCGATTTCGCCGTTTGGGGGGCACGATAATTTACCATCGACGGGTCTGTAATCGATTGAAAATATATCGTCTTAAACCTCGAGTGCAAATTTATTGTACATATATTTATTATAATCCGTTCTGCGAAACCTTTACTGCGTCTAAATTTTTATTATTTTTTTTTTTTGCGACACAAATAATACATTTCATCACGCAAACACTAGATTTTGTACTCTAAAACTTCCACGATGATGATCGTCTCCGTTTCTTTGAAGACATTTCTTTTTCTTTGACTGTTCTCTATAACTGTATACTTTTTTCTAAAATTAATATATATATATAAAAAAAAAAAAAAACTGTATACCTCCTGTAGTATGTCCGTTTCATAAACGGTCGAAGTAGCCCAAAATAATTGGAGAGCGTACATTAAGTTCAGTATGGTTACGCATTTAAATAGGTTAAAATTTTTTTTTTTGCGTTCAGACAAAAAACAAGTTGGAATGTTAAATGTTATATATATGTAACACAAATACGCAATAGCGCATATATTAACAATTAATTAAATATATATAATATATATAATATAGTTATTACTCGTTAATTATCGTTTTTTCTTTATACTTAATACAAAATTTCAAAAATTTAATTATTTAATATTCCAAACAAAGTGTAATTAAGTAAATATATTATTATTGTAGTATGTGTTTTTATGAATTAAAATAATAGTGGACGGATGAATAAAATATGTTAATTTATAAAGTAGGTATATATAAAAAGATAATCCTTTGGCACGTTTCCATTTCGAAAACTGCGTTTATTCTTGTAACGTATACAATATAATATTATATTGTGAAGGTTTATATTACCATACTTATATTTTGTATAATTTTTTTTATAATTATGGAAAAACGTGGAGAAAAGCCTTTCAAAAATTTTTGGTTAAAATTTTAGTTTTAATTTTATTTTTTTTCATTATGCTCGAATTAAAATATTAAAATGTGTGAAATTTCGTATACCTATACAGTATACATTATAATCCGATATAAACACTTTTCTTCTACACGTTAATAAGATCGTAACACACAATAAAAGGTGGTGAAAAAAAGAAGAACGCAATAGCAATCGGATTAATATTTCGGTTTACTGTATTAAAAACAATACGTTTTAATATTATAATAGATTTAAAGTTAAAATGCAGTCCAAAGGTATAAATTCGTTCACATATAGATAATAATAAATATATTAAATTAATGAACCTAAGTCATAATCACAGTAGACAAACAATTTATAAAGAAACGTTCTATATAATATAATATGCAGGCTAAATTGACGTTTAACAAAAAAAATTAATACATTTTACATCGAGTACTCTTATAACGTAATAATTCAATAGTACAATGTTTAAATTAAATTCAGCTAAATAGACGGTCGATTTTAGTTTTTTTTTTTTGTGTTTATATAATACGAAAATTCTAACATATTCTGTTTTTGCTACTATACTATTATACACATATTGTATCTACATGATCTTATACATTTATAAGTATCGTATAATAATAATATTAGTAGTTAAATATAATATTATATATATATTATCTTACACCTAGTAACAACTATAAATTAATGGCAGTATTAAGTTTGAATATAGCAAAGAGCCCAATATTCACAATAACATCACTCGAATTATAATTTTTTTTATAGATATTATAGGCACAAAATACGTAGGTAAAAACGTTGAAATTTGTTTTTGAATATTATTATTATTATTTTAATCATAATAACCGTTGTCAAGAGTAATAAAAAAAAAAAATAATAATAATAGCTTCATAGCTGGAAGACAGAAATGTATTAAGTATTTAAGTGATTTTGAAAAAGTTTTACGTGTCGATAAAAAATTTAAATCCGCGGTTTTATCCGTTACAGGTACATATATATATATATATATATATATATATATATATATATATATATATATAGGCCGTTTTTTTATAATTTTATTGGCAGTTCCTAATAATAATTGTAATGATGTTTTCGTTCAGTCGTTTGTCAAAGAGTTTAAAGTAAATAATTCATTTCGGTGTTTGAATTAACGAAATACAACTTCGACAATATTAATCACTTAAATCTATTATATTGTACCTCCTATTGATTGTATTATTAATTATTTTAATATGAAATCGACGATTTTTAAAGAAAGCAGTATAATTACTACTATAGTATTTCCATAGAATCTAAGTAATTCTTAAATGTCGTTGTCGCGGATAATCAAATGGTTCATTTCGATGTTTAAAACTAAATTAAATGTGTATAATATTGGAAACTAAGGAAAATTGAAATACTTATAAAAGAAAACACCGAATCGTTTGAATACAGTACAGTAGAAAAATCGGTTTAGTAGACGTATAAAAATCGTTATATAATTTTTTATCAAACCATTTTGAATAGAACATTTTTTTTTATCAGTTTAGTTAATAACAAATTGAAAATTCGGTAAAAATGTTTGCGTTGTATGATTTTTATTCGTTTTCGTATTTTAGAACACACTTAATTATTATACGTAATAAATTTCATTGGAATACAGATTATAGACGAAAAAAATTAACAGTGCGATTTAACGTTTACGTTTATGAGCACCTATACATGCGTATATACACATATGGTAATAATTTTTCGTTATTCGTATTATAATTATTATATTACCCGTTGTCACGTCAAGACGATTTTATAACGTACGCTCCTTTTTAAAATTAATCGGTTCGATTTTTCAATAATATTCGACGTGAAAAAAAATGTTTATACGCGTTAATGACTGCAAATTCAACTCCTTAATATTAATCATCTACAGTAATAAGTATACAAACTAATACACCAAACAACACATTATATTTGAAATAGTACAATAATTTACTATAGTAAACCTATATAATAATATTATTATAATATAATCGTATTAATGGAAAGTCTTGTTTAAAAATATTCCGTATTTTCAAAATACGTATATTATACGCTTATACCGAGGTCCGAATAGACTGCAGATTTTATTTCACAATATATATATATATATATTTATATATATATATTACAAGAAAATCGAACGTAATAATTATATTATTATATCAATTCAATTAAATAAATTAAATAGCTTATATGGATAATAAACGATTAAATTCAAACAATGAGCTATATAATATAGGATAGACACCGTTATAACACGATATATATATATATATATATATATGTATATATATATAATTATTATTATTAATGGAAAACGATACAATATATAATATCTATGACTAGAGTACATATTTAATAATAATGACTTTTTTTTTATATAAGACTCACTCGTATAATACGTATACACATGGCTGCAGGGCAAGTTAATGATGCTTTTTTTTTATTTTTATGAAATTCGTCAAAAACGTTTGATTGATCACAATTTTTTTAGCCGAGTTAAAAATTAATGTTAATTAGAAATTCAAATATATCAGTCGGTTCAACAAAATACTAGTAACTGTTAAGTTTTTATTATTTTTTTTTTTTTGTAATCGTCTTTTTTTACTTTTTGTATAAAAAAATTTTCTATCGCTAATTTATACAAATACGTTTTTCAACGATTCGTGTGAAGTCTAAAGTCGTTTGTCGGCAATGAAAATAGAAAAAAAAAAAAAATGAAAATCGTTAAAAATTAACACTAATCCGTGAAAAATTTTCTCATTTCGACTTGACTATATTATCATAAATTAATATATATATATATTAAATGCCCAGCCTTGTACATACATTATGTATATATATATACATATGTATATAACGTGTAAATATCAATGTACTTATAACAAATAAAATATTTGGATGGAGGGGCGGTGTAGATTATTTCCGTTGTCTGTCACTATTTTGTCGGGTCAAATTTTATTCCGGCTAGATATTATTTCAGGTTTATACATTTAACTTCATCGACTATCATATTATTGCCAATAAACAAATCCTGAAATAATCCCTGTAGCGATTAATGTAAGGAAAACACGAAGGACCCGCGTTAAAATGGTGGGCGGAAAACGGAAAAGCCCTTCTTTTTTTTTTTTTTTTTACCCCAGTGGCGTATTTAAGTAGGGCCAACGAGCGGGAGGATGGGTCCCTATCATTTGCCGTATTTATTTATGTACGTATTATTCATGTTTTATGAATGCAAAATCAACGTTTATTAATTTATTAATAATTAAATACGGCGAGTATAATTCGTGAAACAATAATATATTTAATTACAATTTTGAAAAAATTTTAAAACTAAAATTCATTTGAAATGCTTTTTATTTAATCGTCAACTCTGTAACTTCTCGATGGAAATGTGATTGAGAATATTGATACCAATTTTAAATTTTGTTGATGCCCCCAAACCCTTATTACACGCATTTACCTAAATACGCCCCTGTTTCTCCCCCATCAAAAAAAAAAAGAAAAGAAACCTCGTAAAAAATAATTAGAATCTTATACGTATATGATTTTTAAATGGTCCACACTTGAACTTTTTCGGCGATAACGCACCAGTTCGATTGGTCGTAATACGACGAAATGATGTGCAAATTGTCCGCGTGTTTCTCGATCAACTGATCGAGTTCGCCCTCTCTGAACACGTGATAATACCTGTGGAACGTTATGGACCCGCCGCCGCCACTCCCTCCGCCGCCGCTGCCGCCGCCACCGCCGCCGCCGCCGCCGCTGCCGCCACCGCCGCCGCCGCCGCCGCCGCCGCCGCCAGCGTTCTCGGACTGCAGCGATTCCTGCGACGTGGACAGGCTGGTGTCGTCGCTGCTCTTCATCGTCTCCTGCGGTTCGACCGCGGCTCGTTGCCGCACCAGCACGGCCGCCCGCCGCGGGTCCGTCTCCTCCGACGACGACCGGCCGTCACACCGGGCCTGTCTCCTGTCCGCGAACCGCGTGTCCTTGCTGCAGTCACTCCAGGACGTCAGCGACGTAGTGCTCTGCGTGGTCGTGTGCGTGTCCACCGTGTCGTTGGACTCGAGCGAGTTGCCGGGCCGGAGCAGCGACGCCTGGCTGCTGGACACCGTGTCCCGCCTGGAGTCCGTCTCCAGTTCCAGCGACGCGTGTTGCCGTTCCTCCGCCGAGTCCACGGACATGCGGTAATGCCGGGACCGGAAACCCTCGCGGCTACGCAGCACCTTGTCCGCGCCCGCGTCCTGCGTCTCCACGGATATACTGGGCCTGCGCGGCGCATCGGATCCGGCCAGTAACTCTATCCGATGGTAGTCCGGCGGCTGCGGCTGTTGTTCGTCCTCCAACGGCTGCGGTCCGTCGGACGACGACGACGACGACGGCGGCGGCGGCGGCGGTGGCGGTGGCGGCGGCGGCGGTCCCGTTGACTGCAACGACGACGCGCCGTTCTCGTCCGGACGACTCGTCAGTTTGTGCAGGTACTTGTGCGTCGTCTCGACGTTTTCCGGACGGCCGTCGTCCTGCACGACCACCTCTTCGCGCGGCTGCGCCTTCCGCACCGCCGCTTGTTCTTCCGGTTCCATGCCGATCGCGGCCCGCAGTTCTTTGTTCAACCTGCGAAATTTTACAAACGCTTTATTGAATCTAACGCAACAAATGGCCGATTTTCAAACGAACCCATACTCAAATTTACCCCTTATTTTAAGGTGGTCGGCCGTTTGGTACTAACTTATTATAAATATTTTAACGTCTGATAATTTCGTTAAATAAGTTTTTATAAATTAATATTACAACCCATTGCTATGACGTATTCACCAACACAAGCAGTTATAACTTATCATTAGTTGTAATTGAGTTGAATTCGAAAGATTCGATTAAACAGTAAAGTGCAACACTGTATAGTACACGTCATTATCAAATGAATCGATCCGATTTACAATGATGATTCATGATTTACGTTCAGGAGTGATTTGACATAAACGTAGGTATGGCGATTGTGTGACGACACGCATGACGCCTATGACGTCGTCCGTGCGCCAAACATGTAATAACCTATGTAACATTTTCTGTGGCACCAATGAAATAAAAAATAAGTACCTAGTGATTAATATTAATCAAGCAATTATTATTTAATTGAATGTGTTTATTTATTGTACGTAGTTGTATTATAAAAGTATACGTCATATAATATTATGCTTATTTTATAGAAAAAAAAAAATTATATATATATATTATATTGATACACTACAAATTAACGTCTATGGTGTAGTGGTGGGTGAACCAAAGATAATTTTGCCCCTTCAATTTAAATTTGGGTCGGCGCCACTGTTCGAACTCAATTCAATTTCGCGTACGACTCGGAATACTTGATTTCTCGTTCGTTCGCAACGAACGTTATATTGCTCTTGTCGATTTATCCGATTTCGAAAATAGTCCTTCGTTTTTAAGTTAATTTTTTTTTTTTTTGTATCGATTTTCGGCATCGATTTCATAATACACATTATATTATATACGAGTAGTATTCGATACGTCAAATAATTTTGTGATTACGTCTAACTGCTGTATGTTTGGAATATCTATACTTAATAATATGTGTGTACATAACGCATTGAATTTTATTTTCATATACATATTTACCCGGTATCCACGTTTATTATTGAAAATATTTTTATATTTTTATTTCGATATTTGCCGTAATCCGATTCCCCACCGTTCTAAATCACGCTCCCGCGGTGTCCATAACTCACCTCTCGGCAAAGTCCACCAGATGCTTTTGACATTCTTCGTCCCACGTTTCCGGCAAGTCCGACAGCTCGTCTTTTGAACACTTGCTGGTCCGCTTGTGTTTTGGTATGGAACCCAGGCTGGGACTGCTTCGGACCGGCGTTGTTCCTCGGTTCGGATGCTCTTGCAGACTCCACCGGTTCGTGTAATTCGGTTGTTGTTGGTCCCCTTTGTTTGGTTCGACAACGTGTTCTTCAGGACGAGAATCTCCCGACTCTGCTATCATCGTAGGTTTAGATTCTTCGATGACCGTGGGTCGTCTTTCCGAGTCTTCGGCAATACTTTCCGTGGCGATTTTTTCCTCGTCGACTTCTGCTGACGTTTCCACGTTAGTCGATTCGTTAATTTCGGTGTCTGCACGGTAATGTTTTTTTTTTTTTTTTTAAACGGTTATTTATCATTCAAATACGAACAAATCAAGAAATTACGTGTATTTTAATATTTCCATATACGATCACCTGTAATTTTGCGCTCTTCTTCTACGACCACGCTTATGACACTGCTGACGGAATCCGAAGACGACGATTCAAAATCACTATCAATGTCGTCTATTTCCGGATGGAATGTTTCTTCTACCGTTTTGATAAAATGTCTTCCCCGCAAACCGGAAAAAGTTCGATCCGCTTTCGGTAGTCGATTCCGTCCGGTAACTATTTATATACACACACACACGTAAAGAAATAGACGATTTTATATAACCAAATATTAAATAAAAAAAAAAAAATTCCGATTAAAAACAAAATTTAATATTTAAAAGTTATTCTACGTTAAAATACTGTGTATTCATATTACGAATAACCTTTTAAACCTCTATAACCGTTCTAAATTAGACGTCGTTAAAAATTTGTACGTCAATGTCCATAAAATTTGATGACAGAATTACACAAAGTACTATTTGCTTTTGTATTGATTACCTAGCGATTTAAGTGTTGTATGTAGAAACGAGAATTTGCAAATCTCAAAGATTGAATATCGCATAGTTTAACTCGGTAATACAATTTATACAATAAAAGCGTTTTCGAAGTTTTTTCTGTACTACAGACCTAAAAACGATGTTAGTCTTTTTTCGATCGAAAAATAGCAGAAATATTCGTGATAACGAGTGTGAAAAAAAATTGTACAATTATGTAGCACAGAACTATGGATGAAACGATGGAAATGCAGTATGGAAACCAATTAATCAAATGTATACACGTATTGTATAAAACATTTTTTTTTGGCATTACCTGAAATCAAAACTCAACAGTCAACACAATAATTATAATATGCAAGAGACGGACAAATAAAAACTGTCGGATGTTTTGAGGACGTTTCATTAAAATCCCGAGAAAACCGCCGAGTAATTCACTTTTCTCATTCAAAAAACTATGTCTATTTTGTTGATCATAATTTATCATACTATATAATAGACATTAATTCCTATAATATTCTCGAAGGGGCACAAGTATTTATCAATAAATTATATTCGCTTACTCGGTTTAGTGTTCAACAAGAGGTCTTGAATTTGTTTGAGTTTTTCCGCGCTGATGCGCTCTTTGGGACGCACGTCCTGATCGTCTCCTTCGCACACGTGATCTCTACGTTCTAATTCCTGGTCCTTTTCTTGTTCCCTCTTGAGCTTCATTTCGATTGCCATTTTTACCGGTGACAACTTGATCGGTTTCAAAATGTCGTCGACCGACTGTTGTTCGGTGGACAGGTTCAATTGACACGGTTCGTTGCCGTTTTGCGAACTGAACCGGGTCGGCATTCTGAAATGTGACGACGGGTGGACCGGCGCGGTTTTCGGCGTGTTCGGATGCGATGACGACCTGTATTGACTTTGCGATTTGGCCGTGGGCGTGCACGGGGCCGTCCGCGCTTGTTGGTCGACCACCAGTGGCGGCGAACACGTCTTGTCGGAGCCGCCGGGCGCGTTCACGAATATGACGGACGCCAGACTGCTCAGACTGTCCTCGGAGTCCACGCTCGCGTCGCTCTGCAGGCTGTCTTTGGACGAGTCTTCGGAAGAACCGTCTTCGCGGGAACTCCGACGCCCGTCACAACACGTGGTCGTCACCAGCGCCGGTACGGGCATTTCAATTTTTTTCTCATCACTAACCTTTTCTTCGGCTGCACCGCCCTCCTTGTACCCCAGCATTCGACTGAGTCCGCTCTTGATGTTGTCGGACACCTGCAGGCCGGACGGGTTCTTGAACGTTTTCGTGAATCCGGTCTTGAGCAATTGTATCGTGTCCTTGATCGACTCCAACGTGCGCGTCCTGTACATGAGCTCTTCGTTCAAAGACGCTTGCCTCTGGATGTTCTTTTGCACGATTTCCTTCTCTTTTAGCCTCTCCACGGACATGAACTCTTCGTTCATCGAACGCTGTTTTATCTCGTTGCTCTTGTACCGGCACCTCCTGGAGCCGCTGCCCACGTCGAACTGCGGCAGTTTGTTCACCAAGTCTTTCATGTCCGTCGCCTTGTCCCGGTCTTCTTCCGCGTCCTCGTCGCACAACGATTGCTTTTGTTTCACCAGTTTCGGTTTCGAAACGGTCAACGGCATCGATTTCTCCAGTTCGGGTATGCTTGACCGAGACCGCACCATGTGCGTTTCCGTGGTGCTTTTGATGTCGCACAGGCTCTTGGATTTGTGCGCGGCCGTTCGGTTGAACAGCGGTATCGGATCCGGCGATTCTTCCATTCGCCTGAGTTCGATGGGAACGTTTTGCACGTCCTCGTTGCACGTCTCGCATCCTTCGGGATCCGAACGCAACGCCGACGGGAGCTCGTTGCCATAGAGCGAAGTCCAAGAACTCACAAACCACGGTTTCGACGTGACTTTGCCTCGTTTAGTCGAACCGGAAAGCTTCTGTAACAAAGCGAATCCACGGTAAACGCGCGAACTCCATATTTCCTCCGGGATCATCGTCGTCACCACAAGTGGCTGGACTAGATCTTCAAAGACGGCAAATATTAAAATTCAATTCACGGAAGAGATACTCCCTCAAACCTACTACTGACGTATAAATCTATGGACAGAAAAAGAATCTGGGGAGGAGGGGGCAGCTGCATACTCATCGCGTTAATACTGTTTATACGATATATACGTATATTAACCTGTATCGCTTTCCGGACGAAGCTGTAACACGTCTCGTTCGCCGGACTCGATAGACTGGAACTGCTCGGCGAACTCGCGATCCCTTTTCTCCAATTTGACTGTTCCTTACGACGGGTTTTTCTTTCACAGCATATCTTGGTGCTCCTGTATATAATCGTGACATTTCATATATAAAAAAAAAACCGTATTATGCACTGTAATATTTTACGAATATATTAATATATATATATATGTATATGAGAGATGACACACTAACGTTGTCGAATCGGAATTAGATTTTTTTCTCGTGCTAACGTATTCCTCGTCCGAGGTGGTGGTCGTCGTAGAGAATTCGGTAGATTCGCTGTCTAAATTTCTGCAGGGTTTGTGCCAGGGCATCAGGACGTCTTGAGATTCGAACTGCGTAATATAATAATAATATAACCGACGTACATTATTAATAACGGCGCGAAATAAAAACAATAAAACAATTATATATTTTGTATCGTTAATTTCGTTGTCAACGTCTAATACTTTTCTATGGCGTCGTTCCATGGCCCACACCGTGATTATAATACGACCGCCGATTCTAAGTACCCTGGCTAATTCTCGTAAGGCACACACCCGTCTTTCTGTCGTTGAGAAATGGTGGATAACGGCTATAGACAACACGGCATCTAAACTACAGTCCTTGAATGGTAATGTTAGATTGTCGCACACCAACACCTATATCATACATACATTCGAATTCGCGTTATTGACAAACGATTACACATTTTCGTTTACAATGCGCCGAGACTACGTAATAACAGAGGCGTGCCCTGCAGGATCTCAACATTTTATAAAATACACGCTCGTATATAAGCACGATTGAAATTTGAAAAAAATTTGACTACAAAATTTATCGAATAATAAAAAATAACCAAATAAATAACTATATAAATTAATTAATTGCATCCTGGTTTCGTATAGTTTTGCGATTCCGCCTTACAATTTTGTGTTTGTGAACACGTTTCAATGATATGCCGGAAAATTGTTCAGCTTCACGCGAGCAAAGAGGAGATTATTCTATTCCTCTCATTTATAGAGTAAGCTTTTGCATCTTGTTCAGTTATTGTCTTATTCACAGCTGACCAGATCACCGGACCAAAACCCCAGGTACTCTTGTCTCTGGATTTTCGACCAAGGCTACGCCTCACACTCCTAATAGTCCCTCCAGCGCGTTTTCCATTTTTCCGACAACATTTCAGCGCTAGGTCCCATTACCGGGTATTTCGACTTAAATCTCTTTTGGGAATGCGTAATAATATCTCCGTGCAATGGGAATTTCGGGTTTCTTTTTATCTCATCCACTGTATGTTCTGCATGCATCAGTCTACGCGAATCCGGTGAAGTCATATTAACAAGGGCATCGGTAGTCATTGTACTAAAATTTCATTTATGGAATTAATGACATATTCATACTGGAAGTGGTGCTAGGCTAGGGAACCATTTAAATTTTCTTTCAGCATCACTATTAATTGAGTGTTCCTTCGACTGGATAAATCTCTCTTAAATTCAATTCAATCGAGAATTCTACAAAAATATTTATCGAATCCAAATCATAGGTTGATGCTTTATATTCTGGTTATAAATAACTAAAAAATATCGATTAATATTTTTTTAGAAAAATAAAAACATTCGAAAAATCTTCGAATAATGTGATAACCATACTGGGCACGCCATTGTATATTATATACTCACTCGTATATTAATACTCACTTCGCTGTCTTGACTTCTCGCTATTTCGGTTAACCTCTGGCAGCGATCGACGCCTACTTTGAACACATGCGGATTGGTCGATAAATATTTCCCCGTACCACAACCTACATAATATATGTAGTATAAGATAATTATATAGTAATCGATTGAAAATATAACGTATATTTTGCTACTCGCGTTTAATCATTTTTGTTGATACGTATAGAGCGTATATATGTTATACAAAGCCGGACAAGTTTTTGATAACTCGTTAAGTTAAATGTTATTAATATGAAAAAAAATACACGCGCCGAGTTAAAAATTACTTCATCACTGCCAACGAGTAACCAGTATATGTATAGAAAAAAAATATACGCTTTTTTTTTCTGGTGATGATATTCGTTTTAGCAGTTTGTCTGACGATCGGTCATTATTATGGAATATGTACGTATGCACTGTAAATACGGACCATTTTTTTTTTTTTTTAAACAAATACGGTGTAAATAAACCGAATGACAATATTCTCCACACATACACACACGTATGTACACAACTGCGAATTAGTGTATTACAATATATGCGTTATATATGTAGTCAAATATAGTAATGCACAGGAGTGGATAACTGGCTGCAGACTAGAGTATAAAATTATAACGTAAATGTGTAGTGCATATGGCGAAACAAAGTCTCGTGTAGTACGGTGAGGAGAAAAAATAAAGGCGTTGAAAATGAATAGCCCGACTCTTTCGTGTTTTTAATCATTTCAACATTTTTAATTGAATAATAATTTTGAAAAATGTATAGTATTAAACAAATCGCACTGTACACGTACTAAGCCACTTGCCCAAAGTCAAGACCAATCGACTCGCGAACGTCTCCGTGCGTTAGCGAATATTTATTATTCATATGGATTTATCGTAATGACGAATTTGTGGACAGACGACTACTAATATATATTATATATACGTAAATGATATTAAATAATAATAAAAAAAAAGTTCTGACAACAACGAATTGTTCAAAAGAATTCGAAACGAATACGATTCCGAGAATGATTCTTGGGAAGAGAATTCATCTTTTTTTCGTCGAATTTTCTTCGCTGGCGATGGCCAGTTAACAGTCGAAACAAGGGCAAATCAATTCAAAATAGTATGCCACAGATTATGGAAATTTTTACGGTATACCAATCGTGGAAACGTTAGAGGTGACGCGTCTCATCCGCGATGATTTTCAAGGAGTTCTGCACTTGAATCGGCAATTCTTGTGAAATTTTAAGAAAAATAAAACGTCTAACGATTTAAAACCCATTTAATTATACTTTAAAAGTTATTATTATTAAAAAAAAAAAAGTAGTCCTGTTTTATCATTAGCTATAGGTCGATATGACGAATGCGAAAATACGTTTTTTTTTTTTTTACCTATTTTTAAATCTCTATAAATATTTTTCTGACTGATATTTAAAAAAAAAAAAAAACGTATATGTGGTTTCCGTTGAAACATTGTTTTATATATACGTATATTTTTATAATAGGTGTTTTATCTAAAACAAAAAAATCCTTCTTTATGTGCTCTTTAAAATTTTCAAACATTTTAATTGTTATTGTGGAATACGCGTAAGTTTCGCACTAATCTTACGCGTGCTATTTTATTCCAGTTTAGACCTTTGGTTGTCACACGGATGATTGATGATAAAAATGGTTATTAATGAAAATAGATATTAAAAAAAATTCCAAAAAAAAAATAAAATAACCACCGATACGGGCGTTTCGGGAGTGTAAATAATAATAATAATAATCGTGGCGCGTGTACGAAGACTCACCGATGTCGCAGACGAGCGATCCGGGCTCCAAGTCGTGCAGGAACTGCGTCACTTTGGGCCACGGTTTGGTCTTGTGCGCGGGATGGTACATCTCCTGGTATGTGTCGTGCACGTAGGCCTTTTCCAATTCCAAGCTGCGGGCTAGACGGTCGGCCTTGTCCATGGCCCCGGCCCGGCGCGCCACCGAACCTGCTGCACGTCTGTAACCGCGGGCGAGTTGGTACGTTACTGGTATCGCGGTACACGCGCGAGTCGTCCGCGTCTCCCGGTGCAAAGGCAAACGGCCGGACAGCGAAAACACCGCCTGTATATATATATATATATACGCGTGCGCACGCGCGCACTGGGACGACGTGTAAACGGCCGCCGCCGCCGCTGCCGACGTCTGCGCCGATCATTATTCATCCCGATGACCCGGTCACGGCGGCGGATAATGACGTCACGAAACGCGCATGACTTGACGTCACCGCCGCCGCCGCCGCCGCTGCCGCCGCCCTTCCTCGCGCGAGCGTCCCGTATTGATCCTCGCGCGCGCTCTCGCTATCTGTGTCCTCCCTGTCCCGTATCCGCGGTACACTCTCGTTTTATGATCGTTTATCGTTTTTATAAAATATATAAAAATCCCTTTTGCACGCGATCTCCTCCTCGTCGTACGTCTTGAAAAACGTTACTCGACTCGTTACGCGGCGAACCGGGCGAAGGGGGGGGGAGGGGTGGGGTGGAAACGAAAAATCCGAATGAATTTTCGAAAAAGGGGGAAAAAAAAAAGTCTCGTATACGGAAAAACGTACGCAGAAGAGTACGCAACCGATTAGAAATGTAATTAATTTTTTTTCAGCGTGTTTTTCTGGAAAATGTCGCGTTGGAAATATCGGGAGAAATGACGTGTGTAATACAGCGGAGAAAAGACCTCTTACCCTCCACCACCTCATCCGACGGGAGTGAACGCTACACGGACGGTCGCGGCGTCAGTGCGCGCGGACGACGAAAACGCTTTCGTCACGGATAATTTCTAATGAGTTCCCGGCCCCACCACAAGTCGTCATGTATAATAATTACGGCGCGCTCGTTCACGCGGTATTTCTTATATATATATATAATTCACGTAGCTTTTAACAGTGAGATAGCCCTGTTACACTGTTTGTACTTCAAAGAACATTAGGATTAGAGAGAAAAAGACCCAATCGAAAACGTGCGAGACGTGAACGGCAATCGGTTGGGGAAGTACAAAGAAGACATTTGAAATGTGGGCTTATCGGAGCATGTTGAAAACGAGCTGGACGGACAGAATGAGTTTTTTGAAAGAATGTCGGATGGAAATTATGGCGAAAAGACGGAACGAATCGACTGGACGTAATAATTCGACGCGAACGATAATTAAAACGATTTATGGAAGGAATAAGTGTCGTAGAAGAATGCGATCGGAGTGCATCGAACGGTTAGTAAGAGACCAAGGGATTCATGTACGTGTGCGAACGAAAAATGGAAAGCGGATAGTAGGGAATAGTGCAGGGAGTTATAAACCAGTTTTCGGGTTGAAACCATAAAGGGACATCGGTGTTTTCGACGACGGTGCCCGGAGGATTTTCTTGCCGTCGACGAAATATGTCCGATACGAGTAAAAAAAGTCGAAAAATTCCAAAAAAAAATTATTACCTTTCGAGAGACGCGCGTTCGTATTCCGGCGAGGAGAAACGTAAAGAAAAAAAACCGTTCGAAACTACGAAGGGGACGAGAAAAAAAAGAAAAAAGAAACGTTTTATACATAACGTCGATGTTGGCGAAAAAAATCATCGACTTTTTGTTTTACGCCTCCTCCAATATTGTGTAGCGTTATTGGATGTACTCACTTGAAGTTATAATGGCGTTTTTCGTCGTCTCGTCGTCGCAATTATCATGGCGCAGTGGATGGGATGTCCGAAGGAAAAGTTACTGACGCGCGAACAAAATATCGTATTATTATCAGTGTTATTACACGTCGTACGTCACCGCGGCGGACATCGTAAAAGAGAAATTTCTTCTTTCTTTTCTTTTTTTTTTTTTTTACACTTTTATAAGAAAACGATAAATTGACGATATATTTATTATTATTATTTTTTCGCTATCCATTTTCACGTCGTTGTTTTGTTTTTCGTCTATTACGCGCGTTACCGTCCGTTTATCGAGTCGCGTATAACGCGCGAATTTTCTTTTTTTTTTTGTATTTCTCGCGCGCGGTAAAAAAATATGTATACGGGGACAAAAAAATTGTAAAAAAAATTCACGCGACGGTATAAAAACGTGGGGATGGGGGAAAAAAAATTGAAAATTTAAAAAAAAAATTGGGGGGACGGGGGAAAAATAACGAACGAAAGCCCTCCGGCGACGGGGCGCGAACGTCGGACGACGCCTCGTTTCAGACGGATTACGGAAACAGAAACGGACGCGCGGGCGGTTGACGACCGCGGCCGCCGCCGACGGCGATTGCGACGGGAGCATGCGCGGGGCGACGCGTATCGTCTTCACGGCTGGCGCGACGTGCGGCGGCGGCCGTAGATCGACGAGAAAAATCGCCGTCGCCCAGCACAGCCCGAGTGCTCTCCCCAACCACCGGCGGGATAAACGGAAAACGAATATCGCAAAAGAATTTTTATTATTATTATTAAAGCAGGCGCTTTGAATTTTCGATAACTACGCACGCGCACAATACGTAAATATATATTATTACGCGTGCGTAAAACTTTAATTTTCACGCGTTTACTCGCTCTCCGAGATGTCTTACCGCGGTGTCGCGAAGAAGTGCTTTTTATAACTTCCTCGGGCGCAATACCACGGGTTTTGCGTCGGTCCCGCACTGCGCACGATTTTCCGTCTGCAGAGATCGTTGGTTCTCACACAACCGGTGAGAAAATTTGCGTTTGAAAAACACCGGAATTGAGCAGATGCTTCGATGTCGTGACGTCTGACCGACGTCGTCTCCCAACCGCCGCGACGCCGCCGTTTTCGTATAATAACCGTATAAAAAAAAAAAAAAAAAAAAATAATAATAATAATAACAATTTGTTTTATTATCGAACGAACGAGTAAACTGTTGGGCATCATGACACGCGGAACAGAAGGTTTGAACACGACTAATACGCGTGCTCGGAAGTACATTTGGTTTAGTACGCGCACGATTACAAGGTGCTATTTTTTTTTTGTTCTCACAAATTATATAATCCATCGTAAAACGTCAAAAACGATATCGTTTTCACTCCGAATTACCCTAGGTTACCTAAGACGATTTTCTTTTTCTTTTTTTTACCGGTACTTGAGATCCAATACAAACGAGAGAATGTAAAAATCAGTTGTGTCGACCTGCTGCGCAGAGTTTCGTTAAGAAAAAAAAAAAAATCAGAAGATAATATTGGGAGTAAAAAAAGAAAAGAAGAGGCGTAATTCTCTGTAATTCAAAAACTGCGCCCGTGTGCGATGTGTAATACGTATACACATTTTTTTTTACTTATATATATATATAAATTTATTTGTTTCGTACGGCCGGCACACAACTCAATGTGATTAGGCGCAATAAGAAAATATTGTTGTAGTTATGTTAGATCGAATAAAAAGTTTTTGACGAGTTTTCCGTGAAATACTCAAAACGTACGCCTTGCAATAATATCGTTTTTCACGAACATTTTTCGAAACACACGTTTTTAGAGAGAACGTTAATTCCTCGTCGCCCCGTTCGGAGTCCAGACAAATTTTAAGACACGCTAAAATGAATACACGCTCATATACAATATACGTTTTGTCATATGCAGCTCTCAATATAATTCGCGAGTGGATTATTGATTTTTGTCTTTGAAATATTTAGTATAAACGCGTGGGATGACGCCAATGTACGTACGTTTATATATATATATATATATAAATGTTCGCATTTTTATTCGGCATAAATATAATTTAATTTAAGTTTAATAATAATTTATCAGTAATTTATTATGTGAATTTAAAATAGAAACGATGGAAATTATGTCTTTTTTTTTTATTATTATTTTTAAAATAGTCTTATTAAAAAATTATTGACAATAAATAGATACGACACGTAATGGTTTTGGTAGAACGCGTTGTGTTGAACACTATAATTTTTTCCAGTCAATAAATAGCGTGTGTGTTGTTATGAGAAAAATTAATGATTTTTCGACGTATAAAACACGTAAAAAAAAATAAAATAAAAATAGGAACGCGAATGAAATTAAAAAATAAAAATCGACGAAGAAAACTTTTATACGTAATATACGAAGCGTTTTGTTTATAAATTTCTAAAAAAAAAAAAAATTATTCCGTTTTAGATTTTAAAAAATAAAATTAGGAATTTCGTTCGAAATGTACGACGCGTATTTTTAAAACGATCATTTTTTTTTTTTTTCATAAGGCATCGTCTCGATATAATGTTTAATCTTAACACGAATCAGTGTATGTATGTTGGCCGGAGGAGGAAAAACAATAACACGGTTACGGGAAAAAGTAAATCGCCGATAGGATTTACTTTATTCTTCGATGATTTTTTTCTAATTTTTCTCGAATAACTTTGTGCCTATATTTAAAAACTGATTTACGAGAGCTTGCGGGTTAAACAAGTCCATGTGTACGCATATGAAAAGGAAGAAGAGGCAATTCAATTTTATTCGTCATTGCGTTTATTTTTGTTTAAGTATTTACACAGTCAAAATTTTTACAACATTGGCCACGATTTTAGGCGCAGCATATGCTGCACATAGTGTACTGGTGTGTTTATATTTCGTGTTCGAGTTTTCCGCTACTAATAAATAGCCTGTCAGATAAAGTTGTCAGATGTGTCGTCGTTGTTCGCTGCAATTTATTGTCATATCGTTTCCAGTTCGGCTTATAAATAAATAAATAAATAAATAAATATATATATATATATTATATATAGTTGCACAGACAAAATTATTATTTGGTATTTTACGTCGAATGGAATGAATACGCCGAGAAATTTAGAGCGACCGTTATGACCAAAAATACACGGCAAGTATTTATTTATTTGCTCACGATGTGAGCAAAAATACACGGCAAGTATTTATTTTAACTTAATTTTATATCGAAGAAATATTATTGAGCCTCATCGAGTGGAAACTCTTGCGGGGGTTCAGGAGCAGTTTACAAAAAGAAATACTGACACTGGACTTTTTTTAAACACGGGGAAATAAAGGAAATTAAAAAACTATTTGGGTAATTGAACACGAAGAAATGATTATAGTTGCGCATATCTCGTATAGTGTCGACTTCGTGTTTTATACGGGACAATGCGTCGAGCATAAGCATTTACTTATAAATAATTTTGAAATTTTTTAGATAACAGGCGATCGAGAGCTCGTGGAGAAAACAGATCTTTTTTTTGTTTTGGAGAATACGAGTGCGGAGGACGTGGTTTTCGAAACTAAAGTATTACTTATGTAATATTATTATTATATTACCGTTTATATAATATGTACCGAATGGAAACACAAAGTGGCAACGAGAACTCGATTTAAATTATAAGAGACTCGCTAAAATATTAAGTACAACTCCTACGCGTACGCACACACACACACACACATAGTATTACAATTATTCGCGCCCACTTTATGATATTTCCTACGCGAGCAGAAAATCGTCTCGTATTCTCTGTGTGCAGAGATGGCGGGAAAGTCACGAAAAATATTTTCCCTAATGCGAGGAGTCTGCTTGCGAAACTCTGCCTTCTTCTCACCGTACCGTCACCGTGACGTTATAAAAAATCATAAGCAAATATAAATAAAAAGAATACGGTTTTTTACAGACGCGCGCGAATCGTCTATATACATTTTGAAAGTTATTATCTTTTTTTCCCCTCAATATATTTATATTAACTTATCATTTCGCGTAGTTGATATATTATTAAAGACACATACATTATGTATCGTGCACGGTATAGATATCGTGTACTTGAAGAGAATTTCATCAAAAGTTTTTTTGAAAGAAAAAATAGAATAAAGCCTGTGCGCCTGTCATTGCGGGCTACGAATTATGGAAATCACCTGCAGTTACCTCGTCGACATTTCTATACGAATATTTCGATAATAATTTATCGATTTTTTTATTTTCCTCCCGCTCAAAATTCAAAACAAGTTTCGCGTTTGAAAATATTTTAAACGTTCTTGTATTCTCAAAGCTTTTTGTTATTTTTGCGCTGTTTTTTTCTCGTCTCCTAACGAAATATCTAAATAATTTCGACGAGAATTTCTTATGAAAAAAAAAAAGAAAGAAAATTGTCAGACTATTTTTGACGTACTAAAATTCGCAGTTCACCTTTCGTATTTTTTTTTTGACCAGAATATGTGTACACTGCGAGTGGCTTGCAGAAGGTAAAAAACGATACACTTGGTCGAATTTTCTCGTTCAACACGCATTTATTTTCATAAAAATCAAATGAAATTTTAATGCCATTTACGAGAAGAAAAAAAAACCGCCGTACTTTATTTGTCCCGAACACTCGACAAACATCGCGACGCGACACGTGTAACCGAACTCCACGTTATTGGAATTCGATAAAACACTCGTTGGAAAAAAAAAACACGCACACACATTTTGAACCGTTGTTATTATTTTTCTTTTCGGTTACGGTGTACTTACACGTCGTATGCAACGTATGTAAGCGATATTTACGGACGACCGAGTCAACAGAGTCGATACTAATGGAAATAAATAATGAAAAAACTACTCAATCAATGTACGACGAATTTCGTTTGCGTATCCCGCGCAGAGTGTATTTCAATTTCAACCTTTCGAAAATATGATTTTTTTGCGCTTTAAAAAAAAAAGCACTCCCTGGTTACAACCAGCTGTAATAATCATGAAACGAACGACGGGCTACACCGGAACATATTATTAAGAACACAAACATTTTAGTGCCAACGCGGTTTATTTCCCTTTCGCTAATGATCACGGTTTATGTCGAGTTATTAAAAAAATAATGATAATAATAATAAATAACGTTATGAAGTTTAACACGCGCGGGGGCCGCTGGTATAAATTAAACGCGTATGAGCCTCGAGATCGTTTTCGACAACTTATTCTATGGTCTATTCGCTCTTCCGTACATACGTTTTCGTATAAAGAATTTTTTCGTTCTTTTTCCTGCCTCTACGCTACTCGCCGGGAGTTTTTACCGCTATCATTAAATAATTCCGTTCTCTTTCCGTTCTCCACCATTATATCCTTCCGATCTTTGTTCTTTTACGTCTTTTTCCACTCCAATAACTTTTGGTATTGGTAATGCGATGCTTCTACGGTTATTTATCTGCTTCCGTTTGCCCAATATCGTTCTTACCGCGTTTTCTAGAAACGTTGTTGAACAGCAATGGAGGAGACTGAAACGCAGTCTCGTTTATTCAACGCCGCACGACGTTTTGCACTCGGTACTCTCTGCTCTTCTGTCGTTGTACACACGTTTCGCCGGTCAAATCGATAAGTTGAAAATTGGTCGATTCGAAGGAATTTAGTGAAAATAATTTATTCTCGTACAGAACGTGCACATGACGCATAACAATACGTCACGTAGGTATATATTTGAAAAAAAAAAATCAATAGATACGAAACACGTGCGATCGATCTGACGACGATACGCAATTAATTCTCCTGTTCGGGTTTCACGAAAACATCAAACGAAAAAATAATACGTTATTTTCGCGATCGCGATACGGACCGAGTATAATACGGTTTATTGAAAGGTTTCCACCGCGCCACAGTTTTTTGTAATGTGACGTTTTATTTCTCGGATATCCGTACACGTAGGTGACTCATTGAGTGCGCATTTAAAAAAAATTTAACGAAATTAAAATGCGTAGTATAAACGGAAATCCGAGAAATTTGTCAAAAAGAAAACATATTTTTATACGAACTGAAAATAATCGAATTTCTAAACGGCAGCAGCGATTAGATAACTATATGGTATAACTATAATATAGTTATATGGAATGGGGGGAAAAAAAGGAAGAAAAACGATATTTCAAAATAATGAGAATCCTCCAGCAATGGCAATATAAAAATATAATGTAGTAAACGAACGATATATATATTAATTACATGGTCGTAAATTTAACGCGTTCGTCCGGTCTCGTATGAAATATGGTGTCTGCAATAAAAGTCTTTTTTTCTATTATTATTATTATTATTATTATTGTTGTTTTAAAATATTCAATAGACGAAACGGTATTTGTGATGAGGGGGTCTCGTATACGTTTTATTTTAAACATTCATAAATGCTTCGTGATTCGTAACGCGTCGCGTAGTTTTATTTTCGAAAATATTTGTAAAACGTTGTCCGACACGATAAAATGTGTTCGAAATTGTTATTAAATCGTTTTCGACGAGAAGCGGCGATTTTTTGGACGCGTGTTTGCAAAAATACGGGTTACATAAAAAAAAAAGTGTATTTGTCATCGTACCACGAGCATTGTATACATAGGCCAAGGTCTTCAACAAAAATACTTTATCCCGATTTCCAGCTCAATTCGTATATGTAATAGTAACCGGTTCGATAAATTTGGATTACAATATACGCGAGTTATATTTAAAGCAATTTTTCGTAATACGTGATTTAAAAAAAAAATCATTCGATGACTATACGACTATGTGCAGCTCTGCGCAATCGCCAACCATTGTACAATGTTCTCGGATGAAAACGAACGCTGATTACAATACCCGTTTTCGTACGCAATACTTCACGATGATACGTGAACAGAATTCTATTCACAACAAAAATAAACATTTTCATAAGTCGATGCGTGACTATATCGATTATACGGATTTTAAAGGCGTTTATTTTTGATAAAAACAACAAAAAAAAAAAAAGAAAATTTTTACTCGTTTAATAGCAACGGGATTTTATTTTTCAATACATTTCGCATTTCACCGACAGAATTTCATAATACGCACAAATATATTGCGCGAGAAATTCGAACGATCAGTTATTTAATTATCGAGAAAAATTACTCGTATGGATTTACTAAAAGGAAGAGGAAAATAGTTAAACGAACCTTAGAATTACGGAGTACCAGTCAATACTTAAAATGTGTCCAGAATTTATTTAACTGTCATGTTATAATATTATTGTACAAGTTCGTACATCTTTTCGCGAATAAAATATAATAATAAACACGATTTTCGATCGTCCACGACGCGAGACGGCTCTTTCTTCAAGTGCAACTATGTTTTTCGCGTTACACTTATTTCTCTCCTTTCACTCTTTACAAGTAGTGAGTCTGTAATATAAAACGAATATGAACATTAATAAACAATTATCGAGTTACTCGTATAACCTTACTCACTATAAAAATGAACGATATTCACAAGGCATTACATATGTCTAGTGTGTATAATAACAATAATAATAATTATAATAATAATAAGTCGTTAACAAATGTTGTATTTACAGGGCCGTCCTTAAGATTTGCGAGGCTCGGGGCGAAATTACTTACGAGGCCTTAATTTCTATTTACGAGTAAAAATATAAAATATTTCTTGTCGGTACACTCAATATCCATTTTATATCATGTAAATGTTGACGTTTTTTCTTAATTAATATTGTTAAAAATGTTTTTATTGAGTGCAATAATAGACATTTTAAACACTAAAGTAACGAATAATTTTCTATTTAATTTTTTAACATACAATTTTTACTCGAAACATAAACAAAATTCACGTTGATTTGTCATTTTATCGGAGGGGGGGGGGAACTGTAATAATAATGAAAGCTTTAAACAAACCTAACTTTTCTGGCTATTTATTCTGTGAATTTATCAATGACGTCTCATTGTAGTCGAGACTTATTATTACCTACGCACTTTTACACTAAACTTGGTTACAATTTGGTTAATTGTTGCTGTTATTACAGAAATTATTATTTTTGGAACTACTATATATTGTAGAACATATTTGTGTAGGTATAAAAAAAGTTTTATTTTTATAGGTTACCGTGTGATTGATTCATTGCACTGCCCCCAATATTAAAGCCGTCAAAATAAAAAAAAAAAAACAAATTTTAAAATAATTCTATTTTTTTTTTTTATAGACTGTTCTGATTTACAATTTGCATTAGGATAAAAGCCGTATACTTAGTACGTTTAGTACTTAGTTACGTTCAATCAAAATTTTCGACTTGAAGTACATATCGTATTGAACGGTCAATGTTAATTAAGTTTATTTTAATAAAATTAAAAAAAAAAAAAATGCTTTATGGGGTGTCGGATATCGAGCGAGTTAAAATATTGTTAAACAACAAAGACGCTTGAATTACATTTTCGGCTGTTAAAATATACAAATATTATCATCTCCATGTCCAAGTTTATCGGTGTTTTTCTGGTTTTTTTTTTTTAAATTGTTTCGAATCGCGTTTAAGGAAACTATAGTGGAAAAAAAAAATCGAAAAACGTGTCAAATAAGGTATCGGATTGGATACAATTTGTTATCGGAACGTAACGTATGTCAACATCAGTTCTTCCTACACGAAAAAGTGTTCCGAGACTGACGGATGAAAAAAAGAGAACATCGTTGTAAAACCAATAAATTCTTCGTTTCGCTCAGAATCTAAAAGTAATTTAAAAAGAAAAATATTCGAATTTGTTGTTTAACGCCTGTCTTTCGGCCAATAGAGCAAAATCACATTTTTTTTTCACGTAGAAAATGCGCAGCTCATCTCATTAATAGCGGTGTATAATATAGACCGCGTAATGATTAATAACGATTCGTGTTGATTGATTAATACGTTAATGGGATCGGAAGCGAGTATTTTCTTGCTCCGTCCTGCAGAAACGAATAACAATACTTTTAGCGTACCGGTCCAGTTGGCCAGAGTATATTCTGAATTTAACTATGGAACGGCGCTTTGCCACTTTTTTCTTAATTTTTATTCTCTCTCAAGATTTTTGAAAATTAATCGAGTATCGGTAATTTTTCTTTTTATTTAATTTGTTCAAATAAATTTTTTTACGGGTTCATGAAGAAAAAAATTCGGTGGAAAAAATTCGGAACGCGGGAAAAGTCGACTTCGTTATTATCGTCCACACCGGATGGATCGATCGGAAACGGCGCAAACGTCTATTTCGCTTCATCGCGGCGAGCGGGACTGGTGCTGTGCTGTCTTTGAAGTACGAGTTTTCAATCGCCGCGGTCCCCGGGCTCGTGAAACAGCGCGGAATGATAAACGGTTTTTAAGATTTTTTTTCTCATTTCCAACAGCTAACCCACACGGCTGGATCGGACGCGGGGCAATCCTCTGTTTTTAATGAACTCAACGAGCGTCCTAGAACTATCACACGCGTTTGCTTATCCATTGTAGGAAATCGCTTTAAAACACAGGCGTGTCTATATAAATGATTGTCCTGCGACGAAACACAAAGCGGTATTTATCGCAGCCGCCTGTCTCACTCGCGGCGCGCGTTAATAATAATAATAATAATAATAATAATATTAATAATAATAATAATAATAATAATAATAATAATAATAATAATAATAATAATAATAATAATAATAATAATAATAATAATAATAATAATAATAATAATAATGATAATAATAATGATAATAATAATGATAATATTGTGTTCGGTTTGCGTTCGCGACCGAATTCCCTGCATATACGAAAACAATATCGGCGGGGAAAACGTGCGCGCGCCCGTGCCCGTTCAATTCGTTTTAAATACAATATTTATTACACAAAAAGTGTATAATAACAATAATTTAACGCGCGAAATCGCGGTTAGGTTAGCGGCTGCTGCTGCTGACACACACGATATTAATAATCTTATTTGAATACATAAACGGCAAATTATATTATTATTATTATTATTATTATTGTTATTATTATTATTATAATTATTATTATTATTATTATTATTATTATTATTATTATTATTATTATTATTGTTATTATTATTATTATTGTTATTATTATTATTATTTGTCGGGTACGTTTCGGCCGGTTCGCGCGGCGCAGTGTGTGCGTACACCACCCCGCACGGCCGATCGCGTGCGGCGTACGGTCGCGCGAACCGTGAAAATCGGTCAAGGCCGTTCTCTAGTTTTTGTTTCGGTTATTTTTTTTTTTGTTCATATCGTTTCGATCTGTTTGACCACCACCGGTGCAAGAACGGCCCCGGCCACGGTCCGGGTAGAACTCGTCTTCTCCGATTATTATTTACGTTGTCGTGTTTTTAACATTTTTTCGTTTTTTTTTTTTTATCATCGCGACGAACGATTTCTGTTAGGTACACTTTCAATTTCTCTCTCCGGGGGAGACTTCGTATAATAAACGGGTTTTGCGCAATACTTTCAATATAAATAATAATATATTATGTTTTCGCAATAAATTACTCGTCGTTAGAAACACAGAAAATAAGTCTATTTTTTATCGGCGAAAACTATTCCACAACAAGTGTAATATTGCTAATCCTTCTAAACCGTTTCGGTCCGTTCCCAGACGACGCCGTGTTCGTTCAATTTCTCGCCGGTCATCGTCTCATCGTAACGTGCTCATCTTCATTGTAACTCTTCTATGATCTCTCGTCGTGATCATTTTCTAGTGAAAATATACAGAGAATTTCAGCGAAACGCTCGTTCGTCGTATACCACCCGTTAAACGTAAATCGGCTTTTTGGTCCTGGGAGGGATTTCGTCAGAATTCCTCTTTTGAACGTCGACGATTCGATTTTTTTTTTTTTTACCACCGGCCACGATTACGCGCAAAACATTTTTAACGAATACTACGTATTTCGACGATTTTCATCCGTCAGAAGAAAATCATTACGCGTATAGAACAAAAATACTCGAATTGAAATGTAAAACATTTAATCGTTCAAATGTCTGTTAAAGCGAATTGTTTTATAATTTCTCGTCGTCTGTCGTTCCAAAACGATTTGCGGATCAGAAAAATGTTTTGCGGTTTTCGATAAGAAGTGCGTGTATACGCGTTTTACGTGATCTTAATTCGTCGATGTCCACAATAATTTGTACCGAATCGGTAAAAATAAAACGGGGGAAAGAGGAAAGAAAATTTTTTTAACATTTTAATACGATTTCGAAACCAATGCGTACCAGTAGATTCTCGGGGAGAGAAAAGAAAACGGTAATCGTTTAGGTCTAAATCGAATAAAAACAAAATTGGATACATACGGCTGCGGGAAAAAAGAACGATTAAAATACCATTATTTTTTTTTTAAAAAAAAGTATAGAATACGAAATACTGTCCGAAGAAAAAAAATTATTATTTTTATACATACATTTTTTTTCGAGACATAAATCATCGGGCATTTCGAGAGTCCAAACACGTTACGGTCTCTCGGATAGGACGAGATTTAAGAAGTATATATGCGCGAATAAATAGGTTAAATTCTTCTTTTTTTGTGTATATTTCATTGTAATATATATATATATATATATTTATTGTCCCGTCGTGACAGGGATTGGTTATGAATTTCAAATCGGTCGCGTTATATAATAAACGTGTTGATAATAGTAATACGATATACACACGTATAATAATATATAGGTAATAGTAGAATAAAAAATCACCATAAATGGCGGACGAGTTGGTTCATATATATATATATAAAAACCGTGACAGCTTAAAAAAGCGTAAGAAAAAAAAATGCGAGAAAAATGTCTTGTGCAACACTTTGCAGACGACTACAGCAGCAGCAGCAGCAGCAGTCATCGACCTTGCACAAATAACGATAATATATAAAACATTTATAAGCAATAATTATATATTTGAAAAGTCCGCGTGTCCTTCGTCGTTCATATATATATATATATATTTTTTGTTTAACCGCAATTTATAAATATATATATTATGCGAGATTTGTTATTCGAAAGTATATTCGGATCATTGGATCACCGATATTTTAAATAACATTAAAACGAGTTAATTTTTTATATTTTTATTATTTGGTTTCCACAGATTATACGTTCAATAAACACGCGCGTATAGCGTTTATATTGTATACTTAAAGTGGATAAATATTTTGTGTATTCGTTTGAATTCTGCAGAGCGATTCTTACGAACGGTTTCATGCTCGTTAAATTGTAAAAAAGAAAACAAAATAAAAAAAAAAATCTCTCGGATCGCAAGTGTTATACGAGAGCATTTTTTTTTTGTTTTGTTTAATCTATTAGAAACTCCAATTTGACGATATTCACTACAACACGTTAAATAACTGAATATTTCGTGATATTGAAAAATAGACGAGACTGAAATTAGCTTATACAGTTCCATGTATACGATACAGTTAGAGAACTCTTATAATTGAATAATAACCGTCGAATTCGAGTTCCATTACTTATTTTCAGTATGAATTCATTTTTCTGTTACCATTTGAGACTTAAGGCGTGCACTATTGAAAGAAGGACCTTACGATTATTCCCCGGGTGGAAGGCTGATCATCCATCTTCAGTCCACCGGTTATACAGGGAAACGTTTAACGTTTTATCAAGAACAGAAACGCCTGCTGCCAATCGTTTTACGCAAAAATAATTATTCGAAAATAACTAAAGAAATACGCGGAAAATCAGCGGAGTTCAAATTTTGTAAACACAACAATATTCCGAACGTCTCCTGCAGGCGTACACTCGTGCGATCGTGTGTTTTTCTTATTATTTTTTTTTTTTTAAACGTCGTTTGCTTTTATTCAGGTCGTAAAGTATAGGTCGTAAGTATACGAGTTTTTTTCCCCATTCATCCGTTCGAACGCGCGCGCGTGTTTAAAAAAAAAAATCGTTTAACCCCGATCACGGAACGAAACTGCGCGTTATTTTCGTTATAATAATAATATTTTATTAATATTATTATACGGTAGACGAGCGTTTTTTTTTCTTCTTCTATATTTTATATATTTATATACGAATGAGAGAGTTGTACGTGCGTACACGATAAACAATAAAAAAAAAAAAAATAAATAAATACGATACGTATATACACCGCGTTACGACGACGAATCGAATATAGGACGTCTTGTGCAATATAACGCGTATAGATAACCGAAATAGATACGTCCGTTTATGTAGTGGATAATATTATAATAAATGCGGATAGTTATATTGTGCGCCACGCACAACCATTGTTCGTCATTAGCTTTGCTTTCGTTATTTATAATAATAATAATTACCTATTTTTAATACTTGTATTACAACGATTGACGACGGTCCGTACCGCAGATGTGGAAATTATAAGATGTATATCGATTAGAATATTTTTTACAAGACTAGTGATGCGACCGGGTGAAATTGCGCTTACACAATTACGAGTACACTTACTGCACAACAAACAATATTTATATTATTATTATTATTATTATTATTATTATTATAAGTTTCGTTTACGCATTGCGATTTGACAAAGACAGATGTATCCGTGAGACTCCTAAGCGACAAATTTGTCGAGGATCCTCCGAATGAGTAAAACAGGTATATAAATATCTTTTTTATTTACTCATAATTTAATTTCTTACAACTTATGCTATACATATATACATATATAACTTACAACTATACAACTTATTATAATTATAGATAACTTAAAAAGATAATAATAATAATAATAAAGCGATAATCGTAATTAAATATAAACCTGGAGTTTGTCTCGTTTTTTCGTTCAAAATAACTTCACACTTTGAGTATGATTTGATAGCAAGCTGGGATTAAGTCCACTGGAATAGGTAATCTATTTTTTGTGTGTTCAAAATTAAAGAGCGATCTTTTACTGCCGTGATATTTTCTGCACTTACCGTTAAATAATAATTAGACAGTTGTCGGGGGTCCGTGGGCTAAAATCATCCCACTCAGTCTTCTTGCTCTGCATCCGACCCGTCAGACCATCAATAAAGCTAACCTTAAATTACGGAATCACGAAAATTTACAATTTTTATAAATAGCTTAGAATTGTAATAACTATTTGAATTTTTTTTTTTATTACGTTAATACAATGGATTTTGACAAAAAAAACTCGTTTTTGCCGTTTTCAATCGAATTTTTTTTTTGTAGTTTTTTTAATTTTTTTGAGTCGCTCAGTAACAAATCTTGAAAATCTTTTATGCGATTCACTTTTAAGTGACAACGTCCGCGGCTCTCTATCCTCTTTGAACACACAATAACGTATATTATTACGTAATTCAAACTCGTCTGCAGACCTCGAAATTTTCATTTTTCACACTTCACTTTTCACCGTACGCGCGTTTTGAGACGCGTTTCTATTTTTCTAAAACGATTGGAATATATATATTTTTATAAACACGTCGAGCACACGCGCCGTATACTTTTCAATAATAATAATAATAATAATAATAATAATAATAATAATAATAATAATAATAATAATAATAATAATAATAATAATAATAATAATAATAATAATAATAATAATAATAATAATAATAATAATAATAATAATAATCCGTGTGTTTTTTTCTTCGACAAATCGCTTCGTAAAAAAATATTATTAAAAAAATTTAAAACGCAATACCGTACGCGATACACTTTCCGTTTTCGTATGGGCGTACTATACGCTTTTTAACTTTTCGGTATTGTACCGCGCGAAACGTGTTGACGGTGCCAATAGATAGGTGAGGTTAAAGAGCGATTTTTTTCTTCTTCTTCTCGAAATCCGTAGATTGATGTAAGTTAAAACGAATCGATTTTTTTTTTTAATTTCCCAGTAACCGGCCGGTTTATATTTACTATTATTATTATTATTATTATTATTATTATTATTATAATAATAATGTTTTGTGGTCCGTAAACTGCGAGAGCACCATCACTTTCATCGTCGCGCGATTCGTACTATTACGAGATTCGTCTTTCGTCGCCGTTTGCGGAAATCGAAATTCGTTCGGGCCGTATTGTATTTCAACCCTTCCGCGAACCAATTGCAGATCGCGTCCGCGCTCCGCCGGGGACCATAATCGGAAATCGTCCGACAATTATTTATGCGTTCTGGTGAAAAGTAAACGCGTTGCGAACCACTCGGATATTGTTCATCTCGATTTCCTCATTCGCCGATTAAATCGAATCTTTAATTTTAGCGCTATTGCGTTTCTTTGCAACGGCAGGTATTTCGCTGTTTCTCATCGTATGTATTACTTATTTATATATACGTTTCTTCTTCTTCTTCTTATTATTACTATTAGTCGATCGCGGTGGAGCGAAAATTTGTTTTATAACGCTTTTTTTAACACTATTTTTAGGCTCCCAATGCCGGGGACGTTTTAAAGTACGTTTTTATTTTTCGTACAAACGATAAACTAGGTACGATTTTGAAATTTCGCATTTTCTTTTAAAAAAAAAAAAGGCGAAATTCAACGTTAAAACGCGTTTCGTAACCAACTTTATTTGAATTAAAAAGACACAAAAATTTGTTATAGAATCGGCATGCGGTATAACACACATGGTCAAATCGTATACGTAAATAATTTTGTTCTCTGACAATAATTTTTATTTACTTACTACGGGAAGGGGAGGGGGGAGAGAAACTTCATTTACGCATAATATGGACAAAATTATCGACAATGGTATTTTAATATTTGACGTATAACATGTAGGAAATTATTTGAATTTTCATTCTCTGTATAAATGTGATTTGAACTTAACGGTATTATTATTTATTGTAATTGAAAGAAAAAAAATTCGATCGCAGCCGACATTGAAACGTTTATATAGAAGAAAAAGAAGCCTGCAGTATTTTTTTTGGATTCCTTTTCAATTCGGCATTTAAAGTATCTTATAAAAAAAAAAAAATGATTTTGAATTGATTCTAAAAAACATAAAATCCGAGTATATTTAATATTATAATATATATATATATATATATATATATATATATGTAAATTCTTTTTTTTTCATGTACACATTCAATGATAAAACGTGTAACAAATCGAAAATGCGGCGTACGCCAGTAGTAGTACAATATATTATAAACGTGTGTATCCGTGGAAAATTAAATTAATTTTCGACCTCGAATAGTTTTTTTTTTCTAATATATACACACATTAATCGGTATTTAAGGAAACACCCACGTTGACATTTACTCGACTATAATACATATATTTTATCGTCGTCATTGATCTCGTGGGTTTACTTTTCAATCGATTTCCATACGTGTTTTAGCGATTTATATATATATATAGATTAAAAGAAAATAATAATAATAATAATAATATCGCGCGGTAGATTAAATCTTATTTAATAACGTTCCGGTAAGAAAATTTAATTATTATTACATTATATTAGGTAATTATAATATATATATATATACATAAACAATACGAATAAAGTGGGAAATGTCAAACAAACTGTAAACATTATACGCGTTTCATAACAGGTGGTTGTGTACGCGTTAACATTAGAAAGTATGCATATATATATATATATATACTATTATTATATTCAAATAATGTTTTGATTTTCCGTAACAACAGTGAATTTTAGTAGTATTTCAATGTTATGCGCGCGTGCACGCTGTACGCACGCGAATACTGTGAAAAAAGTCAACGAGTCCAATTTTGGTAATTTTTTTCGAGAATTTTCTAAAACATTAAAAATTCGTATAGAAACGATTTTGAAAAATATGTTCTTTATTAATTCTTGTAAATTTAAAAAATATTCCGAATAGCGTATGCAGTCTAACGATGGCGTTTAAAAACAGGCGAAATATATAATACGCCGCGTCGTATTCAATCGCCGCGAGATTTAGGACATTTTTTTTTTTCATCATTATAGGTTAAACGATTTACCAACAAACACATTTGTCGCCGATGAAACGATCTTCGCAAAGTGCGATAAAACACGTCGTTTTCTTTGAAAATTGCGCTTCGAGATAATTTCATGGTAGCTATTATACTATGTACGAGTACATACACTTTTTCCAGCCGCAGAATATCTGTTTTTTTTTTATTATTTTTCAGCGAATTGTATTTTTCTGTAAACTATGGTGCTCGAAATACGAGTATATCGGTTCAATAATTTATTAACTCCGACCATTTAAATTTATAGTAAATACAATATTATTGTCGTTTTAATTTTATGCCTAATAGATTTAAAACCAAACGGACTTAAACCATTCGTTCTGTTTTACTATACCGTCTATTTAAGTCGCGAGGATGTTTACCGTGAAGGGACGTTCCTTCCAATTGATCGATTTTTTTTCTACATTAAGTTTTTATTTAATTGTCATACGCATTGTTCACTATAGAATTTGTTTTCGTTCGTGAAAACGCGTCCTTAAGACCTTCATTTGTGTAGATTTTGTATACCAATACGAATCCATTTCGTCCTTCTTCGTCCCTAGGAAACGTACTACCACGCTCATGACGTTTTCCGAAACCACTAATTCCTTTTACATTTGGTTGCTGTTTTTTTTTTCGTTTTGTAAATCCCGTTTTTATATTGTATACCAAAAGAGAATACGCAGGGATGACGGGCAGACTATATCGATTATTTCGACCATATTTTTTTTTACCAAGTCATTAATATTATTAGTTTTATTGTCATTGCGTGTCATATCATTCGAGCGTTAAAAGTTTAAACCTTGAACGAGTATTATTGTTATATAATACATTTAACGTATACGGGACCAGATTAGGCAGGTTTTACATACGCCGCGTTTCGATTAACGTCATTTTGTAGTCACGTTGTATTGTATGCTTGCACGACACATTATATTAAATTAGGAACATATTTATATACTATTTGTAAATGTGCGTTATGTGAGAGGATCTCGTATATATATATATATATATATAATATATATATTTTAGTCCTTGGAATTATTATAAAAATATTATACGGAGCATTGTGGATAAAACAATATTTGAATATTAAGAGCGAGGTCCATATTATTATAATATATTTACGCGCTCCTTATATAAATATATACATATATGTATAAATAATATTTTTACACACTCAGCTGTGGGAAGTTTGTTCAAGCACGTATGTAGACATATTATATGAATCGCTGGATCGTTACAACCTCTGTCGCGAATAAGTTCTGACCGACCCTCGTCCCTGAAAGACGACGAATAATCTGAAAAAAATAAATAATATATTTGTTCGTAGTAATGTAACGACGGCGCATTTAAATGCTTTCGAAGGAGTTTTAGTCGATGTCTATTTAAATATTCCTTTCAGTTATACACGATGTCGGGATTTGAAAAAAAAATGTGTAAAATAAACGCGAGATGGAATACTCATTTGTAAATAAATATATGTCGCCGCGACCCGTTTGTGCAAACGAACTCATTTTAAAATACGTTATAAATCAAAAATAGAGGTCGGCCGCCATATCGGACGCGAACATTCGAAATCGGTGAACTCACAGTCAACGTTATATTGATTCGGAGTCATCGATTAAAAATATTGTTTTCAATTATTTATCATACACATTTATGTATAAAATTAGAAATCGTTTCTTATGCTTTGAAGAACGTATAATTTTTTTTTTTTTTGTTGTGGAAATTGACATTAATTTTTAAGGAATTTTGTTTTTTACACCGAGTGTGAATGGGCGACGATGGTGTATTGAAATCAAATTCCCTCCGTTTACTGTGATAATTATTACATACATATATTATAATATTTATATTTACCGGATACCGAAATACAGGTTTATTTTTACGTATTAATCAATTTACGAAATAAAAAAGAAAAGAAATCACAAAACAGCGTATGTCCAAGTGTATAGAAAATAAAGACACATAACTCTAGTGTCCGTCATACCGTTACGATTTTCATAACACGTATGTTATAATATCCAACACACGCCTATTATACGTAATACTATTTTTAAAGTAAAATCTACAATCATTTATTTCGGTTGAATATAGATTTATATTTCGATCGTTTTTTTTTTTTTTTAATTCGATTTTTTTACAGGAGGAGCGAACGTAAAAGGAGAACCAGTCAGGTGCGCTATATGATACAATCTTTCGAGAGAGAGAGAAAGAGAAAAAAATTATTTTTTGTCGCGAAAATTGAATTTCTTTATATTAAATCGTGTGTATTTTCAACGACGTATGTACGCGGCGCATATAGTGTATATAAAATATCGTTGAATTGGTAAAAAAAAACAGCGAAAAGAAATTTTAAAACTAGGCATACGGAGCACGTTTCCGAAATAAAATTGAAAAAAAATCTGATCCGAAATTCAAATTTTGCCGAACACGTATTAGAAAACCATTGCTTTTAATATATTTATATTGATAACGACTCGGAGAGTCGTTTTAAACGAACTACATAATATTTGTATAAATTCAGTTTTGTTAGAATTTATTCCATTAAACATAATAAATGTAAAACGATAATATTTTATATCAACGAAATTCCACAGTTGTTGTTCGTTTAATTAATTTATTTTTTTAAACTCTTTGCCTTCGAATTTTAATGTACACAATTTTCTCTACGTAATTTATTCCTATTTTATTTTTTTATTCAGTATTTATTTTTTTTTAATACCCGATGACGATTTTTTTTTTATATAAAAACCGTTAGTAATAATAAACAACAACAATTATATATAAATATATTTGTTTATTTTGCACAACACACTTCGGCTAATTGATCGTGTATTTATTCTATCGTTTATTTCGCACGATATCATTTTTGTTTTTGTTTTTTTTTTTACTATTTTATTAAATTATCCTGTATAGGTAGAACGGGAATGCTGTTAGAACGCGTTTTGAAAATCGAATAAATAATTCTAATCGATTCGAAAATGATTTAAATTTAATTAAACCATTAATCGGTGCGAAAAATACAAAACAATAACCTCGTTCGCGGTTCTAACCGGAATATAATCCGCTCGTTCGGGCTATTATTATTATTATTATTATTATTAATATTATTATTTTTATTATTATTTTTATTATTATTATTATTATTATTGTTATTGGTCATCGCGAGCGTCGTCGTCTCTTGCAGATATTCTTTATACAATATATGTTTAAACGCTTGCGAGCCTTGGGAACGGAATTCAAGGATTATAATAATCTCGGGTTCCATACAAAATTACGTTCAAGGTTACGGTGTATAGAAAATTTTTTGTAAATACACACACTGTATTATATTTAAATGCGGTTTTTTTTTTTTTTTGTTAAAATAATAGACCAAACCACGGTTAGACAGACTCGTCGCAAACTTCCGTACAACGATATGCGATGTACGATTTCGTTTATATGATGTCGACGTCGTCGTTTTTCCCGTCAGTCTGAACTGTCATTAATATTATTATTATTATTATTATTATTATTATTATTATTATTATTGTGCGTATAGATTTTTTAAACCGTAAAAAAAAAACATACAGTAGCGTTCGTGACAACAACACAATGTCACGATAGAATATTTCGTACGAAAAATATTGCACGCGCGTTTTTTTTTTTTTTTGTTACCCGATAAAAATAATACGTTTGAAATACACGTGATTCGTATGGGTCTGATAGACTGTTAGATAGAAAGAAAGAGAAAAAAAATTGAATTCGTTCTCTCTCTCTCTCTCTCTCGTATGCGCGCAATCAATATCGCAAAAGACACAGTAATAAACCGTATATACGTATAACATTGACAAAATCGATTAGAGAGTAAATTCGTCTGTACACGAATCTACGGTCCGAAATGAACGGGTTTCCGATGATTCTCGTCGAGTCAAAACATTTTTGAACTTTTATATACTATTTAGAAGGCGTAACGCATAACGTGTGTCAATACTCAACTGAACGCTGTTGAACTGTTTAAAAGTAATCTATTTGTAGATTTATTTGTATATAAGTGACATATTCGGATGGCGCATCTAGAATATAATTTTTTTAATTTCGGGTGTTATTTTACTAATGATTCCCCCCCTCCTTAAATACTCATTGCGTACAACTTCGGAGCGAAAAAAAAATTAATAATTCTGCGGCTTAAGTGATCGGGAAAATCACTTGTGTGACGTGCGTGCATTCCAGTTACTCTCTAGAAAGGTATGGCCTTCGAAATATTTTGAAGATACAATAAAGGACACGAGTGGAATTAAAAAAAGAATTCAATACCACAGAACTATAAAAATAATTAAAGGCAGAGAGCAAAATTAAATGCTGTCCATAACCGCGGTTGAAACCGTAGTGGAATTATTATACAGATGACGTCGTAACACGTTAAGGGACAAACGTAAACGTTGTCAGTCGCGACTACACAATTAATACGTTTAGTTTCGTGTGAATTTCAATGGATATTTTACCGTTTTATATCGCGCGTATAGTGGTCATTTATGCTCTATAAAAATACCGATAAAAAAAATGTATTTGTGCTCTAAAAATCTACAGAAATATCTCTAAAAAAAAAAAACTTTTAAAACTGTTTAAATTACGCGAATCTTTTTCTTCTTTTTTGTGTTTATTTATTATTCTAATTATTCTTTTACTGATTACAAAGTGAATATTACAATGATTATTATACGGGAAAAAAAATTACGTAAAATAATAATAAGAAGAAGAAAAAAATTTTTTATTCAGGTCGCGTGCAGCAGGTGGACTGCTGCGAAGTGAAAGTGGTCTTAAACCGTCCTACGGAGTCTCTCCGCGCGCCGCAGCGGATAGTTTAATAATAATAATAATAATGACGTAAAAAAATGTATAACACGCACACGCGCACACGAAACAAACGATAATAGACGTAAATTAATGTATTTTTTTACGCTTTTATTATTATTAAAATATAATATTATAAATAATAAATTTTTTCGACAATCATTCGACAAAATATAATAACGGAAAAAAAAGAAGAAAAAAATTATAAAAATTACCCACACGCGGAATAATTAAATTATATTTTTCGCGAAGGCGGTCGCGTCGAGCAATTTTCTCGTTCGCTACGTGTATTTTATTCAACGCCATCATTATATTATTATTATTATTAATATTATTATTATTATTCCGTACTTATTTGTTAATATACATTTTAAAATACGCGTCATTGTCACACACACACACACACACACACACACACACACACACACACACACACACATACATACTCTATTTTTGCCACTCCGAAAACGACGAATCACGATTAAAAAAAAAAATACCAGTTATAGGATATATTTTATTATTATTCGCATTTTTTTTTTATACAACGTTTTTCGTTCGTAAAACCTAAAAATAAAAAAGGCCAATACTGTTGAAAAGCGACGTACTGTGTCCGAATTCGCGAGAATTTGTCGGTTTTTCGAGTCGCTTAAGATAAACTACCGAGAAAAAGAAAAAATCGAAAAACGTGTCGAATCAAGTGCCGACTTTATGTAATAACTATTTAAGAACGTATAATAATAATAATCACTCGTGCCGCGGTGATCATCCGAGCATTCTTCCGAATTGAAATAATAACGAATCGAATAGAGAAACGCTGTTCATTCTTGTAAAAAAAAAAAAAAAAACAGCATCAGACGGCTTTCACTCAAAAATCTTAAACTCGGGTTTTTATTAAATAAAAATGAAAAATAATTTTCCCGTCGCCTATCGGATGTAAATCGCCGTCGACTTCTCGTCAACGCGACACTTCCGCGCATTCTTAACACAACAGGCGATATTTCGCGATATTATCGAACTTTATTTTTTCGTCGCCTTACAGCGATGATTCTATTAATTTTCTCTCTGGCATCATCTTTTGTGTTTTAAGATTTCCGTCGTCGCAATATCAGCTCGTAGTATTTTATTTTCCATTATCGACTATAATAATCGCGCTCTTAAGAGGTTCTCGCGGACGATTTCGGCGTTCTTCGTTATCGCCGTCAAACGTGAATTTCTCGTATTCCATTCAAATGTCAAAAAAAAAAAAAAAAAAAAAAAACTATTTAAAATTATTTATATCCGTTGTTTTTCGCCGTTTTAAATCGTCATTTTCTGGGCAGAAAACACAGATCACGTAACATTAATATTACAATTATTATTTTTTTTTCACAGTCGTTATATTATATATATATATATACGAGTATAGCGTTTCCGTTACGAACGAATTCGTGTAAATAGAAAGGACATTTGATTTTCTATTGCAATTGATACGCTGCTGTACAGTGGAAAAACGTGTCGCATTTCGATTTTGAACCGTATCCGCGTTTATATTAACGAACGTGTGACGTGTATACTCGAATTTATAATTGTTATTCATCGTTTTGTCAAAACAATAAATTGGGTTTATTTAATTTTCTGTTTTATAACAGCCGACTGCAGTACGGCACGGTATATAGCAGCTTTCGACCTTGCGCAGTTAACAACAATCATTTATTATATTGTTCACGGGCGATTAACATATATTTGATTTCCATTACATAATATTAGGAAACAATGATGTAAATTTATGTGTTTTTAGAGCACGCTAATGTAATGTATACCACTTACTGTTCTGGTTTCGAACAAATACGCGTTTATTTCGTAGATTAAACTCTTCTTTATATATATATATGTATTTTTTTCTGGTGTTTTTTTTTTTGTATACGATAAAAAAAAAAAACGGACCTAAGGACGATTGCCAGACGAGCAGCACAAGCTGTTTTTTGCGGCAAAACGCGAGGATTCACGGAGCGTTCGAATTTACATTCTCATAATATGTGTTATGTTATCCGAGGTTGAAGTGAACGCTCGTATGCAGAGACGACAGCACATATTACGCGGTCTGAGATGTAAAATAAAAAAATAAAAAAACGCGAACCGGTTATATTTTTTTCAAAATTAAGTTACGTACACAGCTGGTGTGTAGTATAAATATATATTGTGTTGTACTTAATGATCCGGGATCGGATTCTGTACAGCGTTCGGTAATAACGTTATTGAAAACAGCGGATAGGTAGTGTTATGAGCTATATATAAATTTGTTCTATTCTATGCATTGCTGAAACGTTTTAGTTCTCTCCGGCTGTGTGGCTGCGTTACATTTAAATGATTTTGCCGTTTTAATCAATCTCGTCGTAACGTCGTAAATCGCCCTGCAATCATCGCCATTTTTTTTTTTTTTTTAGATATTTCGTTATATATTATATTTTTTTTAATACTCTTATGCGTGTTGAATTAGATCGGCCGTGCGGAATTTATTTACTTATTTTTACTATTTTTCGGTCATATTTCAGTACTTTACCGCGTCTTGAATATAAAAAACGTATACAAAAAAAAAAAAAAAATAATATTACAAGGTGTGTTGAAATGTAAACAATTTCCAGCGCACTTGTTTTGAATCGTCTTCAAATATATTATAATAAAATAGCGAAAATTAAAATAAAGGATATGCGAAGAAAATAGAAATAATAATAATAATAATTTTTTTAAATACAAATTTTTTAAATAATAATTTTTAAAAATATATATTTATAAAAATTCTACGTCTTTTATTCTATTTTTTTGTTTTTGAACTTCTGTATTTTTTATTACGTACTATCCATTAGTTTTTTCAACGATATTCTATTCGTTTTTATTGTTGTATTTCTATTATTATTGCTATATATGTACTCGCGGTGATGATTTTTTGCCGAGACCGGTACCTGGTAAATCTAAAGAAATTTAATATAAAAAAAAAATCGTTTTTTTTTTTTATAAACATTCTTCGACTTGATTGTACATACATTGTATATATATTTTTTATACATACACGAGTTTTTTTTTTGTAATTTATATTATAAGCCAATAAGTGGAAAATAAAAATTATTAATCGGGTATTTTGTATTCATTATGAACAGTGAAACACCCTGTGTACACACGTCATCGTTAACACTTTTTTGTTTAAAAAAAAAAGTTAAACATATTAAATTTCCTCCGGCAAAACCCAACAATTACCATATGAATCTCGCACATATATTTAAATTTATACGTTTGATATAATCGCATTTCATTTTTTTTTTTTTTAACTCGTGTATATTAATAAAGTTTTTTTTCTCGTACGAATATATCTGGTAATAATAATAATAATAATAATAAAAATACGGACCTTGAATATACGCGATTTTTTTTTTTTATAATAAATATATATTCAAGAATATATATTATTTATTAATGATCGTAATATATTTGTAATATTATGAAAATAGAATCGTCGAATCGTTGAAAGTATTCTCCAATAACGCGTTTTAAATGTTTTATTTGACAACAGCTCGTATAATAAATATATAGTAGAGCGTCGATTATCCGCACATATAAATATGTTTTTAATAACATGGCGCATCCGTTTCACATTTTAATATTATGTATTGAAATTCTGTAAGGTTGGATTTATATTCCTTTTGAAATATATATATATAAACAGAAGAAAGCAATTGGAAAGTTCGCGGTAGAAAATGTTCTATAGGGAATAATGAAAATATCGATTTGAATCGTTTTTCTTTCGAATGTTACGAAATGTCGGACGTGTATATATTTTATTAGATAAAACGAAACTGTTTAAAAAAATTTTAACCTTAAAATCACGAACACTGTTCTAAAAACGTATAACTGAAGGAGCATTATGCTCTATATTGATGCGAAACATGGACTATAGCAAAAGAAAAAACGAGAAGAATAGACGCGATTGAAATGTGACGGTACAGAAGGATACAAAATGATAAGCTGGACTGATAGGATCACGAATGAAAAAAATTTGGTAAGAAGATCACTGCAATCGTGGAAAATCATAAAGAAAAGACGAAACGAATCATATTCTAAGACACGAAGGTTTGCTATGACTGATCTTAGAAGGGATGATTTATGGAAAAAAAATCACAGAGGTAGACAACGATTAAAGTACATTAACCGGATTATAGAAGACCAAGAATGTAGTTCGTGTATCAAGAATTGAAGGAGTAGGCCAGTGACAGAGAATGCGAATCAACCATTGGATTGAAAACCGTAAAAGGAGATATTCATTAGATTTGCGTTGCGTTATGAGCATAAAACGTGCTGGACGAAATTTTTGTATTTTTTTCTCGAAAAATCCGAATTGTTTTATATATTAGCGCCGGGAACAACAGTGACTCAAACTTTTTCCCCTCGGTAAATGAATACAAAAAAAAAAAAGGCTTTAGGTTTTGAACTCTTGTTCAAAACTGCAACACAATGCTCGTGTAATAATAAACGTTTAAGTTGGCGTTTCGAGAAAATTCGTTTCTCTATACATTGTACTACAGTTACTCGTGTGAACCGAGATGCCAACACAATGCGCGCGTTTAGGTAATCTGTTAAAATATATTAGAAATGTTCGCCAACGACCAGTTTCAGTCGTTTACGGTGTACTTGAAAAATTTATAATAATATATGCAACTAAATCGTTCGTATATACGTGAGAATAAAACGAAAGGAGTTTTTTTTTTTTTTGGAGTAGCAAACGCGGTGGCGGGGTATTACGACGAGTGAAATCAAATCAAAGTCAACACGATAATATAATATATCGGAGCCATTTGTTGTGTAACGATAAAAACGCGAGCAGTGTTAGCAGAAAAGCGGATTATGTACACGTGAAATCGTTATGTTGTTGCGATTGAAAATGATTTTTTTTTCTTTTTAAATAACAAAAAAATCTGTTCAACAATCTGCAGTGTACACGAAAAGTAGAGAAAATCGTGACTTATAGTAAGCGATATCTGAGGACCGTCGGGAATTGAAATCCCGACAATTCGTATTGAAAAACGAAACGTTTCTTTTTTTTTTTTTAGTTATTATTAGAGAAAATAAATAAATCGCGAACGATAATGTTATATTCGTATGGGTCAAACGTGTGTAATCGGAACGACATAAAATCGAAATAATTTTTTTTTCGCCCGTGTAAATTTATCGTCGTCATTGGCGCAAGCGGTTAACAGCAATATTCAAAGCTAACCATACAACGCATAGAATCGTTTGTTTTTTGGACTCATATTCAGCTCATATTATCGTCGTCCGTTCGTTTGTGTTTTTCTATGGATTACTGCGCACGTCTCATATGTTTTATATATTCGACGATAATTCACGTCACGCGGATTGTCCTAACGCGCGTTATTATTTACTATTGTCACACGCGAAAAAATACATTGTGTCTATCGTAATAGTCGGAACCGATTTATATGGTGTTTCGATATTGCAGAGGCACTAGAGACTAACTCCCTATGCGAATATTAATAATATGTGTACGTACAAAAGCCTAAGTTTTTTCTTTTATCGAACACTAAATAAGTATTATAATAATAATAAGACGCGTAAATGAAAAAAGAATAATAATAAATAACAACTCTCGTCGTCGTCAATGGTTCTTATTATTTTCGAAGCGATTCGTCGCGCACAGACGTAGTTTCTACACAGCCGTTATAATATGTGCGGTGTATGGACTGACGACCTGCACACGACAATATATGCACAAAGCGAATTTTTCAATTGAGTTTTTTTTTTTCGAAAAAGCCAATCGAAAAATCAGCGTGTGACGCGATCGCCCCAACCATTCGGTTATACAATTTTCTTTTTTTCTTTTACGATCACCATCGGCTGTTACGTTGACGAACGTGCAGATAACCGACTATCTACTCGTATAACACGAATTTTCTCAAAAAAAAAAAAAAACGTTAAAAAATATTACGAACTCCGCGATTGAATCGGCTCGAAATCATTTGAATCCGCAATAAATACGGTTAACTGCAATTTCACGAACGGGTACGTGTTCGTGTTCTCATAAGTTTTGCAAAAGCGATAATTATCGTAGCGTATGATTCGTGCGTTACATTATCAATAGTGTTGCGCGTCCACGTGTTTTTGCGTACAACACGCCATCGGGACGAGTTCAACGGACAGAGTGCACATTTTTTTCTCGCTCGAATTCCACATCATTTCGATTGTGATCGCCGCGATTCGCGATGACCGAATTATTTTACAGTCGGTCTCGGAAACGGAGATTCATCCGTACGTAGAGAATGTTTATTTACGCCGAAGTCATTGATAATTCGAACGGAACAGGACGGTCGTCTTTACAGGTTTCCCGCGTTCGTCTATCGATTTGCTTTTCGACCACATTTTAGAGCGTTTCGCGATAGATTGTTCTACACGAAACGCGCTCCGTTCGCGGACGGACATTTTATCGAAACACACCGTTTTCGTGTTTTGAGTATCGCGTACAATTTTGCATTTATTTCCCGCACCCCCGTATAGATATTTTTCTTTATTCGCACCAAACGTTTACGTGACGTATAAATTTTTTTGTTTTTATCCCTGTTGCCCGCTCTCGAACGAAATATCGTTGAAACCGTCTCTCGGGGGACTATGACCATCGACTATGACCTTCTGTCGGGCGCGTGTTTATGACGCATTAAAACGTAATTGATGAGTCCGAGACACGAGGGAGTCCAAGGTCTCGGGCAAAGAAGATCGATATGAATATGTATACAAGTACGAAATTATACTACTGAACTCGAATAAAACATAATAACAGCAATACATTGCGTACGCGCATCATAAATAACACAATCGGATCGATTAGATTTTGGAAGTATCGTGTTGTTATACGTATCAATACGTAACGGTGGGAATTCTCGATTTTTTTTCCCACGTTTCATCACGACGAATCGAAATTATAGTGCTTTGGATTATTATTATTATTATTATTTTTTTTTTCGTAATTCTCAATGAAATACCGTGTCGCGAAATCGCGTAATGGAACGACGAGGAGCGAATTTCGATTCGTAAATCGGAAGAAAAACGAAACGCGAAACGTTTTCGTCGTCTCGAAACGAGTTTTTCATTGTCGTCGCGGAGCACGGCGATGAGCGTATACGCGTGCGCACTTGGTTTTTGTTTTTCGTTTTCACTAACGATTCCGCCGCGGACGATTTCGTGATGAGAGGGCTTTTACACCGCCCAACGGTCACATTTCAAATACGTACCATCAAACTGATTTCTACGAATTCTTAATAATAATAATAATAATAATAATAATACGCCCTCTCACGCAGCGGGCGTGAGTAAAGCAGGACGATAATGTACGAGTCAAAATCACTGGAGTAACGAACGACGTCCAGAGGATCGGTTGATTCGAAATTCAACGGAATACGCGGCGGAGAATCGTAATTTTCGAAAAACATCCGCGCCTAACGCGGTAAAAGTGAATTTTTTTTTCCTCTCGGAAACTCAACAGTTACAAACACGGTTTAATTGTAAATTATTTTCGTTTGTCGTGCTACGCACTTGTACGAGCCTCGCCTGTAGACAACCACCGTGCGAGTCGAACGGGAGGAGTTCACGCTGTGATATTACGCGTGGTCGCGGTATGTAATTTTGTGTTTTTCGTTCCTTTTTTGTTTTTTTACGAATCAATCGTCGCGACGTCGTCGCTATTTCGTGTTAATCGTCCCACGACGCGTATACGCACATACACAAATCGCGCGTAAACGATATTGTGTTCCGGAACGTTCGTTAATGAGTGTATTGTTTTTTTTTTTTTTTAAACGGGAGACGTAAAAAACAGAATTACTTTTTTTTTTTTTTTGTCGCATTCTTCGCGAAACCTAAATAGTAATAATAATAAAAAAACGCGTCGAAAACGGAAACGTTTTAACGTTATTATAAAATATTACGGGCATAACGCGTGATCTGCAGAGCGGTGTAATGATAGCCACTAGTTATTGAATTACGTTATGAAACTATAAACAACGGAGTGTCCATCGTTATGTTCTAATTGCCATTTTGATAAAAATAATTAACATAATATCGACGACGGACATCATTCACGGTCCGTCGGGCCAGGCTCAATTCATTAACTTTTCTTGGTTCTCGAGGATCCACATGTTTAAAAACTTTGTCAAGTAAATTAATATTATATATAAAATATATATAATAAATAAACTTGTTCAGTTTGAATTTGCTTATTTTCAATAACTTCATCATCCGAATGATGAATATCTCCAACGGCTATATGAGGTAAGATACAACTAATATATTATTATTATTATTATTATTATTATTATTATTGTTATTGTTATTATTTATACAAACAAATATAAATTGCGACATTAGGATTCTCGAACTCACCACTCCGAGACAATATTTCAAAGCAGACATATATTGTAGTAAATTTAATTGGCGAGGCGTTATTTAATTAATATCGTTCCTTTTCTATTTTTATTTTTACTACGGCGGGTAATTACAGGGAGTCCATGAGAATTACAAAATATTAAAATATATAACTATTATGTATTAAATGTTATAGAATGGAAATATTTTGTTACGCGTATTAAATATATTTGAATGCGTGTGGTAATACGGTGCTTTTCTTCAGTAAAATGTTTGAAATAACAATATAATATATGCATTAACCGGCGGTGCATCAATTATCAATATATGTATATATATATATATTATTGTTGTTGTTGTTATAATATACTAATATACGTATTTCTATATTTATTTGTATCGGAACTTATTAAAATATTATATAAGCCTATAAAATATTATAGTAGCTGCACGAGCTACTTAGCCGCACAACAGCAGACGTGTGCCTCCTACAGTTGTTTTTACCGACTTACGATGGCCCAACACGAGAATTTAATCGAATCCGTAATAATAATAATAATAATAATAATAATAATAATAATAATAATAATAATAATAATAATAATAATAATAATACGAGTTAATAAATAATTTTTTTTCCAATATAAAAAAAAAAAACGAAATCGTTAATATTAACGTAATACGCGTAGTCGTGTAAAGGTCGCGGGGGTTTTGCTTTTAGATGCGTCCGTGAAGACGACGACCACTCTCGATTTTATTCCCACGACACATCCCGTCCATCGCGTATTTTGATTATTATTATTATTATTATTATTATTATTATATCACATATTATAATATATCGCGTAATATTAGGAAACACGAATTATAATGTAAAGAAAAGGGCGAGTCGCCTTGGAAAACTAATCGTGACGCGTTTTAAACCATTTCTCCGATTCTGTATAATTGATTTTGGAATGCACTTACTGGACGTTAGGAGAAGAAGAAAAAAAATGCGTACAACTGGTGTTAGTGATTTTTTTTTTTACAATATCTTATTACGATATTCGCGCGGTACATTGGAAAATTGAATTTTTCTTTATAATAACGCGAACACCAAAGTATATGTAATCGATACGGAAAACGAACGTGTTAGGAAAACTCATAATAATGTGTTTTACAATTTATCACAAATGTCTGCAATACTACGGCAATAGGTTTCTCGTTGTTAGTAATAATCGCGTTGTACTGGAGAGAAAACGTAATGCGTATAATAATATATCCGTAAGAATGATGAGAGTCCGTTGCAACAATTCCGGCCGGTTCCGCGGTCAGATTCCGACATTTAGTTGGACAAAAAATGAAAATTTATGAAATTTTTTGCTGAAAATATCGTATCTATATAGCATAAATGTATATAATCGTGAACTATCTTTCATCACTCGTTACAAATACGTATCCAAATAGAAAAACCAATTTATCCGAAAGATAACGAAAACTGAATGTGGAACATTGTAACATTGCAATATTGTGATAATTACTTATATAATCGTACTTTTTACTGTTTACACACATTTAATCATAATCGATAATGCCGAGTACAATATTATTGAATCATCTCGTTCTAGCCGAATTATGCGCGTCAAAAGTCTCAAACGTTTTGCTCGGTTAAAACATACGTTTAGCACATCAGGTGTGCTTTAAACATTTTACTATATGACGATTTTTTTTTCCTTTTTTTTTTGTGAAAAATGTTCCCGGTGACGTGCGTCGTCGATTTCTAATAGTGTTTTCATTATTGTTATCATCGATTGCCCGATGGTACGGGGAGGTCTCGTAAAGTAAATCGACGAATTTTGCGCATTTATTATTAGTATTTTTTTAATAAATAAATTATTTTTATAATATAGTTCAATTTATTGTTTCATCCGCACTCCTGTGCCAAACAATTATACGAGCCTATATGCATAGAGAAACGTATAACGAATATTAAAACCACAAACGGTCGTAACAATACAGAATAATAATAATAATAATAATAATACGACGACGACGAATAGGTTGCGTATATTACGTGTAATTGTGATTCTTATAACGACTTCGAAAATAATAACAATAATAATAATAATAATAATAATAATAATAATAATAATAATAATAATAATAATACAAACACACTGGAGACTTTCTAACAATATCGTATTTAATTGCGTATATCACGCGCGTTCGTTACACACACAACACACAATGTACAAAATATAAATACACGCATAGCGTACGTATTTAATAAAATATTATCACGCTCGTAACTCGAACAGTTAATTTGAAAGGTCATAATATTATATATTAAATTAATTATTGTAATGTTTTCTTGGTAAGTCGTAATTTTGAATTTACGTTCCGACTCAGTATTTACTATATCGCAGAGCCAACACAACGCGCATTATCGTTAATCGTTACGATAATTAGACGTATTATAATTTTTTATTAAAAACTCAACACGTCAACAATACGTGATTTTTGTATGTGCAAGCGCAATACGCGTGTGGTTCGTCTCAAGGTGGTTTATTCTTTTTTCGTTGTAATTTAATCATAATTCACGCACAATGCACGTATCCTTTTGTAAATTACATTATTAAATCCAGTTTAGTTTCAATAATCGTACCGCGATCATTCGGTAATTCATTCGAATAGATACGTTAAGTGTTCTTCTCGGAACACCGAAGAAAGACAGAAGAAGAAGAAGAAGAAGAAAAAAAGTCTTAACACGTAATTATTAGCATAACTCCTTACGAATCCGAATACAATCAATCGATTACCATCAGCACGCTCACAACGTAAGACCTGCACGAACGCCACACGACGATTACATATAAATGACGAATTTTCGAGAGAAAAAAAAGGGGTAAAATACATAATGAAAAGACACCGCAGTCAACGGGACTGTTCGATTAGAGTCGAGATTAATGCGAGTTTTTAAAAATCGTTTTGTCGATATTGGACCAATTGGCTGTATGATTTATCAGACCGGGTGACCTGGTCTTTGACAATTATTACGAATTCTCTGCCACACTGTGATCCCGTCTCTTAGATAGTGTGCAGCGAACGCTGTCCAAACACAATCCGATCTTATTGAGTCCGGTTTGTTTACCGCAACGAAGTACGTTTGTGTTATTTCGCGTCGTCGACTTTTGCGGCAAATCGACGGCGATTTTCGATTATTATCCAAGACGAGTGTTCGATATTTATTTATTTTTTTTATTATTATTATTATCATCGATTTTCGTTCGCGATTGCGAGTATTTCGAGCATTTGCGCGAGATTCATTCGTATAATACGCGAAATATTTCGCGTTTGGCCGAACCCCGGCGACGAACAGATATTGTGTGTCAGGTACGTATCCACCACACAGAATATTAATGCGTACACCGCATCAGTTACGCTCGTTGGAATGTTCGCGTTTTGCAAATTAATATTGAAAAAATTGGAGATCTCACGGTGCGACGACAACTCTGATCGTGGCGAATAAGACGAAGAAGAAGAAGAAGCAGAAGAACCAGTCGAATAATTTACGAGCGTTCAAAATTTTTTTGTTAAAAATTCAACGAAAAAAAAAAAACCACACATATAACGACGGAATATTCAAGGATGGGATTTACGGTTTTACGTGCATGTGATTAAATATACAGCGTACGCCGAGAATATTACATTATATTTTATGTTTATTTACCCTTGCGGAATACACCACGTCTAATTCTTAAGCACAATAATCGCGTATAGTAGCAATTTATACGGCATTGTGCCGAAACGGAATGAGTAAAGACTGTAAAAATATGTTTTTTTTTCCTATCCGCGCGAGACGAAGAAACCGGTCGTCACTCGGAGAGAAAAAAAAGTATATATTTATAACCGTCCGGCAAAAATAAGAAGAAAAAAAGGAGGTGGTCGGTGGCGGGGAAACGAAATCGCCAAGGATTTTTTGCCTTCGGATATTTTCGCCGTCTCAGCTCGGCGCAGCGCAGCGTAGAGATCGAAATATGAAATCGCGTGAATTTTATTTGAAATTTTTTTTCTAAAATTAATCGCGTAAACGTGTAAAAAAAAAAATGAAATTTTTCATGTACGCAATTCGATTGATCGAATCGGTTTTTCACAACGCCGGCACACGTGATTTTTACGCGAATCGTTAAAATGTTACGGAGAACACTGTTTACAATTCCCGATGAAATTTCGTAGGCGAATTTTTAGATTTTCAAAATTCTTATGAAAAGTTTGAAACGCGCGAAAAATAACAGGAGCTAATTTGTTTCGTTGTGTCGCGTAAATGTCCGTCGATGCAGTTCGAGTTGTTGTTTTAGGTGTAAAGCACGTGAAATATTAGATTTTCCGAGTTTATTTTTTTTTCGATATAATTCCGATTCACTGTGGTTTTATGAACGTTAAAAAAATACACTAAAAGGAGATAACAAAAAAAAAAAAAAACCGAGAAATTTGAAAACTCGAAACGATAAAAATATTTGTTAAAAACAAATATTCGTTTCTAGTTTTTCGGCTCGTACATATTCCCCAGGCACAATTATCGCGCTGTCGGTACAGCAGATATTAATGGGTTTGACGTTTTAAAAAAAAAAAAAGTAATAATAATAACAAACTCAACAACGAAATCGGATCGTTTGTCAGCTTGAAAATATGTGTTTTAAACGTTTATGGGTACAAAATAAGACGAACTCATTTTATAAACTTTAGAAAATCTGAGCAGAACACGGTTTAACGGATATTATGAAAATTTCAACTCCGGCGTATAGGAAACAAATGTCAAATACGAGAAATTCGATTTATATCAACACAGAATTATTTTCGGATAATTTTTTTTTTACAAAAAAAAAATAAAATAAATCTATTCCTTTGCTTTTTAACTATTATACCGTGGCGCTGTCAGGTGTACTGTAACGGGAAATTCTTATCGTATAAAACGCGACTTTTAAACGTCTGAAGGGAGTTATAACCATCATTTACAGTGGCGTGATCAGGGACTAGATCGAATGTTCCGTTATAACTTCGTCTTTTTTTGTTCCAAATAAATTCATATCCATTCGAATAACACTTGGTTTCATTGAGCATTTTCTAGATGTATCCGGGTGGGCGCACATTTTCATAAACTGACGTAGTTTGATCCGACGACGAACCGCGTACGCGAAATGTGTTCGATGTTTCGCCATTAGTAGACCGACGTTCCGTCCCTTTTTCACGGCGTTTCCGATCGAATTCCCAACACCGTTCTCGCGGTCGTCCGATCGAGTACGGATTTCGATAAGAAAACCGAAAGAGGCATTATATTTCTTCCGAAATCCCTCGTGTTGTTTGACCAATTCCAATGTCGAAAATACGAGTTCCGAGCGTGTCGGTGCGGTCCCCGTTCGATTCGTGCATTCTTCGTGAAATACACACGCGGAAAACTGTATCGTTTTTTTTTTTTTTGATTTCCGCGGGTCCCCCGGTACAGTGGCAGAGAACTCGTAATAACCGGCGACGGCGGACGATCGTCGACTGTGACGCGCAGAGGGGAGCGAGCGGCGGGCGAGCGAATCGTTTCGAACCGGTCCGCCGCTGCCGCACCGAACGAGCGCGCGCGTAAAAAAAATTATAATAAAAATATCATCCGGGGAAAAAGACAGTCGGCCGAAACAGTCAGACGTGCACAGTCGCGCGTCGTAAAACGGTTTTCATATATATATATTTTTTATTTTCGTAACTAAGATCCGTTCGCTGCCACGCGGTACGAAAAAAAATAAATATAACTCAATAAATATTATATTAAATCCTCTATTCGGCGTTATAGACGCCTCTGTTCGTGTACGCGCGTATACAACGACCATGTGGATCGCGAACGTAACGCTTGACCGATAAAAAAAAAAAAAATCCAATAGAGTTGACGAGAGAAAAAAAAAAGAATTAAATAATAATAATAATAATAATAATAATAACCGACGATGAACGGCGATTGATTGACGAAACGCGAGCCGCGAGCAAAAGTAAAAATACGGATATCCTTTGCAGTGCACCGCGGCCGCCGCCGTACTCGAGGACCGCGCGGACGCGATCTAATAGAACACGCACTGGAAGCGACTGCGGCGAGAAGTCGACGACACGCGCCACCCCCGCAAGTACGGATTATTTTATTATTTATTATTATTATTATTTATTATTATTATTATTATTATTATTTATTATTATTTATTATTATTATTATTATTTATTATTATTATTATTATTATGAATAATGATTTCTCCCGGTCGCCCCGGTGATCTTCGTCCGGCTCGTTAATTGCGCTAGAACACTCTTCTTTGGGAAGAGGGAAAAGCAAACGGCCAACGCCTCCGGAATAATTCGTCAATATCGTTTAGCGGTTTCTCTGCGCAGTCTCTCTCTCTCTCGTTTTTTGCCCCTTATTTGCCGTCCGACGCGTGAAACGAAGGGGGAAAAACGTGTGCGGATCGGTTTATTGAGTTAGGTAATATCAAAAATGAGTCGATAAAATAAGTGTATGATGGTATGTGTTATAGTCTCTGAAACAAACGCAACGACGTGAATTTCGAATGCCGCCGGATTGTCGGTGACGATTTTCCGGTTTTATGCATAAGATCGGCGGCGACGAGACGATTTTTTTTATGTTATATCGGAAAAATATAAACGCGTCGAATGAAATTTTATACGATCAAAAAAAGAACTCTCGAGAAGAAAAGTAATTGAAAATATTACGGACGGGGGAAATTATGTATTTGCGCCGAAAAAAAAAAACGCTCGGTCTCGGTCGCTAATTTTTATGAAATACCTTTAAACAGTCGTATATCACGCTCCGTAAAACTCGCATAATGTACCGAACACTATTATTATTATTTTTTTGTTCTTACACACATTAAACTTCGCGGAAGTGTGTGAAAATCTTCGTTTTCCCGATGAGTTCTTCTTAATATATTTTTTGTTAAGAATGACGTCGAACACGTTAGTATATAGATTTTACGATGTTCGCTGGCAACAACACTCGGGAAATATTGAAGCGAGCGTTTGAACATTTTTTTATCCGATTCCGTTCTGTGAATTACAATGCAATATCTTCAATTGGTTCTCTTATACGTTTCTAATTTATACGCGTAGTATATTATACCGAAAACGTCGAATGTTTGTAATGAAAAAAGAAAATAATAATAATCAAGGTGAGAATCCGTCTTTATGGTCAGTTCCAGTATTATTAGTATATTTTTTGACAAAAAAAAAAAAACGTATTTTTTTTTCTTTTTTGATAATATACAGTAGTATTTATTTTTTCCGAAAAATATGTAACAAAAAAAAAAAGAAGTATATTTCGCCTATAATAACAATAATAGTCCACACGACTTATGTAGTACAACGCGGTGTGTGAACGTATACGCGTTATGTTATTACAAGCAGTTTTTCGCCTCGTCTGAAAAACGCGTTTGAATTATTATTATTTTTTTTATTATGTATCGCAAAAAAAGTATAGGGAAAAAAATCATCGTAATGTGCGCCGTCGGGTTGAAAACGTCACCGCTGTCAAAAAGCGAAAAAAAGAAGAGTAAAAAATCACTCGAGTAAAAAGAAAAAAAAATCCGTTTCTCGCGTTAAAACCACGTGTCTAATCGATGAGTGCCCGTCGTTATTATTATAATGTGTACGCGCGCGCGCGTGTCCAGATGGACATCCGTTCACGTTTCACGAACCATTTGGTATAATAAGTTTTTTTTTTTTTGTAACTCATCTGCTATAGATCGTCGAGTTAAGATGGAAAACGGGCGAAGAAAAAAGCGAATTTAAGAAGGAAGAAAAAAAAATTATTATTAATAAAAAAAAAAAACTACCGTCTAAATTAACCGATTGAAGTCGTCTGCAGAGTATTGCAGCTGATGTCGGAAGTAGACTTGCCCGAAGCAATGCGATTTCTGCGCTTATATCGCGGACACCGATCGATAGCTGTTCACTGCGGTATAACGAAACGCCGATTCGAAGCGTAAACACAATAATAATAATAATAATAATAATAATAATAATACGACGTCTATGTTGAACTATTCTCGTTCATGCAGGGTTTCGAAAAGATGATTTTGGTTTTTTGTCCATTTAAACGGTCGACGAAACGTAAACCGGAATTATTAGAGTTCCTCCTACAGCGATCCCACAATGTCACGAACGATATCCGCGCAGGAATAAATCGTTTTATTATTTATAATATTTTTTGTTTACCGACTGTATACGATGTGTTTAATGTTTTAAATCGTTTGTTATGCGTGATATATTTTAGCTAGAGACGGCAATATAACACTCTGTCTACTAAATAATAACCGGTGTAGCGCTGGGTTTGACGTTGGAGATTTTGCCACACCTAGTGGCTGTCTCTGACTGTTTTAAAAACGATCGTTAGCCGAAATAATAATTTATTCCGTTTGTAAATAATGGGCTATTATTATTATTAAAAAAAAAAAAAAAAAACCGGAATTTGGTCAAAACACTATTCGTGCGTAATATTCCGTTTACAAAAAACGTATTATTCTCAAAGTGTAAAAATTAGCTCGTATTATTTTTTCGTTTTCATAGTGTTGTTTATTCGTTAACTCGTCTATTCGTTTTAGCGGATTCCGTCCACACGGTACATATATTATATAGTAGATTCGCATTTTTTTTTCTCTCCCATATAAATAAAATATAATACGCGAAGTGTTTACGAGAACATTGTTAGAATTTCGAATATCTGTTAAAATACAGTTTTTTTTAAACGAACAGGAAATTTTTTTCCCGACACGGATTGATGTCTCATGGCTGGAGGTTATTCCGTCGGGCGCCCGAGACACCGAGAATAATGTTACCACGATGACATCATGAACGAGACAGTTGCTACGCGACGGTTTTAACTGAATTCAATTGAAATTTACTATTTTTAAATTAAATTATTATTCTTAGATATGTAATATCGTTAAATACCTAATTGAAATAATTATTAATTTTTAATTTTCAAAAGTTGTCCATAGCTTTAGTCCTCGTATCAATTGGTACCCGATCGAACGATAACCGCGTTAAATCGACATTTCTAAATCGTCAGTAGCCACAAGACATAATGTACCATGTTGTTATGGCATGCAGTGTAGATGCTTTTTTTTTTTTACGTATTTTTAATTCGCGAGAGATTTTTAGTCGCCTGTAACGATATTAATTTACCATTTTATCGCTGGTACGTTGACGACGCATTCGTATTTTATAAAGAATTATAGACACGCCGCGTTTCTTTTTTAAAACGCAAATATTTCTCTTTATAAGGAGGGTGGGTTGGGAGCGGAAACGTTTTTGCGTTATGAACGTTAAAATGTGTTAAAATAACAATTTTTAGGACACGTGAATTAATAATAATAATAATAATAGTTAAAAATAATAATGTTTATTTACTGACCACCGCCGCCGCCGCCGCGAAACTTTCTAAATAACGATATTTCGCTTTCTTCGGAAATTTCGTAACCGATTAATATTATTTAATATTCATAACAGCGCGCGCATTTTACATTTACATCGTTATATACATCTACGTACGAAAACGAGGTTATAGCTGGTTATACATTAATTATATTAATAACGTTTATAGGATAACCGCGCGTTATGAGCTCGCGTTTGTCTCGAGTACAATAATCATTGTTGTTTTCTCTAAGTATACGATTATGTTTTTATAATTGGAAGAAATAAAACGCTTAAATGCACGCCATTGATTTATATATTATACGATAACATGACGTTTAAAACGTAATTATGAATTACTTATAAATAAATATTATTAAAAATACCGCGAAAGAAAGTTTTTCTCGAGAAACGATTGATTTTTTTTTTTTTTTTTCATTATAAAATACGCACTAATACGCGCGATATTTCAATGTGCATAGCGTTACACAGGGCGCCGGAGAAGAAGAGTGTATAATAAATATAAAATATCTTATGATTATGTTCGCAGACACTATGGAGGCTTTACGACGGATAACAGCGGCGTTAGCTGTGTTTCAAATGATGATCGGCGGCGGACTGTGTCTGGATAACGGATTGGCCAGGACACCGCCGATGGGATGGTTGGCTTGGGAGAGGTTCCGATGCAATACCGATTGCAAAAACGATCCGGACAATTGTATAAGGTGAATATAATATTATGTTATATTAATATGTATATATATATATATATATATATATATATAATACAAACTCTCGTATATTTGTAAAAAAAAAAAATATTCCGCGTTCACGTAACGGCCACACACACACACATTATTATAATTACGTTCATTTTCGCGTGTGAAAAATTTATAATGTATGTATTATAGAAAAATATAAATAATAATAATTCATTACTAGATTTCTTTCCGGAAATTCTCGCGTTTTCATTACGTAAACCGATTCGCGTTGTATTCGCCGAAGAACTGTGTAAAATATTTTGCATTTATTTTTTTCTTTTTATTTTACCAATTGAATCGTGTACGCGCGTGGGTTATACAAAATATACTTTCCGCCATTACTCTGTTGTTTTATATTACAAAAAAAAAATATATATATATATATATATTTATATCGTTTAAATTATTATTTTTTAAGTGAATTTTTCTATTTTTCTGTCTCGGTTTTCGTCTAGTTTCGTATAACGCAAACGCGATAATTTTGCGGCCACACACATTATAGGCACTTTCCAAACGGAAATAGCTGCGTTATAAATAAACGCGCATTTATTACGTTTTTATTTCGGCACGCAGATCTCTAAACAATACTCAATACAAACCGCGAATAATAATAATATTAATATTTAAAAGTTGGCGGCCCCATAGATGAGACACTTTAAAAATCCGCATAACGAGGCATAAGAACCGCGGGAGAGAGAAAACAAACAAAAATTATTACATTGCTTACAGAATCAGATAAATCGCAGCGAACGACGTATATTTAATGAGAAAAACGCTATGTTTCATTATATTATTATTATTATTATTATTATTTTTGGAAACGCGTTTGTACAAGACGATGTCCGTATACTCGCCGAATAAACTGTGATTTATCGGTATCGAACGGATATTATTATTATTATACACGACGCGTGTGTTTTAAACAGTACCGCGAATGTTTTGTATAAAACGAACTCGTTGTTGAGCTCGTGTGTTAAAAATGTGAACGACAATAATTTTGCTCTGTAAAAAATATCGTTGAACAAATTTTTAGAATTAATTCTGATTTGAACGACGACGGTGCAGCAATTTTCACGTTAAATTTCAACGAAAATTGAGTTTTATTTTTTTAAATAACGTTCCTCCGCGTTTTTACCACTTGTCGAACGCGTGTGCGATTCGTTTGTACACGTGACGGCGAACGTATTATGTTAATTACTCGTCCTCGAACATTATTTCCATTCAAATCACTAATTACGATTTGTTGAAGATAATTTCCGAGTGATGAGCGTTAGAAAATATATTGTTATGTCGCAAACAACGTTTCATTTTTTTTCTTCTTCTCATTTTCTCGTCAGCGGCATTGGCTCCTCGCGCGTCACGAGGCTAGAAACGAGATTGCGGCGCTCGTTTGTTTACAATATAATACAACACACACGAGTGTGTAGTTATAATTAATAAAATAACGCTTTGACAACTACACGCTATTTCGTAAGTAGGTATATTTATGTATAACACGGGCTATTATCCACTTAAAACAACAGCAGCAGCAGCTCGTACCTCGTTTTATATAATTGTCGCAGTTGATAATAAAGCAAAAAAAAAAAAGTGTCATTTTTATTATTATATTTTTTTGTTTCTGTTTCGCTTCGTAATAATCACCGGCTATAGCCTAGTTATTCTGTCATCGCGGATTTGTCTTCCTACAAACACATGTATACATGTATTTTTGACGTACCGAATTTGTCGAGGTACTCGAGCCAAACGTAAGAGAACGATCGCGATGATCCGTCACTAAAACGTTTCCTCCATGCACCCCCGTTTATCGCGCGGTTACGCAACGCACAAAAAATACAATTCAAAACGTTATTATTATGTCGTCGATTTTAAGTAGTGTCGGTCGCGCGCGATTTGCCCGAGAAAACCCGTTGCTCCGAGTACGTATTATTTGCATAAAGTTATATATATAATATATATATATACAAATAAATAACCGTTATGGTAACCCGTGCGGCGTAGACATAATGAACAAAAAAAAAAAACAAATAGAAAAATTACACAGACATCGCGTTTTAAATTTCCACGTTTTTCGAAACGTCTTGTCTCACAGCCCCTCCTTTGATTTGACGTCGTACAAAGAGGTCTTTACGTTTGCGGTTAGGACGTATCGTCACATTTGAGCAAATTTTAGTGGCGTGTACGTTGTATTATTTTTATGCGCCGAGTGCGAATCAATATAAATAGGAAACCGTACGGTCTAGAAAAAGATTAGAAAGACATCCGCGTTTTTATCATTAATCCGCTTATGGTTGCATTGGCGTAATTGTTGCTAGATCACGAAGAAGAAAATCATGCTAGATCTCAAAAAAAAAAAAAAAAAAAAAAATGTTTATATTCATTTAAATAACACAATTATTAGTAGATCACCAGTGACGTCCTCGAGATGTAGCCGAGGCACATTTTTATATGAACTTTCAGCATATGGACATTTCGCGTTTAATCGATTCTAAACGAACGTAACGCGTTTAGTTAACGCTAATAAGCGTTTTCAGAACCGTGTCTCGTTCTCGTATTTTTAATCGCAGTCTGTTGATATGTACAAACGCGCGTTGTTCACGCAGTCCGTTCTTTTTTTTTACCGAATTCTTCATAGCGCTCTAAGTGATTTCACGGTCATCTGATAGTACAAAATTATGGCTCCGTGTTTGACGTATGCGTGGATGCTAAACCCTTCAGGAGTACAACGAGACGTTCGAAACGTCAATTTTCAATATAATTTTGCGTCGTTCGATATTAATGTTTTTGTTTCTCCTTTCGATATTCCAATATCTTCTCTAAAAAAAAAACCAGCTCTTAAAAATATACATAAAAAAAAAAAAATAAATAAATAAATACACATTCCTTTGAGATTTTCGAAGTATCCGTTTATTTTCATTAAACACGCGCGTTTATAACGAGACAAATGAGACAATTAACTGTGAAGACAAACGTTTAATTATTACCTATTTAATTCTTCGTTTTTATCGAGGGGAAAGATATTTTGACTAAAGAAAAACAATACTAGCAAAAAAAAAAAAAAATAATAGTAACGTACTCAATGCCATCATCAACAGCTTAACGGTCCATGGAGGACCTGCGTTACCATTATAGCACATCTCTCAATTTTTATCTGAAGTCCAATTTATTGTTGCATTTCCGATCTCATCAATCTCATATCCTCTTCTACAGTATCTGGTTCTATTGGTCCATCACACCGTTGTTTTCTTGTTTATTTTTCCCCCGACAGAACATTTCATTCCCATTTTCCCTTTCCATCATACGTTTTCCAGTCGTGTTTACACCTCGTATATACGTGAGTATATTTGTATATTTGCTATACAGAAAATACGTTATGTCTTTTTAACGCGTTTCGTTATGTCTTTTTTTCGTCTATACGTCGTCATTATATACACCGGTTCAATAAACGTTTCTTAAGATTTTCTTTTCCCATATCTCAAGTTACTGCGACGACATACATACCGTAATTATTATTATTGTTTGTATTACGTGATCGGTACAAGTACGTAATAAATAATAACACCAGGGCGTATCGATCGATCGATCGTACTCGCGTTCGTCACGATTTTTATTCGGTACAGAAGTGAAAAAAAAAAAATCGTTAAGAAATCACGACGGAAAATAGCGCGCGTGGGCCAATGCAAGCGATTTAATTTACGTCGTGTTGAACAAAATTTTCGGAATACAATATTAAATATAGTAATATTATTATTATTGTTATTATTATTGTTATTATTATTATTATTATTATAACATGGTCACCGTCGTCGGCGGAAAGCGAACAGCGAGAACGCGTATGTAATAATTCAGGGTTCAATAAACTTATATGGCAACAAAAAAAAATCTTAAATAAATTTTAATTCCATAATTGAATTAAAAATACGTTTTTTCGTTTCATTCGCAGTGTTTGTATAATAATAAGAAAATTATACGTTTAATTGATAATTCGTACTATGAACGAATCGCGTTGAATTACGGTAACGTTAATATTTTCGAATTTTCCAATGATCATCGCTGTTGTTGCTCAATATTTTAACGCTGTCGTTGTCACTTGAAAATCGTCTGCGTTCTAACAATTATTAATAATCGTGGTGTACATAATAATAACAGGAGCGTATTATATACTGGTGCGCCTACGAAATCGTCAAAACGTTTAACCACTTCATATTATTATTGGACGTGAAAACACAGCAACCGAGCCGAAAGATTACGTTTGTCGTTTAGCGAGATAAAAATTAGCGCGAAAGATCACGTTTAAAAATGTTTTAAACGCGCGGAAAAAAACGTTTTTCGAATTCGTTTCGAAACGGATTTCTGCCAGCTATATATAATACGATTAGGAAAAAGCGCTTTTCTTATTTTTCCCGCGTTTGTCGTCTTCGACGTTTCTACGCGTTACTTACTGGTTTTCACGGGTAAAGCAATCGACTTTTCTTAATCAATTTTTAAATTAATACTTATGTTTGCCATTCTCGTGATTTATGGAAAAAAATTAAAAGCGCGATAATGTACGCGAGAGTATCTATTATTATTATTATTATTATTTTTTTTTTATGGTAAAATTTCAAAACAACTCCGCACGAACTCTCGCACACCCGAATACGAAAAAAGAAACTAAAACGCATTCGTCTTTTCGTGTCGTTCGGACGTCAGTCGTGCAAAAAGCCGCGAGTGAATAAGAGTGCCGGATGTAAATCATTTTTATCACAGGCGATCGAAGAATTAGAGGACGTCGTATAAAGTAATAGTGGCCCCGTTATCCGCGTTTCATCGCATTTACAGTTAAAATAGTTTCTTCTTCTCCTAATACGCTCCATTTCTTCAATGCGAGGTTCATGCATCGTCCGTCTCCCGTCCTCTCAATCGATTTCCATCTCCGTTGTTTTCCCTTAAAAAGACAAACCTACTTTTATTCCCCTCGTGGTGTTTTTTTTTTCTTTTTTCATCTTTCTTTTCGCGCCTGTCGATTCTTTTTTTTCTCTTCTGGATACGTTTCTTAATCCCCAACGGTTCGTGGTAAGGAAGCTAGCTATTTCTTACATTTAAATCGACACGGGTCCTTTTCGCGAAGAGCACGACTGGGAAGACGGTTTAAGTACAATTCAGCTGACAACTTGTAATGACGTCCTCGAGAGAGAGAGAGAGAGGCTTTAATCATTTCACGTAGTAAATTAACGTGGATTACGAAGTTAAAAAGAGAAAAAAAAATCCGAAAAAACCGTCCAAGAAATATGTGTAAATTTCCGAATAGAGTGCGTTTTTTTTTCTTCTTCTATTTTCTTCTTCTTCTTCTTTATTATTATTATTATTATTATTTTCTTTTGTAGCTATGGAATTCAGGTGACACACACGTTCCGCCGCGATGATCATTTTGGACGCGAGCGCGCGTTTTACGGACGCCTCTCCGCGATTATCTGCAGTCTACGTGCGGACAAGTAGTCCGCGCGGCGGTTATGGGGGGTGGTGTGGGAAAACGAGGAAACAATACGCGGTCACGATTCGATACCGCACGTCGCGGTTAAACGCGGTCGTCGCGCGCGTTCCACCATCAGTGGTTATAGGTTCCCGTGTATTGGTACGAAAAAAAAGTTTTTCTCTCTGCGTGTACCTACCTCGTCTCGGTCGACACACGAAAAGGAGACGTTTTACACGTATTAATGTTATGTAGAACAACGGGGACACGCGCGCAAATAAATACTCGTATTAAATAATTGATATATATATATATATAAAAACAAAATTTTATGCGTAATAAAACGTTAGTTATAAAAAAATAACTAATGTTTTATTACGCATACAATTTTATAGTGTTTTTGACAATCCAACCGATGATCTTTAAATGGGGTTTGTTCGTCGGGGAACCTCAACGCTCATATTGTAGTACCGCGCGGCGAAGCAGTGTGAAAACTGTAGGGGGTTTTTTTTTTTAAACGCAACATTGAATTATTGACTCCTTTAAAAGATATTTTAAGCAGTATCAATAATCTGCAGATGGAGAGTGCGCGACGGAAATCGTTAAAATTCGTTGGTGAAAATTGATCGTCCGCCTCGTGTGTGTGTGTGTGTGTACGATCCGATGTTATTAATACACTGAGTTTACAATGTCCTGCGTTACGAGTTCGTTTTACAACTCCTCTCAATCGCTCCCTGATCCGTTCGCCGTGACTTTTCTCTATAAGTCGAAGGCGTATTGAACGAGTGTCCCCACATAATGTACGACTGGAATTTCGTTTGAAAAGTACGGTTGAAATGTTTTCGTGAACGCGCGCGCGCGTTCAAACTGGGTAAAACAACCCGGAAGAAAAAAAAAAAACTTTAAATTAAAAATACTCGGGGAGAAAAATTTTTAAAAATGTTCCCAAATAATTCACGTTAAAAATGCGAAAACGGCGCGAATGTTTGCGCGACAAGATATTTATCCGCGGTCCGCATACACGTGATTATTACGAGAAAATGTATAAATTACAATTTTCTTCGACAAATATATTTTATTATAATTCGACGTGGTCGTTTAAAAATTAAGTGCGTTTTGTGTTAGTGTTTGCGCACCGAGTTAATTACACAGACGTTATGTTGTTCTAAAAATAATAATAATAATAATAATAATCATTTTTGTAGTACAAAAAAAAAAACGACCTCGACGAAAATATCGTTTTACGAACGGACAAATTCGAGAAATATTAGAATTTTCGTTGTTTTTGAAAAAAAAAAATAATAATAATAACACGCGAGTTTATGAACGATTCTCCCAAGTTCAAGTCGTATAGTCGTCGTCGTTATTATTATTATTATTATTATTATTATTATTATTTTTTTTTCCTTCACAGCGAGAAATTGTTCAGAACCATGACGGACCTTGTGATATCCGAAGGGTATGCCGCCGTGGGTTACGAGTACATAAACGTGGACGACTGTTGGTTAGACTTTTCGAGGTCGTACGACGGCAGACTGCAACCGGACGCCAAACGGTTTCCCAGGGGAATGGCCGATCTGTCCGAATACGTGAGTCCATTACAATACGTCTTTTAAGCGAATGTTGTTGTTATTATTATTATTATCATCATCATTATTATTGAATGAGCAGATTGATTCACCTACGTTACTTTCAAAAATTTCTTTTAAAGTTTCTTTTACACGTTTTACCCGTAATTTTGCCCCCTTTAAACTTTTAACATCATCCACAAAATGTGGTCTGAATGAACCATTAAGGCGCGTTGCATGTTTCTAACCAATTCACACCCCTCCTTTTCTTTTTGATTACCTGATTATTGTATTATTACCTAATTATTTATTTTAATTAATATTTATGTAAAATTACAATTAATTTAAATGTACATATTGTAAATTGGGCACATGCCCGTATCGTGTTATTAAAATAAAATAAATTATTATTATTATTTTAATAATATTCGCCAAAAAAAAAAAAAAAAAAGAGACAATTAAAAGTTTTCGCCGTATAATAATTATAGTAATACGTGGCTAGGTGATTAAAAACGAATTGAAAATAACGCGTTGTAAGAAAAAGAAAAATTCACTTTTCGAAACAATACGTATTATACATAATATTATATAGTAATTTACTGGAAAACAAGAAAAATCGTTTGTATTGGTTTTTTTAAAAATTATTCCGGTCTGTTTATTTAAATAAAAATATAATTTTTGTTACAACGCAAAAGCTTTTTCGACAGTTTTGCCCCTCTCCCCTACGTTCCAAGTATAATTTAGATTGTTTTTTGATAAAGAGTCGATTTTTCCTGAAAAGTAATTTAGACATACGCGCAATATGTGTTTTTTTGTGACGAAATTATCCGGCCGTTTGTAAAACTTGTCAGTTTTGAAATAGAAAAAAAAATCAATTTTTTCAAAATCATATACATATATGAATATCGTTGTAATATACGATATTGTATACGGGTTTTTTTTTTTGTCAAACGAATCAATATGTTTGAATAAAAAAGAAAAAGCTTATGCGCATTATCTTCGATATTTGCCGACTGTTTAAACGCGCGCGCAATGTTGTGATTGCGTTTTGTCTGATTGGTTGTTCAAGAGGCGAAGACGTATAATTATAATTATTTTCTTAAATTTATCCATATTCCAATAGGACTGTTGTCACGGCAACATTGACCGACACGAATATTAATTCTCCCGTACGGAATAACGTAGGTTATTGTTAAGAAAAACGATTTTTGCTCTCATTCTCTCTTCGAATTCAAGACCTATTTATGCCGGTCGATATTATCGATGCGAGAGAGATTCGGGGGGAAAAATCGTTGTGTTCCGAACCGAAAAAATTCATCCGGTTCGATTGTAATGTTCCGACAATCGATATTTTTAAATTCCAAACGATTATTATGCGTATTGTAGTTCGATTTTCAACGTCTTGTGAAAAGTTGATTTCACCGTCGACAATTCGTTTGGAAAAATACAAATGATTCGTTATCGGAACGCGAGGTTGAAAGAGAGAGAAAAAAAGTGCGTACGGTAAGAAACGCGTATTACTAAATTATGACGATTAACTGGAAAAAAAAACTGAATTTCACACATCCACGCAAATGTATCGAAAATTAACACACACACACACACTGCGTGTTATACCAACGTGTGTGTTTTGAAATTCTGGCATCCGTACGTATTACGCTTCTACATATTTATAATAGGAAACAATGGAGATTTCGAAAAAATTAAAAATTAATAAACAATATTAACGTACGAAATTTTTTTTTTTTTTACTTATATGTTTGAACTAGGGCGTGAAAATAGTTAATTTTGAAATAATAATAATAATAATAATAATAATAATAATAATAATAATAATAATAATAATAATATGCTTATTATATGACGATAGGACGTCATATATATATGAGATGTTGTACTCGTCTTTCGTTGCGCAATTTTTTTTTTTTGCCACGAAAAGGTGTAATTATTATCGCGTCGTTATTATAAAGCGGATAGAAAAAAAAACCGCTTTGTGTCTTAATCGCGCTTTGTTTAAACGAATTTATGTAATAACGCGCGGTACGCGATAAAATAAAATAAAAGTCCGATTCACAATGCATATTTTGTTTTTTAACGCCGCGTTATTACGTTAAAATTCGGTAATAATTATTATAAAACCGTAAAGACGACGACGAAAACGATTTTATTGCTGAAGGAATGACTCTAAGCCAAAAACAAATGTCTTTTCCGTATACGTTTTTTTTAAAACGATGTGTTTTACTTTTTCGTACCCGAAATTTCTATATGCGTCACAAAATAATTACGTTAAAACGGTAAAACGCGATTTGACTTTATAATTATTATTAGGGAAAAATATGTTTTCAATAAATTACTTTTTAATTCGCGTCATCTATAGCAATCGATTTAGATATCGAGTTACCGAATTCGTAAAAAAAAAGACGATGTTATTTTTGGTTTTAATGCTTAATAATTCGATAAAACGTGACACGCGTATTCGTTACTTCAATATTATGTATTCAAAAAAAAAAAGAACCCTGAAAATAATTTAGCACCACAATATTCCTTTCATAAACGTTTTAAGTTTAAGTGTATTCTTTACGAAAAATTACGTTATTTCGAAACAAAACGTGAAGTTCTTGAATTTAAACGATTTACCGCCGTGCTTTCAAATTTACACAGCAATAACGAAACTCTTAAAATCTTGAATCCACGTATATGCACTGGCCAACACTCAACATTTTATCGTCAATAACATTATAGGGAATATTTGATTATTTTCAGTCCCCGAATATGCGATTTTGGTTTTGGTTTGTGGAGGTCGGCTCTACTTTTTGAGATTATTAACACCCCATCGTATTATACATTATCGAAGTCTTGCGTTTCTTCAATATTCGATAATGTGACATCAGGAAGATCGTATGTCATCGCAGATCAGAATACTCCCGTTTACTTTTCATCGTGATGGTTTTTTTGCCTCTCTCCGTACCATAGGTACGCCGAATTTCGAACTCTGTCCGTTTCTCCGCCGTTCTAAGCATTCTACACAAGTTTTACATATTTCGTGGGGAGTCAAAGACTTAATCTCGATCTCCGAGCATTATTCCGAAATATACATAACATGTTTGCTTTACAAAACTAATAGTGTCTTTTTTTTTCAAATCTCTTTCTAATACTGCCCGATCCACACAAATGTAGCAGAATACATTGGGACAACGTTTACACGACATCTTCGTAAAAAACTCGTATTTCTGTAAATAAAATACACCAGAAACAAACAAAAAAAAACTGCACGGACTAATAACAATAATTTCTTTAATATTACGAAAACTAAACGGATGGCCAATTAAACGGATGACTAAACGAAGTTTTACCGATACTAAAATCCGCTGTAGTGGTGTCCGCAAGTATTTGCCGCGCGGCGACGAACGATCTAAATAACGAAAAGGAAAATTAATGAGCCCTGCTTCGTTCATCATAAAATAAAAAAGAAAAATATTATATTATATTTAAATCGTAACACCGCATTAATTATTCTAATAATAAAATATAAATCGATAGAACTATTCTGATCGAATATTGAGCAGCTCAGTAGTATAAAGTTGTTACGTAATGGCAACGACTATATAATACGGAGCGGAATATATAATAATAATAATAATAATGATAATAATAATAATAATAATAATAATAATAATAATAATAATAATCCAAGACACGAGCACGACGCGCGTGTATTTGTAGCAAAGTTCAGGGAAAACATAAATAAACACGAACTTCAAAACGAGATTACGTACGTGTACGCGCGTACAGGTTAGGTGTGTACAGAGTGTGCCACAGCATCAATCGATAAATATTTTTGGTCTTGTGTTTTAAACGTTTTACTGTTCGTAAAATAAAAAAAAAATCGTTCGTATTTAATGGGAAAAAAATACATTTTGGCGGTAAAAACCTTTTGCTTTTTTTATTACAAATTTATAAAACGAACACTTGCAATACGCGTACAATCGGATTTTTAATCGCTCGTAATAAACGACGAACGCGCAAATATAAACGAAAAATATATTTTTTGTCCCCCTCATACAATTCAACCGGACGAAATTCAATTCGTTATTGCAACATTATTTTCAAACGTTTATAAACGTAGAAATGTATTTTCTTATTCATATCTTCGAATATCAATCCCATTACACCCTGTATATTATACAGATATGTATACATGGTTTTTTTTTCTTCACTCATTCTCGATACCGGACTCGTACGTGCATCAATGCGCAGTGTGCCGTATACGATGTACATAATGTTATTAAAATATTTTCTTATCCCAATAACGAAATGCTTTTACATATAAAATATATTATATATTTCTCAATTCCCTCGAGTCAACGTAATAATTATTGTGTAACGTGCATAACATTTTTCTGCGCGCACCAACTCCACCACAACGCTTCGTGTACCTTACAGCGGTTTACAACCAACCCGTATGCTTAAAAAAAGAAAAAAACATAATATTTGTCGAGTAATTGTGATAAATCGTCTCTGTTAAAAAAAAAATCGTTTTATTCACAAGGCGAGGCCTTGAAATATTCACGAAAAATCAAAACGAGTTACGAATCGCTTACAATACAAAATATAACGTGGCCAAACGTTTTTTTTTCTCTTCTCGATAATAATAGCTCGTTTTCTATTGCAGCATTTGCAACCTAGCCGGAGAATAATATAAATGTGTGTGTGTGTACGCTGTACGGCACACGATTATTTATCTATCGAAGAAGAGTATTATTTAATTCGAAACGAATTTTTATTCTTGAAAATGTCTCCGATATAATTATTATGATATTATTACAACATTATAACAATCGAATTACTGATGTTTATTATTATAATGAGTATTGCGAGTATTTTAAATACACATTTATTTTATAAATTTTGTAACGCATTCTTATTTAATAATACGAAACTTGGTTCATTAAACAACGAATGTTCCCTTTTACCGAATATTTGGCGTGTGGACTCATCGTCGTTTCAATTTCCTGTGTAAAAAAGTTGTTCGGTGAGGATTTTCATTGAAATAAAATTAACGTTTTTGAAATACGGTCGCCGTAAGCGCAGAAAAGATCAACAAAAACACGAAAACTAAAACTGTAATTGGTAGAGAGAGAGAGAGAGAGAGAGAGAGAGAGAGGAAGGATTAGATAGAATTGATTTGAATTCCTATTGAAATGATGGAAATCCTTAGATTTTTCTCTGATATTCGCATATATATATTATGTTATCTAAACGCAGAAATATCCTTGCATTATTTGTCCATCGGGCATGAGAAGTAAGTTGAGATTTCGACTATTTCTTGCGGACTTTTAGCGATAGATCAATGGAGATCACGTTATAAGCGCGATCGAATCTTCAACTTTGTCCTTGCAGGTTTCGTTGCTTTGTAATTGTATTACGTGCGTTGTTTTCTATGTGTTGTGCACCGAACTTCCCGTTATAAAGAAGTTTCTCTTTATACTTGTAACGCTGCGCACATGTCTATCAGATCTATCTGATGAACACCCGGAGAGTCGGCAAGAGTAGACGATTTACGTAATCGCTCGTCTCTTACTCTCTACGCAAAAACGTGACTCTATTCGGGTGTTAGTGCCATTTTTTCGACGTGTACTAATACTGTTTCATTTCTCTGAAATCATCGCTACAACGTTCTTACTGCAGATCGCGTCTGATCGATCGTCTGCTGACTAAAACGGATTTGTCTTTCGACACTGCGTACACTTTTTACGGCGCCTTGGGGCTCCAGTCGTATCTCTGCCCGAAGAAGATCACTCAACGAGTCCCTGCGCTACCAATTATTCGATTTTAGATTTTTGAAATTGTATAGTTAAACAAAATTCTTTTTTAAAATCCAAAATAGCTCGTGGAATTTGCATTTTAAGATGTCGGCTTTGGAAATTTTTTTGAGTTTACAAAAATTATCAACTTATTTTATTTGCTAAGAGAACGCACCCGCGGGGTGTCCGGTAAAATAAGTCCCGGTCTCCCGCGTCGTTTTGCTCCATAATATTTCGATACATAAATTTAATAATAATAATAATTGTTCAGAAACTAACGCGACGTAACGTAATTAAAAGTTTCACACACGCTAAATTTTTTCGTTTTTTTAATCGTGTTTACGAGCCTATTAGATTTTAAAAAATAAACAGAATATGACGTTTCATTTTCTTTTTATATTTTGATTTACTCATAAGATTACAATTTAAATAAAAAAAAATTATTTATTATTCGAAAAAAAAAAATAAGAAAAATGTTAAAACGTTGTGCAAGACAAAAGAGTCAGTTATAGATCTCCGCGAGACATCTGTACACATATACGGTAATAAACGTTTAAATGCGTTTTAATTGACTCCGAACTCAAATTATGTTTTTTTTTTGTATTTACGTACACGGATTTTTAATAGAACAATTCTAACACGGCGTATTACATAAGCGTGGCTCGCACCTGTAATATATACAAGATAAAGTCTCGTCATCAAAACGAAGAAAAATGATTAACAGAAAAAAAAAATCTCTTATAATCTCTATTAATACGCGTGTATGCTCCGTAGTTTATTTATACAATCTGTAATATTATGCTTTCTTCGAAACAAAACAAATGAATAAAAAAAAAAATATATATATATATGAATAAGATCTCGTTACACACGATGTTCGATGTGCTGCAACGACGATAGAAAAAGTCCATATAATCTACTGAACAATGATTAAAGTGAAATTTTTCGTTTGCCTAATGATATTTTAATGTTAGTGTGTACACACTGCGTACGTGTTTCAAAGTTTTCAATTTATTTGAAAATTGTTTATTATATTATATTGCGTACACACACGAACGCAATATTTTATTATTATTATTATTATTATTATTCCTTTCGTTAACACGTGTATTATTTATATTATATTATGTATGTGGTAATTCTCCGAACATAATATACGAGTTTATATATGTGTTTTGAAAACAAAGATCGCGTTATACAAATGCAGTGGTCGAATTTGGAAAAAAAAATGAAGATTATTAGAAAAACGTGTAAAAGTATATTGAAAATATGCGTTTCAAAACACTGAAATGACTCGTGTAAACTCGTGCGAAGCATACAACCTCCCTCTACAACTGCCAATAGCATAATTTCCATAACACAATCAAAATCAATTCTTTTTTTCTATTATTATTATTATTATTATTATTATTATTATTATTCATTTGCGTTTGAATACGTCCAGTGTCCTCCGTGAATGATTTATACGAATGATCATATTTTTTCTCGGGTTATAAACGCTTTATGAAACGTCAACTCGATATCGTTTTCACACTGATTACAACAAGTGTAAAACAAAAATTTGCGTTTTTATATCGCATAAAACTATATGAACCGTAAAAATGAGTCGCTTGATCAGCCCGTTTAGAAGAAAAAATAAAAAACTGACACTGAATTGTTTTTTTTTTTTTTTAAATTAAAGTAAATTTTTAAATATTCTCCACGTCCCTCTCCGATTCGAGTACTCGTTCGTAATACTAAACATTAGCCAAATTCCAATGCAAATGTTTTATGAGAGATAATACGGACTGTCTCTTTTTTTTTTGGGGGGGGGGAATGGGGAATTCGGTTTTTGGCACATTTTTTTGTTTTTATCCCATTCATAGACTGCACATCGTACTCTTAGATGTAATTTTCAAAACGTATTTTTACGTAGGTCCATTCTAGAGGATTAAAGTTCGGCATTTACGAAGACTACGGTAACTTCACATGCGCCGGATATCCGGGAATTTTGGGATCGCTGGAATTGGACGCGTTCACGTTCGCCGAATGGAACGTGGATTTCGTCAAACTGGATGGCTGTTACTCGCTGCCCAGAGATATGGACCAAGGTAAGGAGAAAAAAAAATAAATAACGATTTAAATGACAAAACCCGCGGTAATATAATATTATATAATAGAGCGGTAAACGCCGTCATCATCATCATCATTAGTCGAGTTAGTTAGTTTTTAGAATTACTATATTATATTATTATTTTTTGCTGCGCGCACGATATACAACGAATATAAAATACGACGTCAGCGAACGAGCGTAATAACAGAAATGATTTTTGTTTTCCGAGTTAGGTTAATCGTTAATCCGTTCTTACGTCGCAGTTTTTTTTTTCCGTTTTCGCATAAACACGAATCACGAGACGCACAAACGTTTTTTGATGGCGTCTTTCGATATCCAAACGCGGCGTCTCTCTCAAACAAATTAGGATTTTGATTTAAAAAAAAAAAAAATTAAATTCAATGACACTTCAAAACGATTCGTTTCGGCGCGAAACAGATTCGGCCTGTAGGTATAACACAAAAAAATGATAATTGTTTTCTCACGCTTAATACCGTCGCCGAGAGGATAGCAAATAAGACGAGGCCGGCAATGTTGTAAACGGTTCGGGACGCACTGCGCAGTGGCACTAAAATAAGTAATGAGTGCGCGTGAGGGATAGTGAAAACGTCTGTTGTGGAGAAAACAGACGCTTGTACGCAATTCTTTCCCATTTCTTCGCTGTTATTTACGACGTTTTCGTATTTTTATACTTTAGGTTACAGCGAATTCGGTTATCACCTGAACAAGACCGGCAGACCGATGGTGTACTCGTGCAGTTGGCCGGTTTACCAGACGTACGCGGGATTAACGGTAAGAATATAAAATCGAGCGCTGCGTATTAAAATATTTATAACAGCCAACCAATTGTGATAAAACTGACATAGCGATGAGTACAGGACGAGCAAAGAGAGTGTTGAAAAAAAATTGCGTTTGTAGCTGTAGTGTCGCGCGGTATTTGCACAGTCGACTGTCAATGCCTTAATCCTAAAAACGAAAGCGAATACGTTGAAATGTGAAAAGTATAAGTTATGCAATAAGTTTTGGTTAGGTTGGGGCAGTGGTCGGCTCTTTCGATCTAAAGTCGCGGTTCTTCCGTTCTATACGCAAAAATTCGTTATCGAAAAGAAAAGAAAAAAAAATTAACAATTGTATTATACGCAGTAGGCGGTAGGAAAGACGGAAAGTCAGCAGGCAATTCGGGGGGAAAAAAATGACTAAAAGACGAATTTACACATAGATTAACACGACGTTAGGTTTATCGCGCGCAAACGTTCGTTCCCTGAACTGTGCACGACACTGTAATTTCTGTTTATTCACTCGTTGTTTCAAGAAGAAATCGCGTTTAGCGGCTCTCTAAGAACCGTAAAATGTTGTAAATTATAACTTTTGGCTCTTCGGTCTCAAAAAGTTGCCGTCGCCGACCACTTGGTTATTACGTATTGTCCAATAATAATCTGTCATCTGCGTAAACGTAAAATGACGTTGTAGCGTACACGAATAGGCATAATCGTGTGGTAAACGCGACGAAAGCGTTTATGAAATCGCGCAAAAAAAAAAAAATAAATAAATAAACAAATTAGCGTTGAAAATGTTTATGTTTCGATTTTCAGTTCAAATTAAACGAATTTAAAACGACGACGCGATCACAACGTTGAATTAATCGGATCGTCTCGTGGCCAGTAATAATAATTTTATTACGAATTCGTACCGATTATAACGTAGTGGGAAGAGAAAACGTAGACGTACGGGCATTACGTGGTTTTTGTGTACGATACACGTGATACACAGGGTTATATGATATACAGGGATAACTAACTACAATATACTTTTGATTCTTACGTTTCACGTAAATGCGTGTTCTCTAAAAACAAATACGATTTGTTCGTAAAATAAATAATTCGTCGCGTTAACGTCGTCTTAACGTTACGGGTTTTTTTTTTTTTTTTTTTAAATATTTAAAAAGAAAAATCACTTGACTGAGAATATAAACGTATTATACGATTATCGCGAAAAAGTATTACGCTGTTATTCTCTTATATACTTACATATTTATTAAAAAAAAAAAATAATACGAACTAAATACGCGTTTTCTACGCTTTTCTCTGTACAATAAATGGCCCACTTGAAACGATAATTGATTTTACTGATTCTCGTGAATCGTACAAATAAAATAATAATAATAAATTATCGTTGGAAAACGTTCGAAAGAGATTTATTTTCGTTTAAAAAAAATAAAAGAATATTAAATAAGACGCGATTATTGCGAGAATCGTTTTAAAAATTTGCCTACAAAACCAAATATATTACACTGCGAATCCTGATGTATCCTATATAATTTATATTGTGTACATAATAAATGTGTAACTGTAATAATAATAATAATAATTACCGTTTACTCTCGTTTCTTTCCGGTAACACGCGTAATAATAATATAAAAAAAACAAACTATTATTATTATTTTTTTTTTATACACACACACACACACACACCGTCCCTCCGGATATAAACGGCAACGCCCTCGGCCCCGTGTGCGGATGCGATAATATTATTTTATACGCCGCGCGCGTCGTCGTATAGAAAGTGTATTTTATACGTCGTGATCAAAGTGTTTTAAATGTACGCGTACGACGTATTATTATTATTATTATTATTGTTATTGTACATTATCGCGTTCACAAGCAACGCGTTAGATGCAAGAACGGGCACAATTTAAAATCGATTGTGTACCATATAAGGTCGAGTAAAATAAGAGCGAGAGTTTTAGGAAAAAAAAATAAATATTTTAAAGTCGAGCAGTGGTTCCCAACCGGTGGCACGCGGTTTGGTTTTAGAATCGAGGCGGTGATACGCGTGCACCGGCGATTGTAAAAGTGTCTACTACAGCGTTACTCGGCGACAAAAAGATTGGGAACCCCTGCTATATAGCGTTCGCTAACATTATTGTTAACGAATACAGTACATGGCCGATGTTTTTCTATATTTTTAATTCCGTACGTGAAAAATAAAATTCGAAATCGCGGTACCTATCCAACGAACAGGATTCACCACGAGTTATTGGCATTTTTTTTTTTTTTTTTATAAAATTAGAATTTATCATTTATAAAATATTATAGTTTGCCGTTATAAAAGCACCGGTTTTCAATAAACGCGATAATTTATTTTTCTTTTTTTCTTTTATTTTACTTGAACTCCGTAAGGGAAAAAAATTCAAGTCACACTTGTATCTATACATTCGTATTTCCGTAGCATGCGATTGTAATAAAACGCATGTTGTTTTACGGAAGAAAAAAGACATAATTATAATAATATACAAACGGATAATTTCTGTAATATTATACGTATACGTTTGACTTATACACTTGTACAGCCGTTGGACTTTACACTTGTACGAATACCAATTATTGTCGAACAATTTTTCCAAGATAAGAGCAAGTAGGTGTGAATTATAAAAGTGTCTTATCCTACTCGCGACGACGACGTGTTTATATTATTATTATTTTGTATTAAGAAGCATTTATTGCAACAGATATACCGTTTGAAATACGTCTTACTTACTATAATTACACTCGTTTAAAGGGAATTTTTTTTTTTTTATTAAGATATTTCAATAAAATAAACACACATTTTTTTGTCATCGATTTAATTACTTCGAATTATTATTGTTATTATTATCCTGTAACGCCCTGTACATAACATATAACGTTATGTAGTTGGATAACCGTCGAAAATCGTTTCAAATCGAAAATTCTCCCCGAAGACTCGAAAATACTTGTTTGTTGAATAGGTAACACGGTTTAATATACGAATAGGTAACATCGTCCAGAAATTACATGCATATATTATAAAGGTGTGGTTTTTATGTAATCGTTTTAACACGTCGTCGTCGTGATCGCGTTTTACTACATTTCGCACTGTATACGACTGCCATACACACAACGAATATATCTGCTTTTATATAAACACGTTTTAGAAAAAAAAAAATCCTACTATTACTTTTTAACGAATTGGAAATTTTAAACACATTATTACAACGTAAATATTTTATATGAATTCGACGTACGCGCGGGAGTAATTAAACGTAATAAATATTTATAATACACGACGAACACGTTTCGAAAACAGCATTTGTCTAACAAAGTAGTGGTGACGAAGAGGAATTTACAAAATTAAAAATAAAAATCAAAAGGATATGTAAAAATAAATAATCAAAAAGATAGAAATAAAAAATTATAAGTTAATACTCGTGATGATAAATAGAAAAATATATATAAAATAAATAAATATACACATATGTACATGTATATATCAAAATGTATATTTAAATATAAAAAAAAGCCAATGAGTATTAAATAGAAAAAAAAAAAAGAATGTTGTTGTATAAGTTATTTATTACTACCGGTTTCGACAAAAAGTCATCATCAAGTAAATTAAAAAAAAAAAATACAACAGAAAAATATAATAAATGAAATCGATTGAGAGAAAAAAAATGCATAGAGAAAACAATGAATATTACAATAAAAAGACAAGGAGCTTAAAATAAAAAATTACACAATAATAAAATATTAAGAAATTATGTATAGGATGAAAAGACCTATGGCATGATATTAATATTGTCTAATATATATTTAAATAAAATGTTATTTTTAAAATCTGTTTGTACATTTATAATATTTTTATCGATAGTATTTATCTATCGATATTAGATAATATTAATGACATCGCGTCACGGTATTTTAATAAAAAAAAATTTCATTCAAAATATTCACGTAATTTTTATTCTCTCTCTCTCTCTCTTTTCTTCTTCTTAATATTCCCTACGTCTTTTTTCATTTTCATTGTAATATTCGGGGCAATTTTCTTCTTTTTTCCATTCTGTCGCTATAATATTTTTCTTTATTTTTCCCCCTATTTAACACCTGTAACCGTCGACTTGCATACGTGCATATTATGTTGTATGTACCCACTGGCCGTAGCGTTTTTTCGTTTTTCTATTCATTTCAAATAACGTATTAATTTATAAGAAAAAATTCGTGGGGGAAATTCGATTTTTATTTTTATGTGCTCGTGTATATTGTAATCAACACTCGTTTAAAAAAAAAAAAAAAATTATTATTATTAAAATCAATATTATAAAACATACCGAAAATTGCGTTTAAAAAAAAAAAAAAAACCGAAGTTTCGCGTATTTCAGCCGTTGCGTACATTTAATAAAAATACTTAAAAAAAAAACAAAAACCATTTACTACCGGTAAACGTCGGATTTCTGTATGTACGCCAATGCCCTCTGTACAGTGGCGGCGGTTTTCGACGGTAAAGAAAATGGAGTTCGTTAAAAATTTGCCCGACCTGCTAGATGGCGCTACGGTTATTGTCGATGAAACGCGCGACCGTCGTATGTGAAAAAAAGACTCGACGTTTCATCGATTTCCACTTAGTTATCGGCTCGTTTTTTTTCTTTTTTCGATTTCAAGAAAAATTTTACGATTTTTTTTTTGCTCCCTAGCCAAACTACTCGGCCATAACGCAAAAGTGCAATCTATGGCGGAACTTCGACGACATCCAAGACTCGTGGGCGAGCGTGGAGAGCATAATCGACTATTACGGCGATAACCAAGACGTGATCGCGGCGAACGCGGCTCCAGGACATTGGAACGATCCGGACATGGTACGTAAACCAACGATTCGCGAGCGTGAACAAGAGTTTCGGATTCGGATTTATTTATTTAGCGAGAAAAGAATTCAATTCGACGTCGACGACGGCTGATTTTAAAAATCCGCCGAAATATTAAAAGATTTATTTGTAAAAAAAAAAAAATGTCCGCGGAACAAACGGCGTAAATTAAATGTCTATACGAAAGAAAAAAAAACATCTCGTTTCCATGTCTTTGCGTTTTCTATTTTTTCCCTCTTCTCTGTACCGCAAATGTTACACCCGGACTATTAACCGGCCGAAACGAAACGTTTATTTCATATTTCTATTTTAACCAATTACTGCAGGGGAGGAAAAAACTCGTATAATACGGACGACAGTTTTTATAAGAAAAAAAAAATTGTTCACGATAAATTTGTCGCAGACTTTCTTGATTCAGGATTGTCAAGACATTTTGAGTAATACAGTTGAAGTAAGGTATAGTACAACTTTCGTTGTACAAAAATGTCAGCCGTTTAAAATCAACAATCACTTCTTTTACGAATTGTAAATAGTTGGCCTTTTAAAAATTGCCGAATAATAGCCCGGAGATGTACACCAAAGCGTTCCTAAAATATAGCATGTTTCCAAATAATTCTACATATTATTATTAACAATTTGAGAACGTTTTAAACGGGGAAATTTCGAGTTTTCCGTATTGCATTAACGAGAAATTTATTCACTCTTTTCGTCACAGCTAATCATCGGCAACTTCGGTCTGAGTTACGAACAGAGTAAGGTGCAAATGGCCATATGGGCCATACTCGCCGCCCCGCTGTTGATGTCGACGGACCTGAGGACCATCAGGCCGGAGTACAAGGCGATATTGCAGAACAAGAAGATCATAGCCGTGGATCAAGACAAGTTGGGCATCCAAGGCCGAAGGATCTACAAGGTCGGCGTCTCCTTCTACGAATATCGCACACCGTGATGGGGGGAATCGAATATAAAATACCGTCCGAGTAATTAAACCGACCATTTGTTTCCATCGTCTTTCCGTTTGTTTCGTTCACGTGCAGTTTAACATATCCAAGTGACGTAATATATTTTACAACGTACTCGTATACGTAAACGTTACCGTGAGTGATTTCGGTTTGTTGTCACGGGGACGCGTCGAATTGTTTTTCGCACACTGCCCGCCCATCGTAAAATTCGTAATTAACCGTAGACGGTGTAGTTGAAAGCTTATAAAAACACACTACGAATTTTACTTTTATATTTTAAAAAAAATACGCAGACACGGGGGAGAGGTATAATATAATTCCCGATTTTATCCCATCGACTACATTAAAAGGAGAAACAAAAAAATTCTTAAATCCCCCGTTTCGCGAACACTTCCGTATGTTTTGGACTTTTTTTTTAAAAAAAAAAGAAGTTTAGGAATCGATAAAATGCTTTCGACAACACTTGATTACGTGTACATGAAATTCCTGCACTCTACACGTCTCGCGTTTACTTTTCAAATGATCGAAACATAAGTTTTAGGTTTTGTTTTGGTACCCGGGAATGAATTTAATATCAAAATTTCTCTTTTTTTATTTAAAATCACAAACATTTTTCCATCTCTTTTTTCCCGTATCATTTAAATATTTTAAATAAATCGATTTTTTTCGTTTTCCACTACCCGCAAACACTTTGGCGTACAAAATTTTTAATTTCGATCGTTTCCTAGTATTTTAAAGAAATTTAACACAACGTATCGTTCTAAAACGTTAATACGAAAATCGACTAAGACAGTATTCGTTTGATCATCACGCATATAATATGAGCGTTTGCTTAGAAATTTGTTGATTCCATAAAAATCATCAGCCTGTAGATACAATCATAATATCCGTAGAAGCGGATATGTAGATATGTAATGAATTATTAGGAAATCGTACAACTGACAATCCGATATTATTGCGTACTCGAATTATTGACTATTGACAATTAAAACGAGAGGTTTGTCTACGTCTTTCTGTCTGACACTGATTTCCGTTAAAACGTCATTTAATATATTTTCATCGATAAACCTCATCGTACACTCGAATTGATGGTATTTTAATAATATCAGTCGCTAGGACGAATTTCGACCATTCTTGTTTACAACGTATCAGTAAGTTCTTTGTAACTTCGTTGCCGAACGATAATAAATTACGGACACTTGTTTGAATCTATCGACAAGATCATGCGCGAATAACGAGAATATATTTTATTTTTTTTTTTAAAAGTAAGTCTACTTTCATAGACTAGCCCATACCTAAAAGTCATTTATCGTGTTAATCATCGAATCATAACAGCAATATTTCATTCGGAATGGTTTTCAACTGTTCACGTTGTGCAGTCGATAACGTACGGGGGCTTTGGAGGAAAAATCTGGTTTTAATCTCGGGACGAGGTCTTTAAATTTTGCCTGTAACCGCTATCAATTCTCCCGTTTAGGAGTCACGCGGGTTTGTTATTATTTCTTCGAGAATTCAACGAGACGGCGAGAAAACGAAATGTTCGATACGTTTTCCCTGGACACACGATTTACGGGCTCCTTGTAGAATTTTTCGTGAATGCCCAGACTCTTTGTACAGGGCACGTTGGACTTGGATTTTCGATTGCTTTTCGATAAATAAACTACGGTAAAAAAGGAGAATTGCCGTAGGAAACTAGCGAAATTCGTTCGTATTCATCGTGGACCTGTTAATCATATGGTCTGCGCGCGTTCTACACCTCATGTCACGTGAAAAAACCCGGCCAACATAAGCAAAACGGGGCGTCGTGGAAGAGTACAGTAAAAAATCAATTCGTTTATTCCGTTGCTCTTATTATTATTATTATTTACAGATATATTTATTACAGACTCGAATCGTAATAAAAACGACAGGTTACCAGATTACAAAAACTAACGGAATTAAACGCATTTCATCACATTTTTTTTTTCACAACGGCCCTTTTTCGTTTGTCCATAAATACAGTTAGTACGTTATTCGTGTACTCTTTATCGCGTAGAGTTTGAAAATTGTATTCAGAGAATTTCGAAGACGGTGGGTAAGTAAAGTCTTCCTTTCCCCCCCCCCCCATCACCAAACGGATTAATAATAATCTTTCGTAACTTTAACTGCTCCGGATTTTCTTTTATACATATATTATAATATATTCGTAGTGTTCCTTATAAATAAACGTCGCGAAACAAAATATCGTTTCATTTGTCGTTACGTTTGTTGTGTACACAGCACAAAGGCATCGAAATATGGGCCCGGCCGGTGACGCCTATCTTCGAGAACTATTTCTCGTACGCGCTCGCCTTCCTCAACCGCAGGACCGACGGAACGCCGTCCGACGTGGCCGTCGCGTTACACGAAATGGGTCTGCTGTCACCGACAGGATACCGAATTCAAGTACGAAAAGAATTCTCCGAATAATAATAATAATAATAATAATAATGTCTTTTCCACTCGCCGCCCTCTCTATCGATTCGTTTGTGTATTTTTTTCTATATGTACGCGTGTGTGTGTCTCCTACAGGATCTGTACGAAAACGTCGACTACGGCGTACTGTCCCCGCAGACGAAAATCAAAGTCAAAGTCAATCCTACCGGTAAGAATCGTTTTTTTATATTTTCCTGTTTATTATTGTGACGTCCGGTAAAATCGTAACGAGAGTCTCGAGACGGAAAGAAAAATCAGTTATGAAAAATAAAATCATCGCAATCGTTACGCTCAAGTCGAGTTAGTTGTATAACCGGAACACTTGGACCGGGAAATATAAGAATTCGTTCGTTTTATGAAAAAAAATAAATAAATATGTATACATAAGTTTGTTTTATATACGGACGCGTATATAAATGAATCGATTTTTGACGATGGGGGAGAAGCTAAGCCTTTTGTATTACCTCGATTCGCAATAATCGGATTTCGACAAGATTCAAAACACTCGGAAATTTTCCTTCGCTACTTTTCTGAACGAAATAATTCGAACAATATTCTTCTGTAGACTATCAACGATTCAACGATAGCTCTTAATGAATATGTTATATTGGAATCGGAAATGTAATGTTGCGCGCACACATCAGCACTTCTTTTCTATTTTTTTTTCTTAGACTTTACAGAGAGTCTTTGCTATATAAGTCGTATACGCGTAGTTCGAAACAGTTGGATTCCAATATAAAAAAAAACCCCGTCGAGTTTATAAAAAGAAAAAAAAAATAATAATAATAAACGTTTCTCGCGATTTTCATTCGTTATTTATTCGCGACGAATATTGTCAACAGGTGTGGTGATACTGAAAGCGGACGTGCAACAGAACGTGTTAAAACAGAACTTCTATAAACCGTACAACCCGTTCACGCAAGTCTACCCGCTGAGGACGGCGAACGATTTCGTGAAGAAATGAAGAAAAATGAAAGACAAAAACCCTCCGACCATCGGCAACAACGACATACGCGTTTCGACTTGGCAAATATATCAAAAAAAAAAAAAAGAAAAAAAACCATACGGACAAGAAAAAACGATTTAATTTTAATTTTTAATTTAAAAAAAAAAAAATGCCAAAACTTAATACTCCGCGATAACGCGTATGGTTTATATTTAATTTCAAACGCTATTGCCTCCGTGTCCGCGCAAAAGTGTACACGTCAAATAATATATTATACGATTTTATTATATATATAAAAAAAAAAAAACATATAAGTTTTATTTGCTTAAAAATATAGTTTATATTATAAGGTTTCTATATACGCGAAATTTATTAGTTTATATATACTCGTATATAAAATTATTGTAAAGGAATCCTTAAACACTCTCCCGCCTCTATATTATACAGACAATATGTGGTCGGTCGATTTTCGCGCGTGTAAATATACTTTTTTATACGTTCGACGTTTTGCTGCGGTTTCAGTTGGTTTTATCTCGTCGACCGGAAAACCAGAGGCGGCGGTGTTATTTTAAAAAAAATCTTTGCTCGGATAAAAAATACGCGCGCGTTATACGATTTCAAAACTCGAAACGGAAATTTAAGTACTTTTTTTTTGTATTCGAAAATTAAAAAATAAAATTCCCGCCTTATATCCGGATAACATTTTTGCCGTTCAATGTCGGTTTATCGTGACAGTTCAACAGTTTACACGCGGTCTATGAACTGCTAATTGAGAACCGTTTGTAGTTCGATTCAAGTGTTTCGGTTTGAGATTTTAACTCGATATTAAAAAAAAAAAAAAAAAACATATTTTATAGTTCTAAGCCGGTGTTTCCTACACTGAACCGTGCCGAAAATGTGTTTAATCGCAACGATGGAAATCAAACGGTTCGGACAAAATGTTCGTGTACCGTGTTCAGTTCAGAGCAATGGCGATTATACGTGACGTTCAATGGTGTGGGAGGGGGGCGAAAATGAAGTCAACTTGCCCTTTGCCAATGAGATGTCCACATCGAAGACAATAAATAACAGCGAAAAATTGTTTGAGAATCGATTAAGACGAAATGCAGATGTAGAAAAAGAAAGAGAAAATAATTGCTAATAAATAGCGGTTAGAAACCAGTGGACTGCACAGTGTCAATGTGAACACACACACACACTCGCGCCCACTAACGGCGGGCAAATGTCAAGAACGTTGTTCGCCTTTGATCGCCGGTGCTACACTGAACGGTCCCGGAGCGATGCCAATGATATTATAGTTATGGATTCTGGCTGATTGTGTAATTCATTGTTTACGAGCGACGAACATATCGGAATCTAATCCGGATAACGTTAACGCGTATTAGCCAATCAATAATGGATAACGTTAAGAGTTATATGGATATATATATATATGAAAAGTAAATTTTATTATTTTAGCGCTCTGTACGGTATAGTATCACGATAAATTATAGCGCCGAACTGCCAGAGTATATACTATACATTATTATATAGTTATATGTATATATTTTAGTTATATATTTATACGACTTAACGATAATGTGAAAAATACACGGATCCAGTATTTATGTTAAAGTAAAATTATTAATTCTGTCTTAATACGTTTGTTATAACTCAATTGTATATTTAGTATTGTTATAGTAGATTTGAATTCTTCTATAACGACCGATTATAATATCGTTAATACGCGTTGTATTTGGCCAATGTCGTATTATATCCGGCTAATGTTTCAACATTGTCCAAGATTTTGACATACACGTGTCGAGTAAATACTGTTCCGCGGTGAGACTGTTTATTAAGTGGACTATTTGTTACACGGGCAAACGAAACTGTGCAACGCGTCTGGAGAGAACGCGCTGTTCGACAGACGTACCGCGAAAACACGGAAAACGTATAAAAAATTGAAACGTCAATACGATAATAAATGTTTCACGGGAGAGAAGAACTACCTTCGAAGGCCACTGCATTAATCGTACTTTTTGGACACGGAAATTCGTACGAAAAATAAATTACAATATTATCAGCTACATTCGCAATAACGGAACTGGTTTTTTTTTTTTTTTTTATAAATATCTTTAATTCATAAGAAGTTATGGGATTTTGAAGAGAGAGAAAAAAAATGGTAAAAATTGTATTCTCATAACTTTTTAACAATTAAAGATATTTTAAAAAAAAATCAACGCATTATCGTCTATGTAATACAGCGTTTTATTTCGTGTACGATTCTGGTACCATTCAGAGTCGTCGTGTCATCGCGTGAAGCAAAGGAAATCGTTGTGTGTGTATGACAACTGACAAGATTTCTCGAATGGCACTTCCAATAGGATTTCCAAATTTTTCCATTGCACGGAGTGGCCCACCGGTTGGGAACCACTGGCTATGTGGAAATACTATTTATTTTTTTTTTGATTTTTTTACACCAATCCGCTCAACTGAAATCCGGAAATCAACTGCTCCTTAAAGCCACTGTTTTGCCGTCATAATGACACGGCGGGAGATTAGTTGGAAAATGCAGAAAATCAGCCGCAACAATAATAGTCTAGGGACATGTTCCGTCGGGACGGAGAAACACGAAATCTGTCACGTTTTGACGGTTACTGGTTAGGTGGGTGAGGTGTAATAACGGAATGATGGCTTAACCGCCGCCTCCGGGGTAAACGCGGTTACGGTTATGCGCGTGGATGACGTTATTGTTACATTCGTGCGCGGCGGACTGCACGAGCAGCAGTCGTAACGAAAGTGAATAACGCGGACAGTATGTGTGTGTGTGTGTGTGTGTGTGTGTGTACGCGCATCATCACCAAAGCTCGCCCATTGATCTGCCTGCCCCTGCGTAAAGGCGGTGCAGCGGGGTGGGTGCGTAGAGGGCGGTGCGTCGCGTGTGCCATTACCCGCCGCCGGGCAGCCCACACACGCATAATGCAGGCGCACCACACACACCTGCGGTCCGGCTTCGTTGACGTCACGCACGCACGCGTTCACTTACGTGTACACGTACGTGAGCGCGCGCACACGTTCACGTTCAAGCACACATACGCGAATAATATTCGGCGGCGGCGTGTGTGGTGTCTGACGCCCAGACGACGGCCGCGGCGGGCCCGGCGGTCAGTAGTCGGCGGCGCGCCACGTGCTCTCTACACACGACGCTCCGGTTCACGTGTGCGCCCGCGCCCGCACGCTATTCGCTATTCTATCCACGCGTGGTGAACGTGAACGTGAACGTGGCGGCGGTCGCGTACGGCCCGTCATATACGTAAAGGCGCACACACGCACCAATGTCTGGTAAGCAATACACGCGTTATATTTACTTAATGGACGACGGTATGAAAGAGAGTTCGAAGTTTAAAAAGATCGGACGAATTTTCGTTTTGTTTTGTTATTTTTCTCGGAACGAGTTACACTTCTCGTGGCGCGTTACGTCGAAAACTCGGCGCAGTGATTTGTGAACTGCCGCGAAAGTTCTCAACGGGTCAAAAATATTTTCGCTGAAATATTAAATACCTATGTTAACAACATTTCTATATACGTTTTTGTTATTTGCAAAAAAAAAAAAAGAAACGTTTCGAAGAACTTCGAATAAATACAAAAAAAAAAGAAAAAAAAAGCGTTTGTTTTTCAAACACTATCTTACTCGTAAACAGTGTTATAAAATTGGTACACGAAACGTTTTTCTAGGTTTTTCTTTTTTTTTTTAACATCCGCCGATACAACAGTCTGACCGGGTTCGGGGTATTCGTCTACCGACTATATAAATGGACTTCGATTTGTTTTCCAAAAATTCGTAATAATTATACTAAATATACCGGCTTGAACGTAATTAGAAACTAACGGGGGAGTCTTGCGCCGAAATTTTAAAGCGTATTCACGTATACGTATCGCCTTCAACGGTTTACGAACTGTTGGCCAGCACGCGGGAGTACGATCGTTTTCACGCCTTCTTCTTCTTCTTCTTCTTCTACTCAAAAGATTGAAAAAATAAAAACATTCGCCCCGTTTTAACTACTTAAAACTGTGCCGTGGGAGTTACCCGTTTAGCCGAAAAATTAGATTTTGTTCTGATTTGATTTCGACGGGAGCGAGAGAGGAAAAAAAACTCGTTTTCGAGCGTTCTTGATTTGATATTTTCATTACGATTTTTTAATTGAATTGTTTCGCAAACGCCAACCGTTACTGCGGCCGCAAATGTTGTCAAAAACAAAAAAAAACAAGCCCCGTGGCCAGTACACGCTGGGAAAAATTCGACGCGATTAAAATATTAAAATTGTGAATCCGGCCTCGAGACGCGCGTACCGAATGTCGAAAGAACCGCGCGGTTTAACGGAAAAATTCTGCGGTTAACCACGGGTACGTCCACTGCTCGCAAATCATTTTCGTAAGTGCTATTTAATTAGATTTTTTTTTTTTTTTTCATACGTCTCTTCAAAATTATTTCGCATTTCTCGAACGTTATTCAAAACTGTTTGGAGAGCAAGTTCAAAAGCTATTAATTGTACTCTGCGTATCCGATGTTTGCGTATATAATAAAAATAAATTCGAGTTTTCGAAAACTTTTTAAAAAGTTCTTCTTAAAACTTTTTTTTATAAAGAAAGAACTTTTTAAAAATTCGAGAGTGAGAGAGAGAGAGAGAGAGAGAGAGAAAAGAAATTTAATCGTTCTCCTTTAATTACACGAGTTCCCCGGCGCCCGAAGATGAAAATAAAAAGAATTAAATTTATATCAAAATTATTACTTCGAAACGATCTGGTTTTATATATTTTTAAAATTTTTTTATTAAAACGTAAACAATTAAGAAAGACGAAAAAAAATCTAACACTACGTTAACACATCAAAAATTGTTTACAGACGATTAAAATATATATATAATATATATTTTTTTTCAATCTAACAGACTCGTCGTTAGAATATTCCTGAAAACAATATAATATATATATATATGATAATTTTGAACATATTTTTGCGCTTTTTAAATGAAAAAAAAAAATTAAAAATTATTCTCAGTCCTGCGGTATAAAACTAGAATTCGCGCGTTTATGGTCAACGTCGAATACACGAATTTTAATAAACTTCTCTGTGGCTGTCACAGAGACAATAGCCGTGGTATACGCGTATATGCATATATTAAAGAATTATTGAAAATCACTTATATTCGTTGTAATTTAACCGGTTCTTTTTTTCCTCCGATACTGACTTTAATATGTAGTCACTTAACTCGTTGTGCATAGTGTTTTATCTACGAGGGGGAAGTTGAACAAAACGTAATTTTTGAACATTGCGTGTATAAAACCGATAAATAAAACCGTTTTTCTTCTTCTTCTTCTTCTTATTATTATTATTATGTGGAAAATTTTCAAAATTGTTTTCAAACACTGTTTAAATACATTGAATAATGATAATAATAATAATACGAGTTATTATTAAAACGCGTATGTAAAAAAAAAACATAAATGAGCTTTGCTATACCGCGCGTGCGCGCGTTAAATTTTTTTTAGAAATTTTCATTTTCATTTGGCACGTGCGGTGTATACGCGAATAACTATTTATAAACCGTCACTGGGATGTTTTATACACTGAAACGGTGTGCACACGAAAAAGAAAACAATCAATTATACTTTTTTTCTTATTCACATAACGCTTTAATATGACATTAACGCGCGCATCAAACGCGTATTATATTGTGTAAAATATCTAATAATAATGGATACGGAGTTCAAAAAGGTAGATAAACGTTTCGCGTATTCTCGGGAGTGAAAATAAACGCACTGGGTGATAATCCTAAGGAAATTCGGAAGGAAATGGATTCGGCTAATAACAGTTCTTTTTCGCCTCAAAGACACAATACCGTTAAATCCGAATTTGTCTCGGTCAGAAATAATAGCAGACGCTACACGGGAGTAACGATACGCCCGATTGCGCTGTATGCGCGTAAAACGCCGGTTACGACATAAACGAGACGATTTTAAACGAAACAATTGATCCGGTCCATTCATTTCAGTTTTGTAACCACGTTGGTCTTTCACGCCCTGTCTTTTCCTCGAATAATTCACTCGAGTCTTGTATTCCTTCACTTCTCTCTCTCTCATAACGTGTTAAAAATATCGTAAATCACGTATTTTGTATAGTTCTTAAGATTTCCTGCCCCGAACACGTACCAAGACGTCGCGTTTCGAACGCTTCTGGGCGTTTGCAGCGTATTTCTCTCGTCAGAGTCCACCCGGCTTCTGCTCCGTACGATAAAATCGAAACGAAAAACCCACGACGTTTGAGCGCACGAACTTTGGCTGCTGAGTCGACGTCGGATCTGACTCTTCCGATTCGTATTCAGATTTTCTGCATTCGGTTCCGATTTCCGTTCACCCGATAAATTGACGCACCTAGTCTGTTATTCGCGAGAACATTCGCGTTGGAAATATGTTATACGAGACGTATTTCGTTGTTCTCGCACTGACTGGTCGAGACAAGGTCGACATTGTGTCTATTGAACGACGACGACGGTGCGTTATATTCGGAGAAATATTCTCGTAACTGATTGCGCGAGTCGCCGCCACTGTGGGTTACGAATCAGTTACTTCGAACCCGAACCTGACCGCGTATGCCTCCTAATTGTACAGATCGCGCGGTGTATATACAATAAAAAAGTACATATTTTTTTATTGTATATACAATAAAAGAAAAAACGAACGGTCTAACGACGAGGTTGACGGACAGATTTCCGTTTTTTTTCCCCGGCGTTCGAATCGTTATTTTTTTTTTTTTCCGGAACAAAAAAAAAAAGTCAAAAGTAAATAACATTGACGAGCACGCGGCGCCGGGGACACGGGTAGAACGGCGTTCAGGTGAGTGCCGGAAAAAAAAAAAAACAATAATAAAAATAAATATACGAAGCGCGATGAGAAGACGGCGTGTAAAAAGAAGTGGCGGTCGGATCGATATTTTCGGCGGTGCTTTTATAACGTACGACGAGGCGATCTCCTCGAGAGAAAGTAAAGTGCGCGGGCGAGTAATGAAAAAAAGCAAAAAAGCAAAAAAAAAGAAAGAAGAAAACGAGGAAGAAAAACGTCGCGGAGAGAAAAGTGTAAGGGACGCCGAAAAGAAAAAGAGCCTTGAAAAAAAACCCTACGACGACCGGTGAAAAGAGAACCCTTTTTTTTTTTCTCATATTATTCTCTCCGCGCGCGCAGTGCTCGGGCGCGCTTCAACCCTCTCGTTTTTTGGCACGGGCGATTTCCCCCCGTTTTTGCCGCAACCCCTTTTTTTTTTTCTCTCTCTCTCTCTCTCTCTCTTCTTCTTCTTCTTTTGTGCGCGCGGGACGCCTGCACGGACAGACAGAGGCCCGAGAGACGCAGAGGCCGGGGAGAGGTAAAAAAAAAAAAAAAAAAACAAAATCAATACCGCGACCCCATCGGCGGAGGAGAAATGCGCGTGGAGCGAGTTCTTTTTTTTTTTTGTGTACGTTTTTTTTTTTTTATACTACGCGAGGAAGCGAAAAAAGAACCCCCTCCCCCCACAGTTCCGACCTCACCCGCGGGATCGTTTTAATTGCGCGTCCCGACCCCACGGGCGCTGCGTTTCCGGAGTTTGATAATTAGACGCTGTCCGTCCTGCGCTTCGAACGGGACGAGTGGGTGGTGGCGGCGGCGGCGGCGGACGGCCGTGCAGTCACGGGTCGCTGCTGTAATCGCGTTCTCTTACGAGACGCGTAATATACGGCTGTACGCCGCGGACGACGCCGCACCCTTTTGTGGCGGTCGTTGTGCGCGCGCGCGCGCATTAACGGAAAAACGCGCCGTACCACCCCCGCCCGGAACGCGAATAATATTTTATGAACGCGTAACGGCAAAAGAAAACAGAAATGGTCGAAAAAGAAACAAAAAAAAAAAGGCATTTAAGAAGAGAAAACGTTTAAAGCAAAAAAAAAAAGCCGTTTGAAGTATTCGAATTTTCTGTTGAGAAACCTCTGCGGTTCTCTCGGACACAAGCAAACGTTTGAACGTCAAAAACAACGGTAAATAATAATAATAATCCAAAGCATCTAAACCGCGGCGTGCAACCGCGGTATATTATGGTATATATATTGCGCGGACCGGGGTCGTCTTCCGGACAGATTTCCCCTCCGGAAGAATAGTTTGAATTTGAATACAATTTGTCGTAAGAATGTAGTATAGTCGTAATTTGTTCGTCACTCGAACAAAACCGAATGTATCGCGTGAGAATCTGTCTATAACGATCATGTAGACAAATCGTATTGGTTGTTTTGTTTTTAAAAAAATCATTCCATAAATTGAGTGTTAAACGCCGTGTGTTTAGAGACCATGACGGTTTCGTACGTTTAAATTGCGAAAAATAAACCGTCATAAAACCGTCGGGTACGTTCAATAATAATAATAATAATAATAATAATAATAAAAAGAAATTATTCAAAATTCAAACACCGAATTAAAAAAAAATATATTGTGACCGTCCATTTGTTTTTGTTGCGATTTGTTTTTTTTTTTAAGTTATTAAGCGCAGTCTTTAATTCGTTAAAATTACAAACGTATAATATTTTTCTTTGAATATTATTTATAGTGTTTTACATAATTGGTAATACATAGACGTTTTAATCGGCAGTGTTTATATTAATTCCTTCGTATTCTCTTAATTTTGTAAGTTCATTGAAGACGGTAAACGTAGATAGATCTGCTGAAAAGTGATTTATGCGATTGTTTATAATTTTTTTTTTTTATACTCCCCATATACATATATATATATATATAATATATGCGACACCGTAATTTATTTATCGACCGATTTCCTCTCTCTTTCTCGTTCTCCGAATCAATCGCGCACGACGTATTCTTTTTTTATTATTATTATTATTATTATTGTTATTATGCTAATACTCTCGCATTTATATTGCCCCGATATAGTCGTATGTGCATAATAAATGTTAATCCGGTCGAATAATTATCGATTTTTTTTTTATCGTTTTCCCGAAAATTATTTATACGCGTACGCGTCGATAAACGCCCGGGGAAAAAAACATTGTGTTGACGATGAATTCAAAAATTAACGTTAAATATGACAATTTTTTCGTTTTAAAAAGGAAAACGTTTTAAATTGTAATATTTAATAATTATGACCGCAATAATTATTATATATATGTAATAATTATATATTATTATTATATATATATATATATATATATATATATATATATATATAATATATTTTTCCAATAAAAGTGTTTTTACTATCTAAGAGAGATAAATGTTATGCGAATCGCAAATATATTCGTTGTACGGGTGTACTTTTTTCCAAATAGTTTGTCCAGGTTAGATTCAAAAACGACGCTATGGCGTATTTAACGAACGTTACGAAGTGAGTTGGAAATTTCTTCAGAAGTATGTTAAAATAACATAACACGGTTATGATTGAAGAGTGGAATTATTTTTTACAATATACATTTTTTTTTAGTCTATGGTCTGGGCCCTGTGGCAACGTTTTCCAAATTCCATTTATGTACATCAGAGAATTCAGAAATTAAAATTCCATTTCGCATTTTTTTTCTACCTTTTTTGATTTATAGGCATTTATTTATTACTTATTTTTTTTTTTTACAACGCTTCTGTGCTCTAAAGGCATTTCTATACACGCATATTATCCGTTAAATAAGTCTAAATTAAACATGTATTTAAGGTGTGCATCGCGCATAAACGAGTAATTGTAAAGAATCCAAAAGTGTTTTGTCATTAAAAACGTCGGTAAAACGTGAAAAACTAATTCCGATGAAAAAGTTGTCCGCGTCTTCTCGGCGTGTCAAAAAAAAAAAAAAAAAAGAGTAAAAGACCTATTTTTCACAAACGAAATCAAAAGCTGATTACACATTCATGCATACATGTGGTTTTCGGGCAACGATAAACGATAAACGACTCTTATATGGAATGCGGCCATACGGCACAACACCTGCGCGCGAACGACGACAGAACAGACTATACTAATGTGTGTAATATTGTTTAATATCGTATTATACACTTGTAACACCGTTCGGTACAATGCACGCATTAATTCCATACAAACGTATTGACGATATAATCGAAAAAGACGAAAAAAACCGAATCATTGCAGTAGACATGTGAAAATCAGCCTCCGCTGAATTCAAGCGAATCTAAATGATAAACGCAAATATTAGAGTCCGTTTAAAACCACAGCGGTTTTTATAGTAATGAAGTCGGTTTTGTATTTTGCCTGTTGGTCTGTGTATAAACTTTCAGTAGAAGGTACGATAACGTCAAAACTGCGAGCACAAAAACTATAGGAAACTATTAGTTTTGTTTGATGAAGTACTTGTGCGATTGACGTTAGACCGTTGGACATTGGTCCGCTAAAATATTTCAAGCCACTTGTTCGTGGTAATTTTAAAAAAAAAACTCCCCTCTGCAACAGATTCGTTTGAGTTCATAAAATCGACATATCGCGCGTGTGAATTGATTTTCTCCGTTTTAAACGCCTTGGGGCGGAGAAGCGTTTGCGTGGAAATAAGAAATATTGAACTTAAAAAAAAAAGAAGTTCATCCGAATATATATATATATATATATTATATTGACGCGTTGACTCTCTTTCTGTAAACTTCGCGCCGGCTATACAATATTTATAACAGATTACTTTATGAAAACGAAAACTTAGAACGAAAAAACATCGAGGACTTATTTATGTGTACGCAGTATCCGCCGGTGTATAAACTCACATTAAGGAAATTAAAAACGGGGGTGGGGGAAAAGAAGTTATTTTCTTAATTTGTTTCGAACATCGTGCCGTCATTTCGCGTTGAATGATTAACAGTTTTCGCAAAATTCGGAATGGTTAGCTTGTCTGCTGTTGCTGCATAAAAAACTATATAAAACCGTATATAGTTTTGTTTCCTTGGAACGTGAAAATGTCTCGAGGCCGAAAGTCGTTTCAAAATTAACGTCATCAATATTATAAGACCATTTTCACATTATTCCGGAGATTATTGTTAATGTAATATTATATTATTCTTCGAAAAAAAAAAAAAAAAATATATATATAAAATCTTTTTCCATCTCCAAAAGAGGTCACCGCGATTTTCAAGCGATTTCGCCGGATAGCGTTTCGAAAAATTTGAAAATCGAATAAATCTCGCATTTTATCCAATGGGGAAACGAATATTTTCTTTAAAAATACCCACTCTTCATGGCAATAGCCTGTACGAAATCGTATACGTATTCACGCGTCAGTGTTGTAAAAAATAGATTTACTTTTCAAAAGTATATTTTCTTAAAAAAAAAAAAACATATTTAAAGTACTAGGCCGATAGTGTTAAAATATTGAAAAATCATATGTATTTCGAATTCCAAAATATAAGTTACCGACGAGTATTAAGAAATTTGTCTTTTCTTCACCGGTCCACGTAATAAAACACTGCATACGATGCGTATAAAAATATTATACCGTTTAAAACATTTCAGACGTCTTTGTTCGTTGTTTTTTTTTTATTACCAAGTGAAACCCATATACAAATATATATACCGAGTTGAGTAAAAAATGAATTTTTTTTTTTATATTATGCTAATCCATATCGAATTGAAACGATTCGATTAGAATTATATGGAAAATGCGATTGTATTTTATACGTATAAAACGCATCGGGGTTTTGATTATTTTCAGTTGTATAAATACGTATATATTATTTGTCCGTCGAAAATTATCGTAAATAAAATAATTGTTATTAGGTCTTCCTTTTCGGCACTGTAACGATAATAATAATATTATAAAATAACGAGTTAATATCGTAAAAAAAAAAAAAGAATATTTAAACAAAAATTACGTAATTGACGTAAATTTGTTGCAAAAATAAACTCGAAATCAATTAGTAATATATATATATATATATACTTTGCAATCATAAAAGAAGAAAATTAATGTGTCTTCTGATTTTTGGAGAATAACCACTTAAATATTTATTATTAGCATTACGATATTTTTTAATTCGTAACGACGTTCGAAACAACTGAAAATGTCTTAATGGAAAAACTCTCACGCCTCGTACAATGATTTGATTTGGATAAAATAGTTTTTGTGGACTCTACAATTTTCATTTATAAACGTAATAGAATTTGAATGCGAGCTATTATAAATACGACTATTTCCAAAACTGATCAATCGAATTTTTTCAGATTTTCGGAAAATCGTTTCATTACTATTAATACAGACGTAGTAGGATATTTTTCGTACTTTATTTTACTTTGAGCTATTATAGGATATGAGTTTTACTTTCTCGAAAACGTAACTTATGTGCTTTAACGGTTCCGCATGTAATCGACTTTGGAACCAAAAGATTGTATTGATTTACGTTAGATTGTCGTGTAAATGAGTTTGCAAGTATATCAAATAATAATCGGGATGCAATTAAAATCGAATTTCGATTCGATTACGAAAAATACCGTGTGTGTGTGTGCAGTTAGATTATCAATTTAGATTTTGTCATACGACGAGCACCGTAAAGTATATTTCGTAGCAGTCAGTAATAACTTTTGGAACTAAGAAGTGTCATGTGTGTGTGTGTACAAAACTCTTCGTCACGTAAAACGCAACAGTCGACAATCACTTTTGCAAATAATATACAACTTTTCAGCAATTAAAAAAAAACAAAGTGACTTCTTTGATATTTTATTTTATGGAATAAATATATACAAATTCGTTTTTTTTTCTTTTTCACTCGATTAATTTTGGAAATCAGCTATACTCAAATTAGTGTCTCGCCGCGTGTTAGACTGAATTATCGTTGGAAAATCGCGATTCGTGAAAAACGAGTTGTGTATAATATGAAAATGAAAATCTAGTAAATTATTATTGAATGTAAAAAAAAAAGATTTTTGCGCCGCGTATCATCGTCATGCGGCAACCAAATAAACACGCCCGTTCGTTATGTACAGCTACCGGAAACACGGCGCCGAAGATGCGCGAGCACGAAACATTATTATTATTATTATTATTATTATTTTTATTATTATCGGTTAATAGCTGACGCGTTCCAATACGAACGGAAAATAAACAATTCGACGTTACTTACGAATTTTTCCAATAAATTTTGCCGTGCGATTTATTGAAGGACTTATAGAATTTCGCGTTTAATAAAGAAAACCGTATATAATTTATATTAAACAATATTACAATTTTGTCTCGACAAATGCGTGTTATGACAAATCGAAATTTGGAAAATTTGACTTTTGTTGTCGAGTATCTCGGTTGGTGGTCGGTATTCCTGTGTTAGAACAAGAAGAAATAATTTAAACTTATCCGTTTTTTGACGTGGAAAAAAAAATTACATTGTGTTTACAACGGATAAACGTTTTTGAATCGTTTCCAGTGGTACACGACATCGGAGTTCGAAGCCGTTTCGAATACGTTGAATTTAATTAGACACGATAAATGTGGTAAATTTTCCGTTGAAAAACATAAAAAACCGGTCGAGAAAACGAATGTTACGTATATATATATTTGAAATTCAATTTCTTCTTTTCTTACCTCTCCGTCGACCGTCGAGGTATATACACACTCGTAGGCGGCACGTCAAAAACACTCTCCGTACTAGACACAATACACACAAGTGCTTGGAATCAAAAAAAATATATATATCTTAGTTTTTCTTAGTATACGTCACGCAAATATAATATTATTCGCGGTATACGAATTCGAGAAACAGTCGAGTTTAATTGAGTTAGAAAAAACAAAACGACCGTTTGAGTTATATTATACGTATAACACACAATTTCGTTCCGAGAACAATTATGTTCCGACGGATAGTTTTTCTTTTCTTAAATTATAGAAAAAAAATCAAATTTTTTAATTAAATCAAAATCGTTTCCGACAATTCAGTATCGTATTTGTAAATAATAATTTGTTTTTTTTTTGGGGGGGGGGAGGCGGTGGTTGTAATACAAAACAATCGCAATTCTGAAATAAGAAAGCGGAAAAAAAAACCGATTTGAAATCATTTTTTCATACTCCTTTTACAGGTGAAAAAAGTTAATCACAGTAGTTCAGAAACAGGACACTTCGATTCGAAACGTATTTTCAGTCAAAATTAAAAACTTATTGAATTCTCTCGCTCTCGCGCGAACAATGAATTACACAATATAACTCGCGGTCAAAAACTATCCGAAAATGCCCTATCCAATGCCTCCATAAAATGACGATTCTCTTAATATTCGACAGAAATTCAACGGTCGAGTTAAGTCAGGTGTACGAACCTGTAGCGTTTATTTTCGTACAACGTAGTTAATAAATTTTTAAAATCGAATCGATAAAGAAAAAAAGAATTAACGCGGCGTCATTAAATAAAAAAATAAAAATTACACGTCAATTTCCGATAACAACTTTTCCAGTACACCGCCAGGGGCTGGAACGGAACGCAGAGATTTCGCACGTCGATTTACGTAGAAATCGTAAGAATTTTTCGTGATATTAAGTTCGATTGTTTTTGGTCGAGTGCTGTAACGAGTCAAGTGGTTCGTTTCAATTTGGATTTCGTACGCGCGGAGGAGGATTCAAAATGTCGTGAGCTCCTTCAGTGAACGAACTGCTTTGATGTCTCTTTTTTTTTTTTGCGTTTCGGTAAACCATTCCTCGTGACCAGCGCAGAAAATTTCCCCCCAAAAACAGAAAAGAACCGAAAGAGCGAATTCGTTTTATGGAAATTTATTTCACGGTAATGAAACTTCCTTTTGTCTCATCGATAACGACGTGCGTTTTGTTCTCGCATTTCAAATAACCGCAAAACGCTACATTTCGTTTGGTAATCTTCTCGTTTTCCTCCCGGGCTGCAATACTCTACCGAACGAACTCGGTTATTACGCAATATATTAAAAAAATTACGTCAAAATAATAAATAAATAATAATATTATAATACTGCGTCTATTAATACGTATTTATTATAATGCAGTGTAATAAATATCGTTAATGGTCGAGTCCGTCAAATAAATAAAAAAAAACCTACAATAATAATTATATAATACGTATAATAATATATATATACGTTAGTAAAGTCGTCGATATTTATATATATTATTAATAAATATTCAATAAAAAATATTCATCGATAGTGTCAATAATAATAATAATAATAATAATAAATCTGTTAGTTTTCCGTTTTTAATTTATATATATATATATATATATATATAAAATACCCGTAATAATATTTTGTTACGATATCGCGTTAATGCGTGCGAGGTACGATGTGACGCGCGTATATTATATACGTATTATAATGTCCGCGCGACGAATATATAATTATTAAATAAAATATTTATATTTTATAGATTATAATAATAATTATTTATTGAAAAATAATAATAATAAATTGTCGTTAACGGTTGTACGTACAGTTTGTAAACTAATACTATATAATATAAGAGTAGAGATCATATTACACGCTCGTATATGTTATATTGTTAATGGAGTGTTGTAACGATTGTAAAATATCACGAATCGCGCGTATATATATATATATATATATATATATATAATTATATATATAATTATACCGTTTATTTTAGGATGTATAACGATAAAATAAAAAAAAGCTATCGCGCTGTGTGGAAAAACAAAAACGGGGGAGAAAAAAAAACGTCGTTTGCGTATATTCAATCGCGTGTGTGTCTCTCTATTCGTATGTACAACTAAAACCGTGTATTATTACAATAGTAATAATAATAATAATAAAATAAAATGTACATTATATATATATATATATATATATATATGTATTAAAGTCTAAGCTATTACAAAATAGTGACTACGAGGGGAGGAAACTCGGGACGATCTTATCGTTTATACATATATATTTGTATGCGAGTAATACGATATGAATCTACAAAAAAGCAAATTCCGTACATTAATTACAAAAAACAAAAGCACTAGAAACGTTTAAAAATCGTTTACGTAATTTTGTAATTCGTTGTTTTAAACACGCGCGTTTGCAATTCTGGGGAAAAAAAATACTTGTGTCGTTTCGCGAACAAAACAAATAACATCGAGAAATATTATGTTTTCATTACAATTACAATCCAAATATCGTATTTCAAAACACATTTATTCGTAAACTCGGATACGCGAGTTATCATCGAAGTTTATTGAATCGTAATGCGATTCAATCAGTGGACGTACTTTTAACATCTTCTTTATTGTTTTTTTTTTCGTGCATGGGTTTGAAACGAAACATATACATTTCGAAACGATATTCATATCGCAACGTTTCGAATTGAAATTATTTATTAATTTTTTTTGTTGTTTTTTCGCATTAAATAAACAAGACCTATGCGTGTAATACGACTCGGTTATTTTAGAAAACGGGAAATTATAATTGAAAATACTAAACGTACGTATTCTTTTAATCCGGCGAGAAATTTTTTCCAGTTTTATATACGCGTATTTGTGTTTTTTTTTTACACACACATATATATGTAAATATTATACAAATAATATATTTATCATATATACGAGTATGATTTAGAATAGAATATTTTTATTATTATTATTATTATTATTATTATTATTATTACTAATACTATTATTATTATTATTATTATTATTATTATTATTATTATTATTATTATTATTAATTAATTAATCCACTTGAACGTAACATTTTTTTTTTTTAAAATCCATACCGATTGTACATGTACATTATTAGAGGAAAACGTCTATTCCGAATTTCAAGTTCGTAGGTTGTGTAGTTTTTTAGATATAGCGAGTGAGTGGTGTATATATATATAAAGAACATTGCTCGTTTCTAGAATTTTGTTTTCGGCGTTTATGTATAATCGGTTTTTTTTTTTTTTTTTAAATCGGTTTCGTTTTTCACAGTATTTACGCGTGTATTAGTTTGAAAAACTCTATAATATGTAAACGCGTACGCACTATAGACATAATATTATGAATAATATCCGACATACGGTCGTCGGGAATTCGTGAAAGAGACTAGAGAGAGAGAAAACCACGAAAAATTCGGAGTATTACAAACGAGGTGGCGGCAACAAACGACGCGCCGCCGCCGCCGTTATATTACGCGCATTATTATTTTCTCCCGTGTAGAAAAAGGTAACACTGCCGCCGTTTTGTTCACTTTTTCGGACACACACACACACACACGTTTCGTATAAGACAAAACCGTATTTCTCGCGATTCTTTTGTCTAAGCACACTTCGGCGGGTTCTTTTCTGCTGATTCTCTGCACACACACACACACTCTTCGATCGATGGTCAGGTGATGATTTATGTGGTTAGATTTTTCTTTTGAAAAAAAAAAAAAATATTCTATTTTTTTTATATATAAATGCCAATTCGGGCGAGTCCTTTCGCTTCTTTTTGACCGAGGCCGACACACACGCGCGTTATGTGTTATTATGTTCTCGCTCTGCTTGCCCGCGGTAACGCCCCATTCCCCCGCCGACTGTTCTTCGACGGTCGTGTATAAAACGTATTAAATATTATTATTATTACATGACATACGCCAGTTGCTTTTTTTTTTTCTCGTTTCGTTTTATTTTCCAATCCCCCCGTCGTGGACGACGAATGTTCGCGCGGTTTCCAACGAATTCCGACGATTTTGTTGTGGAAAAACTCTCCTCGCGCCCAAAACAACGTTATAGCGAACGAACGCGATAACGACGACCAAAAAATACGGGTTTTTAAACGAAAAAAAAACAATTTTTTTCTTATACATATAATTATCATTATAATTTAAAATTCAGCGAATGCTAATACCGCGGAAATACGTTCTTTTTTTTAATTTGGACACAATTCTTACGCATCGAACGGCGCGTGGAAAACGTTTTAAACGCGAAACGGCACGACGGTACGTTTTTGAACCGCGGCGTCGAAACACGAATCCGTGCCGTTGAAACATATGCCGCGTATTTATACGACGGTCTTTTCGAAACTACACCGTTAGACGACAATAATAATCGGCAATACTTCACTTATATAGTGCCGTCGTATCGATAATGATTTTATTGATCGGCACGGACTCAGATTACGTTTAACTCGGAAATGGCGGGCTTTACTCCCCGCGCGTCTCAAAACGTTCGCGCATTATAATAACGACGTGTGCTAAACGTTTTCTTAAACCCCGGAAAACGAATCCCGCGAAGTGTTTCGCCCGACGATCGCCGTTTATAACTCGTGTATGAACGTACCGGGGACGAGACAATTTTACACGACGGCACCGGTGTAATGACGAAAGGATGAGAGAAGAAAAAAAAACTCGATATAATATGATACGTGTACGTGATTCTCGACAAATACACGATACGACCCCGCCGGTGCTGTATGTACAATATTATTATTATATTAGTATACGAGAGCATTCCGCCGTATGTTTCACCCCGTTATTACGTCCAAAATGGAATTTCTCGTCCGCCCGTCCGAACAGATCGCCGAGAACAACGACACTACTAAACGCACGACGGCGAGTGTCCTACGACGACCGCGTCTCCTTTCTCCGTGCTCCGCGTTTCTACGTGACCGAAAACTCGTCGCCGTACGTTATTTTCCGAATATTGTAAATCGATTGCAAACGGATTTCACAGGTTAAACACCAGGGACACAATTACTATTATTGTTTTATCGTGTTGTATAGCAGTGACCCGTTGGGCTAAAAAAAAAAAACTCTTTAAACCCTCTCTTATACGCGTCGTTAAAAACTAACGGGAAATTCGTTTTAGTGAAACGCGTAAAATCTTTTTATTTCCGCAATGATTTCATAATCGTTTTCATCGAAAATCATCGACGATTCCCCCCCCCCTACACCGGTATAGTCTTACGCGATTCGAAAGTTTTAACTCGCCATAATAAGCGCGTACTCGATTCCCCTCGGTCCACCACGCGCAGTGATTTCGTCACCGGTTTATCGGACATTTGCCAGCCGAACGTGGCGATTCGTTCGAAAACGCCTATTGTTTTTACACAGTGTAAAAACGTGAGAAAAGACGATTTCTGAAACAAACCGTATTATTAACACGAAGAATCCGTTATAATATTTCATCTGTAAATAACGCGACGAATTCTTTTGTCGGTATTGGTAGAAAAAGAAAAAAGAAAAAGAAAAGTAATCGGCCGCTGTGATATATCTCGTACGGCTATAATTGCGCAGTGAATTTTATGCCGTAAAATTCGTTTTAAAATATTGTTTTATAACGTTTTACTTCGCCGAAATGTGCAAAAAAAAAAAAAAGAGAAGAAAAAACCGCGTTTTAACCCGCTCTCGGAACGTCGTTAAAAAAAAAAAAAAATCGCCGTGAGCAATTCTCCGCCGTACACCAAACATTTACACCGGATTTTTTGCCGACGAATTTATAACCTGTGCCGTTTTTCGACTCCTCGTTCGTGCGGTGTACACACACGCGCTGCGCTCAATTATTATTTTTATATTATTTCTTTCTTCTTTTTGTGAACGAAAAAAAAAAGGGGTACGTTCGCAAACAACAAACACTGAACCCTATCGGACGACAAGTGCTGCTGATGCTGCAATCTCCGCAATCGTTCGCGGCATGTGGATTTTTCAAACCCTTTTCTCCCGACCGACAATCCCTTTATTCACAAATACCCCGTACGCGCGTATCATAACGTCGTATTGTATACCTATATACGAATCGCGTTATTTATACATTTCGCCTCTTCACCCTCTTCTCCCGTCCTCGCACCGGCTATTGTTATTAAGGCGTTTGCCACGTTTCTTCCAATTTATTCCTATAAACGAGTTTTGTTTCGTGTAAAATATCGAATAAAAAAAAAAAAAAATCCAAAAATTTTTAAGCGCAATTTCACTCGTTCTACGTGTGGATATAACGGTTTTGTTCTCATTTGGCTTTTCCAATATTTTTCAAATGAACATTGATCCGAATTCCGTGTAATAATAAATTGCAAACAAGTCTGAAGTGCACATTTTTATTATTATTATTATTATTATTATTATTATTATTGTATACTATAGTTAAATGTAATTCACGTTAATGTACAGTGAATAAGTTACGATAATATAGCCGGCCGGTAGTATAATCTAATAATATTAGAAATAAAATACATTTTTTTTTTTTATTAGAATTTAGATATTATTGAAAAAAAAGGAAAGGAAAATTAAAGTATAAACTGTAAAGTACGAAAAAAAATTAATAACAACGAATTAAAAATGTTTATAACAAAACGTTGTTTGTTAAATAACGCAATTTTTAATTTTTTTTTATTTTAAGTATAATAAATTTTTCCAGTTTTTTTCTTATTAAATAATCCGTTTCCTAATTATCATTATTATCGTTATTATCATTATTATTATTATCGTTATTATCATTATTATTATTATTATTATTATTATTATTATTATTATTAATATTATTATCGTTATTATAATAATAATTATTCTTATTATTATTATTATTATTATTATTATTATCATCGTTATTATTATTGTTATTATTATTATTATCATCGTTATTATTATTATTATTATTATTATTATTATACAAATAAATATATAATAAGAAAACTCAGCTGACAGAAATATGTCCCCCGGATTGTTGACTTTTCGGGAATTCGCCGCCACTAACCGGCCGATTGACCGACAGAACGATGTCCGTGTGTTTATGTTGTGTGATATGCACGCGGTTTTTGGAAGGCGGTCTGACGACATATTGTCGTCGTTGTGTGTATTGTCAAAACATCGCCGTCCGTACACAGGTACGCGCTATTTGAAATGGATACGCTCGTCGTGTTTGACCGCGCGCTCGCGTTTGCTTTTGTGTCGTCTGACAAATGCGTGTCCGCGACGATTCGGCGGCCCACACTATTTACCGTCCGAAACCGCGTACGAGAGTTCTGTTTGTATTTTTATAAGACAGATATGTTTTTTCTTTTTTGTCCGACTTCGTTTTGGAATACGAAAATATTCGAATTGACGTTTACGTCAAAACGACAAGTCCGGGGTGGGGGTGGGGCAGGAGAAGTGATCGTATTATAAAGGAAATTGTCATTGTGGCGGTAAAACGTTTTGCCGCGAATTGATCGCCTGATCGGATATCGAATATACGCGTTTATTAAAACGTGTTACATTTTAAAATTTTATCGAATAAGCATGTAATGGTACACGGGGACTGTTATGCCCGTTTGTCCCTGATTGGATCCAATTTGTTTGTGGGTCACCATCAAGGCAACAAAAAAAAAGTTCCGTTTTTCAATCTCTGTACGTTACGATATTCGGTCGCGTTGACATGTACACGCGTTAAGAAAAAAAAACCTATATTACAAGCACAAAAAAAAAAAAAAATGAAATTTCGAATGAATTACTAAAATGATGCCCAAAAATCGAAATAATATCAATTGTACAGCTGCAGTGTAGCGTACAATATATATATTATATAACACACTATAAATAAATGCGAAATATGTTTTTTCTCAATATCAAAACTAAATATTTTTTATACTAAAAAAAAAAAAAAGTATTACTCTTAACGATTTTAAGCCCGATTGTAGCCCAAGTCCCAATAACGACGTAAAATTATGTTCTCTGACATGCTCGTTCGTCGTTCAGCTCCTTCATCCCGTCTGCGCGTATCGACGAGAAAGACCTTTGAGGTGCAGGCATCATCGGCCAGAACTCTTCGCTTATGATCGCGGTCGTCCGGGAGTTGACTTTCTTCTGGACCGCACGCAATGAGAGTGTCGTCGCCTTATACTACATTCGAGTCGAAAACCGCGTGCGGCGCGGGCAGGAGAAAACACGGGGATTTTTGCAAATCCCTACAGGAATTGTTGTAGAGTTTTTCATGAGTTCGAAATCGATCGAGTGCAATGAAACGGATTCCTTACGGCCAAATCGCGTGAAAACCGAAAAACGCCACGCGCGTGTTTATCGAACGTTCTTTTTTTTTCCATTCCGTTGAAACGCGCGCGCGCGTCCGTACGTTTTTGTGTCGCCTTGTACACATTTTCTTACGCATAAATATCTTTATGACTTATTACAACAATAATAATAATAACAGCAGCTGAAAAAAAAAACGGCGTGTCATACGTTTTTTTTTTCTATTATTATTATTATTATTATTCTTTTTCTAAGTGATTGCGCGTGCGGTTGGTCCCGCGACACGGCGGCACGCTCTTTCTGTACCACCGCGTGATTTTCGCAATATTCGATTAACCGTCATGCTCCGGGGCAAATCTCGAAAGATACGCGTATAACATAATAGTTTTGAAGAACAACCGTCACATACTCTGGCAGTAATGTACGAATATATGACAAAAGAAAAAGAAAATAAAAAACGTTTAAAGTGTGTAGAAAAAATAACATCACTGATTGTACGCGCGCGTTTATTAACGACGAATAATTTTTGACTGTAGCCGGCGTTTTTTATTGTTCCGCCGCCATACCGCACTTGGGCCGGCGGTTTTCTCTTCTTTCTTCCCCCCTTCGTCAAAAACGTTTAAAACACAATAACAATCAATTATTATCGAACGGAATCGTAATAAGTCGACGATTTTTTTAAACAATATAAACGTCAAAAGCCTTCTTTCTTTTTTGTCACGCGATGCGTATTCCGGGGCAGGAGGACGCGAGTGCTCGGGCACGAAATTCAAAGTGTGACGTAAATCGTGGAACTGAAAAAAACTCAGTCGCTGTTGTCGGCCAATCATTTTAATAGTACAATGGAATACGTAATTTTTTCACCAGTCAATAAGTATTACAAAATCACAAAAAATAAATAAATATAGGTTTTTGACGATTTTGTTCGATAATACACTATGTTATGTAGGGAAAAACCTAAACGCAATGGCCGGACATTAATAATTACAATTACAGTCGGTAAAGCGAAGTTGAAAAAATAAACGAACGATTTTTGTTTAATTTTTCATAAATCTTTACCGTTTAAAAAAAAAAAAAAAGTCTTATTAAATGATAATCGTAAACTGCAACTTGTATATGAACTGAAAAAAAATTATAAAAACGTTTATGACCGTTCGTAAACAATTTTTTTTTCGTTATACTATAAAAAAAAAAATCGCTTTTTTTTTGTAATAACAAAAATAAATAATTTACTTCTTTTTTTCACTCGCGCGACCGGCGAGTTGAGTTATTGTTTTACACACAATTTGAAATACTCGATTCGCGGTTTTAGTTTAGCGCGCGAATTAATTTTTATTTTCCCCCATAAGTCAATGCGCGTCTTCATCTCGAAATGTGTGTGTGTGTGCGTGCGTTACAAGAAACGTTGACGATTCCTGGGAAACGATGACGATTCCTAATACGGTAAGGAAACGACGCCGTTGCCCTGTAATAAGTATAGTACTTGTCATCGTTTCCGTAACTCGTATTAGACGATTACGGATTTCCTGCGTTTTATCGTCAGGAAATGAGTTATCGTTTCCTTATACGCCGTACATTAGAATAGGAATATTGTCATCGTTTCCGTTATAAAATCGGTCGCATAAAATCTCTTCTTTTATAGCTTAATACGGCGTCTCTCTTCAAGGGCTTTTGCGGCCGTTACAAAATCCACCCTACGCGATTCTCTTTTTCAATTTTTTCTTATTTTTTTAATGCCCAATCGTTCCAATTAAAACGTTTCTCGACACTTCTTCTTGTTGGACCGGTCTCTTGCAGGTCCATCTTGGCGTTTCGTTTTCAAGTAATCGTCGCTTTTGGATTTTTTCCTGCGTTGATTGTCAAAATTTTTTAACGACGTCGTTGCGTGTTTTTCATACTTTTTTTTATGGCGTCAACATTTAATAATTACTGTGCTACGGCAATATTATGTCTCTATTCCCATAACAAACTTTTTCTCTTTTTTTTTCTCTTCTTTACTCAACGTCTTCTTCTTCGGACGTTTGTCAGTAGCCCATATACATATATATATATATATATATATATATATATATATATATATATGGTGGTCGGTCTCTCGAGAGCGCCGTGTGCTGTGTAAAATTGTATTTTCTGGAATAACTTTGATTTAAACGATACCGACGGGACGCGTTTTTTTTTCTCTCCCGTTTTCCGTGTCCTCTTTTCACTTTTACGCACTATTGGTTTCGATTTCCACTCTGGTTTAAATCGTATTTCACTTATTTCTCATTCATTGGGTTATTGCAAGTTTATAGGGACAGTACGCGTGTTTACAAGTTTAGAATAGTCAGCGGCCGTAATATAGACTTTTCAAAATCGACAATAAATTACTGGAGGAGATTTACAGACACGGAAAAGATTGTAGGAGAGTGGTTATCGCGGAGAAAACGCAAACGACGAAAAAAAAAAAATTGTAACAACGCGACAGCTCGAGAACCAGGACAGTCCCCGCACGCGTAGCAGACCCGGAAAGCAACAGTGGACGACGCGACTCGCATCGTTTTTCGTTTTTAATCCGATCGCTTTTGTACCGTTTTCTATCCGTTGTACGAACAAGCGGCATCTCCATACGCGTAACGGCCCTGTACGTTAGCAACACGTAGGCTAATGAATTATGTATATGGAAAAAAAAAATCCTTTGGGCTACCGTGTTCGAGCGGTTGTCGTTATGCGCGTTCGTTATTGTGACATTTCTCCGAATCCGCCGTTTATTATTATTATTTTTTTTCCACGACGACGACGATAATCGTAAAATATATTTCTATACGAGTGAAACGAAAGGGAAGAAGAGAGAAAAAAAAAAGCGATCGGGATGGACGGCGGTAGCGGATGGTGCAACGAGGGGAGAGATGTGACACAAATATTTCTATAAAAACGCGCGTACGCGCTGCACGTAAAAACGGCGTATAAAACCCGGTAGCCGTCGGCCCCGTGGCTGCAACGTGGCACGACGACGACGACACGGACACCGGCCGCCGCCGAATGAGCGCGCGCGTTACAATAAAAATAATAATAATAATAATAATGTACGACGGACGACGCGGCGGCCATTGTCCAACGGCGGCGGCGGTTCACGCAACCCTTATAATATATATAACATACGGCCCGCCCGCGGTACGGCCACTGGATGCTGTGCACAGTGTTCTCTACAACATTCTACACAATATTTCATACGTATATATATATATATATATATATATACCGATAATGAGTACACTGCGCGTTTTCGTTATTTTATATAATATATAATATACGGTTATTATTTCTGTTTCTCTACGACGACGGCGATGGCGAGTGGCCCGAGAAAGGGACGAGTCTGTATGTATATATATATATATACAGGGTGCTCGAAAGTACAATAAAAATAAGTCGTTTTGCAAAAACGTGCCTCAACCGATTACCAAAAGGAACGATTTTCCCGAAGACTCACACGAGTCTTTCGTGTAAATCGCGAAAGCGGTTTTCTAAATACAAAGGAAAAAATACGTTTTTATTTTTCCGCACACGAAATTCGGGTAAAAAATAACGAAACCAACACGAACCGTTTTCTCGGTGTCAATAGACAAATTCTAATTACATACTTTCCAAATGCGTCCTCCGTTTTTAATTTATATCGTCTAATTATTTTTATTTTTTTTTTTTTTTTTTTGTTAATAGCTATAAAACACGTAACGAAATTATTCGTTTCGAGTTTATCATATTTGTATTTACAATCTCAGAGAACGCCGCCGTTAATAAAATAATATATTTTATACTTCGAAACACTGACTGTATTACACATCTGTTGTACACTCGGATTTGAACCCCGACGTATATATATATATATATCTATATACGAACGATTTTACAGAAAACAAATTGCGAAAATTCGAAAGAAAATTTTTTACTCCAATTCTCCTCCTCACATTGGTTTCCGACGATTATTTTCGCGTGGTTATTTTCGTTCAAATATTTTCGAGTCACGCCCTGTACGCATACACTGTTCGTATTTGGGGGGGAAGGAAAAGAAATGACCGGAGTGAGAGAGAGAGAGAGTGCGTTAAAGCAGCGTGAAGTCTCCGCGGTCTGCGTGCGTATCCGTGAAAATCACACAGCGGCTGCCGTGTTACACGTATTATACGGTTTGTTCTCGTTGCCGTATGACGATTTTCGTAGCGGTGAGAGTGAGACACAAGTGTGTGTGTGTGGAGAAATTTGTCCCGAGAGAGAGAGAGAGAGAGAGGAACCGTTCAGAAATCATTTCGGAATCGAAAATAAAAACGTTATTGACTCAACTCAATAACAAAATAGTTCAAAACAAATTAGTACTGAGTAAAAAAAAAAAAAAAAAATCGCGTTGAAGTACTGGGGCTGAGTTTAAAGTGATAAATAAACTTGCAGCGAGCATAGCGAACAATTTTACACGGAATAGGTGACTACGATTTACTATCGATTCGTTTTTGCACCTCCTGAATTCTAACGAAATTACGCCCTACGGTTTATCACCTCAGTGATTTCTTTTTTTCCATCATACACTACGAGCATTTATTTGTACACGATGAGCACGTTTTACGCACGAAATTCAAACCGGGTTTCGGTCAACACTCCTGTACTCGTTTCACGTGGTGTTATAATTGCGTTGAAACTCCCCATCCCCCCTCCCCTAACTATAACTATTCAATCCAATTTAGTCGCGCCGATGTATCTTTCGTCCCAGAAGTATTTCGAAAGCGAAATACCAAAAAAAAAAAAAAAAAAAAAAAAACGAGCAATACATTTTTAACAGATTTTTTTTTCTCTTCCGCAAGACTTTTGTAGAGAACGCTATGACGACGGTTGGGGGAGGGTGGTGGAAAACGGTGTCTCGATAATACGTTTCTGGAGACTGCGGCTCGCGAAATCGGACGGCGCACGCGGTAGAGAGACGTCGACGAACACGGTGTTAACCGCGGCGTTTTGTGCGCAAAAAAAGGAAGGGGGAAAAAATGGGAGTAGAGTAAAGTAAAACGAGAAAATAAATAAAACGCGTGTTATATTTTATATTCAAGGTTCGTGTTACGTATGAAGACGCGAATTTCGTGTACATTATAACGTGTATATAATACGTTACAATGTCTCGGTCGTCGGCGTACAGTGAAAAAGAACGACGACGACGACGGCGACGACGACGACGACCCTTTTGGGTCCGGCCTGGTCCACCTTTTGTTCGGCGCCGGGTTGGATGCGAGGAGTGAGTGAGAGAGAAGGGATCGCTCGGTCCCCGCGCCGCCAGCAGCACTGGTGGTGTTTCGCACAATAGGACCCGAAAATCCAACACAATTATCTGCGAGACGCATCTCTAAGACGTTTTCCTACGGTGTTTTTCTACACGTTATACACAAAACGCTTTTTATTCGTACGAACCGAAGGGGAGTAAAAATTGTAACTATACACACGCGCGTAATATTATAATACAAACGCACGCGCGATGGCGCAGCGGTCATCTCGTCGACCGGTCCGCCGTCACGACGGTTAAGTATGCGTTCGCAGCGTTAAAAAAAAATAAATATATTTATATTTATATATACGAGTATATAAGTAAAAAAAAATTATATTTCACTCGTCGTTCTCCCCCGTCCTTCTTTAACGACGATTGTTGTACGTTCGTGCGAGCGAAAATGTTCTCCCAAATGAATAGAGGAATATCTTCTTATTAGTTATTGTTTTTTTTAGAGATTCCGACGGGAAAACATATAATTCGAGACGTTTATTTATTTAAATCTCTGCGTACGATTTTTCCATTACAACGACGAGTGCTCCGATCGATCCGATTTTACATTCAAAGTGGACGTCCTATGACGTTTTTTTTTTCTTTTTGTGCGAATATACGCGGACAATTTTTTAATAATTTCTCGTATTTTTTAGATTCCGATGGGATGCCATTTTTTTTAAATTGTTTTTCGGGTAGAAAATTTTGCCGGTATTTTAAAAAAAAAAAGCGCCATTTCGATTTTCTCAAATGTTTTTTAAACGCGACATACAAAAAAAAATATTTATTGTATTTCACCGTCATTTTCATAAATAACGGTCCAGGAGTCTTGAAATTCACAACGAATATGCACATTTGTATTATATATATGTACGTAAAAAAATTTTTTTAATTTTTTTAAATGTTTTCCAATGTCGGGATATTTATAGCAATTATTAAATGTTCAGTTATTTGTGTCATACAAATTTCGGTTTTAAAAGCTGAAAATTTTATACGTCATAAGTTCTACAACTATATTAAAAAAAAAAAAACGTTTTTACAATCTGACGAATATTTACCGAATTATAATAATAATAAGCATTTATAAATTGAAGACGCGGAATTGGATAAATGCCCGTTATTCTAATCGAAGTTGGACCAGAACCGCTATTATTGTCAAATTCGCTATTGTAAATTGTAATAAAAATTACATGAACCGCGCGAAAATCTATTCCCGCCTATTCGATTAATAATTTAATTATGCGTAAACGGAATATCGGAAAAAAAAATAAAAAATCTTTTTAACGTATTTAACTTCGTATATATAAGTTAATGAGGATAAAAAAAATATTCGGTTGATATAAAAAAAAATAAAAATTCACATTTGTTTCGAGTTTAAAGGAGTGGTAATATAATAGTTTTAGTCTAAAATATTCCTCGAATGAGATTTAATAATAATAATAATAATAATAATAATAATAATAATAATAATAATAATAATAATAATAATAATAATACGCGAAAATAAAATTCAATTAAAATGTTGACAGCACGCTGGTTTATTATATTTAAATAAAAAAAAAAATTAATCGCTACAACTGGTTATGATTCATTTTAAAAAAATCTAAAAATTACGAAATACGTTTGATTTTTGAAAAGAGATTGATGTAAGAATATACGCGTAGAATTTTCTTTTTTCTTATACGAAAATAATCGTTCGTTTCGATTATTATAGGTTTTACGCGATTTGCAAATTCAACAAGTCCCGCGCGTATCGTTTAATCGTTAAAAACGTATTAAATAACGATGAATTTACATACAATACCGTGTAACTATATAGTTCCGCTTGTAACGACACTACGTAATATATTTATTTTGATCGTCGTCGTTTTTCTCTTTTTCTTCGCCTATAGATCTCGATGAAAATCACTCGCAGTCGCGGCGCCGTCAAACATTTCGCGGATTGCTGTGCTTGAAACATACATAAAAAAAAAAATGTATTACCACAGTCATATGTCTCACGTAAGTATATAAATTTATATCTTATTATAATTTGTTGTGAAATTTTCCTATACCGAATGCTGAAAATGATAATAACAAAATTGAAAAATAATTTGCCATATTTTATGATACCGCGCGTATTCGTCAAATCGTCGAGTTTTCTTAATATAATTGTTTTCTTTTTGATTTACTTGTAATCATTTTTTTTTCTTTACAGTTAATATACGCGCGTAATTGCGATACGCAAGTGTACGGTAATGAAATTGAATGAATCTTGAAAAATCCTTACACAATATACTGTTGTGCGATGAAAATTATGAAACGGAAAAACGCGGACTCTATACCGGTAATTTCCTCGTTTCTCTCGTAAACCTATGGCCGAATAATGTCAGCACGACATTATAAGGGTCTTTGAAACGGGGAGGCAAATTTTAGTATAAGTAAAAAAAAACCCCCGATCGCGAACTCATACTTTTCACTTATATTTATTTTAAAACGTTTTGGTATTTTATTGTCGTGTTGTCGTAAAACAGTCGAATTTTTCAAATTGGTCCAAATCGACCAAAAACCGACTAGGGCTAGAAGCTAAATAATAAAACACCCGGTTCGCAAGGACTCTGCGGTTTGTGGGAGGACTCGTGTTCCAACAATCCTTTGCTAGCGTCCATTATTATCGAAAAAAAAAATGAATAAATATAGGAGGGCAACAAATTCTCATCCTGCCCACTACTAAATGACGCCACTGTTGTAGTGTAACGATTAACGATTTCTCTTTTTATCCACCAACTCAATAGGATAAAACCGACGGATCGTTTTATATATTCGTCGACTGACAAACATACAGAAAATTGTAGATTATAGGGGCGACGACTGCTAGTATAACAGGGTCGGTCATCATAAAATTACTTTATTGATTGACTGATTCATATGACTTGTAATTTATATAAGGGCTGATTGCGTTATGAACGGGACGGAGAAAAAAACATCCCGGTTTTCGAAATTAATTTCCGTATATTGGAGAATAAAAGTATAGCTACCGTTTATATAAAATATCTTGTGTGTGTGTGTAAAAACATACTCTTTTTATACGGTATTTCAAAAACGTACTATCGCGTTCGATTGCGTTTAATACGAACAATTATTAAAAATTCGCTTGAAACGGGATAACTCGAGGCCGTCGAGATCTTATAAAAACGTCTCCTAAAAAAAATATTTCTTTTTTTTTTCTCTCGCATAATTAATCGGAACAATTAGCGCTAATTCGAAAGTTTATTAACGGAAAAAAGAATAAATAATTAAAATGTCTTTGTTCGAAGCTTTTAAGATAAAATATTATTAATATTTAATATATATATATATGACTATAGGATACAATGCCAAAGTATTCTATATAATAAAAACGAATCTTTTCTCTCTCTCTCTCTCTCTCTCGCAAAATATTGGTTACGAGCCAAACTGTGAATGGGTGTTCCGGAGATAACTTTTAATCGGTTCTTACGGCGAATATATTTTCGTTATATATATATAGAGTATATATTTTATGAACACTGTGCTGGAAACGTCCGAGATTTTTACTATTTTTATTTTTTTCCTCCTTCCTCCTCCTTCCCGGCTAATTTCCGCGCGATTGTTGTCGTTCCGGAAAAAGCGATTGAATTGCGTACAAAAGACTATACGCGATTCGAAAAATTTAATTAAAATATTTAATACCATCTGGAATCGTCGAAACCGTAGTAGCACTTTATTAATAATTATGTTAAAGATTTATTTTAAAAAAAAAAAAAAATTATTATTATACAGTTTTTTTTTCATTTCGTTATTTTATACATATATATTTTTAATTAAATCGCTTTATTTTTATTAATAAAAATCGAAGTTTTAGTGTTTTGTGTTGGGGGTAAAAAAATTAGAAGCTCAACAAAGTATAGCTTCATATATATACAAAAAATAATACGTTTAACAAAAAACAAAAAAAAAAAAACGAATCTCACGGTAATATTTAATACGATTTTATAAATAATTTTAACGTTTTAATTTCTATATTAATTATGCTCCGGAGAATAAAACCTGATGATATAATATTATATAAATTTACCGTTTGAAAAAAAAAATAAGTATTTCTTTAAAAAAAAAAACGCGAGCCTCTCTTGTATTTTTTTTTTTAAATATTTTTCTAATATTATTATTATTACTATACGATGTACAGTAGTGTTGTAGTCACATGTTGCCCTCTACGACGATTGATGATTAAAAATTAAATCGATGTGTATTCGCGTGATTGTCGTTATTTATGCGTTTCAAATGTGTGACTCGCGAGTAAACGAAATATCGTGTCGAAATTAAATTCAATTGCTAAATTGGCCATTCGCGATTTTGCGCTCTTCGCTACACAGTCCGCTTGAAATATCGTTTACAAATAATGGAGAGCGTAGGTGTCTCCCGGTTTGCGTTTCGTCCCGACACGACGACCGCAGCAGATTTTTATAAATCGAAAAAAAAAACCCCGTCTAAAACGTCGTGCGAATATTTAACACCGAGACCGGGGTGTGTGAAGAGTCAGGTGAAAAGTGTATATTTTGTAAACGAAGTGCGAATGAACCGAATAAGTGAAACAACGTTTTCGACGGTCCATTATTATTCGTAATAAATAAGTTTTATTTGGGCAAAGTTTAGAAACTTCCGTATTGCGATATTGATTATCACGTGATTATATATGAACGGTGTTAAAGTAGCAAACGACGTGCGACGAAATTTGAATTTGAAAATAATATAAATTTGACGGTGAAAATAAGTGAGCAATATTAATAGTGATCGGTACCACTGAAGCCACTCGGAGCCGCAAAATTCGTTCGTCTTTTTGTTCTCTCAATAAGAGCAGGGAGAACTGTCTCTCTCTCTCCCCGGTCCCCGAATCGGGAGAAACGCACCTACAGACAAATTCCGTGACCGCGCTCGCGGGATCCTCCAAACTCGCGGCTGACCGTTAACCGCGGTCTCCTGCTCGTCCGTTTCCGCGACGCGTACGGATGGCGCCCGGGGGCTTTGCCCGTGCCGCATTGTGACCGCCGATTTTGTCATCCCTTTTCTTTTGATCCAGATCGATCGATCGATCCTTTCCGCTACACGGCATTTCCGTTCCTCGGCGCACAACAACAACAACAACACAAATAATATCGCGTATTATATGCGTATATTATATTATTGTATGCGTATAAATGCGCGCGCCGGATAACAACGCGGGCCAGCGAGACGTCGTACCTACCGGAATAACAATAATAATATATTATGTACACTCGTGTACTGTACCGTACACACACACACACACTGTCGCACTGCACGTGCGTGGCCTGCACGGACGTGCAGCTATGTCGCAGGTATAATTGCAACTTAATGGATTACAAACATCGATTCCGAGATACGCGCGGCGAGAGTTGTCCGCCGCGCCTTCATATTATACTATTATTATTATTATATTGTGTGCTTGTCCGTTTTTAACTCCTCTCCGTTCCGATCCCTTCCAGAGTCTCATTGTCCGCGACTCATAACACACAATCGAGTTATCCCCTCCCCCCATCCTCTCCTCCGCGCACGATAACTCGATCCTCCCAGCATCTACCTTCCTGTATATGTATATATATATACACGCATTACTCCTTCGTCCAATCGCTCGTCCCGCGGTATAAACTAAACGCGTGTTCCGCGCCGCGAGCCGACCGACGATTGTGCGAGAACGACGGCGGCGGCGGCGGATGGAAAAACGGCCTACACGGGTGCCGCCGAAGTCTTTTTATGAAATACATTTTGTAAGACGTTTTATTCGCGGAGAAAAGATGCTGCTGCTGCTGCGGAGGAGGAGGAGGAGAGATGATGACCTCTGTGACACAACAACGTTTAGCCCTTTTGTCCCACATAAATATAAATACGTGAGCGCGCGCGCGCGAGTAATAATATGCGCGCACCCGAAACATCTGCGATGCGCCCGCGTGCAGCATCCGTTCGTCGGCCGCCGCGGGACAATTGCCGTAACGACGGCGGCGGCGGCAGTTTTTTTTTCTTCTGCACCGCGCGCGTATGCGTAGCCTCGCATTGTTACGACGACCGTCTCTCGGAACAATACCGCGCCGCCGTGTATAAATCAATCGGCGGGGGCGCGCGCCACTGCGCGTCCAGTGGCGCACGATTCGACGCCCCCAGTCACCAGTCGAATTTTCCTATGGAGAATTTCGCTTTTTTTTTTTCACTAAGGTCCGCGTGAAATTGAAAAAAAAAACGACGATAAAAGTCGACGTAAAAAGTTTTCGAATCCGTCCGTGATTTCGAATCATATCGTTTTGGGTTTTTTAGAAGACAGAAAAACTCGTGTTTTTATTTTTGTCAAATCTACATCTACGTTATTTTCTCCGTCGTTAACACCACGTTTCGTAACGAAATTATTATACCTGCACGCATATAAACATTTTTTTTTGAGACTCTTAAAAAGCAAAATTAAGCTTTTTTTCCGCTTTCACTTTGAATCGTTCGTCTCGCGCGGTTTACACGTATTATTCCAAACGATTCTTTTTCTTTTCGCAAATACAACGTATTTTTACATATATTAAAAACGAAACGTAAGAAGAACTACGATATAACGCGGTAATAATATAAAAAAAAAAAATATGTATATAAATGTTTTTTTTTCCTATTTCAAATATCCAAAACGTTACTGTTGTAGAATTCGACGTGGTCATTCCGGTTAATACCGACACAGACAAGGCCCGCAGTTATAAATATATATATAAAAAAAAAAAAACCGATCCGATTGGTCGCCCCCATACGAAATATAAAATGTTAATATTCATTAATTACGCGTAATAACATGCAGGGTGGCCGTCTGTGCACGTAGTTGTTTATATTCCGGACTAAACATAATATTCAAATATACTTAATATGAATCCAAATAACTGTTTGAATATTCGAAAACATAATTAACGCGAGCGTCGACACTCGAATGTGAACAAAACAAACTAAATAAAATAATTTTCAATGCCGCCGCGATCGGCCTATTTCTCCACATGAAAACGAGACAGCAAACGCGTTTTGCAGTTTTCCGAAAGCACAAAATCGATTTATCCGATTAAATCCGCGCTATAATAATACGTACGTAGCTACGATAAAGTAGCCAAGAGCGAAGGACATAATATTTGTGAAAAATCCACCTCATTTTTTTTTTAATACATTTTAAAACGTTTTTTTTTTCTTCACAGATCTCGTTCCGTTGACAAGTACATCCTCCGGCGAAACATTTATAACAATTTATACACTATAATACTTTGTGTACCAAAAAAAAAACAAGTATATCATTATTATTAATTCCAGAGAAAATCGAATTTAAATTAAAATTAATAAACGAATTTGTTTGTTTTTTTTAAATAAAAATTTGTCGAAAGCAATTTATTATTTAGGACTGCGGGTATAAGAGTTGAAAAATTGTGTGTGTGTGTGTGTGTGTTTCTTAACCGAGAGATATTAACAAAAAAAAAAAAATCGTTCTGGAATCAGCTAACTCGTCCCTTGTCGACTCGAGCAGACACTATATTCCTGAGCAGAAATCGCGCGAATTATGACGTTTGTATAACGTTTATCGTGCGTGCGCGATGAGTAGTAAACGAATACGCGCGTTTTATTACGCGTTGTGCCGACCGTTCGAATCCATTTTTATAATATAAAAAAAAACATACGCGAAACGATTGAACAACGCAGAAAACGTCGAGTAATTCAATTTTATTAGTATCGCGCGCGCGAGCGTATATCGACCTCACTTGTCTTCTCCGGGGGCGATAAAAATAATATAGTGACCACTCACCTATACCCACTCATAAGTATGAGATGAGATGACATCTCTCTATCGAAATCGTTTTGTAATAATAATCGCATATATATATATATGTCGTATACTGCACGGTAATAATTCCGGTACGCGGTCCACGATATTATTATGAGTTCTCAACAATAACGTAATACAAAAGAAAAAAAAAATTAAATATTAATCGCCACTATATTATATACTTGACGGCTATTGAAAAATAAAATAAAAAACGCGTATGAAAAAAAGCGTTTAATTAACCTGAAAATCTATTAACTCGTGTACCCCGCCGTTTTTTTTTTTTTAAGTGTCTGACTGAAAAATTTTTTAATTCCTTTTCTTTTCGGATTTCTCGGCAGTTACTCGGTTTGTTCGATAATTCCTCTCTAAAAATCTCTAAAATATAACTTATGTTTTTTTACGCAAACACCGCTTGTTTTTTATACCTTAGAATAACGTAAAATTCTAAAGTCTAAATAAGTATCCCGCGACTTGTTATCAAGAGAAGAAAAAACTAGGTATGACTGTAAAAGATCCGCACAGCGCTCCGTCCAGGGGCGTATACAACGGGGGGGGGAGTAATACTTGTGTATGTATCTACATATATCTACTGACAACTAAAATTAATCTTAACTAAAACTAAATTGTAATAAAACATTTTTTTTATTTAAAACTTATTATTTTCATATAATCTTTCGACAATTCTAAGTTGGCAACAGATTCGACGAGCCGTTTTTCTACTGTACGCATTCCCCCGAGGGGATGAAGTAAATACGCCCCCGGCTCCGTCCGGTAGAATTTTCGGGGTACAGGCATTGAGAATAAACGCACGGATTATTATTGTAAAAACGAATGCACGTCTCTCGTGCCGCTGAAACGAAAAAAGAGAAAAAAACGTTTTTGGAGCATTCCGGTCGGTTCACATTTCTGGAGAAAACGAAGCGCGAGCGGGGCCGAGGGGAGGTATTTATTTATTTTTTTTTTTTTTTGTTCTCAACACAACTCTTCGTCGGGAAATTTTCCCCGATCTCGATAGAAACGAAAATGTCACGCACAAGTATTTTTCGGTAGCGATCAGTAGCGAAGCAGCCAGCAGCCGCCGGCGTTAACGAGACTCTCGCGGCCGCGGCGTGTCTGTACCACGTGCGTCGCGCCACGGTTTCGTCGTCGGGGGGAGTGTGCGGCGGTATGTGACGCGCGCGCGTGTACGTTTAAAGGAGAGAAAAAAAAACGAAAACACGACCGAGCCATCTGCTGCGAGACAACCGACAACAACGGCGGCGGTTTTTTTTATTGTTATTATTATTATTTCGTTTTTTTGGCGCGTGCTGTTCCGCCGTCGTGTTCGCCGCCGCTGCCGAAATTTTCGTACACGAGCTCCGTTAATACACCGGCTCGCATTGTTTTCGGAAAAAGAGAAAGAACGGAAAAAATGAGAAACGTACACACACGCCAACACCTGCCACCCGCGCTTTTGTGCAAATCGCGTGTATTTGGGTCACCGATTACAACGGCGCCCGAAACGGGCGCGGATTTTTTTTTTTTTTTTCCCCGAAAAATGTAATTTTTCACTGTTCCTTACGGTGTATACGCGCGCGCGCGCGCGTTTTTTTTTTTTTTTTAATGTACCTCACAAGAACAACGCGTGCGCGCGGTGTAATTTTTAATTGGTGTCAGGGACCACCTGTTCGCGCGGCGGGTGCGCCGGGACTCGCGGAAAATTAAGCGCCTCTTTTCCCTCTCCACCCCCCCTCCCATGCTCTCCCGTCGCCGTTTTGTCGACGTACCGGTACACTTCCAAAAAAAAAAAAAAAAACGGCATATAAAACGCCATATAAATTGAAAATGGAAAAAAATAAATAAATAACACTGGACTGCTGCTGCTGCTGCTGCTGCTGCTGCTGCTGCTGCTGCTGTCTTTGCGTCGGAAGGGGCACGATAAATAATTACGGGTTTTCGAGGCAACGCACGCCGCCCGTCAGATGGCCCCGTGTCCGTCAGACGGTGGTGTCGAAACGGCGGTGTACAATAAAAACGCGCGTACGCCAAACGCCGGTTCCGGCTCCGCGGAACGCGATTTCGCATGAAGAGATCGTCGACGAGTTCTCAAGAATCGGTAAAAAAAAAAAAACAAACAAACATTTGTAAGACTTTTAGGTCTTACGCGTCGATTTTTTTTTTTTTTTTGTAATCGGTAAAAAAGCTCTTTTTTTTTTTGTCCGAATTCGCCGCGGTCGCTAACGGCCACCGCGCGTAGACGACGCCGACGTTACACTGAGCTCGAGCTACTCTTTTGTAGCGAAAAATCGAAAAGTTTTCTCTACGACGATTTTTGGGCACACGGACGATTTGACATTGGAATATTGGTGTTTCTATATTTAAAAAAAAAACCGCCGACTTCGTTTTTTTTTTTTTGCTATAACTTCCGTCCTACTACCGACGAACACCGCGGAATCGATAGGATCTCGATGTCGTTAAAATGTACCTTACCCTATATGACTTCTCTAAAAATCCCTTCCCGAGGAATCGACACGCGCACGCGATTTCCCATACGTGTCGAGAACGGATTGTAGCTTCGTTACACGGAAAAAATGTTTACAGACTGCAAACACGCACAACACCAGTTGTAACAAAATTAATTAATTGCCGAGAAAAACGCAGCGTTTCGCGTACTTTTCGCGCAGGCCGTTATATGTACACGCGTGATTAATGTTTTACACAATTCGTTTATACACATCAGAAGAGAAATAATTATTATCGATGAATTATTCGTCCTCCCGACATTGCAAACGCCGGTCTATATACTCGTATATATATATATATATATACGAACAAGCCGACGCAAGAAAACACGATAATCGATTATCGCTTATAGCTATATATTATTATATTAATGACGATAATTCGAGGCAGATGCTGCGGCGCTCAGATAGCCATCTCTAGAAACGTTCGTCGCCGATCTCTCCGTTATACGTATTTAATACGAGATTACGATGAACGCCGCCACGACGACGAAACACGGCACGTGTTACACGAAATGAGTATATAAATTATTATTATTATTATTATTATCATTATTATATTCGCGACGCCGCCTGTAAGACTCGCAAACCGAAGACAGTGAGAGAGAGGGGAAAAAAACACACATAACTGCGAGTTAAACGGATTGAAATCGAATAGTTTTTCTCTTATTGCCATCGAAAAACAGTGAAATAAATTCTTCCTATACCATCGATAGACCATTATAATGATTCCGAATTCATTATATTGATGGACTCTCTCGCTTTTAAATATGATTTTTTTTTTTTTACCAAAAATTTAGTATTAACAATTTTTTTTTTTTTTTTTTAATTTAAAATCCGTTCAAATACTTTTGACGGGATTTGTGTAAAAAAAATTTCGAACGTGGGAGGAAAGTACGAGATTTCTTCACGTATACCTCAAATCCATTATCGCAACGCTACGTCGATCGATACGCTGGATGTAAGAAACGTCTATTTTACTATGCTCTGTGTGTGCATGACAATAAGAGAAAACAACCGTTTCCAATTCCTTTAATGTCAGAACACATCGAGCGCGCGCGCACGTATGTAATTCAGTTACAAGTGTATTCTTATTATTATAATAAAATAATCTTATTATTAAGTTTTCCGTAAAACTATATTAATGCGAGAAACAAACAATGCTGTAAATTAATACTCGTTTTTATTTTATATATATATATGTGTGTATATATAAAACAAATGAATATTATGAAATCAAGAAGAAAAAAATTACAGTTTAAATTTATTACGGCGCGTTTACGACTGAAAGTCGTTTTGTATAAAAGCGAAAAAGAAAATACCGCAATATAAATGTTAATAATAGATATTGAAAAAATAAAAGTATATATCGACATCGAGGATGCGGTTTGAAAAGAACTTATTATTTATAGCGTTTTAACCGAAAGTTTATAGTTTTCCAAATTTTCGATCACTTGCGTTCGTCTTCATTTTTCGTCGAATGAGTTTCTTATACAATAAGTCAAACACGTCGTTGCCTATGGTACAAACAGAAAAGGCTGCGTGATATGGTACGTTTGTATTGCGGATATCACCACGATAACTATATTGCCATCGATTATTCCAGAATCCGATTTTTAGTAGTAATTTTTAGTCGAATACCAGCACGAACGTCGTGTGAAAAAAAACGGAAGTCTTACGCTTCGCAAAAAGTGTGTTTGGTAGCTATTACATATTCGTATTACTACAAGATAATAATAATAATAATAAACTTGTATGAAAATTGGCCATGATTCCTGTAACGATAAGACTAAAAAAAATCGTATATCACATATACTTTTGAAGACATCTTTTATTATCACTCTTTTTCCAAACGACACTACTCGTCGTTAACCTATTGATTTATTTTTTTCTCAATACACGTCGCCTATTATTATTCCTAAAAAGACATTTCCCCGTATTATTTTTTTAGATTATTATATTTGTATCCGGTTTGTATTCTCGAGTATAGACAACTTCGAGTCTTTTGTTTGTTGATACATCGATAACGTAATAAACATCTCTTGATCCGTTAAAAAAAATTTTTTTTCCGAATCGCCAATATATATCCGAATACCGTATTAACGTAATATATATAATATTTACATTCATCTATAAATGTAGAACATCGCGTGTTAACGGCGTTTTCTTTTTATCATTTTAATCGACCGGATATCGATATATAAAAAAGCAATTAGTTAATTGCAAATATACATATATATATATATATTCTACAATTTTAATTCTCGCTTCTAATACACATTCATCGCATTCGCGATACAATTTTGACTCATAAAAAAAAAAAATATATATATATAATATATTATAATATCACCTTCGAATGTCCTATAACGCGTGTCGGCTTGTTGAGAGACTGTATGTTTTCAATATAATTAAGACGTAAATATTTATATTTTCTTCTTTTTTTCTTTTTTTTTTTATGTAAAAAGGTTATTTATAATATATTACTAGAACATTATAGTAAAAAAAAAAAAAAAAAGAATAAGAAAACCAACTGATATACTCGTTATAATTGGTTAGTAATACTCATAATAATATTATCATTCGTGTAATATTATGATGTTGTAAACTGCACCGTAATATTATAATATGTATATCTAATCGCGATTGATATGAATATTAGAACGCCGGCATTTTAAAATTTTACAATCGTATAAACTGTAACGCATTGTTTGGTTGAGAGTACAAAAGTAAAATGTGTATAAACCGAAAATAAATTATTATTTATAGCCTAACGCATTTATATTTCGAATTCAGTTCAGTGCTTATATTTTACATATGCAATAAATAAGGTCGTACAGTAAACGAAATGTATATGAAACGCGGTTTTTTTCGATTATTGTTAAAATCACAAAAATTTGACGAAGTAAATAATAATTATAATAAAAAGAGTTCTTAATACTCGAAAATAAAATCGGTTATGGAAATTAAATTTTTTCATTGGCATCGCCTATACTCATTCTTATGTCCCCCATCACGTTTACCGTCCAGTTAGGTACACGTTTATTGAGACGACCAATCGTCGTCTCGTTTAAAAAACGCGGAAAAAAAAGACGGAACGCAAAACCGCCCGCGCGATTCATATTCTCGATTTATCGAGAGCCAATAGGTGTTTAATAAAACTATCATTAATAAGTACTTTTAATGGGAAAAGAGTTTCTAATAATAATAATAATATGTGTCGAATACACACGCTGTTATAACTGCGCGAAAGTATTATATAATACGTCATACGGCTGGAGGCGACTAATCCCGATTGCAACGAGTCACTCTATCCGAAGAAAACGCGCAGCCGAAAAATACAAACGTACAAATGGAATTTCTTCTCTATACTCTAAAGAGGGTCTGGCGCAGCGACGCGCCGTGTTTTGTGCGTATAATAACGCATAAATGCGAATGGAAAAGAAAGAAAGACACACACCTTTTGCTATCGAAAAAAAAGAAAAAGAAACCCCTTTCGCACCTGCGACGAGAAGACGCGCGCGGCTCACATTATATTTATGTGTTGTTTGCCATTATTTATACGTCGAATGTAACGTGTCTCGGAACACCGTAAAATACGAATTATTATTATCGGTATTGAATCAAAAAACGATCCTTTTATAATAAAATATATTTACGAAAAAAAAAAAAAAGTCCGATAGATAAAAGACTAAAAACGATACGCCGCGAAAGAAATAGAAATAAACAATAATGACTATAAATCTGTTCTCGTGAATAATATATACGTACGTATGTGAGTGAATATTATACAAACAAGTCAAAGAGCGTCGTAGAAATAAATGTATGTGTGCATAAGACTTGTTGCTCTATGACATTTGTTTATTTACTATAATTGTTTTATATTAAACAAACGTAATACGATCGTATTAAATTATTGAGTAATATGTAATATTTTGTTTTTCATATTATTCTCAAGCTTAATTGTATATATATATATATACGTTTTATGTGTATTATAAACGGCTTTCACTTGTACGAGAAACTTACACAATTTCCACCTTCTCTCGCCCCAAAAAAAAAAAACCTTATAAACCGACAATTCACTGACACGTAAAAACGAGTTTATAAGTATTAGCAATCAGCATTTAACCTCAGCATTTTACTTGTGAATGAAAACAAAAAAACGCGAAAAAATCATTTCAAATCGAAGTTTTTCGTTAAGAAAAAACAAAATATTTACAACAAAATTTGATCGATCTCCTCTCTCTCTCTGTTTTACCAGTGTCAGTGTCGTGGTGTGCGTCAAGTGTTGAATAACGCGACGTTGTATAATATAACTGTGAATCGATCAAATACGTTATAAAATTATTCGTTTTAATTATTTCGTCGTAAAATGTTTGGAAAAGTTTATTTTGAAGTGAATTCGCATTAATTAGCATTAAACCGTCCCGAATGCTTATGGGGGAAGTATGATTTCCAATGTATTCGTTTTAATAGATACTATTCGTACGAGATGGCATTTTAAACAAATCCTTTGGGATAAAACGACAATATATTATTACATGCACAAAAAAAAACAAACACCGTATTTGTATGTTTGCGAATCCAATCTCGTTTAAATCGATTAGCCGTTTTCAAAAAACGCTTACAAATAATTCGACAGAGTGTATAAATCGAAATATTTTTATTTAATCGCAAACCCGAATACGCATTTTTCGCATAATATTTATCGTATTTTTCACGGTTAGGAATCGGTAGGAAAAATCAAAGAACGTTTGATCGTGAATTATTCACTCGTTTCGTATATTTTTTCGCGCTTTTATTTTATTCTAGGGCGGCGTACATTATTTGTTTTCTTTTTTTTTTTTATCGAAACGAATATTCAAAATAAATTCTTAAATTGTTATTTTTCCCGGACACAATCATTACTGGTTATACGCACGCATTTTCGGCCGGCTCGTCGAAAACGCAAATGCCTTTGGAATTTATTAAAAAAAAAAAAACTTCCAAACGATTGAATACACCGAATGATTCTGGGCGTTCAAAGTGAAATGAGTCTCTGACGGTGGAACGGTTTGATAAACAGCTGAGAACATCGCGTAAAAAACAAAAAAGAAAAGAAAAAACAGAATTCTAGAGAGTAATTTTATTATTCTCGTGCGGAAAAAGGATATTCTACGCTAATACAATAAAATGGAAATATAGTTCGACGGAAATTTACAGAAATTATTACATAAAAGCACGTTTATTTAAAAAAAAAAAACCTGTCGTTTCGTCGAAAAGTGACGTTTTCTAAGCCCGTTCAGACGCATATGTTTATATATTCGGACCGGTGTCCGATTCAACGAATCGGATGACCAATCGACGAGTGGACTGGCAGCAGTAGCAGCTGTTGAGCGACAAAAAAAAAAAAAAAAAATAGAATAATAATTCGTTTGGAAAGTGGCCATATTTTTAACGATGCTCGTGTGTATTCGATTCACGACGTGCGTACGCAGTTACATGGAATATACGCAATAAGGCGGAGCTTCGAAATCAGTTGATCATAAACTATTATGATCCGTTGCAGCGGCCGATCGTCACATTACAGTTTAGATGGAATCGGGTACACGACGGATTCAGAACGGTAATGAGAAGAAGAGGCTATGAAAAAAAAAAAAAGACCGCACGATATGTTTTCTTCTCGGTATACGATTTTAAAACAATAAAAAAATCGTCGCCACATCTATAAAATGTATTAACATAAAGCAACAATGTTGCTGGTCAATCGACTCTGCTAGAGACACGCGAGTCGTATCAGAGCAGACACAAATCGTGATAAATATCAATTATTTCATCAACTCGTTCGCGCTATGGATTTTCTTTTTTCTTTCAAATACACGGACAACAACTTAAAAAAGAAATAAAAGAGAAAGAGAGAGAGAAAACAAATCCATTTATTCGTGTTATTATATTATTACAACGATTTATCCCGTACGGATTGTGTTTATTTTATTTTATATAATATTTTAACGAAATAGTTTCGGGGGGAAAAATGTCGTTTGTCACGTCCACAGTTCTTTTTTTTTTAAAAAACCTTAGCAACCGTAATATTACATTACATACGTATTATTATTATTATAAAATGTTATAATTTTTTTTATATATATATATTAAAGTACACGGCTGTTGCACGTACAATAATTATAGTTGGACTTCCGCTTCTCGATTTATTATATTTTTACCACAAAATGTTTAATCGAAATCCATTATCACTACTGCAGACACGAGATCAAAGTTTATTTATATAATTATTACTTTTAATTATAAACGTATACACACGCACACGTATAACCCACGAGCGTTTTTTTTTTATATTATAAGTAAAAATAACTCCAGTAAATAAATGCGTAAAAGCGGCGTATTAATGAAATCATTTTACAAAAATTCAAATCGTTTACAAACGTCGTTTTCAATCAGCTCGATTTGATTGTTATAATTTTGACGCGTACCTGGGAGCTATCATCGCGATATGGACATTATGATTTAATAAATTCGGAAATAATAAATATAAGTATGGCGCGGGGTAGTAAAGTGAATTCGATTTGGAATCGGCGCGCGCAAAAGTTTTTTCTTTTTTTTCTTCAAAAAAAAAATAGCTAACGACACGAAAACACGCGTTCTGCAAACGTAAGTAACGAAAAATACGATAATTTCTTTTTTTTTCTTCAAAATTGTGCGACAAAGAATTCGGTTTTTTTTTTTTAAAAATATTTTAATTAAGACACGTGTAATAACGGATCATTACAGTATAACGCGTGTAATATGCAGCGCATTGTTTTTTAACTAAAAAAAAAACATCGTATATTAACGTTTAAATTAATATTTATATATATATATATATATATATACGTTTATCATTATATAAATAATAATAATAATAATACACTTATGTATTTATATAACTCTAATTTCTGTTAAATTTATATATATATAAAAAAAAAAATCAGTTAACGAAGTAAACGATTATAAAACAAATAACATGTCGGCAGTTAGCAGTGCATCGGCGGTTACGTAAAACAATCTAATAAACAATATAATATAAAACGTTTTCGAACGTTAAATATTATTATTTTTTTACAAAACACGCCGTTATAATATTATGTAACATTCCTAATTCGATAATTATAATTTCCTATACGTGTGGAAAATAATAGATTATTTATACTAAAATCGAATTGATTTTGTTTGTTAAAAAAAAAAAAACAACCTAATAACTCGTATAAATACGGTTATAAATAAAATTAAAGAAAAAAAAAACTAATTTATTGACTGCGTGTAGAAACACGCCATTTTCGAGCGATTCGAATACTGGAAACCGGAATAATAATAATAATAATAATACAAACGCACCGCAGTAATAATATGTTTCCGAATACCCCGGGCCCAGTGTTGGTGAACGGAATGAGCCGCTCGGGACTAAAAGCTCGGTGCCTCAGAGTTGCGGTTTCACCACGTATTGCGGATCGTTGTAATTTTTAAATCGTCGTAAAATCACTTTGTTTTTAATTTTTTCACTTAAAATTTTAAAATTTCATTTCGTTCGTCGTACGCTGGAATTCAATACGAACGAATTTATTATATACTACAAAAAAAAAAAAATACGATGAAATTGCGGTAAAACAAAAACTAAGAATTCCTTCGATTCCCCTCTACGTCGTCAGTAAATCTACACTCAACTGCAGAACGCAACGGACGAATTCGTAGTAAAAAAAAAGGGTTTTTTTTTTTGAAGTTACCTTTCGAACCAGGGAAATATCGATGGCCCTCGTTTATACGAAAAAAAATATGGATTTTTAAATTTTGCGTTTAAGAAAAAAAAATATATCGAGTGAGAGAGTATTCAAGTTTCGTAAAACGAACCGACGAGTTTTTGAAAATATCAGATATTTTATCCTGCGGGACGGCGTCGGGTTCGGTCCCAATCGAACGCCTCACGCCTTATGCCCCATAGTAAAGCGTAACTTTCGCACCGTTTTGCCGTAGTTCGCGTAAACGGTCGGCTCCTCCGCGCCGCGTCCGCACAGAGGAGAAAAAGAGAAATACTTTCTCTGCGCGCGTCACGGACGACAAGCGTCCGCGTCCATTATACTCGTATTATTATTATTATTATTATTATTATTATTATTATTATTATTAAATAGCGGTGCCAAATATTTACACTCGGCGGCCGTGTAATCCTACTACGAGCCTGCGGAAGAACGAGGAGAGAACGGAGGTATTGTGGCCGCTGAAGAATTTCACCCTTTTCGCGCGGCGATGGAACGCGCGAAAATAAATAACAATAATAATAAAAATAATAATAATAATAATAATAATAATCGGCGACGGCGGTTCGTGTGATATATTGAAAAAGAATAAAAGCGAGAGACGGAGAGAGAGAGAGAAAAAAGGGTTTTCGATGCCATTATATTTTTAGTCGCTACACGAGAATATAAATAAGACGGCTCTGCGGGTTAAATCGACCGGAATAATTTCGCGCCAAAGTCTGAACGCTCTCTCGCGCGCGCGCGAGCGAAATCCTTCACACGCACACGCGCGCACCCCCCGTCGCGCGTCAGCCCCCCAACAACGGGGAGTTTTTTTTGTCAATAGAGAGCTTAGGGTGTCATAATCTTTCACGCATGCCTTGACCGCTAATCGACACCACGTTCGGGAATAATATGTCCGCCGTGCCGGCAAAACGTACGACGACGCTGATGCGCGGCCGCGCGTATCCGATAGAAAAAAATTTTAAACGTTACAAATCGTTGCGACGTGTGTTACCGACGACGGCATAATTATATATTGGGAGAGGGAAGGGGGGACAAAGAAACGGGATTTTTTTTTTTTTTTTTTTGAGGTCTATTTAAAAAATGTCGGGGGGGGGAAATATTGAAAATTAAATAAATATATATATATACGGTATTTACTTTTGAATAATCGATGTTTAATCGATTGTTATCAAAAAAAAAAAAAACACGTTTTAATCGAATATTTCGTTTGGATTGAAAAAAAATCATTGCCGAAAAGTTTCACAAACGAGTAATATTTTATTCATATATATATATATATATATATAATGTTGGGCTATTAGTAATTAGGTGTATAAAAACGAAAAGATTTCGATGAGAAGATCCCGGGGACCACTCACTCGGATACGTCATTGGAGGAGGACGAACGATTTTTCGTCTCCCTAGAGTTCCTTTTTTTTTTTGTCTTCTCGTCTGTCCGTCAGCGAGACTATTACTGTTATTATTATTATTATTATTATTATTAATAATAATAATTCAATTCGATAACGTTTCACGCGTTTTCGTTAATCCGAACGGTGTTCTACTATATTGTAACAGATATGACAAATACATTAACGGATCGTCTTCAGGACAAGTTCGTTTACGGTTTCTCCTATCGCATATAACATAAAACTTTTTTTATTTTGACCTCTAACTATAGCTGAATTAGGCTGATACGCGTTATGTGTATCCGAGGGAAACGTTCGAATCGGAACACGGGGACTCGTCACACAGCGACGTGCGTTGGTATACGTATGCGACTGATACGAGTTTATTACACGATACGATTTCGTATGGAATTTGATTTCCCGAGAGTACAACGTTTCGACGTGATGTCGAAGTGCACTCATCTTGTCAGAATGGCGGGACTGTCTCGGTACAGTGTGGCCTTTAGATGTTTTTCCTGCTGTCGAGATCGCAATAGTCGCCAAAAGGTACTAGCGAGAGCCAGAGCTCACGACCGTTCTTCGTTCAACGTTCTGAAACGCGGGAACGCTCGAAATAAACTATGATATTAATACGTGAATCGTACGTTGAATATATTTCGTTAAAAAGGAATCGGTCGAAAGTCTCTTCTACCGGCCGACGACAAGAAATTGTGATTCCCCGACGTAACCGCCGCGGCGGCGTCGTTGTGCTTTTCGAATAGTTTTTTTTTTTTTTTTTTCTTTTTTTTTAAATATAAAGTTGAACGACGGATAAATCGAAAATACGAAACATTTTCGTCGTTCTCGTCGTTACGCGCGCACTGTTAATTCGTTACCGAATTTATCGTCTAACGATCGGCCACGTCGTGTGCCACTGTATTTATATTCCGTCATATTATATACGCTCGTTATATGTTACACGAACGAGGTTCGATTTTTGTTTTTGCAGCAGAATTTATATATATACGACGAGTATATGTGTGTGTGCTATATAACGCACACACACACACGCTGTGTTCTAATTATCCGAACGTCTTCGCCGACCCGCCATCATCTCGAGCGTTCGAGATGACCATTATACGTATACTATTATATAACCCGATAAATCGAGGAAATTTCTCCTTTTAACGACATTCCTTTTATATATATATATATATATAATGTGTGTGTGTGTTATGTGATCAGTGTTTCGAAACAATTTTCAAATAATAATTACGGACGGTGTGTGCAGTTATTATTGTTATTGCGTCATCGCGTGCTCATTTTCGGGTGGAAATATAAAAATAGACTTTATTTTCGAAACATACGTTTTTTTTTTACAGTAACGCTTGTTTCGACTTTTGTTTTTAGGTTCCGCGAACAAGCGTTTGTTTCCGTATGGAATAGGCGATTGTTGAAAAAATAACCGGTAACACCGCGTGTGTGACACTAGTGTGTACAGCATTCGTAGTGACACCTGGTGTAAGTTGTAGTGGAAAAAGAAAAAACTGTCAAACAGTTTCGACGTATTCGTGTTTTATTTTTTTTTATTTTCGATCGGGTCGATATTGTTTGCGGTATTGAAAATAACGCGAGGCGTATTAATATTAGAATAAAACGCACCCACTATGCAGATAGCGTCGCTTTCAACAAAAACCCGACATAAATAATTCCTATGTTCAAAGTATAACCGGCTGTAGGAACTCTCGAGATGTGGTCGAAAAATCACGAATTGGGCAGTACATATCCTATAGAAGAACAGTTAAATTTGTCGAGAGCGAGAGAGAGAGAGAGAGAGAGAGAAACGTTTTATCGCAATCTGTTTCGTTCGTACGCGATGCGCGCTTCATTTCAAATTGTACTAAAACAAATCGGTTTTAACGAAAAGAAAAATGAAAATATGTAAATAATTTTATACGATACACTATATATTAACAGGGTGAATAGGAGCTAAAATAGATGAAATAAAAAAAAAAAATCGGTAAACATGTATCAAAATATCGCGGAAATCGATTATTATAAATAAATAAAAAAAATATTTATATATATAAATTAATAAACTAAATAAAATTATTGCAAAAAAAAAAGTAATAATCAAAACGATTTCGTTCGCATAATATCAACGAAATATACGCGTATTTTGTCCCTTTTTTTTATTCTCGTACGTATTCATTAACACGTCGTTGTAATGAATAAACGCGTTTCGTTTATAACGCAAAAAAAAAAATATATATATATATATAAAAAATACAATTCATTTTGATTACGTCTTTTATAATAATGTAACTTTTATTAAAACGCCGTGTTAAAAAAATTGTTTTTCTTTACTATTAAATTTCGTTTATATATATATATAAATAAATAAATCACTGTGCACGTTTCTAAATATCATTCGAGAAAAAAAACCGTTTAGTTTTGTAAAAAAAATGTCAGCCGTTACCAACGCGAATAAAACAATTCGTAATAAATAATTCACGTAAAATCTTTATCGTTTCTTCACAGCTATAGACGAACGAACTACGAATACTTAATCGTTATTTTTCTCTTTTTTTTTCGTGTGTGTTTCGGCGTGAAATCATCCAAAGTCATTAGAACAATGCGGCCATACGATATTAACTCGTTTCGAGTCGTTGTCGAAAACAATATAATACGAGTTAAACGCGCAGAGCGGTTTTTTGAGACGTTTGTCGAAGAGAAAACGGCGCGCGGTATATTATTATAATTTGTTATAAATCGCCGTCGACATATTATTATTATTATTCATATTATCGACAAGGTTGAACGGAGAATCGGAATTTTCACAAAATGTCATATTTTCCGTATACGTTCTAACGTTACCCGTTTAACAGCCCCGTTTCATCTGATAACAGCTAAAATACGTCGTCTGATAAATGTATATATATATATATGTATGTATAAAACAAACATTTGTACTGTATTTTTCAAAGTCAATTTTTCAGTCATAAGAAAAAAAAAGTCGTATACTAATTTAATCATTATAATACATAAATTTCTAAACGCAACCAGTCTCGAGCCTTATATGGATTTAATACACATTGTAATACAAAAAAAAAAGAAAATGAAAGAAAAATGTTTTTCAAAAATATTAATTTCGGTAATTTTGCTTTGTTAAACGTGACGTATAACCGTATACGTCAAACTTTCCGGTATAGGACGCGAAATAAATAACAAATAAATTATTTACAATTATTATTTTTAAATATTCTGTTTTTAAATCAATATAATATAACGCCTAGAAGAAAGTATAAGCGGCCTAATACGACGGTACATTTTTTCATCGCCACGCCATCACTGGAAACTTTTATGATCAATACGCGTACCGCCTGAGTATGTGTAAAACTAATTTAGGAGAGTCAAATGGTTTTTTTTCTTTTTAAACGTGTCTCTTATTATTAACGTTCGTATATTGTATATAATATTCGTAGAAATAAAAAAGAAAAAACGAAATCTTAAATTTTCAGTAAACCTTAATATTTACAAATTACAATTCTCTTAGTTTATTTCTGATTATTTTCTACAAGAACGTACAGTATCAGAACGAAACGGAACCCGTTTTCACTAGTAAATCGCATTTCGTATTCGTTTTTTTTTTCCGAATACGACGGTCCAAGTAAACCTCGACTGTCGCGCAAACGAGTAGTACTAGTGACGACGAATTTGAACGTCGTAAATGCGGTTGGGTTCGAAAAGAGACGGGCTGTTGGGACGTCCGAAGCGAAACCAACGTTTTCTCTTTAAATGCGTCTTTCTTTGAACCGTTACTGCTGCTGTAACTGCTGAATCCGTACGTCCTTCACCTGCCCCACGTTTACGAATCTCCGATCGCGCGTACGTATTTCGTCAAATAGAATTGAAATTTGAAACGAGTAAAGTTTTTTCGAAATTCCGCAGCCCTGGACCCAGCTCGGTCCTGTCCTTATCGGCGTCTATAAAAATATAACAGCCGTTGAAAAAAAAAGAAAAAGAAAACGAACGTCGTCTGCGCCGCAGCAGTTACGTGCAGACGGGGAAAGAGAGAAAGAGAGAGAGAGAGAGCGGATTTTTCGGGGTGTCTAGACGAACGCGAAATCCCTGAAAACCGCGCGTATTCACTCCGCTGGCAATGCACGTCTGCAGGGACAACGTGGAAATAATAAAAAGGAGGAAACGAGTGCGACTCGCCGCCGCACAGGTCACGTAGGTCGGGTTGACAACACATGCGCGACGGCGGCGGATTACGTTTTAAACTGCACCACCAGTCGCGCGTTTCCTTCACACTCGCTCACGGTCTGAAAATCACCGCGTTTTTACGCCACTACTAAACGACAATTATTATAGAAATATTTCGTATTTAAAAACAGGTATACCGAGAGCCGAATTAAGGGGGCCTAAGAGGGCTAGAGCCCAGGGCCTCTTAACGAACAGGGGCCCCCCAAAAAAAAAATTTTGGGACCGTCATTTTTTTTTTTTTTTAATTATGGCACAATTTTTAAAAATTTCATAAATAACTGCAACATTAAAAAGAAAAACAGTTATTTACATCGAATATTTCTGTAAAATATTTATTAAAATAATAATAATAATAATTAATAATAAGTACAAATTTCAACGCGTTTTTAATTGATTTAAAGTCCTCTACCTCAATTTTTTTTTTTTGTAAAATTAGGGCCCCCGGATTAAGTCAGCTCGGGGCCACTTATATCATTAATCTGGCTCTGGGTGTACCGAGAAAAAAATACAGGAAATTTTCGAACGTTTTTACTAGTAAGGGAGAGGCGTTTTGCAACGTCACCGCGCACAAAATTTTCTACGCAAAAATAAATATATACAATAACGGAGCTGTTCTTTTTTTTTGTAAATATCTTTCTAATAAAGAATTCAAATTTAATTTTTTTTTTTTTAGAATAATATTCTAAAAGAATCGCGGCATTTTTTTTAAAATGCTCATAATATTTTTATTTTGAAATAATAAAGGTATTAAAAAATAAATAAATAAATAGCTACGCGTTATTTTATGTGAGCAAAAATATTTGGTTAATTTTTTTGTCTAAAGTGTGACGTTCAGAGTTCTTTCCCGTGCGCGAAGCAATTGTTTTACGATGAGAATCGTGGGAGTATAATGGTACTCTTAACATCGTTCGTTCGTAACAATGTTCGTCGGAAAAAAAAATTTACGTCTCAGGCTTGTCAACACTTTTTTTCAACACAATCGAAGTAGGTCGTATAAAACTTTTAGCCTATATGAAAAGGTATTAAAAAGCCTATATATTTAGGCAAATATAAAAAATAAATAAACTACTTAATTAGCCCAAATATTAGAAGAAATGTTGTAATGCCAATATATTCGGTGTAAATTTCACGACTGGTACCGTTATTTTATTTTATTTTTTTTCGTCGCGTTTACATAAAACATTTGAGAAAATAAGTGTTTTTCTTCCGATTTTTTTTTTTTTTTTTAGATTGTTATTGTAATATTACGCACATGTGAATTACATATTGAGGAAAACGTATCAAATAAAGTATACACGGACTAGAGACAGTTCCGTTACCGGAAAGTAACGCGTGACGAGATCGTCCGAACGTGTTCTTTCTATAATCGAATATTTTATACACAGAAAATAAAAATAATCGCTATACACTCGAAATATAAAAAAAAAATATAAATATAAATCATATTAAAGCTGCAAATTTATTAATAATGTTTTCACATTAAAATTTATTCGTCGAATCTCTCCCGACGTGTTTATAATGGTGACGAGAGTTTGATAACCTTTCTCGCGCCACATTATATGCCAGTCCGAAGCCGATTTTTTTTTTATATTATCTCTAGGCAATGCCTTTTGCACAAAGCGTTACAGCTAATCCCATAAGTGATTTGTATACATTTTGGTCCAATAACTCGTTTCATCGACTTTACAAAATGCATTAAATACGGTTCCGGGAACGTGTCTAACTGCCGTCTAGTTACGAGGTTAAACGCGGATGAACGTCGAAAACCGGCGGCCAAAAATTTCGATTACGAAATTGGATTGCGTGTAATGATCGATCAGAAAAATAATCGGCATTCAGTTGTAGTACAATAATAATAACAATAATAATAATAATAATAATAATAATAATAAAAATAATAATAATTATTATATTGTCGATTTCTATCCAACGTTTTTTTTTTTTTTTACCAAAATAAAACGTTTATATTTTTATTAATGAATTCAATCGCACGGAAGGATGGACACACACGTCTTGAAGTGCGTAGCGTGTCTTCGGTATACGAACAAGTGCGACAAAAATTCATTGTTCCGTTCAAAATTATATAATATTTTAGACGTAATAACAACACATAGGTCGGTATATACGTAATTATCTGCTGACTTTCGATTTCCCTTCAATCGCGTAAACAAACACCTACTACTACTAATGGCACCATCACCGCAACAGTGCGTATTATAATGGTATAGTACCATGCGCTGCTAATGATCGAAATTATAGCGTTAAACGACTAAAAGGAAAAAAAATTTAAAAAAAACGTATTATATTTCATAAATATTGTTTATATTATTCTTCGTGTTTTTAACGCGCTATTATTATAATAATGAAAACTATTGGCGTACGTAATTTATTTGCTCCAAAACGATCTGTTAATTGCTATTTATTTTGTTCGTTTTATATCGGCGGCGTACTTCAGTCTGCAGCAGATGTTAAATTATTATTATATTATTATTATTATTATTGATAATGTTTAATAATTTACTGTTCGGGAATGTCGTTATGGTATACAATTTTTGAAAGCAGCCAAAGTTTGTTTTTTATCATCGAATAATATGCGACTACACCTAACCGCGCGTTAATTCGTCTTCCTTATCGTGCAGTGCATATATATATTTTTTTATTTTTATCGATCAACTCTCAGATAACCTACAAAATAGCTCAAAGATACGAACACGTCCGTTGGAAAAAAAAAATAAAGGCGGTTCAACTTACCAATAAACACCGTTCCGAGCGAAAAACAAAATGTTTACACGCTCGTTTTCGAGTTTTCAAACGAAAATAAATCACGTTTAAAACGCGCGCGTTTACATCCGATATATCTGTTATTAAAATATTTTTCCGGATTTGCGCGACGATAAATAACGTTAAAAACACACGACGGATCTAAAGGATGGCCCATCCACGATTTTAAACGCATATAATTTTACGCGTTTATCTAGAACACTGCTGCAACAGTGCGATAGATTATTTTCTAAAACGCACGAAGGAAAAGGAAAGCGTGAATCGCGTATATTTCGACCGATTTTGGGTGCGACGTATTTTAAGAAAACTCAATTTTTAACTTGAAAAAAAGAAAATGTACAAAAAATATAAAAAACTCCATCCCAAATAAGAAGTCGCGCGAATTTACAATTTTTAATTATATTAAATATCGCGGTGTGTGTATATATACGTATATATATATATAAATTTGTTAATTAAATCAAATACCATTTGATAAGACAACAGGAAACGTGTTCGTGGCAGTACGTTCCAAATTATTTGTGAACCGCGTCCGGCAAATTTTTCGCCCGAGTCCCTTTTGCCACGTACCCGAATCCCCGGCCCTGCGCACGTATTATTTATAACGCGCATTGGTAGCAGTCCATAAATCATGCGTCGACCCTGTAAAGTCATATAAAGGAAAGGTCCTTTTTGGACACTTCATCATATCCTTTCTCTCTCTATATATATGTGTGTGTGTGTGTGTGTGTGTGTGTGCGAGCAGAAAAGAAGGAAAAAAATATATAAGACGTTAATCCCGATTTTTCATTCACTGGCACCAGTAACTGCGTCTTCGGTGGTCTCACTCTCTCTCTCTCTTTATATATATATATATATATTATATACACCTAACAGATTACAGAAACTAGCCGAATATAATATTATATATATAACACATTCGAAGTATAAACGTCCCCAGGAGGGACATATATTTATATAATGTATAGGTATGCACTGTATTATATTATACGGGGACGAAAAGGCGCTACTGTGTGCTGTACACGAGCGGAATCAAGACTTTCACCCTGCAACAGCAGACGCTAGACTCGCGTCCATAGTCCCTTTGTATGCAGGAATTTTCGACTAATAACAACGGCGTTATATAACGTCCGGGTACAACAATATAACATAGTCCTGTTATATTATGCGGCAGGGATCGTCGTGTGGGCCGCGGGATTGATGTCTTGCAGGTCATTGCTGCGCATTACATGCTTCGGCCGCGGCAACTGTTATACGAGAGAAAAAAATTATATAACCACTTATAGTACGAATAATGAACGTCGTTGACATTGTAAGATTTGTGTAAAAAAAAACAAAAATTATTTAATGGAAAATGTCAGTTCGACGTGACCGCGCGGCACCACCACCATTGACCGAATATCGTGAAGTCGGTACTGGTCAGTGTACTGGTGGTGTAGCCTCAAATAGACAAGTGAAAACTGCAGTTATTATTATTCGCAATTGTCCTTGTACACAATTTTTTTTTGAAAACGATAAAAATAATACTTTTTTAGCTCAACCGACGCAGTGATTACGCCGCGAGGATTTCAGCGTTACCGAATCGTTTTCCACACGCGGTGAATTCGTAGACGCGTAACACACACAAAAAAAAAAAAAACGCTTTTCTCCGTCGCTCGTCATTCGGCGTCCGTAACCGTCCAAATTCGTATCCGTGACGATTTGGAAGTAAACGGAAAACGGCGATTTCAATAATTCCGAACACGACCGTTTTTTTCGTTCCATACGAATATTTATTTCGCGAAGCTTTTAAAAGGCGCAAAGAGCGATTGCCGCTGATCGCGCGAAAGAAACTCGTACGAGTTAACAAGAGCTCGTTTGTTTTATTTCACACGCGCGACGCGTGTGGCGCGTCAAACACGCTATAATAAAAACTGACTCGGCCGACGATTCGATTCCGCGCGTGTGGGTACTTATTGCGTTAAACAATATTATATTTAATTTTGTTTTCACTTTTTTTTTTTTTTTTAAAAAAAACCCCTAATAAAATTTGATCGACGTTTTGTTCTAGTCCCGTTGTAGGCGCACGTTTTAACGTTTGTAGGGGAAAAAAATGAGTATATTTCAACGGGTATATTCTGACGACGAACAAACAAATCCCGTTTACAAAGCGGTAATTTAATATTGTTTTTTTATTCCGCTGTATACGAAATAAATAAACCCCTCCGCTTCGAATACGGACGATTTTGAAAAATTACGGAGCGCGCAGCGAAGTCCTAACCGGAGCGAAGTGTAATTATTATTATTATTATTATTATATGTATTAGTCGTTTTTTCGTCGTCGTCGTCGTCGTCGTCTCCGATTCTCGTTAGCCTTTTTCAAAATGGTTTTTATTCGCCGCGGAAATATAAGCGGACGACGACACCCTTAACACGTGCGCCGTGTGCCGGCGACGGAAACACGAGATCTCGCATCCGGGTCAACCCTTCGGCCTTGTGTTTTGCGTTAATTAACGACGTCGGCGCGCGCATACGTCACACAACACAACCGGTTGTCGTATACCGTCGAAAACATAACCTAACCCAACCGAGTGGACGTGAAGACGTTATGTACTGTTATTAAACGAAATAAATTTGTACGAAAACGACAAAAATTATTTGTATAGACGTTTTTCTCTATTAGATTTCGTATATTTAAAACGAAAAAAATGTTATTGAAACAAGAGTGGATTCGAGAGAATATTGTCCAAGCGCATTCGTTGTTCGACGCGCCTGATGGACAATAGTGAGCGATTCCGAAATTCCTGTGCGAAAAAAACGGTTTTTTTTCTCCTCCCCGGATATTATAGACGGCGTATAATAATAATAATTTTCTTTGTGTTGTTACGTACACGAAAAAAAGAAAAAATTCCGTTCGAACACGATTCCGTATAATAAAACTCGTACAAAATTATTATAGAAATAGAAAAACAACGTCATCGTCTCGTTAAAAACAACGGCGAACTCGATTTTTACCCGTCGGAAGAAGCCGATATCGTTATTATAGTTTCTCGCGAAATATTTTCTCCGACGAGCAATCTTATTTTTATTTTTGAATTACATTTTCCGCCGCGATACGCGCGCGTCCCTTTTCATAGAATTACGCGTGTCTACGCTTTTCTCAACTCCATTTCCGAATTTCACTTTCCGTCCGCGGCAATTATTTCACTACTTTCTCGTTGTTGTTGTTGTTATTATATATAATAACGGATTTTTGTTGAAACGGGCAGCGGGGGTGAGGGGGTTTTTTTTTCAGTTTTCCATACGCACGCACACATTTTGTTTATACAAATATCGCTGCAAATGGTCTCCGCCGAAACGTGTTTCTCGTGTACAGCACAAATAAATAAAAACTGTTATTGACAGAAATAATAATGCGCCAGATGTTGAAACAAAATCGCAATTAACCTATTACCTATAGACCGATAATGTTTTATCGTGTCGCGCGTTTATTGTACGATATAATGCGACAATTTTTTCCTATCTCTCTTTTTCCGAATTTTATAATTACCGAAATACAAACAAAACAACGATAATATAAAATATATTACTGAGAATTTACTGAAATGGACAGAAGAAAATAACAACAACAAAAAAAAACACACGTCGGATTTATCAACACGACGACCTTTGGTCATAATAAACGTGTTTCAGCTGCGCGGCATTCGGAAATTTGTCAATAATATAAAATAATATTTATTAATAATTTACTCTTTGAAATTAAACGTCGTATTGGTATTTTTTTTTTGTTCTCGCCTTCTCGTTTCTATTATAACGTACGAGTAGCGTCCAAATATGAAATCTTATAAAAAAAAAAAAAAACGTTAACAGTGGTACGTTCAATCGTGCAAGACCGATGAAAATCTGTAGCGTAGGAGCGAAATGAGTACTAAACCACCCACCACCAACCACATAACAATTCCGTTTCAACATAACAAAAAAAAATGATTATTTCTATTTTTTCGTTAGTTTTTAAAACAAAATAATTGCCGGACCCATTACATTTATTTCTATTGGTATAAATTACAAAAAAAAAAACTACGATTTCAGCAAACGTTTCAAAGAACGCGGGGACGATCCGTGCACGCTAATTTACACATTTTGACAACGTTATTTTCAATACGGTCTCTCTCTCTCTCTCTCTACTCGATAATCGTATTCCGTAGCGCGTTCTATTAACATTCCCACTATGTAGTCGTGTTTTTCGGATAAACGTGTCGATTGGTTTTTTGCCGATAATTTTCCATCAACTCGCATCTATATCAATTATTATTATTATTATAATAATAATAATAATAAATATGTACGAAACGCGTTTTGAAATGAGTGAGTCTTCAGAGTGGAATGACAACGAGAACGGTAATAGGTTTCCTCAGGATATTTACGCGAACGACGACGACGACGAATTTAGTCGAATTATTTGTTTACACATACATGTTTGTACAACGAGGAAACGTATCGAATTTCATTTTTTATATAAATATCATATTTTATCGAAATCGCGGGCTATTCTAACGGGCAACGAGACCCGCCGAATAGGAAAAATGTCAAATGGACTCCGGCAGTTTCAGGGCTCCGTGAATTTGTTTTTGGACACGTATACGCGTATACGCGTCGTAATGTGTTTTAATACAAATTGAAAATTAGACGTATACAATTTAGTCGTGTGTATTTTTATTGTCATTGGTTTTTTTTATATATATAAAAAAAAAAAAAAAAATGTATTATTCGATTATATAATTTTACGGATAACAAGTGACTCGTGTATTTGTTCCCCGTTTAATAACGTGTCATTTTTTTCTCCTTCTATTAATCGCGTGTATTATTTATTAATTTTTAACAGCGATATATCACGTGTGTTGTTCGTTTTATTTCGTTGTGGTATTTCTCCATATTCGCGGTCTGGCCAGTGGAAGACGAGAGGAGAAAAAAAGATGCGTTTTATTCACACACACACACTCGATAATAGTCTTTGACGAGTTTTGTGCGAGAGAATAACGCGCTTTTTTAAAAGCGTTCGCGTGAAAATCGCGAGAGTAATTGCTGCGTTGATATTGACGCTGTATACCAATCACTCGTTGTAAAATTGTGTTTTTTTCGTCCTAAACGGAACGCGATGAGATGGAAAAAAAATGCGAATGAAAAAAAAACGAACGGTCAGTGGAAATCTGGTAACCGCGCGATCAGTGGCGTCGCAAAAAAAAAAAAAAAGAAAATAACATCCCCCACCAATGTCGGTTTTTCTTCTTTTCTCCCCTGTAGACAATTATCTCTCGGATGTCGGTAACAGTGTTGGCAGGGCCGGATTTAAGGGGGGCCAGGGGGGCCCCGGGCCCCGGGTCTCCACAAAATGAGGGCCTCCACTTAATGGGATTTTTTTGCATCCAAGTATAAAACACAATATTTTATTTGCAAAATAAATTTAAATCACAAATTGAATAAAATTTAAAAAAAACCTACTTTTATTGTACTACATTTTTTATTATTATTATTTTGGTATTTTAATATAAATATTTTTAAACCAAAATTTCTAGTAAAATATTGTTTTGCGGTAAATGTTAATATATTATTAAATTAAATTCACTTATAATAATATATTAAATATATTAATTGTTATCGAAATATAATATATACTTTTAGGGTGGGCCCAGGGCCCTCACATTCCTAAATCCGGCCCTGAGTGTTGGTCACGAACGTTCCACGGACGCAGTGAGAGAAGCGAATAACAACGATTCCGTGAAAACTCCGTGCGCGAGTGCTCCGGTAGCCGACTGAACGTTTGATTCCCGAAACTAGAACCTTTGTCCCGCGTATTACAAGAGAGAGAAAAATAAAACGGCGCGTTTCGAACGGGAAATTTTCGTTCGCCGACACAACGCGATAATCGCCGATGGAAATGAAGACGTATACGAATACGGTACGCGCGGCCCTTACAAAAGACGTTCGTTTACGCACTACATCGACGGCAGTGGCATAACGAAAGTGTGTAGAACACGCGTGGAATCCCCGGCCGCCGTTTTTATTACGCCGCACCTGCACCGGTCGATTTTCACCTCTCTTTTCTTCCACCGGCCGTCCGGATTAATCCATTAATCTTGTGAACGCGCTCGACTACCGCGGGGACGGTTTGCATCTGTTTTACCGGGCTCACGCGCGAAAAGGAGTAAACATTACACGTGTAAAATAATATACGAAAACCGTATAACAGTGTACGACACAGAGAGAGAGAGAGAGAGACAGACACAGACAGACGTTTAATAAAGTCAAGACGTTCGCGTTCATTTTTCATTCCGTTCAGTCGGTAGTGTCCGGCGGCGGCGGGCGAAACGTATATCGCGGCCGTGCATGTTCCATCAGCCCCCGGAGACCGGTCCGGTCCCGCGGACGCAGCCGCCGCGGGTGGTGCCGCATGCAGCGGGCGAGCGAAAAAGGGGTTTTTAAACGTCGAGTGTGTGTTGACACCGGTGCAGCGCAGTGTAGCGTCCATGGCCGGGCGGTGGTTAGTGACTGGCCGAAATTGATGATTTCGCCCGCTATTTCGTTTTCTGCGTATAATATTTTATTTTCGGTTTCTCTCCTCATTCAAACGTCGTTGCTCTCGTTACGAAACGCCGCCCTCCCGTCGCGGCTACCGTCGTTCTCTTTCGAGTTTCTACGCCGTTTTATCCATTGCGCGCACGGTGGGTCGACGATTATCATTATTTTGTAGACGGACCATTCCGACCATTCGTCTCTCCGTTGCGGCGGCCCTCGTCGTTTCCAATACGTTTTCGGCCCGTATTCATAACGGTTTACGATTACGAGAATCGTTTTACAAAAAATGTTCTTTTTACGGAATCGATACGCGGAACGCCGCCGTACGCGTTCTCCTGTTTTCGTTACGAAAAAAAAAAAACCACCGATTTTGGTGTTAACGCGTCATCACAATTGAACGTACGAAACGGAAAAGTGGGATTTTTTTTTTTTTTTTTTAATACATTATAACGTTAATGGATACTTGAATATTGTACGAATTTGGTTTGCAAAAAGTCTCGTACTCACACGGCCCATTTTCGCTTCGTTTACTGTGCGTACGCGTTACGTATTGATTTTTTTTTTTTTGAATTTGGCGTAAAAATATTTTTTCCTTTTAATATATTCAACGTTTAGTCGACATTATAACCTCTTTTCATTGAACTATATTTTTGAAATGAAACAAAAAAATTCCGAACTAAAGAGAATAGAACGAATATTATATGAAACGATAAAAAATTACCGAGAATTTAACTTATTGAGGTTTTCTAATTTTGTGAGCCCGCGGGCGAAAAAAGACATTAGCGCGACCAGAACGTCGATTGCACTGCAGATTCCGTTATACGGCATTCCTTTTTTTTTTTTTATCGTTTACAAAACATCTTGTAACAAAGTCATTATTTCAATTTGTCTTTATCAAATACAAATACGCCATTGCAGTGATAATAATACTTACTATAGACAAAAACGTTTTGGACGAAATCTTACACCTGCAGATTATATTATGGCCTCACAAAAACGACGAAAATATCGTGACGACAGTCAACACTCGTCGTGAGCGGGTATATTTTTTTCAAGAGAGACGCACAAGGAAAAAACTAAAGTAAAAAATTCGATATACTCGTACGAGCTACTCCGAATGTTTGTCGAAATAACGCGTAAAATTAACGACGTAATAAAATTTACACATTACTTGTTTTAATGTATCTCTACATATTATATAATAATATGTAATTTACGAGAAATTTTCATGTATTACACATAAGATGACTTATGTCCTCTTACACATTGTTATTATTAATATTATTTTATAATACCTAGAGAAAATATTGGTTTTAAAGACTACAATATTAAAATCTTGTTCGTTAAACTACAGCCGAATTTGTTTATTCAATTAAATAGGTATACGGCGACGGAGACATATTGAAATGATATACTATCTGTTCGCTGTAAATAATTTGTCAAAATGCTTATCAATTTATAATACGTTCCGCAGACGAGACGTCGTCGAGTGAAATGTAAAAGAATATCACGTCATTATGAATATTTTACAACGTTAAAACAGTAGAAAACGTAGGTACGTAATAATTATGATGCCGAATGTAAATTTCTTAAAAATCCTAAAAAAAAAAAAAAAAAAAAAAAATGTTTTTGATCTAAAAAATGCAAAAAAAAAACCTATACATTTTTGAATCATTTAGAAATTTAATGTAAAACGTGTAAAAACATAGAAATTGTTTAAATTATTAAAATCACCTAAATCATGTGTTTATCGTTTTGTCAATTACAATTATACTATTATTATTATTGTTGTTGTTGTTTAAGAGTAACGATCTCGTTGATGTAGACATTAAAACCCGAGAAAATTAAGGCTACCATCGTGCGGTTTTAAGTGTGTGACAACGCGTTAAAAATTCTGTGTACGTTGTTTCCCGTAAATGTCGGAATGAGAATTTTTAAATTTTCGTTAAAAAACCAACAAATTATCGTAAAATAAGTGGGCTTCGTAAATCGTTGAAAATTCAATGTAATTTTTTACGGAAACCTACGTGGTACGAGATGAAAACGTAAAACGTGTTTTCACGATATTTTCATTATTTTTCGCAATGCTAGATTCGCGTGTAGGTTTTTTTTCTTTTCTTTTTTTTTTTACATATATTCATACGAAATTCGTTATTAGTTGTTGTGTTTGAAATGAATAAATCGTTTTGTTGCGAACGACGACGAAGACGATTTATTGGCGCGCGGATGGGGGTGGGGGGTAGGGGAGAGAGAAGAGAAAAAAAAATAATCCCTTCGCCACACACTTCCGCGATTTTTGCTCAGTCATCGGCTCAATATACGATAATAACACCGTACGTTTCCGTACGAGATATTTATTTTAAAAAGGGTTTCTTACGACGTCGCGCGGACGATACAAAACGCGTCTCCTCCGGTACGGAAAACGCGATCGGTAGCTGCTGCCGCTGTTTAAAGGGGGCGATAAAATAAAAATATTAATGTATATCTTTATACATATGCGCGTGTGCGTATAAAAACGCAAAGCGTATAATACATTACGTATATAAAGTCCTTTGTAATTCTCTCTCTCTCTCTCTCTCTGTGTGTCTCGTGGCTGCTGTGCGTCGGACGACGTACTCGGAGGGGAACCCTTTCGGACCGAAGCCGAAAAGAGATATTATTATTTTTTTTTCTAAAAAGGCGACGAAAAAAAAATAAAATAATAAATAAAATACGTATTTACGGGAGACCCGTGTGCAACACGACCTCAAAACCGAGACGGCGGCTTGTATTACGTGCGTAAATCACTCGGAATGTTTGAAATGAATAAGAGGAGAAAGAGAGAGAGAGAGAGAGAGAGAAGAAAAAAAGGAGTGTGTAGAGGGACGACGCGACAATGCTCCGCGCGCTGTACACGTGGAATATATAAAATTTGTGCGCCGCCCGTCGCGCGCGCTCGTTCCGCGCAATCCTTTAAACGCTGCCGCGTGTGTGTCGGGGATAGAGACAGAGAGAGAGAGAGAGAGAGAAAAGAACGTCTGTTACGACGTTTTCTGCGCGACTAATCCGTTCTTAAGTCGGTTTTTTTTTTTTTTTTTTTGATATAAATGCGAATAATAAAAAAAAAAAACCGAGGCAATCAATACGACGAAAACGGCGAAAGAATCGTATAAATTAAACGCCTCGTAATACCACCTCCTGTTCATTTTCGTCCCACTCGATTTTCCTCGTTCACTCGAATACCGGAATCGTTTAAAAATTCAAAACGTGCAAACGGGGAAAAGAATCGAAACATGCGCGACCGTAGCTGGTTATGCAAACTGGTTTCTCGCCCTTTGCAATATCCGTGTGTCGGTCGAGTTTGATTAGGTACAGATGCGGCGGAGTCTGTTGGATTTTTGTCGGCATTTTCCCTTCTGTTTAAAAAGCGATTTGACCGATTTGACGGGAGCGGTGTTTTCAATTTCTCTTGATTTCGTGTTTTGTTTCAAAGGTAGTTTGATTTTTTGTGCGCGTTCTTCGATTCGATGCTTTTTGCGCGTTTGCGCGAGTTTAATTTTTCAATATCTCAGGATTCCATCGCTTTCGTATATGTTTCGCTACACTAATTCGGCTTGTTTTTTTTTTCGCTTTCCTACGCCTGTTGTACTTTTTAAACTCTTTATGCGTGCTTAACGAGTCTGCGAGAATAATAACATTATTCTTGTACACGCATTTATCGTAATATGTAATATATTATTTATATTGAAAGTAAATTTCCTATAACGAATCGCCGAGGCGTCCGGTTTTAAACGTATATAAAGAGTTTTAGCATATACTGTTTTACGACATACTGCGTGTTATACTCGTATATATATATTCCATCGATTATTATAATGTGTTATAAAGAAGAACAGAAAATAAGAGCCAGTAGTTTTAAAAAAAAAAAAAACGTTTTTTTAAAAACGATTTCATTTCCGCGTGATAAAACATTGCGTATACGAATCATTAGAATTTTTCTTTTTCTCTCCCCGGTGTAGAATAATCGGAGCGAATTGTCGTCAAATCGCGCCGGACACTAACCGCCGTTGTATTTTTGAATAGATTTGTTCGAAATATTCGTTTCTATGCGCCTAACACGACCGTTGTATTGTCAAAATTTTGTGGTGGGAAGGAAAGAAACCACGTACGATCTGTACGGGCGAAAAAAGAAAAGGGACCGTCACGAAAATGTCTTTCGGCGCGTGTGACGAGAGCAAGTGATAGAGACGCGGCGTATCGGCTGAGAATCGAGAGAATTTCACGGTGTCAGGGACACCGGAGAAAACGGAATTTGTCTCTCCGCTGACCGCGCACATATTCCTGCGAGCACTTTGAATCTCTCTTTCGTTTTCTCTCAAACAATCGGCCGCCACCCCGGTTCGTTTCTTCAGCTGGTCCACCGCCGCAATGACCGAGTTACGCGAAATCGTCCAGCAGATGAAAAGCCGCGCGTCCCTCGCCAATATCGTGCGTGTACGTACGTACGCGCATTGTTTACTCTTTCTCTCGTTCTCTGCACATCGACGATACGACGGTTTTTGACATTTATACAATAAACGGGGGAGAAAAAAAAGAATAGGAACGGACAAAAAAAAAAAAAAACACGGCGGACCGCAAAAATCTGCCTTTTTCCAACGTATAATAATAAAAATAATTATTATTATTATTAGGTGCACTTTTCTCGTCTATTCAAATAAAACGCGCGTTGGAATAACAAAAAAAAAAAAATAAAAAAACCAACCGAAAATCGCGGAAATTCAATACGACCAATATAACTGTAAAAATCGTATCGACGGCAACCGATAGGTATTTTCCGGTTACCGCAACAAAACAACGAAAACAAGCGGGTAAAGAACTAAAATATATATATGTATATATAATGTAAAATACGTTGTTGTGGTTTTGCGTGTGTTCGCGGAGAACGGGAAAAAAAACGTCCAGACTCCCTTTTTCTCTCGTTTATGTTTTCGGAGGGCCAATTGAATTCGTATTGACGACGACGGCGAAATAATAATAATAATAATAATAATAATAATAATAACGCTCGGTCATTTGCGTTTTCTCCGTTTGTATGTAAGACGCGAATTCGTTAAAAAAAAAAAAATCATCAAGACTTATAGTGAAACACGATATGAAAATCATTTTATACATTTTAACTGCAGTAGGTTAAATACTCGCAGTATTATAAATACATATAGTAAGAACAAATATTGAAGAACGTTCAACATAAATATATATATATATATTAAATTAAAAAAAAAAAAACGTTAAAAACCCGTTCAAACGTTATTGCAATCCTGTGAGTGTATTTTCGAACAACTAAATTACGTATAAATCATAATTTAAATACTATATAATAGTTTCGATTATTTTTCTACAGTTGTTTTTCAATAACTGTTATCGTATAATTTGTATTCGCGTTATTCCAATAATTTCTTCTATAGTTTACGATCCAATCACTGGTTTACAACAATTTCCTGACATTGGTCTTCGACACGAACTACGTTCATAAAATTGGTTACTCGTAATCCGTGGTATTCCTCTGTGGTTTTTTCCATCACCATAACAATTCCTTCAATGTCCTAGCGATCCTTCGTGTCTTAGAATGTGACCAATCCATTCCATTTTCGCCTTTGCCACAATGGCCTTCGCTTTCGCGATCACCTTATCAGTCCAGTTCGTCTTTTGCGCTATTCTGTAGCACCGCGTTTCGAACGCCTGACGAACGTTTTTAGAGAATTTCTCCTGATTTTACGATATCAATAGTTTTTAAAAATATTCTAGACTTCACTCTATTCTTTGCTATTAAAACGTTCGAATAACTAATACGGTTTATATAGTTTCTGTCGCGCATTCACATTCATGCTTTGCAAAAAAGATTTCGGCATCGGGAAAATCACGTTGAATTTCGTTATGGGATATAAAAATGTTCGTAATATTACCGCGGTGACCGTGCGATAATCGTACTCGAACCGCGTACGTTTAATATTACATTTGTATAAATCGTTGAAAACACATACAATAATAACGTGTTTTGTCGACCGAATTATAACACTATTAATGTTATTTATTATCTCCGTCGTCTTTCGATTAATAATATATTTTTCTATGGATTCAACGTCCTCGTCGTCGTTTGTGTAATTTACCGATAAATTGCCTCACGACTCAGGTTGTTACACGTTGAATGCGTTTAACATTGTTGGACGAGAAAAGCAAATTAACAGGCCAAATGTAAATTTTTACCGAGAGATGCGAAGTGTCATAACTTATATAGATAATGCGTAATTGATATTTCTTTTTGTAAATACCTACTCGTCGTGTGTGTAGAGTAAACAATGTTTTAATGGTTTAAACAAAAAGTCAAATCGTTCACACCTATCTACCGATATCGGTATGAAAATATTAAATACGATTTGTACGTGAATATAATACGTTTAACACGGAACATCGTTATATATATATATATTTAATTTAGGAAAGAAAAAATATTTAGAAAAATGAGTTTAAAAATAAAAACCGTGGTGATTCGTCAAAAGTGTGTATTATACGCGTATTAATAAGCAACGACTGAAACGGTTTGATGCTGACGAGTAAAAAAAAAATATTTCTTTTTTAAATGTTTGATAAAAAAAAAATAATCATAATTGTCGGAATAATCTATAACTGCGGTGTACTCGTTTTAATTTCTCTCGATTTTCATGCGTTATCCATGTTAACGGAGGAAACATTCCTGTATAAAATATAATTTTATATAATGATAATTATATATATATATATATATAGATATGTGCGCGTCTATACTTAGCTACACGTTGTATAGATATATAATAATATATTGGTAGGTGATGTGAATCGTTTGTTTCTCGAAATAAATCCAAATCACGTTTAAAATTACATAATAATATTTATAAAATGGTATTTTAAACGAACGAGAATTTCTTTATCTCTTTTTTTTTTTCTCGTACGACTACAATATTATGATATTAAATTATTATTAATTACAGGTCACGACAATATATGAAATAATAATATAAATATAAAACAACCAATAATAGTATATATATATATTGTAAACACGATAAAAATTACATATAGCCCGGCCGTTGCGTCGTACAATAATAAATTATATAACGCGTTTTTAAAAACGAAAAACGCCTCTGTATTAGAGTTTTTTTTTTTTAAACACTTAGAGTTATTATTTTATTAGCTATGTAACGTTTATTTTTTTTAAAAAATATATTTATTTATTAAAACATAACGTTTTTCATTGTACCTGTATAAAACCGATTTATATTTATTTATTAACAAAGTGGTAAGAAATAGAAGAGAGAAAAAAAATCTCATAATTACTCGTGAATTTATGATATTTATATAAAAAAAAAAAAAATGGATAAACAACTTCGTTATTGCGTATAGATAAAACTGTGTAAAATTCTAGAGTACACGTAATATTGCAATGACTTTCTTTATCCCGCGAAAAAGTTTTCTTTTTACATTATAAACTTATAACATTACTTCGACGTTTTTGTAGACACTGAAATCAGGAACTATACCGAGTTCATTTAAAAATCGAATTCGTTCACGTTATTTCAAGAAAAAAAAAATTAATACCCTATATAATAAAACAAAAAATTTTCGTTTATTTCCCGAAGCCTAAAATCGATCCGTTTTTATTTATTTTTTTAATCATATAAATTTGACGATGATGATAATAATAATAATAATACTTGACATATAACTTACAAAGAAAAAAAAAAACATTATTTTTCTATTTATTTGTAAACGGAACAAAATTATATATATATATATATATATAAAAAATCTACTAAAAATAGGAATAATTTTAGAAAATGTTAATATATAATAGTTAATATTATTATTAATAAGGTACAGTGCCATTTTTTTTTTTTTTTTTTGTTCTCGATAGCACTAGTCAAAAAACCACTCCCTACCACACCAACTATATAATTCCGTCGACACGTTTTATGGACACGGAAATCGCTCGTTCATTGGCAACTCTGTCGTGACGGATACACGCCGGCGAGTGAGTTCAACTCCGTCAATCGCAGATCGAATCACCGGTAGTCGATTACGGTGAGTTGGCCATTGAAACGGTACACGTGTGTCGTGTTGAGCTCGTTCGACGTAATCGAATCTACGATGACAAAAAAAAAAAAAAAAAAAAAACGCTCGCGTATACAAGCAACGTATACAAACTCGTTAAAACGCTTTTTGAACGAAAAACGGACTCGCGGCCGATACACACACGAACCGCGTGGAAATTTGAAATAAACGGGTGTGTGTGTGTGTGTGCAGTCGTTATTATAATTATTTATTTTAAACCCGCGGGGTCGTAGAAATAATAATAATAATACGAACTCCGCACAAGGGATTCCGGATGGTTCTCACGCGCGACCCGTTCCGCGGCGTATCCCTTTTTAACCGAAAATATACATATGCGATATAATCGAGCGGTCGTGTGTATGTGTGTGTGTGTGTGCGTGCACCGCTCGCGTACCGTAGGCGGAAACCGATTATACAATATTTCGCATAATATTACGTACGAGTACAATGGAGTGTACGCCGTGCGCAGGTAGACGATATTTTGCGCGGGTGCCGCTGATGCTGAGATGCTGAGTTGCACAATGGACGACGACGAGGAAAAACTCCGTCGATATTCGTAATAATAATAATAATAATAATGCGAACCCGGCGCGGTTTTTGTGTTTTGTGACGGTCTTTTTTTTTTTTTTTGCATCATTCCCGCCGCGCGCCACGCCGTTTTTGCGCAATTCCGTCGAAAAACATCAGAGAGAAAGGAGTCGCGTTAGGAGGACGATGAGGAGGAGAGAAAAGGTTATTTCTCTTTTTCGTGCACACGCGGGGATTGCGCGCGGTTTCATTGTGCGCTCCGACGCTCCGGCTCCTGTATTATAAACATTTTATTTTTTTTCGCATAAAATATTCGGGAATCTCGCGGCGGCCACCGGCGCGCGGCGTCATCGCCGTGTCTCGTCGTCGCGTGGGAACGGATGACCCGCCGCCGCCGACACTTTAAAAACGTACGACGAGTAGTCCCCTCTACGGTCGTCGACGATATTATCGTATTATTATTATTATTATTATTATTATTATTATTATTATTATTATTATTATTATTATTATTATTATTGTTATTATGCGTATGTTCGCGAAAATATTATAATATTATATATTATTATGTATAAAATAATACAATATACGATCGATCCGGGAGGGGGGGGGGAGCGAAATGAAATTTCTACACATGTTGATCGAAACGATTTGTGTTTGTCCGTCCGTTCATTTTCACACTGCCGCGCACTTTATTTGTAATGCGTGTTGGAAAAGGGCGAAAGGAATCCTTCCTCTTTCTCCCCGACGTGTTTTGCTTTGGTTATTGTTATTGATAATTTACTCGTCTGAATCTCGGGGCCGATGGGAACACTTATTCTTATACCTTCAAAACTTTCTACAAGTGGTTAGGCGACGGAATCGCCGGTCTGACATTTTTCGTGTTTATATCATACACCAGAATAAAACTTTGTTTTTTTTTTTTTTTTTATACATAAATATATTAAATACGAATAATCGAAATATATTGTAACAGTGTAATTTTTACGAAAAAAATTGTACAAATCGAATACGAAATGAAACGACGTTATAGCGATGGCAGGAGAAGAAGAACGTTTAAATAATAATCGAACGGATTTCGGATTGTTCCAAAACGGATTTCATCAAGACAGAGGAAAAAGAAATAACGATTTTTTTTCCCCGTGACGTTTAATTTTCTCGTCGTTGATTTCTATCGCGTATTGCTTCGTGTTATTTAAAAGTAATGTTTTCGAATAATAAAATCGTCTCAAAACGTGTGCGTATAGCGCTGCAATGCGGTATGAAAAAAAAAAATATATATATATGTATACGATCCGCGTGTATAAACGAATTAAGAAATTCGAGTCTCGAGTGTATTATATAATATGTGGAGCACGTTTTAAATACGAGTTAATATATTGAAATAGTTTTTCTTCTGTAAAAGTCATCATGCTCGACACGGATTTCGCTAATTATTCAAACCCTTCAAATAACTCGTAAAAATTATTATTATTAACCGCAAATGACGGCGAGAGTTGGGCAAAATTAACAAATAATAATTTTTGTTTTTCGTACAGACACTTTTCACGTCCGTGTGAACTTTGGATTTTCAAACGGTAAAACAATTGTTTTTTTCCCCTCGACGCCATTATATTGCATAGGAATAAAACGAGTGTATAAATGAAAACGTTTTCAGTCGATTTTTTTTACTCTCTTTTTACGAAATATTATATTAGTTGCAAGAATGTGCGCGCGGGGTCTAATACGCGTCGTCGCTTTTTTGCGTGTACACGGACGAATTCTTTTAATCATAATATATACACAGGCAATGGATTTGAACGCGGATGTGTTGTTACAAGTGAGTAATAACCATTCGGATACGTTTACCTCGTCCGAAATTGAAATATTCGAATTCGATGTCGACGTGCCAATTCCCGTAGGGAAAAAAAAATTGTATTCTTTGGAAAAGGAAATCGCGTAAAACGGTCAACGCGTTGGGCCAAATGATTTTTTTTTTTTTAATATATTATAAAAAAAAATGAAAATTTTTTTAACGTTTTCGAAAAATCCGTTATTACCCCCCTCCCCTCGCAAGGACTCGGACGGTGTTTCGTTAGTGAAAAAAAAACCCCCCCGTCGTTTATTATTATTATTATTACTTTTTTCTCCCCGTAAATATTTAAATCGAGAGATCGATAGCGGCGGTCACAGAGGAGGAGGCTGCCAAGGGGGACCGGTTTTTTTTTTTTACGCCACCGCCGTATATTCAAATGCGTTCTTTTTATTTTGTAGATTTTTTTTTGGGGGGGGGGGAGGAGGGCTGATAATGGCGAGAAGCGCGCGTGCGCGCAGGTGATGGTCCTCGTCGTCGTCGTCGTCGTTGTTGTTTTTTTTTCCTACTGTCGTTTATATAAAGAACAGCCGCGAGCACGAGCTCGTCGTGGCTCGTGTGCATTGCAATACGCGGGCGCGCGCGCGCGCGTGAATGGGGAAAAAAATGTTTTTTAAAAAAAAAAAAACACACACACACAGAAATCTAGGCGGTAAAAAACGCGTATTATATTTTATACGCGCACCATTCAATTCCGTCCGACGTCGGTTCCCCCCCATTACACCGCGGTGACGTAGAAAAAAATGTTTCGAGTGGCACGAGCGACGACGACGACGACGACGCGCGCTTATTATTATTATTACAACAACCGCGCCTATTTTCCTCTCTCTCTCTCTTTCTCTTACCGCGCGCGTATTTTCCGTAGCGGATAAATAATAATAATAATAATAAAAAAACGTTTTTGCCGAGCCGGTTTTTTTTCCTTTCTTATGACACCGTTACGCGTGTAGGTGTGTATACAACGTGTGCACGCGTTGTCGTTGTCGTTGACGATCGAGAGAACCAAAATCAATACAATAATTATGACGAGAATTTCGTATTCGAAATGTATAGAAAAGGTGGTAACGAGCGATTTACGACGCTCGTAGGTAGGTAGGGCTCGGGTGTTGTAGGAGTAGGAAAAAAGGCGAAATATGCGCGCAAAAAAAAAAAAAAAAAATTGTATTATATGCGCGAAAAAATTATTTATTTTTCGTTTTTATTCGGTTCGAAATTGTTCGCCCGATTTCTTTGATTGATTGATAATTTTTTCGATCCAAAAATAAAAGTATAAAACGAAAGTTATTCGAAAAATTGCATATTTATATATTTTTTTTTTTTTAATTCAACAAACGTATTGATTATTGTAAATGTACTGCATTGAACAACCGGGACTTTTTCGATATTTTCTGTATCGAACGAACGACGGTTGTGTGAAAGTATATATTTGTAGCGCGAAACACTTCTTTCAACGTCCGATGAAGTCATGGGCGCGTATTTAGAGCGCTCCAAGTCATTCCTATTTGAGTCTTCTGGTAATCCTTCCCCATTGACGTCGCTTCACCGGTCAAAAAATGCTCGATATTTTTTTTTAAATCGTTAAGATCGCGGTTTTTTTCCCGAAACATTTTTTTCTAACTTTTTCCAACACTAATTTAATTATCATATAAACTACGGTAACGTCGATAACATAAACGAGTTTTCTACAAAAGATAATATTACACAGTGTTAGACGTTAGTGCGATAAATGTATATTTGTACGCTCCGTTAATTTGATAGTCGATATAGCGGCGACTGAATGGTACGTTGAATAATCGATTAAACAGGCGTAAAAAATCCCGTAAAAATTTACAAAATAAAAAAAACGCATTTTTAATTTATGTATTTAAACCCGTCATGGTATTGAATGGATTTCCAGCTGGGTCTGTTATTAATTGAGAGCACACAGAAAAATGTACGACTCCCACAACTTCCGAGCCCTATTTACTTATAAGTAAAGGATTTTAGAGTTTTTTTTTTGTATATTAAAAATTCGAAAGCGATGACAAACCCGTTTGGATTCGGAACGAAACGGATTCCGAGCTTCGGCGCTTTGTCGAAAACGGTCGTAAAAAGAAATTGTGACTGATCAACGCGGTTTTCAAGATCTTTTTGAAGCGACCCCGTTCGTCTGAAATTTTCAACATTTCTCGAGCCTCCTAACCACCTGTTTTATGAATTAAATACCACAAAATCTATAATTTCTACGAATTTCGCGTAAAATTAAATGACATTTTTTGAAAAATTCGTGTCTCGTTATCGTTGGAGTCGAGTGGGGAAAAAAATCACTTGTCACTTGTCCGAGTAATTATCAGAAATAATTTTTAATTATTGAGTTACTCCATTGCGCGCGACACAAACGTTTTTAAAGTGTTTGTGTGAAATATTTCCAATGTAATCGTTTTGTATATACGTTTGGAAAAAATCGGTCATTTTTTTTTTTTTCTTCTTAGCATACCGACTCTGTACAAGTTCGGCTAAATGCGCGTCTGCGAATCGTATTCGATCAACGTAATATTATGTTCGAGTAAAAGTCGATTAATATAATCTTTAGAAAAATACTCGTTTGCGTAATTTTTTTTATTCCGTTGTCGTGTTTTCCGTTTAATCAAAAGTCTGAATATTTATTCATTTATTAATTTTTTTTTGTTCTAAACCGCGACCGTAGTAAAACAAAAACACATTTCAATAAAACAACCTTCTATAGACATTTCTTTTTTTTTTTTTTGCCCCACAATAAACACTCGTTGGTTCGATATCAATTCGAACGTGAATCGCGCGTGACAATCGTATTTTCTTCTTCTTCTTCTTCTTCTTCTTCAGAAAAACATTTGCAGTAATTCCACATGACGCGCGACTGCCGGTGCGATATTATTCTGCAGTGAACGTCACAGTTGGTTGCCAGTAGGCGAGAAACGTTTTTCCTTGTGGCCATCAGCTGGTGCGTTCGCAAGAAATACGCGTTCCACCGCTTTGATCATTCATTGTTTGCGCGTATTATATTTATATATATATATATTATATTATATTTATATATATATATATAAGTATATCATAAGTAATTCTCGAATATTTTTTTATTGTACCGTAAAAATATACATTCGAATTCGCTGATGTCGATAAGCTTTGTTCGCCGTTGTAGTTCTCTGCAAATATAAATCATTTACTCGATACTGTTTTTTTCCCCCCCGAGGTAGTGTCATTCTTAATCGCGCCGCTTTATCGCGTTTCGTGAAAATTATTGTCAATAATGTGTTTTCAATCGAAATCAACGCTTCGCCGTGTGTTCTCGCGATTCAAACACACGCAATATTTCTAAATGTTTTCTTTATAATTCTTTTGGACTTCACCGTGAACGTGTGTATTAGATAAATACGATTGCTAATCGCGCAGTCTTTTACGATCAAATTTCTGACAAATACAACAATTCCTAGTATAAAGATAAGGTGCGATGGAATGTGTCCGATTACTGTTGCGAAAATTGTTAAACATTGTTTCTGCGTCCAGAGTCCAAATGTTAAAACAAAACGGAACAACTAACGAAGAAAAACGGCCATGCTGCGGATGACGAGTACGGGGATGATTAGGTGTGATTTCTAAATGGCCCGGCCGTCTGATTTAACGCGGATCGGGCACGAAGTGCGAATTATAAACCTCGTTTCACTATACGGATTTCTCCACATATAATTACGTTTTTTTGTTTTATAGATTTGTAGATTTTGAGCGGAGCGACGAACGTATTTGTATGCGATCTGTGAACACAGAAAGATTCTACCGGAAAGAGTGTTCAGACAAATTTTTCAAGAAAAAGTTTTATGGCCTATTTATTAGCAATAATTGTTGATTTCGAGATGTTTTAAATTCGTCAAAGAGGTTTGGTTTTAAAACTTAGCAATGTGTCAGACGTTCGACCGTATACGCTCGAAAAATCTTGAAAATCGCGTCAAGTCACAATTTCTTTTTGATTGATAACCGTTTCAAATGCGTCGAAGGTCCGCTCAGAATCGTTTTATCCGAACGCAACGGTGTATCATTGCCATCAAATCTATACCGTAATAACGAAACTGTAAAAATCTCTATCCGATTAATTCGCTTAAGCGTCATAATACAACACTCCGCGGCTGGTTAACCTTTTTTTCTTTTTCTTCTTCTTCTCGGCCGTACAAATGTTTCGGACACGCGCACACATTACGTACTCGTACACTTTTATATGTCTTCGCTATATTATATAAAAATTCGTGCGCGCGTGTCGTATATATATATACGAGTACATACGAAAAATAAAATAAACGCATTAAATTTCGGATTGAATAAAACGGTCGTAAGGGACGTGTCGACAGACACTGCCGTGGTGTTACAGCGGGAAGTGTATAATTTTGTGTTATTCGATGAATTATATATATATATGATTTTATACGACGCATTCGAAACGCGTTTGAACGGACGGTATATGGAGTGTGACGTTTTTTTTTTATATATATATATAAAAGGAAAAAGACGTATTGTTATTACAATTATTTTACGAATGTAACGTGTTCGTAATTCACAGTTCTATAACGAGAATTATCGTGCAACGTTTTTCCATCCGTGTTTGGTCTCGAATCGATTGGCGTGCCCGACAAGTCCGAGCCGCACGTTCTTTGAACTCGATGTAAAATACGATCCAACGGTTTTTTTGGCGCGATTCGTTTTTTTACAAAGAGTTTACCAGACGAAGACGCGTTGCGTTTTCGTACGAAAAAAACGATATGTTTTATGAACACATCGAATACACCGGTTACGCGTATGAAAGTCGAGTTTACGTGACGGCTATGTTATTATTATTATTCTGAAGACTTATTACACGAAATTCTTCGACGAAATCTCGAGTAATATTTCGGTATAGTTTTTCCGTTATGGTTTTACGCGCTTTCGTGAAAATCGAGAAACGTCCTCTGTAAAGTACCGCCGGACTGGATGCGCGATTCGCTATCGGAAACAAGCCGTGACACTCTTTCTGCAACAGACGTAAAAAGAACACGTCATTGTAAAACCGACGCGTTTCTCGTTCCGTTTAGTATCTAAAAGAATCGAATTATTTCTATTCGCTTTTCGAAACCCTCTCGCTCGGTACCGGTGGAATTTAAATTTTAAAAAAAAACTGTTTTTTCCCGAATAGATGCGGTCACGGCGAGGGTTTAACTCTACGTGCTGTGTACGTAAAAGGGATTATCGGTTACACCGCGCGTGGGTCCCTTTCGAAACGTACGCTTATAATAAATGTGCGTGTGCGTGTGTGTGTATGCACATCTGCCCGCGGAGCGCTGGACACGCGGGGCGTCCGCGCAACCGGCCGACCGACGTCGCACGGAAGAATAAAACGTACGCGCGTGTGACCAGAAATTGCAGTGGAACTCACCTGAACGTTTTTATACGTTTTCGCGCGGCGGCCGCACAGAACGGGTCCGTGCGCGCACAGCCGCCGCCGCCGCCGACTCTGACCGAGAGATTTTTCGGGTACGACCGTGTCGGTTTTTAAGGGTTGCGTAACGCGTTATGGGGTGGCAGATGGCCGCCGCCGCCGCCGCCGACGAGTGCGTGCCGTATACACGCGTATTCCTGGAAACCAGAAGTAATCCCCCGAACGCTGTTGCCAATTTTATTCGCTCTTCCGGGTGTCTCCCTCGACCCGGCGGCGGCGGCGGCGGCCAAAACAACGCGAGAAAAAGAGCGGAGAAAGAGAGAGAGAGAAAAAATATAGAACGAATGATATTTTTATACGCATAATGTTACGTGGTGAGCCGATGATAGAAAAAAAAAAGAAAAAAAGAAAATCTGCGGTGAAGAACGTCGTTTTTGTCGCTACCGGCCAATGGGGTTGAAAAACGAGTTAAAAAGAAAACCAAAAACGCGGTAAAAAAATAAAAAAAATTATTTAAGGACGTTACGCGCGCGACGAGAGATTTTTATTTTTTTTTTTTCGTTATAGAGCCCCGCTCAGTAAAACGTTTGTTTTTCGCGGCTTTATTTTCGAAAAAAAAAGCAATTTCGATCCTTTCCCGCGAACGAATTCGCAAAAAAACGACACGCGAGAAACATTTTTTTTTTTTTTTTTTTTTAGAAAATAATATTTGAAAAAAAAATAAATGGAAACGCACCGTACAGAGCTCCAAATATTGCGCTGCACTGCAGCTCCGTCAGAACGTACATAAATCGTGTGGACCGTTTGAAACTGTAATCTTATAATAACACAATGCCTCGTTATTTTTCTTATTGTCCGACTACGTATTATATATATATTGACGCACGAGAGTCGCTGCAGACGCGATGGAAATCAACGAAACGTCAAAAGAACAAAAAAAAAAAAAAACGAGAAAAGAATAAAAAAAAATAATTATATAGCGAACAATTTATACCAAAAAAAAATAAAACCGATGGATATTATAACGAAAACTGACGCGTATTTCCGTTAAAAAATAAATAAATAAACTTTATTGTATTTTTATTTACGATAATTATTATGAGAACGCGCAGGCGGTTTTTTTAACCGAAATAATATTATAAAAAAAAAGTCGTCTTTTTTTCGTACACTGATACCTTTTTCAAAAACGTCCGATGGACCGCGACGATGCGATTCCCGTTCGTACTGTTTTCATCGTCTCCTCCTTCGAATCCCCGATCGCCGTAGTTCTTCAAACGCTCGCGGGATCCGGTCTGGAATTTCATAATCGTATTTACACGTTTCCTCTTTTTTTTTTTGGCCAACCAACCCCATCGTTTCACTACTCAATTTCCGACATCAACGGATCCTTTGATCGTCGATACACGTTTCATCCGATACAGTCGATTTCAAAAATCGCTTTCCTAACTGCTATTCTTCGTCTTGCAGATAACAATCGAACAGTTGCCCGGGCACTGGTCTACTGCGGCGATTTGTATAAGAAAACACTCGACGAGGTTTTTTTCTTTTAATTTCAATAATACCGATAACCGTTATTTGCGTAAAATCTTACATCCGTTATTCGTCATTACTACATAACGTGTCGTACAACAATCGTGTTAAACGGGAAAAGAGACAAAACAGACAGTCGCGTGTGTTGCCATATAGAATACGTGCGCGTCGTCTGTGAGTAAAGTGAATTGCGAACAAGTGTCTATAGTAAAAAATAATTATTGAACACCGTTAATACGATCTTCGTCGCGTAACGAACGGGGGGAAATGAAAACATTACGGAAACTAGGTATATATGGACTTAAAAGACGCGTTTTAAAAAAGCGTCTCCTACAAGTTGTTGTTGGGGGGGGGAGGACGTTTTTACGTCTTTTCAGAACAAACTATAAAATTACTCGACACGACGTAATTGATAAACGTTTGTACGTTAATCGTCGGTTTTTTTTTTTTTTGATGATTTACAACGGATTTCTACGCCGAAAAAAAATGTTATTAATTTTGACGGAGGGATACAATATAGAAATTCGGGCGCCGACCGGTCGGGCTTTTGGTCCCGTCCTCCTGCACCCCGCACGGTGCAGCGAGCAAAAAAAAAAAAAAAAAAGGGTCTCCGCTCTCGCGCGCAGATGGAATTCGACGGGCGCGGCAACGGTCATCTCGCGCTGCTACCACGCGGGGTCGTTGGTCATCTCGAACGCGCATGTACGCCGCGGAGGAGACCGCGGCAGGAGGTCGCGCCACGACGATAAATAAACCGAACGACGACGGCAAAAATAAACGAACTCTCGTATAATAATAATACACGTCGTATATATGTGTACAATACACGGGCATTAGCCCTTTAATTATTATCGCGACGGGTCCCGTCCGTTTCGATGCGTATATAAGGGACGGACCGTGTGTGTGTGTGTGTGTGTGTGTAGGGATCGCGCCGTCTAATGTACCTAAACCGAGGGTGGGGGGGGAGGGTTTCGTTCCTTTGATTCGCCGAATTCGGAGCGCGCTGGGTGCAGGGTGCTGCTGGGTGCTGGGTGCTGCTGCTGCTGCTGCTGCTGTTCCTATTACCCGTCGTCCACCGTACGCGCCTGTGTTTCGCGCGTTTCTTATAGCGGCCCGACGCGCATCGGACACGTACAAATCTATACGTATATTAATACGGCTCACAGAACGATCCGTGACAAATTAGAGACGGATTACGGTGCACTGCGAATGTGCCAATTTACTCTTCTTGTTCGCTTCAGTTATTATATTTATCGTTATTACACCTATTATTATTATTATTATTATTCAGTTGCGCAACCAGGGGAGGGTTACGACCCCCTCTCGAAATTTGTCCCTTCTTTACACGTAGGATGTACGAAATATTAGTTTAAATAATAAATATTTTATTCCGTCTACGTAATAATGATCGCGTCCATTGAAAACGTTAAAATAATTCAATCACTGGTAACTGATGAGCGAAAAAAATTGATGAGTGATGAATGAAAACTCGTATTCACTCCGCGAGTCACATCAATGGTACCTGAATCGCATATATATTTTGTCGTAATCCAAATTTATCAAAATACACCGAGGTATATTTTATAGATTTATACGTCTATGGTATTTCACTGGTAGGTGTGGAAAACGCTGTCGATGCACACGCAGATAGTTTATATACCGCCGTGTTTAACATATAACAGTGATAAGAGTTAAAATAAAATACACTTATAGCGTATTATTATTATTATTATTATTATTATTTTATTGTGATGACGTATTTCTCATAACATATTACTCATATTTACTCACATACGATGATGTACAGTAAACACTTGAATTTATCAATAAATTACATATGTACATAATACAAAATTATTATGTAAATTGCAATGTGTATGATGTCTGAAGCACATATATGAATATAGTATGTAAGTAGGTGGGTATGTTCCTGCTATTTAGCATTTATTCATATTATCTAGTGTATAAAGTATACATTTTAATCCCCCCTCTCCCGAAAATATTTCCTGGTTGCACCACTGTTATTATTCTTCTTCTTCTTCTTCTTATTATTATTATTATTATTTATTTTCCGAGACAAATGTATCATTTACGTCGTTTTATATTATTATCGTATGCGTTAACATTCGCATGAGGTTTTCACGACGTTTTATATTGTTCATGGCAGTTAGATAAAATAATATAGTCGTTCGAATATTATATTGGCGCAAACCACTCGATTGTTGGTAAATAAAAAAAAAAAAAATTATAAATTATTCCGGTAATTCGAAAGAAAAAAACTTTTTACGTATTATTTTAAATACATTGCCGAGATCTTTCTTTCGCCTATAGTCTGATAATTAAAAATCGTTTTTTTTTCCCGAAAGATTTTTCGTCGAAATCCACAATGATGAATGAAGTGTTGTTGAAACGACGTCGTACAATAACGTATGTTATTAAATAATAATAATTATTGTGTTATAAATGTATTAATTAACGAAATACATGGTAATTATAAAATAGGAATTTTTAAATTACAATAACGCGTATCTGTTTTGATACATTATAACCTACAAAGACTGGCATTTTATCTATGCGTACGTATTTAGTACAAACAAAAATATTATTTTCGATTTGATATATATAATATATAAAAAACAACGAATACGTGGTTTTTTTTTTTATTAAAAAATCGGAACGTAAACGATATTGTCGATTTGACGTTTCGTGTGTATTTATAATAGGTTTGTAATCTGTGAAGAAAAATAGATAAAATCGCGTCAAAACGATGTGACTTCTGAACGTAACAATTATCATATTGTGTACGCGTTAGAGTCGAACCTCCTTCTGTTCCTACGTGTGTATTTACGGTAGGTCAATATTGTATAAACGTTTAGAATCGGGTACTCGGGTACAAACGAAACGAACTAAACCGTCTGAAACTGCGAGATTACAGCAGCAATATTGTTGTTGTGCTCGTGTATCGCATCATTTCACGGACATTGGACGCGTAATTAAATATTTTCTTAATAGAAATTAACGAATTGTTTTCGGTTATTAAATTCCGGCCGAGAAAACGCCTTTTGAACGGCAAATGTTCAATAAACTCGTAGAACGAATAACAATTGCGACACGGGGTGTTTTCGATCGAATTTTCATAACATTTACAATTAATTCGATTTCATCGTTTTAAGGTCCGACAACAGTACAGAATTACAGAGCAGTTACGGGTGCTTTGCCGTCAACACGATTATCTACAACGTTATTCATAATTAAAATGACAAATGTATTAAAAACAACCAAATAGTTTTTGTTCGAGTCGTGTATAAAGCCTATGATGTATCTATCACGTGTATATAAAATTTACTAAAAAAAAAGAAACTCTTCGGGAAATATTTTGTTGATTATTTGGCTAGTTGATTTTTTTTTTTTGTTTGTACTCTACACTAACGATTCGTTTTAATTGTATTTAATGAGATTTTTTTTTTTTTTAATATTTCTTATATTATATAATTTTAAAAATACGAGTTCTCTCTATATTCCAATACGAGGTACGCAGGATCAAATGAGCGAAATGCACATTTTTTTTAAACGTATCTAACAGATCGTCTATATATTTCCCCGTTAGTTCCCGTTAGGCGTTATTCAAAACAATCCGAAAATTAGAAGAAAAACTATTTTCCCGAGCGTTTTTAAACACGGCTCAAAAAAAAAAAAAAACTACCAAAACAATAGAGGAACAATAAAAATAATGTCTTTCAATTTTGAGCTATTATTATAGCAATTTGTTTAACTTTGATCCATTTACGTCATAAAAAGAGTAATTGTTGGTTTTTAAGGCTGAAAATTCTAGAAAAAAAAAAAAATCTTAGAATCTCCGCACTACAGAATCGCGTGTTTGTACTAAATGCCGACGATTGCTCTTTCAAATTCGTTGTAGATAATATCAAAACTCAAAAAAAAAAAAATCTTTATCTAAGTAATAATATTCACTCGAGCGACATCCAACGACGGACGGGCTCGCCATCCCTTTTCTTTTGTACTCTTCTTGAAATCCGAATCGCACGCGTCGTAATAAGAGCACTGCAGTCCTTATACAACTATGCTTTTTTAGCCCTTACACCTTTCTCCCCTCATTCTCATACAAATCTCTTCTCAGTTCGCTACCACTCCTTCTCCCACACATTCTACCGATAATAATTTAATGCGTACGCAACAACGCGATAATGTGACATCGAGATCGCGAAATTACCGAGAGACACATTTTCTCGCTTTTAAAATGTTTTATTATTATTATTAATTTTTGGTTTAAATTACTATAGCTCAACAATTAATGTAATCATATACAATGTATATATATATAATAGAAAATTGACGAACAAGGAGTCTTTTAAGAAATCCAAAACAAAACTCAATTTATTACATACGGAATAACGTTATATTTTTTCAAACAATATCGAAAGAAAGTACAAAATCCAACGGAATAATATTATAAAAACATTTTTTTTTTTTTTTTTACATTTTGAACGGATCGAGAGATGTATTGGTTTTATTACTTTTTTTTTTTTTGTCATATCTGTATCGAAAAATTCTACCAGAAAGAGTGCTCCGATATTTACGTGTAACACTATTTTCCGGTAGCCAATTGCATTTAGTAGGGCGTGTTTTTAGAGAGGTCGTTTTTCGATTTTTTCAATACTTTATTTAAGCGTGTGAAAAAACTACCGAAAAATCGAATATGAAAACGGTAAAAATTACGTGAAAATCGTATGACGTAATTATTTCTTCGTAATTTTCAAGTGAATTGTCGTAGAAACGTGAAATCGTCCACCAAACATCTAACTTTGGACTGTATATTAGCGTAACACGTTTTTCAAAAAAAATTTCATTTAATTTCAAATATTAAATTCGTCAATTAGCCTTGGTATTAAGTCTTAAAAATATTTTAAAACAATACGTCAGACGTGTGTTACTTCGATTATATATATATTTATACACTCGAAAAATCGTGAAAATCGCGTCAAGTCATAATTTCTTTTCGTAATAACCGTTAGAAAATTTGCCGAAGGTCCGCTCAGAATCGTTTTATCGAAAGCGACGATTGTTTCCAAATCTATACGCCGTAATAACGAAATTCTGAAAATCTCTTAATTCACTTAAAGGGTCATATTACACACACACACGACACTCCGCGGCTCTTCGCCTATTTTTTTATATACATATAATAATAATAATAATGATGATGATGATGACGAATTTCGCGAGTCTCTGCGTATAAATCAGCTACATTTTCGAGCCAACGGTACACGGCTCAAGATGGACTAGGCTATTGGACACTGCGGAATAGCGGACGATAGTAAAAGAAAATTAATTTTTTTTTTTTTTCTTGTCGCGTTTGCCTTTGATCGTGACGATTGGGTAATTAAACGATTCGGTTGAATCGATGATTGCAAAAACGACACGAGTCACATTTTTTGTGAAATTTAGATATTAGCAAAAACACGTGCTATAGTCATCTGTTTTTATGTGTTAAGTGAAAAACTTTTATGTATAATCAGTGCATAATATATTTCTACAAATATATTTCATCTTTAAATAAGAATTTTTTTCAGAATTATTTAAATAATACACTTTTTATCAATTATCCAAAAGTTTAAAAAATTGACTCGTGTCGTTTCTGCAATCATCGATTCAGTTGCTATAGTGTGTCGTACAACACATTATTATTGCGTGTACGTACGCGCGTCGTTCGATACGCGCGTATGCAAAAAGAAAAAAAAAGCGCCGTCCGACACTGCGCAGACACAACGGGATTGTTACGGCTGCTGCGCAGGACGTTTCAAATGCGCGTACACATTAAATCGTACGCGTCCTGCGCACCGCGGACACCGGTCGGTGACACACACGCACACACACACACACACACGTCTCGCGAACAGGTGCGCGCGGGAGTTTCGGTAAAAATAAACCTAATTTCGACCGCACTTATTATTACACGAGCGCGCGGGTTTCGCCGAGTAAATAACGTCGCCGCGGCAAACACTCCGCCCATCGTCGCCGCCGCCGGCGTTTTTACAATACCTGAGCGTGTCTCGTCGCGTACAGAAGAGGCAAAAGCAACAAACACGCCGCCGCGGCGACCGACGATGACATGTTATGATAGCGCGAACCCTTTTCAGCATCGTCCGGATCGTTAGACGCGCTGCAGTGATGACGGCGTGATTGACGTACGGTATCCCTTCTTTCTCACCCCACTCACCGCCACGATTTCTCTTTCTTTTTTCTTTTTCTTTCATATTATCGCTACGTTATTAGAGGGATCCCGGACGCGAGTTTTCCGCGCCGCGTATATACACAAAACCCGAATAGAACAGTTCGCGTGCCCCGTTCCCCCGGGGAGGGATGTAAAGACACGACGAGAGGGGGAAAAAAAAAAGACGAACCGGAGAGAGTGAGTGTGTGAGAGAGAGAGAACGAGAAAAGGGGTACGTAACCGCGTCGTCGTTTTTTTTTTTTACCCGCTACCCCCGTTCAACGGCGCAGCTTCCACACCGCTCGTCTTCCATTGAACGGCGTGTAAATAATAATAATAATAAAATAATAATAATTTCCGATGTCTATATACACACACACACGTGATACGAAATGCGTAGTATAAAAAAAAAAAAACCTAACCGCGGGTTCAAACGCCGTTTAACAAGTCGTTACGACGTGGGGCGCCGCGCAAAAGGGATCGGGGGATAAAAAAAAAAAAGAAAAGGGTTCGCGGTACCGGATTGCGCAGGTTATATTATTCGATTATATTATTTCACATTGTTGTGCGCTCCGCGGAACACGCGTATATTATACGGTTTTTCAATTGATTTTTATAAACTGCGGTGTACATAACACACTACGTTTACCGTACCCCTTTTTAAAACTGATTACCGAACGCGTTTCATTCGTATTCGGAAACCTGTTTATCCAACACTCGAGAAACCCTTTTTATTCTCCGTTCTCTCCGCTCGTCGTCGTCGTCGTCGTCGTCGTCTCGTGACAAGTGCGTCTACACGCGCGTCGTGCGATTCAACGCCGATCGCGTTGTGCGGACGAGACGGAAATTCTCAACGACGCGAACGAACGATTTCTCAATATCGAACGGAATTGACGGAGGCGGAAAAGAGAAAAAAAGAGTTTTTTTTTTTCCCCATTCCGAATACTCGTGAATTATTGCGTTTCCGTATAAAAAAAAATCGGTTTTTTTCCTCCTGCGCGCTGTGAGAATATTCGGTTTTCCAACCCGGACCGATACGCGCGTTCGGGATTTTCGTTTCGCAGGGTTTACGAATTTCCCTGCTCGTTATTAATTACAAATAACGACGTAGTTTTTTTTTTTTTTGGGGGGGAGCGGAAAGTAGGGCTTGTGTGCGCCACACACTGTACGCGTACGCGAGAGGGAAATTAATGTTTTTAATAACTGTAATGTGTTTAATGGTTTTTATTTTGTTTTTTTATTATTGCATTTTTATTAAAATAAGTCGTTTTTTATATCGAAAAATATATCTTAGTTATATTAGTTTACTGGGATTTTTTCCTACCATAACAATAACAGACGCGTTGTATTTATTTGAACATTTATTTTTATTGTAATTTATTAATTATTCGTATGCGCGGACGACGAATTCTACTGGTAAAAAGTACTCTTTTTTTTATATCAATTAGATTAATGAATTTTTAGTTTCGTCAATTTTTTTTTTTTTTTTTTTTTTTTACTCATAATCGAATATCGACTTTTGTTTCTTCCATATATGCAAATCTTTAAAAAAATTAAAAATATACTGTAAACCGTGTTGCTCCGAGTAAACAATTTCAATATTTTACTCTATCCCGAACAGATATCAATTGGACAGACCACGCCCGGTGGTACACTGCCTTTGGCCGCGCGCAGTAAAACGGTTTTATTTCCATTCGATTTTTATACGTTTTTATTACACCGATAACTTTCGAGTATTGGCCGTTTTACATTTTTTTTTTCCCCCGTTATTTTCTCTCCGTATCAAAACTTGCACTTGCTAATAAACAACGTACACGTAAATTTTCGCGTACTAAACTTTATAAAGCGCACTCGAATTTTATCACTTAAATCGTATATTTTTTGTCGTGAAATTTAAAAAAAAAACCCCCCGTTCAAAACGCTCGAAATCTTCTCGATAAACTGCGAACGTTTTTTCCTCCGGTCCGCGTACGTACGATTTCCCAGTTGAACGACGTGAAAAGAAAAAAAATCGCCTTTCGATTGGAATATATTTTTCTTTTTTTTATGAACAATTTATTGAAAAAAAAAAAAAAAATCGATGAGTTATTGGATTTTCCGCCCGTGTGTCTGCGCATATTTCAATTTAGAAATAAAGTCGTCATTAACAACGCGTGTTTTTCCAACCGTCGATTATGGTAATGATCTAATTGGTTTACGAAACTCGTTATACAAAACTGTTGCGATCGATAACAGAAAAATCGTCAAAACGGAAAATATCCGGATTTTTTGTATTTTCTTTATTTTGAAATATTAAAACTTGTTAATATTTTTTTTATACAAATAATAGTCATCAATAATAATATTTGTAATTAATTTTTTTTTTTTTTTTGAGGAGGTAACGTTCTTCTCGTTGACTTTGTGCCGACCGTGTATTCCATTGCGTCTGTCGGATTAAAATACACTAATTTCGAATCGATTATTATTTTCTATTTCTGCGTTTACGAGAAAACTCGACTGGACTCAACGAAGACGACAAGAAAAGCGATTAAATAGGTGACACCGCTGAATTTTTTTTTTTTGTTACAGACTCATATTTTTAGAGCGATGCGACTGCAGCTCATCACGCGATCACGATACGGCCTGAAATAAAGAGAATATTATCGTCGTCGTCGCCGCTTTGACATGTATAACATTTAACAAAAAAAAAGAAAAAAAAACCTTATGTGAAACGACGTTTTCCAGTGTCGATGGTGGTGAAGTGGGTGCGTCACGTATATAAACGATAGTGAGTACACTCGCACAATATATCATGAGAAACGTTTTAGGTGTGGTAGGGGGCAAAAAACAAAATTTTTTTTCAAAATGTAAATTACCTAAATAAAGATTTAATACGTTACTGTGTGATTAGATAAAATAGAAATAACCTCGAATTCATTATTCGGTTAATGGAATTCGGCAAATTTCTTTCTTTCGTTCCGAACGGCTTACAAAACGAAATCGTTCTCGCGCGCGCGTTCACCGTTTCACGATGTTACGTCACAAAAACAAACCGTATTTTAAACGATCTTCAAGTGTAGTCGCGCGAAGCCGTCTTTTTTTTTTTTTTTGCTCATTTCGACGGTACTGAAAGATTTTTTTTTTTTTATTACCGTGCACGCTGTTAGAGACAACGATAAAGGGAAAAAAACCATTCGGTATTTGAAAAATTCCAGGATAACATCGACAAACTAAAAATCGCATCACATCAATTTTTTCGATCGATCCAACAACACTATACACGAAATTATACAATAACAATCACTTCGTATAATAATTATTAAATTATTTTATAATTCAAATCACGAATTCGTATTATTTTTCCAGGGGCGGCGGGTATCCCCCCGACTCGTCAATGACTCGTGTCTTTTTTTTTCTTTTTCATTTTTATGTAAAAGGCGCATTTTTTTTTTATTTTATTTTTAGAAATCCGATCAGTTTCCGATTGATTTCCGATCAATACGCAACTCGTGACTCGGATGTAGGAAAATCGTGTAAGAAATCCGGAAATCTATACGCATACATCGGGGCTAACGACGCGGAGTTGTGATGGTGGTGATGGTGATGATAACGCGACGGAAAAACTTTTCGCGCGAAACTTCCCCCCCCCCCCCAACGCCCCGGAGTCGTTTTGCGCAGTGGACGCATGAGAAGACTTCCGCCCAGAGCAATTCTGGTCGTCTCAGCCGACCGCGCGGATAACGACGGAAAGGGCCTATAACATATCATAGGGGCCCCGGCGACAAGGTCAAGTGCAACGTTGCCTTTGTTGTTTCGCGAAACGACTTTTCGCGCCGCTCGCTCGCCCCGGCCGCATCACGTGAATCATCGTCGTAACGCGGCCGCCGTTAAAACTCCCCTCGGCACCGCGTCCCTTTCCTGACCGCCGACCCTTCGTCTAACGCACTCACATAGGCGCCCCCACGTTGTTCGACGCGCGCCCGCGCGCATGTGTGTGTGTGTGTGACGGTTGGTCCCGGGCGAAAATCTCCTGCAGCGTATACGGGCGCGCGCAAACATGGAAGCTGCGCGACTACTCTTTTATACACTGTATTAGGGGGGGGGGTGTAGGAATAGCGAGAATGTGTGTGTGTGTGTGCGAACGGGGTCGCACCGCGCGCGTCCCCGTGCGGGGGTGGTTTTCGGAGTTTTGGCCTCTGCAACGAGCGTCGGGCAAGAGGGAACGGTCGGCGTAGGACGAGAGAGAGCGTGATGCGGAGGTGAAGAGGAAAAGGGCCGAGGAGGAGAAACGAGGAGGGGAAAGAAGTACGTCGTTTCATCAGTTAAAAGGGTTTCACAGTGTCGGGCGACGGGACGAGGGGTGGAATTCTCGCTAATGAAGGGCCGGCGGCGTTTGCACCCCTTTCGCGGCCGTCGACCAATGAGCAATCCGCCGAGCAATCAATATTCAACCCCGGCCGGACGCCAGCCATCATGAATCTTCTCCCCGCGCCACACGCACACACGTATTCAGCCGAGTTCTCCTATGTGCCATAAGTCCCCCACACGCGCGAGCGCGGCGCGTTTTATTTTGCGAAACACGCGCTTTATATACCCGGCACGTTTGTATCCCTTACAGCGCTTTCACTCGTATACGTATAAGACACTCGTCGTTCC